>OY720675.1:169068409-170485409 GCA_963170755.1 Amphimallon solstitiale | reverse complement strand
CAAAAATTCATACATGCATGCATGAAATGTCGCTGAGGTTTTCTCATAGACATCGTCATGTAAACGGACGTAGAGACTGGAGGTTTAGAGTTCCTTAGGCATTCCAGCGGACCACGTCGCACACTGACGAAGTCATAGTAGACTGAAACACTGTGTCTGTGCGTTGGTTGCTGTAATGCTAGCTCTGGAGCAGATGTGCATCCATTTCATGCATGCATGTATGAATTTTTGATTCGTATATGTATGTATATGGTTTGTTTTATCTTTTGGAGATATTCCAAGTATTCACTATCATTTTTTTAACACTAGTGTTAAAAGTGGCCTTTTTAACACGCTACGCTATTTAAGTGAATTCAGCAGTGAAAAAATGTCAACTTTTAACGGTGTTTGTAAGAAAAAAGTATTTTTCTACTCCCATATTATAATTGTATTATTAGATATGCTAAACCTGTACTTTAATGATGTCCATTACGATACAGATGTTCATTATGTTACAAGTTTATATCCAATAGGAATACAGATTTTTCATTACGATACAAGTTTATATCCAATAGGAATGCGACAGTCCAATATTCAAACAATATTCAATATGGCGACTATATCTGACAGATATAAAAATTAATTAAATATGACAAGTAAGTAGTTAACATTTGTGCTTTTTTGAAAATATAAACGGTAAAAATGAGGGATAATGACAGTGAAATGTAATAATTGACTCCACCAGAAATTATGGAACAAGCCTTAGTAGCCACGAACAATTTATTACCAGCCAAATTCGCAAAAACACACGGAAAATTTTACGCTCTATTTATGAAATGGATTGTTTAAAAAATATGTTTTATTATGGGGTCGTAGAAAAAATAGTGTATGCAACTCGCATTTAATGGCTATTAAGACACTCGTATTCATTACAATACTCGGCTTCGCCTCGTACTGTAATTCTCTTACTCGTGTTTTAATAGCTATCATTAAGTGCTCATTGCATAATAGACTATTAGCATTTGATATGTTGCTTTGCTATATACTGTCGCGAGGAATAAATTTTGGTCATCAGTGCCATACAAAATTCTGTCATATTTTGAGAAACTAGAAATTTCAGCTGATTGTTCGTATCTTTTCTTGTCAATAATGACCAACAAGATGTCAAATATGAATTTTATTTTGAGATCTCAAGAAATTTTCTAGTCATCATGGCACCAATTCCTTACTTTAATAAAGTTAGAGCCATTTTCATAGCAGAAACAGGATTATCTGAAGCTGCTGTAGCAGATCAGTTAGGGATGGCAAAGAGTTCGGTAAATTTAATTGTTCGGCGGTATCGAAAGAGAGAGAGAGAGAGAGAGAGAGAGAGAGAGAGAGAGAGAGAGAGAGAGAGAGAGAGAGAGAGAGAGAGAGAGAGGGGGGGGGAGAGAGAGAGAGAGAGAGAGAGAGAGAGAGAGAGAGAGAGAGAGAGAGAGAGAGAGAGAGAGAGAGGAGAGAGAGAGAGAGAGAGAGAGAGAGAGAGAGAGAGAGAGAGAGAGAGAGAGAGAGAGAGAGAGAATTTCTGGATGGACAAGTGGATTCTGGCGGATCAATAACTGCGGTGGACGATCTTATGTTGGTTCAAAATATTAAATATAACCCTTTTCAAACAACAGCAAATTTTATATTACCAATTTACGAATTTTTTTCTATGATTTACTATCACTGTTTCAAAGTAAATGTGCATGCGATTGTAACGCTACTAAATATAATGAATACTAACCTACACATTGTAATTATTAAATATACAAACTCCATTTGATAAAAACGTTGTAGAAAATAATGTTTTTAATGTGAATTAAAAAGTTATATAAATGTTACAATATTCTTAGTGACATAATCTGTTTTTCTTTGGCTTTATAAACATTCAAATTTTCAGATATGTATAAAAATATTTTTGGTTTAAATATTCGCACAACACTTTGGCAGTAGATCGAGCAATAATTAAATATTTTGTTATAAAATATTTAATAATTGCAGTACCTAAATAAATACTTAAATAATTGCGTAATACACATACTTAAAGATATTAACTTAAATTAAATTAAATGTTTTAAAGATTTTGTTAAAATGAAAGATAAAATAGATGTGTTCGACATTAAAGCAGATCGTCATCCTTTTCTTCAAGTTTTCCGCTTTCCTTTTTCTTTTTCATTGCGGCGTAAATAGAGGCAGCCTTGTAATTGATTGGACCGTATGATCGATAATCAACGTCTGCATAATCAAGGTCGCTAAATTCGGGTCGGTAGGGCTGAAACATACAGTTTATCATGTCAATTTTTTAATTAGATATCTTTTTAAAGTTTAATACAATTGCATTGAAATCAAATATAATATGTACTATCACTGTTTACCGGGTGCGGCAATAATGTGTCTCCGGAACTTAGCATAAAAACTAATATGTATGCAATGAGACTTTACATACGTATGTAGTAGACTACTGTGCATTTTGTAGTTCTATTTACAAATATACAGGTTGTTACAAATTTTCGCAACCACCTTCATCTTTTTTATTTTAAATAGACTTCTATACTTTCTAGCTATTATAATGATAGCCACCCAAATTATCTATGCAATGATATATGGATATATGATGTGATAATAAGGAAGATGTCGAAATCTTAGAACAGAAAATGAAGAATACGTTACAAAATTATGAGGTTGAACTAACAAAATTGAAAAATCCCGGCTTCAAAATCATAGGCTTTGAAGGAAAGATAGACAGAGAAAATATAGACCAGCACATTAGAGAGCAAAACAAGTTTATTGAGGAAAATGATATATGTAAAATAACATACATTAAAGAAGTGAAAAACAAACAAACATCTACCTTGTTTGGCGAATGCTCACCAGGCCTTTTTCATAAATTGATGTCAGTCAAAAAAGTCTACATAGGCTGGGAGAGATGTGCAGTGTATGAGGATATCCCCATCCAGAGATGTTTTCAATGTCAGGAGTATTTTCACAAAATTAGTGGCTGTCCAAACAGGATCGTGTGTGAGTGCTGTTCTGAAGAGCACCACTTAAAGGACTGTCCAAAAGTGGAAAGGAAATGTAATAACTGTGTCAAGGCAAATGCCAAATACAAACTTAGCCATGCAGTTCAACATGAAGCTAGTGATCCAAAATGCCCATCATATCAGTACTTTCTGACAATTCAAAGAAACAAAATAGACTATGGTACGAACTGAGGAAGAAACGGTTCTCAATGACCTTGAGAATGCTGTCGAGGGAGAAGAGGGTCAACTGATGGAATTAGATGTATTAGAAAGTAAGGTTAATCTCAATAATAAAATTTTTAATATCCTGCAATTAAATATACGAAGTGCAAACGAAAACTTCGATAAGTTTTTACTTTTCTTTGAGCAGGGTAAACTGTCATACTGTGATGTTTTTGTTCTGACCGAATGCTTTCATTTAACTTCCGAGGATCAATTTAATATTAAGGGATACAACACTTATTACAATAAGGGTGATTTTAATAAAAATGATGGTATTCTTATCTTAATTAGAACTGTTTTGAATCCATCAGTGAAACATCTAAGATTAGAAAAATCACAACTAATAACAACTAGAATAACTTTTACGCTTCTTGGTCACACATATGGAATAACTGCCTTGTATAAATCACCTAATGCAAATTCAAACTTACTGATAGAAGACTTACACCCATTATTTTTAAATAACTCACAAAAAAGGATAGAAATATTTACAGGGGATATCAATATAAACTTAAAGGCTTCAAATGACAGTACAGTAAATGAATACCTATGCCTAATGGCGAATTTCGGTTTCCTTCCTTACATTAAAGACACTACCAGGTACGACTCAAATACTTGCATAGATCACATTTTCCTAAAAACTAAAAATAAAAATTATGAATTAACGTCATTTGTTTTACATACATTTGTAACGGATCACTATCCAATTATGCTGAACATTGCTTCGAGTCAAAAACATAATGTAAATGTCACGAATGAAAATATAACGAAAGCAGCAATACCCCAAATTAACTACGATTTATTGAGACAAAATTTACAATCCTGTGACTGGAGCGATATTTGAGAATTAAAAAACCCTGAAGATGCCACTAACAAATTTACAAATAAACTTTATGATAATATTGAAATATCAAGGATGGCTCCCACAAATAAAATAAATAGGCTCAAAAAATCAAAAGAATGGATAACGTATGGCATCATAAACGCAATTAAATATAGGGATACAATGAAAAAGATGCTGCAAAAAAGAAATGATCCTGATCTAAACAATTACTATAAAAACTATAGAAATTATCTTTCTAAACTAATTAAAAAAGTTAAATATGATTATTACAAGAAACAAATAGCTGAAAACCAAAACAACATTGGGAGAATATATCAAATAGTAAATAGTGTAACGGGTGGTGAAGGTAGAAAGAATTCTAAATTAAGGATTCTTAATGATAATAATGATGAATTTATTAATGATATTGAAATGTCAAACTATTGTAACAAGTACTTTACAAATGTTGGTGTGGAGCTCGGGAGAAATATTAGAATTCCAGCACAACCCTTTCGACTGAACCCTAATAACGCATTGATTGCATCAATGTATTTAAGACCAATAACAGACAATGAAATAATAAAATATATATCGACTCTCAAATCAAATTGTGCCCCTGGTAAAGATGGAATATCCAGTAAACTAATAAAAATTATTCATATGGAAATTTTAATTCCACTAAAGCATATTATAAACTTGATATTTCAGACGGGCATAGTTCCATCTCATTTTAAGGTCTCCATTATTACTCCTGTACATAAGGGAAATTCAATGGAAAAAATACAAAATTTCCGCCCTATCAGCCTCATTAACAACTTGGGCAAGATATTTGAAAAAGCAATAAAGGAAAGGCTTACCGGGTTCTTTGGGCTAAATGGGGTTTTGTCCTCCCAACAGTTTGGTTTCGTCAATAAAGTCAGTACAGCCGATGCAATACAATATCTAACGTCAGAAATCACAAGGAACCTTGATATGAGTCACAAAACAATAGCCATGTTTCTTGACCTAGCCAGGGCATTTGACACGGTCCCTCATGAACACCTTCTTAGTGTCTTAGAGCACTATGGAGTCGGGGGTACCGTGTTGAGTGTTTTTCGGAGCTACCTCTCTCCTCGATATCAACACACAAGAATAAATAACACAATCAGCTCTCCAGAATTAATAAAAACAGGTGTACCCCAAGGGACCATACTGGGGCCAATTTTATTTATTACATACATAAACTCTCTCTTAAGTCTCCAGATTGGGGGTCAAGTCTCATCATATGCCGACGATACTGTCTTAGTATTTCATGGCAACACATGGGATGAAACAAAAGAAAAAGCAACAAAAGGTTTTAGAATCATTAAACATTGGTTAGAAAGTTTCAAACTATCACTTAATCTACAGAAGACTCATTATATAGCATTTTCCCCAACAAATGTAAATATACCAAATTTTGACAGAATTTGCCTTAATGATCTGGAGTCGATCTGTGCATGTGAAAAAGTCAAATACCTGGGGGTGATAATCGATCAACATCTAAAATGGACTCACCACGTTGAATATATTGTAACAAAAATAAGAAAATTTATTAATATACAAGTTTTGCATCCTTCAAGAAATACTGAATAACAGGCTAATAACATTAATCTACAAAGCGTTGGTGGAGTCTTTGCTTCGATATGGCATTACAGCTTGGGGGGTACATATAGGACAAACCTAAGACCACTGCAAACTGTACAGAACTACATTCTTAAAGTAATTTCAAAAAAGAACAAATTATGTCCCTCGAGAGATCTGTATAATGAAAAAATAATGAATATTCAGCAGATATACATTTTATCAGCATGTACTTACATGTACAAACAAGAAAAATCAGAAATTATTATAAACCACCTACATAATACTCGAAGCAGAGCCAATCATAATGTAAGCATGCCGAGAGGTTATAAAACATTAGGCCTAAAATCACTACCAATCACTGCCTCAAGGTTTTTCAATCTGTTGCCTATGGACTTGAAGGAATCAAGCAGCATGAAAGTACTTAAAAATAAGTGTTGGGACTTTATATTTAAAAATGGTTATATGTTTAAAAAAGTTCTATACTAATGTTACTGTTGTATAATTCCCATAATGGTTACCTCGCTGGTTACTGATTTCTGATTTTGGTAACAAACTTGGGATGGTTTCGGTCTGGTCTGAGTGATGTTTTGTGCGTTTTGCTATTTTTGCTATTTTTACTGTTATATATTTTTTTTTGCTGTTTGGACTGTGTTGCGTTCGTTTCATTATTTATATGCCGGATTTTGGAATAAACATGATGTTTAGGGCAATATTAGTGTAAACAAATAGATATTCAAATATGAAAATATGTTTATTTTCAGCACATACAGATATTAAGTTATCTAGGTGCTGTAACACAATTAAGTCTATTATATTGAATGAATATTTGGTATTGTAAAAATAATTATTGTAAACTTTATAAATACTAATGAAATAAATAAATAAAAGAAATAAATAAATATGTGCACTTACGACTGTTAGTTTTGGTTTTATTGATAATTTTGTTAAAATCTTGACAGCTACAGCATCTAACATTTTAAGCCTTAGTCAGAGAATGGGTAGAATAGCTCACGTAACTCTTGTCTTACTAATTTATGGACTAACACGTTATTTGTTTTGAGGTTGAACAAAGTGAATAAATATAGAGGGTGTTAAATATGTCGTGCCTAAATTATCGATCTTTATTGGCTATTTTCTCGTTTTTTTAAGTCTAACCTATAATTTTTTTAAGTCAGTATATACCTTGTAAAATTGCCTTTAAAATGGTACTAATAACATAGCACTTATATTCAGTATTTTTAAAGTTATAACCCTTTAATGGGATATACTCATGTTTATAATATTCAAACTGCGGGGGGTCTAATAGTTAGTTGGCCAGGGTTTCCAAAAAAAACTGTGCAACCAAACACGAAATCTCTACTTCTAAATTCCATATTTTATTGTTATAATTTAAGTTCGGCTAGTTAAATATTAATGCCTGTTTGTTAGTAGTTGTTACGTGTTGCATTTACCTTGTTGTCAGTTATATCGTTTTGTTGAAATTATATGAAACTATTATGGTATTTACATACATTAATAGTTTAGAAGTTTTTGATTTAAAATTAATTCTTTGAAGGTAGTGCTCACAGACATGGTATTTGCTATTGGAGCTAGCAATAGAAATCCTTTTTTAACATTTCATATCAACAAAAATGGAGTTAACACCTGGGGAAGCATTATAGGAAACACTATTATTGGTCTAGTTTTTTAACAATGCTTTAAATTATGCAAATTTTATACAAAATAATTTACCATTGCTATTAGAAGACCTATCACATAACGTCATAAGGAGATAGTGGTACCAACATGATGGTGCACCAGCACATTTATGGTGCTGTTGCAAAGCACATTTAGATACGGTATTCAGCAATATAGGTGAATTGGGAGAGGAAGCTTGAAAAGCTGACTGCCGCGATCACCAGATCTTAAACCTTGCGATTTCTTTCTGTGGCCAACTGTCAAAAACATTGTTTACGCAACACCTCCTACAACCGCAGCGAACATGCAGCAACGAATAAGAAACGCTTTTCTTCAATAAAATGAGAATAACATGGCTCAGAATGTAAGTCTGTCGATACAGAGACGGTAGGGTATATGTAGAGCAGAACGGATATTTGAATACAGATTAAGATTGTTTTATTATGGAAAATGTGATTCTAAAACTAATGATAAAGCATATAAAAACAAGTGTTTGTTAAAGTTACTTTGTTTTATTTTCATGGCCAACCAACTATTAGATGCCCCGCATTTTGCATATTATATAAACATGGGTATACCCCCATTAATGGGTTATAACTTTAAAAATACTAGAAATAAGTACTATGATCTTGGCACCATTTTAAAAGCAATTTTACAAGGAATATGCTGACTTATAAAAATATTATATGTTAGATTTAAAAAAAACGAGAAAATAGCCAATAAAGATCGATAACTTAGACACGACATATTTAACACCCTGTATATTTATTCACATTGTTCAATCTAAAAACAAATAACGTGTTAGTCCATAAATTAGTAACACAAGGGTTACGTAAAGTATTCTACCCATTCTCAGACTAAGCCTTAAAATGTTAGATGCTGCAACTGTCAAGATTTTATCAAAATTATCAATAAAACCATAACTAACCAGTCGTAAGTGCACATATCCCTATATCATTGCAAAGATAATTTGGGGTGGGGGGCTATCATTATAATAGCTAGAAAGTATATAAATCCATTTAAAATAAAAAAGTTGACGGGGGTTGCGGAAATTTGGAACACCCTGTATATTTGTAAATAAAATTAAAAAATTCACGATTATCTACTACATACGTACGTAAAGTCTCATTGCTACAACGTTATTAGTTTTCATGCTAAGCTCCGCGAACACACTATAGCCGCACCCGGTACACCTATGGGTAGGTATATACATACGTATGTACTTATGTACTATCGCTAACACAAAAAACTAGGACCTCTTTGTTTTGGCTGTGAAAACCGACGGAAATCAATAGCTAACGTCAGTTAATTCGAAGTTATTTGAAGCTGTCATTAATCATGCTGCAAGTCAGGTTGATTGAGAAGGCAAGAATAATTACTTGCAGAGAAAATCATATGACAATAAAGCCTTGTTCACATCCACTTAACTTAACTTAAACCTTAATTAACGTGCCGTAAAATTAACACGAAATTTATGAAGTCGTTCACATTGCCTTAATTTACGTTAAGTGCGCAGGTGTATTAGGAGCTGGAGTGCCAATCAGATAGGTTCAAAAACGACTTTTTGCCATATTAATGGGGATAGCACAGTTCAATGTTGAGAACTATTTAAATGTTTTAGAGAACGCCTACTGTATGAGAACTACACCCCGACAACAATTTTGTGTTCCAGTAAGACAACTGCACGGACCGCGTGGTTCCGAAATCAGAATATTGAACTAATGCCATGGTCTGCACATAGTCCTCATCTCAACTCCATCAAAAATGTTTGGGGTTGTATGAAACTTCAGGAAAGAAATTGTCAGCCGGAAACCGCAGAAGAACTTTGGCAGCAAATTGAGGGCACATGGAATACATTAAAACAAGACCAAAATTTAATAAGGTCTTTTATATCTTCCATGCCTCGTCGTTTACAGTCTGTTATCGACAAAAAAAAACGGAGGAATTACTGAATATTAGTTTTATTATTCTTTGCTTTTGTTAATTGTATTTCCTGACATTAAAAATTAAATTACATAACCTCATATTATTTTGTGTGACAGAACTGCGAAAAGCCTGAATAACATTAGCACAAATAGCAAAATTCATGGCTATTCGAAATAATGTTTGTCCAAGTTTTTTATGTTACCGATAGTACATGTATGGATATAGTAGAATCGCTTTAGCAATCGACTGGTCAAAGTACGAACCACGGACGGCGGTTATATGCCACTATAAAGTGATATTAACCAGAAAACTTTAAATATAAGAAATTAATCATAAATAAACTACGAGGAAAGAATAGAACATGAGAAATAATAAAGTGGTGGGGGAATAATTATTATCTATAGTCCGTCTCAACCCCATTATGCAGTACAGGTTTAATAGGGATATTGCATCTCTTATTATCTTTAGTAGTCTCTTAATAACGCCATCTTTATATCCGGTTGCCTTGTTGCAAGTTCTATTATGCAAAGTATATGGGTATATGAGTAATCGTTGCTGTCAATTGTCAGTTTTTGCCGTAGTGTGAAACTTTTATAATGTCTTTAATAATTTATCTATATATAATTTCTGTTAAATCGGTCTTTTTAGCAAGCATACTATCTTTTTCAAGCATTTAAAAGTAAGTATGCATACCTATATCTATAATTCTGATAAACGTGATAACCTATATACATATTCATATACTTTTTACAGATTGCTACATGATATGGGTTTTCAATTTTAAAAAGTGGGACGAAAGAGTATTCTTATTGAAAGAGATGACATCATTAGGTGGAGACATAAATACTTACGAGACATCAGAAAATTCAGAGACGAAGGTATAGTTTATCATTTAATTTGTTATACTTTTATGTTCATTACGCAATTTATTATTTGCTTGTGTTTGATTGTGATTGTTTTATTTTTAGGTAGAACTATAATATTGTGACAATACTCTTAATTAATATAGAGTATCATGACATTCAGATAAATAAATTAACATTAAAATCTTTTATATAATTTTATCCCAAAACTAGCTCAGATATTATAACTTTCAAAAAATTTTCAAATTAATAATCAAATATTATTTGTACTAATTGGGTTGCTGACTTTCAGTAACCTGTATGCTTAAGCAACTACTATATGTGCTAAATGGGTTGCTGACTTTCAGTGACTTGTATAATTCAAGCAGATCCCTATATCTTAATATGTTCAGTAAACTTCTATGATAGCTTTTTTACCGATCTTTAAAATTAATAGATTATATCAATTAAATAATACCGAAACTATGTGTAATTGTTCAAGTACCTATTCGGATTAATTACATCAATTTTTAGCAAAACTATAACAAGGTATGTATTTCAATAGCCATTTATACCATTTACATTTACTGACATATATTTTCTCCTTTTAGGTTAATGTTATAAGCGTCTCTGTTTATTTTCCTACTCAACTCAAAATAATCTTTTTTTACTATGCCAAATAAAAGAAAATATCAGTATAGATTTGTTTAATTCGTTGAAAATATATAAAAGTGATTATAGAAATTTATAAACATTTATCAAAAGGACACATATGGAAATTTTCCTCAACACGTCTAATCAACAATATGAGAAGAATTTAATTCGAGATTGTCACTTGACTAAAATGGTTATAAATGCAATAACGTAAGTATGAACTTTTACGATTATTTAATTCAATATCTGAAACCTGTTTGTTTCTGTTATCCACAGAATTTTAATAAAGTATTTATAAGCAGAACCTTAATATTTCGGGTAAACTAAATTTTGTCATTCAATTATGTAGTCTTTTTTTAACAAACCCCTTACTTTTCAAACAATTTCTTATTTGAGATTATGATTTTATATCGTAAAGTAAAGATTTAGATTTACTGTTAATAAAGATAAAATACAATAATTCACACGATCATTACAACGATTTATAATTTCTTTACAGAAATTATGCAATAAATATTACTTTAACACAGAAATTAATTCCAATGTTTATACAACCTGATATAATTATTATAGTAATTTCTTTCTTATTCTTCAATATGTCTTTCCTTCTAGCGTACTTTCTTCTCACTCTAGTGATGATGTTAGTATAACAAACTGGAACCCTCGGACCTCGAACTGTTATCCTGTCGTACCTGGATGAAAACTCTGCACTCTCGTACACCTGTAATAAACACACACTATCCTGATGTTCTCCGGACTTCTACGTTCCTGGAATGCTCTAACTGGGACGGTTTATAATACTATTTGCCTCGGAAAATCACACTCCTGGATTGACAAAGTTGTGCACCATAAATTCTCATTCGTATATTAATTCTTCTCAATTCAACTGGTTCAATGATACAACTGCAGGAACTCATAAACGAATCTGACGGAATGGTTGTAGCTGTATTGGATTATACTTCATAAATATCCGATTATAAGGTAAGTTCGAAATAAATCTCTCTCCTCTTTACTAGACGTTCGAAATATTTATCCTTTCTTCCTTCTTTTATGTTATACACCAGAAATATCAATGGAAAATTTCAAATTATTATATATTTTCCTGAAATAAAATATCACTATCTTCTCCGTTAATTATTAAGCACTTCTATTACTCTTTGAAGCGAAAATTAAGAACAATAACTGTATTTAATGAGGAAATTCTTTCTCTTCTCGAGAAACACGTTCGCGTTCTCTCGAAAATTTTAGAATTGTTATTTTTTTTATTTCACATTTCCTTGACGATCATAAATTAATTTTCTTTAACCAATTATATTATTCCACACAGTTTATTTATCCAACAAAGTTTCTACATTATTTTTGAATGTTTTAAATACCTATATAGAATTTCAATATCTTACTATATAAAATTTCAATTGAATATTTTAGTTTGTTTGCTACACTTCTACCTATTAATACCCATTTCTAGTAGTATTTTTATAAATGTCAATATCTGACAGTTCCAGAATTTGAATTTTGGCGCGTTAGCTATTCATTATTTTATTGCATTTATATTTTTAAATTTCATTACTTATTACTATTCTCATATACTTTGTTAATTAAACAAGTTTTCACAAACATTATATTACATATACAAACAAATCAAGTAATATTTAAATCTTTACTTTCAGACTGAAGAAAACAAAGCATCAAAGTATCCTGCCACATCTATCTATGCAAATGCATGAAGAAAACAGAATAAACTACACATTTGATAACATTAACATCTTTATACTTTTGGTATACTTTAAATATTTTATTAATATAAAAATTCTGCTACATAAAAAGAAACACTTTAAATTAAATTCCTCTAATTTATTTATAAACCATATTGTTGCCTAGTCATAGTAAACGGCAAACCATTACAATATATACTGATGAATCATGAGTGAGTGCAGGACACTCGGTAAATAAAAAGTGGACTGACGCTACTGTTCAAAGCAGTCGACAAGCTTTTACACAAGGACTCAGCACTGGTTTAAAATCACCAAGTGGTCTTGGACCTTGATTTCCATTAATTCATGCTGGACACGAGCAAGGTTTTGTTGTTGGTGCTGAATGTACATTTCTTTGTAAGAAAAATACTGCTGATGTTCATAGCGAAATGAATGCAGATACATAATTGGAGATTGGTTTCAGAATAAATTGCTTCCAAATATACCAGAGAACTCGGTTGTTGGTCTCGATAATGCCACGAGAAAATTAGAAAAGTTTCCAGCAGTAGCAACGGGGAAGACCAAATTATTGAATGGCTTACTGAGAAGAATATACCACTTGACAGAAACAAAATTGATTAATTTGCAAAGAATAAAGGGCATTATGTTCTTCGGCTTCCACCTTATCATTGTGAATTAAACCCAATTGAAATGGTGTGGGCACAAGTTAAGCACTATATTGAAATGCACAATACGCATTCAAACAAAGAGATATTGATCAATTAATTGTGGAGGGTTATCAGAATGTAACAGTGAACAACTGGCATAATTAGATTGGCCACCTTGCCAACTTGCAAGACGATGTTGAAGAGTTTATAATTAACGTCACACATTCATCATCAGATCATGATTCTTTAAGTGATTGAAGAAAAATAAAACAATATGTGTACCTACTCCTTTGTATGGTCATGGTTAGTTTTTTCTTAAATGTTATCATGTATTATTAACTTGTTCTTATAAATGGGAAAGTATGTTTTTGCAAAATGAATTTGTGTCTTTAAATGTGTATAACGGAATGTAGATTAACATATTAATATTCAATAAGACTATATAAGTCATGTAACATATGAAAAAATAAAAGTACATGTGTATATGTGGTTATTGTTATTCTTTTCATAAATATGTATTATTTAAGTTGTTTTTATAAATAGAAAAGCCTTTTTATGAAAAATAAATTTGTGATTAACTTTGTCTTGGTCTGAATTTATAGTGGATAGTTGATTAAGATGTCAATATTCAGTAACGAAGAAAATTGTATACCTTAAGTGTTTCTTTGAAATATTAATTTATTTATTCTGGCTTACTATATTCAGTTAGATTTAAAATAATTTTCTACAGACAATCCCAAAGGATTATATTATTACAAATATTTTAACTAATCCATCTTCCCATATATTCTCCCCTTTTAGTGTTTCAAATTACTATTAATTTTTTGTATGCATCAATTGAATGACAAACAGTCGTATAGGTTATGTTTTGATTACAAAAAATGTCAGATATTGAACCGGAACTGTAACGACATTATACAATGAGACGATTTGGCAACCATGAAATCAATTGCCATAAGACCTGTACTGCATAATAGGGTTGAGACGGACTATAGACGGAAATTACTACGTCAATACTAACGGCTTTAGTGCTTTTATATTAGTGAAACGAAGAATCTCCCTTTTTCTCTTCATAGGTAAAGTTAATTTCAAATTGGCATTCAACATAGGCAATAACAATTTAAAAAATGGGTATTTTGAATGTCATATATCTGACATGTTTGTTTATGTGTTCAGTGGCGTAATGTTTTCTTTAATATAGTTAGAATAAATGTTACTATATTAAAAAACTGAATTGAATACATAATACACTCACAATACTTCTTTAGTTATTATTGGACTAACAAACTATTTTAAATGATTATCGAGAACATACGAAGTGTACATATACCACGAAATATTTATGCACGCCTATGCATTGCGGCGGCCGTATTGAGTTGACACTTTGGACTAAATAGTATTTTTAACGAGACTCTCTCCCTCTCCTGTTCTATTCTTTCCTCGTAGTAAATAAATGTAGGTATGAAAAATTATTTTATCGCCAACCGTCAGTAAAGCGGTGCGTTACCATAGCGTTTTACGGAGGTAAACAAACACTTTGTCGTACTGTACAATAAAGTACTTTATCTGCCGCTAATATCTGTCAGTGTAGCCATGACTGATGACTTTAAACATAAATTGTTTGTCACTGTCATAAACTGTCAAAAGTTATTATATCTTTATTTCTTAAATTAACAATTTTCACGGTTGGCGAAAAAATTTTTATGCACCACGTCAGTAAAGTATCTTTACCGAACTCGTCTGTTACTCGCCGCGCTCGCTTCACTCGCTTGGCTTGTAAATCAGACTCGTTCGATAAAGTATCACTTTACTGACTTGGTACATAAATAACTATTTCTATACCTATATTCTATTTAATAATTGGCTATTCTGTTTATTAGGCAAGCATTGTTGATAAATTTATATTGTTTGGATGACAATCATAACAAACCTTAAATGGTAATTATGACAAATGTCAAAAGGTGTACAGAGATATCAACAATTCCTGTAGACCACGTGACTACCAAATTAGGCAACCCAATTAACAGCAGTTGGTAGTATTGAATGTTTTATGTAAAATATGGTTAAAAGTGTCAACAATGACAGCAGTATTTGTGAATAAAATGTACGCTACTGTCAAATACTAGCGATACGCGAATCTCATAAACGTATGAACACGAAAATCACCAGATTTTAGAAAATTACTGATCACGTGGTCTACAATCTTTCTCGATAGCACTGTATGAATATCATTATTATGATATGACAGTCCCGAAAAAACTTTTGTAGGTTATATTTCTTGACAGGTAAATTTTTGCCACAATGCAAATTTGACGCCACTTATTTATTGACGCATGATGGTACGGTTGCTAAAGCGATTCTACTATATGTAATATCGAATCATTTTAATTTTATAAAGCTCATTCACTAGTAATGGTATGCTGTTGGATGTCTTTGCGTTTGTCAAAAGAGTGGCAAACACTTGTGTTTCAGTTTGAAACAAGTGCACTTGTATACAGACATAATCTATGGTGAGTAAGCGATGGAAATACAGTGTTATTTTTCTATACAGCAATACATTGAAATTGAACCGCATATACAAAGTATAAATTAATCGAAGTGCTCTAGTATTGGCTTAGCTCTATTATAGGTACGGAGAAAATGCACCCTACCATTCCAATAGTGTATGCTATTTGCATGAAGAAAACTTGCGAAAACCTGAAAATTTTAAGCAAAATATAGTACGAAGACTATTTTCTAAGTTATTCCAATTATTTTGGGTAGGACATACGTAACACAAAAAGAAAAAAAAAGAAAAAGATATTGTATGGCATCAGTTTATAAAACTTTGTTGAGGCACTGGCTCAAGATAGTGGTAATTCTAAATACCTTGGAAAAAAGTTTGCAAAAATACCAGAAGGAAAACGAAAAGAAATAATCATTTCACTGTACTGGATGCAATATGTCCCTCAAAGTGCATATTCTACATTCACTTGGACAATGTAAAAACATCAGGGCAAATGAAATCCTGTAATATTAGCAGATTTCTGTTGAACGCTAAGAAAGGAGACTGTGAACGTTGTTTGTTAAGAAATAATGTAATATTTCGTCGTATTTATTTTTGTCAGATATTAAATATACATTAAAGCATCTTATAAACAGAAAATTTTTTCATTAAAATTCAAACAAAATTAGATCTAACTTGATCATTTGCAGTACCTACCGCAAGCCTTGGAAAGTTTTTCCAATAATAAAAGTGCCTAAACAAAATTTATCTTAAATAATTGATTGATGAAGCTGATACGTGTTGAAACTCCATTCTTTACAAATGAAATAAAATTTTCACAGAAAGTTCAATCAAACACAGACTTTTAAAACACTACGATCGTTTCGCTCTACTAAGCTTCATCAGGTGATGAAATTATAATACAAAATTGATCTACGCACTTACATTTATTCACCTTGTAACTAAGTGTAGAGGAGAAGTTTAGGACTATAATAAGATGAAGTGGAGATAACAAGCAGACATTTACTGGATCAGAGACGTAGATGATGTTTTCACTTCACAATTATATTAATTTAGTGCACTCTAATGTTAAATTTTTCGTAGAATTAGAAGAAAAGAAATCTATTCATTTCCTGGACCTTTTCATAGTAACAGATACACATGAATTCACACAGATGCACTCTCATTCCTTTCACGCGGATAGTCATAAGTTCGCTGCTTACCAATATATCATACATAGGTTAATTTATGTTCGTATGAAGACGGATAATTATGATAAAGAATTAGATAGAATTTACACCATAGTCCAGAATAACGGTAACTCAAAAGATTTAGTTAAAAATAAAAATCATTTTCATGGTCTATTCTATAGTGCCACAAACTTAATCAAAAAAATTTCTTAAATTACCCATATAATTTTCATTAAATATCAATATACATATTCGAAAAAAACGACGCATACACTAATTTCATTTAGCACAAACAACACTCCAAAATCATATTAAAAATAATAAAGATCAAATAGATAAAAAGTTTACAGTCTGGTGTTTATAAATTAAATTGCGATTTTGCAAAAGCTTATGTTTTGGAAAATAAATTTATTATTTTATTTATTAATGAATTTGACATATTACACATACAGGAGAAGGGCAAGAAATTAAATTTGTTAGGAAGTGTAGCAAATGATAAGTTAAATAAATTAAACCTCATTTTAAATGATCATTTAGAAGTCAATAATTCGAAGTTCTTAAATTTAAAAATTTAAAATAATTTTTCAATAGGGGTATTTTTGATCGGCATTCTGGAGTACATTCTCCTGCAATATTGCTTTTGGAGAAGATGTATTGATTGTTACTTCGTGCGTACTTATATCTCTATACATACCAAGTAAGAGTAAATACATCTTTTCCAGAAGCAATATTGCAGAGCAATGTACCTCTGACAGCTGAGTCCTAGTTATCATTAAATAAAGTTTGTTTATATTAAATTTATATGTTGTTTAATTTCCCAGTAGGACTTCAGTAGCACTTCACTTATAGTTGTAAACGTCCCTTCTACACTTAGTTACAGGGTATAGAAATGCCAGTATCAATTTTGTATTGTAACATCGTCTGATGAAGCTCTATTAGAGCGAAACGATCGTATTTTTTTAAATACTTATGTTTGATCTCTTTGTGAAATGTTATTTCATTTATAATTTATTTTGAACATTATCATTTAATTAATGCTCGTCTTCCAAGGGAGTCGGAAACCTTCCCGACAAGAATTGACTAACAGAAAATTCCCCGAAAACGAATACTTGCCTCGCAAATTCCTCAACTGGAAGCTTCCCTGACAGATATGGAATAATAGACCTCCCTTTACACTTTATCTCGTGTTAGGACGAGTGGCATAATTCAATTTAAAAGAATGCCAATCTTTTCAAATTGTTTATTTCCCATAAATACCCCCATAAATTCAATGATGGGATTAGATGTAATAATCCTTAGATATAAATAATACAAAATATGTATGTGTATATACATACAATCTTACAATACAGAAAACACACAGAAAATAATAATAATATAGTCACTTTTGCAATGCTAAAATGGAAATACACACACAGAGACGTATATATACAGGATGAGTCATCTCCCTGGGGAAGGCAGATTGTGACTTTATGAGAAAAGATCTTTTGAAGCGGCTTTTTTTCTATGATAGCCATGGCTGACCAGAGCTATAGCTTTTTTAAATAGAACGCCATGTATATTATTACACTTTTGTATTCCCCGTATAATTCTTAGTCAAAAAGTAATAAGATAGTATAATCCTAAAATTTAAAGTTTCGACTTATTACCATTTTTCTGAAAAATTCAAAGTTTCGATAAAATATATATCTCGAAAACGACGCATCAGATGGCCACAATTTTTGGCAGTGTTGTTCATAATAAAATAACCTAATGCAGACATGTTTAATTTTTTTTCAACTACTAATTGCATGCACAGAAAACTGGATTAAAATTACATGACACGTTTTGATCTAAATGTAATTTTTTTTCAAATAATTTGTACCAACAACATATAAGACGTTATTATTTTAAAAGTGACCATTATATTGTCGTTTTTTATATACTATTGCCAACTTTATGTTTTTTATTTGAATAGGGTATTTTTGTACTGGAGGAATATCAACAAAATTATTTAATATCCCAGAGAGTTTACCAGCAGCGTTACCCTGACAGAATATACCTAGAACAGAAGCCATTAGAAGAATTAGAAGAGTAAAGGATATTTTGTTTACTACTGGTAGTATTGCTAATTCAAGACCACGAAAATCTAAATATGTGATAAATGATGAAGTTTACATTTACATTCGATCATTATCGGAGAACTGAAAATAACAGAACTGGATTCAGAATAATCGAGCTTTATTAAGGTAAAAATTGAAAAGGGGGAAATAGAAGCAATCTAAAGGATTTATTTACGCAATGAAATAATAAAAAATAATCTAATATTCACATAAGCTTAATGTTAGGATTGCAATTGTGCTCAAACTTACAATTACATTATTGTAAATTTGTTACCTTTTTAATAAATATATGTATCACTAGTAGGGGAAGTTGTTGTTGCTCCATTAGTCTAAAACAAAATTTAGAAAAAATAATTAAGTTAGAATATAATTGTAAATTAGAGCAACAATTCAGAATCGTTATTTAAAAATTATCACCTCAAGTACTAACCTTAATTAGAAAAATGTTGTTAGTAAGAAAAACCACATTTGTTAGACATCTATTTCTTGACCTACATCGTTAAATTTTAATGTTGCGTATTCAGTCTTAGGTTTAGTTTTTTGAGTTTTCGATAGAGATAAATTGGATTCTAAAAAAGCGTTATTCAAATTACTGTTTTTGGCTATGTCTAAATCGGCATATACAATTCCATTTGACTTAGAAATGGAACCTCTCGCAATTACAGGTTGAGGATATTGCAATTGCACAGAATTTTGCATATTCTCTTGAAACTGAATATTTTCTTGATAATCGTTCGGTCTTCTGATTACAAATGATCCCTTTAATTTATGCATGTCCTTTTTGTGATTATAATTGTTGTGATGACTTTCACGATATCCAGATCCTATGTCGGATGCATATCCATTTCTCATAAGATTTTCCTCGTGAATATTTTTGATCGGTTGAAAGTAGCTCTCCGCTGTTTGAAATTTAAAACTGTGATATTTTTGTAGCGGTATTTGAAAGTGCTTTTTTGGTTTTGTTTTAGACGAAAAAGATTTACTTTTATTTATTTGTTGCTCTTGAAACAAAGACCTAGGTATCAGCTTTATATGTTTTTGATGAGGTACGGTTGCAGAATACTGTTGCGGTAATGGAGTTTTCGATGAATGTTTATAGTTAGGTGTTGTTAGTGTATAAAAGGCATTCTGTAAAAACACTGATTTGGTTAGAAAATTAAATAATGCGGTATTAAATAAATATGTTCAAAAATAATTTATAATTAGCAACAAAAAAGGAAAAAGAAAAACAAACCTGATTAGAAACACTTAAATTGTCCTTTTGTTTATTTGCAAATTCAATATTTAATAATGGCATTTTCGGAACCGATTCTTGTGGCTTATTATTTGTATCGCTTGTGGACTTCACTACTGAAGCATCTCTTGTATTAACGACATTCTTTTGCGGTGGATTTCTTAGAGGCTTATGAGGTGTATTTTTATTGGAAACTTTAATTACATTAGATGTTACTGCTTCTAATGATTCTTTAATTGACGTTTGCGTGGAAGCATTGGAATAGGAATTAGATATGTTTTTAAATTTGGCTTGTAACTGAGTATTCAGAGCACCTTTAGGACTTTCCACCAAAGGTTTAACAAAATTTGGACTTACTTTAATAGTGGGTGTTAATTTAAGGTTTGCAGTTGGAGATTTGCCAACAAGTTGAATTCCGGATTTAAATTTTCCAGCATCTTTATTATTTATAATTTTTTTAATAGTTTCAGTACTGGCAGTGGTATCAGAAGAATTTGTAATATTGTCAGTGGATGCAATATTTTCTTTGGTAAAACTACCAGAATTATTTAAAGTTTCTGTATTTAAATGTTTTGAATTTTTAGTTGTAGAATTTGTATGTATTACAGCTTTTGTTACAGAAATTTCTGGTTCGTTAATTGAACTGTCATTTGAACTATCTACACTTTGTGCGAGTATATTTGACATATTTTCATATATTACCTCCTTCTTTCTGTGTTTTCTACATCTAGGAGCGGGACGAGGTGCTTTTCTATTTTCACTTTCTGCGGTGTCTGCGGTTTGTTCAAAAATTTGTATACTATCAGTTAAGTTTAGATACTGCGTGTTGTCGGCTTCTAAGTTATGCAAATTTTCTGTCAACTTCTTTGAAGTTTTCAGAACAGTATAAAAAATTGGCCTTTTCTTAGCGTGTTTTTTGCAACGCATTGAATAAAATGTTGGGGAATAGCACCTATGCTTGCGCAAATTAAGAGAATTGAATCTTTTGTTGTCCGGTTGTTTTCGTTTAGTTTTTTGAAATGTTGAAGATTTTTGAGGGTATACCTTTTGCGCTTCAGAAGAAGCCTTAATTTTTGCTTCATGGGTTTCTTGATAATTATTAATACCGGAAGCAGTTGTTCTAATATCTAATTTGGACTCGTTTCTACCAACTACTCTATCGCAAGCTTTTGAAGCAATATTTGGAAACCAAGGCAAATTATTTGACAATTTAGTTTGTGGGTTTTGTTGATTTTTGTTAAAAAACTTGGACTGAGCATTGTTGATATTTGTTATAAAATCGTACGGAGAGTGTAACGGCGATAAAAAATTTATGCTTTCTAAGTTTTGATGTGAATAGTTTTTATATGTAATTTGCGGAATTGCATTCGATATTAAATTTGCGTTAGATATTAGAAATACTTTACTCTTGGCTTGAATACTTTCTGATTGAAAACCATGAAATGATTGATTTCGAAAAATTTTTGTTCGATCATTATTTTGCTGGGCGGGAATGTTCAAGGAATTGTTGAATGCCGCTAAACAAGGATGCGCCACTGATCGGTTCTGTTTGTTAATCTGTACAAATGGCGAAATTATGGAAATTGGCTGCAAAGTACATGCAAAATTAAGCAAACTCAAATATCACAAAAACAGCAAAATTATAAGTATATTTACCTTGTTAGGTGGGGTTTGCATACCGTGAAAAGGTAAGTTTTCATAAAATAATTTGTCTGGATCAATTAGAGGGTCTGCTGTACCGCCACTTGATGGAGCAGCCCCAAGACCACCTTTATCTCCTAAAGAAGACTGGTTTGGTACTGGAACAGCAAATGTAATGTAAATATTAGTATAATCGTTAATGTGCAATGTATCTGGCTTATATCTAGCTGTGTTAAAAATTAAATACATTATTTTATATACGTATATTATAATACTTGCACTTGAAATACCCAAAGCAAATCAATTTATTCTAGACAGAAAAATTAGGAAAACTGGGGATAGATTTCAACATATCATCACTATTAAAGATTATTTTCTATTTAAATAAGGAAGTATTTTAAAATCATAATACAAAGTTGTATTTTGCCATATAATAAAAATATACCTGTATGCACTTTATACCTGCGAATTGTACTTTCTAGGAATTTACATTCGTGTATTTTACATTTACCAAAAAGTAAATAACTTCTAATACCTGGGAGTGACAGTTAATAGGAAGAACGAGAGAAGCACAGATATACACGAAATGATCAAGGCAGGAGAGAAACTCTTTTGGAAATACGGACGACTATTAAAAGATAAAGCGCGCAGTAAACACAAAAATAAGAGTATAAAAGGCGGTAATGAAAATAGTAATATCCTACATAGCTAATACAATGTGCTTTACTCAGAAAGTTAAAACGTGATGATAAATGGAGCGTAAAATTTTGAGAAGAATAATGGAACACAAGAGGAGGGGTATGGACCACTCATGAACCATTACATAAAGATATTGGGGGAAAATGACCAAACTGTCAAAAAAACACATGAATCTCTAATAAACTATCGTATTATTGAATATAAAGAAGAAGAAACCATCCATATTTATAAGAGATACGAAGAATGCTGGATAGGAAGTCTAGTTGTCTTAATTACGTGTATCAATATATAATATCCATACAACATTCGAAGTTTTGGTTTCCGAGATGTTGCTAGCAACTATCTAGTTTCAAATCAACGGGCACATTAGATTGATAAATGAATTCTTGTATTTTTTCAGTTTAGATACTAAATTGGTGTTTTATAAATCCTACATGAGAATGATTTAATGATAACATGTGTTGTAATACAATAATTAAGGTATGGACTGATGTGCGTTCCTATAAGGATTTCTGTTTACTTCTAAAGATAAAAAAATATACCTTTACATGTGTTACTTTCTTGAGTTAAGGACGTTGACAAAAAAACGAAACTGTATAGGTATCTATTTATTTGAGGGTTATAACCGGAAACCAAAATTTTATTATTGAGATATTACAAAATTCAAGTCAATATTTCTTGATATTTTGATGAAATATTAAATTGATTTTATGATATATTTTTCTGCCATAGTTTTCAAAATACAAACCGAATATACAGGGTGTAGCACCTAAGATGCCTCGGACCGTAGCTCCTCTATCATAAAATACAATCGAAAAAAGTCTAAGAGAAAAATTGTCCATACATAAAATACAATCGAAAAAAGTCTAAGAGAAAAATTGTCCATAATTACAATCGCAATTTTCCTAAAATATTTTTGGTCATCAGTGCCCTGCCGTATTTCAGTTGCGTATCAAACCTGTGTTTTTTAAATGGAACAATATATATATTATGGCTGATTCGGAAAGCCCTTGAAGAGTACTTTTTTTTCTTATATAACGTCATACCGCTAACTTTAGCGGTTTCGCTGTTATAGCGATTTTTCTTCGCAGTTAAACCATACTTCGACATTTTTTTTGGCAGGAACTAAATTGTACCGGCGTTTGGATTTCGAATTTAGGGATAGACTAAGACCACTTCGACCTACTCTTAATTTTTTTCAAGTGATTTAAGGAAAGAAGATCATTTTTGATTGGGCTTTGCAAATAGTCATTTTTTTCTAAAATATCAAATGGAAAGCATATAAAATAATTACATCGTTGGATAATCGAATAATCGAATAATCGAAATTCCAAGTTATCCATTTCAATAAAAAAAATTATCTTCTTTCCTTAAATCACTTGAAAAAAAATTAAGAGTAGGTAGAAGTGGTCTTAGTCTATCCCTAAATTCGAAAACCAAACGCCGGTACAATTTAGTTCCTGCCAAAAAAAATGTCGAAGTATGGTTTAACTGCGAAGAAAAACCGTTATAACAGCGAAACCGCTAAAGTTAGCGGTATGACGTTAAAAAAACATAGGTTTGATACGCCACTGGAATACGGCACGGCACTGATGACCAAAAATATTTTAGGAAAATTGCGATTGTAATTATGGACAATTTTTCTCTTAGACTTTTTCGATATATTGTATGATAGAGGAGCTACGGTCCGAGGCATCTTAGGTGCTTATGTTCGAAAATCGTAGTAAGCCATGTCATCAGTAGAGAGTATTTTTTAAATGATCTTATTGCACTTGAATTAATATAGGAAAACGTGTTCTACGAAAGGGAATATCTCGCCCATTTAAATTCCACCAGCTAATTCACACATACTTAGGTTCTTATGGAGTTTACGAACGATTGCGTGGAAATGGGCATATCGTCGTTGTATGTTCTGGTGATTGATATTGCTTTATTTGCAGTTGTCTAATTGACTAGAATTTTGGATGTTTAAGGGATCATCACAGTGTGACGGGTCGAAAAATAACTGATTTTTGCGATTTTATTTTTGACGATTAAAATATGCTAATCAATCTGATTTTTTTTGTGTCGTATCAAAACACTTACGAAGAACAGGAAATAAATTTTCAAACGTTTATTCACATTTTTGATAACATTTTTTCAACGGACGAAAATGTCTTCGAAAAAAAGGAGTCCACATGGTGTACACGATCGTAGCCGCAAATATCATCTGAAACGAAATCTGGGAAAAGGTTATTAATCAGTATGAAAACCGTTATCTTGCTATGGAAGTTTTTTTTCATCATCAAAAGTGACAAAATGGCGGCGATTTGAAAAAAAAGTATCGAATTCAACTTATTTTTCTGACAGTTTTTTTCGTTATGAAAAATAGAAAAATTTCGAAAAATAGAAAAAGCTTCCATAGTAAGATAAAGAGTAATGTAAAGAATGTCGAGTTTGAGATCGATAGCTTGAGAACTCTTCCTTTGAGAGTGTACACCGTTTTGAAAAACTACATTTCGAGAAAAACGCTCGTCTACGTATGCTCCTAGAGCCTTTCTTATCCTGCCACATGGATTCTTCGGGCGTTTTTCTCGTTGATCTATCCACGCTCAATATCAGAAACGTACTGGCTTATCTAGCGAGCAAGTTGAAACGTGTTTCTGCAGGAACGCTGGCAGTTCCAGCAGTAACTCGTACGCGTTGTCCGCGTCACCTCTCATGTAGCTGCTTGATAAGAAAGGCTGTAGTGACTAAAATAATTCGAATTTCACCCCAAAATTTTAACAGCATGTTTATAACCATCTATACTATCTGATAATACAAAAAAAATTTCGAAAATTTGAAAATTTTACACTGTGATGATCCCTTAACTAGACCAGTTTATGGGAAGTGTCTCATCTCGATCGGCTTCCCTTCAACTTTTTGATTTACAGCAGTATCTCGATTGCTAAATACTTTTTTATATGCTTCAAATCTTTTTATTACTCCGTTTCATAGCATTATATCATTTGCGTTCTCTTGCCGTATCTCCAGATCTTTAACGCATGAATTTGTACTCAGGATTTAAAAACATTTGAACATTTTTTAAGAAGTAAGACGAAAAGGAAACAAAAATAATTTAACTAAGAATTAATTATTATTGTAATTGAAAAAAGAATAATATCTTATAATATATATAGGGTGTCCCATTAAGAGCGCAATAATTAAAATGTGTCCTACGTTCGTTTAGTTAGGTTGGCGGCACTGAAACTATAACATCCTTCATCTGTCATTATTGCGATTAGTAGTCATGGAGCATTATACGACGGAACAACGCGTTGTTGTTGTGAACACGCAGAATAAGTATGGAGAATATTATGCGGAAACAGTTCGCAGACTTCGTGGAATTTTCGGGCGACGAAATGTACCTAATCTGTCAACAACTCAAATATTAATTAATAAATTCGAGGAAACTGGTTCGAATGTAAACAGATAAGTAGCTGTACATCGTCGTACCACCTGATCTCTCGAAAATATTGCAGTAATGCGTGAAAGTGTTACCGAAAATCCCAAAACATCGATTCGTCGTCGTTTTCAACAGTTAGACATGTCGAGAAGCACCCTGCAGCGAATACTCACCAAAGATCTGCATATGCACGCGTACAAGATGCAGTTGTTACAAGAACTCAAGCCAGCAGGCCTTAGCCAGCGTCTAGAATTTGTAAATTGGGTGTTTGGAAAACCAACAAGAGGACGACGATTTTTCGAAGTCAGTTATCTTTAGTGATGAGGCGCATTGTCAGCTGAATGGGTACGTGAACACTCAAAATGTGTCGGCGTTGGGGCGAGGAGAATCCTCGAGAGATTCATGAAAAGCTATTGCATGCAGAACGAGTCTGGTGAGGATTCTGGGCTGGCGGAATAATAGTGTCCTACTTTTTCGAGAATGGTGCTGAACAAGCAGTAACCGTGAATGGCGTACGCTATCGCAACATGCTGAGGGACTTTTTGTGGCCACTGTTGGATGGAATGGATATTGAAGGAATGAGGTTTCAAATGGACGGAGCAACCTGTCATCGGCGCGCGAAACAATGGATTTGTTGTGAGAAAATTTTTCTGGCAGATCATCTCACGCAATGGCGATCGGAATTGTCCCCCGCGCTAGTGCGATTTGACCTCGCGCATCCTGTTTCTTTGGGGGTACGTGAAATCTCGTGTCTATGCTAACAATCCACGAAGAATTCCTGAGCCGAAGGCGGAGATTAGACGGGTTATTGGCGAAATCGAACCACAATTATGCGCAAAAGTCATCGAGAATTTCGTAAGAAGAGCAAGAGCGTAATTAAATATTGCGCTCTTAATGGGACACCCTCTATCAACCTTAATATAAGCTGCCGGCGGATTCATGCTAATAGCGTGGGAAAATACGGCTTATCCGAATCACCATGGTTACCGCCCGAACCGTCAAAATCGACGAAAATTGGATGCACGGGGCGCAGTAAGCGTCCCTGGATACGTGAAATTAAAAGTTGGCCCTTTGCCCGAACAAAGGGACAACTTTAAATTTCCGGTCGACGGAGAGATTTTCCTCCTAAGTGGAGCCCGTGCAGAGATATCCGCCGTCAAAGAGGAGCGTGCAAATATTTTGTAACATAAAAATGGCTTACGTACTTAAAAATGCAGTAGTGGTCATCAAAAAGAGACATTTCGCTAATCTGACAGCTCCAACGAAAAATTTTGCATGTTTGACTTTTAAGCCTTATATTCCGAATTTTGAAGGTTTTGACGGCCCAACAAGGTACATAATCGTTAAGTCAGACATTTCTGTACCGATCGCATGTCTATTCCAACTTCATCGACATACGATATCGATAGGACGAGTGATTTAAATTCCTCATGCAGACGGACATCGTAGAAAAATGGCCGAAATACGCCAGAAATACATGTACACAATAAATCAAGTGCAATGCTCATAACATGTAATGTACACACACATACATTCATGTGCACTTTCCGTGAATATATTATATATCGGTAGCTTGACTTAACATTTTTACATACAGGCTGATATCTTTTAATTACTATAAATTTGAATTTTAAAATACGATAATTCCAGAACGCGTATGCCCAGTTTCCTTAATGTATTTATTATCGTCAGAATAGGTTCATGGCATATAAACACACATAGTATATTTAGTTTTAGGACACGGACAAGGCACTAAATTAATTATCTGGACACAATTAAAACGTTTTTTATAACCTTTTAAAGATTACACGTCTATTTTCTCTGAGATTTAAAAAAAAATTGCAGATTTCAACATAGAGTCAAGCCTACATATAAATATGGCAGTTGAACAAACTATTTACATTAGGTCGATAGCCCAATGGCAAGATTGACGGCTTCTTAATACAATGACTTTGCCGGGTCGGGTTCGAACCCAGGCCGGGGCAAAACATTTATTTTTCGAATGCGATATTGTGTATTTATTTCGTGTATTTTACCGGCAATTTATAAGAGAAGACGCCGGACTTCTCGACATAATTTTCCCGGTCGATGAAATAATCATTCACATATACAGCATGATTTTTTCTTATAATTTTTATAAATTCCATTTAAAATACAATAATTCTAAAACGGGTATGCCGTTTTCTTAAGGGAAAAAATAATGCTTTTAACATTTATGTGCCCCTACGAAATAATTATTTAAATAATTACGCACTGCGCAGTGGGTGGAGCCAAATCACCTTTTTCTTCTGATTAAGGTAAAACTCGGTACTCGGGGGCTCTTGGTGTCGGTGATCTCAAGCCCAATGTCAAAATTTCAAAAAAAAAAATGGTGCATCTAATATGGCGGAAGAGTTTTTTGAAAACTGACGTATGAATGTGAAATTTTAGATACGGGGGTGTCTTAGGTCCCCGATCACGAATCGAAAGTCAAAATGTCAAAAAAAAAACAAAATGGCCGAAGTTTTTTGAAAATTGACGTATGAATGTGAAGTTTTAGATACGGGGGTGTCTTAGGTCGCCGATCACGAATCCAAAGTCAAAATGTCAAAAAAAAACAAAATGGCGGAAGTTTTTTGAAAATTGACGTATGAATGTGAAATTTTAGGTACGGGGGTGTCTTAGGTCGCCGATCACGAATCGAAAGTCAAAATGTCAAAAAAAACAAAATGGCGGAAGTTTTTTGAAAATTGACGTATGAATGTGAAATTTTAGATACAGGGGTGTCTTAGGTCGCCGATCACGAATCCAAAGTCAAAATGTCAAAAAAAACAAAATGGCGGACGAGTTTTTTGAAAATTGACGTATGAATGTGAAATTTTAGATACGGGGGTTTTGGGGGTCGCCGATCATGATTCCAAAGTCAAAATGTCAAAAAAATCAAAATGGCGGACCAGTTTTTTGAAAACTGACGTATAAATGTGAAATTTTAGATGCGGGGGTGTCTTAGGTCGCCCATCACTAATCCATAGTCAAAATGTCAAAAAAAGAAAATGGCAGATGGGTTTTTTGAAAATTGACGTATGAATGTGAAATTTTAGATACGAGGGTGTGTGCGGACGCCGATTACAAATCCAAAGTCAAAATGTCAAAAACAACAAAATGTCGGAAAAGTTTTTTGAAAATTGACGTATAAATGCGAAATTTTAGATGCGGGGGTGTCTGCGGACGCCGATCACCAATCCATAGTCAAAATGTCAAAAAATAGAAAATGGCGGAAAAGTTTTTTGAAAATTGACGTATAAATGCGAAATTTTAGATACGGGGGTGTCTGCGGACGCCGATCACCAATCCATAGTCAAAATGTCAAAAAAAAAACAAAATGGCGGCAGAATTTTTGAAAATTGACGTATGAATGTAAAATTTTAGATACGGGGGTGTGTGCGGACGCCGATTACAAATCCAAAGTCAAAATGTCAAAGAACAAAATGGCGGACAAGTTTTTTGAAAATTGACGTATGAATGTGAAATTTTAGATACGGGGGTGTGTGCGGACGCCGATTATAAATCCAAAGTCAAAATGTCAAATAAAACAAAATAGCGCAAGAGGTTTTTGAAAATTGATGAATGTGAAATTCTGGATACGGGGGTGCTTGTAGTCGTTTATTACGTCTTCAATTTGGCGATTCTTCGAAACGTGATTGAACAGGGCTTAAATTTAATACTTCATTTTTTCTTAACAACAGTAGATTCGAAAACATCAGAATGGTATTGTACACTGTCTCAATGAAAATGTTGCGCTCTTTGAGCTCATTGTTTCTTTCGATAATTTAACATGACATGTTTAACAATAAATTACCTTTCTCGCTCTTGAGTGGGTACCAGTTTGTGTCAAAATAGTTTTTAATATACTATTGGCTTCACAAAATTTATGTATGTACAGGGGTGTTTCAAAAGTTTATAAAAGTGGACATTCTAAAAAGCGTCATGCCAGTGATCGCTTTTTACAGGAAAGGCGCTTCAATAGGGCTTCACTTTAAAACTTGGGCCTTTTCCTTTTATTATTATTTCGTGCTCCTTTATTAACGATAGTTGATTTTGAAAAAGTTAACAGGCTTTTACACTTTCACATCAAAGTAGTATTGTAAACTGTCTTAATCAACATGTTGGACTTTTTGATGTCATTGTGCTTTTGGATACCTTAACATGACATGTTAAACATTAATTTACCTTTCTCGCTCTTGAGTGTGTACCGCTTTGTGTAAAAAACCAATCAAGGAGAATTTTAAATAAAATATACTATTGGCTTCACGTAATATATGTATATACAGGGATGCGTCAAAAGTTAATAAAATCAGACATTCTAAAAGGCGTCATGACAGTGATTGCTTTTTACACGAAACTATGAAAAAGCTGTAAGCGGACGCGAAAAAGGCGATTCAAACTAAAAGAAATTGACGAACCCGCTGTAAGCGGACGGACCCGCTGTAAGCGGACGATCAGCTGTAAGCGGACGGACCCGCTGTAAGCGGACGTTATAGCTAGTTATATATAATAATAGCTGAGTAGTCAATGGCAACCAAACGCCCGAAAAATCGTCTAAAAACGGCAAAACTGTGCAAAGAACTCCTCTCTGGATACGCGAAATTAAGGGCTGTCTTTTGGCATGTTGGTAGGGGCGACATTGAATTTCCGGTCGACGGGGAGTTTTTCTTCCCAAGTGGAGCGTGTGCAGAGATATCGCCCGTTGAAGAGGAGCGTGCACTCGGTGTTTTAACAGAAAAATGGCTTACGTCATCATGACGATTCACGTGACAAGCAAAATAAATCTCGGGAAACGTCAAACTAGCAAGTTGTATCCACAGATTCACTTTTAAGTGTGAAATACGAAATGTTGAAGGTTGCGAGGGTCCAACAAGACCCGAGGTGTTAAAGAACGGCCTTCTGGGCATCTCTCACATGCTTATTTCGAGTCGACAGACGCACGCAATGTAGGGCACGAGCACTTTCAAATTCGTTTGCAGACAGATTTCGTAAGAAAAATGGCCGAAATACGTCACAGATTCAATGTGCATGTGATTCAATGTACTACTATGGGGCGAAAAATATCAGATTAATCTATCCGGTCCGACAAGTTCCGCATCCCAATCTCGACATAATACACCCGCTTGACTTAACATTTTTATAAATATACAGGTTGATTGTACTTTTAATGATTATATATTATTAAAATACGTTAATTCCAGAACGCGTACGCACAGTTTCCTTAATGAGGAAAAGGATTGCTTTTAACATTTATGTGCCCTTATGAAAACGATTACGCATACATGCAGAGTGGGCGGAGCTACCTGAAATTAATTTCTCTCTTCTAATTGAAGTAAAATTCGGCATTTGGGAGTCTTTGTGCTATCATTGATCACGTATCCAAGTCGAAATGTCAAAAAAAAAAAATGGCCGAAGAATTTTTTGAAAATTGACGTATAAATGTGAAATTTTAGATACGAGTGTGTCTTAAGTCACCGATCACAAATCCAAAATCAAAATGTCATAAAAAAATCAAAATGGCGTAAGAATTTTTTGAAAATTGACGTATGAATGTAAAATTTTAGATACGGGGGTTTTGGGGATCGCCGATCACGATTCCAAAGTCGAAATGTCAAAAAAAAAAAATGGCGGAAGATTTTTTGAAAATTGACGTATGAATGTAAAATTTTAGATACGGTGGTTTTGGGGATTGCCGATCACGATTCCAAAGTCAAAATGTCAAAAAAAACAAAATGGCGGAAGGATTTTTTGAAAATTGACGTATGAATGTAAAATTTTAGATACGGGGGTTTTGGGGATCGCCGATCACGATTCCAAAGTCGAAATGTCAAAAAAAACAAAATGGCGGAAGATTTTTTGAAAATTGACGTATGAATGTAAAATTTTAGTTACGTGGGTTTTGGGGGTCGCCGATCACGATTCCAAAGTTAAAATGTCAAAAAAAACAAAATGGCGGAAGATTTTTTGAAAATTGACGTATGAATGTGAAATTTTAGATACGGGGGTTTTGGGGGTCGCCGATCACGATTCCAAAGTCAAAATGTCAAAAAAAACAAAATGGCGGAAGATTTTTTGAAAATTGACGTATCAATGTAAAATTTTAGATACGGGGGTTTTGGGGGTCGCCGATCACGACTCCAAAGTCAAAATGTCAAAAAAAAACAAAATGGCGGAAGATCTTTTGAGAATTGACGTATGAATGTAAAATTTTAGATACGGGGGTTTTGGGGGTCGCCGATCACGATTCCAAAGTCAAAATGTCAAAAAAAAACAAAATGGCGGAAGGATTTTTTGAAAATTGACGTATGAATGTTAAATTTTAGATACGGGGGTTTTGGGGGTCGCCGATCACGATTCCAAAGTCAAAATGTCAAAAAAAAACAAAATGGCGGAAGGATTTTTTGAAAATTGACGTATGAATGTAAAATTTTAGATACGAGGGTGCCTTAAGTGGCCGATCACAAATCCAAAATAAAAATGTCATAAAAAACACAATGACGGGTGAATTTTTTGAAAATTGACGTATGAATGTAAAATTTTAGATACGGGGGTTTTGAGGGTGGCCGATCACGATTCCAAAGTCAAAATGTCAAAAAAAACAAAATGGCCGAAGGATTTTTTGAAAATTGACGTATAAATGTGAAATTTTAGATACGAGGGTGCCTTAAGTCGCCGATCACAAATGCAAAATCAAAATGTCATAAAAAAAACAATGGCGGGTGAATTTTTTGAAAATTAACGTATGAATGTAAAATTTTAGATACGGGGGTTTTGGGGGGTGGCCGATCACGATTCCATAGTCAAAATGTCAAAAAAAACAAAATGGCCGAAAGATTTTTTGAAAATTGACGTATAAATGTGAAATTTTAGATACGAGGGTGCCTTAAGTCGCCGATCACAAATCCAAAATCAAAATGTCATAAAAAACAATGGCGGGTGAATTTTTTGAAAATTAATGTATGAATGTAAAATTTTAGATGCGGGAGTTTTAGGAGTCGCCGATCACGATTTCAAAGTCAAAATGTCAAAAAAAACAAAATGGCGGAAGATTTTTTGAAAATTGACGTATGAATGTGAAATTTTAGATACGAGGGTTTTGGGGGTCGCCGATCACGATTCCAAAGTCGAAATGTCAAAAAAAAACAAAATGGCGGAAGATTTTTTGAAAATTGACGTATCAATGTAAAATTTTAGATACGGGGGTTTTGGGGGTCGCCGATCACGACTCCAAAGTCAAAATGTCAAAAAAAAACAAAATGGCGGAAGGATTTTTTGAAAATTGACGTATGAATGTAAAATTTTAGATACGGGAGTTTTGGGGGTGGCCGATCACGATTCCAAAGTCAAAATGTCAAAAAAAACAAAATGGCGGAAGATTTTTTGAAAATTGACGTATGAATGTAAAATTTTAGATACGGGGGTTTTGGGGGTCGCCGATCACGATTCCAAAGTCATAATGTCAAAAAAAACAAAATGGTGGAAGATTTTTTGAAAATTGACGTATCAATGTAAAATTTTAGATACGGGGGTTTTGGGGGTCGCCGATCACGACTCCAAAGTCAAAATGTCAAAAAAAACAAAATGGCGGAAGATTTTTTGAAAATTGACGTATGAATGTAAAATTTTAGTTACGGGGGTTTTGGAGGTCGCCGATCACGATTCCAAAGCTAAAATGTCAAAAAAAACAAAATGGCGGAAGATTTTTTGAAAATTGACGTATGAATGTGAAATTTTAGATACGGGGGTTTTGGGGGTCGCCGATCACGATTCCAAAGTCAAAATGTCAAAAAAACAAAATGGCGGAAGATTGTTTGAAAATTGATGAATGTTTGTGGATTTTTGGATACGGGGGTGTTTGTGGTCGCTTATTACGTCTTCAATTTGGCGATTCTTCGAAACGTGATTGAACAGGGCTTAAATTTAATACTTCATTTTTTCTTAACGATAGTAGATTCGCAAACATTAGAATCGTATTGTACACTGTCTCAATGAAAATGTTGCGCTCATTGAGCTCATTGTTTCTTTCGATACTTTAACATGACTTATGTTTAACATCAAGTTACCTTCCGGGCTCTTGAGTGTGTACCAGTTTGTGTGAAAAACAGTTCGAGGAAGAATTTTAAATAAAATACCCCATTGGCTCAACAAAATATATGAAGGGGTGCTTAAAAAGTGGACATTCTAAAAAGCGTCATGCCAGTGATCGCTTTTTACAGGAAAGGCGTTTCAATAGGGCTTCAATTTAAAACTCGATAACGGATTTTGAAAAGGTTGACGGACTTTTACACTTTCACATCAAAATAGTATTGTAAACTGTCTTAATGAACATGTTGGGCTTTTTGATCTCATTGTGTCTTTGAATACCTTAACATAACTTATGGTTAAAATTAAATTACCTTTCTCGCTCTTGAGTGTGTACCGGTTTGCTTTAAAAATAGTTCGAGAAGAATTTTAAATAAAACGTCCTATTGGCTTAACAAAATATATGTATATACAAGTGTACTTCAAAAGTTTATAAAAGTGGACATTCTAAAAAGCGTTTCTTACAGGAAAGGCGCTTCAATAGGGCTTAAATATAAACTTGGGCTTCTTACTTTTAATATTATTTTGTGCTTTTTTCTTAACGAGAGTAGACTTCGAAAAGATTGACATTGATTATAAACTGTCTTAATGAAAATGTTGCGCTTCTTGAGAGCTCATTGTTTCTTTGGATATTTTAACATGACTATGTTTAACATTAAATTACCTTTCTCACTCTTGAGTGTGTACCTGTTTGTGTAAAAAACAATTCGAGAAAAATATTAAATAAGAAATACTATTGGCTTCACAAAATATGTGTATATACCGGGATGATTTAAAAGTTTATAAAACCGGACATTCTCAAAAGCGTCATGCCATTGATCGCTTTTTACAGGAAAGACGCTTCAATTTAAAACTTGGGCTTTTTACTTTTACTTTTATTTTGTGCTCCTTTATTAACGATAGTGAATTTCAAAAAGGGCACACTTTACATCAAAATAATATTGTACATTGTCTTAATAATATACTTTAACATGAATTATGTTTAACATTAAATTACCTTTCTCGCTCTTGAGTGTGTACAGGTTTGTGTAAAAAACAGTTCGATAAGCATTTTAAATAAAACATACTATTGGCTTCACAAGATATATGTATATGCAGGGGTGCTTCAAAAGTTAATAAAATCGTACATTCTAAAAAGCCATGACTTTGATTGCTTTTTACAGGAAACTGTGAAGGAACTGTAAGCGAACGCGAAAAAAGCCATTCATAGGGCTAAAATTTAAAACTTGGGCTTTTTTTTGGATCTTTGAGTAAAATGAATTTTATGGTCATTTTTATTATTCTTTTGTGCTTCTTCATTAACGATAGTAGAATTCAAAAAAGTTGACATGCTTTTTCACTGTTTCATCAAAATAGTACTGTAAACTGTCTTAATGGAAATGTTGCGCTCTGAGCTCATTGTTTCTTTCGATACTTTAACATGGCTTATGTTTAACATTAAATTACCTTTCTCGCTCTTGAGTGTGTACCAGTTTGTATAAAAAACAGTTCGAGAAGAATTTTAAATAAAATATACAATTGGCTTAACAAAATATATGTATATACAGGGGTGCTTCAAAGGTGTACAAAAGTGGACATTCTAAAAAGCGTCATGCCAGTGATCGCTTTTTACAGGAAAGGCGCTTCAATTTAAAACTTGGGCTTTTTGCTTTTATTATTATTTTGTGCTCCTTTATTAACGATAGTGGATTTCAAAAAGGTTGACAAATTTTTACACTTTCACATCAAAATAGTATTGTACACTGTTTTAATAAAAATGTTGCATTTCCTGATCTCATTGTGTCCTTGCATACTTTAACACGACTTATGTTTAACATTAAATAACCTTTCTCGCTCTTGAGTGTGTACAGATTTATGTCAAAAACAGTTCGAGAAGAATTTTAAATAAAATATCCTATTGGCCTAACAAAATATATGTACATATATACAGGGGTGCTTCAAAGGTTTATAAAAGTGGACATTCTAAAAAGCGTTTTTTACAAGAAAGGCGCTTCAATAGGGCTTAACGAGAGTAGACTTCGAAAAGGTTGACATGCTTTTCCACTATCACATCAAAATAGTATTGTAAACTGTCTCGGTGAAAATGTTGTGCTCTTTCAGCTCATTGTTTCTTTAAATACTTTAACATGAACTATGTTTAACATTAAATTACCTTTCTCGCTCTTGAGTGTGTACAGGTTTGTGTAAAAAAACAGTTCGAGAAGCATTTTAAATAAAACATACTATTAGCTTCACAAGATATATGTATATACAGGGGTGCTTCAAAAGTTAATAAAATCGGACACCCTAAAAACCATGACAGTGATTACTTTTTACATGAAACTGTGAAGAAACTGTAAGCGGACGCGAAAAAAGCGGTTCAAGCTATGAGAGATTGACGGACAGCTGTAAGCGGACGCGAAAAGGCGATTCAAGCTCGAAGAGATTGATGGACAGCTAGTAATTATTATAAAAACAAATATTTAAAGCATTAACAATTTATTTTTGTTCCAATGAGTATTTCCATCAAAGAAATCATGTATCTTCTCATATTCTTGTTGGAAATAGTGTGCAGTTTTGTTGTAAATTAAATTTCACATCCGCACTAATGAAATAAAAATGTTGCCAGTTTGATACAAAATCTGTAAATGACAATAGAAAAACCACATTTATATACTTACTATTCGGCTCATTTTAATTCTAAATATAGCCTAATTAAATTTGAAAATTCAAATTGATTAATGTTTTGTGAATTGTATTTTAACAAATAACTATTGGCAATACTTTGCGTTTCTAAATACCTGCAAGAAAATACAAGGAGATTTTTAAAAAAAATAATTCATGTTACCCGAAGATTATAATAATGATATTTATAAAATACTATATTTTGGCTTAGCAAGAATCCACAGATATGAAACTATTGGGGTCCGAAAATATATAACAAGGTAAATCAGAAAAGGAAAATTATTGAAAATATTTGCAGGAGAGAATTTTGTTAGATAGGTGCGTTTTATTCAGTGGAATATTTTCTAGTGATTTGTACATTGGTATTTGTGTTTCAATCGTATTTTGATTTGTTTGTTGGTTACATGTTTTACTTTGTACAGTATCATATTAATACAACTATTGATTTTATGTCTTTATTAGTTTATGTCTATTAGTAATCCTTATCTACGTATATTATAATATGTACCTATATGATGGTGAACAGAAAAATGAAAAAATATTTATATTTTAGAATTGCTTGGAAGATATTTTCAGCTTTCTATCAAAAACAAAGTAATGGTCTACCAAAAAGTGCTCAAACCAGTATGGGCATGAGCTTTCAACTGAAGGGCAGCTTCATGTATTTCAGTACTGAGTGCTAAAAATCATCGAAAATGCTCCAAAGTATATGCGGAACGATCTTCAACGCAAACTCCAGGTGAAGAAATTTAGAAGATTCCCAGGTGCCACGACAAGAGGCTCCACAAACGTCCAAAAAGTGCTTCAACTCTTATATAATCAAAACTTTCTGCATTTTCGCTTATGTGACAGTTCGGTAACCTATGTAATGCCGAGTAAATTACTGCAGCTGTGTGGGAGAGAAACTATGATTGGAAAATATAGGTCCATCTGAGAAGTAGTTTATGTTGAAGACAAAATGTTCTAAAAATATAACTGGGTCAATATAAAAAATACGAAGGTATTATTCATTACTTCTTCCCAATTTCCCTATTTTTTCAAATTTTGATTCAATAGGTTTTCAGCGAATATTCTGAACAAATTTAAGGCTATTTGATTATAGCAGAAATTTTAAAAATACTAACAGTAAACAATTTTTAAGTGATAGTGTACTACAAAAATTCCCATTTCCAAGTTTTATCAAAAGGTTTCCTAATCTTTTTTACTTTCCATACTGTAATTATTACATAAAAAGAGAAAATAATGTATGTTTATGACAATGTATAAATGAAAAGTCAGATACTAAAGGAATGTAAGTAAATATAATAAAGAGCAAAAAATATACATACCAGCGCCCGGTTTTTTCCTTTTCCTTGTTGGAAGGTTTACTGTCGTCTTTATTGTATTAATCGTTGGTGCATTATTTTTTTTAAATGTAACTAAACACATGCAAACACAAACATAAATAAAACATCGATATACCTATAATATGTAGTTATTTACCTGCTGTGGAGTCTCGATATATTCCCAATGGCAGCGTGTCTTGATCATTCAATCCAAATAAATCTTTCAATCTATAGTATATCTTTTTCTTACTTCTTTTATATTTATGGTCATACCTTGGCACAGACGTGCATTTAAACTGATTTAAAGAGGAGATTCTGGTTATATTCATGTTCCTCAATTCATTTTGATGTGCAAAAACTGATAATTTATGAGGCCACTTTGATTTTCTTGAATTACTAAATTGTCCATCTGGTCTTTTTATATTAAAAATACTGTTGTAGTAAAGATTATAAAAAGTATATCATTGTAATTTTAGGAAAATTTTAAATTAATATCTTAAGTTACGACAGTGGTCATCATAAAAGAAAATAAAATTTGTCTGTAAGAAACCTTTTACCCCAAGTCTAAAGTTACCTTCATCCATGCTATTTGAGTATGTGAGAGATGGTGTTAATTTGTGACGTGGAGATCATGCTATAATTTTAATAGGTTAGTACCTGTATTGCTTAGGTAGGTCACTCTACTACATGGAACCAAAGGTAGTCCCAGTACATCGGGACTTTGCGTGCACAGAAACCTAGGAATTTCGTTAATTTTTGAATGTCATTAATTTACATGTTGTATTTGTTTTTTTGTAATAATACACAAAAATATTTTCGTAATTGTTAACGATGCCTCGACACACTTTAAAATGTTATATAAGAGAACTTTCATTCGTAGAAATCTAAGAAAGATAAAGGCAGCTATTATTATTTTTAAACTACTACTTTAGTTCTTAGTCCAAAATAGTTTACTCGATAGTTTGTTCATTTCATATACAAAATTTTACTCGACAATCAGGACATACATTACTATCAATCAACATTTTCTGTTGCATAATGGAAACCCAGATTATAGTATCAAACATTAGTATATTTTGCAATATCTTTTATCGATATTACATCTCCAATCATATTTTAAGTAGGTCACACAAGACCAATTTTGTAGTTAATTTTCATTTATTGAAAAGATAAATAAGTTAGAATAGCCTTAAATTCAAATTTAAATTATAGTAGTGTCAATTATAAAATTGTATTTTAATAATTACACTTCTTGAATCATTATTATAATAAAAATGTAATAAATATTCTTTCAAAAATATATAAGTTTAATAGAAGAATGGAATAAAATGATTTACGAAAATTTGTACGTACTAAGGACTGAATTTGATTATAGTCTACTTATTTGGTAAATTTACTTAATAAAGAAAATTTGACTACTTCGAATTTTCTTCGCTGTCTACTGATACGTACTTTTGTATCTTACGTATTGTTTGCGACTAATGATTCAATTTTACTTGTATAATTATTTTGTATAAAAATAAATTCGAATTGTACCAAGATAATAGGTCGGCTTTTATCTAATATTTTCTCTTAGTATGTTTAATTAATTCTATTTGTGATATCAAAGTTAAAATTTGAAAACCAGGTGCTAAAGAAATCAATGTTTTTAATAGTCTATGCTTGAATTTCCGTCCTTGGCCCTTAAAGGATTTATTCAGAGGTCACCTTCAGGCTTTTAAATACTGCAGTATATATTAACAGTCTATGAGGTACAGAGCTGCTTGTTTTATAATTTTTGGCAGGCATAACTAAAACATCAATTAATAGCGTCCTCTCTGTATTGAGTTTTCGTTAACAACTACACATTTATCTTCAAACATTCATATTAGTAGTATTGTATGTTAAAGTCCCATTGGGATGTGGCGACCCCATCGGCAGATCTATCCTGCAGAGAGCCTCGTTATGGGCAGCTAATCTATGCTGAAATGGGGTACACACACAAAGACGTCCCCTTCAGACCCTAGCCTTAAGGAGGGTAGAAGACCCGGATCTACGACGTGCCTTAACTGGCCGGCCGGGTGGAAGAAAACAACTAGGAAAAAACCAATAACCAATCCATGGTATATGATAAATATTTGCAAGACTGGAGGGAAGCCCAGACCCTAGTGTTCTAAACTCAGGATAACAGGCGACCTCCTGTGTTAAACACTTTTGCCGTTGTAATGCGGGGCTCTGCGGGGGTGTAAATCTGTTTTTGCTTGTTACTCATGGGACTGATATGAATGTTAAGGAAAAAGTTGAAAAAACAGAATTTGAAAAAGGAAAATAGAAAAAGACAAGAAAAGAAATGGATAGAAGCTATAGAGGGTTTATAGTTTCTGAAGGTGGGGAAAATACACGTGAAGCGACAAGGAAAAAAAGCAACGGAACCAACTCGCGATCGAAAAATGAGAAATGGGAGAAGATTTTTGCAAGGAAACAACTGGAATAAGTGGACAGAGCTATATCTAACTGCCTGAGTTAAAAACAGATATTACTGACATAAATGTAGACGAAGACGACGAAATTCTTCAGTAGGAACAGAAAACCTCCCTACAGGAACAGCATGTTTCAAAGCTTGGATATAAAGGTGAAGGTGTGAATAAAATCTATAAAATGCTAGCTAAGGTGATAAAAAGAACAAAGGAACTCAAAAACTAGTGAACGAGAGTATAAAGACAAAACTTGAAATAAAACAAATAGCTAGAGAGACTGCCTGGTAGATAAATTGGCAAAGGATGTTAAACTATATCAAAAGAAACAAACATGTCTCGCGGAAAAAGAAAATAGAGATAAGACGGACGTGGGAACCCAAACATCCACGTGTAGTAAAACAGCCAGTGTCCGGGCAGACTGGGACGATTTGAAGCTAGACGAACAGAAAGCCGAAAATATACTCACGACACAAATTATTGAGGCCTTACGAGAGAAAAGAGATTTTGCAGGCATGTGCGGCATGCTGGATAAAAGATAGGCAAAGATAAAACTTAAAGAAGACAACGGGTCGTAACCTAATGATCAAAGTAGAAGGAGACAGCCAAAAAGCCGCAACACTGAAAGAAGCATTAAGTAAGAAAATAAATAATGAAGTAAAGATGCTCAAAAATATCGTGCAACCTGCATACACTGGTTATAGATATTACAACACCAAAGGTGGATGAGGCTTTAAACAAAGTAATTCAAGAAAAGCACCATCTAATTACCGTTAAATCAATCAGAACTAGTATAGGTGCAATGCAAATTGCCACGGCCGTCACTGGTAAGACGAACGCAACACCCTGTCAAAGATTGGAAGAAGAAGAATTGGTTGGGTGAGCTGCAGAATCCGGGAGAGAAAAAAAGTACCTCTAGTTGCTATAGCTACTTTGAGGCTACGGTGCAAAAGGCAAAAGTATGCCAGGGACAGGATGGCTCAAACGTGTCTGTCAACTGTAATCAGACTGAACTCCGAAGTGCCGTGGCGAAAATGAAGAAGGGTAAGTCACCCAAGACCACACCATATAAGTACGGAAGAAGTGGAGGCGTTTATAGCAATGATCCCTGAGGTATTAATGGGGTTTCTTGATCATCTGTTGAGGCACCAGCGCTTTTCAGCGAAATGGAAAGAAATCGTTGTGGTGTATTTGCTAAAGAACATGATACCAATTTTAGACGGGGGCTGTTATTCTCAAACGACGTTACGGAGAGGCGGACATAAATTTTGATGTAATGCAGGAACAAATCACTCCTGTGAAAGAGCTGAAATACCTCGGTGTAACGCTAGACCATAAACTAACGTTCTGGCCACACGTGAAACGAGAAATGGCGAAGGTAGATTCTATTTTGTCAGCATTGCTCAGGATCATACCCAATGTTGGAGGACCTACCAGTAAACGCAGGAAGATTTTTTATGGGGTAATAGAGTCGCAAGTGTTGTATGCAGTACCAGTCTGGACATATGCACTGGAGAAAAAAGGTCAAACAGAACAACTCGAAAAACTCCAGAAAAGAGTGCTGCTGAGAGTGATCAGTGGTTACAGAACAGTGTCCTCCGGAGCAGCGCTGGTAATCGGGGATACCACCAACCTGCCTCTTAGTTGAGAAACGAAAGGGAATGTTCCCGCTAAGAAAAAATAGATACTATTGTCGATGGCAAATCTTTTTCCATAAGTATACGATAGCATAATTGGAGTTACATGTACATGAAACCCACCTACTCTATTGCGAGCAATATTAAATATCTGGTAGATGTAGGTACGTATGCAGTAACTGTCGCTTAAGAATCTACATGTACTGCATCAATACTGTCTCTGCTTATATTGAACCTATTAAAGTACTTACATGAGCAAACTAGTAGTATATTATCTTAGCTGATTAACAAATTAATTAAGAAGAAAAATATAAATAATGCATTTTCAAGAAATTTTAAAAATGTTGAAACTGTATGTTTTTGAAGATTTTAGTAGATGTTCTAATAAAAGTTCAAGTGTCAGAGCATCGTAAAATTTATAATAACCAGAATTGTATGTATATTGCGGTTTTTATTCTTTTGACTAAAATAAATTTTCTTCTGACTTGGATAACATTCCGGTTAATCATATGGTCACTACGAATGTGAATGAAAAATGCTCCAAGTCAGTTATCTATACGGAAACACATTTCGAAATCTGATTCTCGCGTTATTTAAGTTCTCCGTGCCACTGTAAAATGTCTGTTTTTACTTTATTGTCTGAGAAAGTAAGACCAAGAGTCGCATAAGCTGATATATGTCAATTTGTTAAATATGATGAAACAGAAGACCCTTTCAATATTTAAGTCTTTTTCACAAAATTATTAGCTCTAAACCACCATCTTACTTCTACAGAAGAATCACTTTTAGGACCCACAGTCATGATATCAATCTTCAAAATGTACCTTTTAACCTCACTTCGTCATAGAGCAACTTTTTACGGAAGGTGTTTTATTTGCAAAAATTTCAAAGTATATCATTCTTTGCCTTATGTTTCATTGGCTATTCAGCTAAACCTCACCTGATTTCCGTTTTACTATTATTTGAATTGTATTATTACTGCTATGGAGGCGCGCACCAAAGTGGTGTGGCGATGGCGTGGAAGTGGCGTGGTGACAACGTGGCATGTGGCAATTTTTAAACGAGTGAAATCAGATGCGACAGCGCGCATCGATATGGCGCTGTGGCAACTGATTTCACTAGTTAAAAATTTGCCACATGCCACGTTGTCACCACGCCACTTCCACGCCACGTACGTACCATTTCGGTGCGCGCCTCGAAATCTGGGTTCCCATTAAATATATTAAATAATCTTAAAACAACTGAAATGTGTGCCTATAACATATTCAAAAAATAAAAGTAATGTAAGTCACATTAACAACTAATAGATTTCTAATCTTTATGGTAAATTTACTTATTAATTTAATTAATACAGTTGACCGTTGCCTGTCAATAATACTTTGATGAAAGTGGTGCAATATAGATAATCTGTAAATTACTAGTAACGCACAATTTTATATAAGAATTGAGTTTTGATTTGTAGTATTCTTCCGTATGTACCTACATATTTTATACAATAATAAACTCTCTTGGATTGTACAACATTTAATTCTATATTATGTATGTACATATTTTAACTAATCTAATGTGCAATACTAATCTGTGATATTTGTATGAAGCAAATCCATAACGAAAAGAAGTGCATAAATAAATGACCAGAAGGAAATAAAGGTGTAAACGATAAAGTATAATGTACTTACTGTAATAAGAGTTGTGTCCACAACCAAAACCTTACCTTGTGCTAAAGTATAATTCAAGAAGAGTGATACAATAAAATAAAAGAAACAATGAAAAAAACAAAATTAAAGTTATATATCACAGCTTTTATTGCACTTGTTAGTATTCTACAAAGTATTTTCAGTTAACCTGAAGAATCAAACAGCAAGTCAATATACCATATTACTGATCTAATCAAAAAAAATTGAATAAAAAATAAAGTACAGTTGTGATAGTACAGTTTATACAAGAAGCACATTTAGTAGTACAGGAAAATGTTCTAGATTTGTGGTTCTTGTTATGGAACACAATTTTTATTAATTTAGGAAATGATGCCTATGCAAGAAATACTGTTCAGTGTTCAGTAATAGGTAATATATATAGTTACTTTCAAAAAACTTAACATTGCAATGTGAAAGTCGTTGTGCTCAGGATGTTTAGAAAGGATTTGTATTTATATAGACGCGAATTGTTTGCAATCGGTACGACGTTAACGTGGTCAAGAAAAATGGATTTTTTCGAAAAGTATAGTAAGGAGCAAAATTATAATATTTATCGCCAACCGTCAGTAAAGTGATGCGTTACCATAGCGTTTTACGGAGGTAAACAAACACTTTATCGTACTGTACAATAATAGTATATTATGACACTAGTGCATAATCAAGCTTTTAAAGCACGAGTAACGAGTTTAAAGCCACGACGCGAAGCGGAGTGGCTTTAACGTTTCGAGTGCTTTAAAAGCTAATTATGCACTGTGTCATACGATATTTTTTAGTATAAATGCAACAATAATTTTAATTAGAAGAAATCAAATCAATAATTTCAATACATATTATCGAGTGACTTGTCATTTGACATTTCCTGACATTTCAATGGACTATTAAACGCTTGGGATTGGCTGTTACCAAGCAACCTTTATACGCACGCCGTGCGATAAAGGCCCGATTATGCACGCTTATGGGTGTGTTTTGATTGGTTTATGATGCATGCATACTAAAAAGTACTTTACCTGCCACTAATATCTGTCAACGTAGCCGTGACTGATGACTTTAAACATAAATCGTTTCTACCGAATTAAAAAAGTTAGGTTTAAATATTATCCAAGTAAACAAAGTAAATTTAGGCAAAATCTTAGTCAATAACAAAGAAAAAGCAAAATTGTGTGACAAATCAGGTGTTTATGAGGTAGGTTGCGGTGATTGTGACGCAATCTACATTGGCCAAACAGGCAGACCCGTACAAGATCGCATTAATGAAAATAGAAAATCAATTTTAAACAATAACAAAAATACAGGCTTTGCTGAACATTGCATAGACCTTGTACATGTATTTGATACTAATAATTATACATTGTTACATAATAGTTATAAAGGAAGAAAGTTAGATTTATTAGAAATACTTGAAATTAAAAAAGCTATAACAGCAAATAAACATGTCACAAACACACAACTTGATTTCATAAACACCCCCATTATTGACACTGTACTTAAGACACTAGCCCATACATATAAATAGGTATTGGTAACTTTCTTAGTTTAGTTTAAGTTTGTAAACTCTTCGTTAATGACAGAGAGGTCGAAACACGTGTCAGGGAATAATAAATCTGTCCCTAAGTGAAACAATATAACCAAGTGTTTTATTCGTTTTAATATAAATCGTTTGTCACTGTCATAAGTTATTATATCTTTATTTCTTAAATTAACAATTTTCACGGTTGGCGATAAAATTTTGTATGCACCACGTCAGTAAAGTACCTTTGTCGAACTCGTCTGTTACTCGCCGCGCTCGCTTCACTCGCTTGGCTCGTAAATCAGACTCGTTCGATAAAGTATCACTTTACTGACTTGTTACATAAATAACTATTATCGGACATCAAATATTTATCCTACTATGTATAATGTAAACTCAGAATGTAAGGAATATTTGTGTCCAGTAATAATTACATCAATTGTCAGGTATTTCTTCTGCCATGTTGTTTATACTTATTTTATTATATATTGAACACTGAACAAAATAAATTAAAGTGAAAACTATTTTATGAAAGTAACTGTACACGTGCTTGCTCGTGTATGTAGCATATGCAATATGTGTGTATGCATGTATGCGTATAGGTATGTAACCAAATACGTCTATACATATATATAGATTTCGTGATTTTTTTTATACAAAATATTAACGACAATTTCATTATGCAAAGAAACAATTATTTCCTTATTACAACTGTATAAGAAGTGCAGAAAGTTTTTGCTTGATATATAATCATAAACATATTTAAAAATAACAAGCCATTAAATATTACTTTTTTTTAAAATAATAAAAGTATATTGAAAACAGGGGTCGGAAAAAACGTCCCAAATCCGGCAGTGATATTTTACACTTATTGAAAGTTGAGTTACTTCCGTTTCAGATATCATTTTCAGTATGAAAATACAGTTTCGGCTGAGCCAAATGAATTCTTATTCTAGTATAAAAACAATTTCAAGGTTCTTTAAAATTATAGTTTCCGGTACCTATACTTCCGGAGTTTTAGCAAAGTCAAATTTTTTCATAGCATGTTTATGCATTGCAATCCCAATTTCTCAAGGCCACTTTTATACAGCAATTGAATATCTTTCCCTCTTAGGGAGCGCACTGAATGTAATTTCTATTTGTTTTTATAATGATACAGCATCTCATATTCACATTCAAATAATAAAGAAGAATTCTAAAAAAAAGTATTTTGCTAAACTAATTCTTTGTTGTGAAAAGATATAATTGAATGTAAGATAACAGTATCGGGTGCCTCTAATCGATTTAGAGATCAGTGATTTGAATTTTACTGAATTTTATCTTCCACAAGTTCTGTTTCTGCTTGAATTCAACGTAATTGTCAAACTTGATATTATATAATCCTATAAGCGGTGTTTAAAGTCGGTTTGTTTAGTAATGATTTGAAAATTATCGAAATATACTTTAATGGGATACGAATTTAAAATCGCAGGATACTATTTAATAATAGTGGCAATATTACATTTAAATGTAAATATAATATGTTTATTTTGTAAATCAAATATTTCGGCACAGCTGGCTCTGGTGGTAGAACAAATGAAGGGAGACGCTCCTAAGTGGCCGTTATAATAATTTCCTAAATTGCAATGCGTAAATGATACAAATACCCGTTATACTGAGATGCAAGTTGCATAAAATATGTTTTTTTTGCGCATGAGTTTAGAAAACGAAGTTCTTTTTTAAAAACCGAGCGTTCAAAATTTCTTATAAAACTATTTTATAGTATTTCTTATATTTTGGTTTTTAAATGTTTATCAAAATTAAAAATAATAGTTTGAGAATTATAGAAATTTAGTCTGTTTTAATTTGAAGATTTGCAAATCGTTGTTACATATTATAGTAGTCGTCATTTTAAGGTTAAATTTGTACTGATTTAAGTATGACATTTTATAACGAAAATAGGTTTTATACGTGCACTTTATAAAATCGGATAGAAAATTGTATATTAAAATCATAAGATACGATTTTTGCGCACGAGGTAAGTTTACAAAATGATCAACTTGAGTCGATTTTTCTAAAGAACGAGTGTGCAAAACTTATGAAACGTGTATATTATACTATTACTCCTATTTCTTTAAAAGGTTTCGTTCAAACAATAATACAGCTTACAGTTATGAAATATCAAAATAACATTCCGAACACAAGTTAAAGGTTCAATGTATATTTGACTGAAATTAGTATTTAAAATAAAGTTTCTGAAACTGTCTTATGATATTGTAAATTTAGCCAACTTCGAGGGTGAAATGTAGCAGTAAATCATTTTAATTATAAGAAAGCAAAGGTTTCTGCTAGTTGTTTCACTTGAACGAATACCGGCGGAATTTGTACTAGCGCATATGGCGCCTCTCCCTTATGTTAACCTCACAGCAGTTAGTGGTATCACTGTCTAAGCCTCCCTTGAAATAAAAGACATACTTTATTGAAAATTATAGAAATTTAATTTTTTTGACGTTGATTACATTGCTTTCATTCAACAGACACAACAGTTGCGCAACAGTGATCATGTCCAGTAGACGACCGCTCACTCTGAACATGTTCGGGCGGCCGCCATATTTGTGAGCGGAAAATTTCTACGCTCACTTAGTGAGCGTATTCTGTACGCATGCGCCATTGATGCATTCCAAGACCAACTTAATACATCATTTTGAAGAAACTTACTAGAAAAATAAGATACAGCAAATTAAAGGTATTGTGCAGAAATAAAAGAATTATAATATTGGAGTTCACCCAGTATTTTATTCGGGGTTGGAAAAACCAGCCCTTACACTTAAAACTACGCCAAAACTTAATGCAGAAAAACAATTTATTATTATTGTTTATTCGGCTTAATTTGTATAATTTTAACATTGGCAGCAATGAAAAGTACTAGATAACAGCCATCACATAAAAGTGAGCGGTCCTGTTCAGCGAACACTCAACTGTTGTAAAGTGAACGGTTGGAGCGGGAACGGTTCCCGATCCGCCTGCTGAATGAAAGCATTGACTTTTAACTTGAACATTTTGAGGGCTTCAAAATCGGCATTACTATGACCTTCATGTTATTTCAAATTTTTAATGAAATAGGTAATTTCTGATACAAAATAAAATGTCTTTTTTACTTCACATTTATGATATTATCAATTTGACATATAAAATAATAGTTATTTATTATACAAGGGAAAAAAGTATTAGATTTTAGCTCGAGGTAAGGTTTATCTCCCGACGCGAAGCGGAGGGAGATAAATTACCGAGAGCTAAAATCTAATTTTTTCCCGTGTATAATACACTATTTTTTTATGTGATGGGAAAAACGACGATTTAATATTGAAAAAAACACGTTAATACTATACAGTGTGGAAACTACTTATGGAATAAATTCAGTAACTTCCAAACTAATGACATTTGTCGAAAACGCTGAAACAGGTCAATTTTTATTTTAAATTGCGCACGTTTTAAATCACTGCACCTATTAGTGACGTCATCTTCTTGAGAGCTGTGACGTCATACGCATTTTTTTTAATAGAATGCTATATTTTTTTTATAAATTCATAGATAGTACTATTAAATACCTTTTCAATGAACTCACACAAGTTAACTTTATTTTCAATAATTTTTGAGATTTTTACATTTTTATGTTCCAACCACAACAACAATTATAAAAACGTCAAAATTTACTAATTTATTCTTTTTTGATCAAAGCAAAATTACTATCTTTCTTGTATTCTACTATCGTCAGGTGCTATCAATTTCATCACACAGTTTTTTCGTGTTATTTTTTTTTTAATTTTTTAATTTTTTTTTAAATGTAAAAATCTCAAGAACTGTTGAAATTAAAGTTAACTTGTGTTAGTTCATTGAAACGGTATTTAATAGTACTATTTACGAATTTATAAAAAAATATAGCATTCTATTAAAAAAAAAATGCGTATGACGTCACAGCTCTAAAGAAGATGACGTCACTAATAGGTGATTTAAAACCAGCGCAATTTAAAAAAAATGACCTGTTTCAACGTTTTCGACAAATGTCATTAGTTTGTAAGTTACTGAATTTATTCCATAAGTGGTTTCCACACTGTATATTAAAGTCAGAAAATCAATCGATGTGACATTCGAAGCGACATTACACCTGCGTTGCTAAGGAAACCTGTAAAGTATTCAAATATCTGTCAATTTAACCGGGAAGAAAGTGACATTTTGTTACCTGTCAAGAAAGATAAAATGTCTAATTTTTTTCCCGTCACAGAAAAAAATTATATTTATTTATATTTGACACCAACTTCAAAATTACATTTTATAACCAAAAGGGGTTTCATGTACTTTATAGAATCGAAATAGAAAATAGTATATTAAAATACAAGTGTCGTAAGTAAGGTATGATTTTTGCGCACGCGTACGAGTTTTCAAAGAACAAGTCCGCAAAATATCTTATGCATCGTGATTATATACTATTTTTGCTATTTCATTAAGTTTAAAAGGACTTAAAATAATAGACATGCTTTGTTTGAATATTTTAGAAATTTAGTTTTCTGAAGTTAGCTATTTTTTTTATCTAAGTTTAATTATTTTTTAACACAGACAGTACTACTGACGACGACAAAACCACATTCAACAATTTGAAATTCCAGTCGTTATTCTCCAAGAACTATGAAAATGAGAAACTATAACTCACAAATAGAAATAAAAAAAGAAATTTGAAAAGATAATCAAGCTCTGCCTAGAAAGAGATACCTCGAAATTAATTACAATGATTATGAAATCACCTCGATGGGATTATTTCAAGGAAAAACTTTTCTTATAAATTCATGTGACTTAACCAAAATTGTAATTTTTATAATAAGCGACTTTTCCATACTGGAAATATTATCTAGAAGACTGTATAAGACTAACACCCTTATTTATATTCAAGCTACAATATCATATATTTTCTCAGACTCTTATTTGTGGTAAAAAAGAGTAATCATATATTACCGAGGTAAAAGTAAGATTATGCTTTAAGAAAATTCTAAAGAGATAATCCATTAAGCACTATAATGGAATTTGTGAACATTTTGCCTGTTAGACTACACAACATATACACGGAAATTTTCCAGGACGCTGGATTGACGGAGTAGGTTTTGTCAATTGATTACCAAATTTTCTTGACTTCAAACCATTAAATTTCTGTATACTCAATATACAGTAATTCTACGTGTGTCTAGAAGTCTATGGAGGTGTGTTGAAAAACTTATTTTGGCATAATTTGATGAATATAGCATTATTTTTCAAGTTATTTTAATATAACACATTTAGAACATTGTAACTTGAATATAAATTAAGATCGGATTATAATTTTTTTTTCTTATTTTTATATTTATGTGTACGTATAGTATAATCTTCGACAGATTGTCCTTGTTTGAGGCGTTCTTCTTGATATATTGCATTTAGTAGAACGACTATACATATTTGAAGTATAATTTATTTATTCAAGATAACTATCAAGCCATAAATATATAATTATACTTAATGTTTAAATAAAGCAAAATAACTATTAGAATTATTAGTGTTGCGTTGAACAAAACAGTAAACTTCTAGGGAATGGAAATTTAAGGCCACGCATGGTGTGAAACTCTTCTTGTCACATTGAAAAGGGCTAATCTGTAAGTGTTGTTAAAGAAATAATGCCAATCACTTGTAAATCAATAAAGTACTATACTTAAATGACCAATTGAATGTATGTACAATCTTAAAGTATGGGGTGTTAATAATATAATATATTTGGGAGTATTAATTTACTGATTTATGTTTGAATTTTCGATTTAATACGAGTAAGGGATTTATATATTATCTAGCTAGTCATGACGAAGACAAGTGACGGTCGCAAATGTTTGGAGTTGCTGGGTCATTTTGATGGGAATCATTTGAAGAATACGCAAAGTACGGAAGGCCCGTTGAAACAAGAACCAACAAAAATATCGAGAAAGTCGAGGTTTCGGCTTCAGCAAATGGAAGAATAAGATGATTGCCAATTAAGTAGGGATATCAAACGCTACAATATTAAAGATTTTGCACGAAGATTTAAGAATGAATAAGATCTTAGTACGTTGGATTTCAAACAAAAACTATGTTGGCAAAATATTTGTGAAGAAAACTTGGCGGCTTTGGCTGAACACGAATACATTTTTTTTAAAACTATAACAAATGATGAAATGTGGATGTATCGCTGGTATCCATCAATAAAACAAGAATCCATCGAGTCCACACGAAATCTCTACCTTCAAAAGAGAAACAACCGTGAAATTTGTCAGCAAAGCTGATGGTGGCAATATTTTTCGGATATGGAAAGAATATTACAGATTGAATACATGGAAAAGGTACTACAATAATAGGAGAAGTCTAAAAGAAAAGTATCAACAAGTTGAAAACTGTCGTAACGTAAAGAGACTCCATAACTGTTATTTATCAAAATATTATGATTTGCAGAGTTCACTAAACTTGCCAAATCCGTGTAGTAATCGACGATACGGTTTTGTAGAGCTGAAACGTTCACCCTACAGTTCAGATTTCTCACCGAGTGACTATTATATCTTTACAAAATTAAAAAGCACTTCAGGGAAAGCTGTTTTTCTTGGATGAATACCTGAAAGAAGCAATGGAAGAAATTTTTGAGAGCTTTTCAAAATAATGTTTTTGAAGAATTTTGCAATAAATGTGTGGCCATGGGTCATACACTGAAACATAAAATATTTATCTTCTACTAACTTTTTTTCTTAATAGCCTAGGTAGATAATATAAAAATCTTTCATTGTATAAATAAAGAGAATGATTGAAAAGTTTAAATGTTTATAGTTGTGCCATCTGTACAATTAGCAACAGTTATGCGATTAACTTACATAAAAAGCTATTGCCATAGAGTTTTCTTTTGTCTTATCAAAAATTTATAGGGTTTTCTATAATATACTTGTTATTTCTTATGGAAAATAGATAGATTTAGTGAAAGTGTCCAACAAATGTAAATTAATGGTAAATAATTTTCATTCTATTGAGTATGCAATATGGTGCAAGCCCATTAGAAGTTCTAAGCCAGATTTTCAATCTTAAAATAATTTGAATTACTATATTACCTATAATAAGCACTTGTGTTTATTTTAACATATATTTATTATTACAGTTACTATTAGAATAATTATGCAATAGGTCTATATGAATTGGAAAATTTCATTGGTTGACTTCGCAGATATTTCTTGGTGAAACATTTTGTAATAACTTAATTAATTATTCGAAAATAAACGCTTGGCTCAGTTTCACAACTTCTTTATTAGATACACTAACAATTGTTTCGGCTATGAGGCCATTATCAAAGAGTTATCTAGAACTCTAGTCTAGAGTTCTAGATAACTCTTTGATAATGGCCTCATAGCCAGTATCAAGAACTCTAGTCTAGAGTTCTAGATAACTCTTTGATAATGGCCTCATAGCCGAAACAATTGTTAGTGTATCTAATTAAGAAGTTGTGAAACTGAGCCAAGCGTTTATTTTCGAATAATGAATTGGAAAAGTTTATTTCGTATGTAATTACTGGGTACAAAAACATAACCGTTAATTAAGTTTTTTTTTTTTTTTTTGAAAAATCAAGTTCAATCTGATTTCCCCTTTAACCTCTTTGACTGCAGCTACCTAATTTCAAATTATCCTTAATTCTCCATTCAGCAGTAAATTTTTATGAAAATTCCTAATTTTCGTTATAAAAATAATACGTTTTGAATGTAAACAATTTATTGTTAATATAATTTTCGGAAAGTTTGTTTGCTCGTATACAGAATCGATAGATTTGAAAATGTATCGGATATATTAGGGTTATTTATATTTATTATAGACATCTCACATTAAATATTATGTTAAATGTAAGATGGACTTTTAGTAGTATTGTTGTTTTAAACCACCAAAGCCTTTCAAAAATTTAGTTCTGCTATTGATATCAGATGAGCATCATATGTTGGCTTAGTATATAAGTTATAGAATAGTATTGTATTACCAAAATGGTGTATCTATACAACGTGTGTATAAATTGTCGCAAAAGCTATATGCAGCGATATTCCTCGTTCGGTTCTGAATAAAAAATCTTAATGTTAAGATGTCGTATCATGCTTTGTTTGTTTTCGCGGGATTCTTGAACTTCGGACTTATAGCGCGTGACTAAGCCTTACTCTTCGATATCTTTTAATAGAAATAGCTGCAATTTAGTTAAAAGAATAATTTTTCTTTTATTATCTCGTAAACGTTTTCGTTTTGATTAAAAAGTTTGATTTTAACATCTCCTCATTAACGTACTTTTACGAAAAACACATTTGACATGGTGTAGAACAATAAATTTATATTTTAAAATGATTTGTCAAACACATGAAAATGTCAAATTTCGATCAACGTCTACGTGAAACTGGTTCGGTTACTAAACGAAATGCTAATGCTGGTCGACCAAGAGAAAAGCGTACAATCAACTAGAAGAGTAAATTCTAGACGCAGTACAAGAAAATTCCTCTGTTAGTACCCGACATTGAGCTTCAACCTTAAATATCCCTAGTAATAAAACCGTTCAGTTGGTTCTACGAGAAAACCTTTTTCGTCGATATCCTGTTTCTAAAGTTCAGCCACTCTATGAAAACGACAACATTTTTCGATTACATTTTTGCAATACAATTTTAAATAGGATTCAAAAAGATGATAACTTTTTAAGATGTATTCTTTGGAGCGATGAGAGTATGTTTTACAGAGATGATGTATTTAATACAAATAATTTTCACCATTGGTCGGCTGAAAATCCGCATGCATTTCGAGAATATAGTCACCAAAGGAGGTTTTTCATTAACGCTTGGCTGGTCATAATAAATATACCAAGAACAGTTGGCCCAATTTATCTACCAAATCGTCTTCATGCCAATGGTTATCTCAATGTATTGGAAAAAGTTATTGACGAGATGCTATTGCAAATAGGCCATAACATGATTTACATGCACGATGGAGCTCCTGCCCGCTATGCTTGAGAGAATGGTTGAATGAGCATTTCCCAAACAGAGGGGCTGGTCGCGGCGGTCCTACTTTATGGCCTGCGAGATCTCCCGATCTCAATCCTTTAGACTTTTTTGTTTGGGGTTTCTTAAGGAGAAAGTTTATGTAACGCCTCCTCAAGACGCTGACGAATTCAGAAACAGAATTAACGCGGCAGTATTGGAAATTACACCAGATAGACTCGAAGAAGTAGTACAGACGTTTGCAGAAGGATTTGGTAAGAAAAATGGCCGTTTAAATGTGCACTGATATCAATGTATTCCGGACGGGCGAAAAATAAATATCAGATTCTCATGTGCACTGGCGATCAATGTATTACGGTCCGGCGAATTGCATCTCCACACAATACATAACGGTCTCCCACATGACTTGATATTTTTATCTATACAGGGGTCGATTAATATTTTAATAATGATTTGAATTAAAATACGATAATTCCAGATCGTGTGTATTTCCTTAAAGGGGAAAAGGAGGATTGCTTTCAACATTTATGTGCCCCTACTACGAAATAATTTTATTTAAACGATTACGCAAACGTGCACAGTGGGCGGAGCCGGCTGAAATCAATTTCTCTCTCTACTGATTAAAATTAGGCACTTGGGAGTTTTTACGGTCGCCCATCACTAATTCAAATGTCGAAAGAGAACAAAATGGCCGAAGGACTTTTTGAAAATTGACGTATGAAAGTGAAATTTTAGATACGGGGGTGTCTTAGGTCGCCGATCACCAATCCATAGTCAAAATGTCAAAAAAAAACGAAATGGCGGAAGATTTTTTTGAAAATTGACGTATGAATGTGAAATTTTAGATACGGGGGTGTCTTAGGTCGCCAATCACAAATCCAAAGTCAAAATGTCAAAAAAAACAATATGGCGGACGAGTTTTTTGAAAATTGACGTATGGATGTGAAATTTTAGATACGGCGGTTTTGGGGGTCGCCGATCACGATTCCAAAGTCAAAATGTCAAAAAAAACAAAATGGCGGAAGATTTTGTTGAAAATTGACGTATGAATGTGAAATTTTAGATACAGGGGTGTCTTAGGTCGCCGATCACGAATCTAAAGTCAAAATGTTAAAAAAACAAAATGGCGGATGAGTTTTTTTGAAAATTGACGTATGAATGTGACATTTTAGATACGGGGGTGTCTTAGATCGCCGATCACGAATCCAGAGTCAAAATGTCAAAAAACAAAACGGCGGAAGAATTTTTTGAAAATTGACGTAAGAATGTGAAATTTTAGATATGGGGTGGTTGAGGTCGCCAATCACGAATCCAAGGTTAAAATGACAAAAAAAACAAAATGGCGGAAGAGTTTTTTGAAAATTGATGAATGTTTGTGATATTTTGGATACGGGGGTGTTTGTGGTCGCTTATTACGTCTTCAATTTGGCGATTCTTTCGGCGACCGTTACATAGGAGAGGCTCGATGAAGGTTTCAGTTCTGCCATGTGGTTTTAAGCACACTCATTTTTCTTGTTTTTTGTTCAAAACCGAACGAAGAATGTCGCTGCGTGTAGCTTTTGCGACATTTTATAAAGACGCTATATACTAACTGTGAAAAATTATCTATCTTACGAGACGTCGTAATTAAAAATCAGTGAGTAATTGCATAATCAATCGTCTTTGGGCTTTTTGGCGTTACATTAAAAATAGATTTACGTAAATGACAAACAACATTGCGTTAGAGGAAATACACTAATTAATTTGCGAAAATCAATTATTAATACACATATGGGTAGTAAGTAATGTGATTCCAACTCTATACTAACGCTTGTCTATTGCGCATCTCAAGGTCATCCGATCAAGTTACATTAATTGAACTGTAGGCATTGTATTAGTTTCTGATTTATTAATGAAGTGTTCTCGAAACCGGACTTTCTGACACAGAAGCAGATAAAAGTCGCAGTAGGGTCGGTATACTTCTATACTAAGTATAGAAATTGCTGATCTACACTACTTCATCCTGTTTATGTAAATTTCTTACAAACACTATTATAAAAATGTGTGATTTCTAATATCTATTTTCGTAAGACCTAACAAGATTAATATTATGAGAGTATGTAGTTATTATAATTTCATAATAATAATTACTACATAATACTATATACACATATTCCATTAGTTATCTCTCTCTCTAAATCTGATTTGAATATAATTTGAAATGTAATTTGTTGTTAAGCTGTTAAAATTGTGTTATGTTAGGTGGCAAACTATAAAGTATCTTCAAGTTTGTACCCAGTTTTATCATTATTGGTGGAGTAAATTTGTGAACTAGGAAAAACGTTTGAATTTATTAAACATTTTCAGAAACGAAAATATATTATGTTCTGTTTATAACAGCGGTGCTTTTATTTTGTATATACAATAAGAAATATGCAGCTAGGATAATTAACAAATGAGAGAACTATATTCATATCCTTTAAAAATATATAAACCTAAAAAAATGCCTTTCAATTATAAATTTGATTACCATTGGGAAGTAGATCTTAATATGTATTTATTTGTCGCTATTACTATAGTTTATTAAAAAATGTTCTTACATGGGCATCTCTCTAAAATGTACAACAGTATTATTCTAAGATTGACTTAATTTTTTGCTTATATTTTAAATGAATGTATAGGTAATTGTTCAACTTTAACTTATTGCATAGCGAATTCAGTATAAAAATAGTAAGACTATAGTTTTATTATCAAAGTGCTTCTGTACAAACATAGAAAGAAAAGAAGAAAAAGAAAAATGATCAACGAAAGTATACACATAAACACATAAAAAAATAACACTTACTTTTCACGTTCTTCCATTTCGACGGTGTTATTATCTAATGTTAGCAACAATAGAAACAAAAACACACTATTAATAACTTTTGAAAGAAAACGTAAACAGAAAAATTAACAGATCGGAAGCAACATTCAAAATAATGAAATCGAAATAACTTACATTTGTTATTGGTACGTTTCCTTCTACAAATCAATATAATTATAATGCACAGAATGACTACCAAAATTATTCCAGCAAGGATGGTAATGGGAATAATTAGATTATCTCCGAAGAGTTGTTTCCACCATGGGGCTATTCCTAAAACAAAATTAAAAATACATTTAAATTCCCCAAGAGTACCAGTTGAAATTTCAAGTTATTGTAGATGTTTAAATGTTCAAAACGTGGTCTGTATTATTAAAATAATAAGCAGTTTTAATAGATTTTCAAAAGCAAATTACAGGTGTCGATATACCGTAGTCGACAAATTTTAATTTCTGATACGAAAGTAGAAAGACGAAAAGAGTACGACGAAATAATGTAAAGATAAACATATAGCGAGGGTGCCAAGTACAGCCAGCGAACGTTTCATTTGAAATGCGAGGATCTCCCGACATACGTCACTTCTCGCACCACTGTTGGCAAGCAGGCACCGCTGCATATTATAAGATCATCTTCTGCATGGGATAGATAGCTAGTATAGAGCTCTAAACCGAAATTAAAATTTGTCGACTACGGTATGTGAAGTAATATTGGTCGCCTTAGAAGTATAAATTATTCAAATAAACAGCGCGAATCAAAAAATAAGGTAAAGCAATGTTGTAACCCTTATAGTTAATATTATAAAATATGGTTTTTACAAACGATGAACTATTAATTTTTATGGCTTCTTCAATTTTATGTATTGTATCATCACCGTTTTCAGTGGAAACCTGCATGTTCTACAGTGGGGATTTTTGCTAAACCTTACCCGTAATAATAATAAAAGGTTGTCATTATATGTATAGCAGAGAAACTTTTGTCGGGCACAAAGGCCGGGGATATGGAAAGTATGTTTGGTCAAATGTAGTGGATTTTAACACCATAAAAGAGAGACTGTTTTCAATTTTTAATACATAAGTGTGAGTATACAGGGTGTATTTGAAATAATGGGACAGAGTATGATTAATGGAAAGATTTAATTTTATTAGACTCAAATCCAAAATATTTTGGGCAAATTCAAATTTTAAAAATTACAAAGATATTTTTAAAATATTCGTCGCGCCACTGCACTTTAATACGACTGTAGGGTATGCAAGAGTGGGGTACTAAGTAGGAGTGTGAAGGCGTGCGAGGTCAGTCTCGTTCGATTGTTACGTGTGGATGTTTCGACTATGGCTTACACAACGCATGAACTGAAATAAATTATGTTTTTTTTTAATTCATTTGCGTCCAATTAAAATAAAAGTTTCTCATAAGTAGAGTTGGGCAAATTTTACAACACAAATTTGTTTTTGTGAGAAATAAGAAGTAAAAAGTGGTTGAATTTAATCATAATAACAGTAATAGTACTTACTATACATTTATTGTGGAAGAAAATGTAATATCTAAATAATCTCGGCATCTCAATAAAAAAAAATCTCGTTGAAAAGTAAGATATTTTAAAAGAGAACAAAAGAAATCGAATGAAGTACACGCATCAATTTTATCCCAAAGCAGCTGATATTTCATATTAGGATTTATATTCAACATAATTGCGTCTTTCCTTTTATCATACTCTGTCCCTTTATTTCAAATACACCCTGTATATTAAATTAGTTTACGAAAGAAAATATATCAGGCATATATATTTCACATATTTTTGTTTATTTATGATCATTGAAGTATATAACAGTACTGGAACGAGTACTCAAACGTAAGGACTTGCCAAAACCTGTAACCACTGTGTTAAAAGGAACGCGCTGCATTTGTATCATATAAGTGTTTGTGTGGAATAAGGATAGGAATCCCTTCCACAAGCAGCTGCATTCGTTGCTCCGTTAAAAGGAGCATTTGTATCATATAAGTGTTTGAGTGGAATAAAGATAGACATCCCCTCCACGAGCAGCTGCATTTGTTTAGCACTCGAGATCATTTACAAAGTGCAGCATGCGCGTTCCAGTAGTATTATGTAGTTAATTGTTTATGATTTTTAGCATGACAACGTTGAATTATTAAAAAGAAATATGTTGGCTGTTCTCTTCTTCTGGCTTTCAGAATGTATTTTATTTTTTAACGGCGAGAACGAATGTTTTATTAATTATCGGCTTTATTTTGCAATTATTTTAATTATAATTGGGAGAATAAATTAGGTATTAATTATTCTTCAGAAATAAATATATATTATTGTTATTATTATTAAATTTTACAACTTGTTAATTTTTAATTGTAATTATCGACATTGATAGTGTTAAATAGCAAAATTAAATTCATTTTACTTCAAGTTATTCCGGTGGTTAAAAAGTTGCTGCCTTAGAACATGTTCTATATGTTTCTTAAACTTTTTGGGCTTTCTTCTCTTGCCTATCTTTTTTAACAATGTAAACAAACATTATATTGTAGAATCTTGTGACATATATTTAATTTCATTAATTCAAGTAAAGGTATTATGTTATATATAGTTGCGTCAAATATAAGGTGACCAGACGTCCCGATTTTAGCGGGACAGTCCCGATTTTTAACAATTTGTCCCGCGTCCCGTGCCGTTTTAGAAAAGTCCCGATTTTTGGAAAGAATGCACAGCAAGCTAGGGATGCGGGAGAACGGGTAGGGAAGATATATTTTTCGGCGGTGGCTATTTCACCAGGATATGAGTTCTAAATTATTTTTGTTAATTTTATAATGTTAAACAAATTCTTGTGAAAAATTTCATGACCTTTTAAACAACGATAGCAATCAACTAAAAAAAAATCACTCATATGAGAAATATGCTAAAGAATAAAATAATACTAAACCTAATTTCTTTAATGTATTATAGTTGTAGATTTTACTTATGTTGAATAAATTTTTGCGTTCTATGTTGTTGCTCCATATAGACCAAATTTTTAATCAAGAACGCCCTCCCCCGGTCAATGGTGTCCCGCTTTACCAATGTTCAAATTTGGTCACCTTAGTCAAATAGTTTTGTCGGGTCTTAAGACCAGCGATATCGACAGCATATCCGGTCAACTGTACTGAATTTTAACACCAAATAAACAAAGATTATATTAAGTTTTTTAATTAATAAGTTTCAGTATGTATTAAACAGGCTTGTAAAAGAAAATATATCTGTCATATATAAGCAAATATATTTGCAATATTGTTGCTCATTTATGATTTATGATAACATTACCTACTTTATTTGAAAAAACTTGTTGCTTGAATGATTTGTAGGTCTTGTAGAATGCATTTTATTTTTCAACGGCGAAAACGAATGTTTTATTAAGATCTGGGCATTCCCTTATAGATGGATAGAGAATATAAATATTTTCACATTTTATATAAAAAAACAGGGATTGTTACAACATCAAATTGTTTTAGCCATATTTTATTTTTGTAAAACATGGCTTCGTTATTGCAATTAAAAAGCCTCAACATCTAAAGTAAATGCAAATCACTGCGAGAAATAATAAGTAACCAGTCGTAAAATTACATAAAACTCAGATCTTAGTAAAATATTTGATCTCGCAGTAGAAAAATAATAGTATATTACATACCAAGGTTGAGAAGATGACTATTATTGCCCGAGTGGCGAGATTAAATTCCGAGGCGCAAAGCGCCGAGGAATTTAAGCCACAAGGGCAATAATAGTCTTCTCAACCGTAGTATGTATACTATTTTTTGTACCAGTAGTCTAATTGGACCTTAAAACCTTAATAATTATGAATAAATTTACTCATATATGTAAGAATGCCCTTGTAATAAAACTTCATGTAAACAAATAAGTAGGCTATATTTTGATGTTTACAAATAAGTTTTGACGTAAATGCTGAAACTAAAAGTCAAGTATTTTTTAGATTATTTTTCATTCCATTTATAATGTCTAAAGAGTTTAGATGTACACCACCTGAAATGCGCGAGATTGCAGAACAGGCAGCTGAGAACTTGCTTCCGCATAAATCTAATCACAATCACTTATACATGAAAACATTTACAGAATTTAAAAAATGGTATAATTCCAAATATACAGTAGTAACTTCTGAAAACGTACTTCTGGCTTATTTTCATGAATATTCAAAAAATAAAAAAGCCTCGACTTTATGGGCGCAATATTCAATGTTGAAAGCTACACTTGGCCTAAAAGAGAATATTAACATATCAAAATATTTTAAATTAGTTGCCTTTTTAAAAAGAAAAACTTAAAATTATAAGCCCAAAAAATCATTAGTATTTACTCGAGGAAATTATAAAATTCTTTACTGAGGTACCCGACATATGTTACATTGCAACTAAGATAGTATGTTTATATATTAATACTTTGAAATTATTGATAATTTATATCTCTGTAGACTGGTCTTGTAATTGGTGTTGCTGGTGCATGCCGAAGGATGATTTGTGTAATTTATTAATTTCTGATGTCATCATGAGAGATAATTTAATTGTTATTCACATCCACAATAGCAAAAATGGTACGTCTCAAAAGTTTGTAATAATGGAACCACTTTGTAGCTAAAGGTTATATCGAAGATTCCCTAGTAAATAAAAAAAATATAGAATGTATGTTACAAGATCTACCTACATCTACTTACGCAACCACACCTGCAATATATACAGGAATTTTCAATATGAATTAAATAATTATTTGCATCTGTAATAGTTAAGTGATATATTGATTCCATATTATACTATCATACATATTTTATGTATTAATAGACAAATGCTTTTTTTTTTCATGTAAACAACAAAGTATTGTTAGAAAATATAAAATTAATAGCAATTGCTAAATAAACGTATATTATAATTCTGGTATTGTTAAATTGTGCCTAAAATAGAGTTATTTTTTTTGACGGTTCACAACTTGACATACTACTACTACTACAAGCATGAGTGCATGGTTGCGGCATTCGTTTTATTTGTTTTCATTATTTCCCTAGGTCAATAATGGCCTCATTATTTACCTCTTATTAGTTCCAGGTCGTGAAATGTCATTTCGTGGCGCTTTGTTACGTGTAAAAATGCTATGATTTTTTACTACTGGTACAAAAAATACATTCTACAATCGAGAAGGATATTACGGAACAAAAAAATTTTTTTTTTTGTGATTTAATACAAATATTTAAAATATACTTGTTGATAAATATATGCCAGGATGTAGTGTCTTTGATAATGCAGTTTAATATACACTCAAACTTATGTATAAAAAAATTAACACAATTTCACTTGATTTTATGTTAAAATTTATTATAGTTGACCAATCACACTTTCCATGTTGTTGGTCTTCGGACACGTCAAAAGTTTTACCGCAACTATACTTTCGTTCGAGTCATTTTGACTCTCTCCAGGTTGTGTTTTTCACAGTCAGAGTTAAATATGTTTGCTGTGTACATACTATAAAGCAGTGGCGGCTCTTTAATGAGAGCAAGTGAGCAATTGCACCCCCTGGAATTTTGAAACAAAACAAACCAAGCGGCGACTAACTGTGAAAGTATTTATTTATTACGTATTCATAGTTATTGAACAGGAACGTGGCGTGTACGGCACGCGAAACAACCTACATGCACCGATCGTCGTCACAGATATAATGTCGACTAACAGCGCACGGATGTAAAGACCCCTTCCACCGAGAGAAACATACCCATGAGCAAAGCGCTACTGTTGCTGCGTAAGCCATTAAACATTACATTGAAGGTGGGGAGAACTGTATTTTGTTCTAGTTCCATATCGTATAATACCTACATAGCATGTGAGCAAGATTCCCGTCTGCTCAACGCTGTTGTAAGATGTATTTCGTGTCTGCGATACAGAATAACACGTTTTCGCGGTTAACGTATGATGAAAAAATCGCAATAAAAATTTTTAAACGGCCGATGCCTCAATTATGTTTAGAAAATAAACAATCTGTTAAAGGTAAAGACGTTATAAGAAAATTCAAAATGAATATTTATCAGAAAAATGACTGGATTTGTGGGTGTGAAATTAAAAATACTTTGTTTTGTTTTCCGTGTCTTTTGTTTGGTGGTGAACCGTCTTGGTCAAAGAACGGAATAAAAGACTTAATTCATCTTAGTGCTAAAATTACGAAACATGAAAATTCCGAAGGGCATTTGAAAAATATATTTAGTCTAAGAATGTTAGGAAAAAATAACATTCAGAATGTTTTAGATCATCATATAGAAAAGCAGTTCAACAACACAATGAACAGGTAACAAAAAATAGGCATGTGTTAAATTTAATAATAAATTGCATTAGATTTTGTGGCGCATTTGAACTGGCACTTCGGGGTCATGATGAACGGCAAACGACGAATACCAAGGGCATTTTTCGGAAATTGATAGATTTTACGGCAGAATTAGATAAATCGCTCAGAGATCACATCGAAGCAGCACCGGTTTTTAATTAAATTTATAAATCATTTCCCAAATTTTAATGAAAAAGTGATAGAACTGTTCTGTAAGTCAAGGACACGCAAAATGGACTTCGTTTATCGTCAGATGTAATCAAACTGTAGTATTATATTTACTATTCCCTCAAAACAAACTGTACAATGAACAGTACCTGTCTGGAACAGTATGTCGGTGAAACTTATAAAGATTGGGTAAGCGTTCTTGTATTACACTTTTTAATTTTGAAAATATGCACTCCCTATGTGAACCACCCCGAGCCGCTACTGCTATAAAGTATGCATATTCATCCACATCTTATGCAGCTGTTGTGTATGTGCACATGTAGTAATTCAAATACCATAATAAATAAGAAAGAAACCAGGAGAAAAGTGTACTGAAATAATGCGTGCGAAATAACTTATTAGGAATTACCTGGTATTCCAATTTGACTACTTTGCTCCTGGTATGCTATATGTGAAAATAATTTGTATAAAAAGTTCGAAATTTTTTAATAATAATAGTGTAAAAGCAAAAACATAAATACACACCCACAACATCTCTCTCACAGGGTGAGCCAATACCAACGGAGTTATTTACGAAGCATTGGTAAGTTCTGAATGTATCCACACCGGAATCTAATTTTAAGTATCCTGTTGTTCCTTCTTGAATAATTAAACTGGAGTCGACAGTTTCATTTTCACCTTTTATTTGGAACCTGAATGTCACTTCTTTCGGATTTGCAGTGGCCACACATTTCAGAGATGGAGAGCCGTCGTACTCATAAAGTCCAATTGTACAAGACGGTACAACTGAGAACAAAATATGAAAAATAAGGTTCTATTATTATACACTAATTTATTCTGTAGCTTATAATATATTTACGGTAGTAAGTGTCAAGTTCATTATTTCAATTAAATTATTGATTATATAATCATACGTAAATTATTTACACTAACAATGAACAATGGTTTTTGTATTTATAAAACTAAAGTCATCTTGAAATATGATGCAGTGAAAGTTTAACAAATAGGCATAGATAGTGAGTTTCACTTCCTATTATAATGAAAATCTCCAGAAAGATGTTTAATTTTTGAAACAAGGAAAGATTATTTACTATGAAAGCAAAACATATTTTAATTCACTAAGTATCACAATTTTTTTGAAGTGTGAACTACTTCAAAACGATCCAAGCCATTTTTATGTAAAATTTGTATGTACAGGAATCCATGCCCTTACTTTTTCATCCCATATCAGTCATAAGATGACCGAATTACAAATTGCAGTTGAAAATACAACTTTCTAACAAAATATACTTTCAAATATGTCAGCTCCTTGAAATTTCTAGAACATTGAAGTTTTCTTTTTCACATGCGCAACCAAACTCTTTCCCTCGTATTAAGCAGTGGCTGCGCTGCACTTGTCTTAAATCTTTCCAATCACATCTCGTATGGTCAGACTGTTACTCAAGAAACATCAAGCTGTGATATTTTTAGAACAGCGCATGACAGAAGAAGTCTTCTTTTTCACATGTGCAACCAGACTCTTTCTTTCCGCTTAACACGGTGGCGGCGCTTTGCTTAAATCTTTCCAGTCGCATTTCGTATGATAGAAAAGGTGCCAGCAATACGTCAAACACAACTTGCGTTCTTAGAATTAAATTTTAATAGACAATTATTCTGAATAAAAAAATTAAATTGTCTTGTTGAAAAAACGTAAGCGACAATATGTTCTGGAATGATTGCTGGATTTTTGAAGAAAGATTCGAACAGAAAAAAATTAATTCTATTTTCAAATAAACTTAATTCTTTATTTAATTAAGATGCCAAGCTATTTGACTAAGTGTAAATTAAAAATTGCTGATCTTCTCTTTTTGAAACTATCCTGTTTTGGAACTTAAAATAGAATTTAGCTTGCAATGGATCACGGTGTAACAATAATTATAATTTATAAGTTGTAAATAGTATTAATCACTTACAAGCCATAATTACAATATTTGTTAGGTTTCTCTTGATTTATTGTAATCTACCACAGTGGCTTCTTTAAGTAGAAATATACATAAATGCAGAGAAAAGCAGCAACTCTATGACCAATATGTGGCGGGAAAAACAATTAGCAGTTCTATGCTACTACCCCCCACCCTACCACACATTTCTCACATAGACTCCCATGTTTGATTAAACAATTGCTGTACTTTACAATAAATGAAGTGAAACCTAACAATCTAATTTGTGATTATGAAGTTTCACTATGTGTCTGCGTAATTAATTGACTTTTTAATTACTTACATAGTACGTTTAATCTCGCTGTTGTTGTAGCTTTCCCATGCTTATTCGAAGCTTCACATGTGTATATTCCATCGTCAGATATGCTTACAGTTTTCAGCGATAATACGCTAGACGTAGAAATATTAACTCCTTGGCTATTTTTCCAGGTATATGTTAGTGTAGGGTGACCTTTACCAGTGCAATTTATAGCTTCAGGTTTACTGTTTTCTACAACATCAACTATTTGCTTAGAAACAGTTAAATTTTCAGGAGGATCTGGAATTATGAATGACATAAGCGTGTTGAATATATAACAATTATAAATATAGATACAGTCAACTGCGATTTCCATGGTTGAATTGACACCTTGACCAATTCCATTTGATGAACTCTGACAAGTATAGAATGAATTTGGTGCGGTTTTGTCAAGTTGTTCTCCGGGCCATAAAGACATATTAAAAATCTAGAAAAACAGAACAATACATGTTTTTAGAAGTATAATGGTAAGGAAAAATGATATGTAAGAAGTTTTTATTTATTAGACAAGAAAGCTGCATGTGTATACTATATCCAGACAATAACGATTAACGAGAAGCGACAAAAACGTTGAAAGGGTTGTCCCTGTTTCTTCGGTGGGCAGTCCTGTTATCTCCTGTCAAATGGTTGTTGTACACTTGGTTGTTTACCACGTAAATTCGACGAGGCAAAAGCAGAACACGAAACAACAAAGGATCCATTATACTGTGGCTTTTCGTTGATTGTTATTCTCTGCCAAATCGCTGAACGGTGTGACGTATTTCATTCTCATATATACAACTGGATTCAATTAAAATTTTGTTCTTATTTAACATTATACACAACCTATATGTAATTTGATTTTTCAAGTCGATGAAAGAGGCATATAGTGAGTGATAAATGTGAAAACAGAGATGGAGGTGCGTATAGCAATATATACCTAATACACAGGTGTTTCTAGCTAATGATGCTTGGAAAGGAAATGCAACGGATGCGTATTTTATTAATTCGTATAGAATTATTTCAAGTTGTGACGCACTTGTACATCATGGGATGACCAATATAATAACAATACGTTTGTATACACCAGCTCATTAATAAATATAATACATACAATAAATAAATTGGTATCGTAAATAACCCAATACACTCTCTAAAGTAAAAATTTGGGTTCTTTATCCATTCTCATAGTAGTGTATGTGTATATGTTATGGGTAAAGTTAGATTAACGGTTAAACTTAGGTTTACCTGGACAGACTGCGAAATACGCAAAAAACATAGGTAAAGTACGAAATATAACCAACATTATAGCTATTTCTGGCTTTACCCGGGTAAATCGCGTTCTATTCGGTTTTGTGTGGTTAAAGTTGGGTGTAGAAATTATTATTGCGTCTTCTTTCACCACGTGCAGTCAGTTCGAAAATGACAACCGAAGAGAGTGGACGTGTGCGTTTAAGACAGCATTTTAATGAAGTTTTCAATGAGTTGGTGTCTTCGAAAAGTGCGAACAGTTTTTATTTTAGTAATGAACAATACCAAGAAATGTTAGAATCAGTCAAGTTGGCAAAAAATGCTAAAACCAAAACTACTCTACAATATCGACGTTTGAAGCGGTTTGACATATGTTCTGTTAGAGGTGTTGAAAAGCTTATTTCTCGTGTAGCATCGGGTGAATCTAGTATAAAGTATTACGTTACAAACTATGAAATGTTTGATATTTTGCATGATGCACATTTGGCCATTGGATATGGTGGTAAACATCGTATGGAAAGTGAATGCAAGAAAAAGTACAAGAATATAACTCAAGATGTTATTAAATTATATCTCCGTTTGTGTGAAGGTTGCCAAAAGAAACTAAAATCTGCCAAGAAAGGGCTTGTAGTTAAACCAATGGTGTTTTCGGAGATGAGCGGCCGTTGTCAAGTGGGCCTGATTGACATGCAATCCCATGGAGATGGAGAATACAAATTTATTATGGTGTATCAAGACCACTTAACAAAATTTGTTCAAATACGGGCATTAAAATCAAAAAGGGCTGAGGAAGTTGCTAACAGCCTGATAAACATATTTTGCATTTTTGGCGCCCCATCTATACTACAATCGGACAACGGTCAGGAAGTTGCAAACCGTGTGATTGAAGGGTTATGTTCCATGTGGAGTGGCCTTAGAATAGTACATAGCAAACCGCGCCATATTCAGTCACAAGGCAGCGTGAAAAGAGCTAATCAAGATATACAAAATATGCTCATGACGTGGATGGATGATGAAAACTGCAAATGATGGTCAGAAGGTCTGAGATTTGTCCAGTTAATGAAAAACAGGGCATACCATGATGGAATTAAACGAGCTCCTTACGTCGCTATGTGTGGGCACGATATTAAAGTCGGCCTATCGGCATCAGCTTTTCCAAAAGAAACTATTGAAACTCTACAAACCGAAGAAGAGCTTGCGAGAGTCGTCAGGGAATTTGGTGCGGGTGAACAGCCTCAACAAGAACAAAACGAAGACCAGCCTATGGATAGTGACCCAGAAATAGATATCCCGCTAGAAGAAGATATTACTGAAAGTTACAATATGCACAAAGGTATTATTGAAGGTGGCAATAGAGAAGAAAATATGGATAATAGTTACAGAGAAAACGCCAATACAGAAACTTTAGAAAATCAGACCAAATATGCAAAATGTGGTGAGTCATGTACATAAGCCAGTATGAGGTGTGAACTTTGCTTGTGTCAGAAAAATATACTTTCAAACAAACTAGAAGCAAAAAGAAATTTAGAAAATCAAGCAAAGAAGATGAAAAACTTATCTAATTTAAAATTCACTCCATCTTTCGTTGGAAATATAGTCAGAGTGAAAGTTACAGACGTTGATCGAGGGAGTGGCGATTTTACAAATATTCTCATGAGAGTAATCGCATCGTGGAAGCCTCAACAACTATTAAGGATCATCCTGATGCTACACGAAGTGCCAAAGAAGAATGAATTTGTCGTGCTGAATGCTGCATTCAACAAAACGGTGGCCTCTTTAAACAGTTCTTTTGGATGTTGTATTGTTAAATAAATATTTTTATGCTCCAATATCTTAGTAATAAATTAATTTGCGACATATGTTTATAAGGACTTTTTCGTTTATTTTATGTTGGAGAACAAGTACCTACAATAGTGCCGTGCAATTCCGAAACACCTTATATAAACAACTACTCAGAGTTAAATCGGAAGTGTTCTGATTAAAGAGAAAAGGAACAATAAAAAATGTCAACGAAGATCTACCAATTTGGTTCAAGTTCCAGCACTATCATCCAGCACATTATCTAAAACGTCTGAGATGGTCTACGCGTTCCATTATTCTTAATGATTTCTTTAGGAGAACGTCATGTAGTAATTAACCCCACAATTGTATCCCACAGCTTATTCTGGAATGGAAGAATGTATGGTACGTTTTTTTAGGAAGCTTCTTTATTTACATTGTTACATATTCTTCTGAAAGCATACTATATGCTCTTAGATGAATAATTTACTAGAAAGACTATCAACATAGGCTCTCCAAGTCAACCTTGTATCCTAATATATACCCAACGTTCTGCAGATCCTATATTTTCTGGAGTTGCTTGGATGTGATTGGTAGTTCAATTCTTTTATAAGTGATAAAGAGATCCAAGAAAAGCTTCCATTGTAGTTCCATCTATTTTCTGTAGTAATAGTTCTTTGCAATTGCCTCTGGATACAAACGTTGCATCTTCGACGTAAAGTACTGTATGATACGAAATGTAGGGTGGTAGGTTATTTATGTATGTGCAGAAGAACAGATGACCTAGAAGTGATCCTTGCGCTATCCCAGATCCGGTGCGTACTTTTAATACATTTATTTATACGTACTGCTCATTCTCTACTGTCAAAGTATGATGTTAATACCTTTTGAACTTGTTCTCTTGATAACTAGACGTTCTATTTTCCTTAACAAAATATTCTAGTGGACACATCGAATGCTTTCGTTAAGTCAAAAATAATTGCAATGCATTTTTCTTTATCTTCTATAGTGTCCCATACCGAATTTAGAACCGATATATTGTTGATACTCCTTGACGGAATTCAAATAGATTAGTGAAAATCGTTTTGTTTTTGTCTATGAATGATGTTAGGTGGCAAGGCTGACTCTAGAGGTTTAGAAAAAACATATAAAACCGAATTAGATCTGTAGTTTTAGGAATTGTTGTGTCACCAATGTATGAATAGGAATAACTAAAAATATTGTTGCGTTTTCGGGTTCGAAATAAACAACTCGTGCAAATGTTTTGAAACTGTCTGTATTTTTACACACTTAAAACTAATCACAATATAAAAATGTAAAATAAATGTATCGCACTTAAAACCACTACAATTTAAATTAACACAGGTATTTATTTCTATCACTACTATTTATATCTGGAATATTTATGTATTTATTGCACTGTAATAAAAACTGCACCGCTCACTTATTTATGTTTATTAACCGTACGAAAACTATCCAATGAATGAATTCTTTCTGGGCACCAGCCGCTTTTTATATCGGCATATAAGACTCTGGAAATATACGCGAAAATTCTCTATTTCTCTCCATGTTTGTAGAACATACGACAGACGTTCTGTCGCTTACACATTACATATATGCGGATGATTTATGACTTATTTACGGTGCGTCGCGCCAATGTCTACTCTTCTATTTTTTTGTGGACTTGTTTTCGTTACAATATGAACAAAGAACCGATGATAATTCTCAAAATGATACACGTTCGTTTAAAACTTCCAATATTTGCCATTTCATAGCGTATACATAATAAATTGACCAATACCACATCAGTGGAATGTTATTTGCAAGTCTATCTTGAAGTTAATATTTAAAGTGTATACGTAAAAGTATTTTCTTGTAAAACAAACATTTTTATATTAAAAATTTCATTAATCATTTAATTAAAATCTTTATTGTGTTGACCTATACTCCATTCAGTCTAAGAATAAAGTAGATGGCGCTACAATATGAGCACAGTTTACACACGATGAACTTTGTATTTTGAAAACAAGTAAAACATATGTTTACTGTCAGATGGATAGCAGGGATATACATTGTATATGATATCATTATATTTTGACAATTTCAACCAATCACAAACGTTTATTTTAAGCCCTATCTTTCCCAATGCTTTATTCTTAGACTGAATGGAGTATAGTTAACTTGTTGTGTTACAATATTCAATTATAAAAAAAGTCACATACTACTAATAAATCAAAACAAATTCCCTACGGTCGTTTAATAAAAGGGTTCTTACTTCATTTTTTAGTACGAATGTATTAAAGACAAGATCTAAAGCAAAGGTTTTTTTCTGATCTAACATTCAAATAACAACGTGCGTCCTTTCTCTGCTTTTCATTCTGCTTTTGTAAAGCTACATTTTAATTTTCCGGCCATTACAAACTCCTTGTGATGGGTTTAATATGTGAAAGGCTGATGGAGAAAGTATATATTTCGATTGTATTTACTAAACACATGATTTAATATTTCGATTTCTTGCAATTTAACTAATAGTTTGGACAGTATTTCAATTCTACTCTAATAATATGTAGTGTTCGCTACTGGCACGTTTTGTGTTTGAAAATACGAAAATATGGTTGTAATACGAAGCAATATACAGGCTGTATCGAAAGGAGCATATAAAAGACGTAAATATAATACAAACAATCGAAAACTTCTAACTGAATTTTTATTTGTAATTCTTAAACATTAAAATATATAATTTCTACTATACCATTTTGTAATCGTTGTCTTGTGTTACGCATATTGTTTGTAGACTACGTGGGCGCACCTATAATTTTATGTAAATTCTCAGGCAATAGTTTAAGTAAACATTCAGTATTGCTTTTCCATTAACGACCGGCGTGACATTGTTAACTGATTCTATCACTTATGTTCATTTTTACATCTATCACTTCTATAAACTCCTTTAAACATAAGAAAATATACTGGATTTTTCATACTCGATTCAAGCAACTCGGTTTCAAATATTACGGGACTGCAATTTTAAGAATCACTTGATAAGATCAGATTTTTTCTGAAGAAACATTAAGTGATAAAATTTTACTGAAAACAGTTTGTAAGAGCAGTTGCAAAAAATTCCGTAAATATAACGATCCGAAATGTGGCAGTTGCAAGATCTCTTTCATATAATGCTTAAATTCTTAGTTACTATATTTAAAAGCCTATTAGCTTTGGCTTTACTACCACCACATTACGGATTTAGATCACTCGACGGCCTAAATTTGTCGCATATACGGAAGAATCAATCCCAAGGTGCGAGACAACTTGGCTTAGAGACAATTTGGCGCGAAAGGAAGGACCTTTTTTAAAAATAGTAATAATTATGACTTAATAGATTTCCATCAATATTCACTGTTAGTTTATTAGTTGTAGGATGATCTGAATTGTCAACTTATTATGTGGTTAAAGCGGTCTGTATCGTGTACACATTTGGCAGCTCCTTGGGTTGTTTTTGCGCCAAGGTGTTGGCCGCGTCAAGTTGTGGTAGACCGGTCATAGCTAGATGCATCAAGGAGATTATAAAGAGGGCGGATTCGAAAACCCATTTTGTAGCAGAAGACCACCACCTTCGCCCGATAAACTAGATGTTTTATTAGACCAGCTTTTCTACAGTCCTATTTCAATATTCGGTTAGTTAAGAAAGCACATAGGTCATTCACTGATACAAACTTGAAGTACCACATTATAACGTGCTTCAAGGAAATTATGCAGATTTTGCCTCTATTGGTTATGATACCTAGATGTAGTGGTAGAACAAATGCTTCAAAACTATGTGTCAAAAAATTCTGTAAAGATACGTATACTGCCATAAACACTTGTAGAATAAAGTGTGGCCTTTTTATTTTTCTTATTGAGCCATCATCGTAAATAGTTCTACTTTTAATGATTTATATAAATATCTTCTTTAGAAAAACCAAAATCTACGAACGAATTAATCAGCAAGAATACAGTTTGGTATACCTTATTGTAGGAGGCTTTGATAAATTTGCGAGAGTACAAGTTAGTGCAACACATATTGAAATTCAAAGTATCAAAGCCGATAATTGTCAGTTTCACGTAACGACTAGTAGTAACATGGGACATGTTGACAAAATGTACTGACTATATTTTGTCAACATTCAACGGGAACAGACGATATGGAATTTCGGAACTAAACTAGAATAAAATAGAGTGCAACTGAATTAGTTATCTCTTCATGAAGAAGGTAGCCGAGAAGAGAAAGATGAATAAAAGGAGAGAAGGAAGATGCGAGTAGCCACATTTAACGAATAAAGTTCAGAAATAATTGTAAGTAGTCGTTATTATTGTTTATTTAGTGTTAATAAATTATAGTTTTTAATTAATCGAATGCGAATGCTACTCAACAGTAGCGTACGAGATAAAACCTTGCCTGATATTCCAATATGTCAAGATAGTTCAGAAGATGACACAAAAATAATATAGATTGTTACTGTCACCTGACTGTAGTCATTTGAGGTCTGAAATAAAGAGTTGTTTAGTTGGTTCAATACAAGTTTGCATTCTGCACTAGTAACTTCAGAGGTAAATGTTTTAAAATTATAGATTACTCAGCAATTTCGATTAAATTAGATGAAAATAAGAAATATGGAAAGTTATCTTTTACAAGAAATTATTTATATAGGCTTCATCTTTTTTCGCATTTTCTTTTGAATTTTAAAATCTCAACTAATAACATTGTTGTTATGTAATGTTAAATGGGGTAAGATGTAGTTGAATTTACTTTTGTATGCTCTTTAAAATATAGGTATATCGCGTATGTAATATTTATCTTAAACAATAACGAAGAACACTAAAAAAAGATTTGTAACACATATTAGCTACGAAAGAAAAGATGATTGATAGTCAAGTATTTTTTAAACTGAAAATTTAATTCTTTCACATCCACTTCCATTTCCACGTTTACTAATTTTAGATTATAATTGGTTTGGTAGGTAAAATATGTTTTCTTTAATTAATTGTTCATTTATTTTTAGTCTCGTACACATATGTTCAGCTTCTACGCCGTTTAACTTAACATAGCAAATTTCACATAGGTAAATGAAGTCACATCATAGTAACAATTTCTGAAAGGAATAACTACAAATGATCAGAAATTGCTCTGAGATTTATGAAGGAAGAAATAAGCAATATATTTCTTGTATGTCAAAGGTTAAAATATAGCTAACTTACCAGTGTTGATTCTACCGATTCGAAATCGTTCTTTTTTAAATCTGGAGGATGTTTGGTTATTCTTATTTCATAAGGAGAATTATTTCCAATTTTTTGCCCATTCTTTAACCATATGATTGAACACTCTGGTGAACATTCCACTCTACATGTGAGAGAAATGTTTGTGGATGTGAATAAAATTCCTTGATAAGGTTGCAAGTTTTGAATGAATGCAGGAGGAGCTGTTGCAAAGAAAGAAGGTTGAATTGGTTGCATTTCTAACATGTGATTTTTATACCAAACACATTCACAAAAATAGAAGCTGCAGCACCATTACCACCTTCGTTTACAGCAAAGCACGTGTAATTGCTTTTACTTTCGAAAGTAACTGGATTGATAGTCCAGGTCGGCGTAGTTACGTCAGTCACAAGGTGACTTCCACGATACCAGACATATGATATTGTCTCGGGATATCCAGGATTGCTCACAGAACAATGAAGTGTGACCGATGTTTTCTTTATCACTTTTGAAGGTGTCGCTCTTAATCTTGCAGGACTTGGAGGATCTACAATTTTTGTAAAATTAATTTTTGGCTTACTTACAAATGTAGGTATTTGCTACAGTAAACTATTAATTCTTGCGGTTCGGATTTTGGACCCCATCCAGCGACGTTTTTACCTTGACAGGTATAATTTCCAGCGAAACCTTCACTTACGTTTACCAAACTCAATATGTGAGAATCAATACTACAAAGTGGACCACCGGAACCCTCGCCTTTTCCGCTTTCGTCGTAGGATGTGTAATTACATTCTGGTAATTCTTTCAATAGTTCATCGCCCAGAAACCACCTGACCTAAAGTAAAGTTATATTTAATGTATATTATATTGTAGAGAAATAAGTAATACTTTTAATAGGGTGGTTGGGTTTCCATTTCCTTGAGAAACCAAACATGCAAGAGTAACGTTCTTTTCTTCGACTGCCTTGACAGGTGTGTCAGGAAATATGTCCAATTCCACTATCGGCGGAACTAGAAAAGCAGAAATGTTAATATACATAATCCTCAGGAGTTTAGAAAGAAATTTATTTATGATAGTTAACCAAAATTTTAAATCGAGCCAAAATATTAAACAAATATTATTTCAATTCTTTCAATTTTTAAATACATTACAAAACATTTATATTTATTGATATACACTTCTAAACCATATAGTAAATCGTTTTTCCTAAATGTGTGGTGTGATAAAAATTAATTAAAGTCGGTTGATGTTTAAAGTTTATTTCTCAAAAAATACTGGCCAACAAGGTTTTTACCCTAAGTTAGTAACTAATGAAATTGAACAGCATATATAAAGTAAAAATGATTCGAAAAGCGGCAGTATTGGCTTAGCTCTGGTTACAGAGAAAATGCGGGTCGAGACTTGTTGCAGACGTGACTTGACTCGTTCCCTCAAGAATGTTCAAGTTTGCAGTGTTATGCTTTAATCTGGTTGGTTGATAGGACTTAGGGAGGGGATAGGCAGATACATACTATATAAGAGATACATCTTTGACTGAAATACCACTAGCGCTAGCACAGCATAAAGCCGTGAATGAGAATTTTTAATAACGAAATTAAAAATTGAGATAATTTAGTTCCATCTTTAGAGACACAGTCATGCCTCGTTCGTGTAGAAGTAATCCAAATAACTTTTGTTACGTATGCGGTAAATTTACCCCACTAGGCCAGAGTGAAAAGTTAAGTCTGAACATTTGCCGGGCCTATGAACTTTACTTCGATATGACCGTCAAAAATCAGGACAAACAGTGGGTTCCACATGTAATATGTACTACATGCAGCAGATATTTGCGAGATTGGTTATGTGGACAACGACATTCTTTACCGTTCGTCATTCCTATGCGATGGAAAGAACAAAAGAATCATCTTGAAGATTGCTATTTTTGCCTTAACAAAACTGCATCCTGTTCCACGACCGCCAATTCACAAAGAAAGCGAGGAGAGTACAATAGCTACCGATAGCGACACTAGCTTTGAAGGTAATGAAAAATCAAGTGACCCTGATTTTATTCCATCTACATCAAACGAACCACATTTAATTACTCAGTTTGAATTAAATGACTTGGTGCGGGATTTGAATTTATCAAAATCACAAGCAGAACTTCTTGGGTCCCGACTACAGCAATGGAATCTCTTAGCAAAGGACACAAGAATAAGTATTTTTCGCAGCAGACATGAAAATATTGTTGATTTTTATAGTATGGCCGGTAATCTGGTCTACTGCAATAATATTTATAAACTTTCTGAAGCTTTTGGAATACATCATGATCCCAGTTCTTGGAGATTATTCATAGACTCATCAAAGACCAGCCTAAAAGCAGTTTTGTTGCATAATGGAAACCATTATCCTGCTATTCCGATAGGTTATGCTGTTTCTATGAAAGAAACTTACGAAAATCTGAAAATTTTATTAGAAAAGATAAAGTACAAAGACTATTCCTGGAATATTTGTGCAGATTTTAAAGTAATTGCAATTATTTTGGGTATGCAATCTGGTTACACCAAATACTGTTGCTTCTTATGTCTTTGGGACAGTCGTGACAGGGAAAAACATTACCATAAGCAAGAGTGGCCACTACGACAACAGTTTATACCAGGAAAAGACAATGTACAACATCAGCCTCTAGTAGAAAAAGAAAAGATCATAATACCACCTCTCCACGTGAAACTTGGGCTCATGAAAAATTTTGTAAAGGCAGTGGACCGAGGTGACGGTTTTAGATACCTTCGTGAAAAGCTTCCAAAAATAACAGAAGGAAAACTGAAAGAAGGTATTTTTGTTGGACCTCAGATACGAGAAATAGTAAATGATGAAATCTTTGAAACCAAATTAACAGCGAAGGAAAAAACAGCTTGGCGCTCCATGGTACAAGTTTTCACGAATTTCTTGGGAAACAAAAAAGCTGACAACTATAAAACTTTAGTAATGGATATGATACAAGCATTTCACGCTGCTGGCTGTAATATGTCCCTTAAAGTGCACATTCTACATTCTCACTTGGATTTTTTTCCGGAAAATATGGGCGACGTTAGCGATGAACACGGTGAGCGCTTCCACCAAGACATCATGGGAATGGAAAAACGGTATCAGGGGAAATGGAATCCTATTATGTTAGTAGATTACTGTTGGACGTTAAGAAGAGATGCTGTAGATGTTGTTTATAAGAGACAGAGCAATATTACTTTACATTTCTAATTATAATAATTTGAAATATACATTAAATTATGATCTAATCTAAAAAACCTTTTCATTGTAATACAATAAAAAATCGAGCTAACTTTACGTTCTACCTTTTATTAAAATAAATGTTTATATGTTTTCTATTGAAATTCGTATAAATTATTTGATGGCAAAATCAAAAGTTGAAATTTGTTGGCCAGTGAAATCTACGGCAATTTTTTTGGTTTTTTACTTACCTACCAACAATCAATAGTACCACAGACATTGAGTACTTTTTGTGTTAAGCGACTTAGACTTAGCATTATTTGCCTCAATGAAAAAATAAATTTTTGAACTTGACACAAGTCCAAGTTCATAGCAACTATTAAAAGTGGACTTATATATGTCTATAATTTATTAATAAGTATGATATCATTATTGTTTATAATAATTTTAAGCAAAGTTGACAAATATTCAAAAATATTTTTTTATTTACAATAATTATGTTATAATAAAATGAAGGTATAAAACAAAAGAACTTAAAAAAAAATAGAACAAAAGACGGACAATTCAATCTTTCTTCAAATTTTTTGTGGAGATGCAAAAATTCTTTCATCCTCAGGACGTCCTTTTTTCTCAATATAGAAGAAGCTATAAAGAGCTTCCTTCCTTCATCTACAACGCACGAATAATAACTACCTTGTCGTAACCGAAGGATCAATCATTGTAAAACTTCGCCGCAAATGTTGGGTTTTTTCTCCTGTTTATCATGAAATTTATTGTCAATAGCTTACGTGCAAAACAGAGAGTTGGTTTTAAAATTAAATTTCATTTCAGCAGAATGTAAACGCGGGGGGCACCATGTGACATCAAGGCATTTGCTCTGAAAGAGCGTCTTTCATAAGATTTTCAATTGAGTCAGTTCTGGTGAAATCTTTTCTGATTCAAGATTCATGAACAACACAGTTTTCTTCTTCCTGAAACTATCTGTTTTCCCATATTTTCTTAAATCACTTGCTTTCACCAATCCACCAATCCCCTTTTCACCAACGTTACATACATTACTGACAAGCTCACACTCACAAATTAAACACTTCTCAGCCATTGTTTAATGGCATCTACTTTTGGTAAAAGACTCACTTAATAACTGCAAATATAGACTGGCATAATAACCTGAACATAAGTCAACATTATAAACACGAGCACAGTAAAGTTATCTTGTCGACTAACATAAGAGACCTGGATGTGAAATGCGTTGGGGTGGTACGCACAAAGGAGGGAGATATTTGATTTCATTCCAACCGGGCACCTGCCTTCACTCACGCATCTGCCCTCCAACACCTCTCCCCCAATATCCATAGAACACAATTTTTCCGAAATGCAAAACTATTGAACTTAGATGTTGTACAGACATTTAATATTCGGTCTGAATCCAATTAATTTATTAAACATTAATTTTAAACAACTAAAATATTATTTTTAATAATCTGCGATATCTGCATCTCGGAGGTTTTAAAGTTTTGGCGGAAATATTCGTAATATTACTGTTGTACTGCAATCAGGAATGTCTTTAATTTTTCGATATTCTTCTTCCAGTTATTGGCTTTGAAACTCTTTTTACTTCTTTTCTTCCTGTTTTGCCTTTCTGATCAGTTGGACGCTCTTCGTCGCTTTCTTCACTATTTTAATTTTCTGGGACAATAAAACCCAAAATCTCATTATCATGTTCTTGGTCAGGCTCTGGACACAGCAGTAACATAGTGATGCCTTGCAAACTCATCTACATTTTGTTCACGTTTTTGCATGAGTTGGTTGTCCTCTATAACGTGATCTTTACCTTCTTCGTTTTTTCCTTCCTAGACATGAGGTAAATTCTTTTCGACTTTAATAGTGTTATATTCTTGCACAACCCCAACTTTTTCTATTATCTCTCTACATAATATTCTTCATTTTTTCTAGTACATCTCTTCTTGCATGTACATCTTCATAAGTAAGTTGGTTCTGGTTAATATTTGGACTTATTGCATCTGATAGTTTTTCCACTTGATCTGAAATTTGTATTAATTTAGTTACCTCATAAAAGAGTTAACATGCTGGTAGAATGTTTTTGTTAGAAATTATTACTTATGATATCCCTAGTGCATTGTTTCTTTCCGTAATTTTTTTTAGTTCATTTCAACAAACGTTAACTATCGTCTGCGACTCGGGGCGACTGCGTTTGTTGGAATGCACGAAAATAAATTTCCTGGTCATGAAAAATTGCACGGGGGAGGTTCGGTAAAAACAATCACATTGATGTTGTACAATTTTCATCAAACACCTTTACAAATCCATCTAAATAACAATAATTTACGCAGGTATAATAGATTGGTACTCACCATTGTTAGTAGTTACTCCAGTTGTAGTAGTTAGTACATTTTGGATTTCTGTCTTTGTCAAATTCACTAATTCAGTATTTTTTGTTCTATCCGTCATTGTGATTCAAGTCACAACTAACATTTAAATACAAGCAATTTTTAAACACTGTTAAAGAGTGCGAGGTATATGTACAATGCACGGGTCAAGACGTGTGTGTGTGTGTGTGTATGGAATGATCAAATGCGATTCCTCGTAATCTACACTATCCGGACTTGGTTGAAACTCACTCTTACAAAGTCATGGAAGTGGCCGAGTTCATAACGAACTATCTTTCTTAGTATGAGTCTCACGGATTTACAACTGGTAGCAATACATTCTGGATGTGAACACAAAGGATTTTGCATATTTAACTCATTTTCCGAAATTTTGGACTTGCCATAGTTTGGTTCTGTGTGAATACAACCATACTGGATGCGGCAAAAGTTAGCTAACGCTGCTGTTGAAGTTTTATGTTTTGGCGATTGTTGTCGAGTGTACAATGAAATTTAGCGTGTGCAGTGGCAGATATGTTACTACCTGTACGAGTGCCGCCGGTCTCCTTCATATGCCATGCCAGCGCAATTCTGTATGAAGTATACGAAGGATGAACATATTTGTTTCTTGACAGCAGATGTCTACAATACCGACTACAACATGATCCGTTAGAAGTTTCTAGAGCGACATTCTAATACGTCAGTACAAAGTGTACTACAGGTGGTGTACAACCTACACAAGAAATTCCTAGAGACCGGTTCGGTATTAGATATATCGCGTAGTAGTAGCTTCCACCGCAGTGACGGAAGAGAACATGCATCTCATTGCACAAACATTTAATGAGACATCTAGTCGAGGCGCGCACCGAAATGGTAGGTATGTGGCATGGAAGTGGCGTGGTGACTACGTGGCATGTGGCAATTTTTAAACCAGTGAAATCATATGCGACAGCGCGCATCGACATGGAGTGGCAGTGGTGTGATGTTATAGATGTGGCGTAGCGCCACTCGGTTGCCACTGCTTTCTGACAAGTTTAATCTCGAGTGGCGTGTGGCGTGTGGTGTGTGGTAGAATACGGCAGCCAGTATTTTTCCACTCTAGTTAATGGGAATATATTGGCTCAACGGAACAAGTATCTGATGTATTTACTGAGGATGTTTCCTCAGACGATGACTGCGTAGATGGAAAGGAAATCGGAGTGAATTATGACGTAGAAGTATTATTTTAAGAAGAAGACGATCAACATGTGTTCCAGGCAAATTTTGCTGCAGTTAAGGAGCCCAATTCATGGCAAGAAAATAATGCAAGACATCTGCGAAATAGTATAAAAACAAAAGTGATCCAGGATTTACTCGGTGATAGCACAACAGAACAACGTGAAAGCATTCAAAATGGAATTACTTAGTATAAAGTAAATAAATCGGCTTTTGAATATTTTGAAAGAAAAAGACAAGGATCATACAACGGTGCCTAATGTCTCGTTATAGGAGGACGCTGATGCACACTTTTTCTTAAGTGTACTGCCAGAGTTAAAATGAGGTGTGGCCACCACACGACTTTCTTATACTTATAAGCGTTTCAAATTATACGGAAGTTGTTCTGAATTGTTTTAAATACTTTTATCGTAGAAAAATAATCCGAAAAATAAACCTGTAAGTGTGTTACTTCAAGTCCAAATTTTAAGAATCTTTCTATACAAACAATATTTAAAATTCTAAATACTCGTATTCTTTTGATAAATCTCTATCGAATGCATACTTTGCGAGATATTTGAAAAAAAGTTATATTCGCTAAGAGTAGAATTGCTACTTCTTGGCCGAATTTCGAAATTTCATTTATACAAAAAATATTCCAAATCTAGCTCCAAACACTATTGTACTTTTAACAAATATATATAGAATGCATAATTTACGACATATTAGCAAAAAATCGCTATTCGATAAGAGTAAAAGTGTTACTTCCGGTTCGAATTTTGAAATTTTCTTTATATGAAAGTTATTGAAAATTAAGTTCTAAACACTTATATACTCGTAACGTACCTGTCTTAAAAGCATGACTTGCAAAATATTTGCAGAAAGCTGATTTTCGATAAGAGTAAAGACATACATACTCGAAAAACTTTAATAATAAAATTCTTCTCAAATTTGATTTTGAGTACATATGAATTCTTTATAAATTTGTTTAAACTTAGTAGTCGAGGAAATATTGGCAAAATTCGATTTTGTCACTGAAGTAAAGTACTACTTCCGGTCTACCGATTTTACTGAAAATCTAATCAGATCTCAAGAGGGAGAGTATATTCGTAAATACAAAATTTGTGATATCTATAGCGGTTTGACCGCTATTATCGTGGTCACACACGCACACTGACACACGCGCACACACACACACACACACACGCACACACACACAGAGAGAGAGAGAGAGAGAGGGGGAGAGAGAGAGAGAGAGAGGGAGGGAGAGAGAGAGGGGGAGAGAGAGGGGGAGAGAGATATTTTAAAAAAAGTACGTTTTCGGAATCAGGGGACTTCAAAACGTGGACATCTGCAAAAATCTCGAGGTCGAAAATTTTCATCACAGAAAGGACAGGCAGGCAAAAACGAGCTTTCAAAATGGAAATTTCGACCCTTGCCGGCAAATCTTGAGCCTACGAATGATATAAACGCAACTCACTCTTTTCCGGCGTCTACAAGTAGTAATGCACTAACTGCAGTGGACAACACGTTAAGTCGTTCATGTACGACATGTAGCTACGTATTATCCATCTTCAATAGGATCATCAACCTTGATGAGAAGTTATTTTCACGGCAGATATACATACCAGATGAAGCAGCCTTCTATAGGAAATGTATTAAATATATTATATCAGAATGATCTATGAGCGGAAGTAAAGGACTTTTTAAATGGGAATTATATTTTCTTATATGTTTATTTCGTGTGTTTCGTTTTTTCTGTATTATAGGACCTCCTTCTTTAAGAATCTGCAAAAAGTGGCCTTTTTCATTCAATAAAAGCTTAAACTTTTTGTCGTCCAAGTATAAATCATTGCGGTAAACATTATGAATTCCGTACTACATATTTTTTTTGTCACAGGGGATGAACCCAGTGCGCTTTTCTACGATTATTGCAATTACCACTGAGGTTAGCGATTTGAACAAATGCGAAAGCGTCGTCACCATAACAAGACAGGGCATAGTGGTTCAGCACCGCTAAAAAGTCAATTTTGAGAGCAAGTGAATTTATCTATGTATTTGCATGACGACATTACGACTGCTAATCACAATAGTGGAATGGCGTGGCTGCCACTTTGGTGAGCATTAAGCCACACTGCAATCATACTATCGCCATTCCACAGCCATACCACGTTCGTGCCACTCCTACATCACTTGCCATTTCAAATCCACGCCATCGTCACGCCACTTTGGTGCGCGCCGTGACTAAGAAATATGTAGGTCGTGCAGCGCTTCAATTAGAGTTAGACCAGATGGTTTAGTTAGTTCGTATTCTTTGAGGGATATTTCCAACAAGACGACGCATAGTGTTTCAAACTCGTATAGTTACAAAAAGTAGTAGTCTGGAATTGGTAGGCTTAATAATAGAGATGATAGGGATTTTATATGCAAAGTATGAACTTATAGCTATTGCTGATGCATACTAAAAAGTAGTATTACAATATAATATTCTCGAATGCGTATTATAATTGTTTCATATAAAATAGTATATTTTAAATTGTTTGATTATTTAATTAATTCTTTTCTGCAAATACATAGATAAATTCACTTGCTCTCAAAATCGACTTTTTAGCGGCGCTGAACCACTATGCCCTGTCTTGTTATGGTGCCTACCTAAATAGCGAGTTTGGCAATTCGATAGAGAGAAGAGAAAGGAACGAACGCCGTTCAATTTCGCCAGTGTTTGCCACCCCAATCCGTGATATCCCACATTGGAGAACGAGAACTGAAACGGAATCCGACACTCTCTGAGCAAACTCAATTTTTTTTTAAAAAAAATCTACTTTAGCGTTTCAATAATGGGTGGAGACTATGGCTAAAAATCTAAAACAAAATGCAACAGGAAAAATACCTTACACAAAAATTAAAATGATATAAATAATATATATACGTATTTCGACAACTAAGTTGCCATCTTCAGTAGAAATCTGTAGAAAAACAGAAAAGACTGTTAAACGTAGTGTTTTTGGCTAAGGTGTAACCATAGAAGATATGCTCTTCACCAAATCACCATCGGGATAACACAATGTGTCTTAGCCAAAAACACTACGTTTAACACTCTCTTGTGTTTTCTACAGATTTCTACTGAAGATTTACACCGATTTGTCGAAAGCTTTCGACTCGATTCATCATTAAATATTATTACATAAGATTGGTTCATTTGGCTTGGTGCCTACTTCGATTAATCTGCTTAGATCTTATCTTTTTGAAAGAAAATGCTATGTCACCTATAACGGATACTCTTCTAGCAACTTTCTTCTTACGTCTGGCATCCCTCAGGGATCCAACTTGGGACCGTTATTATTTGTCCTTTTCATTAATGATCTGCTCCTCCAAATTAACGGTCCTATTCTTGCGTATGCGGATGACATCAAAATATTTTCTCGGATTACATCAGCCCGAGATGCGCAGGCTCTCCAGACAAGTTTGGACATGTTGGCCATGTGGTGCGAGGAGTTTAGGCTTGAGTTGAATATCAACAAATGCTGTGTTGTTACATATACACGTTCCTCTACACCTTTCTACTACTGTTACCAGGTAAATGATACCGCACTTGAACGGAAATTCGAAACAATGAACCTTGGTGTTGTTTTCGACTCTTACTTTACCTTTCGAACACATATTGGGGCGGTCTGTTCTGGAGCCTTTAGATCGCTTGGCTTTGTAATGCGGGTATCCAAATATTTTAAGAATATTGCTTTGCTCAAATTCTTGTACTCCGCCTACGTTTTGAGTAAAATTGAATACGCTGCTCCTATCTGGAATCCCATTTATGCACACAACTCGCCGGCACTGGATCGTGTTCAACGTGAGTTTTTAAAATTTCTGTCATTTAAAATCGATGGTATTTATCCGGAAAGGGGCACACCTCAGGCTAATTTACTATTACGCCACCATCTTACATCGCTACAAGCAAGAAGAGATGTTCTCAGCCAGTAGTTCTTGCATAAACTCATCAGAGGCGACATTGACTTCATGCTCGAAAGATTATTGTTGGTTGTTCCAAGAGTTACATCGAGATACAACTCAACGTTTTTAATGCCATTTGCGAGGTCTAACGCAATAAAAATGACTCCAGCATATCTTCTTGCCAGGGTGGGTAATGGGATGGAGTTGGATTTATTCTTGTGAGGGTGTGGGAATTCTCAAATGAAATATTGGGTGGTTTATATATGTGTATGTTTATGTATGTGTATTATAATATATGTATTTATTTACTGTATTGTATAAATTTTCTCTGTTATTGGGTATAGCCTGTTGGGAAAATAAAGAATTATTATTATTATTATTATTATTATTGATGGCAACTTAGTTGTCAAAATACGTATATATGTATATTCTTTACAGCATTTTAATTTTTGTGGTAAGGGATTTTTCCTTTTGCATTTTACTTTAGCGTGCTCAAGCGATGCCGACATGCAGTTGGAACATAGGCTGTAAATCATAAACTTTGGTATTGTATGTTTTGTCTGTAGTATAATAAAATAAAAAATTCTGCATATTGTCGTTTGTCTCTATACTGGTATGCAAATTGGTTAACTGATTTTTGCTGCATCCAGTGTATTGCAGCGGTACTTTCATTTTGATAGTTAAGAGTAAATAAATATTAAATTAAAACGAAATTGCCGTGCGTATATTTAGCTGACAGAAGTAAATATTATTTTTGTTAATATGTAATAATTTGCTAAATTCAAAAGTATAAATTAATTTAGTTATATATAGGTTGTTAATTTGCACTTTGTTTTGTCTAATAAAAATATAAACATTATTCTTCTTCTTCTAGAAGTAATTTCTATAAACAAGAGTAACATGGTTTCTGTAGAACCAAATGAGTCGATGGTTTATGAACGCATGTGGAAACCTTGATGTTCACATCCAGATAGTTTACTATAACACCATAACAGCTACGTAGTTGTATAATATACATATTTATAATAAGAAGTTTGGAAACTGCCAAATATAATTGAAACAGTTGATTTTCGGGAAAATGCAAAAATAAGATCATTGGCATTAAAAAAATCTTGCAAGTGGTATCTGTTCGAGTTTTTGGTGACCTTGAAAAAGTTGTCATCAAATTTTTTTTTTTAAATTCCAGCTTCTCGCATTTTTAATTTTGTTTTTATAAACCTTTCTATTCTCTAAATGCCAGACAAAAAATATATGTAAGATCAGAAAATGTCCGAGAAAAGCTTAATTTATTTTTCTAAAGTGGAAGAGTTAAATTTGTAAGTTTTTTAATAAATTTAAAAGTTATCATATACATTTCTAATAAATCAAAAATATGCTTTCTGACGGAAACGTTAAAATGAAGTTTTTAAAAATAAAACTATTAAGATTAATAATAATGAGGAATGTTTTTTTTAATAGTTGCTCAAAAGTTATTATTTTTCAAAAGCAATCAGTTACGAATTGTGTACAAGTGAATAACAACGTATTGACAAAAACGGTGGTTCACTCACAAAAGTTTGTCATTTATTTAACAGAGTACATCCAGACCGTGCTTTAATCAGTGGCTTTGCAGTGAGGAAGATTCACAACAAATTTCAAGAACGAAGGTATAATCGCGATTGCAATCAGGACTCATTAGATGGGAAAGGTTCGGTAATTTCTCGATAATACTTTCTAAATAGATAGATTGCAAGTGGTAGGCTAATGAGTTGCCGGCTAGATCGCGATACCGACAATGTAAGGTATATACAACCAAACTTGATAATTTGGAATACTTGCAACAAAATTTGAAACAATTAAAAAAAAATCGCTGATGAAATAAGAAAAAAGCAAATTTTATTATCGTTCAGGATATAGCCAAGATGTTCAAGAATATTTTCAATATTTAGTAAGAGATTTAGTTGCCTTCCGCAAAAAAGTTTTCTTTGTTTTCTAATAATGAATTATGTTTCTTAAAGCAACTTCTAATGTAAATCGGATTTTTTGTGGATTTATTTAAAACAGTAATAAAATGTAAAGATCCCATTAAACAAATCAAAATTTTTTAAAGGTCATCAAGAAAGACCAAACAAATCTACCAACAGGAAACCTTTTGAAAAAATTAATTAACTTATTTTTAAATTATTCTGCATATGTTACGTTATTTCAGTCTTTCCAGAGTTTTTGGACACAGTACATATGGCAATGACGTGCGAATAATAGATTGATTGGAATTACAGTTAACAATCGGTATATGTTTAAATTTTAATAACCTACACTGAACATCGAGAAAAATGTATTCATCTGATTCTTGAGAGCCAACACTATTTCTACAAATACAAGTATAATTTCCATGATCTTCTCTCGTAATATACTTTATTATCAGTGGAAGGTTTTCGACATTTCCGCCTTCATAATTATCACCCAGAGTTAGATTCTTTCCATCCTTCGACCTGTGATATAATCATTTGAATATATGAATAAATTCATAGACACCAATATGTGAACTTACCATAAAGCGTCCTCTAATTTCATGGGATTAGAGTGGTATGCACAGCTGAGAAGTACATTTTCATCTGTTTCATTAACCGTTATAACGTTCGGTGAAACAGTCACAAGTGGAGGATCTATATAAATAAAAATGAACAATGAGTCCCAAGGATATATTTTTCATTTCATGTTTGTCACTTACAATAAACATCGATGATTAGGACACGGTGTAAAGAGGCATCCTTTTGTTCACGGATAACTGAGTTTTCTGCATAACAATGAAAACCATTCTCATTTTCCCAACGAGTGGCTAAGAATTCCAGTGAACTTCTAGTTGTAACCGTTCCATCGGGCTAAAAGAAAAGTATAATTATTTTCAGATTATTATATGCGTTAGTGCGTAATTTAATGAAATATACTTTTATTATCACTGCTTAGCAAAATAAATTAAGATTTTAAATAATACTTTAGTGAAATTAACAATGATTCTTAATTTCCAAGTTTAATATAATTGTTAATTAAAGGGTAATCGTATTATAAAAGTTAACTATTGGCTATAAATTGATTGATTGGCTTCCAATCGGAAAATATATAAATAGTCCAACCATAGATATGTAGTTGAAAAGTTTGATATCTCTGGTTATGATAATATAGACAATAATTGGAAAACATTTTCTTTGTCACTGACAATTATTAAAGAAATTTTATTATAAAAATGTAGTCTTGAATGTGACTTGAACATGCATATTGGTTTCGCAAGATGTACGCTTTGCCATTTGAGCTACCAATACAAGTATGTGATCAAGTCTAAAACGTCATGAACTATATCACGAAATAGATTAAGTTGCCTGCTGTTTCATTCTTATCTGGTTTTCATTTGTTTCGTCGCAGAACGTTTAAGATTTGGTAGCTCAAATCTTCTATTAATACTACTAGCGATACAAATGTTAATAATAAAATTTCGCTAATTAAATTTATCAGTGACAAGTAGACGAATATATTTTCAAATATCTTATACAATAGCTTTAACTATATATTTTTATTAAAGAATAAGGCATTCGTTTATTTCCTGTGTGTACTTCTGATTTCCTATAATAATCTTTTTCGTCAATCCACGCTTTAGATTCTTCGTTTTTTGTTTATCTATGAACTAAGTATGCTTGTACTAAAAAATCGATGACACTTTCTAAGGAATAATCAAAGATAATATAACGAGATCTTGACAAATAGTCGACTATTTCATTGTGATCAATTTTTCGAGTGTGCGCTACGGTCAATTTGACGAGACCAAAATTGGCATTAATAATTTGACTAGAGCACGAGAGCTTTAGCTCGAGGGCTTTAGTCTTTAATTATTAATGCCAATTTTGGTTAAGTCAAATTAGGAGGCACACGAGAAAAATTGAAACAATGTAATAGTCGACTACTTATCAAGCTCGAGCTATATTTGTTAAGATTATTTCCTAAACCAAGTTTCATAGTAAAAAATGAGCAAAATAAGCATATTTTATTATCTGTTAAGAAAAGAGAACTATAAATTATTTTGAACCAAAATTGAACACACAATTATTGTATGTTATATTTCCTGGTGTTGCTGATGATTTTACAAACTCTGTTTTTCTCACGATCGTCTCTGATGAGGAGGAAAGTCTTGTTTCCGGTCCCTTGTTTAGTTGTCAAATCGATGTGATTATCAATAATTTCATCCGAAACATCGCTAAATCTCTTTTTGTCGGACATTTCATCTATTTGACACGTTTGCCACTTAATGAGAAAAACTCTGTTTTTCTCACGATCGTCTCTGATGAGGTGGAAAGTCTTGTTTCCGGTCCCTTGTTTAGTTGTCAAATCGATGTGATTATCAATAATTTCATCCGAAACATCGCTAAATCTCTTTTTGTCGGACATTTCATCTATTTGACACGTTTGCCACTTAATGAAAAAATACATACTTGATTTGTTACCTACATTTGAATAGTCGATTTGTAATAGTCGCTGATATCAAGAACCGGTACCGTTCATTGGTTAATTTCAACTTCAGTTTTGATTGTGATTTGACAAAATTTAAATTTGACGGGTGAAGGAAATAATCAAATTTATCAATCTTGGACCACACGTAATGGTTTCAATTTATTTGTTCCCCCTTATATGTCAAGTTGTTATGAGAAGACACTATATTAGAAGGCTATTGTAACTTTTAAAGCACTGCCCGAAGAAAGTGGACGCTAGGAACAGAACTGCATTAAAGAATAATTGAAAAACCGATCTTTTCTTTCTCTAATTTTGAGCAGTTATTAAATAGAAAGTCATAAATGCAGGATATACAGGCTGGTTCACCGGGAACTGAATCGATCGATTGCGGAAAAACTGTAGCTAGGAATGGTCTGAAATTTTGACCCTATACTACAGTCGATGGGGTCCATTCGCCTAAAATATTTTCAAGATGGCGGCACTCCGGGCAATACCGGAAGTAGGCACCAACTTCCTATTTTTAAATAGAATATACTGTATATTGTCTGGTTTTTAGATTCTACGTGAAATTCTAAATATATTTCATGTATAATGTATCTAAGTGTAACCCTTTTTGACTTATTGAAATTCTTATGTTAAATTTGACGTTTGCAGACAGAAAATCAATAGCACTTTTTCCATATAAAGATGAATTTATTATTGAATTTGAAGTAAATTCTCTCAAATAGATGGTCTAATTAAATACTATTTGTATAAAATTGCTACAATTATTAATACAGAGTGTGCGAATTATACGCCTGAAAACGAATTTGGAAAAATTGACAAAAGACAATTTTTTTAAATGGGAAGCGGCAACTTTTATAATAACTGTACATAACAGAAGACGAAAATGCTGAATTTCGAGAATTTATTTTATTTGATACCTCATTATATTTAGGAAATATTTACCTACTCAAATTTTATGAAAACAAAAAAATTAAGAAACCTTTGTACATAAGTATGTTAATATGTTTTATAATATACTTACAGGTCATAAATATTTTTATCTACAAATTCATATCCTATTCGGTATCACTTTGACAGATTTCATGTTATAGTCTTTTCTTTTTTACACAAAAAGCAATATCATTTCCTTAGTAAATTGATATTGTCTATTTTATATACACAAATATTTTTTACATAAGTATTTTGCAGACAAAATAAGGAAATGGAGAAAGTAAGACATTCCGGTTTTATATTTCACAACATTGCGTATCTTATTCGGAGAAATTCAAAAAGTTACAAATTCTTTTTCTGTTTAGATTCATGTATTCAAATTGACATTTTGCGAGTGTACACTTCCTTCTCAAACTTATTTAACTTTAAAAATATGAGAACAACTGCATGGTTTATATAAATTTAAATACTTGTTATTGAATTTGAAATATGTAGTAAAATTATAGTTATTTTTTAATGTGTTATTTATACATATTATAATTGTATTCAGTTTTCACCAGATTCTTTTGGAAAATGAGTGGTTTTATATGAATTACTAAAGAAGGTTTCTTTATATTTTTCTATTTTATTGTCTTCATATTTGGTCATGATTTAGATATATGCGGATAGTATAATAGAAGCATGTTAATTATGTAATAACTCGCTGTACGTGTTCTTATTTAGAACAGTTACCTTCTATTCTATTTGCTGTATGACATGAATGCAGTGCATAATTATGAATTTTAATTATTTGATGCGAAAGTTCGAGTTATAAGCTTCCAAACTCCACTACTTTTACTTTCTTATACGTAGTATAAGGAAGTATGTATTGTGATGATGAAAATTTTCGACCTCGAGATTTTTGCAGATGTCCACGTTTTGAAGTCCCCTGATACCGAAGAACTGGTTTTAAAAAAATTTCTGTGTCTGTCTGCCTGTCTGCCTGTCTGTGTGACCACGATAGCGGCCAAAACGCTATAGGTATCAATTCCAAATTTTATATTTACGAATATAATCTCCCTCTTGAGATCTGATTAGTTTTTCAGTAAAATCGGTAGACCGGAAGTAGCAGTTTGCTTCAGTGAAAAAATCGAATTTTGCCAATATTTCGTCAACTACTAAGTTTAAACAAATTTATAAAGAATTCATATATACTCAAAATTAAATTTGAGAAGAATTTTATTAAAAAAGTTTTTCGAAATTCCTACCGAAAGTAGGCGAATATTTCGCATGTCATGCTTTTTAGACAGGTACGTTACGAGTATAAAAGTATTTAGAACTTAATTTTCAATAAAGTACTTAGGCAAAAGGCCATGTTTGAATTTTCCTTGTATCGTAACAGATATTTAAATGAGCTCATTCTGTTGCAATTTTTCAACATGAGCGTTGATTGCACTGTGTTTAAAAAAATTGAATCAAACAAAATTAATATTGCAGAGAGCTTTTTCAATACAAAATTCAAGTAACGATACCAGTGATCAAGAAATGGTCTGTTTGCCTAAAAATAATAATGCGGTATTATTACCGGATGAGATAAATAATGGCATAACTGATCAAAGTTTATCCGAAAATATTATTGATATGGTGCCCATAATCATAGAAGGAAAAAACCTATCGCAGATTTTGTTCAAGGAGTTCATACTGCAAACAGTGGAAAAGTTCACAAAAGAAATGAAGCAGCACAGTGATTTATTTAAGTGGGAAAATCATTCTTCTACTAGAGCAAACGAACCGTACATAGTTGACACACATTGTTCAAGTAACTGCAACCCGAGGAAATAATAACTTGCTTTTCAAATGCCTTGAAAAATGCTTTAAAACTTTCTAGTCGTTTAAATCAGCCTAGTGGATTTCCTATAGATAAATGGGAGAATATACTGAAAAATCTTGAACAAATTTTACTACAAAATAGAAGAAGTTTGATTAAATATACCCGCACAAGAAAAAAATCACAATTTGCTTTTAATTTTAAGTTGGTTATGTTATTTTAGCTGGCAATAAAAGCTTTCATTAAAAAAATAATTTCTATTTTATTTTGGTTTTTACATAGTCGATAATTAGCTGGCAATAAAAGTTTCACTAAAAAATATATTTTTTTAATTTATTTCATTTTTTTACATCGATAATTACCATGAAAATATAATATAAATCAATGAAATGCTTAGCGAAAATGCAATAATGCATTCTTCCTAAGCAGGAGGAAATTAATTTAAAGAATGCATTTTTAAAGTAAGACGTTTTTTGTCAAAATAATGTGCTGGTATGAATTCTGTGACGTTTATTACGTATATAAAGCACAAGACAAAACAAAATTCTGAATAGTTTATAATGGCAAGACATCTAATCAAAAACTGATTTTACTCAATTGTGATTTCTCAGTAGATACGCCGTTTTGCCTAATGAGGGCAGAATACTTCTTCGTACAATTAAGTGATTATTTTCAAATATGTTGCTCAGGACTCAGGATACTTGCTTTCAGATGCAGTTTATATCTATTTGAGAAATTCCTTTTTTACACGGGGTAAAATTAAATAAAGCAAATATTTCAATAATAATTATAATTTTATTTATGCTAAATCAAAATGTTCTGAATACAGGACAAATACATATTAGCTTGTATGCTTGTACTGCGAGATCAAAAATTATATTCATAAAGGCTTGCCATGGAATGTAAAACGTATGTCTTAAGTTATATCATTAAGTGTCATACTGTTATTAATATTTGTCATTATATTTTCTCTCTGACATCTTTTGTGGTTGACACCACAGCACACAAAACTTACATTATTGAAGCGTATTTTAGAATAGGTGTGCTAGTTAATAGTATTTGGGAGTACAGTAAGCGTTTATGTTTGGATAATTTTCGTGAACACTTCCCAAATTTCGCAATAGTAGAGCAAGATTTTTATATGTGCCTCAAATATAAATGACATTATGACACTTAATGATATAACTTAAGACAAACGTTTTATATTCCATGGCAAACCTTTATCGATATAATTTTTGATCTCGCAGTATATGCCAAGTGAAGTTTATAATCAATAACAACATCAAAACGCGTACCTATTTAAATGCACTGGTATGGATCGCATAACCATGCATTCTCACGCCTGGTCAATGATATCTCATGAACACATGACACAGTTCTTGATTACAAAACAATTATATGGAAATAGTTATCTAAATCAGATTAAATATCTCCGATAATTAACATAACTTTGAAAAATGAATAATTGAATTACCATGCTAATGGCTCTAAAAATTGAAATTGAATAGAAAACACAATACCTTAAATTTTCGTACATAGCTTCAAATTCTTGGGTATATTAAACTGTAATCCTTAATAATTAAATGATACTAAAGCACTATGTATACAGGGTGAGTCATTAGTAGCCGCTTCTTCGATTGCTCTTTTGTGTTTTAAGTAAAAGAAAAAACAATTAGTGAAAGATCCATGGTTGCTTGTGGCGCATATTGTAAAAATACTTTAAACTCTGACGCACTTCCGGTTTCACCGGAAATGTACGCAACTTAACTTTTTTAAATGACTCATCCTATATATTTTTGGATTTTCTTGTACTACTTTAAATTGTCTGTTCAACTGTTGTTTCTTTTTCAAAATTGAGCCAATAGTTTTTGAGTTATTAATTTTTTTTGAAAATATTTGACCAAAACAAGTGTTCAGAAAAAAATCATTTTCACATTGTTTTTAAAAGTAAAAACATTAACTTTGATGGTGCTTGTAGTCAAGGAAATTCTGCATCATTTGGTAAAGTTGCACTCGACAATACCTCAAAAAACATTGTTTTTTCAAAGCCTACTTCCTGAAATTTTCATATACCAAAAAGTTATTTTTTTTAAGTGGAACACCCAGTATTTATTGAGGCATTTTGTTCCTTTTTTTTATTCTCTTTCATTTTTATTAACAATGTCCTATACCTATCTTTTGTAATCTTTGAGATAATCACTCTATAGTGCTCCTATGAGCAATTAGCGGTTAATTAAAGAACTACGGGCGCTGTTCTATGCACCCAAATATTCGTCCAATAAAGGCTGGAATGCGGCTGACTGCCTGAGTCAACTGTTAAAGAAAGTCGGTATACATTTATGTCAAACTTATAAAAGCATCGCTATTAGTTATCATCCAAATGAATTATTCTTATGAAGAGTTAATAGATATGATTGACGTTTGGATGAATTTGAAAGAAACTCTTTGCTAGTATCCAAACCTTATGCACAGTGATCCCTGGTAGAAGTTAACCCAAGCCAGAAACCTTCGAAAGTATAAAGGGGCGGTTTGAGTGAACAGAAAGTATTGAATATGGAAGAAAAAGCGGAAAAAGCAATAACTTGTGAGGATACAACGTTTATGGTACTTGCGAGTGTAGTCGAACACCCCCATACTACTACTATGAAAATTAGTCAGTTAGATGTTGAGAATCCAGAATAATTAGGAAATATGAAATTCACCCGTAGCATATTCATACACAGGGTTAGATGAAATAAATTTTCAGTATAGCTTACATTTTTGTCAATTGGCAGCAGATAAATTATTCTGGTTTTCTCAATTTTTTGTTGTTTACCAACGAAGCCACCTTCTATTAATGTGAATACGTTCATCGTCACAATTTCCGTTATTATGACACATAAAACCCCCACTTTATCACACCTGTAAACTTTCAAAATCGTTGGTTATTAAAACTGTGGGGAGGAATAGTGGGTGGTAGTTACATAATTGGATCTTATTTCTTTTATAAAAATGTTAATGGAGGAGAGTAACTTCGCTATTTACGGACGGATTTTCAAAAATTTTTGAAGACATTTTCAAATATGTCACTAACCTTTATTTTATTTCGATGTGTCAAAAATGAAATACTGCAACTGGACATTGCCGGAATTCAAAAATTGAAATGCGATGCTCTTCATTCTATAAAATTATTACTTTTGGGATAGTTGGCTTTAACATTTACTTTGTTTGACAGTTGACTAAGGAAGTCGGGCGCCATTCCTGCCTTCCATTGGTTGAACAAATATTTTGGTGCATAGAACAACAGCGCTCGCAGTTCTTTAATTGACCGCTAATTGCTCCTATAGTGATTATCTCAGAAATTACAAAAGATAGGTATAGGATATTGTTAACAAAAATGAAAGAAAATAAAAAAGGAACAAAATGCCTCAATAAAATACTGGGTGTTCCATTTAAAAAAAATAAGTTTTTGGTATGTGAAAATGTCAGGAAGTAGGCTTTGAAAAAACAACGTTTTTTGAGGTATTGTCGAGTGCAACTTTACCAAATGATGCAGAATTATCTTGGCTACAAGCACCACCAAAGTTAATGTTTGTACTTTTAAAAACAATGTGGAAATGATTTTTTTCTGAACACGTGATTTGGTCAAATATTTTCAAAAAAAAATTAATAACTCAAAACGTATTGGCTCAATTTTAAAAAAGAAAAAAACAGTTCAACTGACAATTTAAAGCAGTACAAGAAAATCCAAAAATATGTAGAGTGAGTGATTTAAAAAAAATAAGTTTCGTGCATTTCCGGTGTAACCGGAAGTGCGTCAGAGCTTAAAGTATTTTTAAAATATGTGCCACAAGCAACCATAAATCTTCCACTAATTGTTTTTGCTTTTATTTATAACACAAAAGAGCAATCGAAGTAGCGACTACTAATGACTCACCCTGTATGTAATACACAATTTTAAAATTTATATTCACGTTAAAAATAAATTTAATGTCAATGCAACATGAATACTCTGGTGACCCTCGTATAAGCTATATACACCGTGTCCCAGGATTGATGTTACAAGAGGTGTGCGGAACTAAAAATCTTTGAATCTAAAGTTGATCTTTTGTGTAAGCCCTGCTTGGATTGAAACTTATTTTTAGTATAGTTTCGAGTTTGTGAAATCACGTAGGGCTTGACAGTTGAGTAAGATCTACTTCCGTTTCAGGTAAAGTACTTTTCTCGTTCGCAGTATGCTAAAATATTACTAAGAAAAGTTGTTCAGAATGACAAACCATGACCCTATACAAAATTTCAGGAAAATCTACCTACTTTGATTAGATCGTTATTTTTTAGATTCACCAAAATAAAATTATATGTATTCACAAATTAAGTGTACAGAATGTAATAATAGTAAGATTCATTGTAGAGCAATATTATTGTTACATTTTGTACACTTAATTTGTGAATAAATATAATTTTATTTTGTTGAATCTAAAAAAGAACGATTTAATCAAAGTAGGTAGATCTTCCTGGAATTTTATACAGGGCCATAGTTTGTCATTCTGAACAACTTTTCTTAGTAATATTTTAGCATACTGTGAACGAGAAAGGTACTTTACCTAAAACTGAAATAGATCTTGCTCAACTGTCAAAGCCTACGTGATTTCACAAACTCGAAACTATACTGAAAATAAGTTTCAAACCAAGCAGGGCTTACTTATAAAAGATCAAATTGAGATTCAAAGATTTTTAGTTTCGCACACCTCTTGTAACATCAATCCTGGGACACGCTGTATTAGTATTTCCTTAAAATCAGATACACCTTCTATTTATTTTTAAGTTTTAATTGATCGATTTCTGGCAGCGAAGTCATCTAATATTCCGTCTATACGGCTTTATATAGAGCTGTTGGCATAAAAAGTTTTAACAAAACTTTACATCCGTTTTGTAAAACTTATAATCAGTGTTACCAATATCAATATAATAAAATTGCCGCTCATGACATTTTTAATATAATGGCATCATGATCAATGTTTCAATGGTCTTTGAAGTTGGTATTAGAATGCCTAAGGCATTGCATACGTCCAGCCACGAGATGGGAAACACGAACTACACTGCCATCAAGACACATAACTCTTAATCTATAACTGCTATTGAGGAGGTGTCCCCTGTTAAAATAGCTGTACTGCATAGTATCCGCAGTGTTCTTAATGCACAAGCCTGGTAATTCGGTTGTGAAATAAAACGAATAAATTATCTGGTAGATTAGATATAGGAATTCAAAAATCAATTTATAAGATTGTTGAAATTATACCAATATTACATGTAAAATATAAATAAGTGGTATGGAAGAAAGTGTAGGTATTATATGAGTGTATTTTAATTAGATTAGTAAAAAATATTCGTCAAATAAAACAGATAAATACAATTTTTCTAATAAGACATCCAGTTGCTTGTCACATAGGTAACTTTTTCTACATGAAACTATATACTAAACATAACAAAATAATTAATTAAATAAGATATTGCTGTAAATTAATGAAAATTAAATAAAGCTTATACAGAGTGTTCTAAAACTGCACACTAGCATACAAATATATTACATAGATTATAATAACCTACGAGGAAAGAATAGAACAGGAAAGGTAATAAATTGGTGGGGGAATAGGTATTATTTAGACGGAAGTTACCACTTCAAGGCAGGTCAGTTATGGCAATATTGACCAATCATAATTTATAAAATGAGTATTTTGAATAACTTTTCATATATTTGACATGTTTGATTATGTGTTCAGTCGCGTAACATACATATTCTAGGCATATTTTTTTTTATGTTTTCTTTAATACAGTTAGAATAAATGTTACTATATTAAAAAGAAAAAAAGGATTGAAAAAATAATGCACTCACGATATTTCGTTAATTATTATTCGACTAAGAACCTATTTTAAATGATTTTCGAGAACATACGAAGTGTACATATACCCTATACAAAATATTTATGCACGCCTATGCATTGCGGCGGCCATATTGAATTAACACTTTGGACAAATATTATTTTTAACGAGACTCTCTCCTGTTCTATTCTTTCCTCGTAGATAATAACCAAAACGAAATTTAAATTTCGAAGTAAAATTAAGATTTTACAAATAGAATTTTACACACTCATCATATTTTTAACTGACATAATTAAGGACGCAGCAATATGAACTTTCTGCTCATTCTTTAATAATGCGGCACGGGTCACTCTATCAAACTTAGACCACCATGCACAGTCTACGGACATTTGTATTGAAGCCAAAAGCTCTACAGAAAGATACATAAGCTGGTTGGTTATTTGATAGTCGACAGTTGAATTTGAAACTAATGTGGCGAATGTTTTGTAAGCGAGATGGGAAATTCTAGTTCCACAAAAGTTCAAGAAGATGATAACATCGTGTATAGGTGCATAATTTTTCTAAAACCCCATGTAAAATCGTCGGATATATTTCTACAAGTATGCTTGTAAACAGATTTCGAATTCTAGTTACTGATTCAAGTGTTGTAGTATTAAACGGCCATAAAGAGTTTGAAAAAAAGACAACATAGTGTATACACAGATTTCACTGACGTAACTGATGGAATGATTACATGAAAAGAGGTAGATATTAAAGGACACAAGTAGTTGTGTCTACTATTTATTATTTTAATGATTAGAAATGCAACAATTATACTTTTGGGATTTAACAAGAATAGACTCTTATATTTGAAAATGCTATATCTAGCCAAGAAGTGTCATTAAGACTATTTGGGGAATGACTCGATGAATGCAAAACACTGGCAGACCAGAATAAAGTAAAACTAAACTGGTTGCCGGGACAAAGAAGGATCGAAGGTAACGAAAAAGCTGATGAATTGGCTAGGAGAGGACCAGAAATAAAACTTATCTACCCAGAACCAGCTCTGAGAGTACCTGGAGCCAAACAGTTTGAGCAGGGGCTAGAAGAATGCAATGACGATCCGCGCTCTGGTCGACCAGCTGAACTTCGCATCGCCACCTCTCTGCAAAAAGTCGAGCAAGTGTTGAAGGATGATTGTCGATACTCGATTAGACACATATCGGAAGTTACTGGTATCAATCGTGAGACAGTTCGGTTGATTTTACGTGACGATTTAGGCATGACGAAAGTGTTCGCCAAATTGGTTCCCAGATTGCTGACTTCCGAAAAGGAAACTCGACAACGCATTTGTCAGAACTGGCTTGACAACTGGAGAATGTTCGATCGTGTGATTACTGGTTATGAGAGTTGGATATTCCAACACGATCCAGAAACCAAACGTCAGAGTTGTGAATGGAAGAAACCTGGGGAGCCAAGAACCAAAAAGGCGCGCATGTCCAAATCGCAGGCGAAGGCCATGATTATCACGTTTGTCGACTCCAAAGGCATCATTTTGAAACACTGGGGGCCTAAGGGACAAACTGTAACTGCTGCCTACTATGTTGGGGTCCTGAACACATTGCAACGCCAGATTGCACGAAAAAGACCTGAGTTTTGGGCCAATAAGAATTGGTTGCTGCATCACGACAATACGCCAGCGCATTCAGCCATATTTACTCGCGAATTTTTATCATCCACAGTGACTCTTGTGCTGGAACACCCACCCTACAGCCCAGATTTAGCCCCATGTGATTTTTTCCTGTTCCCTAAGACGAAGGAGGTGCTCAAGGGGACTCATCTTGCTACTGAAATGGTCAGGGGTCATGGACGCTCTTGATGAACAAGCTTTCCAAAATTGTTTCCAGTCGTGGAAATTACGAATGGAAAAGTGTGGGCGGGCGGGAGGGGAGTATATTGAAGAATGTAATATCTAAGTTGTGACCAATTTGAAATAAAAGCTCTTAAAATCAATTTTCCGGATACTTAATTGTCAGACCTCGTACATTCCCAAAAATCGTGTTTTACATACATTAAAAATTATGTCAGACCCTACCCTTACCTCCAGAGAATCACAGTATCTTTGATGATTAAGTAATTGATATTGAAAGAAAGATAATAAAAATTGTTAAGTTAAAACTATGAATTGACAGTTGTTGAAATATCCTACAAGTGAATATCATGTACATAGAATGTTACAAGTTGCATATTAGAGGAAGATCTGTCAATATTATTTATATAAAGTGAAAATAAAATTGGTCCCAAGAAGAGACCTTTAGGTATTCCAATTACTCAATCAGGCCAACTAGTTATTTTCAAGTTATCACTCGCATTGTACTATTTCGAGGTATTTATCAAATCAATAACAGTTATGTGTTCATGTCATAAATGTCAAAACCATATTTCGCATTGCTTTTATAGAATATTGATTGCACTTCCAAATAATAAAATTAAGACATGAGTTATTGCAGAACTTTTTATAAACATAACGAAGACAGTACTTCCAAGCGAGTTTAAATGTATTAATAGTTAAATCTATAAAAGAACACTCATTACAAATGCACATTGCATGTATTAGGGTAGAAACGCGTTTCGCTTAATACGTGCCACAGAGAAGTTTAAAATATTGCTGCTGCACGCAACTTTACATACGAAAGGCGGTCGGTTCGGTAAATTTATTGGAGTAAAGTGAATACTTAGCTTTACCTACTAGGACTGTCGTCTTTGGATTTGTTTCGAGCTTTCCGTTGATTTTATATTTGAACGCTTTGTTCTCCGGTTGAAAAGCAGAACTGGTCCTTAAAGAAGGTTAACGTAACTATGCGTATTTATGGTGAGGTCTCCGTATCGTATATCGCTTTTGATTGTTCAGTATTATTTAATCACTTGGATCGCGAAGAGAAAATTAACCTACTTCAACGCCTATAACCTTTCCAACATTAAATACGATCCATAATAGATGCCATTTGTTTTAATTTGACGATAAAGTGATTTATGAACTACGTGGCATATTTCATTATTTTTGTAGTTTAGTTTGTAATATGTGGATTGCAAACACTGTGTGCACTTTAATCAACATAAACTAGTTTAGCCTATTATTTCCATACGGACTAGAACCAGCTTTTGAAGTATGCTCTACTGCTAAAGGAAGACGACCTTGTCTGTGGAAAAGCGCATACAGTGTTAAACCAAGTGCTTTACTTCTGGTAAAATTATGTTAAAAGAATTAGTGTTTATTAAAGTTTAAAGGCCGGTTTATATTTCTATAATCACGAACTGGTGTATGTAAAGTAGTGATGTTGGATTCGGTTACTCCCAAGTCAAATATCTCGGAAACGGATAAAGATATTTGAATTTTGTAAAAAGTAGTTACTAAAGAATGTGATCGACTTTAGTTTGCTCTCACAATTGTGTTTTATTATGTGAAGATATAGGTGGCGCTGCGATGAAAAGAATTTTTTTGATCGCCACAATCTTCATTTGTTCTTTATTTGAAAGAGTATTAAAATTAATGGCATTCATGACTGTGTTATATGTATGTATGTATGCTCGCTTTGATTATTTAGGAAATATTTTGACATTAGCACAAATTAATGACATTTGCTTGATTATTAATTGTCTTTATAATTAGCTTCATTCAAACATTTACTCACTTTGCGTTGAGATTTTATTAAAAATATAGATTTACACACAAATGAAGACAAACTGAATATGGTTTTAATTTATGGAGAATCCCTTAGAAATGCATCTGAAGCAATGCGATTATATGCTCTACGCTTTCCAAACAGCCCTTTACCAGATCATAAAACATTTATAACTCTGTGTGTGCAAATCTCAGAAATTACGATACATTCAAAAAACAAAACCAATTATGGCAGAAAAGAGTAAGAGATGATGAAATTACGGCAGTGGTACTACAAACAGTTAATAATAATCCACATACATCATTACGGCAATTAAAAGAACAGCATGAGCTATCTGTAACCTCTTGCCGTACGATTCTAAAATAAAATAAATACTTTCCGTATAAAGTTCATTTAGTGCACCATTTAAGAATAGGAGATAATCAACGCAGACTAGATTTTCTGGCAGAATTTTCTGTAATGTTAGCGGAAAACAACAACTTTATGAATCAGATCATGTGGAGTAACGAATGTCGTTTTCACAACAATGGTACCTTAATTAAGCATAATGCTCGATAATGATCAGAAGATAATTCTAGGTGGATAAGGCAAACAAGAAATCAAACAGTTTTTGGCGTTAACGTGTGGTGTGGTGTGGAATTTTAAACGGATATATCTTAGGCCCCCACTCTTATCATAAAACATTAACTGATGTGCGCTACTTACATTTCCTGCAAAATGAGTTACCACTACTTTTGGAAGATGTACCTATAGAGCTGCGAAATAATATGTGGTTACATCAAGACGGGGGGGGGGGGGGGCACCTGCTCATAATGTCAACATAGTTACTGACTATTTTAATCAAACGTTCCCACGTCGGTGAATTGGTACTAATGGCGTCCTTAAGTGGCCGGCTCGTTCGCCGGATGTAACCCCGTTAGATTTCTTCTTGTGGGGTTACTTGAAAGCTGAAGTTTACAAGGAGCCCATAACAGATATGAGCGAAATTTTTAATAAAATTTATGCAAGTGTTCAAAAAATTAGTAGAAATACATTGTTAAATGTTTGCGGAAGAGAACTAGTAAGGCGATATGTAGCAATCAAGATGGCAACAATTTTGAACATCTTTGTTAGTTATATTTGATCCTTTTAAGTATTTAAATAAAATAAAGACAGAATTTTAAAATTACTCTTACTTTCTTTAAACACGAGTATCTATGAAACCGTTAAATTTTGGAAACTAACACAAATAAAAAAAATTTACATTAATTTTAATACTCTTTCAAATAAAAATGAAATGAAGATTGTGGCGATCAAAAAAATTTCTTTTTATTGCAGCGCCATCTATATCTTCACATAATAAAACACAATTGTGAAAGCAAATTAGTGTCGAGGACATTCTTTAGTAACTGCTTTTTACAAAATGCAAATATCTTTATCCGTTTCCGAGATATTTGACCTGGGCGTTTTAAGTGGTACACCCTGTATATTATGTTAAATAAATAAAATTCGAAAGTATCACACAAAACATTCCAACTCAAAATTAAAAGTATCCTTCCCATTTTATTTACGATAGAGGAGATATTCTATCATAAAACCATAAAAATCCCCGACTCCGATATTAAATCATACAATAAAATGTAGAATGGAGTACATAGCCCAAAATTTGCATCAATACAATAAGTTCAAACAAAACTTTTATAATGAAATCGACCTACGCAAATACAAGTAATACTAATAATCGGTTAAATTCAAATATTTTGTATAAAGTTATTTACTCTAAATTATATTTTTAAATAAAATATTTCAGACAAGATTGTATTCTATAAGTTATATATTATGAGAGTAACTGTTTGAAAAAGTAACGATTATTTGAAGCCAATATTCGTTACTTCGGATCTTATCGAGTAACGAATACTTCAGTAACGGATAGTTACCTTTGCAACACCACTAATGTAAAGAGGTGGGTAACATTACGATATAATATAGGCTGATTTAAATTAAGTGCGCACCATTGCTAACTCCGTTATTATTAATTCTAGAGACTAGATTAAATAAGCACAGTAGTAGTGTTTTTAATGATGATTAACATGCAGTTCAGGAATAAACAATTGAATAACGCATTTCCGCGAAATATTAATTTTTTTTTTAAATAGAACATCCTATATATGTATTTTTAAAAATATTGTTTAATAATTTATTTTGTGATATAAAAGTTCCTATGCACTATTTTCTTAAAACGGATAATAAAGAAAGTATAGAAATTAAGTCAGCACTTTTGTTATCACCGTTATTATTAATTCCAGAGAGTAGGTTAAATTAGTAAAGTAGTAGTGTTTTTAATGATGATTAATATGCAGTTTAGGAATAAACAATTGAATAACGCATTCCGGGAAACAGAAAATTTTTATTTTTTAAGTAAAACATCCTATATATTTTTAAAAATAGGTATTGTTTAATAATTTATTTTGTGATATAAAAGTTCCTATGCACTATTGTCTTAAAACGGATAATAAAGAAGTTACAGAAATTAAGTCGGCACCATTGCTATCTCCGTTATTATTAATTCTAGAGAGTAGGTTAAAGTAGAAGCCTATTTCTTTTATGCTGACCAATATGCAGTTCATGAATAAACGATAACAAAGGAGTTATTGTAGATGCAGTTGATGTTAGTGGTGATGTTCTTATCTACCCTATAAAATGAATAGTAGACTTCTCTAACTTTAAATCAACAACAACATTGTCAACAACGTACTGAGTATAAATCTTTTGCACGCATTTTTTCGCATAATAGTAGTTCTTTATTTTACTTTGCCTTGTGTACTTTTGTTTTATTTTTCTACATTTACGTTGTTTAGTGTTAGATATCTGACTATGGTGTTTTCTCATTTGGAAAAATGCGATATATTGGAAGCATACATCCTGTCCAGCAAAAATTCAAAATGGACTAGCGGACATTATGCTGAACGATATCCTTTACGACAGCAGTCAGATCAACGTTGCTTTCGAAAACTGTACAGTCAGTTTATACGACATGATCGCTTATTTAAAAAGAAAAAACTAAGAAAAATATCATCCTCAATGAAGAACTAGGGACTACGGTGTTAGCATATTTTGAAGTTCATCGTGAAATTTTTATTAGGGATGGATGCTACATGAAAGAATTGAGTTAAAGTTATTTATCAATCCAAAGAATTTTGAAAAAGCATATGTAGTATATCCCATATAAGTTCCGAACCGCACAAAAGTTTGCTCGTGGAATTTAAAAAATACAGTGGCGACGTCTAATGTTCGCATTCTTTTTACCGCTGCCTAATAATACTTAAGAACGATTTGTCTGTATAGTATTGTCTGTGCTAGTACGTAAAACGGAACTGGGAATAACCGACAATATATGTTCCCGGTGAAAATAGTGTTGAAGCAGTTCCACCAGATGATTTCGATAAAATATTAATGAAAAGCATAGCTAACGCCATTCATAAAAAATCATTTGGTAGATTTATGTAACTTTAGGAGAAATTTACCAGAACAAGTCCTGCAAAATTAAAACAGCCTGTTCGACTAATCATATAAACATCAACAGCTCTGAAACAACTTGCTTGAGGTAATCGCATAAGCAGCAAGAGCCATGACGGTGTTTGTTAGGATAGTAAAGGAAATGTCAGCAGGAGGAGAAAAGACCTGTTTCTCACAGCTGTATTCAACGATAATCATGAAAGCCTACTACCTAACAGTACAAATTTGAAATTAGTATAAAAGAATAATTTAAAAATATATGTAATTCTGATGCTTAAAAAAATTGAGTTTGACCAGCACTGCTATTTACTCGTAGACTTTCAATTTAATTGGATTTATATGTATACATATAAAGTCAAACTGAGAAATATATTATTGGAAGTAGATGTTGAAAAAAAAGATGGTTATGATTGTATAAAATATTTAAAATAGCTTGCTTATTAAATTCTTATATACCAAAGAAGAGTTTTTCATTGCAACTAGTTACCATGCCCACCCTCGTATACATCAGAGACTGAAATTAATTTATAATTTGCATAGCAACTAATTATAAGGTATTCGCTACTAGTATGGGAAACACACCATATGTAACGACAGAAACCGTCTTTAGCATGATTTATAGCTATTAAATATGTTTTTTAATTATTTTCCGATATTTTGCACAGCCTGAGTTCCAAGGTAACGACCCTAACTAATTGCGTTACTACCCAACGTCATGTTTGTAATTTAAAATTAATAGTTTGATGGAATATTTAAAAGACTTATATGTGTGGCATTTATAAGTGGATTCTTTACGATCTTTTGTTTAATATTATATTCTTTGTAGACTAAATAGGAGAAAACTGATTTTATTGCATATAAAAAATTTAACAAAATAATACAGACAATATAATAATAATAGCAGAACCATAATGTTTCTTTTTGGTCGTTGGTTATAAATGTAAGTTTGTGTGAGTAATTATATATTAATTACGCTAATAATTAATGTCAAATGTGTTAAGCAATATTACTGTGTATTAGAAATTGTAAGAAGACTTAGTTTATGTTTAATTTTGTGTTATAAATATCAAAAAGGTTCATTATTAACAAAAGTATATTAGTATATTCTACAATCTCTTAAACGTACTATTAAAACCTAAGAAAGTGTAACGACAAAAAATAGCTGATTCAACGATATCACAAAGTAAATTTACTGCTTCATAATGAATATAATAAAAAATCGCACACAGTATTTTATAGGGCTGCTATAGCTTCATAATTTTAAAATATATACCAGGGTGTCCATACAGCACTGGCTCGCAAAAATATCTATTTTTCTAAACTGAACCCCATAGATAATAAATATAATTGGCATTATTAACGTAATTTGGGATATTCGAACACATGAGCTCCCAATTGCTAGTGAGGAGTCCTATACACTGGACCACCGGGGGCTGTGAATTTGTATGTTTAAATCCATCAGAATTAGATCAGATAACGGTTAGAGAGACGTTGCATAAAGAAGTACCCATTTAGTAAATCTCCCATATATAAGTTCAAGTTTCGATTTCAAATTAACATAGGAATATGTTTTGTTATGGATAATCGGTGTCTAAAGTTAAGTTTTTGCGTTACTTATGATAAAAATTAAAAATTGGCATTTGCAGATGAGTTAGTGACAGAATAAGACTGACATGGCAGAACATATAACAATTTAGTAGTGTACACACACAGTGTACCAAGTATTTTACTAGGACTTCTAATGTACCTACACTGAGTGTCTTCAAAGGTAAAGTGAAAAAAAGTTAAACAAAAAAAAACGTTATGATAAATAGCTCTATTTTCCCTATTTCTTTTTACTGAATCATATTTAGCTTTTCAATAGCTATATTTTTTCTTAAGTATGTCCTATACCTATCGGTATTTTAGAAGATAATCAAACTCATTTTAAAATATTATTATTGAAGCAGTAAACTCGCGATAACCATGAAAATAATGAGGTGTGGACACCACACGACTTTCGTATAGGTATGAGTGTTTCAAATTATACAATTTTAAGAATTTTTTTGTACAAAAATTATTCAAAATCCTATTCTAAGTACTTCTATTCTCTTAATAAACCTCTCTAGAATGCATACTTTAAAAGATATTCGAAAAAAAGTGCTACTCGCTTAGAGTAAAAGTGTTACTTCCTGTCCCAATTTTGACATTTTATATATACAAAAAATCTTGCAAATCCAGCTCTAAATAGTTTTGTACTTCAGATAAATATATATATATATATATATATAAATAATTCTAAATTTTTCTTGACCTTATTCACATATTCATGTGCATATATATATAATTAAATTTCTTGGACGATTTAGAGGTCATACTAATTTCAAATTAATTTAAAATTAGTTTAATTGTTAATTAGGTAATTTTTAATATCTTTAAAAATTATATATATATATATATATATATATATATATATATATATATATATATATAGAATGCATAATTTACGACATATCTGCAATAAATCGCTATTCGATAAAAGTAAAAGTGTTACTTCCGGTCTGAATTTCACATGGCTTGCGAGATATCCGCAAAAAACTGATTTTCGATAAGAGTAAAAGACCTACTTGCGGTAAGAATTTCGAAAAACTTTTTTAATAAAATTCTTCTTAAATTTAATTGAGTACATTTAAGTACATTAAAATTTTTTACAAATTTGTTTAAACTTAGTAGTTGACGAAATATTGGCAAAATTCGATCTTTGTCACTGAAGTAAACTACTACTTCTGGCCTGCCGTTTTTACTGAAAATCTAAACAGATCTCAAAAGGGAAATTATATTCGTAAATACCAAGTTTGGAATTGATAGCCATAGCGGTTTGACCGCTATCGTGGTCACACGCACGCACACACAGAGAGAAACAGACATTTTTTAAAAACCACTTTTTTGGTATCAGGGGACTTCAAAACGTGGACATCTGGAAAAATCTCGAGGTCGAAAATATTCGTCATCACAAAACATAGTTAGTGTGTCAGTCAAACTTTACGTATAGAATTACTATTGCTGTTGTTCTCGTTCGTGCGTTTCTTTTAGATATCTTCGAAATAGTTTAGAAAATATATAATCAATATTTATAGAGCGAACAACAACCAAATTTTTTTGAAAGATAAAAAGTCTTAGAAGATATTCAAACATGTTTAAAAATCGTCCTCATGAGCACTGGCTCATGAGGACGATTTTAAAACAAGTTTGAATATCTTATAAAGAGTTTATATCTTTTAAATATTTCTTGCTTAGTGTTTTCTCACTTTGCCAAACTTTCGTGAATAGCAAGTATAAAATTGAACAAGTTCTGCATACATATATTCGTTAGCACACCTTGTGTGTATGCTATACAGATTATTTCTTTTTCTGTCACGGCTCACTTGAATTAAAGACTATTAAAAAGACGTTTGTAAATGTCAGCTTCTGCTTTAATCATAAATAATTCGAAACTACTAACTTCAGGCATTAAGTATTATTAATAAAAAATATTCTCATTTTAAAGTTTCAAGTGTTCAGTTTTAAAAAATATATATTTCTTTTGTCAGTGATTCATGGATCAGCCTGTATAAGTGTATATTTTTAAATTATGAAGCAATAACAATCATATCAATTACAGTAGACGATTTGTTATTATATTAAGCATTAAAAAGTAAATTTACTGTGGCCGATGTCTGAATCACTCGGAATAAATTTGGAAATGCGATTGTGTATAAAAATACTGTTTACTTTAATTAATACCGGAATGTAAGCAATATTGTGCTATTTCCATCGTTTGGATTCTGAACAATCAACATTTCGGCGGACATTACGTCTGCCTTCTTGAGGGTTGCCCTATAAAGAACTGTTTCTTGCCAAAACGAAAACTAACTTGTGTTTTTAAAATCAAATACGTGTAACACTTATGACATCTTGAACTTACTCCGACCAACCCACAATATTCTATAACTAACGTCATGAATATTGTATATGATCGTCAATTCTTTTCCCAAATCTGGAGCTGCTGTTGATAAAATTAAACAAAAGAAAATGAAGCAGTTCTAAAAAATAACAATCCAGGAATTCATATTGTACGCCGAATTGTTGACTTATTTACTGGTAAAAAAGTAGATTTTTCCGAACCGGGGATGAATGTGCTGTCACTAAGAAACTTTATATACTTTAAATATGCCCCTATTATAACGGTAGATGTTGAAAGGCGTTTTCAATGTATAAAAGGTATTTCCGGTACCAGACAATTAATTAATGGTGATTTACTCTTATTTGAACTTTCAATCGTGAAGAGTCAGTATGTGTGATTTGTTTTATAAACCCTGCAATATTGTTTCTGGAGAAGATGTATTTACTGTTATTTAAATACATATTTCTCTATACGTATTTTAATTCACGTGTAAAAAATAACAAATCGAAATGATGTAACCTGACTTAAATTTGAATTTAATTTCAGGAAGAAATTTAACCGTTTACCTAGTATTAGTTATTAAAAAGTTTGCCATTATTTGGGAACATAAAATATTTAACTCGTTTGAAGAACCTCCTTAGGTGAAAATTACACAATGGTTTAAAGTATACCAAATGAGACAAGTAAGTGACTAAATAGATGTCGACAGGCGCCTTTCTCCGTGCAAGGATATCAGTATACGCGCGTCATGTCAGTTTTCCATCTAAACTTAGATCAAAACATTTTACTGTTTAATTATTCAAAAATTTAACATAAGAACTTAAAGTAAACATACATGTTAGGGTTTTACTCCTTTTGGTTTATAAATATTAATAGCACAGACTTTTACACCTCATAAGGGAAATCATCGAATCTTTATTGCATAAGACTAGGTGGTTGATTATTAAGTAAAATTGTAGATGAGACATTAATTTAAGCGTTTATATTTTCTGTAACATGTTCCACATTCACGTTCAGGTGAATAGTATAGGACATAACATATATATTTGATATTTTAATTAATACTTCAAAATATATTCGAAAAAATAAATACTGTTTTGTTTAAATAATGGAAATACTATTCATGTAAAATATATAAACGGAAATCTAAATTGCTAGAATTAATGATTATAAACTCTTAGAGTAAATTTCTTTTATAGTCTTCTTATAAAATATATTATATATTTGCTACAATTTAAGCAATTTTTTATGCAATAAAATATATATTTTATTTAAAATAAAACTTTGTTTTAATATTTTTAAGTTCCAGGCTTTATTGTTTCCTTGTAACTACTATTAATTCGGAACAATTATGCATAGAAGCAATGCGGTTACGAGACTCCCACATAGAAAATAATATCCCAACTACATATACATATGCATGTCCGTTATGGAGTCGACGAGATCAAAGCCCATACGCCACAGTACATAATATGTGCTTAATCCTTAGTGCTTAATTACTGACAGTGCAACGGAACGGGCATCAATCGCTGGTAAAAGAGATACTTCACCTAGAATATTGTCGAATAGGAAACTTACGGGTTCTTCACATTTTAATTTTCATACCTAATACCGTTGTAATAATGACATTTTATGTAATATATATGTTGTAACTGGAAGTAGTAAATAGATTGGTGAGTAAACAAATATCGTATATTTTTTTTATAAATTCATTTATGACATTTTTTGCTTCTTGCATTTGAACGAAAGTAATTTGAAATGGTTTCAGCCTTACTATCAAAAAGTAATACTAAAAAATTCTAACATCAATTATAAAACTGCAAGTCATTCTGATTATTACTTGATCTATGGCAAGCTTTCAATCTGCTGACGTTGTCAGAGAACAGCTCTGACGTCACTGGAGAAACCTGAGAATCGCGCTGTGATAAACATTTTTATTTGAAAGTGAAATAAAAGATGAGATGAGTATACAATGAAACCTCCCTTTCATTTACAATAGTTAAATATGGCCGAGTACAAACGTGGTCGTACCAGCATTTTGGACAAGGAAATTTCCGGGTGTCCAAAGACCGTTATAATCGACAAAATGTTCGAATAACTGCATAGAACTGTGATGGAAGATTATTGATTGAATGTTAAGTTTGTTGCTGAGGCTCGAAGAATATCATCTAATTTACGTCAAGAATTGGAAATGAAAAAAGTATGCCCACACTGGATGCAGCGCTTGTCGATGAAATTTGGATACCCCACCATATGCTTAAGACCAAAGAATGCAATAGATTGCTGTTGGGACACCAGCTCCGAAGAAGATAAAAGTTGTCCTCTCCGCTGGAAAAGTGATGGTGACAGTTTTTTGGGACAGCCATAGAATTATTCTTATCGATTATCTTGCAAAGGGTAAAACAATCAAAGGACAGTATAATGCTTAATTGCCAGATGAATTAAAGGTCATAATTAAGAAAAAGGTCTGCATTTCTCCAAGAAAAAAATCCTATTTCTCTAGAGTAACGCTTCGGTTAACACATGCACAGTCGCGGTGTCAAAAGTGAACAAACTGAGAGCTGAATTGCTTTCACACCTACGCTATTTATCACATCTACCTCAGAACAACTGCTTTGTATTTACCAATAAAAAGAAGTCTCTGGGGGAAAATTTGGGTCTCAATACCGAGAAGAAAGTACTGTATACTAGTATTTTTCGCTTTTAGAGACGTTGGACCAAATGTATCAAGTTACAGACAGAATATGTCGATAAATAAATTTTGTTTTGCTTAGAATAAGTGCTTTTTTAAAAGATCGGATATTTCTTCCGACCTGGCTACAACTGTGCTACTGCTTTGTCAAAAATTACTGATGACATCATTTCTGCAACCGACAGCGGTTGCGTTACTGTTTTGATTCTGCTGGACTTCGCTAAGGCGTTCGATAGGCTTTCGCATCGAATTCTATTATCGATCCTCCACTACATTGGCATGCGTGGGAGTGAATTGTCGTTTTTTTTAAATTTCTTGTGTGGTAGAGGTCAAAGAACTGTATTAAATGAGAAATTATCAGATTACACCGACTTCAAGTCAGGGGTTCCCCAAGGATCTATATTGGGACCGTTACTGTATTCTATTTACACGTCTCAACTGTTGCTGTTTGGAAACTTTTCATGCACCTTTCATTTTTATGCAGATGATACTCAGCTATACACTTCCTTTAAAGCGGAGAATGTTCATGCTGCGATTGAGGCCATTAATGCTGACCTGGAAAGCTTTGCGGGTATTGCCCGTCGACATGGTCTACAAATTAATGAGAACAAATCGTGTTACATCTTGTTCGGGGGCAATCCTCACAGGCAGCGCGTTGATCCTGATGTGCACCTGTCTATTGGTGGGGTCGTGCTGAACCGTAGGAAATGTGTAAAAAACTTGGGTTTGTTTATTGATGAAGATTTAAGGTTTAAAATCAATACCGACCACATAATTAAACGTGCATACTTCAATTTAAAAATGATTTTTCCACATAGGCATATTCTCAGCACCCGTATTAAATGCCTTTTGGCTGATACTCTTGTGTTATCACATTTTAATTTTTGTGATTCGGTATATGGCCCTTGCCTGGATAGTTTGGATGTCAGACGAATTTAAGTGGCTCAGAACTCATGCTTACGTTTCATCTTCGGTATCCGGCGTAGAGATCGAATTTCCCATAAGTTGTTAGATGTTGGTTGGTTGAATATGGTTGGACGTAGGTTTTTGCACTTCGCTTGCTTTGTGCAAAATATTATTATACACCGCAGCCCTCCGTATTTGCTAAATAAGATCAAATTTAGGATTGATGTGCACAATGTTAATATTCGCAGGAAGGATTTGATTGACATACCTATACACCATACTGCCCTTTTTAAAAGATCTTTTACTTATAACTGTGCACATATTATAAACAGTCTACAATTTCAAATGAAACAATTGCCGCCCAGTTCCTTCAAATCTCAATTGAAGCGATATATTAGTGATGGTCTGATTTCGGCCGAGGGTCGCTGATCTACAGTATTGAGTTATACTTTGCTTTAACTTATTTACTTTTTTCATTTTCATTTACTAGAGCTTTACTGGAATTTATATTTGTTTTTATTTTTATATTATATACTATTTTACTTTATAATAATTTTCCTCCCTCTCTCTCTTCATTTGTTCAGGTACACCTGGAAGATCAGGGCGCCCCTACGGCTTACTGAAGGTGTTACCTTTTGGCCATATGGTATAAGTATGTAATATCGTGTATTTATTTTCTTGTCAATAAATTCTATTATTATTATTATTATTATTATTATTAAATTACAAATTCAGACCCCGTATGTGTATTTAGTTAAGCAAGAGCATTGTCCATAACCAGTCTTGCTGTAACTGATCTATGAAAACGTGAATTTTATTAAAGCAATGGTTTTTTGTTGTTTTCCATTGTACATAGTTGTGTGATATTCATTTTTCTTAAGTTGCATGTATATCTGACGAAAGAATGTGCTTATAAAACCATTCGGGAGTAATAATTTTACGGTTTTTACGAATTTATAGCTCATTATAAATTAATCTATATAATTTCCTACAAGCATATGCATATAGCTAATGGGCAGAATGAAGTGCAGTGGAATGTATTACCAAGATATTTAGACGTGTATATTCTCTCTATTATTTAATATAATTTTGAAATACAGTATGCGCCAAAATAATCAGTACGAAAAATGACAATTTTTCTTTATCAAGTTTCGTAATAATTTTGCCAATCATTTAACATGTAGTGTTGCTGTAGTTGTAGTTATCCAATATTTGTTGGTGGATCTTTTGATTGATATACTGACTTCTCACCATGCCCCAAATGTATGCATCACGTGGCGTCGAATACAAAGTCTGTTGTACGTGAAATTATTCTTCAAAATTTTCACGAAGATTGAGGCAAGTTTGTCTCTATGGTCGGTTGCGGATTTCTGCTGAAGCCATTGAATGGCTACCTGAAAATACCGTGCGTGACAAAAACGCCTTAAATTTCCTACAAACGAACTTACGTAATTATAAGTCGAATGGTAATAGTTCTTCGGGCAATGTTCCTTTTGGAAAACTTTCCTCTCGGGTAATATTCCCTTCGGGCAGTTTTCCTTTTGGGCAGCTTGCCTATCGGGCAATTTTCCTTTTGAGTAATATTCTATATATATAGGCACTTTAATACATATAATGAATTGTCACTATTCGTAGTAACATGAAAAAAATAGAAAAAAATCACACCTCACAGATGTACCTATCTGCATATAAAACAAAAATGATGGACAATAACAATAGACAACTTTTCAAGTATGAAGACGAATCCTGAGATTGTGAGTATTCTGTACCAAACGAGAAAAGATGATCATCGTCAAGAATATACGAGAGGTATAATCGATAGGTACAGTTCTCTCAACAAAAAGGTTGCCAATCTACACAAGCCGAGTGCATTTGGGATCGACTTTAACTTGAACGCATAGGCATCATATTCATTCATAAACTGATAAATCAAACGATATTACGAAAGCCACATGTAAGGAGCGTTACAAACTCACATAATAACCTGCTTGTTAAACTACACACAAATACATAAAGAACAAACAATCTGTGTGCTCCAATACCAAGTATGAAATGTATAAAAAAAAATTAGGATATGCAATTTTGTGTCTATATACGTATTATTTTAATCGTCTGGAAATGTTGTGTTCGAGTAAAACACCCATTTATCGAATTATAGTGGTATAAAAAAATAAAAAAGATGTTTTATTTATTTGTAATAGGAAATATCCCAAAGTAACGGCTTCCAGTATTAATTACTTTCTTATACGTAGTATAAGGAAGTATTGTGGTGATGAAAATTTTCGACCTCGAGAGTTTTGCAGATGTCCACGTTTTGAAGTCCCCTGATACCAAAAAAGTGGTTTTTAAAAAATGTCTATGTGTGTGTCTGCCTGTCTGTCTGTCTGTCTGTGTGTCTGTCTGTGACCACGATAGCGGACAAACCGCTATATCTATCAACTCCAAATTTTGTATATACGTGTATAATCTCCCTCTTGAGATCTGATTAGTTTTTCAGTAAAATCGGTAGACCGGAAGTAGCAGTTTACTACAGTGAAAAAATCGAATTTTGCCAATATTTCGTCACCTACTAAGTTTAATCAAATTTATAAAGAATTCATATATACTTAAAATTAAGTTTGAGACAAATTGTCTTAAAAAAGTTTTTCGAAATTCCAACCGGAAGTAGGTCTTTTACTCTTATCGAAAATCAGTGTTTTGCGAATATCTCGCAAGTCATGCTTTTAGACAAGTACGTTACGAGTATAAAAGTATTTAAAACATAATTTTCAATATCTTTTGTATAAAAAAAATTTCAAAATTCAGACCGGAAGTACCACTTTTACTCTTATCGAATAGCGATTATTTGCAAATATGTCGTAAGTTATGCATTCTATATACCGTTGTCGACATATTTTAATTTCTGATACGAAAGTAGAAAGAGGAAAAGAGCGCGACGAAATAAACTAAAAATAAACATAAGCGAGGCTGCCAAGACAGTACACTCGCGTGAGGGTCCCCCGACATCGACACTGCGTTGCTCTTCCACCACTGTTAGCAAGCAGGCATCGTTGCATATTATAAGGTCACATTCTGCATGCGATAGAAGTGTAAACCGAAATTAAAACTTGACGACTACGGTATATTTATCAAGAGTGCAAAAATATTTAGAACTGGATTTGAAATATTTTTTGTATATATGAAATTTCAAAATTCGGACCGGAAGTAGCACTTTTACTCTTAGCGAGGAGCACTTTCTTGATAATATCTTGCAAAGTATGCATTCTATAGCGATTTATTAAGAGAATGAAAATACTTAGAATAGGATTTTGAATAAGTTTTGTATAAAAAAGAGAATGGAATATTTTTTGTACAAATGAAATTTCAAAATTCGGGCCGGAAGTAACACTTTCATACTATAAGAAAGTCGTGTGGTGGCCACACTTCATTTTTATATATGTATACAGGGTCAGCTTTTTCCGATGTTTAGTACTACGATCTCGGAAATTACAACAGATAGAGATTCGGTAAAATAGGAAAAGAATTGCAATTTAATAGCTCTATTTAATTAGAGTTTTGTATGTTGGAAAAAGTTTAGAAGAAATGTGTAAGGGAAAGAGTTGTAGGAAAGTATATGGTAAATAATCCACTTTAACCTATTCCTTTATTTTAGCTTTATTTTTTGAGTTATGACAAAAACTTGTGTTTTTTCTAATGCAAAACATAGTAGGCCATGACTTTATAAAAAAGGTGTTTTCTCAACGATTCACATGATGTGCCACTTTATAAATAAATAAATTATGTTCATTTTATTATTTTAATAAACAGGTTAAACTGTATTATTTACCATATAATTTCCTAAAACTTTTTGTTGGTTGGAATAATATTTCCATTGTCTTTACAATACGATTACAAATAACTATTCTCTTTCTGTTAAAAATATTAATAAAAAATGAGGTGTGGCCACCACACGACTTTCTTATACGTATGAAGGTGTTACTTCCGGTCCGAATTTTGAAATTTCATTTATACAAAAAATATTCCATATCTAACTCTAAATACTTTTGTACTCTTGATAAATATATATAGAATGCATAACTTACGACATATTTGCAAAAAATCGCTATTCGATAAGAGTAAAAGTGGTACTTCCGGTCTGAATTTTGAATTTTTTTTATATAAAAGATATTGAAAATGGTGTTATAAATACTTTTATACTCGTAACGTATTTGTCTTAAAAGCATGACTTGCGAGATATTCGCAAAAAACTGATTTTCGATAAGAGTAAAAGACCTACTTCCGGTTGGAATTTCGAAAAACTCTTTTAAGACAATTTGTTTCAAACTTAATTCTAAGTACATATGAATTCTTTATAAATTTGTTTAAACTTAGTAATTGACGAAATATTTGCAAATTTCGATTTTTTCACTGAAATAAACTACTACTTCCGGTCTGCCGATTTTGCTCAAAATCTAATCAGTTCTCAAGAGGCAGATTATACACGTAAATACAAAATTTGGAATTGATATCTACAGCGGTTTGACCGCTATCGTGGTCACACACACAGAGACACACACACACACACACACAGAGACACACAGACACAGACACACAGACATTTTTTAAAAACCACTTTTTTGGTATCAGGTGACCTCAAAACGTGGACATCTGCAAAAATCTCGAGGTCGAAAATTTTCATCACAATACTTCCTTATACTACGTACAAGAAAGTAAAATGAGCATCATATGTGTTTTGAATGCAAATCTCCTGAATATAATAAAACTGTTTTAAAAACTAAGATGGGCTTATGAACGACAACTAAAACATATCAAAAGTACATATAGGTGTCTTATAATAAAAAATGAGGTGTGGCCACCACACGACTTTCTTATACCTATGAAAGTGTTACTTCCGGTCCGAATTTTGAAATTTCATTTATACAAAAAATATTCCAAATCTAACTCTAAATACTTTTGTACTCTTCATAAATATATACAGAATGCATAATTTACGACATATTTGCAAAAAATCGTTATTCGGTAAGAGTAAAAGTGACACTTCCGGTCCGAATTTTGAATTTTCTTTTATACAAAAGATATTGGAAATTAAGTTCAAAATACTTATCAAATCTTTATAAATTAGTCTAAACATAGTAGTTGACGAACTATTGACAAAATTCGATTTTTTCACTGAAGTATACTACTTCCGGTCTGCCGATTTTGCTCAAAATCTAATCAGTTCTCAAGAGGGAGATTATTTTCGTAAATACAAAATTTGGAATTGATATCTGTAGCGGTTTGACCGCTATCGTGGTCACAGACACACACACACACAGACAGACAGACAGACAGACAGACAGACAGACGCAGACACAGACATTTTTTAAAAACCACTTTTTTGGTATCAGGGGACCTCAAAACGTGGACATCTACAAAAATCTCGAGGTCGAAAATTTTCATCATCACAATACTTCCTTATACTACGTATAAGAAAGTAAAAAGACGATTTTAATAATTTAAAAGGCAAATTAAATGGGCTATAAAATGAACAGAAAAAGTTATTGATAACACTTACGCATTTTTGCATTTTTAGGTCTTAGGGCCAATCGAAAATGAAGAAGCAATCTGTCAATAATGCTTCATATTTAATTATATTTCTTTTATTTTTTGTTTTATAGTCTATTTTCACCGATTTTATTTGGTGTATCAGATATGGGTACCTTTGTTAATATTGTAGATATAATAGGATCTCTTAAATTAGTCAAGTTGTTAAGAAATTTGAACAGTATGTGATAGTATTTTCAGATTTAACATTTGTTGTCAACTTTTGAAGATATTGAAAAAATTGGAAATAGCCAAAATTTTCAATCATCTTAGTCACCATTAAAGATAAGTAGAACAAAACTAAAAATGTCAACTTGTAGCAATTTTACGTAGAATTTAATAATCTAAATAAAAATTTCGTGTCCAACTGAATTATCAAAACATAAACTTATGTTTATTTTTAAATAGCAATCATAGTTGGCCATTATTATATCCATATTAGTGTCCTGATCATAAAAGAAAGTAAACTCTAAAATCATCCGAGTACATTGATTATGTATAAGAAGATATTCCTACTATTCCAAGTCCATTGACAATCAAAATAATTACAAATGTCAGCGGAAGATGTCGCCTAACTATCCAAAACATGAAAAATTGCAATTTCGCGTGTGACTGCATTCAAGTTTAAAACCAAGGCACATTGACTCGTTGCGCTATCTACGAAAGAATAGTTCGTGTGGCTGTTTATAAACTCTTTTACGTAAATAAACCAAAAGCAGAGACCAAAGTAACCAACACATATTATGTTTTTTTTCAGCTATTTAAAAATATATACCTGTGATATATACATACACATAATATACGAACAGCGAATGAAGGGATGTATTGTATGAAGACGGTTTATTTATTTCTTCTTTCTCTCTTTCTCTCTATATTTGAATAAAGAAAGTCAATTTTTCTTTTTTCTATATTTAAAATCTAATAAAATGCTATACAAAAATAGTCAGTAAGAATAACATTGACCATAAAAAGATAATCAAGATACAATCTTATATATACATTCAAGGTAACATCTTTATTTTTCTATAAATATACTGGCAAGCATTTTAAAGCAATTTGACAAACAAAGAATACGTTTACTGTCAGTGAATGAATTATGGTGGGTTTATGCAGCGTTCCTTAACTTAGTATTTGTATTAGTCCTAAGAATGAGCTTTAACCTTAAAATTACACGTTATACAGACATTAAATTTTCTAATTACGCTACGTGAATGGTACGTAGCTGTGTACGTATTACCTCATAAGGTTTAGATCTTTGCTACCGAGGTCTTAACTTAGTCCTAAGAGTTAAAAATTACGAACTTTCAAGGTCGTGTCCGAACGCGGTCCTAAGAAGCTTACGACCATAAGATCAGCTGACTGAACGCTAACACGTATACTCAATGATCGAACTTTCTTAAGACTAATACTAATACTAAGTTACGACTAATTCACGCTGCATACACCCACCATTAGGTAGTAATTGTGGAGGAACGGGGTAATACCGTTTTTTTTGTTATCTCGTACAAAAAATTCTGAATACACTTATGAATTCCTTATAAAATTTCTTTGGAATAATGTGCCCGGCATACTTTGAGGCTATTTAAAATATGAAAGTGTATAACGGCAGTGCTTTTTGCATAATGAAAAGCCACATTAAATTTAGGTCAAATATGTTCCTGTCAATATTTTTTGACGTATCTGGACGATGATTTTTTTGTGAGAGATATTAAATTAATTTAATGGAAGTTCTTATCTTTAAACGATAAATTTTTAAGCATTTATAACCGCTCAAAATTGTATTCAAACAGGAACACAAAATGTGATAAGAGGAGGAAGGATCAATTTATGAAATAATGTTGCTTTTATATTACGCAGATCGATATTATAATACAAAAAAAGAAGGTTGTGTATTGAGAACGATTAATTTTAGCTCTGTCAAGTTGCCCCCCTCCCTTCCGAGTTACAATTTATGTAGTATAAAATGGGTATCAATTGTGCTCCATTTGTGCTGAATTTTGCCGTTATTAGTATAATTTGTGCTCTTCTGTTTTCAGAGATTTTAAAAACAAATCGAAGGGGGCTAACTTGACGATTGGCCCCCAAAAATTTTAAATTCTTTTTAAAACTTGAAGCCTTGGCAAAGCACTCCAATTGTGCTCAATTGTACCGTATAGCATTTTCCCGCCAACCACTCACTTTCGAAGTTATACTAAAAAGAAATTCCGAAATTGACGAAAGTCTACTGTCCTGCCCCACCTTTGTTATAACTTGTATAGTATAAAATGTTTATCAAATGTACTCCATTTGCACTCAATTGTTGTTAGTTTCATTTGGACTCAGCTATACTGTTTAAGGAAATTAGAAAAAAGGTCGAAAGTGAATATCATTCAACAACAGTAGTAGAAAGATGTAATAATTTTATGGAGCGCATACTTCTTGAAAACCTATCAAAAAAGTTCTTGAGTTATTACAACTTTAATAAAAGATTATTTTGTTAAGATTTATTTACTTTTATTTATGTTCTATATAATATTGCATGAGGATACACCAACTCACCACCATTGTGTTCCTTTGCGTTGCAGTAAATTATCGCAGATTTCCAATTTTTCGTTAATTCTAAAACAGTATGCTTTAAAATGGCCAATGACGTTCTGCTTGACGACTCCAAGGGGCCCGGAGTAAGCGATGAGGGCACCTAGCTCATATTTAATGTCATCATTTGGTACATTATGTAAATGCAGACTCGGTATTATCGGCAGCATAGTGTTATTTCGGATAGCTAATTCTATCAACATGTACTGCTTGTTGTATTCAATTTTTGTTGTTGTCGCACTTACAAATTCAAATTTTTCTATCAAAGTACTTTGTTAATACTGCCTCCAATTCTAGATGTGACGCACTGTTTTTTTTAAATATAATTTCGAAAGAGAGTGGTTGGCAGAAAAATGCTATACGGCACAATTGAGCACGCTTTGCGATGGCACGGAATTTTAAAAAGAATTTCAAAATTTTGGGGGGACCAATCGTCAAGTTAGCCCCCCTTCAATTTTTTTAAAAATCTCTGAAAACAGACGAGCACAAATAAAACTAATAATGGCATAATTGAGCACAAATGGAGCACAATTGACACACATTTCATACCATGTAAATTGTAACTCGGAGAGGCAGTGGCGTAACTACAAATTTTGCCCCCCTCCCCGCAACATCCAGCTCAACCTAACCAATTATTACCTTGGTGTATCCTACAAATAGGTGTATTGGGGCATGCGGGGGTATAGTTACGCCACTGCGGAGAGGCCAACTTGACAGAGCTCAATTTAGATACTGACACATAATTTACTTTACTGATTTTACTTGTTGAAATAACGAATTATTTTAGGCTACTAAATGCAATTCTGAAAACATGGATATACGAGTGTGGGTCAATATGTCCGTGACTTTTCGAATTTCTTGCCTCTTAACTGAAAGGGCAACGCTGCTCTTGTCAACAGACATCTGTCAGTTGACTCCTGTCAAAATTTGAACAAGCTGCGTCATTTAGTTTGTGTTTGAAAGCCATTGATAGCAGACTACAGCGTGATTTGAGGAGAAAATGGAAAAATATGAATTTCGTGTGCTCATTACGCATTATTTTTTGCGGAAAAAACCATCACTCAAACCAAGGCTAAGCTTCATAATTACTATGGGAACTCTGCACCATAAATTTCAATGGTAAAGTGGTTTACTGAATTTCGTTGTGGCCGTACAAGCACGAAATATTCCGAACGTTCTGGACGCCCAGTTGAGGTCTCTACACCCGAAACAATTAAGAAAATTCACGATATGGTGTTGGCCGATCGGAGATTGAAAGTGCGAGAGATTGTGGAAGTCATAGGCATATCACATGGCTCAGTGGTTTCAATTTTGAATGATTACTTGGGTATGAGAAAGCTTTCCGCAAGATGGGTGCCACGTTTGCTCACAATCGACCACAAACGCAATCGTGTGACAACTTCGCAGGAGTGTTTGGCGTTGTTTAACCGCAATATGGACGAGTATTTGCGCCGTTTCGTAACCGTATACGAAACGTAGATTCACCACAACACACCACAGACAAAATAGCAGTCAAAACAGTAGGTTTCTCGGGGTGAATCGGCGCCAAAGAAGGCCAAGGTGGGTTTGTCAGCCAGTAAAGTCATGGCGACCGTTTTTTGGGATGCACGCGGTATAATCCACATTGACTACCTTCAAAAGGGTAAAACAATCAATGGCGAATATTATGCCAACTTATTGAGTCGATTTAATGAGAATTTGAAAAAGAAACGACCGCATTTGGCCAAGAAAAAAGTTCTTTTCCACCAGGACAATGCAAGGGTGCACACATGTGCAGTTTCTATGGCAAAAATCCATAAATTAGGCTCCATCATCCGTCCTATTCTCCGGATTTAGCCCCGAGTGACTATTTCTTGTTTCCAAACCTGAAGAAATGGCTCGGCGGAGAGAGATTTGACTCCAACAATGAAATCATCTCACAAACAAATACCTATATTGATGACCTCGACAAATATTATTTTTTGGAAGCGATAAAAAAATTGGAGGAACATTAGACAAAGTGTATAGAGATCAAAGGAGACTATGTTGAAAAATAAAATGATTTTTTATCCAAAAACTTGTGTTTCATGCAAAAAGTCATGGAGATATTGACCCGTCCTCGTATATACGAAATTTAATCTATAGCGATTTTCATAGTTTTGGAGTAAGTACAGTACTTTATAGAAATCTAAAATTTACAAGGCACCAAGGTGTTACTATTATCTAAATTTTATCCATCAATATTTTCATATACATAACATTGTTTGTGTACTATGAATGAAGCAAGACCATTATTATTAGTTAGACAATGTATCTTATACAAATATATCTATAATGCATAAAACGAATCGAAGCAAATATTAACTCACAAGGGTCCGTAGTATAAGGGAAAGCGTTTTCACAAAGAATCAATTGTTGACAAATATCCATTTGCGAAAAACAAATAGTATTTGAAATAATGTATTGATTATAAGAAATACAAATAAAGTAATAAATAATAGATCCAAAAAACATATTTATAAATACGTGATATGTTAGAATCCATTTTTATATCCCTAAATGACAAAATAAATTGAACAATAGTTAATAGCCAATATATAATACTGTAAGTGAAGACAAACGCATAAATATTTACAGACGATTCCGTGAGAATTTGGTATATTGTCAGTGTACTTATGTTTCTCTGTGCTTGTATGTATATTACATGAACATTTTCATGTGTACGATTTGTACACATTAGTACTCCATCAATACATTCCAAATACCCATCAGAGACAATCAGAGTTCAAACAACTATTTTCACGTTTTCGACAAATATCCACTTCACATTTTGTTTTCTAAAACAAGAATTTGTATAATTTATTTTTAAACTGCACTTGTAATAAAAGTTGTTTTGTGTTACGTAGTCGACATATTATGTATACCTACCCGAACAAATAAATACTGTACAAAGGATTATGCACTATTATGGCAGACAGTGGCCTTAATAGAGTTGCTGTAATATGCATGCCATGTGCATATAAATAAAAGATTCAAAATCAATTTCGAAGCACATCGAACGTGCTATCGACATCAAAATGTGATTTACAATACCACAATATAATTATGCCAATGTGTTCTTGTCTAGCGCATGTGTCGGTGTTTCATAGTTTCACGGGCTTATAATTTTATCTATTTATGCAAAATTTATTGCAATAGCACGTATGCAGGGTGAAACAAAAATTATTTAAAAATAGTGGCATAGTGATAATAGAAACATTATTAGAACAGTATAACTCAATCAATATTTAAATAATAGTCATAATAGTTGTATTGACAACTTCTCAAATATATTTAAATTAGTAGCAACAAGTAGGTATTTTTTTATACATTTAAGGAGTAAGTCTTTGGAATATTTGAAGAATAATAAACTAAATATTTGGTTTTCCAAGATACAGGGTTATAATAATTTTCAATAAATAGATACGTTTAAGTAAAAAGCGAAACCGTTTTTGAGATAATTTCTTTATCAACATGATAATAATTACTTAATTAATTATTAGAAAATAAACGCTTGGCTCAGTTTCACAACTTCTTTATTAGATACACTAACAATTGTTTCGGCTATGAGGCCATTATCAAAGAGTTATCTAGAACTAAACTTATTCTACTTAAGGGTTAACTTATATCCCTGTGTTCATTATGGGTGGGAGGATATGGATAATTGATATTTAAAATTACATCGATATAGGGGGTATTTACAAATTCTAATTGTGTGTCTGTGATAACTCGATTTTGTTTTTGGGCTTTTTTAATTTCAAAAATCTCTAACATATTTAACTTTTTACTTTTTACTACATTATGAATGAGGTTACAGCTATTTACATCTGGTACGTGGTTGTTCTCTATACAATGTTCTGCAAATCCAGTGTGTTTAACACTATATTTTATATCTCTAATATGTTCTGTTACACGTGTATTAATACATCTGCCACTTTGTCCAATGTAAATAGCTTCACAATCCTGGCATTTTATGGAATATACTCCTGATTTATCTAAGTTATTCATTTTATCTTTAGCATTATTCAACAATGTACCTAGATTTACTTTATTTATCCACACTATGTTAATATTTAGTTTCTTTAGTAATTAGTTTGTTTGTTGTTTGTTAGTGTATCTAATAAAGAAGTTGTGAAACTGAGCCAAGCGTTTATTTTCGAATAATTAATTAAGTTATTACAAAATGTTTCACCAAGAAATATCTGCGAAGTCAACCAATGATAATAATTTATAATAATAATAATTTATTTATTGCCCAACGGATAATCCAATAACAGGACAAACAATTAAATACAAAAATTGTATACATACATTTCAGAAATTAAAAATTATCACAAAAGAAGACGTTAACACAAGTAAATTATATTAAAAAAAAGTATCACCATAAATAAGCTCAGCTGCGCGGCACATAGTTGTTACAGGAGAAAATGATAGTAAGTTGGTTCTAGGAATAGGAAGGGAGAAAGTAGGGGAGGATCGGGAAGAAATACGCGGACAAAGGAAATTTATGGAGGAAAGAATGTAAGAACTATCAATGAGACCATGTACTAGCTTCCAAATAAAACGCGCACCATGTCTTTCACGACGCGACGTCAAGGACTGCATTCCATGTCGTGCCAAAAGCGTAGCGTAATCCATATTGCGCATAGGATAAGTGTATGACAAAAACTTCAGGAATCTTCTCTGAATCTTCTCAACCATTAATTGGAGGTAAGTGTAGTGTGGTGCCCAGACTGGGGAAGCATACTCAAGTTTGCTAGCAACAAAGCTGAAGAATAGAGTTTTCAGTAAACCGATATTAATTGTTGAAATGCTTGCTGGTACGTATAACAAAACCTAAGGTTTTAGAGGTAGCAAGGCATAAATTTGAAATATGTGGGATAAATGTTAGACGGCTGTCAAAAATCACTCCAAGGTCTTTAAATTCGTTGACCTTAGAAAGATTGTGATCGTCAATCACATAAGTGGATGGAATAATTCTACGCTTCCTAGTAAAAGTCATGTGGCAACACTTGTCAACATTTAGAACCAGACCATTACACATGCACCATTCGCTGATCATATTCAAATTCCCTTGCAGAAGCAATACCTCGTTCCAGGCCCTGACGGATTGATAAATTTTGATGTCATCTGCATAACCAAGTGTAGGACATGATAATGAGGTGAGCAAATCATTAATAAAAAGAATGAATAATAAAGGTCCTAGATTGGAGCCCTGAGGGACGCCAGACTGTGGAACAAACTCGAAGGACTTGAAACCATTGTAATAAACATATGTACTTCGGTTGAGTAAATATGACTCCAAAAGTCTAAGTAATGAGGAACTCAAACCATACACAGACAATTTGGTGAGTAAAATACCATGATCTAAGGTATCAAAATGCCTTGCTAAGATCGGTATAAAGAACATCCACCTGACCCTGCACATCAAGTTCACAACTTATATATTGACAAATGGTGACAAGGTTTGTAACTGTCGATCGACCACGAACAAAGCCATGTTGGTCAGATGAGATGTATGATTTAGTGCCATGATATATACATGAGTAAAGAAAGGATTCATAAATCTTAGCAAGGTTAGATAAAATAGATATCGGTCTATAATTGTCAACATGCCTTTTATCACCTTTTTTGTGCACTGGACATATTCGTGCACGCTTCCAAGAGGAAGGAAAAACAGATAAACGAACTGATAAATTAATAATAATAGCCAAAGGTATCGCCAAAATATGTCTGGGATCATGAATAAGAAAATTAGGAATTAAGTCTCCCCAGAATTAAAATTCTGCGGAAACTTGGACATAATGTCAATTAGCTCCGATTCAGAAACTAATGGAGGAACAACAGGTAAATGATTTACTGAAGAGCTGGGTGCGTTGTCATGAAAAGGTGTACTGTTATGGTAGGAAGTACGAAATTTTTCAGCAAAAGCATCCACGATGTCCTGCGGAGATTCGTGAAAAACATTGAAAAAAGACAGGCCATTGGGAATCTTGGAACTGCACTTCTTGTTTTGTAAAAACTTAAAAACGTTTTTAGGATTAGTTAGAATTGAGGACTGATTTTCATCCAAGTATTTTGAGTAAGCAGCAGCGATATCATTTTCACAAAGAGCTCTTAGTCGACTGAATTCATTATAGTACGATATATTGTTGGATCTTTTCCAATGACGTCTATAATAATCTTTCAGTTTTAGATTTTTAATTATGTTGGAAGTATACCATTCTGGATAAGATGGCTGAACATTACCAGAACAATACTTATGCACAGAAGCATCCAATACGTTGTAAATGGTATTATAAAATTGTTGAAGAGCAAGGTCGACATCGTTTATATGAGTTAAAAATGTCCAATCCACTTCAGCCAGATCAGACAACAAACGAGCATTGTCCATCCTACGAAAATTATATCTGAAGTTAGTATTCGATGGAAATAGGTGTGGTCTACGAGCAGATAAGGAAAAATTTAACGTTATTGTTAAGGGCGGCTGATATGGGTCAGAGGGAACAAAAGGAGACTCATCTGGGCACACACCAACACAGCACGGAATATTTGAGATAACCAAATCAAGAAGCCTAACGTAACAATTAACAACAGAATTGTATTGTTGAAAGTGTAGCGAGGCACAAAAGTTCAAAAAAGTAGAACATTTCGAGCAAGCAGTAGGGTTAATTGCATATTGCGTTAGATTAAAGTCGCCGATAAATAAGGCAGGCTTGCCATCTAAAAGGATTTCGAGATATTCAAAGAAAGTTTCGAAATCATGTTGATACGGATAATAGGATAGATAATAAGGATGCATCCTACTACCACTTCCTGCATATTATGTATGGATTTGCAAAAGGCAATACGTTAAAGATAGGCGATTGTACAGTGGACGATTTCCCAAACGTCATCTTCCTGATGTTCATCTGCATCTAATAGTGGGGGAAGAAGGCTAGTTCCAGTTATAGCAGTTGAAAAGGCAGAAAATTAGCTTAATATGGCAGAGAGAAATCTAAATACTTCTAAGATAAAATTACAAATGTTTGGAATGTAAGTAATTGGACAGTGAGGCCAATATCAAGAAAAGCAATAATATGATATGTGAATATCATTTTCAATATCAGTTTTAAGTAAGTGTTAATCAGGGCTAGTGTTTTTACCAGGACGATTTACCGGTGATGTAAATCCTAGAGCATACTCTACCTGAGTTGCTAAAGGGTACTATATTGGGAACGAGACGCAATATGATCCATCATGGAAGAGCTCAGGTGCATTTCACTGTGGGTGTTTGTAAATGTCTAAATGTACGAAGTAGGTGCCACAAATTCTCGGCCTGATATACAAAGAAGAAACTTGGAACAATAAAAGAATTTTTATTTTTCAATGTAATCTCCCCTAACTTCTATACATTTATTACAACAATTAATTAATAATTCGATCACAAGGAGACATATCTGGACTATACGGTGGATGTTCCAATTCTTGAAAGCCGCAATCGCGGATGGCAGCTTGTAAAATGGCGGCAGTATGGACGGGAGCATTGTCGTGCAATAATCGCACACCTTTTGTCAATTTTCCACGACGTTGTGCACCCTTAATTTATGCATTAAAGACGCATAATATGTACACTTGTATTGTGCTCTTTAAAGTGAGTTAGCAAAATGCCCTCACAATCCCAGAATATTGTGGCCTTTACCTTTTTCGTTTATTGAACGACATTCGCCTTTCTGGGATGAGGTTCATCAGGTCGCCGCCATTCCATGGACTCCCTTTTCGATAAAGGATCGTAAAACAGAACCATTGTTTCATCCCCTGTGACAATGGACTCCAAAATCGGTTTTGGGTCGTCTCCACACGTGTTTAAAAACGACTGCGCACATTCGACTCGACGTTCACGTTGGAGAGCAGGAAGAAGTCGCGGTATCTATTTAGCACTAATTTTATTCATACCCAAATGTTCATGGAGAATTTGGCGAACACTTGTTTTGGGAATGTTTGTTATCACTGCTAATTCCTTTACTTTCAAACGGCGATCTTCTAGCACTAAATGTTCAATAATTGAAATTTGTTGAGGCGTTATCACTTCAATTGGTCGACCAGACCGATCAGCATCTTCCATGTATTCTGGTTCCAAACGGAAACATTTTGCCCACTTTTTACAGTTGAATACGAAGGAGATAAATCACCGTAAACGCCGTCTAAATGTTGTTTAATGTAATAAGGTGTATGCCCTTCTTTTGTTAAAAATTTAATGACCGCGCGGTACTCAATTTTCGTTACTTCAGACATTTTCATGCGCTAGTCACGTTGGTTGGCTGGTTACTAAAAACTACTAGGCTTCGAACCGTCATATTTATAGTGTACACCTCGCGTACGTGCATACATGCCGTGACGGAGTTTGAACACGTTTGAACATGTATAAGCCTGTCAGGCCGAGAATTTATGGCGCCTACCTCGTACCATATGAGAAACGCTGGAATGACTGAAGCAAACCTCATTTATGACCTACTCGAATTTCGGACTTAAATCTCATAGATTTTTCCCATTGGGCTACTTGAAATCTTTAGTTTGTAACGGCCCAATTGAAACTAAAGATGATTTAAGGCAGCCGATAGATTTAATGCATTAAGGTAAATTCCCAGTGTTTTCGAAAGAGTCCTTCAGTCAATAAGAAATTTGAAAAGTTGAATAACACACATTTCTATGCTTGCAGAACTATTAATTGTTCTGAAAGGCATCTTTAGAAATAATATTTTTATTGCAGTTGTGCATTGAAAGTTTACGAGTAATTCATGGGCACTAGTAAACATTTATTTTTAGAAAAATCTATAATTTGTTTTTTTAAAGTATAAATATTAGAGAAGTAGCTTTCATTTATAAACAATTAGCAAATAATAATATTCGAATTTATATAATTTAATAAATTTTATTACATATAATTCCTAACGGTATGCAACCTGCCAAGGTTGACACATCTTTTCCATGCTCGTACCCCACTAAGCTTCACTTTATTTGTCAATAAACTGACATTATGCTCTCTCTATATATCTTACTTACTCTAAGGCTAGGCGCACACATGCAATTTTCAGTTGCGCAACAGTTTGGTCCTCTGAGTGACTGCAAAGCATTGATATGAAAGTGCGCACACATGCAACTAACGTGCAACTAAAAATTCGAGCAACCAAACAGTTTGTGTTTTGTCACAAACTAAACGACTGCGCAACTGCATGCAACTCATTTGTGTCATATAGATTTAAATAGGTCCCCGCTCACTGCAACTAAACAATTGCGTCAAAATAGTCAGTAACGTTCGGCAGTCGGGTAGAAAACATGTCATCTCCCGAAGCACCAGGTATAATAGGAAAGGCTTTTTAAATTTTGATTTTTTTAAATTTAAAAGTTTATTTAACCAACCAGTAGGAGGCAATGCAGCATATGGAAGAAGTCATGGCTACCAGTTTCAAGGATTTGCAGTAAATTCAAATCGTTTATGTTCTACGGGCATTTATATCCCAAACAATTTGCCCCACACGAACAAAACATCGTCGACGCCCATGCCAAGCGATCCTTCACAATGTAGTAATTCTATGGATCCAGTTTTCCGATAGGCTGTTTTCATTTAAACTGAAAAGACTGTATTTACTTGTTACATAGGACAAAATAATAATGTGAACAATAATATTATATGGGTATATAAGATAACGTGTTTAGCATTACAATTTCTTTATATTAATTATATTACTTTGTTTTGGTTTATTTTTAAAGGAAAAGTTTGTTTCCCAACTACTGTCTTCGTTTTTCTTAATCCTTACCTTAAAGTAATTGATAGTCTTTCGAACGGCATTTCTCCATTTAGTTTCTTGGTATGTGATATAAGGCCGTATCTGATCCAGAAGAACATCAAAGCTCTTGACACTCATTCGGTAATAATTAAAAAACTTTTCTGGATAACCTCCTAGCTCTCCATGCAACTTATAAAATTCCCCATTTCTCAAACGTTGACTTGTAAGGGGATGCACCCAATATCGCTTCTCTCTTTTAATTTTCTTTCTTCTCCTTAGTTCGAGAGCACACACAGCAGTTACCTCAAAGAAGTCCATAGTAACAGTGAAATTTATTAGTTGGTTGTGTGCGCACATGGGCAGACTAAACTATTTAGTTGCACAAATGTGCGCCGTTTAGTAGAAGGCAAATCAAACTGTTGCGAAACAGTTGCGCAACTGAAAATTGCATGTCTGCGCCTAGCCTAAGGTTTAAACTTCGTAGTTTCCGAAATATTACTGACATTTTATTTTTTCGCAGAAGTAAACTACTACTTCCGATCTACCGATTACGTAAATATGATGTTTCGTGCTAAGTTTAGCAGTTTGGACACTATCGTGGTCACAGACACGCGTAGATACACACAGACAGACACATATACACAGACAGGCAGACAGGCAATTTCAAAAAGCAATTTCTCGGTACCACAGGAGTTCAAAATGCGGAGATCTGCAAAAGCACGTGGTCCAATATATTCGTCATCACAATACTTCCTTATACTACGTACAAGAAAGTAAAAAACAATGCAATATGATTCACATTTTCATACACACTAATTGACTTGACGTGACTAATCAGTCCTGCTTATAGAACTTGTTTTATTGAATTTTTGGGAAACATCAAAGTTTTCCACTTGATATTCTGGTGTGTTTAATTTAATGTGTTGAAATATCAAATTGTATCATATTTAAGTACTGTTTTTTGTTTCAAAAAGAAAATAACGATTTTTAGAAATATCGATGTTTTATTACATACATATATCTAGTGATGTGTTACAGCATTTGGCCACTCCTAGTTTTATACAAGTTCAAATATATGCAATATTAAATATTAAAGCAGCTAAGTGTTTCTCTTTCCGGTTAATGGATATAAGTCATCTTTTGGTTCAAACGCAATTAAATCAATTAAAGTAGAAAGGTAAAGGGTGAGTTAGAATAAAATAAGATGAGAAGTTAGAGAATATTCCCCACCAGAAAGTAAAGTGAAAGTGTTAAAATGAATTAATACTGAAGTGCTCATAGTATATGACATTAAAATAATCTTCATTGTCAGTTTTATTTATTATTTCTAGCAAGTAACGATCCAATAATACAAAGCGGGTAAGATATTTATATATTTATATTTTAATTTTTTCACCACTGACCGATGAAATATTGCTCTAGCTAAAAATTATAAAGAGTATAACAAATAGTGGAAAAGTAAATTTAGATGGGGATATGGGTTATCGAGTAACATCAATGATAAATATACAAATTCATACAGTCGAAAATCATTTAATAATCACAGCCATAAAAAGAAATTCAGTAGAAATGCTTTTATGTTCCTTTCGAAAAAAAGGATATATAAATTATTTTTAGAATCTATTTTGGAATAGAATTGAATGCTTTTATAGTTATTATGTGTAGGTATACTGAAATCATATCTTGACGCAGCGACAAAGACAATTAATAATAAAATGACAATTTGACCGCAAGCTATCATCTAAAAACTTTCAAAGCCTATCAAGATATAATGTAAACAAGAAATGTGTAAAAGTGAAAATTTGAATAACTAACTATACGACCATCACTATTATCTATGCAGTTTTCATCAAACGGTCTTGATTTATCTGAGACATCCATTCAACTTCACCACACAAACAATATCGACGCAAAATGCACAATTAAAGAATAGGTCATGTAAAAATTTGGAGTAAATCCGTTGTATACCGTTCATATGATTCGACTAGACGATCTTGGTTTATGAACATCAAACATTATCACACAAATAATACTGACTCTGTGTAAAGGAATTTTTACACGTTAATGTAAAAATTGGGAGTAGTACTGTCGTATACTATTCATATGGTTCAATTAGACGGTCTTAGATAAATCAAGATCGTTTGATGAAACTGCTTAGATAATAATGATAGTTTAATGACTAACATAGAAAAACGCATAGGCAAAACGTGTAATTAAAAATTAAAATGAAACATTTAAGCATAGAACAGCCGCTATTATATATGTAGTTTTATTCAAAGATCTAGATTCATCATTAGACAACATTCAATCCCACTACTCAAATAACATCAACGCGGTAATTAAAAGAGTAATTGTAAAAATGATGTGTAGAGCTGTTGCATACAATTAATGTGGGTTGACAAAAAGGTCTAGATTTATCTTAGACGAGCATCTCATCACACAAATAATACTCAATATGTGTCAAAGATAATGTGGAATTAACATTCTTAAGATAATACTACACAAATTATTTTTAATACACATATTTTCTTGGTTGTGCCATACTGAAGAAATCAAATTAGGTTGAAACATATATCTAACAAATAATTAACATTTTCATGTTTGATATACACAATTCTCTACATTATACTATCTTTGACACATAGTCAGTATTATTTGTGTGATGAGATTAGATGTGCGTCTAAGATAAATCTAGACTTTCTTATTAACTTAATGAAAAGAATGCGACAGCTCTACCTCTAATTTTTACAATTACTCTTTAATTACACAATTTCGGGTCGATATTATTTATGTAGTGGAATTGAATGTTGTCTAAGATGAATCTAGAACTTTTCTTGAAATTACAGAGATAACAGCGGGTATTCTATGCTTAATTGTCATCTATATACTTTTAACTTTTGTAAGAATTACAATGTTCTAGTTTATTTTAAGAATATAAGTGGATACTTATATTTATAAAATAATTGATTTATTATTGTTAAAGACGTTAAAATAAAGTAATTGTTTAAATGTAGGCAACTAAAGATACAACAGTAATTATAGCGTTATCAAATCACCTAGGACACAATTTACTTGAAAAATAAAGAGTTGAAATGTAATTGCAAGTCAGAATTCAACTCGAGGTCGATTGCAAATTACGGATGGCGCGGTTATTGATCTTCAAATACAGTTAAGCTGGCCATTTCAATATATTCCGTACCTCTGGCTGCATTTTACGATTTAATAATCGTGAATCGTTTGATTTAATCAACATGACATATTTAGGTTTGCATATATTACTGTATTTTAAAAGTTCATTTTTAGGAAAAAAAAACCGAACACGCAAAACTAATCATTAGTGGTAGTTTGAATTTGAACGATTGATACCCTTACTAAAATAAAGTAACTGGTTTATATTTTATTATTTGTATAGATATTATATTTAACAAATTATTGTTTTACATATCGCGAACTTTTCTTCTAGATATTCATAATATGATAAGATATTCTATATGTGCAAGTTAAATCTTCCCACGAAATAATACAACGCCACACAATATCCAAAATACTACAGGCACACACACAGTTGTTTGTATACCCAAAAATGAAACATTAACCAGACAGCATTCTGAGATTGTTTCGTTACAATTAAACAGCACATTAAATTAAGAAAATTATTTTAATTTCACATTGTTTTGAATTTTATAAGAACATGTTTTTAAGCAAAATTATTAACGAAAGTAAACATTGTACAACGGCTAATTATCAATTTACAGTTCAAAAAGCATATTTGTAAACATAAAATTTAAATATCTTAATAGATTTCTTGTGAGAATCTTGTTTTGTACAAATGTGGTAGTATTTCTTAAAAGACGCATCATAATATAGTATATATTTTAAAATTTACATTTGGGCGAATGATATATAGGTGAAAGTGGCGAGATACCTATCCCGTCTCTTTTATCTACGCCAACTGTTAATTGATTTCTGACGGATTTATTTCGTGTAGAAAAATATATAATATTAGCATCTTGTTCAAAAGATTTCAAATTTACAAAATGATAGAGTTGTTTTTAGGAAATGGATGTTAGAAGCGTTTTAATAGATTTCTTCGTATTCATTTATAAAACATTGTTAACTAATTGTTAATTCATGTGTTAACTGAAACAGACCGCTAAACCAAAAATTTATACAGCAAGTGTATTAATAGTGAATATTTTTCGTGGTTTAGAGGCACAATAATGACAAATTTGACAGTAAGCTGTCATCTATCTATCTGACTATTATTTAGTGCTAAACTTTTTTAAACCCTGTGTTTTTTCCGTAAAAGCAATAGTTTCTTAATAAAAATATAAAATACAATATCGTGCATGGACGTATCTTCTGTGAATGAAATCGAAAAAATCTAGTGGATGTCACGTTTTGTTTGCACAAATTATGACTTTAATCGTAGTATTTTACCCCTCTTCTTTCGACTCTTAATGCAGGCATGTACCAGTACCATGTTATGTTTTAATAGAATATAAAATAAAAAAAAAATAGGTGTGCTTAAAACCACACGGCAGAAGTGAAAACTTCATCAACACGAGGTTAATAATACGAAATACAACTTTTTTTCGTTCTATATTACATTTAAAAAATATATATTTATTATTATTGTGTATACATTATTCTAGTACTTTTCGTTCGGTCTGATAAAGTTTTCACTTTAAAAATTCATACGTACGCATGTATATATACAAATAGACGATATGATAATTCTCATACGAGTACCCGCGCTGGTATAATGGTAACGTGCCAGCCTCATACCCGGGTGGATCGGGATCGCATCTGCACGCGGACTAGAATTTTTCAGAAAATAAAAATACAATATTTCGCGTATTTATTCTAAATTTCAATTTAATTGAAATTAAATACCGCTAGTTAGTGTTATAATACAAAGCCGAGCGTGAAACGGTTGCCGAGGGAGTATAGCAGAGACCGGCAGAGACCCGTTAATTATATCTCTCTCGCTCGACTTTACCGGAACGAGCGTTACAAACAGAAGAAAATACTGTGTATTAAAAAAAAGAAAAAGACAACGAGATCAAACGGAACAGAATTATAAAAACTGTTCGAAATAACCACCTCCAACCATTAGACAGAAATCATCTCTTCGTCTCATATATTGGCGCAAATGTTGAAATATTCCGGGTGTGTTTTGGATTGTCTCGCAGCCTGCAATGATGCGATTCCTTAAATCATTTACACATTCAATGGGGATCGTATAAACCAAGGACTTAAGGTGACCCCAGATGCAAAAGTCCAAGGGGATTAAGTCTGGTGATCTGGGAGGCCATGGTTGAAGTCCTGCTCGGCCTATCCACGTCGTCCAAGTAATGACGAGCACTTATGCTGAAATGCACGATCGTGATCGAATAGCTAGTGGAACATTTTCAAGTAAAATGGGAAGCTGCTCTTGTAGAACATTTGTATAGGATGCACCATTTAGCCTCAACGGTAGAAAATACGGACCAATAACATTTTCGCCAATAATTCCGACCCAAACGTTAAGTAAAAAATCATATTGGTATCGACCTTCTTGAATTGCACATGAGTTATCTTCGGCACATAGATTATGAAAATGTGTAATCCCTTGTCTTGAAAAGTTGGATTCGTCAGTGAATAATACGTTTTCTAAAAATTAAGCATTTTGGGTAATCATTTGAAGACTCCATTGACAAAAGTGTACTCGATGGGGAAAATCTCGCGGGAAAAGTGCCTGGACTCGTTGAATATGGTAAGGATACAATTGGTGATCCCTTAAAATTTTCCAGATTAGTTTATTGCAAACATTTAGTGTGTTAGCAATTTGCCTTGTACTTAATTCCGGACGATCTTCAATCATATTAAGAACCTCTTCTTCCAGTGCCACCGTTGTTTTTACATGTGGACGACTACAATCAGTTTTTCGTTTTTGAAGTGATCCTCTTTCACAGAGACGTTGCTGAAGACGTGCAAAAATTGTGTGATGAGGTATCACGCGCTGAGGATACATCTCTGCATAGAGTCGTCTAGCTTCCAAAGAATTTCCATTTACACAACCATACATAAAATGCATATAGGCCATTTCAGCGTTAGTGTAATTATTCATATTGAAGAGTTAAAAGGCAAAATTGAACTTTCAACTACCGCATAAAAATCAATGCGAATTGAACTTTCAAATACCGCATAAAAATCTAAGCGAATTGAACTGTCAACTACCACGTAAAAATCAAAGCGACTTGACACCCACCTCGACATCCACCTACTAGATTTTTTCGATTTCATTCACAGAAGATACGTCCATGCACGATCCTTTATTTTATCTTTTCATTAAGAAACTATTGCTTTTACGGAAAAAACACAAGGGTTAAAAAAGTTTAGCACTAAGTCATTCTTTTCAACGGATATTTTTAAATCAAGAAATTTTATTTTGTTAAAAAGGTCTAGTATAAAAAGGAGTAGGGGTTGCATGTTTTACCCTTCTAAAAGGTTACAACAAAATTAAAAAAAATATTCATAGGTAGCCATTCTATTGGTAAAACACGCCCACAAAATGCCATTTCTTCAGCAGTTTTAAGAAAAAAAAATCTTTTTATCTCATTTTTGGAAGCGTGTAACTTTTCAAAGGCAAGCTTTTGTTTACATGAAAGACTCCCTTTAATTTTTGACAAAGAATCACCCTCTGAAAACTTTCGCACTTATTTGGAATTTCCTTTTTATGCTGGATTCCCCAATAATTAAGTCTTATATATATATATATGACTTAATTATTGTGGAATCTGGCGCGTGTTAAAAACAAAATTTAATTTAGTTCTTTATTTTTTCATCCAATATTTCGCACATTATGTATGTGCTCCATCAGGGATTAACTTAAAGAAATTGAATATAACCAGTCAGTAATTATAAAAATGTATAAGAAATGTGTATATATAAATAAAAAAACTGTTTTGAACAATTACAAATGTGAACTATGATGTGGACAATATTAGTAAAATACATCTACACTAACATTAACACGTACATCTCTGAAATGTATACTAAACAAAACTACGATGTAAATTTTAAAATAAATATCTGATAAACACGTTAAAAACAAAGTTTTTTGGTAAAAAATCTACACATACAAAACAACAAGCACAAAAGAAGCATCAAACATAAGAAACGTTAAATGGTAAAATTTGGAGGTAATAATTATGTGTCTAATGTATACAGAGTTTGTACGTGTACCGTGCAAATTTGTACGATGAACATGTCATTAGGTTTTTGTTAGGAAGCGCAATAATATGTATTGTCTATCTTTGAGCTGTATTCGTGTTTGATTTATCGTTCTCGTTACGTTCGTTATTTAACAAAAAGCATATATTGAGCTTACACTGTTTCTATCAGCTTTGAAATTCATGGAATTTAATTAATAATAATATAGGCTGATATCTCTATTGCTCCCTTTATCAAAAATTTTTGAAACGCTGATCAAAAATAGGCTTGTCTCCTTCTTCCAGAGTTGGGACATACTGTCGAAAGCACAGCATTGGTACAGGAAGGGAAGATCGACTCTTACAGCTCTGATTGAGTCTGTTGATGCAGTATTGACTGCTAGGGACAACCGTGAGGCAACAGACTTGGTATTGTGTGATATGAGTAGGGCTTTTGATACGGTTCCACATGACATACTGTTGGATAATCTATATTATTATGGAGTGAGGGGCGTGGCGTATAATTTATTAAGGTCCAACCTACAAGACAGAAGACAAGCAGTTAGTCGGAATAATAGGACAACGAATCCACAGCTTGTTAAGTATCGGGTGCTTCAGGGATCGATCCTTGGACCTGTTCTCTCTATTATTTACATTAGTGTTTAACCAAACTTGAGTGGCCTCAAAGTGTGTCTGTGCGCTGATGATACCTCCTTTGTTGTGCAGAGTGCGGATGCGCCTTCAGTGGGAACGGCTAAGGACCAGCTGACTTCAATAAAAACATGGTATGATGTAAATGAACTGAAAATAAACGAAAGCAAAACCCAAACGATTACCTTTTCGGCAAACAAGAGTGGCGCGGCGGTTCTTTTACTGGGGTTGGTTGTGGATGACAGACTATCCTGGAAGGATCACATATCATAGCTAATGGGGACACTAAGTACGGCGATATATGCTATACGAAAGATAAAACACTTGGTTGGTAGTGGTACGGCAAAATTGACTTATTATGCCAATTTTCATAATATAGCGACATATGGTTTATTGGTGTGGGACATGGCCCCAGAAGCGCATAGAGTTTTCGTGCTGCAAAAGCGTGCTATACGAACCTTGTGTGACACAGTGACTCTTGCCGTCGAGTTATCACGGAAGAAAAAATAATTACACTTGTGGGTGCATATATCTTATGTGGCGTAAAGTTCGTCCATACAAACCAGATACGTTTAAAAAAAACATTCAAGTCTACATGACTACGTAACACGGAATAGAAATTACCTTGTGGTGGCCCACCATCCTATGAAGCAAACCCAACAATCGGTGGACTACTGTGGTTCAAAACTACACAATAAACTGACGGATGTCGTTAGGGCTTGCCGCCTGAAAGTTTTGCAAGCAGCGGTTAAAAAGCTACTGCTGGAAAATGTGTTCTACACTGTGGACTGTCATATAACTTTGACTGATCGCTGTTTGCTTTTAACGTGTTATATTTATACTGATGTTTTTGTCTGTGTATTGATTTATTTATTGTATTTGCAGTGTTACTGCTGATTGTATTTTCTATTGACGTGTCCTATTTTGACTAAAATAAAACAAACAAACAAACAAACAAATTATGCGTAACTATATCAATCCATACTGACTAATAAAGATGCTTTTATCAATGTCAATGACATTTCTAGACATCTAAAAGACTACTTCATCGGTATGTTAGTTCTATCTAGAGGAATGCCAAACGTTGAAACATATCTGGATTCCAGATCCTTTCATAAAAATCAAGAGACGGTGAACTATGACAATCGCCGAGCTTACTTAAAAATTGGAATCTGAGTTTTTGTAGATTGTATTCAATGCTACGTGTATATGTCAGGTTTTCTGAATGATGAGCACTTTCCAAACAGTATAATATGCGACCAACTACAGAGGCATACTCCAACCTGATCATAACATGCATTATATTGATCTTTTACAGCTAAAAAAGGTTCTTAAGTTAATAAAAGTAATTCTAGTTTTTTTTTTCATAATGTTTAAGTAAACGATTCTCTATTTCTTCTTTAGCTTCGGTGTTCTCTTTCAGTAGAGCCAGTTAAAGAAAATGTAGCTCAATACATGTGGAAATATTAACAAATAATATAGATTTACATAGTAGGCATCTATAATTGATTTACTTGTGAACCATTTAAATATTAACAGTTATCAAATTTAACATTACAATTCCATAAGCGCAGTTCAAAGAATTTGTAGCAATGATTTTTTAAAATTATCACAACTGAACAAATGAAGGAAGGCGCTTTCAATATAAAAATTTCTAAATCGCAATTACATTACCAGAAATCTGGATTTCACTTTTAGGGCATAAAAATCAATTTGTAATGAAGTCGTGAACTACAGAGGCATACTCCAACATAATCATGACAAGCATTATATTGAACTTTTAGTAAATTCAAAATCATAGAAGCCTGGAACAGAGCTTATAATGAATCCGAATAATCTTTAATGCGGTGAAGATTTATTTCCTGCATAATTACCACATATTACGGATCAGTCGAAATTAACATCCAGATCTATGATATTATGATTCATTGAGAGAATTACTTCTAAACCAAGAACAATTGTCTACTAAGCGTTTCATTATTACGTGAGAATTTTGGAGAGCACTTGCATTCTTTGGCGAACGTGCTTAGGAAACAATGTTTATAAAATCTAAACAAGAAATTTTTATTTGAAAATATAAATTTTTCCGCGTTTAAAAAACATTTAGCTGTTTCGATAGGTTTTATTTAGTGGTAATTTGATACCGATCGTGCTTTATATTATTATCTAATTTGATTCGTTTTATATGCCGTCCTTTCAAAATAATTCGTAAACGCTTTACAAAATGCTACCGTTCTAAATTTATTGTAATTTTCATATAATACAATATTTTTATTACATAACTTTACACATATGTATGAATAACTTTATCTTATAAGTTAGTAGAATGTGAAATTTTATTCATTGTAATAATAAAGGAATAAAAATTCGGTGACCTACAGTCAACTACACTGCAGAAACTTTGTTTTCGTTTTTATTTTTTTAATCCATGTAGCTGCTGGAGGATCGTAAAGGATGCTTCCAGATGGCACAAGTTTTGCTATCTGCGATCTGGGAACATTTCTACAAGTCTGATGCATAACAAAGATTAGTGACGCGGCAAGAGGATGTCAGTTGGGATGACTTATGAGTTTATCTGATGTTAAAAATTTAGAATTGTTTCTCAACCACGACACAGATTGTCGTTTCGCTTAAATTAGATATGTATATAATCTATGCACGCTATGTTAGCTTCATAATCGAAATACATGAACGTTTATAACTTATATAAGTAAAAAACTTAGATGTTGCTTCTTTTTACAGCTTCTCTAATGAAAAACCCTTTTTCCTAATTATCATTATAAGAAAATATACTACTTTTCAAAGTAACACATTAATTAAACAATTAGTTGTCATCGTATATTAAATGCATATACGAGGGTAGTTTGTTAGTTTTTGGAATATATGTATTTGTAAAAAGAGATAAAATAGAATACAGTGCAGTAATAGTTATTTACGAACAAACTGCGGGAATAATGATGAGTGTTGTGAACAGATCATAGCTGCAACCACCGTCCACGCATTGGAAGGTACACTAAATTATATGGGCTGCCAAACAAATCAAGATTATAGAGACAGCATAGGCTGTGAGAATATATTTATTATTTATTCATTTAGTCATTCGCTTTCTACATGTATACCCTGTTACCTTGTAAGTATCTAAAACAGGCCGGTTGACCACATTTTGTCAACTTGAAACATACAGTATAATCAATTGTTAACAAGGGAAATTAACAGAATTACTACTAAAAAGACCCTAATCAGTTAAAAACTAACGTAACTTAATAACTACTTATGAAATAAAAACAGAAATGTCGTCATCAGGTTAAAGACGGCGATGAATGATTAGTTGTTGCACATTGTTATGTATTTTGTAATATTACTAAGTTGGCAACGCAGACAAAAAAACAAGAGTGCGACCAAGAGAATCTGTCCCTCGGAAAATATGCGAACTAATATAACAGCGTCTTGCTTCGCACCCCCCCAGCCACCACTTTTCATGCTTGACAGTTGTGTACAGTCCCGTTTTATGTACTGATAGTTTACTTGTTTATCAAATCGTTGTTTTAATTTCTTCCTGCGTTTTCCGCTGGTTTCTATTATTTACTCTCTCCTCTCTCCAAATAGTTTTTCTTAAAACTATTTCATTTTGCATTGTGAGTTGAAGGTAAGTAATAATATAACCTTAATTTTGCAGTACGCGTCTGTTTATGTTACAAATATTTTGTAGATTATCTATTATCTTCATTATGAATAAACGAAAATCTGTAAAAGATGACGTCTTGACAATTATTGAGTTTTGTGAGCAAGAGAAACTAATAGGGCGCTACGCTTTTCCTGTAAATCAAGTCATTAGAAGAGTGGCTGTTATGACAGGAAAATCAGAAAAAACTATAAAGCGTGTCAAAAGCAAATTGTTTAAGAGTTTGGAAGACCAACCTTCATTTTTTACTACCCTTATAGAGCCGAGAAAGGAAAAGAAGTTCAAAATTATATTAGATGATGCGGACAAGTAATATATTAATATATTTATCATACTTTACATTTACTCTAATCTAAATTTTAGATCTGTACTGCGGAACAGAATCACATCCATGTATACTGTCAGTAAGAATGTACCTACTTTACACAGTTTACATACTTATATGAAAATGTGAAACTGAATTCTCTGGTTGCAAAAATACATTACGAAATATTATTATTGAGATGGAACAACAAGATATAGTGGCGAAAACAAAAAGTGAGGATTATCACGATGAAATGAACCATGAACATTTCTTAAAGTGGTTCAAAACAGAATTAATACCAAATTTACCACAAAATTCAATTATAGTTATGGATAATGCACCATATCACTGTGTCCAAATCAATAAAGCACCTACATCTTCATCAAAAGAAGCTGATATTATATCCTGGCTATTTTTGAAAAATATACCGTATCACCCCGAAATGTTAAAATGTGAATTGCTCGAATTAGTGAGACGCAATAAACCAGAACCTGAATATGCCATAGACAATTATGCAGCAAGTTTAGGTCATTCGGTGTTAAGGTTTCCGCCATATCACTGTGACCTTAACCCGATAGAAATGATTTGGAGCATAGTGAAAAGAAAGGTAAAGCCTCAAAAAATGTTGATGGAAGTTGCAATATTGAGGCTTTAATTTTGCAGGCGTTTGCTGAAATTACTCTGAAGTTGTGGCAAGCAGAATGCAAACACGTACAGAAAATAGAAAAAGAATACATCGAAAGGGACAAATTAATGAATGTTCATGAAGAATTTATTATTAGATTAGGTGAATCAGATTCAGAAATCGATTGGTTACAATCAGATAATGAAACATAATTTTAAAAATGATGTAGTATATATGTATAATGCAATGTATATCATGCCATATCAATTAACTCTTGTTTTACTTTACTATCTTTGAATAAATGACATATACAGTGTGCTTGCCGACGACCTGCGTATAGGGCTTACTGTGAGATAAAACGACGACACCGAGAATTTGTATGAGTTAGTACGAAAAAGCAATATACAAACTGCTCCTTGGTCGAGTGTAGTGTTGGAAAAGAGGGGATTCGAGTAGATTTACGCTGAGGCTAGAACGGGCTAGGCTGACTCTCCGTTTAAGCAGGGCAACGAGGATAGATAGCAGCTGTACTGCAGTTTGTATATTGCTTTCTCGTACTAACTCATACAAACTCTCGGTGTCGTCGTTTTATCTTACAGTAAGCCCTATACGCAGGTCGCCTGCAAGCACATGTTATATTTGTTGTTTTCTTTATATTTTTCAAATATCACGTATATGCATATTCAAATTATAAGATTCCATCTTATTTTAATTACAATCGTTGCATAACATTTGACATGATACGACTGATTTAAATATTGGCGCGCTCAGTTTTTGTCTGGGAATGTACACAACAAATCGACGGTGCCGCTCGAAGGGTCACGTCTGGTTGGTTTGACTCTAGTAGCGTTACACAAATAAAGTATGTGCAACAAATAATCATTGCATTTCCATTACTATTATTATTATTATGTCAAGAACATAAAACACATGTTCCGGCGAGCCAGTGTCTCCACGTGGTCGGATTGTACTAGTCCTCTCCACATCATATTGTGCATACGGCCGATGTCCAATTATAATGTATAAGTCCTAGGACAAAGTGCACCAACTGTGAGCGTATAGAAAGAATGTTTCATAGAAGAATTAAGCTTGACTTAGAAGGTGCTGGTGAACGGACTTTTGGAAAAAAGCAGTTTAAGAATGGGTTGGGTAGGTGCCAAGGCCACCTACCCATATAGTAGTGGAAATTTAAATGTGCCTCGTTCTAAGTAGGATTGAATCCCCTGACTGACAGGTTAAAATAAAAAAATCTCCAGCTCCATTTAGAACTATAGGAGATACAATTCAACAATGTTTCTGCTCTAGCACTTGTAGAGAAACATTCTACGCACACAACTGACGTTAGATGGTTCTATTAATCATTGATAAACTTAAAAGTTTAAGAATTGATGAAACGGGCTGCATTACAAAAAATAACAGGATGGTAAGGTCTACTTGCACGACAAAGTTTAAAACGGCTTTATTAGCCACTATATTTTCGATTAATCACGGAATTTTGTTCATCGATTACTTTGAAACTTGAATTGAAAACCTGAAGACGAAAATTGAAAAAGTAACAGAAACTTTGGAGTTTGGCTCAAATGTTCAACGAAGGAACCAAATGCTTATTTTACACAGCAAGACACCGTATACTATTTGCAGGTGTTAAAGAGGTTGGCTTATTATTTATAAACATTGCTTTCCCCAAGGACAACTGTATCAATATCGCTGCGCGATATAAGGCCGTCACATAACCAGGAATTTCTGATTCTTATAACCTCAAAATATTGATCCCTATGTGGCTCCATCTATTCAAAGCACAATAAACTGCTTGGTAATCTCTGAGCATTTTTAAAATCACGTGATAAAAATATGCAATATGATTGGATTATATCAAATCTATTGTTATTGACATTTGATTGATTTGACATTTATTTTATCTATTCCATTATTTTGTTCTACTTAAATTATTCTAATACAACACATATTCAGTCGTTTCATTTAATGTGTGCTACATATTTACTATAATATATTTTGGAAGTTACTTTGAGTACCAATAAAAAACTATATATCCAGTTTTTTCACGGATAAAAACGTTGCTGTTCTGAGTCATTTCAAGGTACTTCGAAAAATGAGCATTGATTATTCAAAATGTAGTACAAGGAAAATTCTTGGTAAATAGCTATAATTTTTAGGATAAATTTATATATTAATGTTCGTAGATGTATAAAATTCTAATGGAAAAATTGCCGGGCTGAAGTGAAGCAGCGTTGCTAGACGTTATTTGGTCATTATTATTAAGTCTGAATATGTGAACCCTAAGGTATTTGAGGGCTGTTTTAGTACGATTCTAAAAAGGATACAAGTGGATTTATTATGAATATTTCAAAATTGTCAATTTTTGTTCTGTAATTAGGCTTGCACCTGTTGGATAAATAAAGATGCTATAGTAATTTTAAAATGTACTAATTATACCAATAATGCTCCTTGTTATCATCGTAAGGTTGAGAAGTGCCAACAAGGAACTGATAAGTGTTATAAAGCAAATTTTGGTCTGTCTTAAAATGTGTGCGTAGAAATACTAACAGATTTGGTGTAGACAGCACCAAAGAGTGCAACACTCTAAGTAACTAAATTAGCTAATTGTAATACTGCCCAAATTGAAAAAAGTACATCAAATATGTACCTAAATACACAGAAAAAAGAGTTTAGTGAATATTACCTTTTTAACCAGTGTCATTTGAAAATATTCTGTATTTCCTTTAATAAGTGTACATGCATGTATATCAGTTTATTGTAATATTTGAGTATACTATACAACAAAGTTATTTTGTCTTAACCGAGTAACAATATCATTTAGTTGCGATTTTGTAGACCACATGTTAGGCTTAAAGGAGGTGCAAATTATGCTACCGATGCCATAGTGGCTGAATATTTTATAACGCAATAAATTATGCGATATGAAATTTTAAAGCTTCAAAATCTTCCAATACAGTTGAAAAAGGCGAATATGTTAAACAAACACTTTTCAACGTAATTGAACCCTAATGAGAGCTTTCCCTTGAATTGTTATAAAAAATTAGAAACGTAAGTAAAATTGTAATTCTTGACACTACCCAACAACTTTATTATCAGCAATAAATTTTTATATATTTTAAAATTATTAATATTAATTGCCCATTGTAAAATTAGTGTTTAAAGTGTTATTTTAAAGTATATTTCAATAAAAATTCAGAAATTATTTATTTTGGGTACATCTAGACGGCGCCACATAAGGATCAATATTTTGATGTTATAAGAATCAAAATCATCAATGTAAATCGAAGTTATGTGACGGCCTTATATCGCGCAGCGATATGATATACAGTTGTCCTTGCTTTCCCATAATAGCCGCGACATCTATATTTCAGATATCGCACCATATCCAGTTCGATGTATATAAGCATAAATATATTCTATGAAAATTGTTTAAATTTAAGAATACATATAAACGGATAATATCCTTACAATGTCTCTACGAACAATTTTTAAATGTCACGATTAAATTAATATCTGCGTCTTTTTTAAACTAGAATTTAAATTTGAGCTTGAAACAAATAATAATTGAAAAATACTTTTATTAGTTAAGGTGGCAGAACTTTTTATAATTATATTAAATTAAATTACACAACTATAAAATATGGATTGCTTTAAATTTATAGTTGTGTAACTTCATTTAATATAATTATAAACAGTTCTGTCACCATAACTAATAAGTATTTTTCAATTATTATATATATAGTAGCTTGAGATTTTAGTCAAAAATAGGCGACATATTACGAATATTAATGGTCCAAGTAAGATTTTGCGAGATGTCATTTAGACTTATATATCAACCTACAAAAAATATTAACACAAAACTTAATTAAGGCGTTACATCCTAAAAACTCGTTTCACTACATTTAAACTAATAATAATAATGAAAATGAAAAGTGTTAAATATTTAGATGCTAGAACTAACATCAAGAGGTAAATACTATTTACAGTATATACATTTATACGCAAAACGTATATGTATATATGCATGTGTTGGGATACACACACAATAAGTGAAACACATACTCAAAATTTTAAAAATCGTACAAAACCACACACAATCTTATGATTTGACTGTTTTGACATATTGACTTTAGTCGGCCAGTTGACTAAAGAGAGAATATAAGCCCTATATCTTTCATGTTGTTACCACTATGTATCTGTCGACACTCCACTTGACTCCACCATGAACGAAGTATTATTAAAATCAATGACCAACACAAAGTTACATTGATATTGATAGATTGGAAAACGGAGGGTGGGTTTTTATAATTAATTGTTGTATTGATTTACGTCAACTATAGCAAAAATTTTACCCTAAAATTATTAAGAACTCAAGAGCATTCATTAAAATTATGAAATACTTAATTTTTGCGCACATTAAAAGTACGATTTTGAAAACCACACGTCACACGACGCACGTATATTCTCTATTTTCGATAATTAATAAAACAAGTTAAACATTTATGTGATAAAGCAAGATCCCTATTTAATAAAATCTTGTCAGTGTTGGGCTTGACAATTTAGATGTAATAGAGGAAATTAAAAGGGAAAGTCTAGTATATGGGTGCAACTTTTGCCAAAAACACTAGTGCCAAAATGACTTATAATTGACAAGTTTTGCTAAGAAAATTATTTGTGTATAAGAACAGGAACATATAAGTTATTTATGTAACAAGTCAGTAAAGTGATACTTTATCGAACGAGTCTGATTTACGAGCCAAGCGAGTGAAGCGAGCGCGGCGAGTAACAGACGAGTTCGGTAAAGGTACTTTACTGACGTGGTGTATACAAAATTTTATCGCCAACCGTGAAAATTGTTAATTTAAGAAATAAAGATATAATAACTTATGACAGTTTATGACAGTGACAAACGATTTATTTTTAAACTCATCAGTCATGGCTACGCTGACAGATATTAGCGGCAGGTAAAGTACTTTATTGTACAGTACGATAAAGTGTTTTTTTACCTCCGTAAAACGCTATGGTAACGCATCACTTTACTGACGGTTGGCGATAAATATAATTAATAAAACATATAGGTATTTATCGAGTGAATTTTCCAACTTATGTTATAAAGTATATCTCTGATACACACTATTGGAATTATGAAAATAATACTAACTGATGTTTGTTTTAATCCATTATACAACATTTAGCTTCAATTTGCACGTTTTTAAATTATATTTTAGCAATTTTAAAAAACTCTTATTATGTAAGCAAAAAAAGACCATAATCACATGTTTTACCGTCCATGGCATCGCCAGAACCAGCCCATTAGAAACATTTTCCAGATAATAACGTGTCACCGAAATTGACTATCATAATCGCTTGCGATATGTTTTGGGCAGGGCTACCGGATAAGAATGAAAGTACAATATTTTTATTGTCGTATTGTTTGAATATATTGTTTAGGTTACAGTACATATGAAACAGTTATTGTCTACATCAGTGCGTTGCATCAAATCTATCATCTGCTAACTCCTGATTTAATGTATAAGTTGATAATTAATGGTAAGGATAATCACACTTGTTTATAAAGTTGTGCAAATAATTAAAAAAATACTTTTGTTAATTCCAATTATTACAGGAAAATTGGTATCAGTCTTCTTTCAAACTATAAGCACGCTCTTTTTGTACAATATCTGAAGTAGGACTATATTCTGAAAATGTTATAATATACTGATAAATGTATTAGCGTGGAGGAAGGAATATAATTTGTAATATCTGTTAGTGTGAGAAGGGATTTTGAAATTTGATGTTAATATGTTACAGGAAACAATTAAGGGATATAGGAAAAACAGTGCATAAATAACTACATTCCTCGACGAACAAGAAACATTAAAATTAATTATACCAGGAAGTGACCATTCCAGAACTTGTTAAAAATGTTGAAGAATATAAATGAAACATGCTCTGCTAAAGAGGAGACAGTTCGCAGGAATGACTGGAGTATCTAATGCAACCATTTTGTGTATCTAATACAACAATTTTTCGCGTAGTTAAAACGCTCTCTTGTATGGTGCGCCCTGGATAAGTATGTGGAAGGTTATTTGTTTGGTAATTAAATTAATGTTTTACGGTTATGTAGGGACTTTCTTCTACTCACTCAATTAACTTTCAAAATAGTATATTAATTATTTGTGCTCTTTTTTATGTATGTATATAAATATTTGCTACTATTAAATAAGGATTTATGGTATCATAAGTTTATATAATTCTAGTACGTTAATAAATTAATAAAAGCAAGATACGGCTGCTCACATTATTTTAAAATAAAAATTAATATAAAAAAATATAACAAATACATAAATGAGTAATATTAAGATACATATGTTGATTCAATGTACCCTCAATATTAGTAATATGTAAAATTTAGGTAGTTATTAGAATAATATGCACACTTGACTTACATTTATATATCTACCTATTTAAAGATATTATTATTATACTTATTGTAACCTGGAAAAATTGTGCACTCTGTAACGTTCCGATATGGCAGAATGCCAAAGAAAGTGTCTTCGAATGGGCCCGAACATAGTACGCACATAATTTTTCGGATGTTTTCAGTCCATTATCAGAAAAATAAATAGAAATATATGGGCTTGTGTACCATTATTTATCGTCTCAAACGATATTTAAATTTAGAAATAGTTTTCACGGATACATTACAGAAAAACGCAATAAGGAAGCGATTTCTATGCTAATACATAGTATATCCGATTCAATATGCAAATTTTATAAAAAGTAGTAAATGTGTATTATTCTGTTCTTATAAACAGCAACATTGGAAACAGATATACTTCATTTTCGCTTTCAAATAAAAATAATACATTCACTTCATTGCTTCCAATTTTGATTACTGCGGGAAATATTAGTTTGTACTAGCTATTCTATAGTTTAATTATGATTCCTTTATAATTTTTATAATAGTTATCAAAATATAGTTTAATGGATTTCGGCTTTTTTTTGCCGAAATTACCCACGAAGAAAATATACAATTTTATATATTATATATTGCTATGGGGGTTGGACACGCGTATCCCCTTTTAATGGCACTTGAATATAATACGGTAGGTACCGTTTGGAAGTTCTTGTAATTATTTTAAAAATTGAATATTATTTTTAATACGCCTCCAGCTAGCTATATTGGTTGCCTACCTATAAGGTGGGTAACGTATTTTATTAAAATAGCATGAAGCTCTGTTTTAAACCATGTGAAAGATACGTATTAATAAAATTAAAATTGTGTTTTAGTTTATTTGACTGCTCCCTGTATATTAGAACTAATCTTTGAATTATTTAAATATTTGACTAATCGTGGAACGGTTCAAGTCTCTTTCTAGTGTTGGTATTACTCTCATAACCAACATGCATAGACGCTAACTAAGTTCGCGCGTTTTCACGTTCACGTCTTTATATCAACAGACGTAGACAATCTGATATTTTCACGTCGTCGTGATTTTTAAGTATGAATAGGCTTAATCTCATTAATGGGTCGTGAAAAAGGATTCGGTTAACCTGAGGGAAGATACACGACTTACTTCTGTATTATAGCTTACTAAATCGTCGTAGAAAGGGGCCGATTCCTGACGGTCTTGTAGATAACCTAGCAAACGAAAAATACATGCACACTTAGACGCTCTAAACAGCGGTCTAGCAGGTGATGATGCTCTTGGACAGGTTAAATGAATACACAGGTATTTATTTGATTATGCTCTTTATTATTATTGAATTGAGTGTAACTTTATATTTACAGTTTAAAACATCTTTATCAAGAATGTCTCCCAGGCATAATCTTGACTTGGAATAACATGAACAAATAACTCTACGCAAGTCCTATTAGGCATACACATAACAATATTTAATCAGTCTACTTTACTAATGGTAAACAATTTGATTCAATGTGGATTTCTAAATAGGGTTATCTGACTCTTCGTCTCCCTAAAAAAAACTAATGTGACACGTAAGTCTTAACTTAGAATGTAGTCTAATTAAAATGCATGAACGGTAATTGAATTATAGGTTAACTATTTAACTATCCGGCTATCATGTACTATTTAAAACGGGCTACGTTAGAAATGAACGTTTAGTCTTGGTAAAAAACTCGGATTACAATTAAGTCTGACTTGACTGTCAGTCATTTACAAGTTTATCTTGGTTCCTTCTAATGAACGTTACCTTATATCAATATCACTTTACATACAGTTTTGTTTGTTTAACTTTAAGTTCGCTGGATGGAAAGAATGCAGGTGCTGCTGTCGTTCTTGAAGGGGGCTCCACAGATGTTCGTAGTTGAAGGAACGTCTTGATCCTCCGGGTTGATTCTCGTGATGGGCAGCCCAGGTTTATCTTCTTGGCTGCACCTCGTTCAGATGTGTTGACTCGTTGTAGATGGCTGGACACAGGTTCGTATTTTTCTAAATATATTTGAATTGTTGTTTGGTTAACTCCCTGGTAGTTGAAGTTAATATCCTTGTTGATTATTTGTTTCTTTCCAGTACGTTATTTGCATCCTTGGTTTTTCCAATATCGAAAACACAGGATGGACTTCAATGTTTGTAGTCACACTAGCTCGCACTTTGTATGAAGAATACTGCACGTTGATACACAGATGTGGGGTGTTCGCGAATATTTAGAACAACCTCACTGGTTGCTTATTAAGAAGGAATCCCTTTTAAATCTAGGTACTGTCCTTTTATACTTTCCAATGTTTGTATGGTGGTTGTCAAGGCAACCAACAAAATTCAATCAAGTCAACAACCATCCGTTCATTTCAAAAGGCAAACCCTATTGTTTCGCGATTTTATTGCATTCATAAAGTCTTTTGAAATTTATTTCTACTATATACAATCTTAGAATTCTAGTTTTTGACAATTAAACGCGCATTACAAAAGTTTAATAGTAGCGCGTTTGATTTTCTTAGTACAGTTCTGCTCATAAAAATATTATTTTTTATAATTTTTGATTTGCCTAACAACATACTCAATATGTGTATCTCTAATGCAACGGCGTTTACAATGGTTCTCTTAACATTTAATTACATCGTTTCTTTCTTTCATTTCCGTTTCTTTTTACCAGACAAAAATTCATTTATAAAAATTAAAATTATTTAAGGGTGACTTTTGACAACCTATATTCAAACATGTGGTGAAATCTTAATAATGCTCATGCCCTGTTTGTACAGAACTTGAATATGTAAAGGGCGTTTGGTTCAATATGTCCGTACGCAAAAGTTTGTTTCACCACAGAATTAAAATTATATTTCACATAATAAATGACATTTACGTTTGACGTATATAAAAATCAAAAGATGCTATTGATTTTTTCACGGTCTTTACATTTCCATTTGCTTACAAAAACCTATGATACATCAAGTATTGATACTGAAGTATCCCTATTAATTTGCAAATTTAACAATTTTTAGTCGATTTTTATTATAAATCATACTTTTGCAATGGCCATATTTGTCGCCCCAAAGTAAACATTTTTATAAGTAAACCAATGAGCAGGATACAAATGTTTTATATCTTTGTTATGTGTGATGCGAGTCTGCGTACATTGTATACGCATTTGACCTTAATTATATGCCCAATTCAACAATAATTATTTTAACCACAATGTACGAGGGTTCGTCAAAAAGTGAATCTTTTAAAACATGAACGAAAATCTAAATAATCATATTTTACATATTTGACTGGTCGTGGCTAAGATACAAGACCAGTTCAATATATATAGTATAAATATAAAATGTTGTTTTTCTTTACCTCTTTTTTGTAAAATATGTGTTTTTTTGTTTTTTCTTGGGTTAATTGGGTAAAAATAAATTACAAAATTAAAATAATACGATCCATTTACTTTAACGTTTCAATGTTTATAACATCTTTTTCAAAAAGTCCAATCACAAATTAAAACTACAAATAATACAAACAGTCATAAATAAAAGAACGGCACAAAGGTGACAAAAAACTTACTTTGTAAATTCCAACACTTTTACACATAACAGCCCTCTGACACACAAAATGTTTTGTTATTAGTTTTTTATAATTGACTCCCATCGGGAACAGTAAGTTGCATAAACGAAATTTTATATTGGGCTTTTTTACCCTTTTAAATATCATTTTATAATTTGGCAACTAATTTATATTTTAAAATTGTGTACCGATATGTCGACGTTTTAAACAGTATTTGCGAGCTCTTCAACAAGCAATGACAAAATGTTAAATGTTTTTGTGACTTTATTTCTTTCTATGATGTTTTTTGATTTTTTATCCTCCCACTTGGCAGTTATCACGTCTGTATTTTAAGGTGAAATAATAGTATTATTAATTTTGTATATCGAAAATGTTATTATATTATTAATTTTATATATGAAAAAACCCAAACCGTAAAATCAAGAAGTGGGTCACATGTAATAATTGTTATTATAGGATGGGAAAGTAAATGTTTGAAAGATTTTCGGTATCTGCCCGATCATTAATAGCATTCTTATTTTTTTTTGATATGAACCATTTCCAAAAATTCTCTCACCTTTGAATTATATTCTTTGTCGATAATTTTAACTTTTTTGTAATCAAAACTATGTTTTGTGGTGGATACATGTTTTTCTAAGCGGTAGTATTCTTACAGTATTTGTGGCCGTTTATTCTATTCTTCAGGTATTGCTTTGTTTGACCTATATATATATATATATATATATATATATATATATATATATATATATATCCCTAATTATATATAAAAAAAAATTTTTTTTCAACTTATTGTTGAGTCTGATGATGGAATAAATTATTCCGAAACGTTACCAGCCACAAATAGAATGTTTTAATTAACCCAGCCCACACATTCTGACCTTCCTGGATCAGTAAATATACATACCGATACACCCTGAAAACAGTGTCTAACATCACAACTTCCTATATATATATATATATATATATATATATATATATATATATATATATATATGTGTAAATTTGAATTTTAATTATTTTTAAAATTCTGTTTTTCTCAGCGTAGAAATATTTAAATTGATTTTTCTGCTTCGCGCTGAGTAAATTAATTAAGAAATTTTATCACAAAAATTTGCCCACGATGAGATTTGAACTCATGACCTTCTTAATGTCGATAAGATGCGCTACCAACTGCGCCACGAGGGCCTGAGTTCATATCTACTTTAATATGACGTTCATATGACGTTTAAAGTAGATATGAACTCAGGCCCTCGTGGCGCAGTTGGTAGCGCATCTTATCGACATTAAGAAGGTCATGAGTTCAAATCTCATCGTGGGCAAATTTTTGTGATAAAATTTCCTAATTAATTTACTCAGCGCGAAGCAGAAAAATCAATTTAGATATATATATTGCCCTAGTGGAGGAGGTTAAAAGCTTATTTCGAACACCGCCTCAACTTTATTAAGCCAAAAATGTAATAATAGGGGTGTTTGAAATGCAATCGCATTGCATAATATACTATTATTTGTTAGTGACAGTGCCGCATATACTTGTGTAGTACATGTTCTCCACAGAATCTGTGAATATATCAGAGACAACTATCCGGAAGTTGACAGACTTGTATCCGCTTTTAAAAAAAGTTTTCAGAAAAGCACCATCGAGAGTGGCCCTTTACAGGGAAAAACTTCCATTTTTGTCACTGCCACCCTCGCCAGTAATAACTAAATGGGGAACATGGCTGGAAGCTACTAGTTTTTATGCAGAGAATTTCGATAGTTTACAAAATTTCGTTACATGTTTAAATGACGATGCTAGAAGTATTTATGAGTGTAAGGAACTAATACAAATCCCAAATTAAACAAATCAGTTGTTATTCCTTCAGGAACACTTTGGAAATTTGCCTAAACTAATCACATGTTTTGAAAATCGAAATCTCAAACTAAAAGATGAATTAGCCACATTAGATGTGGCTATTAATAATTTCAAAAGTATTCCAAGTGACGTCGGATGTGGCCTTCGGCAAAAGTTAGACGCAATTTTTAACAGAAATCCAGATTTAATAACATTGCGGCAATTGTGTATGGGGACAATGACACAAAATCAAACTTTTAAATACGCTGAAATAAAAGAATATTTCCAGTACGCACCTATAACCAGTCTTACAGAAGAGAACCTTGAGAAAGTATTGCTAGTAAATATTAATACTCCTTTACTCGATTTGAACAACAAAATGAACAAATAATAATGTATTTTGTATTTTATAGATCACCAGTCACTTGTTATCCAATTATATGTATAAATAAAATTAAAACCTCTTTAAAAAAAAAATTCAATAGTGCGCCCATGGACGATGAGTCATCGGCCGCTCGTGTCCGCCCCCTAGTTATAATTATCAAATATATATGGTGGAAACGCGTTACATTCAGTTGCACGTCATACTAGATCCATGACGACTCGCCTTATATATGTTGCCGGATTTATTTTTATTTCTGCAAGTGACATTTCATATATCCAAAGAAAAAAAATATTCACAATACAATAACTATAACGTAATATATTTAGTAATTGAAATGCTCTAAGTCCATAATATAATTTAAAATAACCAATACTTACGCTATTCACATTAAACTTAACACATGATTATAGAAAAGTTTGTAAAAAGCCTCGACTGTTTACAGAAACCTTTCGGCATTATATTCAATGGACGCAAATAAATAATAAATACACCTCTAAGAAGCACTGTGTTTAAACAATTTATATCAAAGTAAAAATAAACATGAAAAATTTGACAGGAAGAATATGCACAACGCACGTCTTTTTGACAGATATGATTTATCTGTCAACACCGAATTGAACTATTAGTCTATTAAAAATATGTAATAAAGAAATTTAATATTGAAACGGAAATTATGTGTTTATTTGCCATGAATGCGTATATTATGATCAATTTATAAATCTTCTATTTAAGCTAATGAAATAAATGCCCTCAAGTATAATTTAACAAAGTAACTTTTTTAATTCCTCTAATACAGTTATGACAACATGTAAACGTCATCGATGACGTGCAACTGAACTTATCGCGTCTCCAGTATAGGAGCCTACCTCTTAAAAAGATACAGTCGGCAGATAATAACGTACCATTGCTTATGAACTTCTACATTGTTTTCCATATCAGAACTAATGATGATTAAGTCAATAAAATCATTTGGGTAAGTTAACTAAAATATATGTTATAACGATTCTGGATTTGTGAAACTAACAAAATCATTTGGATGTTATAACTTGAATTATGCTCACAAACACTTCGATGTTATTTACAAATGGAAAACAATCATAATGAATCGGGGTTTTGAATATTTACGAAGGTGTTTGACTCAGATGCTAAATGTGTTACGGTTGTCAACAAATGTTAAATTTTATTTGATTTAAACATGAATGTGCTAATGAGATTCTCTGTTGATTTATTTTAGATGTTGGAGTAAAAGACGTTAACACATTTACAATAATGATGGCTTTTAACAAATTCCGGTTGCCAGCGGGATTCGAATAATATAATATGACTTCAAAACAACTGAATCTCTTTGAAATACCTTAAAGTTTCTTTTATGATTTAATTGTAAAGATTATACAATCTGAATTCTAGACGCTCACTTGAAAACTCATGTTTCATAATATGTGTACACTTTTAATGACTTTAGAACTTTTTAAAATTGTATACCTACTTAGTCGCCTAATTAAGGGCATGTACTCTAGAAAATATTTGTAGTACAGCTGGTAGACAGGACTGACAGTTGTGTTGCATAATCATCAACGCCGTTTCAACAGATCTGGCGTATAACGACCCTCAAAACAGGGTTAATGATTTGCTATTAAGTTAAACATCTAAATGCAGGTGATTTGTCCTATTTCCCCCTCGTTAACTATCAAGTCGTATATACACACATACATATACATACATACATGCGAGTATGAACATGAAAGGGCCCATTCGTGTGATTAAACTGTGGGGAAGCAAAGTTTCTACTTTAAAGAGTTGAGGCAAAATAATTCAATGATTTATAAAACTTTAGTTCGTTGTGAATCACCCATTTGTATGTTACCCTTAAGTAACGAGTGAGACGTTAACGGAATACAACATCGTTATTGCTTTAACCGTAGACATATACGAAAACCTTCTATCTAACATTCTTGACATATAAGCTTTATTTCCATGAATTGATTTCCGCGTGTCTGAAGTTCTTTTTGTCACTTTTTATCTAACTTGACAACTAAACATTAGATAGGTATAAGAAATATGTGTCTAAATTTGTATAATAATAATAATAATAATAATAATAATAATAATAATAATAATAATAAACATTTATTAACCCTAAATAAATATAATACATGTTTATTTTATTTGTCGTAAATTTCAAAGGAATGTGGACATTTTCAGTAACAATAATAATACAATACAATATACATACAATAGTTTAAAATACAGTAAAATGTAAAATAAAATAACAAGGAAATCACAACAACATGTTAAAATTTGTAAACCTGAAGTTTATTAGTGAGCAATATTCACCAAGAAACTAATTTCTTATAACCTATTTTGAGCCTGTCCATTTTAATACTATAGAACTCATTTATATTACAAGGAGCCAATCCACATAAGTGCCCCTTTAAATTCAGCTTGAACTTTTCAAAGGACAGAGCGTTACACTCATCCTGCATATAGTTGCAAATCTTCAAACACTCGAACAGAACAGCCCTTTGTAATCTAGTTAGGTTCGTTTTTGGTGGGAGAAGGTACGTGTGCCTAGTACCTCTTGTATCATAAATATGTGAGAGTTTATACTTTTTAAAAATACCTAAATAATTTAACCTCACAAACTTTGCACACTCCAACACGTAAAGCGCTGGCACTGTCATTATTTCGTATTCCTTGAACAAATCCCGAACCTAGTCCCTGTGTCTCAACCGGAATACCGCTCTTAAACGCGCCTTCTGTTACACCAACAATCGTCCGACATCCACCGCATGGCCCCCAAAAAAAATTCGTATTTCGCATTTAGGGCCGCTGTGATACCCACATTTTCTGCAAAACAACTCCTAGACAATTTCGGAGCAAGATAGTCTAAGTGGGCCACCCATGACATTTCAGAATAGATACGTAACCCCAGGAAGGGCGTTTCTTCGGTCACTGTAATCGACATATCACTGTGTCGCACCATACAATCCCTCACACGTGTCGCACCATACAATCCCTCACACCACCACCAAAAACAACCAAGTTCGTCTTTTGGATGTTAGGTTCAAAGTTGTTCTGTACAAGCCTCACCTAGTCGTGCCAAATCTAACTCCACATCACGTATTGCATCACTCATGTCTCCATTTCTAACAATCAAAGTCGAATCGTCCGCAAATAAGATCTTCAAGCCAGCCACTTACTGCGGCAGATCATTTATGTAGAGTAGGAAGAGCAGCGGACCCAGCATAGACCTTGCGGGGCCCTATACATTACGTTCTTCCATACGGATCTTGTTTCTCTACCATCCCGGTCCTCGTTAGTACACATTGTTTCCTATCCGCAAAGACTCATAAATTGCACCTAGGAATCCCATCCTCTGCCAACAAGACTTCGTCAAAAGCCCGTGAAAAGTCCATGAAGACACCAATAGTTGCCTCCTCATCGTTCAGTCCATGAATTATTTCCTCGAGTAACTGAAATATAACACGATTTGTTGATCTACCCTTCGTAAAACCATTTAAAAACTCGTTCAATATTCTGTGTTTTCCAATAAATTTCAGCCTTCTGCTACAGGCGATCTTCTCAATATCTTCGAAATAGTAGATGTCAGTGCAATTGAAAGATAACTCGAGAACTCCGACCTTTCGCCTCTTTTGTAGATTGGGTTTATAATAGTGTACTTTAGATCATTGGGAAACCTACCCAACATGAAAGACATATATATTAAATCTACAAAAGGCTTTGCCAAGTTTTCACAGCATGCCCTTAGCAGTAAAGTGGATATCCTATAACTCCCCACTGCCCCATTAATTTTCACCTCCAGTTCATCCGTGAGAAATAAAGAACACGTAGTTGGGACATAACGTACATGATCAACTGGAAGTGTGGTATCTGTTTTAATATTTTTACAAGCATTCACTAAGTAGTTATTTAACCCAGTAAAGTTTCATAGTCATCGTAACTGCCCTGAAAGTTCACCAATTCAAAGCACTTTTTTTTTCTATTTGTTCCTTGAACTAAATTTACTAATTTCCATGTTGGTTTACACTTATTATTCGAGTGATCAATATATTCGGCATATGCTTTCTTTTTTGATTCCTGCACTTCTCTACGTAATCGGCCACAGAACAACCTTTATCTCTCCCCAGTTACACTGCCCTCCAACAGTCCTTCGTACAATAACTGCTTTTTAATAGATCGTTCTAATTGTATTTGTAATCCTGTTTACAGACACCCCATCCTTTATGGATGCTACCTGCTTTTTGGCATAGGTTTCTATAACCTTCGTCACCACATTCGTAAAACTGCTGTAACAATCGTCCAGCCTGGTTGCACTCACCACCAGTTTCCAATTTACTCCTTTCAGATGTTCGTTCATACTAGATAGATTAGTTAGATTAAATATCCGCTTTTCGAAAATAATAATTCCTTCTATTTTGAAATTCTTTTAAATAATTTGATGGTTATATTGTAAGATATTAAATTACTTATCTATTTATTTACATCAATCGTTTGATTTCCTCCATAACAATCCAATTAGCATAGTTAATTTACATTCACCAAAAGCCCATAAGTTCAATATAACGACTTGTAACATCAACGGACCTTTTGACACTCCCTGTGATATTAAATGAAGCCGATAAAGAAATAGTAAGCGTTGTAGATAAACGTAAGTAGGTACCATCAGACATTAATATTTTTAGTTGTGCCACAAACAATACCATACAGACCAACCGTCTTTATGCATTATTAGGCAGCGGTAAAAAGAATGCAAACGTTAGACGTCGCCACTATATTTTTTAAATTCCAAGAGCAAACTTTAGATGGCACCACCAAAGAGGATATGCTGACTGATTACTTTTAATCGATAGATGTCAATTTGTTTAGGATTAAAAAAAGAATATTTAAATTTCAGAGTTTTATAAAATATAAATTCAAATATTCCATTTTAGACACTTTTGAATATTCCGCAGTATAAATATTTAAATAATATTTTACATAAATATACAACATTTTTAATAGGCAGAATAATGTATGTAAAGTTAGTGAATGAAGTAAAAGTATATTCATAGAAAAAGAAGGCATACATACATTACGGACGCATACTTCTTCGGGGAATTCCCGACTGCGTATGTTTATACACATTTATAAATATATACAAAATATATTTTATTTCTGGCTATTTTTTCGTTTCCAAAAGTGAAATGTAGGAGTAAATAATTTCAATTATAAGAAAGTACTCCCAACGAAGTCTTAACTAATCCTTTGTATTCAATTTAATGCAAAAACATAATAAAAAAAACAATAATTTCTGCTGTTTGTTTTATTTTACGAATACCTTATATCGGCGGAATTTACATAAGCGCATATGGTGCCCCACCCCCTTACGTCATACCTCGCGGCAATTAATCGGCACCTCTGCGTATACATGGGCGAGATAGGGGAATACGGTTCAGTTTCTGTCAGACTAGACCGACTCGTGTTTTGTCGGCTCTCGGGGAAACCGGTAGGTAATACGGTGCTCGAGAGCCGACAAAACACGAGTCTGTCTAGTCTGAGTGAAACTGAATCGTATTCTCCTATCTCGGAAATGAATATTTTTGAATTTTCTATAGAACATAAGGTAAACTAAATACCCTGGAAATATTTCACTTCATGTGTTTACATACACATGGTTGATTCATAATTGAACATTGGCTATAATACTTACCAATATACCATATTTTAATTTGTACGAATTACTATACTAGCTTAAATATATACAAGGTGTTATTAAGAAAATTTTATTGCTTATTTCTTGAGAGCTATCTTATGATCATTTTGATATGCTTATAAACGTAATCCAACAACAAGCAAAATTAAAATATTTAAGTTTGATTCGTTGCTATAATATATGTACTTGTGTTTCCTTTTAAGTTAAATATATAAAAAATAATTTGAATATGTATATACTTGTGTAGTAAACTACTCAAAAATGAATAAGGAATCTTTACTTTTTTGTATTTTTTAGAAAATATGGGTAAATATTTGTAGTGTATTATATTAGATACATAATTGTACACAACAATTTAAAATTTTCAAGTATATTTATTCAGAAAAATCGTTAGATTACTAAGAAATGATCAATTATGAAATAAGCAACTTTTTTATCAATAGCTAAAATAAACATTTATCTGTAACAATTAATTCTAATATCGTGTATAATGGCCACGGACATCTCTCACATCTGTACATCTTCGGGGCGTACTCATAATGCAATTATTAATGTGTTCTTGTGACACTCTTCTCCAACACAGCGGTAAAATTTCCCGCAAGTGTTGCACGTTAACTGGGGGTGGATTATGTTCGTTGAGCTATTCTTGAAGTCAGTCCCAAATGTGCTCAATTAGATTCAAGTCGGGAGACGTTGGTGGTAAAGGTAGATGGTTAATACGGAGGTCATTTATTGCTTGCATTACAATTTGTGCACGATGAGGTCGTGCATTATCATCAATAAAAACCATGTTTTCATCCACAGCCTCACGAAAGTCGACCACATATTGCTGAATAATGTCATCTCTGTATATGTGTCCACTGACATTGTTTTCAAAGAGATGGAGGTTCGTACGTCCATTCAAACTAATGCCCACCCACACCATGATACCACCGCCGCCAAAAGGCACCACAGCTTTTGTAAACTCGCGTCTATAACGGTCTCCTCGAGTTCTCCAGACCCTTACTCTACGATTATCACTAAATAAGCAGAATCTGGATTCATCGGTGTATAAACTATGCTTCCATTGAAAATTTTCTGCTAGTGGTTGGTTAACCCCAGCTCTTCTAGCCATTATGTTGGCATTAGTTAAATTTGGGCGTCTCACAGGCCTGCAGCTATGAAGATCCATTTCCCTTAGACGGTTTCTGATGGTTTGATCCGAAACTCTAACTCCAGTGGCGGCACGTAACTGTGTTTGCAACCATACAGCACTTCTAAACGGATTCATCCTTGTCTGAATTCGTATGTAGCGGTCTTGTCTCTGATTTGTTTTCCTCTCAGATCCACTACCGGCTCTTCTCCTTGCAGATCCTGTCTGTTGGAATCTTGTTAGAGCCCTACTAACAACACTTGGAGACACATTAAAACTTGCGGCAATTTCTGCTCCAGATTGTCTTCGCTGATGCAATAACGCAATTAAATCAAAAGTTTCTTTATTTAAATGACGTCTTGGCATCGTGAAAATGTGAAATGACGTTTAAAATGAATAATATTTGTCAAAAAATGCGATTTTTATAATTTTGTATTCTAAATTAATTTAAGGTTAAAATACAAGATTCAATATTTTATCACACAGAAAAGACATTTACCAAATAAAATGTCCACAAACGACTGTGGGCCTTCTAATTTATCTATAGTTTGAGAAAATACGTTAAATTTAATCGAATTAATTAGATCTGTTAAAAAAAGATTTAATTCCCTATTCATTTTTGAGTAGTTTATTTATAACTATGAATCTATTACTCGAATTAATTGTAATAAAAATATGATATTTATATAGTTATTATTTAAATAGTAAAATGCGATCAAAATTGTTCCACGTAGTTTTAATCTACTTTCGGCAGCTTCGACATCAATATTGTAACGAAACTAGCCCACAGAAAAGTAAACATTGGCGCGACGCACCGTAAATAAATCATAAATCATCTATACATCCACTGCGTAGGCGACAGACAGTCTCTCGAGCTATCGAGAATGAAGCCGGAGATTTCTCGTAAATTCCAGAGTCTTTATATGCGGATATAAAAGCCGCTGTGGTACCGGAATGATTCATTCCCTCAATATTCATTCATTCATTCAGTAGTATTCGTACGCTACAAATAAATATAGTGAGCGGTGCAGTTTTTAATACAGTGCAATAAATACATAAATATTACAGATATAAATAGTAGTAATAGAAATAAATACTTGTGTTAATTTATTCGTAGTAGTTTAAGTGTGATACATTAGTTTTATATTTTTATAGTGTAATTAATTTTAAGTGTGTAAATATACGGACAGTTTTAAAACATTTGCACGAGTTGTTTATTTCGAACCCGAAAACGCAACAATTTGGTGTCAGTGTCGGTTGAACAATAAGTGCAAAAGAAAAAATGGTTACCAAACGTTTGGAAGAATTAAAGGTCACCGAGTTAAGGGCAGAATTAGAAGAAAGGGACGCAGATACGACTGGAAAAAAAATAGATCTCCAGGACAGGCTTCGTAACATTCTAATAAATGAAGGTAAGGATCCCGAAAAATATTTGTTTCAAGTACAGGCTGATCAAAGCTTAACTATGGAGATTCTAAAAGAAATTGCAAATAATTCAAAAGCTTTAAATGATGAAATTGCAAATAATTCAAAAGCTTTAAAAGATGAAATTGCAAATAATTCAAAAGCTTTAACAAATGAAATTGCAAATAATTCAAAACAATTCGAGACTACTGTGGAGACTCTAAAAGATGATATGTTAAATAAAATTGCAAATAATTTAAAACAATTCGAGACTACTATGGAGACTTTAAAAGATGAAATGGCAAATAATTCAAAACAATTCGAGACTCTGAAAGATGAAATTGCAAATAATTCAAAACATTTCGAGATTACTATGGAGACTCTAAAAGATGAGATGTTAAATAATTCAAAGATTTTGGAAAAAGCTTTAAAAAGGGAAATTGCAGATAATTCAAAAGCTCTAAAAGATGAAATGACAAATAATTCAAAACAACTCGAGACTACTTTTAAGGATGACATTCAGAAGAATTCATCGAATTTGTGACTGGAATTTTCTGAGGCCATCGAAGCCGTAGAACTGAGATTGAGGGACGAATTTAAAGTTCAGCTTCAATTGCCAGCGATGAACGACTGCAGTCCCCATGACTCCTCAAGCGAAAGCCTGGAGATCTGTCGAACAGCAAAGGCAAAGGTAAAACCTCCTACCTTCTATGGAAAGATGTCATGGATGACGTATTTGAAACCATTCGAAGCAGCTGCAGGAGCAAATGGATGGACGTCCCCGGAGAGAGTTACTGCTCTGATTGTGTCATTAAGAGGAGAGGCCAGTGATATTCTGCAGACCTTACTTCCGGAAGAGTGTCAAGACTACCCTCAATTGATCAAGCGTCTGGAGATGAGGTATGGGCAAGCATACCTGGAGCAGGTTTATCACATACAATTGAAGAATCGTCTGCAGAAAAAGGGTGAAAGCCTCCAAGAATTCGAAGCGGATATCGCCCGTTTGGTTCGTCTGGCATATCCAACGGCTCCAGAGAGCTTCTCGGAACAGTTGGCTGTGCAGACATTCATAGATGGTCTTCGAGATGACGATACACAGCAAGCACTGAGGCTAGCAAGACCAAAAACCCTAATCGATGCTTTGGCACGTGGTCTGGAGTTCGAAACCGCAAAGCTGTTCTTCGAAACCCTGCAAGAGTATGTTCTGTCAGAGATCTACCAGAAGCCGAAGAATTCTTAGAACAAGTAGTCCGACGACTAGTGAATCAGGTGCAACCTAAGAGAAGAATGCTCCGATGCTGGAATTGTGGTGAAATGGGCCATGTTCGTAGTAAATGCGAGAAGGAGCCCAAGAAGCCCATAGCGGAGCAGCAGGAAAAACTAAAGAGAAGAGAGCGGAGGCAATCGTCGATCCAGTATCGTGGAGCCTCAAAAGCAATAGGGCGAATTGCATCTCTTACACACCAAAACGCTGATACTCTTTCAAAGAGACCATGTCTAAAAGACCGGGTAGAAGAAAAATCGGCCAACACACTCAGCTGACAACCTGATAATTTGAGGATCGATCAGGAAGCTGATGAAGACCTTGGTTCCTTGATGGTTGGGAAAGGTACTGGTCACAGATCGGCTTGGCAAGAAGTAGCTCCTCGTTCACAGGGACTGAAATCCTACTGGGCTCAATGGGACTCTCTGAAGGTGGAGAATGGTCTACTCAAGCGTGTTGTGGAGAACCCAGATAGAGAAGGGCAAAGGATACAGGTGGTCATCCCTAAGAAAAGGATAACTGATGTACTGCAACAGCTCCACAAGGACAGGTCCGGAGGACACTGCGGCGTACACAAGACACTCGAGAAAGTGCGCCAACGATTTCATTGGGTAAATTGCACACGAGATGTAAAGGAATGGTGCCGAAAATGTGCAACTTGTGCCTTCAGCAGTGGGCCCCAAAGACGTTGACGAACACCCCATAGTAAGTCAAGGGTGGTGCATTTTAACCGAATGGTCCCATACCATGGACGTAACAACGGTGAAGTAACGGATGTGCGACAAATTACCAGAAAACATAGAGAGTCGACTTATGGGAATTTCATGAAAGAATATTCTGGTACCAGGAAGGCTCGTTTTGGAATTACCACGGAGAAGCAACAGGATCTTTTTACGGTACCCTGTGATTATGCCTTAGCTCACTGTGTGGCCCAGGACCTATGTATGCGTAGAGGGATTGCCGTGGAATTCAAGAAGAGATATGGTGGGGTAAATGAAATGATCCAACAAAAGCCAAGGATTGGTAAAACTCTGGAGATAAAGCGTGACGGACGATCTATCTTTTACCTGGTCACAAAAGAACTCTCCAACGAAAAGCCGAACTATCATGCATTATGGGAGTCCTTTGTTGATTTACGAGAACGTGCACTCTAACAAAACATAATGAGGCTGGCTATTCCGAAGCTGGGTTGCGGATTAGACCGTCTGGAATGGAGAATCGTAAGAAACATGCTGGAGGTGGTGTTTCGTCATACTGGTATGGAAATAGTCGTATGCAGCTGTCTGCCCAATCAGCCCGTTATACAACCTAAGACGGTGGATTGTCATTTCCACAAGACAACTGGGTGCACCCGTGGGTCCCAATGTAGATTCCGTCATTCACCAACAAGAACTTGGAATAGCATGTTTCGGGACGAAACGCAGTTTTTAAGAAGGGGGCAATGTAATGAAAACAGCCCACAAAAAAGTAAACATTGGCGCGACGCACCGTAAATAAATAATAAATCATCTATACATCCACTGCGTAGGCGACAGACAGTCTCTCGAGCTATCGAGAATGAAGCCGGAGATTTCTCGTAAATTCCAGAGTCTTTATATGCGGATATAAAAGCCGCTGTGGTACCGGAATGATTCATTCCCTCAATATTCATTCATTCATTCAGTAGTATTCGTACGGTACAAATAAATATAGTGAGCGGTGCAGTTTTTATTACAGTGCAATAAATACATAAATATTACAGATATAAATAGTAGTAATAGAAATAAATACTTGTGTTAATTCATTCGTAGTAGTTTTAAGTGCGTTACATTCCTTTTATATATTTATATTGTGATTAGTTTTTTTTAAGTGTGTAAATATACAGACAGTTTTAAAACATTTGCACGAGTTGTTTATTTCGAACCCGAAAACGCAACAATATCAATTGTTACTTTTTAATATGAAGTTAAAGTTTTAAGGAAATTGCTAAAGTTGTGATCATTTCTAATTAAAATTTATCATTAGTGTTCGCTATTACTTATTATTTATACATAATTCTCATTATTATACGTTATGCGTTTTTCACAGTGTAGTGACAAATTTATCCTCAAATAATTTAGCTTAATATCGTTGTAAAATATTTAAATTAAGTTTAACAAGATCGCTTTATTTGGAAGAAGCGAAGAGTAATTCGCAACGCCCAACGGAATGCACAAGGAGTACAGAAATACTTTGTAGAATTGTCTGTTTAAAAATATCCCTATAATCAAACTGAGCACAATATAATTTAAAACTTCATAATTATACAGGGTGTAGCACCTAAGATGCCTCGGACCGTAGCTCCTCTATCATACAATATATCGAAAAAAGTCTAAGAGAGAAATTGTCCATAGTTACAATCGCAATTTTCCTAAAATATTTGTGGTCAACAGTGCCGTGCCGTATTCCAGTGGCGTATCAAACCAATGTTTTTTTTAATGGAACAATATATATTTTATGGCTGATTCGGAAAGCACTTGAAGAGTACTTTTTTTCCTTATATAACGTCATACCGCTAACTTTAGCGGTTTCGCTGTTATAACGGTTTTTCTTCGCAGGTAAACCATACTTCGACATTTTTTTGGCAGGAACTAAATTGTACCGGCGTTTGCATTTCGAATTTAGGGATAGACTAAGACCACTTCTACCTACTCTTAATTTTTTTTTCAAGTGATTTTTTTTTTAATTGAAAACTTGGAATTTCGATTATTCGATTGTCCAACGATGTAATTATTTTATATGCTTCCCATTTGATATTTTAGAAAAAAATGGCTATTTGCAAAGGCCAATCAAAAATTATCTTCTTTCCTTAAATCACTTGAAAAAAAATTAAGAGTAGGTAGAAGTGGTCTTAGTCTATCCCTAAATTCGAAATCCAAACGCCGGTACAATTTAGTTCCCGCCAAAAAAAATGTCGAAGTATGGTTTAACTGCGAAGAAAAACCGTTATAACAGCGAAACCGCTAAAGTTAGCGGTATGATGTTATAAAAAAAGTACTCTTCAAGGGTTTTCCGAATCAGCTATTTAATATATATTGTTCCATTTAAAAAAAACATAGGTTTGATACGCCACTGGAATACGGCACGGCACTGATGACCAAAAATATTTTAAAAAATGGCGATTGTAATAAGGGACAATTTTTCTCTTAGACTTTCTTCGATATATTGTATGATAGAGGAGCTACGGTCCGAGGCATCTTAGGTGCTACACCCTGTATAATTATGAAGTTTTAAATTATATTGTGCTAGGTAAGGGTATACAGGGTGTAGCACCCTGTATACCCTTACGGAATCACAAATCATTTTCAAGGAAGAGACAATGTGTGTCAAGGTAGGTCAACCTTGTGCATTCCCGTTCTAACAGACATATTGTGGAAGACCAAATGTGCCTTCAGTATAATTTTGTTATTAATAAATATTTTTATTATAGGATTGTCATATAGCAGAGTAAAAGAATAAAGTGTTATCGCTTTGAAATATCGAAAAACAAATAGAATATTGTAAGTAGTTTAATAAAATTTGGCATACGATTCTGTGTTATATTTAATACATTCTTTATTTGTTGCTTAATTTTACAAGATACGTAATTCTCAATGTAATTAAACCTGACCAGAACAATATCCACATGTATTACGTGAAAGGCAGTTACATGCTATATAAATAAAGGTGTTCATTACAGTTCGAAGATGTATAATATTGGATTCACTTTTTTACAGTATTCGTTCTTCCAACACAATAACTTGCATGCAGAAGATATTACGCAATTCTTGGAGGAATTTTTCCTAACCGAGTGATCGTAGAATTGATGAAAGGAGAGTAGATAGTTGTTTTGCTAATAGTCTTTTTGACACAATACAAATGTATAGAAAAAAGGTGGAGTATGGATAGCCTTAATGTTATGAAAGTGAAAATGATTAACGTGATAAACCAAACCAATGGATATTTATCCCAAAGGTATTGAGCTGAAGTACTAAATAACCAACCATAATCTAAAAGTTTTGACAAACTTAAGAGCATGAAAAAATAGAAATAAAAGATTAAGTAAAAACGGGATTTTGGTTACTTTAATCACCTTGTAGACATTTCTAAGAAGTAACATTTCATTTTCCAATATTTTTCCATTTCATTTTAAAAGCGCACCATGCATTACGAATTAAATTACATTTGCCTTTATTTCTTGTTTTATTTTCACTTTTGTTTGAATATTAATCTGGCATTACCAACTTTTTGATTGGAGTGTACTTGATAAGCAACTATTTGAAATGAAAAAACCGAACTATAATTTAAATTTTTTACTTGCATGAAAAGCGATGAAAAGGCTGTCAATATATGGTGTTTGGTGGACGGTGAAATATATATTGTTATTATGCCAGTGAAATTCTGTAATACAAATAATTTACATGCGTCGGAAATCCCTTGCGATCGCGGCAACAGCATTCAATGAAAAAATATTATATTGAAACTGGTATTATTTGTTTACGTCTCATAACTTGAAATATGTAGTTGTTATTTTGTTACATTTATTATACCAAACCGTGTCAAAAGTAACATAATTTGGTCGTTGGCAGGAAAACGTAGTAGTGATATATTTATATTTATATCATTTCATGGATGTGCATTGGGGTTTGCCATAAGTATTCAACAAAATTGTTAATTGCTGTGAAATGATATTTCTATGTAACTCCTAAATCGTGTAATGTAGTTTCAAAGCGATAGATGTGAAAAAACAGACTTTTCGAAATGTATATTTCTTGAATTTATGATATGGGGATCTCTATTATCTATCGTTATGCAACATAGTTTTCTCCTTACGGTGTCTTTATTCTTATTATAAAATAATAATTATTCGAGAATTCGTGTAATTTTCTTCAAAAACCAATTGCAGTGTACATTTTCTACGAATATACCTTCTAACTCAACTATGTTAATGCCATTAACAATGTTTATAGGAATATTGAGTACACCTATTTCTGAACCTTGTTTTGAAACTCTTCCGGTAAATATCAATTTGTAACATTTAAATCTACAAATCTGAACAAATCTCATTATTCAAATAACTGCAGTAGTAGCTAGTGTGGCCGTAGACAACTCATCAGTATGACAGCATGAAGGGCATGCTCCTGTACTAACACGTATGTATCAAAGTAGATGCAATATTGTTCATAAGAATCTCACTCATTCCTCCTCTCCATGAATATAACCTCCACACAAAAACATATTTATGAACCGTAATCGGTGAAATGCACCATATGTGTATGCAGGATAGGGGTGGTTTTGAATTTACTAGAATGTAACCCTCAGTATACTTAGTATTGTATAACGTTTATTAATCCAAGTCAGCAGTTTGACTAAACACAGTCACTTACGACATGCATGCTTTCAATTCTAATATTGTAACATGTAAAGAGTAATATGGACGTATCCAATGTAGGTTGACCCACATTACATGGTGTTCTAGTTTATTTGATATATTATGTTTTGTAAATACAGTCATTACATTATTAGACTTACTTTGTTGGAAGATTAAATATATACTCATCAATATACTTCATTCATTTTAACGAACCGATAACCAACTGAGTTATTTACATGGCGATCTATGCCAGTTAGTGAATTAAAATTTAAGCACTAATATTTTAAGACGTCAATGATGGAGAGTGGCATTTAATATAATGGGACAAACTAGATCTACGACACAAGACCTGACCGAAACCGATGATGTAAATTCGAATTTTATAGTACAGCAGCAAGAATATAATGTAACCAAGATGTTAAAATTATCTTGTATGTAGTGGTGACAATAATGAATGGCATCCTTTCTACTAAAAATCTTCAAGATGTTTAGAATAGATATAAAGAACACTATACACCGAAACATGGCAGCGTCGAGAGTCAACATAGAAGCCTAAATCATACAAATGTGCTGGTGACAATTTAAAATATGCACATAAAAGAACTTAACGAATGAGGCTCGACCCAAATTCGATTCTTTGTACAATGGTCCTCTTGAAATTGTCAATACTCACAAGGCAAATTGTACAATTAAGGATAGTAAAGGTAGACTTTCTACAGTACACAAAAATCGTGTACGTAAATGTAATAAGATTGTAAATAAGAACTAAACATAAGATAAAATAAATGTAATGTTTCCATATATACTACTTAGATATAAAATTGTAATGTTAATTAAATAAGTTTCAAATAAGTAGCAAAGAATAACACGTATGCATTTTTTAATAATATTTAATTTCGTTTGTAAATATAACACTCAGGTTCCGGTTAATGCCTTTTGCATGTGGCCACAGCAAGGGTCAATCTCCTGAAATGGGTGGTGTAACACTCAGTATAGTGTTGTTAGTATAGTATAACGTTTATTAATTCAAGTCAATAGTTTGACACAGTCACTTAAGACATGCATACTTGCAATTCTAATATTGTAACATGTAAATAATAATATGTACGTATGGAATGTGTAGGTTGGCCCACATTACATGCTGTTCTAGTTTAGTTTATATATTATGCTTTGTAAATACCTTCATTACATTATTGAATTTTCTTAGTTGGAAGATTAAAGATTTACCCATTAGTATGGTTTTATTAATGTTAAGGAACCGATAACAGAATTATTACACTAGCGCTTTTATTATTGAGATCGAATAGTTTTATTATAATGATAAATCAGTGAAAATTTTCACGTATAATTACACGAGAGCTTTCTTTTTTCCGGATAAATTTTCACTTTTTAACGAAAATTTTTGTTGCTAGGTATCTGTACGAAACAAGTTGCCTGATAAAACGACGAGTCCGAAGGACGAGTCGTTTTATCGAGGAGGCGATTTGTTGAGTTCGGTTACCATTTAGCAACTAAATTCGAGTTTAAAAATTGAAAATTTATTCGGAAATAAAAAGAAAGCTCGAGTGTATTTCGGTAAGATAATTTACTAAATGTGTAAACAATTACTGAAAAATGTATTACATAGTAATTATATTATTTAAAAATACAGTTATTAAAAACACAGCTCTTATACATTTTGTGAAGATTACTTACAATCAGTTTGCAAATTTTGTCATAACAACACTTCACAACGAACACTATGATGATAAAGTAAGCAAATTGATGTCGGGTCAACCAAAGATAGTACGCAAAGCTTACGGTTGCGTCGACTTTGACATTTCATTTTGACAGTGAGATCGTTGAGTTTATGACATAATGAGAAAACAGAAGTTGTTGTCAGGCCAACCAAAGGTAAACAACTTTTTTGCCGATATAAAAGTTAAAGTAAACTTTTATCGCTGTCAAAGTGACAAAACAATTCTGACTTATGGGTTTTTTTTTAAACATGCATAAAATTATCATAAAAATATGGTAAATTATATTTAATGTGAATGACGTCTGCGCTAATTACGGCGAAAATTAAATCATGTTCTGTTTCGTTATCGATGTATATTATTAGGAAATTATCTTCTCATGGATATTTATTTTTCGAAAATGTTTGTAAGTACATGCATATTATTATTAGTTGCATAGATAGTTCCAGTAGATTCTTAAAATTCTAACTTTATGTGGAAACCATGTAATAATCATATATTCACATTTTGCGGGAAAAGAGAGGCAATATTTTGTGGTAATATATAAATAAAATTAGGGTCGTTCCTTCCATCAAGTTTAACTATTGTTTCAGACAAAGTATTTTAAGAACATAATACATACCATAGCCTCTAGCTCCGTCCTTATGAGCGACTCAGGGACAGGCATTGAATCGTTGAACCATTGCACTTCTGCCGCGGGCTTAGCTCCGAACACATTACATACAAGTTTCACGTTGGATTCGGTAACAACATGGTTTTGGACGCCCGATAATTCGATCCTTGTTGGCTTTACTGCAATCAAAAAAATTATTGTTTTATATTATGGGAGGCGTGAGACGTACAAATACATTTTTTGATTGAATTTTCGGAAGTATATTGATAATATCGAGGAAACTGTTACCGCCTACGGCACACACTAAATTTTTGCTACTTATTCAACGCACGAGGAATACGCTTGATAGCTCTCAGACGTATTTGAAATAATTTAAAAGTGATATATTTATTGTTGTCTTATTTTAACTCTTTTTTGATAATTTTTTTACCTTGCTTGAATTGTCATAATAACCAAATTCGACATTATAATTCTATAAGCACCTTTTGAAGGATGTTTAACAATGATTTTGAAAATTACGCATATAAACTAATCAACATTAAAATAATGTCAATTTAAACGTACAGATCATGAATGCTTTTTCATCATATTAGAAATGTTATAGTAGCATGCATTATCTGATGATTATAAAATAATGTTGATTTTGTAAATCAAATAATTAGCTAGGTATTACTTTGGATGGCAGAATAAAGAAGGAAGATTCTTTTTTTTTAGAAGTTGCCAATTTAATGACTTACATATTTTTAAAATCATAATGCTTAAATAAATTACAGACTGTGATCTTTTGAGGTTGAGGAATGTTATCGATGTAAATGGAAATCTTTCCATAACATATTCATTATGAGGCATATCGAGGAATCGTGAAGGTTGATTCTAATAAATATTTATATTCATGCTAAACATAGCAGAACCTGAATACTTTAAGTTCTATTTCAGCATGATACATACCGTAGTTCTCCTAAGAAAATAGTTGATGCATATTGCTGTGATAGCATATATTTGTGGGTATAGTCATTTGTATATGCTGTGCTCTAATTCTCCTTCACTGGTGTAATAGTAATTTGTTGCATATTTAAACTCTTTCATATCCAAGTACGATTTTTGTCATTTTTATTTTATTTCAAAACTTAAACTAATTCTTAAAGCTATTCTTATTTTATAAACTTGCGAGATAGCACGGCATATTCCCTTGGTTATTATATTTTGTCGTGAATCGTCAACAATGATTATTAAAGCATGAACGACACGTATAATAACCATTGTGAAAGCTCGCACAAATAATTATTAATTTTCTACGTCTATATAATCATATAGCATAGATATGTGATATTTTCCTTTGATGTTTTCGCTATCTACTTCTTGTAGCTCGTACGTTACATCACTCAAAATTTTATTTCCTCTATATGGATTATTTGATGCATCGCATCTTAAAATAAATTCTTCATTAAAATCAGGCAAATTTACCATTAATGCTTTGCAAAAATTTTCTTTTACTTCTTCAAATGCTTTGAGAGTTTCAGGAGTCCATTTAAATTTTACTCCTTTCTTTTTCATTACAATTAATGTAAGCATGAAGGCATAATATTTCCTTTCATCCTTTTGTACTTTGCTTCTTTCATGAGTCTTTTTAAACTTGACTCCTTTCTTTCTAATTACAAATAACATTACTAAGAATGAACAATCATTTACTGAATCATTACGTATTGTTGCCAGCCAAAAAGTACGCCTCCGATCGGTAATTTTGAACTGTTCGATATTTACACACATTGTTAATGAGAATGTAACGCTCTGTTGAGCTTCAAAATAAGGTGAGTTTCTTGAATTTAAATATTTTGGTAGTATAGTATCCCTTTGATCACTTATACCCCTTTTGTTTATTTCGACTACAGGATTGGTAAATGTTCATTCTGTTCTTTCTATAATTTTATTTTTTAACATTTCTTTAATTTCTAATTTGACTTGTTCTCTGTATTTATGGGGGACAGGATAATTTTTGACTTTAAAAGGTTGTGTTTCATCTACTTTGAGCCTGTGTTCATAGCCTTTTGCTAAACCAGGTTTATTATCAAATAACCCTTTATATTTACTGACAAGATTGCTCACATGGCTTATGTATTGTTTATCGCAATTTAAATTCGTACCATCCCTATATTGCGTGAAGTCCTCACTTTGACGATGCTTCACAGGATGTGCACTTTTATTGTCTAATAAACCGCTATCCATTTTATTTGTGAGATTTAGTTCAGCATTATTTATATATAAATTATTAATTAATATCTCATCTTCCTGTGTTTCCTTACACCAGGAGATTATTGAATTTTTAATATGAAATGTTTTGTTTTCCATATTTATTTTTGTATCGTATTGACTTAAAAAGTCTATCCCCAAAATACAGTTGCTGTTCAAATTAGGCACTATTATGAATTCTGTTAATAATTTTAAACTACCTATTCTAACATTTATACAAAAAACTTTATCTATAGTAATGATATGTTTCTTATTTGCATTTATTAAATTTACCTTTCTTATAGGCATATAATATCCTAATTTTTCTATGTCTTTGTCTATAATATTACTATCTAATAATGATAATTGCGCTCCTGTGTCTAATAATGCTTCTATTTCTTCGTTCCCTATTTTTACTGTTATGTGTGGTAATTCCGTCGTGATTTTCTTTAGATCGTCGAAGTTGTATACGTTTTGTATCTTCTTTTTCTTCTTGACTGGCCTTTCTAAAAATCCAACGAAGTCGCGTTTGAGTAGGTAGAATTTACCCATTCTTTGTTTATCGGTAGTTGTCTTGAATCCTTGGGTATTGCACCTTTTGATTCTGTCTTTTCCTTCGTATTTATTTCTTTCTTCTCTTCATTTATTTGAACGTTGTTCACTCTTCTTTCCCTCTCAGGGTTTCTTTCTTCCTTCCTATAATTCTGTTCAGTCTTCCTCTCATTTTCATAATTTCTCGTCTTATTGTTTGAATATGGATTGTTCCCATAGCTTGGCTTATTATATGTATATCGGTTGTTTCCATAATTCTGCTTGCCCTGGTTTTGATTGTACCCATTATTGTTGTACTGTTTATTTTGGTTGTATCGAGGTGTATTGTTTGTATGCGGATTATTTCCATTATTGTTGTTGTTGTAATAGTTTCTAGGTGGATTGCTTGTATTTTTGATGTTTCCATAATTATTATTGTTTCCTTTTTCATCCATATCGTCCAATCTCTTGACCAGTTCCAGTAATCCTTCGATGTTATCAATTCCTTGAAGTGCTACCGCCTGTGTAACGTTGTGGTCAAAGTGTGCTGCTAGCTGTGAGACAATATCGCTCTCTTCAATGGTTGGTTGAATGTATTTGCGAAAAGAATATTTTCGTATGATGTAGTTTTCTCGAGAAGATCCAGTTCTGTATTTGCCAAACACTAAATCGTGTCTAATTCTCCTCTGCTGAGTCTGTCCCCAGTACTGTCTCACAAAACGAATCTCAAATTCTTTGAAGTCTACTACTTCATCTATTATCATGTCATACCACAGAAGTGCATAATCCTTCAAACAACCTCTTATGAAATGTAGCTTTGACATCTCATCAGATATTCTCCTCATATACGTTTTGATGGTTCTCATAAACGTCATTGGATTATCTTTATAAAATCCTGAGAATTTTGGTATATTCTCTGCGCTACCAGGTATTTGTGTCAAAGATACACTAGGCATACTAACCCCGTGTACTTTGTTTTCTAAACGTTTGATAGTGTTTTCAAAGGTTAAAGTTTTGTTTTGTAAAGTCAACATTGTATCAGTACAAACACCATATTTTATTTTGCAATTTTCCACTTGGTGTGAAAGTCCTTGTATTTGTTCTTGACATTCTACATTATTCCCTATAACTTTATTTTCAAGAGAATTTATTTTGTCATCTACCTTATTAAAACTATCTTGTGTTTTGGCAGACCTTTCATTGATTTCTTTTATTAAGAATGTGCCTTTACCTTCACCATTTCTTTTCATTAATGTTTATTTGTTTGTTTAAAGTTGAAACTGACTGCTCTAACTTTAATTCTACTTTTGCATTTAGCTCTAAAGTTTCCTTTCTTAACTCTGCGAAACCTTCGTCTATTTTAGCATTGATTTTTTCTAATCTTTGATTGTTTTCCTCAAATTTCCTGTTCATACTCAAATTATTTTGTTCTAGTTTTCGATTTAAATTCTTATCACTTTCTTCTATTCTACTGAATAGTTTATTGAAAAGATTCTCAAGTTTTTGTTCACCACTGATACTTCCTGTTTGTATGCTACCATCAAGTGTTCGATCCTCTGATTCAGGTTTTTCTGACTCTGAATCAGAAGATACCGGACGATTGTCCCTGTACTGTGTGAACTGTGAACCTTCATCATTATTCTTATCTTTTTCTGCCATTTTTTTATCTTTTAATTAACTTATGAATTAATAACGAACTTATCTAATTAAATACTATTCCTCCTTCTTTATCCCTTTCTAAATAAGAGAAATTCACCAGTAAATGAAAATCAGAAGTATTCTGTCTCTAAATTGGACACTGAATAACTATTTTTTTTGTTAATGAATAAGAAAATGAAACAAACTTCGTACCAATTGTTTGGACAAAATAAATTATTATTTTTTTTTTCAATCATCAAAAAAAACAAAATTGCACTGCTTCATAACGTTGAGCGTTGTGTAAATAATTATTAACAAACGAGAAAATGAATACAATGCTCCACTATGTTAAGCGACATTAATTATGTATTTTTTTTCTTTTAAACAATTAGAAAAGTAATACATTGCCTCTCTATGTTGGGCGTTAATATTTATATGATTAATAAACAACAAGAAAAGGAATACATTGCCCCTCTTCGTTTGGGCGCCATTATTTATATATTATAAATGTGTTATTGCCACACGTTGGGCACCGCCATTATTTATATGCTGTGATAGCATATATTTGTGGGTATAGTCATTTGTATATACTGTGCTCTAATTTTTTTCTTTTTACACCAAAAACTTATAATTGGTTTTGTATTTAATTTATATTGTTGAAGCATGTACCTAATAACTATTGTGGGTTCTGGCAATGTATGTGGTTCCTTCTCCTTCACTGGTGGCCTTTCTCTTACTTATAATAGGGACGAGGTAATAGTTTTGTTTAAAGAAGAAAACGGAATGTCTATATAACATAATCATACACCTTTTATTTTAGTAATTTGTAGATTCAAATATTTTTATATACACCTTAATGCTTTAAACAAATACATAATTGAAAATGCTCATATCATTTATACCAAATGTCGGTTGTAATGTATGTACATCTTTTATTTATTTATTTATGATGCTAAACAAAAAAATAAATATTTATCCTGTAAATAAATAAATGTAAACTTTTATTGTACATTGATAGTGATATTTATCGATGTAATTATTTTTATATTGGCTTCAATTAACTGCTTTAGACAACCATTTGCACGTGTTGTATCTAGCTTTTAATCTTTGCCTTGTAAAACTTTTAATTAATTATTAACATAACTTGAAAAAGCTTAATGATGCCTAGACAATACCATGAAGAAAATGCTCATTCGCACGTAGCATCTCTTCAACTGCCCAACACCATTAGTCCTATTTTTGTTGTAATTCCAACTTTATGAATTAAAAGAAAACCTTACAGGATAATATTTGCTTATCTATATTGTTCAACATTACATTGATTAATCATTTGCACGTAAAAACCAATATCTGTTTAACAATCTAGATAACTCCTTTTCAAAAAAAAAACTTACTTGCTATCTTTAAACATTTCATCAAAATGTTCATTTTGAATGTCCATATTGAACGTTTCAAATGAATTTAAATATATTAATAAAAGAAAATTATTATGAATAAACGTGATAAAGAAATAATGAAAACTACTATTCTACAATGTAACAATTATTTTTAAAGCGTCTTATTCTTTCGGAGTCGTAATAAGAAGTCCCTTCTTGTCGAATCTTGTTTCCAATTTATACCGGAAAAAAAAACTCTACGTTGACTATTGCGCCCTCTAGTCCATATTTCAGGTTGGCATTGGAATACACGTTCCAGTGAAATCGCTGCCCACATGTTGCCGTCTTGATACACACACACACATATTGTTCTGACAGTTCTTTATTTTCCAAACGTCAACACAAATTGTTTTTCCATCCAAAAGTCTTTTCACTGCCTCGCACAGCATTTCCGACGGTAGGTTTATTCTTGTTGTTAATACCATCCTTCTTTGTATTCATCAATGAACCTATTGCCTTGTTCATTGTTCAATACATATTTTTTCTTCCCATTTATTAATGTCAATTTCACTTTTCTTGTAGCTAGATTGCGATTTGGTAAGATGGGAAACACGTTGGAGATAACGATTATTTTTCTTCCCGCACTGCCTGCACCTGAAAGACACGCCCGCTTCTCCACTGCATCTCTGTTTTCTATCCATGATCTTTCCATCGGTAATATGTCTATCTGCAATAAACTTTACACAAGTTTTATATTTTGTTATCTTTTGTAGGTCATGAAACTGTACACGTCTGTTTCCAGTCTCTGAAGCATTGTGTCACAAACAAATCATAAACACATACACTTTTTATTTATTTTATCAGCTACCTTTTATATCAAATGTTATTGCTGATCGGGTTTACGTTTTACATATATTTTTATATCCTTTTCTAGTCTCTAGTTATAAGCTAAGGTAATTTTTATCTTTTAATATAATTTAGTTCTTAAACTCTTTCATAAAGTTTTATTGCTTTCATGATATGTAAACCATACATTTTGTGTACCTTTTTACAAAAGAAATATATTACTTACATTTATTTTGTCTTTTATTTCATATTTATTTAATAAATTTTTATTTTACATTTTTTCACTATTCACTTGAATAATAATGACTTTTAAATTACTTGCTTGTATATTGACCATGTGTATGCAACTTTATATACATCCATGTAATTTGTTGCATATTTAAACTGTTTCATATCCAAGTACGATTTTTGTCATTTTTATTTTATTTCAAAACTTAAACTAATTCTTAAAGCTATTCTTATTTTATAAACTTGCGAGATATCACGGCAATATGTTAATAAATTTTTATCAATAAAGGAAATATCACGGATACAATATAAAAATAGGGAAAAGAATATCGGGTTAATCCGCTGTAGTGCAACCGCAGACACGTGTTTCAGACTCGTTGGTCATCGTCAGTACGGTGTAGCCAAGGAATAAGGTGGGATATCCTTGGAGATGGAAACAAAAGGAAGACCATCGGGAAGACAGACCACCAATTGCAGCTTAAATGTCAGAAGATCCTCAGGTCTGAGTGACAACAACTGACACCGCCGCGAGGCAGACATTGCGGTTGCACTACAGCGGATTAACCCGATATTCTTTTCCCTATTTTTATATTGTATCCGTGATATTTCCTTTATTGATTTATCATTCCTGGGTTGGACGGCACGCGGGTTGACAATGTCTGCCTCGCGGCGGTGTCAGTTGTTGTCACTCAGACCTGAGGATCTTCTGACATTTAAGCTGCAATTGGTGGTCTGTCTTCCCGATGGTCTTCCTTTTGTTTCTATCTCCAAGGATATCCCACCTTATTCCTTGGCTACACCGTACTGACGATGACCAACGAGTCTGAAACACGTGTCTGCGGTTGCACTACAGCGGATTAACCCGATATTCTTTTCCCTATTTTTAAATTTTTATCTCTATACAGGGTGTCCAGAAACTCTCCTGACAAACGAAGACCGGAGATTCCTCAGATAATTTTAAGACAATTTAACCCAATTCACCCTAGTCCGAAAATGGTTCCTAAGGTCATAGGCGTCCGTTTTGTGTAGGTAAACGGTTATTTTAACGCATAACTTTTTTGTCTTTAACTTTTAAGCATTTGTGACACTAGATTATTAAATTTTCAGGTATTCTAGTACTAAAAGGTACTCATACTTTAAGTCGGTAGGATACACCGTTTTCTAGAAAAATCGATTTGAAAATTTTTCGTTTTTTCGTCATTAAAATTCAATTTATTATTTTTTGCACTAGTTCGCTCTGAACTGCCAACAGAAATAAAACCTACGTTTTTAATTGTCAAATTGTTGTCAGTTCGCGAAGTTGAAATGAGCGAAAGATGAAATGACGAAAATACGAAAAACTTTCAAATCGATTTTTCTAGAAAACGGTGTATCCTACCGACTTAAAGTAAGAGTACCTTTTAGTACTAGAATATCTGAAAATTTAATAATCTAGCGTCATAAATGCTTAAAAGTTAAAGACAAAAAAGTTATGCGTTAAAATAACCGTTTACCTACCCAAAACGGACGCCTATGACCGGTACTAGAAATTCGCAATTGATGGAATCGATTCATCTCTGGAGGATAAATAAGCATACCACTTTTTGTTTTTCTAAATAGAAGCCTTCGGGAGATATTAAAAAAAAACAGGCGCCATCTTCAAAGAGCTCTAGCTCCCGTAGGAAGCATTTTCGGATTAGGGTGAATTGGGTCAAATTGTCTTAAAATTATCTGAGGAATCTCCGGTCTTCGTTTGTCAAGAGGGTTTCTGGACACCCTGTATATTAATAAGACTGATGTTTCTACTGCACAAGTTTCTTATAATGTAATCTTTTCAAAGAATATTCTGCATGGAAAAAGAAATCTTCTAGTATTTTTATTTAGTACTTACGCTTTACTTTAGTATCAGTTTTATTAATTTAACGCTTTCGAATAATAATGTTTTTCTTTTTTTTAGGCCTGCCCGATTTAAATCCTAAGCCTGCACTGCAATAAGGCTTACTGTGACGAACCTCTGTGGTTTATGATAACTGTTGAACTTTTGTGTCCTGTGTTGAGTGTTTATCGAGTATATTTGGGTTTATGTTCGGTTGCGCAAAATTGTTTTGCATCCTGCGATGCTTTACCTCACAGTTTACAAAAATGTGACTGTTTATGTTTCTTATTGCAAAGTCTGCCTGTAAAAGTGAATCCGAATAATATGGGAATATACAACCGGGAGCGTTGTCATTCATGCCATCTTATACAGATGCACTTTTTTAGGTGCCTAATCGGTCAGAAAACCCCAGGACCAGCTCTGGTATCCCCAAAGCAGATCCCTGGCCGATACGATTTGTTTCTGATTTTTTTTTGGTCCAGATTAGTTTTAGAGTATTCTGTACCGCTAGAGTTTTTAGTGCTTCGAAGCACTCCCGTATCGGTCTTGCCGACATTAATTGAATAGATATTGTTCTCAGTGTCGCTAAACTATCACACATATTCAGATTTGCCAATTAACGATGACCCTCGTACTCTTAACTATAGCACATTGGAGTATGGCATACACCTCTGCCTGGAAGACAGATGCATACTTTTGAAACTGTAATTGGTAAAATAGATTCTTGATGCAGTACCAGTTGCGATTTTTCAACCGTATGTGTACCAAGGTTGGTCTCTCCTTCTGTACACCATTTTCCTATTTGATTTAATGCTCACCTCGAATGGTTTACTAAAGCAATATCGCTTTATCACGTGTTTAAAACATCTCCATCCACAAGGTTGGTAACTACCATGTGTTTCGTCCTTATATCGATGGTAGTTAGTTGCAGCTTTTACGTATTCATTTTCGCCTCCCGCGTTGGTATCTACCATGCATGTGTTTCGTCCTTATATCGATGGTAGTTAGTTGCAGCCTTTACGTATCCATTTTTGCCTCCCGCTCTATAACAAAATGGAGAGGTGGGAGATTGAAAAGAGTCTTCATGAATGTAGTTCAAGTGGTTTGCATTGACCCCATCATTTCCAGTAGGCAAGTCTTTACTTCTTGTCCTGCTGCAAAATTACCTTTCTTTTGTTGTGCCTTCGGCCACTACTTCAAAGTGGCATAGGATGGGTATTACCACCATGTTGTATGTCCAGTTCATAATGTTTGGTCTGAAACCTCATAATTTTCCGTTTAAGCATCTGTTCATTATTAATGATATTACAGCTTCTTTGTAATGTTATCTAGATTGCAATTTATTGTATGTTTCTAGTCTAGTGTTATTGATAGATAGACACTTTACTTCGTTCAAGATCTGTTTGTTTTCTTCAATCAACCTCAGTGATTCGAGATTCTGTTACTTATGCCTTTGAGAAAATACCATGTTTGTAGATTTATTGGGACTGATGTTTAAATCTTCCCTATTGTTACCATTGGCCCCTCCCAGAATACATACGTAAGCACGACGTTGCATCACCGATGGTTTCAGGCCCGTGCACGGCCTTTGTGAACCCCCGACAAATCAAAGTGCGCGTCGGTTGTGACGCGGCCCAATGAAATAAAACATGACATAAGCAATATCCAATAGCAGTGCGGCGTGTGGTGGCGTGACGTATACGAGCCAATAACAAAATAGAGAGTGTTGTACGCGTCATGGTGGTGCCGTGTGCAACCCAACAGAGTGACTGCTGACATCAGCAACAGCCAATTAAAGTGTGCGCCCATTAGACGCTTGGGAAGATGGGGGTATAAATTTAGGTGCGTAATCCAAATCAGGATCACTCTTCAATCAATCTTCGACTTGCATCTTTAGACATCTTTACTCAACTATACACCAGCTTCAAGAACCAAGAAAATCCTCCAAAGGCCAAGATACCAAAGAATACCGGCCATACATCATTAAGGCCTTCAACAATACTTGGCCCAACCTATTCGGACCAGCCAGCATCAAGGCCCCCCAATTGGCCCAACGTTCTTGGCCTGCGGCTCCATCAGGCCCAACGGTACCAAGGCCCTCCAATTGGCCCAACGTTCTTGGCCTGCGCCTCCATCAGGCCCAACGCCCTCCAATTGGCCCAACGTTCTTGGCCTGCGGCTCCATCAGGCCCAACGGCACACAGGCCGCCAACGTACTCTGGGACTATCCACGCCAAGATAGTGAGTGTCGTCAATTAAGTGCTAAGTGACACAACCCCATCAATCACAGTGCCGATAACACCATTGGATTACGTGAGTGCACACACATCTCCTCAATTAAGTGCTAAGTGACACAACCCCATCCACCATAGTGCCGATAAGCCATTGGATTACGTGAGTGCGTAAATTCCCCCCCCCCTCACTAAGTGCAAAGTGACGCATAGCCCATCAACTCAGTGCAACGGACACTGCTTGTGTTTTACCATTTGTTTATTATCTTTTCTCCTGATCTCTTTGTTTTGTTATTTGTTTTATTAAATAAAGAATATTTATTTGTTTCCTGTGAACCCTGTGTTTAAATTGTTACCACTATCACTAAAGTGAGTCTCTGCCGGCCCCTTGTTAAAACCCTATAAAGTGATAGGTAACAATTTTGGCGCCCAATAACGTGGGACTATATAAGTGGAGTGTAAGTGCTTAGAACCATCCCAACAATGCCGAAGCCTAGGAAGGGAAGGAAAGCCCAGCAGCACAGCGAGGACGAGTTGGACATCCCAACGCCGCCACCACAAACTTCAACCGGAACACCAGCTCCAGGCATAACCAAGTCAGAACTACAATTAGCCATTCTGATTGCCGAAGTAAAACTCCTGGGTAACCGAATCACAACTTTGGAACGGGTTACTACCGCCACCACACCCACAAGAACAATTATTAACCCATCAGGAGATATTACTGGACCAAGCAACTCTCAACATGACAATTTACCTGAACCTAGGCCTCAGGAAGGAACCGCAAGACCTGTCACTCCGGAACCAGTCACCGCCCCCGAACCATTTGTATATGTGGAAAGGGCCAATACCAGCGTCATTTCAAGCACTTCCATGGCTCATAGAACGGGAACCCATTCACATACTGATCATTGTTGCGGACCTTGCCACCAAGAAACCCCAACCAATACACCACCCAGATCATTCAGTGGCCACTTGGTAGAAGATCCGGAGGTATTTTTGGTCCGCCTGAACACTTATCTCCGGGACCAAAGACTAGAGATACCGGAGGACGTGGACGATGCTGTTAGGCCATACCTGGTGGGGAAGGCGGCGGCATGGTTCCGCAGAAATGAAGGAGGCTTTGGCACATTAAAAGAATTCTGCCAAAGGTTTAAAAGAGAATTTATGGGGCCACAGAAAAGGCGTGCACTACAACTGGCATGCGAGACCAGGCAAAAGGGTGATGAAGACCCATCCACCTTCATCACCCGTATGAAACGCCTATGTCTCAGATTGAATCCCCAGTGGCCTGAGGACGAGTTAGTCGACCATATAATCACTCAAATGACACAACAATATTGTGTCCAGATTTCACAAACGGAGCCTCGGACCTTGGAGCAGTTACAGTTAGCCTGCGAGAAATGGTCCACCATTTACGAAAATTTCAAAGGCAAGCAACCAGCAACCACCAATCAAGAAAGAAGCGGAACCCACTCCACCGGCAGCAAAGAAGAAAGAACAGCCACCAGAAAGGCCCTTCCCACGCTGTTGGTTTTGTCCCGAACGACATTATAATCGGGACTGCCCAAAGCAACCGGCCAGCTTCGCGACCCGCCACCCACCAGCCAATCGGGTGTCGGGGGAAGAAGAGGGGGCCGTTTCACCCAAAGCACAGGAGCGGCCCTAATTACTATGGCAGTAACGGAACAAACGGCATCCATTCAACTTCGAATTCATGGGTGCCCTGTCACGGCACAAATAGATAGTGCCGCAACCAGAAACCTCATGAGGCCCAGATGGACATCTGGACCAACAACATCATCATCAACATGGAATTTACCATGGCCTTGGAAAATAGAAAATTTACCACCGATCGAAAGGGAAACCTAAGGGCAGCCATAAGAAGGACTACCGCTTCGAATGTGAAGCCCTGGTGGTAAATGATCTCCAGGCGGAGGTCATCCTTGGCCATCCATGGTTACAACAAAACCACGCCATCATTGATTATATTAGAGGCTGCATACACGTGGGAGTGGAACAACGTCATACAATCCATTTCAACGCCACCCCTCCGGGACAGGCCACATGCAGCTTCGATCCAACTACAATTCCAGTCGATACTCGGCCATGGACAGAAAAACAAAGAAACACCTTCCAGTCAATACTACAAGAGTTCCAAGTGGTGTTTCAAGAAGGTGGACGCATCACCACCACGGCAACCACCAAACACACGATCCGTCTAAAGGATAATACTCCTGTGCGGGTACCACAGTATAGGTATACCCCGCAAAAGAAGAAGGTAATAACGAAGCAGATCGAAGAAATGCTGACCACTGGTGTGATACGGCCAAGCCACAGTGAACACAACTCACCGATAGTGATAGTAAACAAGAAAAACGGCGAGCCACGATTCTGCGTGGACTTTCGCCGTCTTAACGATAAGACTTTGGATGAAGTCAGTCCATTGCCGCCCATACAAGAAACTTTAAGAGACCTTGGAACGGCGAAGATATTCACAACCCTAGACTTGCGCAGTGGATACTGGCAAGTGGAATTGGCCGAAGAATCGAAGAAGCTGACCGCCTTCACCACCCCCGGAGGGGCGGCCTATGAATTCAATGTGATGCCCTTGGGCCTCAAAGGAGCCCCCACCACGTTCCAAAAATTAATGGTGCAAGATGTCTTGGTGGGGTACCTCCAAGAATTTACAATCGCCTATCTGGACGACATTATTATATACTCTGACACAATGGAGGAACACTTCCGCCATCTCCGATTGGTATTGGAAAGGATTCAGCAACACAGCCTTAAACTAAACCTGCAAAAGTGCCGTTTCATCGAACAACAACTGGACTATCTGGGACACGTAATTACTGCCGACGGCAATAAACCCCAAACAACACATATTCAGGCAATCCAAGTGGCTGAACCTCCGAGAACTCGAAAGGCACTACGACAGTTCCTTGGGTTAGTAAATTGGCTCCGGGATTACGTACCAAATTCATCTGAAATAATGGCTCCCCTAACGGATCTGCTATCCACCGGAGTGACTTACAAGTGGACCAAACCTGCGGAGGAAGCATTCTTGGCGATTAAGGCAGCAGTGTCCAAGCCCCTCTTCCTGCATCGTCCCGATTTTCGGTCTCCATTCATCCTGCAAACGGATGCCAGTGCTTTGGGGGCGTCCGCCGTATTATATCAAGAGGAGCACGGTCAACGCAGAATTATTAACTTCGCCAGTCTGCGTTTTAATAAGACCGAGAGAAAATATCATATTAACGAACAGGAGTGCCTTGCCGTTATCTGGGCCATTCGCCGTTATCGGCCGTACTTGGAAGATCGGCCCTTCACCCTACGAACGGATAGCAAGGCACTGACCTGGTTAAATAATTTCAGGGACACCAAATCCAAACTAACAAGGTGGTCCTTGCTCCTACAAGAATTTTCGTATACGGTCGAACACATCCCTGGCTGACTAAACGAATTACCGGACGCCCTCTCACGCCACCCAAGCAGTGAAAAAACTCCATCGGAAATAGAAGATTGGGAGCGATTAATTCCAATAACACCGCCATCCAACACATCAAATTCCGAAGAGACGGTATGCTTGCTGCAGGAAGAAGAACCTCTGTTCCACGCGCTCCAGGATGTGCAACAGGCCGACCCGGTCATCAGAGACGTTGCTTAACAAATAAAAGATCCAGCGAACGAGCCACACCCCGAATTCGTTTACGAAAATGGATTTATCCGGTACAAGGACGGAGAACATCGGCCCATACTAGTTCCACAAGCCGCACGAGATAGAGTGCTCTACCAATATCATGACGACCCTACGGCCGGACACCCTGGAACTGACGAGACCTACGGTGCCATCACCCGGAGATTCCATTGGCCAAGTGTACGGGCAGATGTGGTAGAATATGTCCGTGGATGCAGGCTGTGCAACGCCTTTAAACGTGGACCCATCCAAACAAAGGCACCCCTTCGACCGCACGCACCACGGCAGCCTTTTGAAGTTCTGTCAGCAGACATCGTGGGCCCTCTTACCAAGTCAAGAAGGGGAAATCAGTTCGGTGTGGTGATAATGGACCTCCATTCCAGATGGATCGAGGCTCGGGCGGTACCCAACACCAACACACATACGATAGAAGGTTGTCTTGAAGAGGTATTCCAGCGCATCGGCTATCCAATGGCCATAATCACCGATAATGGCCCCCAGTTTACCTCCGTCGGCTGGGATGGTGCACTGCGGCGTTGGCAGTGTATGCATTGGACCACGCCCATATACCATCCGAGGGCTAACCCAGTTGAACGGAGGAATCAAGAATTGAAAAAGGGCCTCAGACCCCAACTGGAAGGCCAGACGCCGGAGCGCTGGGATGAAAAGTTGAACCAAGTCTTATTCAACCTGCGCTGCAGCCAAAATGCCGCCTCAGGATGCTCCCCGGCATACACCCTGTTTGGGCATGAATTACGGAGGCCCGGGGAATGGAGGGACCCATTGCCGGAAAACGCCGAACCAAGACCACAGAGAACACGAAAAATCCACGAGCACGAACAAAGATACCGTCAACGCCGATACGCACAGCCTGCCGTCCCGATGCCGCTGCGACTTGTACCAGGCGACCTAGTAATGGTCAAATCATATCTACCACATGGAAAACCGTTTGGCCAGAAGTGGATGGGCCCCTATCCGGTCAAAGAAGTGGCCTGAACAACTGCGGTGTGGGTAGAACGACCGGGAGGCCAGTGGATCAAATATCACATGGACCAGATACGAGTTGCCAGACCGGCCAACGTCAGGCCACCACCCCCACTACAAGATGGCCAAGAACCGGCTCCACCTCCAGATCCTGAACCGGAACCAACACCGGGACCTAGTCACCGACAATATTAGTGAAAAAGTGACTTACAAGACCTGAAACATCGCGTGGTGCAACGTCTTTCCCAGGGGGGGGGCGTTTGTTACCATTGGCCCCTCCCAGAATACATACGTAAGCACGACGTTGCATCACCGATGGTTCCAGGCCCGTGCACGGACTTTGTGAACCCCCGCCAAATCAAAGTGCGCGTCGGTTGTGACGTGGCCCAATGAAATAAAACATGACATAAGCAATATCCAATAGCAGTGCGGCGTGTGGTGGCGTGACGTATGCGAGCCAATAACAGAATAGAGAGTGTTGTACGCGTCATGGTGGTGCCGTGTGCAACCCAATAGAGTGACTGCTGACATCAGCAACAGCCAATTAAAGTGTGCGCCCATTAGACGCTTGGGAAGATGGGGGTATAAATTTAGGTGCGTAATCCAAATCAGGATCACTCTTCAATCAATCTTCGACTTGCATCTTTAGACATCTTTACTCAACTATACACCAGCTTCAACAACCAAGAAGATCCTCCAAAGGCCAAGATACCAAAGAATACCGGCCATACATCATTAAGGCCTTCAACAATACTTGGCCCAACCTATTCGGACCAGCCAGCATCAAGGCCCTCCAATTGGCCCAACGTTCTTGGCCTGCGGCTCCATCAGGCCCAACGGTACCAAGGCCCTCCAATTGACCCAACGTTCTTGGCCTGCGGCTCCATCAGGCCCAACGGTACCAAGGCCCGCCAATTGGCCGAACGTTCTTGGCCTGCGGCTCCATCAAGCCCAACGGTACCAAGGCCCTCCAATTGGCCCAACGCCCTCCAATTGGCCCAACGTTCTTGGCCTGCGGCGCCATCAGGCCGAACGGCACACAGGCCGCCAACGTACTCTGGGACTATCCACGCCAAGATAGTGAGTGTCGTCAATTAAGTGCTAAGTGACACAACCCCATCAACCACAGTGCCGATAACACCATTGGATTATGTGAGTGCACACACACCTCCTCAATTAAGTGCTAAGTGACACAACCCCATCCACCATAGTGCCGATAACGCCATTGGATTACGTGAGTGCACACACACCTCCTCCATTAAGTGCTAAGTGACACAACACCCTCAACCATAGTGCCGATAACGCCATTGGATTACGTGAGTGCACACACACCTCCTCAATTAAGTGCTAAGTGACACAACCCCATCCACCATAGTGCCGATAAGCCATTGGATTACGGGAGTGCGTAAATTCCCCCCCCCCCCCCCACTAAGTGCAAAGTGATGCATAGCCCATCAACTCAGTGCAACGGACACTGCTTGTGTTTTACCATTTGTTTATTATCTTTTCTCCTGATCTCTTTGTTTTGTTATTTGTTTTATTAAATAAAGAATATTTATTTGTTTCCTGTGAACCCTGTGTTTAAATTGTTACCACTATCACTAAAGTGAGTCTCTGCCGGCCCCTTGTTAAAACCCTATAAAGTGGATAGGTAACACTATCTACCCACCTAGCCGTCAAGAGCATCTTGCATTCGCTCACTGACCTTAGAGTTGAATTCGCCCTATGATATAATGCCCATATTGTCCCGCATAACCAAAAGCATGGGGTCCCCAGTCGGTGACACTTCCAGCATGCCGTCCGCCAACAGATACTACAAAAGCGTAGACTGCACTTCACCGTGCGGGCATCTTCGGCATAGCCGGGCTTCCAAAGTCTCCCTTGTGACTGTTGCTCATACTAACCTTCCTCTCAGCAAAGCTCAGATCCATACACGACAGGTATCCTCAGATCTCCTATGTTTGATAGATCTCGTTATTGAGTCAAAAGAACGTATCGCAAATTGCCCCTTCCACATCCAGAAAAGCGCTCAGCATGATGATGGAGTAGAGTCAAGACACTTATAACCTTACTTTCTTGTGTGCCTGTTTGATAATTACGTTGTGCGTAATTCTTAGCTGTTTAATTAATGGCATCATGGCTAGAGCGAGTGCCTTCAAGAATTAAGTTCTAATTATGCTTAAGAAAATTATTAAATATTGTAAAGCGGAAAAACCAACTAGATTATAATTTATTTATTGTATAACAAATAATTAATTTTGCTATGCAATATTTGTTGAAATAATGGGATATTGTGGCACTGAAAACACGATATTTGAGTATCCTAATGGAGAAAAATGATCATGTGATGAACAAAAAACTTGCTATATAACTTGTTCTTGGCCAAGATTATAAAACTTATTTGATATCACAATTTTGGTAAAGTAATGAGAGCCCATCCTATCTTTCGGTGCTATAATGTGAACTATTTAGTTAATCGAAACAAACCTCTTCCTGAATATGAGATTGTTAATTTTGCAATGACAGGGCCTATCACCGCGACATTAATCTAATCGAATTGAAAAGTAATCTATAGACAAAGATTATTAATATGAATTTATTAGTCGATGGATTGTGGCCGGCGGAACTCTCAGTTTATACGGCCAGACGCCGAGAGACATTTAACCACAACATAAATTTATTTGAAGTTCATTAAATAAGATGGTATAATAAGTAAAATATAGTTAGTTATATTTTCTGTTAGATATTAAATTAAGACAGAAGAAGTGAAATGTTTGTTTCTCGTATACAATTCTTTCGTCATAGAAATTATTTTTATAGACACAAGTCTCGCAATAATGAAACCTGTGATGTATAATATGTGCTGTTGTAATGACGTACATATACAATGTTCTTATATACATAATTACAGAGTTTATGTAGTTTGTAGGAATAGGCGATTAACCCTTGCGCTGCTTTTGTGTAGAATATCTCCATTAGTTGCTCTATAGTTTAACTTACATACGAAGACTTGCATGTATAATTCCGAATACTGGATTAACCAAGTTATATAATAAACACGAGGTGAGGATATCTCTAACTTGGTGAGACGACAAATTTATGCATATTCTTCTTAATAATTACTTTTAAGATGAGTCCTATATGTTCTGAAAATGATCGTGTAATAGCTATAATTAAAATTGTACATTTTATTACTATATGCATATTTCTAATGAAATAATTAATATTCATCATTAATAAGTGCTTAGATCCAAATTAATTAAACATAGGAACAATTCAAGAATGTAAAATATATAGTTTGGAATTATATGAAAATAATATATACAGGGTGTCTCTAAAAAGTCTTTAAACAACTCTACCACGTATTTTTCGGACCAAAATAAACCGATTTAGCAAAACTTGGCTTAGTCAAAGTTGCTTAGTTTGTGCGCAATACGGTCCTGAAGTTGCAGTTGGAAAATTGTTTTTTTGTTATAAATTTGAAACGGCTGGAGCGATTGTGCTAAATTTTGTCACGTTTACATAGTTTTATGAGTCAAGAAATTCTGTATCAAAATTGTGATAGTAATCAATCCATAGGCGGAGAACCTGCGTTTATAAATATTAAAACATTTCCATTTTCTAGGCCAATGGATAAAAAAGAGTTTGTCTATAAAATTTTAGATTAAGTGTCTTAAGTACAAGAAAAAAGGTACTCTTGGTAAGACTCGAAAAATTGCATCGTTTTCTCAAAAATCGCATTTTAAGAATTGTTAACAATTTTTTTATGATATGATATGGTATTGACCGTTCTGTATTTTTTAAAAAAGAAAACATTTTACAAAAAAAATTATCAATTCAAAAACGACGTCAAAAGACGTGTACATAGTTTAAAGAGACGTCTAAACGGCCTAAGACACGTGTACACGGCTTAAAGATACATGTACATGGAGCACACAGTATGCGCTGCCGTCCTCTAGTTAATGTTCTCAAATCTTAAAATGCGATTTTTGAGAAGACGATGCAATTTTTCGAGTCTTACCAAGAGTACCTTTTTTCTTGTACTTAAGACACTTAATCTAAATTTTATAGACAAACTCTTTTTTATCCATTGGCCTAGAAAATGGAAATGTTTTAATATTTATAAACGCAGGTTCTCCGCCTATGGATTGATTACTATCACAATTTTCATACAGAATTTCTTGACTCATAAAACTATGTAAACGTGACAAAATTTAGCGCAATCGCTCCAGCCGTTTCAAATTTATAACAAAAAAACAATTTTCCAACTGCAACTTCAGGACCGTATTGCGCACAAACTAAGCAACTTTGACTAAGCCAAGTTTTGCTAAATCGGTTTATTTTGGTCCGAAAAATACGTGGTAGAGTTGTTTAAAGACCTTTTAGAGACACCTTGTATATGTATATACTTATTTGCCTACTCAATTTTTAATATAAGCATTTAGAATGTAGCAGGTATCTAAATTAATACAGCTTAACCCACATGTATTTACAGTGGGTCTAGCGGGCCCAATAACATTTAGTAACAACGTTGTTTAGTACTAAAAATATATTTCTTATAACTGCAATTGAATACCTGCCTATACAAATCTTTTACTGAAATTCTACCTTTACCTGTATTTCGTTTTATTATTGTAAAAGCATTTGGGATATCTCTTCAGACTTAGGGTCGGTATTCCAATTCCGATTAAAATGTGGGTTAGCGTAATCATTGATTAAAACACCGGTTACTACAAACTTGATAATCATTGATTAAGAATGTCGTTAATCGGCGACATTTTAACCGGTGTTTTGGAGTACCTGATTACCATTTCATACATAGGCGCATAACTTCGAAAATTTTAATTCTTGTTATTATTGATAGTGGTTATGTTTTTATATGATTTTCTTTGCCATATATGCAACAGGATTTTTTTAAATTAATAATTATTTTTATCAGTGATTTACTTACTAATTGTATACCTTCTTTTCTAAATGAAATGAACAGTAATTACTTACTACAGAAGTATAATTAACTGATAGCTAGAAATACATTATTCTTTCTGACAAATGAGTTTTAGAAGTTTTTTAAATCATCTATAATTTTGGGAATTTTTCCCAATTCAAGAAGATCTTAAATATTTTATGGAAATTTATTCTTGCATTTAGTCTTTTTGTCTTTGTAATTACATTTAATCATCTTATTGAAATACCATATTAGTGGATCATATCTTGTACATGTCATTAACATATTAATTAACCTGTATTGAAAAATTACAAACGACAAAAGTGAAAAAATTCTATTAATTGAGTTAGCAGACGGTTCTTGATTGAACATTTTATTAATAACTATTTTAAATAAAAATAAAAATTAAACTCTTGAAAACTTTCCACAATTTTTATTTAGTCTTTGCGACATATTGCTGTGAACCTTCCGTTTAAATAGAATTTTTATAATTTACTTATTAAAGAGTCTATAAAATTGATGTTTGTACTAACTCTATAGGCAAAACAGCATAATTGATTATCTCTCGTGGGTTCTACTGTGATTTACTTCTTTCCTTACTTGTTTCACTTTCTTTATTATTGTGATGTTGTGTGGGATAGGGTTATAAATAATTATGACACCAGATTACTCGTGTGAAAAATGTATTATATACTTATCAATAACAATAGGTAGAATTTATTTTAGACTGTATATTATTTATTTACAATTCTTACAAATAACAGTTTTCACAATAATATCGTGTTCGTTCACTTAAATGTGTATTGAATCAATACAGGGTTTCTCCGCTTTCACTCTTTTCTTATAAAAAGCCTGTATATATAGGCCAAATTATATTGACTTGATAATGAAGGTACTGACTAATCGTCTTTATGCAAACATTCACACGTACTACATAAAGCTTGAATCAATCACCACCCCAGATACATTCCTAATGCATCACAAACTAATTGTCTAAACCTCTATTCTCACGGAGACTTTAGATTCTTAGTGCGAAGCGTTTAGGCGTTCCTGTTTATAAAAGTTTGAATATTGTTCAAAACAGTACTTTGTAAGGTCTTTCTTAATGAACACTGGTCCGTTGTGTAAGTATTCGCACACAGTACACTTTCAAGACTAATGTTCTTAATTTTAATTAAAATTGTGTCCCTATATTGACGTTCTATCATTTAAATAACTAAGTATTAAAAGAAATGGAGTGATTAGAGAGAACCTGTATATATTTGATTCAATTTAATAGTTAAAACAATATTATTTACTACTCACTGCGTAGATTCATATAATTCCTCGAATTCTTGTTGAAATTGGTTTTCCATTTTTGTGGATTCTTCTCTCATTGGAATCTTCTATAAATTAAATGATGACGCTCACTTTTTGAAAATATGGCGACCAGAAACAATTGGAAATTATTCCTATAGAAGCGTATATGCTTCTTGTTCGTTTGTGAATTGTTTGTCCCTTTATATTTGTTTTGCGGTAATAATGGTAAGCGTGTAACGACCCCACTTGACCATTATTCGCTCAACACGTAGATGTATTATTTTCTTCAAGAGACTCTATTACTTTGTTGTGAGTTAGAAGTTTTTAATGTAACAGGAACCAGCTAACAACTAACTAATTTTCTGTTCCGACGCGCTTTTTATAGTTGAAAATAAATGCCACACGCTATTTGATTGTTTTGCGGACTTTTATTTTTGAATTGTTCGTTGTAGCGCCTCTAGCGGATATCTCGACATTTATGCCTTGTCTCTTCTTCCTCTTGTCGTTTTTTAGGTTGGTATTTACTTTGGTATGTTTGATCTTGACATTTGATGTCTTCTACATTCACCAACGACAGTATTTGTTGTTGTTCCATATATTTATATCTAATGTGCAGTAAGTATATTGATATTCACTTTAATGTTTTTCTTACGTTATTTTATTCGTTTATTGCTATCGTAAACATTCATTGTACTTATAAATACACTCATTGCTACTTTCGTTATTTCGTAGATACATTCTTCGACCAAGCGCTAACCTTACTCGTATTTTTGTTCTGGTGCTTTTAATCGGAAAGAATGGAAAGAAATTGGATATTGTTTCGATCGTCAGTCCCTCCGTTTGCGGCTTCCCCGTCTGCTCCGTTTTCTCTTTGAACCATCTCATTGTGCGTGGTGAGTTTTGAATATCTAATATGCTGTAATAAATCATTGCTTTTTATATTAATGCTGCTTATTTCTTTGGTTACAGATGTTCGTTTGTATGTGCACTAAGTTTGAAACCATGAAGAAGATTGCAATTACTCGCATTACAATGAGAATTGATACCTTTCTTGTATATATTAAAAATATTATACTATTTTGTGATGTTCTTTATGATATACTTTATCTTAATATCCTTTTCAACGCAAGTGTATGTATTTTATTTCTAAGTTACTTGAGTGCATTAAGCCTCTTCATATACATTACGAGCATATCTTATTTTATTCTCTGAGTATAGTTTAATTGCTTTTAGATGATTGACTCTTATAATTATTCCGTTAGTTAACATCACTCTTTCACGGTTGTTGGTCTTAAGAGTCTTTCCATTTTTAAATGTAGGTTCTTTGCATAATATACTCAGAGCTCTTTTTGTTCCTAACTTATAGTCAGGTTCTTTATTTTCAAATTTGAATGTTATCTCGGGTTTTTCACTTCTGAAAATAAGCATTCATTTGCGTCATTGACTGTTATTGTTGAGGTTTTTCCTCACTTATTTCTAAATGATATGTATATATATATATAATATTCTTAATTAAAATACTTATATTCTATGTGCATACCTGTATTATCGTATGATCGAATAAATATTTATTTTAGAATAAATATTTCTTAGACTATAAGTGAGTTTTCTTATTGCTAATATTGATTTAAATACACGAGTATATCTTAGTGTCAACGTTAATTATATCTACTTCTAACATTTTATGATTATATACAATATTGTTTTAATTTCTAAAGTAAAGTTCACTGCAATATGTTTCGGTATTTCTCATACCATTCTCCAGCTGAACTAACAGGTCAATTTGTGTGAAGGGTGTTATATATGCCGTTGTGTTTATTGTCTCTTTGTACATAAGTGTATTTTGAGTGTGTGTGTGTGTGTGTGTTTGTAAAATCTGTGTGTGTGTTCGTTACTTTCTCTTTTCTTTGAATTGATTTTTTAATTTCTAATATTTCTAACAAATTTATTTTCGGTCCTTTGTTTACAGTATGTATAAGTTTACAACTATCTATATCGGGAAAATGGAGATTATCTATTCAATGTTCGGCAAGGCCTGTATTTCTAATATTATGCAATATTGATTTTTTATGTTCTTTTTATCTAGTTTCGATCTTTCTGCCACTTTGTCCGATATAGATAGCTTTACAGTCTGTGCAACTAATTTTATATACACCTGCTGTGTCGATAAGTTTAGTTCTTTCCTTGTTATTGACTAACATAGCACCTAAATTGTTTTTATTTATGTTAACTGTTTTGATTCCTATTTTCTTAAATATTCTGTTAATTTTATAATTAATATGTGGAATGTATTGTATAATTTGTCATTTCGTGTTGTCTTTTTCTATTATTTTAGGATAAAAGTGTATTTTGAGTTTTTCTCTTTGTTTATGTTTGATAATGTCGTCTACTTTTTTCTCTTTAAATCCATTATTTCTAGCTGTAGTTTTAATTATGCGTAATTCTGTGTTGAAGGTCTTCGGTGGTGCTCACGGTTGGTCAGCTCCGGAATTTTAACCCAAAATCGGGGGATACCGAGTTAATAATACGCAGAAAGGAGACAAGTGTGAAAAAGGAAAAAGTAGAAGAAGTGATACAAAAATACAAGAAGAAAGCAGAAGGTAAGAGAATTATATTCAGGATAAGTAACATGTGTTTACTGCCTCCGAGAGGTCGACTCGGGCATTAGATACATACGGACAACATTTCAACAATAACAACTATGAAAAAAGTACGGTGCTGCGAAGCAAACCAGAGAGATAGATAAACAGAAATAATAAAGTACGGTACCCTGAAGAGAAGTCGGGCGTCAACAAAAATAAATAGAGGCCATAAGAAGGAAAAGATGAGCAGTGACGAAGCAAATACAGATGAGGGAAAGGAAGGAGCATACAGTAGAGGAAACGCTCAGGATTTCGGTAAGAGTAACAAAACCCAAAGAACACCGATTAAACACATACATAAGAAATACTCAGATAACGATGAATACTCTACGGATGAAGGAAAAAGAAAACGAGGTGGACAAGAAGATGATAATGGAGGAACTATGAAAGAAGCTAAGAAAACATCCAAAAATTTTGAAAGGATGAGAGATGGAAACGATGAAAAGTTTGACAAGATTATGCAAATGCTAATGAATTTAACCGTAGAAATAAAACAAATCAGGGAAGATGAAAAAGAGTATAAAAAATTACTGCAAGAAGTGATGACGGAGAATCATAAAATGAAGGAGGAAAACCAATAAATGAAACAGGAAAACGACCAGATAAAGAAAGAAAATGAAAAGATAAGAGCAAAAATCCGAATATTAGAAAATAGAACGGAACACTTGGAAAAGGAGAAGAAAAGAAATAACGTAGATGTATCAGGCATGGAGGTAAACGAAAACAGTCCAACCAATGTACAAGAGAGAGTGGAAACATTTATAAAAGAAATCTTACAAATTGATGTACACATAAAGGCGGCGAATAAATTGGGCCGGTCAACATGTTCATTAGAAATGGAAAGCGCACAAGAAAAAACAAAACTCATGCAAAACAAGGCTAAACCCAAAAATATAGACAATCACGTAAATATGAACAACGATTTAACAAAAAAAAAAAAGAAAGGGAAATCGAGAAAAAGATAAGACAGAAAGCACACAACGCAAGAGAACAAGGAGCCAGCATTAAATTTGGTTACCAGAAATTAATGATTGATGGAAGAGAGTGGAAATGGGATAGAGATAAAGATGCCCTGCAGGAGGATATAAACAAACAGAGGACAAAAAACTAGCTATAGACACCGCAAATATCATAAAGATGACGATTGGGACAAGGATAAAGGAATAAGACGATGGTAAAGAAAATGATAAGAAAAATAGGAATAAACAAAGCAAAAGTGGAACTTACAAGCCAAAAGCAGACACATGGAGCCAGAAAGTATTACATAGAAAGAAAATAAAATACAAAGACACATATGAGGAGGAGAAGAAAAAACCTATAAACACGACAAAAGGAAGTGACAATACAATGAGAAGTCAAAGCTATTCAATGAATAAGGAACACGAAAGGAAGAGGAGGCATACTATTATGTGGGGTACGTGGAACGTAAGAAGCGTAATTGAAAAGGAGGATGAAATAGTCGAATTTATTCGTTATTTCATTTCATGTAAAACATGTATACAATTTCGATCGCATTTATTTGATGTAAATAAATTGTATTTATTGCTTGTTTTGTACCCACGTTATTTCTCAATAAAGTTCTATTATCATTTGTATTTTAGCATATGTTAAATTTAGTACATTAAAAGACTATTGAGTTTATATTACTTATTTTTAATAAACGATAAAGGCGATTATCTAACTTAGTTATCTAATTATACATAACCTAAAATTAGATCGATCAATCTAACCGGAAAACGTAGGATGTCATCATTATAATTTCCATGTTCATTTTATAGTTTACAGTATCTTTCTTGAATCCGACTATAGGTTCACTAGAGAGGTGTACTCGAGAAAAGAGAAATCCATTATTGATTACTTCATCATAAACAGAGATAATTGGAATAAGGTAAAAGATGTACTGGTAAAAAGACATGCAGAAATAGGCAGTGACCATTACCTAGTGAAATTAGAACTCATGATAATTACACTAGACGACAAGGAAGAAAAGAGGAAGAAGGTAACAAAAGACAAAATAAAGTGCTACTAGTTAAAAGATAATAACACACAAGAAAGATATCAAGAATATATAAACAAAGAATAGCTAATAGGATCAATACCCCAAAGAATATAGATGATAAATGGATCGAATTTAAAGGAATTATTCTACAGGCGGCACAAGCTGGATGCGGAGTAATAAGAACTGCAGGACAAGAAAAGAAAGTGGAAGACGTACATACAAACAAGATTAGAAGAGGATTATAATATATACAAGCAGTTAAGGATGGAGGTAAATAAAATGGTTAAGCTTGCAAAGGCACAGACATGAGAAGAATTTGGTCACAAGATGAGGGAAAATTACGCAGAAAATCAGAAACTGTTCTATAGCATGTTGAAGAACCTACGACAAAAGAAACAAATAAAACTGAAAAATATAAGGGACAATGATGGAAACATAGTAACAAAGGAAAAACTAATAATGAGAAGATGGAGAGAGCACTTCAGAGAACTAACAGAAGCAAATAGCGAAGAGCACGGTAAAGAAGAAAACATACAAGTAGAATATAGTACAGAAACAAATATTCAGCCAATAACAAAAGAAGAAGTAATAGAAGCCATTAATAAACTGAAATCGGGAAAGGAAACTGGGGAGGATAAAATAACAGCATATATGATAAAATATATGGGAGACAAAGCAAAAACTGAATTTTGTAATCTGCTGAATGATATATTAACAAAACAGAAAATACCCAAAGATTGGAACATGGCAATAATACTACCACTTATATATATATAAGAAAGAAGACATGAGAGAATGCGCAAACTATCGGGGAATTGGATTAACTAGTATACCTGGAAAAGTACTAACAGGGATACTAGAAAAGAGACTAAGGGATATAATAGAACCAACACTAGAAGAACAACAGCATAGATTTAGAAGAGGTAGAAGTGCACAAGATCTAATATTCATAGTTAGACAGTTAGGAGAGAAATTTATGAAAAAAGGAAAACAAATACATATCTGCTTTATCGACCTACAAACGGCGTTCGACAGAATTAAAGGAGAAGACATCTGGGAAGCTCTAGAAAAAAGGGGGATAGAAGGGTATATTATCGATACAATAAAGGCCCTGTATAAAGGCAATAAAAATAAAGTTAGAACACATAATGAAGAATCAACAGAATTTGAAACAAAAATAGGATTAAAACAGGGTTGTGTTCTAAGCCCTCTTCTATTCACGATATTAATGGACGATGTTATTAAAGTTGAAAACAGAGATGTGAAAAACTGATAGTTGGTAGCTGGAGAATGCACCAAAGCGCTCTACGCGAATTAGTGTTCGCAGACGACATGATTGTATTAGCAGATTCAGAAAAGAATCTACAACAGAATCTAAATATATACCAATCAGAATTCAGGAAAATAAACATGAAAATTAATATAAGCAAAACAAAAACGATGATAATGTCAGAAAAGGAAAAGAAACACAAAATATGCTTAGAGGGAAGACAACTAGAACAAGTTAAAAGCTTCAACTATTTAGGCACAGTAATAGCAGAAAATGGAAGGATGGATAAAGCAATAGCAGAGAGAATAGGAAAGACAGGAATAATTTATAACATGCTTAAAGACACATTTCTTGGAAAAAAGGAAGTATCAAATGAAATAAAAACAGAGATATATAAAAAAGTAGTAATACCTTCACTAGTATACAGTTGTGAGTCTTGGACGATTTCAGATAGAAATAAAAGCCGAATAACAGCAGCAGAAATGAGATTCCTGAGAAAAATTGAAGGAATTACAAGGAAAGACAGAATTAGGAATGAGGTAATAATACAAAGAAGGAATCTGAAACCGGTTAAGAGAGTTATGGAAGAAAGACAGCTGGGTTGGTTAGAACACTTACACTGGATGCACAGAAATAGACCATCTAAACAGGTGCATGAAGCCAAGAGTACAGGGAAAGAATAGAATAGGAAGACCTAGAATACAATGGGAAGAACAAGTACGACAGGCAGCCGCAGAACGTGGTATACAATGGTGTGAAACAAGGAACTTGGCACAGAACATAAACTTGTGGAAAGAATAAATGCAATAGTAAGTTGAAATGTAGTAATAAAATCCGACACCTAACGGTACAAAGATGTATAGTTTAAATAAATAAATTCTGTGTTGAAATCTTCTTCACTTAGTGGTATGTTAATTAGTCTGTAAGCGAAACTATGTAGAGCAGCTCTACATAGTTTTGCTTACAGACTAATTAACATACCATTAAGTGAAGAAGATTTCAACACAGAATTACGCATAATTAAAACTATAGCTAGAAATAATGGATTTAAAGAGAAAATAGTAGACGACATTATCAAACATAAACAAAGAGAAAAACTCAAAATACACTTTTATCCTAAAATAATAGAAAAAGACAACACGAAATGGCAAATTATACAATACATTCCACATAATAATTATAAAATTAACAAAATATTTAAGAAAATAGGAATCAAAACAGTTAACATAAATAAAAACAATTTAGGTGCTATGTTAGTCAATAACAAGGAAAGAACTAAGCTTACCGACAAATCTGGTGTATATAAAATTAGATGCACAGACTGTAAAGCTATCTATATCGGACAGAGTGGCAGAAAGATCGAAACTAGATTAAAAGAACATAAAAGATCAATATTGCATAATATTAGAAATACAGGCCTTGCCTAACATTGTATAGATAATCTCCATTTTCCCGATATAGACAGTTGTAAATTTATACATAATGTAAACAAAGGACCAAAATTAAATTTGTTAGAAATATTAGAAATTAAAAAATCAATTCAAAGAAAAGATAAAGTAACGAACACACACACAGATTTTACAAACACACACACACACACCCATAATAGACACTTATGTACAAAGAGACAATAAACACAACGGCATGTATAACACCCTTCACACAAATTGACCTGTTAGTTCAGCTCGAGAATAGTATGAAAAACAAAGAGAAAAACTCAAAATACACTTTTATCCTAAAATAATAGAAAAAGACAACACGAAATGACAAATTATACAATACATTCCACATATTAATTATAAAATTAACAGAATATTTAACAAAATAGGAATCAAAGCAGTTAACATAAATAAAAACAATTCAGGTGCTATGTTAGTCAATAACAAGGAAATAACTAAGCTTACCGACAAATCTGGTGTATATAAAATTAGTTGCACAGACTGTAAAGTTATCTTTATCGGACAAAGTGGCAGAAAGGTCGAAACTAGATTAAAAGAACATAAAAGATCAATATTGCATAATATTAGAAATACAGGCCTTGTCGAACATTGAATAGATAATCTCCATTTTCCCGATATAGATAGTTGTAAATTTATACATAATGTAAACAAAGGACCGAAATTAAATTTGTTAGAAATATTAGAAATTAAAAAATCAATTCAAAGAAAAGTTAAAGTAACGAACACACACACAGATTTTACAAACACACACACACACACACCCATAATAGACACGTATGTACAAAGAGACAATAAACACAACGGCATGTATAACACCCTTCACACAAATTGACCTGTTAGTTCAGCTCGAGAATAGTATGAAAAATACCGAAACACATGTCGCAAAGACTAAATAAAAATTGAGAGTTTTATTTTTATTTTTATTTATATTTAAATTAGTTATTAATAAAATGTTCTACAAAGAACCGTCTGCTAACTCAATTAATAAAATGTTTCCGCTTGAGACAAGAATCCCTGGAAGATGCTGATCGGTCGAGTCGACCAATTGAAGTGATAACGCCTCAACAAATTTCAATTAATGAACATTTAGTGCTAGAAGATCGCCGTATGAAAGTTAAGGAATTAACAGTGATAACAAATATTTCCGAAACAAGTGTTCGCCGAATTCTCCATGACCATTTGGGTATGAATAAAATTAGTGCTTGATGGGTACCGCGACTTCTTTCTGCTCTCCAACGTGAACGTCGAGTCGAATGTGCGCAGTCGTCTTTAAACATGTGTGGAGAAGACCCAAACCAATTTTGGAGTCCATCGCCACAGGGGATGAAACAATGGTTCTGCTTCACGATCCTCTATCGAAAAGGGAGTCCATGGAATGGCGGCGACCTGATGAACCTCGTCCCAGGAAGGCGAAAGTCGTTCAATAAACGAAAAAGGTGATGGCCACAATATTCTGGGATTGTGAGGGCATTTTGCTAATTGACTTTAAAGAGCGCAATACAAGTGTGAACGGCACATATTATGCGTCTTTATTGCATAAATTAAGGGACAGTATTCGTGTAAAACGTCGTGGAAAATTGAAAAAGGTGTGCGATTATCGCACGACAATGCTCCTGTCCATACTGCCGCCATTTCACAAGCTGCCATCCGCGAAGGCGGCTTTCAAGAATTGGAACATCCGCCGTATAGTCCGGATATGGCTCCTTGTGATTTTGTTTTGTTTTCTATTTAAAAAAAAATACCTTTAGGGGGCGTAGATTTAAGGACGACAGTGAGTGGGAAGCAGCTGTTATAGTTTGATGGAAAAAATTCCGATTATTCTTACAAGGGTATCGAATTATTAATTAATCGTTGTAATAAATTTATAGAAGTTAGGGAGATTACATTGAAAAATAAAAATTATTATATTGTTCCAAGTTTCTTTTTTTTGTATATCAGGCCGAGAATTTGTGGCGCCTACCTCGTATAAGGAACACTGGAACATTAGAAACTCATGTTTGAATAAAATCCCTATTTTAAATAAAATTGTAGAACGTCAAATTTACTAAAATACATGTGAAGTATTAGAATACGTTAAAATTATTATAATTTTCAAGAAAATGATTAATATCCTCTATACTTCTACTAAATCTATTATGTATGCAATAAATAGATGGAATAGATATAAATAACTATAAGAATCTTTTCATCTTTATTAGCAATGACATTTCAATTAAATATGTATTCGTTTCACACAAATGTATATTAAGACTGAAATAACACGGGCTATAAAAGATGAATGAACGGGAAAACTTCTGGGATACTTGGCCTGTTGTTAGTGTCCCTATCACATTTACTTCGAAGTTGATTTAATCGAAAATAATTTGATGTAGGTTACACCACTTGATGTGGGTTACTATCCTAAATTAATCGAAGTCATTTAGGCATAACTTTTCTATTGTAGTTGCATATTTTAACGATTTTATGTTCTAGCATGTTGAAATTATACTTTATCGAAATAATAAATTCATTTAAATATTAAATATTATGTATATAATAAAACATTTTTTGTATAATATTGCTAGAATTAACTATATATTTTAATGGTTTTATTTTTGAAATTTAAACTTTTCCTATCAAAGATAGGTATATGCATACATTTCTATAAAAAATGCAGTGATCTGTGTAAATAAGGTGTCCAAAACAAACAGAAAATACAAAAGTAAATAAAGTATTATTATGAAATATTTCGTATAAACTACTCTTAAGTAGCTAATTTTAAATAAACTGATACTTATGTTGGAATTTTAGCATAGTTTTAAATATTTGCAGCGTCATAAGTTCTTATCTTATTAAATGTTTTTTGACTTGTGTACGAATTTAGATTAATTAAAAATAGAATTTGTAAGTACCTCTTTTCAACACAAGATGTCACTGGCAGATACAACGATATAAGCATTTTATGTTTTCATTAAGGTAGCTACACACATGCAACAAAACATCGTGCCGAACTCCATCGCGTCTCAAGTGTGGACGCAACCATGCAACAGTGCAACCGCGCAACATCGCAACATAACGGCGTCCCATCAGTTGTCGGTTTCCTGCCGTCGCATCAAAGAAATGTTGCGCGTTCACGTTGCGCTATATGTTCGCGTGTCTGGAAGGGCCTGGCGAACATTCTGGCGAACAAATAATAAATGCCCGAGATTATTTTTAATTTCACTTAAATTCACCGAAGAAAGTTTTTATGGCGTGGGAATGTTCCTTCCAAATAATTCAAAACATCTGTGTTTATTTTTTGTCTCAAAATAATTCTAAACATCTGTGTCATATTTTGTGGAAGAAAACGCATTTTCTTACTTTTTCAAATAATAAATTTGTCGGATATAATTTTAAATCGTTCTTTTTGGAATTTACGTCCGATTGAGTTTAATCAGACTGAATTAGATATCGGTTCGGTGTGGAGTGAACGGAGGATGTGATTCTTGCTTTGATCGACATTTATCGAGGAAAAGTAATTTTGTGAAATACCATAGCATCCCAGATAAAGTTAAAAAAAATGGTGTTTGCCACCAACGTCTTGGCCTACGTTTTTTCTTTTCCACTAAATGCATAACTATATACGCTGCAGCCGCAATGTCCATCTTGCTTGGAAAACATTCATGAACTGATCAAGAACGATGAGACGGCATTATGTTCGCGTTGATGTTACGCGACGATTTTATGTTGCACCTCAAAACTTCATCAAACCGCAACTTCGTCGCGCAACAAGGAATGTTGCCCGACGGAGTTCGGTACGATGTTTTGTTCATGTGTGTAGCCACCTTAGATATATTTAAGATGTAAATCAAACACAGGAAAAATACTGTATCATAAAGTAAATTAATTGTAATGATAATTTATGAATACTAAGTAATTTTTTTATTCTTTTTATGTAGTACTAACACAAAATATATCAGAAAGATAATTTGAAAAAAATTATAATACAATTTACTCATTAAGTCAGTAATGCATACAAATATTTAGTATTATCAATGTGGAATATATTATATATCCTTTTAGCAATGCTTAGATTCGATATTTACTGATATTTTAAATACTCTTTGTACAAGCGGAAAATATTGCGTTTCGAAGTTCTGAATCGGAAGCTCAAAAGTATAATGACATGGAATATTTTGTTTAAGAGGACCAAAAATATGGGTATTTATTGATGGCTGTGTTCAGTTAATGGTCTCTGTGACAGGATAAGGGAGTAATACGATATGGATTTATTACTGTTTTGAAGGTCTCGTATGTTAATTTCTTCAGGTAGCACTCTAGGATATTTAAATACCCCTTGCTCGAATATAGGAATATTTACTTTTTAATATCCAATTCCTTGTACTTGTAAACTCAGGAGTGTAGATTTTCGTGTATGTTACTTAATTATATACCTGTATGATTTTAGATAAGACTTCTTCTTGGTATGTATGAGGTTATGTTTCTTATATATAGTCACAAATAATATGAAATTTGTTTAACTTAGCTTTCATTACTTTTAGCTGATTTTACAGATTTTATATTCACACAAATTGGCTTTCTGTGAGCACGACTTTTTCTATGACCGATTTCACTCTCAATCAGTCTACCTTAAATTGTTTTTCACTTGGTCATCGTGGAAAAATCTCTGTTGATTTAAAAAAGAAGAAAATATACCGTAATATCGAACCTATGATTCGCTACTCGGCTGGGCATGTTTCTAATAAGATGCTGAATGTGTAGCTTCTATAAGCTCATTGGAGAGTTAGGAAGTACATCAACCATTCAACTTATTATATCCCAAAGATATTCTATGGTAATAGGTAGGAGGCGGACGTTCCCGGTTTAAACTACGACGGAGTTACAATGGAGCAAAGAAATAATGTAAACAACACACATTTATTGAATAGCATTATTCATATGGTGAACTGCAACATCTATTATTGACTCACATGTTGACGGGAAAACGACACAAAAAAAGTCCACTTAACTTGTTAATATCCTATTTTCATAGGCGTAGATACAGTGTGACTAGTGAAGTCCGCATCATATGGGATTTTTTTTTATTAATAGATTTATTCTAAATTTGAGTTTGGCATCAATTTCTGCTTCGATCAAGATGAAAATTAACCAAAAAAATAATAGTCACGTGATTCGCATTATCTGTCAAATTTAAATTTTTTTCCAAAAAAAAATCAAAAGTGGGGTTATTTCTCAAAATATCGAAAAAAGTTATTAGAAAAAGTTTTTCTAAAAACAATTTTTAGCCCATACGCAAAATTTCAGCTGCATAAGATAATTTAGATTTTTTGCCATTTTTTTTGTAAATTGCACCACTGTTGCGAAATAAGACAACGCAACCTACATAAAACTTCTTAGTTTTAACAACGCTAGTAGGGTACTTTGGACAGTTCTGGCACCTCCTCCCCCTCTCACCCAGCTCCCCCTCACCCCCCTCGCCCTAGTGGCGCCCTCTGCCAACCCAACTGATGTGGCGCCCCCTCGCGGTCGCCAACCCAACTAAAAATTGCAGATTTCATCATTACCAACCCAACTAAAATTGCAGATTTCATCATTACCAACCCAAGTGATGTGGCGCCCCCTCGCGGCCTCCAACCCAACTAAAAATTGCAGATTTCATCATTACCAACCCAACTAAAAATTGCAGATTTCATCATTACCAACCCAACTAAAAATTGCAGATTTCATCATTACCAACCCAATGTGGCGCCCTCTGACGGCCACTAACCAAACTAAGAAATGGCAGATTTCATCATTACCAACCCAATGTGACGCCCTCTCACAGCCACTAACCAAGAAATGGCATCTCTCATGATTACCATAATGCAGCATCCTCTCACGGTCACTAGCCAAACTAAGGTGACGTCAGACAAAATGGCGGACCATCAAGATGGTCTTTGCTTCTAGAGAATTCCTGAATAAATTACCAGGCTTGCTATCGCGCTTCTCAATGTACTTCAAACAGGTCTAAACATGTTTCCAGCGGAAACCGCAACGGCTGTCTGCTTCTGTGATAGCCGCATGCGCAGAAAATATAAAAAGCACCCCCTGATGGATACTAGCCCAACTAAATATTAAATATATAAGAATTTCGAATGTAATATCATCAGTATCAATTGCAAAGCAGTGTAGCACCTTCTATATAGTATAATGGCGGTGCAATACGAGAAATTTGATAACTTTTTGTCTGCTAATGGTATTGAAATACCTATCATAGTGCGAGATTGGTTATTATCCTCGGAATTGAATCAAAGTGATTGTTTATTCATAGCGGCATTCGCATATCAAAACATGCAATATTTTGATATCGATGAATTAATGAACGTTTTGGAATATTGTAACCCAAATATGAGCCAACTTAAAAAGTGGTACATTTATAGTGAGTATGAATATATATGTGAACCTGATTTAGATCTTCATGCTGAAATTTACGTATTCGACATAGAAACATCGACTGTACTGACTTTAAATAAGAACATACCGAAGATGTTAATGAGTTGGTATCCTCAATATAATCATCCTGAATTGGACTATAATGACGAGCTGGCCGCGACTGGTGGTGGATATGTTATATACGCTCATCAGAAGTGTTTCGCAAGTAGCTAACATGTACAGACCCGCCTAAACATGTCTAGACTTGCTGGAAATACATCAGTCGACAATGTCCGTTGAAAGCAGGCGGAGGGTTCTTAGACAGAAGAAAGACTTGTTGAACATTAGAATTATGAGGTTTATATCCGAAATTGAAAAAATCAAATCTGATTTAGAAATGTATGCGTTGGTAACAAATATTAGTAAAATAAAGCTATAAAATGGAGAATATGGAAAAATATATGATTAGGTCTTTTGTTGTACACTTTATATAATTTTATAAATAAATATATGTAATATACATTATTAAATAAAGAAAATATAACATCCAACATTTTTTCCTTAAAATACCCCTTTTAGATATATATATATATATTGCACTAGTGGAGGGGATAATATTCTTGCAACACATATAATAAATAATATACCCTAATTTACTCAAATCTTGTTATTTGTATTACTAATAATATCTCCTCTCTTACCTAGTCATTCAAATTTACTCAATTAATCTCAGGTTATAATCTATGATAATGATAATGTACCACTCAGTATATAATATTTTAAAATTTTTGCACCAAAATTAATGTACTCATATGCTATTATAGGTTTCTTTATTTCTTTTATCTATGCCCAAACACTACTCAGTTTTATTCTTAATCAATTTAATTAATTCTTTTTTTTTTTTTTATAATAATAATATTATTTAATACATTTAAAAATAAATATTAATCTCCTAACTCTTTCAAATATTAATTACGATTCATCACTTCTTTATGGTATGACTTTCCTATAAATGTAACTAGTTTTATTTTTAACCGCGCAGTACAAGCATTTCATTTACTTTAATAAAGATGTCGCTTATGTATTTACCGTTATACACTGCTACATAAAAATAACAATTTAAATGTTTCTAATAATCTTGTTATACTTATTCTTATAATGAAAAGAAAATTGCTGCTAATAAATTATCCCTCTTATAGGATTACAATAGTACGGTATGTATACTTTTCCTCTCACTATAAACTTTATAATGCTATTTTATTTTAGTTTACTTGTAGGTCATTGACTTATCAGCTTCTATGTCCGTTATAAAAATGTCTAACACAATGTTACTATTTTACCAAGTAAAAAGAAGAATTTCACCACAATACTAGTTTAATGACAACAAATATAAAAATCTTGATTCGAAAATATACATCCAAAATAGTTATTCGACATGTACATAAATAGTTAACCTGTCTAATCGCACCTGTACGTTTATTGTGATATGAAGGATGTTTAGCAAATGTTATTTATTCAAAAGGTATGTACAAAATTCAATTCAATGTATTTTTTTTCAATTTAGCATGCATTATACGATGCAAGTCAATTATCTATAAACAACCTTCGTCTATAAAATATTAAACAAGTTGTAGGTATGTTTTAGTACCAAGGTCATGTCAATTCATTTATATATGTGCATAATCTGTAACTTTTTATGAAAATAGAGATTTAATCTTTTAACAAAACGTATTTCTATACTTGTTCTAGACTAGTAATCAATTCTAAATAATATTTAAGACTTTTACTCGATATACAATTAAATAAATTCAAATTTTCCTTATTTAAAAATTATACAACCTCTTGTTAATATTTATCGTCTATCTCTGGTTTGTTTAAATTATGTTTTCCTTTTTTTCTCACAGGATCTTCCTGGACTCGTTCTGTGCAACTGGTAACTCTCTGGAAACCCTCCTAGCACGACTTTTGGTGTATCCTCGTTCTCCTCCAGGATCTGGAACTGCTTCGGTTATATCTTACAGGATGTATCTTGTTGTGTCCTCGAAACTGCGGGATATCTTCTGGATTTAAATGCAGCTGTACTTCTATTTCGAATTAACACTGAACTAGACCTCTTCGGAAATATATATGGGTTACCGGATCCTCTAAATAATTTAACATTTACTGGAACGACATCAGGGATTCTAACTAGTGGAACTTCTCGTTTTTATACAATAAGCTGGACTTGGATAACTGGAATCCCTCTTTGAACTCACGTGCAACTGATGGTTTCAATATTCCGCTCGGACTTGGTTAATATTTGGTAAGTAATCTTTAAATATTTATTTTCCTTAGAAGATATCTTCTTTTTCCATACAGGATATCAATTAATTAAATTATAATGAAATTATTGAATGATTTTATGCTTCTTTATAATATATTTTGATTCTACCATCAAATAAATATTTTCTATGCTGAAAAGAACACTAATAGCACCAACTTTCGCGGTTTTAGTGAATTTAAGATATACTTTTCGGAATAAAATCGTGATTTTCCGAAAAGTACACGCGCCTTTCTTGAAAAAATATTTTTCAATCCCTTGTTTGTTTATCGTCACCAAGACAATATTTTCGTTTTCTAATTTCATCCAATTAAATTCCTTTTCTCACAATTCTTGTTCAAAATGGTATTATAAAACTTTATTGATACGTTTCAGTGCTTTTCAAACTTTAGTAAACCTTCTCTATTAAATCTCTATTAATTTATAATAATGAATTACTAAGACTTTGTACTTCAAAAAATATTGCTAATCAAAATTTTCTGTAAATGTCAATTTTGACAGATCCGCTTATTCAAACTTTACCCGCGCAATTATTTACCAAGTTGTTTCCTTCATACTTCAACAATCAACATTAAATTATTTTACTTTACATTATTGTTAATTAGACAAGTTTTACAAGATTTCAAACTACATTTTTACATAAATAATAATATTTAAATCTCCATTTTCAGATACCAATGAAAATTACTGCCACCAAGAACCTGGTCCACTACAACTCCTTCAAGTACTGTTTTCATAATTGACTGCACACATCTTTATTGTAATAAATAACATTTTAAGTATACACAACTGTTCTTTTTTAGTTTAAATATTTTAATTTAACAGTCACAAAGAAAAATTAGTAAAATTAAATAATCCTTCCAACTTGTTCAAAAATATATACAGTGCCAAACATCAATATTGTTACTCAGCACATATGCCCCTTTTAAAAAATGTAAATTTTCAACTCGAATCAAAATTTATATTTATTAAACAAAATCTGATAATACACATGTTTATCAAGGTGCTCAAAACAATTATTTTAATCAACTAAATCCTTTAACAAATTTCAAATGAATCTTCTATTATTTGGTAATAACATATAACATTTATTTATAACTATCTGTACATAACAGTGTTTAAATTCAAAATTATTTGTGACACTCATAACTATAAAACTCAACTTTCTTATAAGTCCAAAAGTAATATAAGGCTTTTCTTTATTTTCATTTTTATTATAAAAGTATAAATTTATTTATTTAAATGGATGTCTTTGACCTGTATAACAAAATTTTTGTTTCATTATTTATCGTACTATGTATTATAATCCTTCTTGATTTTTCTATCACTTATTAAAATATCTATATTTTTTTTTTTTAATTGCCACCAAACTTTTTAACATTAATTGTATATATGTTTTTCTGTGTTTCCTAACTCAAACTCCTTATAAAAATATTATCTGTACTAACTTTTACATAAATAGGTGAATAACATATTCTTTTTATCTGTCTATGCCTCAGTTACTTATTTGCCTCTTTTAGAATGATTCACTATGCTTACTAATTATATATTATTTTCATTATATACTGTTCTCATTCGAACAAATTCCCTTTTTACCTATAATTGACATTTTCGTCATCCCCTATACTTTCATTTATGGAAAGTCCATATTTTTATTTTAACTTATCGTTTTTTAAGGCTTACGTTACCTATATCATTCTTTTTTAGACACTTTTGGTCCTACATTTTATATCATTTTTGGGTATTTTCCACCCTTTTATACATATTCACTCTATAATAATTCCATATTCTTATGGTACTTTTAATATTTACTATTTATTGTAAGCATTTATTTTCATCGAACATATTTTATTTTTTAAGAGGCTCTTCTTAACTTCTTTCTTTTCCATTTCTTCATCACCTAACATGTTTGTTACATCTTGATAATTATTTTCTAACTTTATTCAGTGCTTTATTTATTCTGAAACATTCTTTTTTAATTTTATAAGGCTCAAGGTTATTTATCCTCTATACAACTTCTTTATCCATTTCATTCCATTTAAATACTCAGGCAAATCTATTTACTAGTAAGATTACTTATATTACCTTCTCTTATGGTTATTTACAAATTTATATACAATATGGGAATGAGGATATAACTTATTTTTTTCTTTAATTACTCATCATTTTTTTTTTTTTAATAACTAATAATTGTAACAGACCTATAACTAAACTAATCTAATATAATACCGGAATACTTTATGTACATTCTTTATCTGAAAATCTCTCTATAAATTCAAATTATTTCTCGATAAACATGAACTTGTCTGTATACATGTATATCTGTTTCATCATTTTGCCTTTTATTCATTTTAAAGAAAGCGAAATTCAATATGCCCCTTTCTTATCAATTTGTTATCTGTATCTGGTCATGCCCCTATCTTATAATAAGGTATTTATGTCCTCCTAATACTTCATTACTATATAATTATTTATTTTCTAATAAACTTCAGGTCTCTATTTGTCAAAAACTTTTGAAATTTTGAGATCTACATGTTACTTGGATAAGCAGGTGTTGTAAGTACCTTCAGAAGACGATCTCCTTTCTTATCTTCTGTCCTGACTAAAATTTCCTTGGTATGAATTAGCATGATTCAGAGAAATAATGTCATTTCTCCTTTTACAGTTTAAACTTCCAATATTGTTCTTACTTATGCAAATAATGTGGATTATTTGTCATATTAAATTGTCGTTGATTATTTGTCGTATTATATCATTGTGGATGATTTGTCTTATTAAATCATTGTGGATGATTTGTCTTATTAAATCATTGTGGATGATTTGTCTTATTAAATCATTGTGGATGATTTGTCTTAATAAATCATTGTGGATGATTTGTCTTATTAAATCATTGTGGATGATTTGTCTTAACTCAGAATTAGGAAGTGTCGTTACTCACTTACACAATACAATCTCCCAATATTGTGTCTTACCTATTATTTCGGAAGATTTAATATAACTCAGATTTAGGAAGTGGCGTTAATCACTTTCACAGTACAGTCTTCCTAATACTGTGTCTTACCTATAATTTCGGAAGATTTAATATAACTCAGATTTAGGAAGTGGCGTTAATCACTTTCACAGTACAGTCTTCCTAATACTGTGTCTTACCTATTATTTCGGAAGATTTAATATAACTCAGATTTAGGAAGTGGCGTTAATCACTTTCACAGTACAGTCTTCCTAATACTGTGTCTTACCTATTATTTCAAACTGTCGTATATACATTTTCCCAGTCAATTTTTCCCATTACTAATTTTAATCGGATTCTATTCTGTAAGATGTCCAATGTTACTACTTGAATCAAATTTTCTATATACCATTGATCATTTTCTTGCATAATATACGTGATCTCGTTCATCATACTTTCAACCTTGTTGAAAAATATCATAATCCCAGCATTTCTTAATATCAATATGTCTGTACCATCCTGAAATTCAAAATCATGTCCTAAAAATTTTCTGACATCTATATCCAAAATCACTGTAAAATAATACACCTTCCTTTGCAAATCTCTATCCACATAAATTCGTTTTCTCTCAACGAAGTCATTCCCATTTGCCGTTCCTTTAAATTGACTCCAAATTTTCCCTTCTGTATTTCCTATAACATTTCTTATATGTGTTGGTATTTTACTATGTTTAACTTTAAAATTCCTTCCAGTATACTTTACGACTCCTGTAACTATTCCTGTAGTATACCTGGACAAATATAAATCTAAATTGCTATCATCTTCTTCTCCTAATAAAAATGTGTCCAAATATAATCTTAAAATTTTTCTATCGGAATCTAAGTATTTTGTTCTCTTTTGTAATGTAATATTTTTATCCATTTTCTTAATTTCAACTGTGTTTTGTTTACAGTCGATACAATTAATCTCAACATTTTCTATTATCTTTTCTTCAACCATATCTGTTTTGTCAAAGACTTCTTTATTTCCCTGATCTACTTCCTCTCGTATGCGTTTAGCTAACTCCTTATGTATCTCACTATTGTTCTTTTCTAATTGTTTAACGTTTTCTTGTACTACCTTTACTTTACCTTCCACCTCTTGTACTTTATTTGTAATAAGAGTTTTAACTTCCTTATCCTTAATTTTCATCTTATCATCCATTTCTTTCCGCATTTTAACTTCCCTGTTATTCATCTCTGTAGTAAGTTTAATAACCTTTTCTTCGGTATTTCTTAATAAAGATTCCTTTAATTCTTCAAGATTTCTTCTATTTTCTTCTCTAGTATCAATGCTAGCCTTCTCCAATTTATCCAATTTTTCACCTAATTCTTTTTTATCCTCTTCCCTATTTTTCTTACTTCTCTTAAGATCCTCCTCTCTATTTTTCTTATTATCTTCATTCATTTGTTTTAATATTTGTAAAATTGGTCCAAAATCTACTACTGGTGTCGACATTTCTATTTTAGAAGTCTCTCCTTGTATTTCCACCTTATCACCTCTATCCTGTAACTCTCCAGTTAATTGACCTTCTACCTGCACCTGTGACATATCTTCTCCTCCCTCTAGTACATTCACATTCTGTCCTACCTCCTCTTCATTATCACTAGATGATTCAGATCTATTTAATCCAAAATTACTCTTAGATCTGGTATTCATTTTAAATAATTATAATACACAATTTCTTATACCTTAATATACTTTAAGCTGATTTAATTACCTATGTAAAATGTATACTAATGTTACCGCTATTACTATGATTAATAAAATATTTGAAATATGTTGTTGCGAGTCTTATTTTAATTTCTTCACGTTAGATACGTCATAAAATGAGCTAAGGAGGGTAATATAAATTACAAACACCTAATCAAAATTAATAAAATAATCAAAATACTATTTGCGAGTCTTATTTCAATCGCTCCACGTTGGGCACGCCATAAAATGCACTAGTGGAGGGGATAATATTCTTGCAACACATATAATAAATAATATACCCTAATTTACTCAAATCTTGTTATTTGTATTACTAATAATATCTCCTCTCTTACCTAGTCATTCAAATTTACTCAATTAATCTCAGGTTATAATCTATGATAATGATAATGTACCACTCAGTATATAATATTTTAAAATTTTTGCACCAAAATTAATGTACTCATATGCTATTATAGGTTTCTTTATTTCTTTTATCTATGCCCAAACACTACTCAGTTTTATTCTTAATCAATTTAATTAATTCTTTTTTTTTTTTTTATAATAATAATATTATTTAATACATTTAAAAATAAATATTAATCTCCTAACTCTTTCAAATATTAATTACGATTCATCACTTCTTTATGGTATGACTTTCCTATAAATGTAACTAGTTTTATTTTTAACCGCGCAGTACAAGCATTTCATTTACTTTAATAAAGATGTCGCTTATGTATTTACCGTTATACACTGCTACATAAAAATAACAATTTAAATGTTTCTAATAATCTTGTTATACTTATTCTTATAATGAAAAGAAAATTGCTGCTAATAAATTATCCCTCTTATAGGATTACAATAGTACGGTATGTATACTTTTCCTCTCACTATAAACTTTATAATGCTATTTTATTTTAGTTTACTTGTAGGTCATTGACTTATCAGCTTCTATGTCCGTTATAAAAATGTCTAACACAATGTTACTATTTTACCAAGTAAAAAGAAGAATTTCACCACAATACTAGTTTAATGACAACAAATATAAAAATCTTGATTCGAAAATATACATCCAAAATAGTTATTCGACATGTACATAAATAGTTAACCTGTCTAATCGCACCTGTACGTTTATTGTGATATGAAGGATGTTTAGCAAATGTTATTTATTCAAAAGGTATGTACAAAATTCAATTCAATGTATTTTTTTTCAATTTAGCATGCATTATACGATGCAAGTCAATTATCTATAAACAACCTTCGTCTATAAAATATTAAACAAGTTGTAGGTATGTTTTAGTACCAAGGTCATGTCAATTCATTTATATATGTGCATAATCTGTAACTTTTTATGAAAATAGAGATTTAATCTTTTAACAAAACGTATTTCTATACTTGTTCTAGACTAGTAATCAATTCTAAATAATATTTAAGACTTTTACTCGATATACAATTAAATAAATTCAAATTTTCCTTATTTAAAAATTATACAACCTCTTGTTAATATTTATCGTCTATCTCTGGTTTGTTTAAATTATGTTTTCCTTTTTTTCTCACAGGATCTTCCTGGACTCGTTCTGTGCAACTGGTAACTCTCTGGAAACCCTCCTAGCACGACTTTTGGTGTATCCTCGTTCTCCTCCAGGATCTGGAACTGCTTCGGTTATATCTTACAGGATGTATCTTGTTGTGTCCTCGAAACTGCGGGATATCTTCTGGATTTAAATGCAGCTGTACTTATATTTCGAATTAACACTGAACTAGACCTCTTCGGAAATATATATGGGTTACCGGATCCTCTAAATAATTTAACATTTACTGGAACGACATCAGGGATTCTAACTAGTGGAACTTCTCGTTTTTATACAATAAGCTGGACTTGGATAACTGGAATCCCTCTTTGAACTCACGTGCAACTGATGGTTTCAATATTCCGCTCGGACTTGGTTAATATTTGGTAAGTAATCTTTAAATATTTATTTTCCTTAGAAGATATCTTCTTTTTCCATACAGGATATCAATTAATTAAATTATAATGAAATTATTGAATGATTTTATGCTTCTTTATAATATATTTTGATTCTACCATCAAATAAATATTTTCTATGCTGAAAAGAACACTAATAGCACCAACTTTCGCGGTTTTAGTGAATTTAAGATATACTTTTCGGAATAAAATCGTGATTTTCCGAAAAGTACACGCGCCTTTCTTGAAAAAATATTTTTCAATCCCTTGTTTGTTTATCGTCACCAAGACAATATTTTCGTTTTCTAATTTCATCCAATTAAATTCCTTTTCTCACAATTTTTGTTCAAAATGGTATTATAAAACTTTATTGATACGTTTCAGTGCTTTTCAAACTTTAGTAAACCTTCTCTATTAAATCTCTATTAATTTATAATAATGAATTACTAAGACTTTGTACTTCAAAAAATATTGCTAATCAAAATTTTCTGTAAATGTCAATTTTGACAGATCCGCTTATTCAAACTTTACCCGCGCAATTATTTACCAAGTTGTTTCCTTCATACTTCAACAATCAACATTAAATTATTTTACTTTACATTATTGTTAATTAGACAAGTTTTACAAGATTTCAAACTACATTTTTACATAAATAATAATATTTAAATCTCCATTTTCAGATACCAATGAAAATTACTGCCACCAAGAACCTGGTCCACTACAACTCCTTCAAGTACTGTTTTCATAATTGACTGCACACATCTTTATTGTAATAAATAACATTTTAAGTATACACAACTGTTCTTTTTTAGTTTAAATATTTTAATTTAACAGTCACAAAGAAAAATTAGTAAAATTAAATAATCCTTCCAACTTGTTCAAAAATATATACAGTGCCAAACATCAATATTGTTACTCAGCACAATATATATATATATATATATAAAGCGCATCTCACTTAAAGAAATGCGTAGACATAGAAGTCGTATTTTTTAATGTGACTATATATAAGAATAATGTTTTGCAGCTGCACGTTTATACCTTCTCACGATTAAAAACTTCCTATATTGCTTTATACAGGATGTTGGGATACGGATATGTAATTCACCTTAAATAAAAAATGCGTGCATGTATAGAATTAATACTTTTTATTTTTATATAATCATAATATACAGTTTTAATAAAATTACAAAACATTATCTTCGTCAATCCAACTATTATGTGAATTATCGAACCCTAACCATTTTACATACGCTTTTCCGTCCTTTACACGTAATACTTTTTCAATCAGATATACATCTTTATGTTTAGTTTTCTGCAATTCATGTTCGTAGAAACAACCCAAAATCGGATCTCCATTCATATCTTCCAGCATATATGTTGGCGGATTTGTAGCATTAGCTTTAATAATCTTGAACAATTCACTACCCCAGTTCCTGAGATAGCCTTTCGAGAAAACACTTTTGAATTTACTTATCCGCACGATATCACCAACTTTATATTTCCGCTTCACAGCTGTTTGCACATCATTGTAGATAGTAGAAAGCAGGAGCTTCTCATTCTTTTTAGTCACATCGCAAGGTCGCATTTTAATTGTTCGATGCTTTGTTTTATTATACGTATCAGTCACGGAGGGTAAAATATCTATCCACTTATAGCTACCTCTCATTGTAAATTCCTTATATAATCTACCCTTTAGCGTACGAATAACACGTTCGGCAATAGACGCTTTCATTGTACTATATGTTGAATAATGGTTTATACCATATTTCTTCATGAGATTTTGAAATCGAGTATTATAAAACTCTTTACCATTGTCGGACTGTATATTTTTCGGCTGTCGAGTGTCTTGTAGAATGCCTTCCATAGCATTACATACATCCAGACCGGTTTTCGATTTAAGGGGTTGAGTCCATAAAAATTTCGAGAAACAGTCTATAACCACAAGTATATATCTATACCCGCCATTCTCTCGTGCATGAGGTATAAATTCAGCCAAGTCAATCTGCCAAACATCGTCAAACCCTCTAATAATGAAGCGACGTCTGGGAAAGAATCTACGAGCCGGTCTATGCAGCTCATCAACTAAATGACGCTTAATACTATTCATAATTAACAATTATTGTTCAGCGTGTTAATACATCATGTAGGTAGAACAATGCGATGGTAAATGAATTAAAATTATGTCTCGTCTCTATGGTCTTGCGAGCGGTCGGGGTGGTGGTGGTGGTTGTGGGGGTGGGGAATTCCCTGATTTCTTTTCAAGTTTTTTTCTTATAGCATCCAGTTTAGCATTGAGTTTAACCTCAATTCTACTCTCAACACTTTTTTCCATTCGATACAGCTTTTGATTAGTTTCAGCTTGTAGAGTATTTGCACTAACTTCGACAATCCCTTTGATTGTATCCAAGTTAACGCCCTTATTTAAATTATTTTTCAGTGCAAGTATTTCACCATCCAATTCCTTCTTAATTTTTTCAATCTTATTACTAACTTCAGAATTTGTAGCATGGTTTTTTCTTAAAACATCAAATTTAGCATCAATCTTCTTCTCAACACTAGCTTGCATCTGGTTTAATTTCCCATTAATCGACTGTTGCACATTATTTACACTAACATTAACAATACCCTTAAATATATCCAAATTAACAGTTTTATTTAAATTAGTTTTAAATGCATTCAAGTTCTCATCCAATTCCCTCTTAATTTTATCGATCTTGTCACTAACCCAGGTGTTTGTTGCGAGATTGTTCCTTAAATTGTCTAGTTCATTTTCGATTCTATTCTCAACAGCAGTCTGCATATGTTGTATGATATCACTAATATCCTCAGCCACTTTGGAATTCGAGGCGTCTATTTTTATTTGAATATCACTCACCACATTATCAATCCTTAGATCTATTACGCCAAGTATTCTAGATAGGTGACGCTTATTAACAGAATCCTGATCGTGTATAGGATCTGCTACACAACAAATACGTTTACCGCCAATATCAACATCACCTTCCTCTGTTAATGGCAGAGATGGCTTTTGACGTTTAATGCTAGCTTTACCGCTGCTAAGATATCGGCCAAATTTGTCTACACTCATGATGATACTGATGAAAAGAATGATAGTATTAAATATTTATTCAATTACGCTGCATTCTTTAAGCTCCTCGATGATCGACTGCATTTCATTATGGGTACTTTCATTGCCAGAATCCCGAGAAGCCTTCAAAAGTTTAAGACGATCCACGAGCTCGTTTATGTCGTCCCAATAGACATATTGATATCTATCATTGGTGTTGGAAACAAGCATGCTGCCTATATCTCCGCCAGACCATTTTTCTGAAGTCGAACTGGAATATTTAGCAAGAAGAGGTTTTATTATTTCACGCCATTTGTGGCCTCTAGTCCCCCTCAAGTTATTTTTGGGTTGGAACAGTTTGCGATGCACATTAGTTTCGTGTAAAATATCATAGTAATGTGATAAATCCTCCTCATTATATCTACTTGGGCTAGTTTTAAATATTAATTCATAAAGACCACGAGAACCCGTAAACAGCTTATTATTGATTATTATGTCTTTACCATCTAGATATAATGTATGCCCGCCCAATTTCAATCTATTTGTTTCGGGTTCGAATGTGACACCATACGTTGTATCATATACATTGCTTGTATCTTGAAAAAGACCTCGCACAAACTCTCTCGGTAAAGGATTAAGATCTCCATAAAACGCGTTATGCGAATGCGGATCCTCTTCCACCAATGGATTAGACTGCTCATCGAATGGATTAATCGAAGAGCTCTTTTCTATCTCTTGTTTTTTTATCAGCTTTCCTCTATTTTTCAAAGTGTTTGTAATATTCATTATGGGCTCCTTAATTGCTTGTGTTTCCTGTTTTATTGTTGTGTTCAAACCTTCTAGGTTCTCAGTAATGGGCTTAAACATTTTTCGTATTAAATAATCTTCATCGGAACGATTAAGCTTCAATTGCATATACTTATTCCTAATAACTTTACTTGCCTTAATAATATCACGCTTCAATTTCTCATAATCCATTTTTCTACTATTAACTGCCTGCCTGCGCATGATTATTTGCAGACAGATATATATTAACTGAATAAAATGAATAATTCACCAGCATATATAGCGATCAAAACCCTTCCTATAACGACCATTATGCAAATCACTATCCTTGTCTATCACCAGGAATCCGTATTTATCTTTCCAACACTCACCACAAACCGATTTAAACCGCTCAAATGACATGTCAACTCCAACATGATCGTTGTAAATATGTTGTAGATTTGTATTATCCTGCTTAAATAATACCAAAAAATTAGCATTATCCCTAACTAGCTGTTTCGGAATACTAGTATAAGTTTGACATAAATAAAAGCTATCAACACACTTATGTCTACCCATACAAAAATATTTTCTAATATTGTTTTGCTTATCGCACGCCACATCATCAAAAATGAATATCGAATTTCTCTCAGCCTCCATGGGGTCTATTATATCATCATTCTCCTTACAAGGAAAATATTTCACATCTTTAACATTATTTAAAACATTCTCCAACAGCTTATATTTAGCTTGATATAAAGACTTGGAATAAATGTATACGTTTTCGAACTTGAGACCATTTTCATTGAATAATAACGATAGCATGAGATTTGTTTTCCCAGAGTTTGATGCACCACAAAGTAGCGCTCTAATGGAGTTCGGTAGTAGGCTGCTATGTTTCCGAAATTTACCCTTTTCATCAACGTCCAAATCCAAGTTGATTATTTCAAGTGCATCCTTCTGCTTCACAAGTCTCATGGTGAATGAATTATATATAAATTGTTGGATGTTTATAAAGCTAATTCATTTCGATGCTAACTTTTAAAGAGGGCGGAGGTGTCGTGAACTCGATAATCAACAAGTTGCCTATAGAGCTTCACCTGCCAGGTGGGTACATGTATTGTGGTCCTGGTACAAAGCTCCAGAAACGTTTAGCACGAGGTGATCCCGGCATTAATCCATTGGATGCGGCTTGTCGGGAACACGATATCGCATATTCACAACATAAAGATTTAAAAGATAGACACGAGGCAGATTTGATATTGCAAGAAAAGCTTGGAATCGTGTAAAGTCAGCAGACGCAAGTGTTGGTGAAAAGACAGCAGCCTGGTTGGTGACTAACGCAATGAAGGCCAAAAGAAAATTTGGTATGGGCTTAAAGAAAAAAACTTTTAAAAAAATAGTGTGCACCAATGTTAAGAAGACTCTTAAGCGATTCGGGGGTGATATTAAACAGGGTGCTAAATCATCATTGGCAGCAGCTAAGGTTGCAATCAAAGAGGCTGGAGGTCGAAAACATATTAAAACCCCCAGAATAATCCCCATACCGAAAGTTGGAGGCGTATTGCCACTCATACCAATATTCGCCGGGCTAAGCGCTCTCGGCTCACTGGCAGGCGGTGTAAGTGGTATAACACAAGCAGTACTCAAAGCGAAAGCGGCTCGAAGTCAATTACGGGAAGCTGAAAGGCATAATAAAACTATGGAAGCTATCGCATTAAAAGGTAAAGGATTATATCTGAAGCCATATAAGCGAGGCTTAGGTTTATATCTAAAACCATCAAAAAACTAATAAGTCGACTGCCTCAAAGAGCATTAACCGATCATGATATTTTGAAATATGCGAAATATATTCACCATTTTAGAGGTGTATTTATGAGGGATACTCTACCAAAATCACCCAACAAAAATGAAAGCGCAGTCGTTAATTTGGATAGCATTAAAGGATCGGGAACACATTGGGTCTGTTATAAGAAGAGGGGTTCTAATATATACTATTATGATTCGTTTGGCAATTTAAAGCCTCCACCGGAATTGATAGAATATTTTAATAGAAAGGGACCTAATAAAATAATGTATAATCATAAGCGATACCAAAATTTCAATACATTCAATTGTGGTCACTTATGCTTAGAATTCCTACTAAATAATATATAATCGTATGTTCATATATCAATATATTAGTCATGTCGTACACTTTCACCCTGAAGGGCACAAAATCAGTGCTTTCTGTTGATTATTATCCGCCTATTGAATTGAATCCCCACTATGAATATGTTCTGGGTCTAATAGGATTTAATAGCTACAATTCGATTCCCAACATTGTAGAGGGCTGTAACAAATTTTATTATGATAATGACAAAGTTATTACAATTCCCACAGGATCTTATGAGATAAGTGATATCGCCGATTTCTTGATGAATGCGATGCCTAGAGGTGCAATATCCCTCAAACCAAACAACAATACAATAAAGTGTGAAATTAAAAGCAAATATGAAATAAATTTTGGACCTAGAGACTCTATAGGAAGCATATTAGGTTTTAGTGGGAAGCTATTACCAGCCGATCAAAAACATGAATCGGATTTACCTGTCAATATTATAAAAGTGTCGGCAATAAGAATTGAGTGCAATATCACAACATCAGCCTACAACGATAGTCGTTTATCCCACACGCTCTACGAATTTTCTCCACAAGTTGAAGCTGGGTTTTCGATTAATATAGCGCCCGAGCATATAATATATCTACCAATTAATTCTAAGCGTATCGATAATATCACATTAACACTGCTCGATCAAGATGGTGATGCCGTAAACTTTAGAGGCGAGCAAATCATTGTTAGATTAGAATTAAAAAGAGTTTCATAATGGGCCTTTCATTTCGTAAACGTTATATAACTTCCTCACCCCCACAACGGAAGATCACTTCAACATCTAAACTCAAGCAGTTAACATCGGCCAATATAATATTTTTACAATCGTTAGGCTTTCGAGTAAAAAATGGAGGAAAAGCTATCAATATTTGAAGGTGTGCATTTTGACGAAGTTATAACGAAAGAAGAGTATCACACATATTATCCGAGAACACACAATTTCAACTTAAATGATGAAGTTCGCATAAGTATTCAAAATCAAGATATATACACACTACCTTCCGAGAGTTATATATACATAGAGGGGAAATTTAAACCTGATGATAATGGTACGGGTCTACCTGAATTAACAAACAATGCATACGCTTTTTTGTTTGATCAGATTCGATATGAGCTTAATGGTGTAGAAATCGATCGCGCAATGAAGCCAGGAATCAGTTCTACGATGAAAGCATTAGTTTCATATAATGAAGATGAAAGTCGAATGTTGTCGATTGCTGGGTGGGGACCATTCGCACAGCGGCAAGCAACACTCTCCAATAACAAGTTCAACGCATGCCTTCCATTGAGCATGCTTTTAGGCTTCTGTTCCGATTACAGGAGGGTTATTATTAACGTCAGTCAAGAATTAGTCCTAATTAGAAGTAAAACGGATGAAAACTGCTATCAAAACAAGACCGCTGATGGTACAAAAAAGGCCTCAATCGAGATTGAAAAGATTGAATGGCGGGTGCCACATGTAAGCGTAAATGATCAGACACGCTTAAAGTTCTTAAACACCCTTAAAACCAATAAACCGATATATCTAACATTTCGTAAATGGGAATTATATGAACTTCCAGCTTTGCGTGCAACGAAAACTGACATTTGGCCTGTTAAAACTAGCACTAATCTAGAGAAGCCCAGATATGCTATTATAGCGTTTCAACGCAACAGAAAAGATAATTTTCAGCAAGATGCATCAGGCTTTGATCACGCTTCAATCACAAATATTAAATTGCATTTAAATTCAGAATATTACCCATATAGCGATATGAATATAGATATGAGTAAAAAACTATATGCCCAAGCATATCTAATGTACACAAAATTTCAATCGAGCTATTATGGGAGCACTCGGGGACCTCTCATGAGCTACGAGAAGTTCCACGATTCAGCACTTTACGTAATAGATTGTTCGAAGCAGAATGAGAGCTTAAAATCATCCACCGTCGATGTTAAGCTTGAGATGCAGTGCCAGGAGACGTTTAGCGAGGACACCTCTTGTTTATTGTTAATTTTACAAGATTGTGTCGTTGAATATAGTGCACTGACAGGCACTGTTAAGAAAATTATATAACATTCAGTCAATCGCGAGACCTCATGGCTAAAAGAGGTGCAATTGACACTCGAGATCAACTTCAATCATTCCTTATTATAGACATACAAGGTTATGCGATTCAACATTTCGATTCAAAAGAGATGAGCATAAGTGACGGAGAAAGGAGCATCCATTTTTTATTTAAACCTAGCATTGAATTCCATCTATTATCGAAGAAAGACCAGAGGACCGTTCGATGGCTTGAAAATAATTATTTAAATATAGAATACTCTACTGGTTATGTTTATTTTAAGGACATTATTAACTTGTTAAAAAATATCTGTAACTCATATAATAGAGTGTATGTTAAAGGACATCAAAAAAAGGAGCTACTTAAGCAATATGTTGATATTGACATAATTAACTTGGAATATTTTAATGATGTACCAAAGCTTATTAAAAATGTCAATCATTGTTTTTATCATAATAATAAAACTAATGAAGAATGTATATGCACGCAAAATAATATTATAACTCTATGCAATTATCTAAAAAATAAAGAATTATTTTAACCTTATTATTTTTATTTCAATCCACCTATACATATTAATAATAATATAGCAAAATAGTATACGTATAAACATGTCTATACATGTATAAAAGGACCGCCGAGACGGCACCAATCCGAGGTAGGTATGCAAGCGAGAGATTTTTTATACAATTCCATTAATTAACCATCACCTGCCCTAAAAAGGGTCACCCGGACCGCAACCATTCGATGCAAGTATGCGACCGAAAAAATGTAAGTACATTCCTTAGAACACGGCTCGAGCGTGGGACAGGAATGCAGCAACTCTTAATTATCTCCGTTCACACGGATATACGTATGCGTGGGGAAAAAAAGGGTCGTCGCAGCTGTACATAGACCACACACACTCACCCATGGGAACAGAATGCAGCCGCGCTTAATTGCCTCAGTTCACACGCATATGTGCATGCGTGTGGTAAAAAAGGGTTTTCTCTAATTGATTAACATATCAATTGGTGTGGGAACCTGACGCAGATGGATGTATACGTCACGAATGAGTATCTATATATGCGTAGATCGACATCTTTAATTTCATTATAATCAGTATCTTCGAAGAGTCAACATCGTTTTTTTTTTTTAGTGCTTGTTTGTGTTTTACTACAAGGTATTTAGAAAGCCTAATTTATATAATATTTTACATTAGTTTTAAAATTTTATAGGACTTTTTAAAAATTGTTTTTTCTCAATTATAAGGTTATTTTTTTAAATAATTTAATGGTATATATTTTATTAATATTTTATTAATATTTTATTTTTATATACAATTAATCCAGGGTGCTTCAAAGTATTTTATACGCATTTAGTAGCTTCTTTATATTGTTTTTCTTTCTTTTTTTAATTTTTATAAGGTTTTGAAGGGTTTTATCAATAAATTTTCAATAATACAAGTATTTTTTAGTTAAATATACGCTGATCATAGTTTTTCTACTACTCTAAAATTTTATGGGACTTTTAAAAATTGTTTTTTCTCAATTATAAGGTTATTTTTTAAATAATTTAATGGTATATATTTTATTAATATTTTATTAATATTTTATTAATATTTTATTTTTATATACAATTATCCAGGGTGCTTCAAAGTATTTTATTTGTATTTAGTAGCTTCTTTATATTGTTTTTCTTTCTTTTTTTTAATTTTTATAAGGTTTTAAAGGGTTTTATCAATAAATTTTCAATAATACAAGTATTTTTTAGTTAAATATACGCTGATCATAGTTTTTCTACTACTCTAAAATTTTATAGGACTTTTTAAAAATTGTTTTTTCTCAATTATAAGGTTATTTTTTAAATAATTTAATGGTGTATATTTTATTGAATATTATTTTTATATACAATTATCCAGGGTACTTCAAAGTATTTTATTTGTATTTAGTAGCTTCTTTATATTGTTTTTTTTCTTTTTTAAATTTTTAGGTGCGTAAATTTATATTATTAAATTGATTATTTTATAGGGTTTTATCAATAAATTCTCAATAATACAGGTATTTTTAGTTAAATATGCGCGGATCATAGTTTTTCTACCACTCTAAAATTTTATAGAACTTTTAAAAATTGTTTTTCTCAATTATAAGGCTAGCGAATCAGTCAAATAAATTAGCAATTTAGATATATTAAAAATTGGGTTTCAATAGCTTTTTATTCTTTTAAATTTATTATATTAATTATTTTTAATTTGTTTTTCATAGAATGAATTGCATCATTTGCGGAAAATCCTTCACCCGGCGCGACAACATGAAGCGGCATGTGAATACCCTCCACCGCAATTTTGTTTGCGATATTTGTGGAGAGGGTGCGGATACATGTGAGCATGTTGCGGGACCACCTAAGAAGGTGGCCAAAGTAGATGTTACACCATCCACAAGTTCTAATAGACCTGTGGATGCTGCGCCATCTACCAGTCGAGATGCGCCTCAGAGAAGCTGTTGTGGGTTGATGTTCCCTAATAATTCTCTGTATAGGGGGCATCTTCGCACACAGCAGCATTTGAATAATAATACATTTATGCTGCCGGATGGAGTGTTCAAAATTAATTCCTCATTTAAAAGCCGGGTCGCGAGTTACAAAATTTTAGGTGATGAGAGTGCTGACATCACAAATTTTTTATCGAATTTGAAAATGAAAGTGTGCGGCCTGGTTAACGATGTTCTAGCCAAGGTCGTATCGGGTATTAGTAGGGTACTTACGCCGATTCTGGACCCCCCACCCCCCACTCCTACTACCCCCCCCCCTCCCCCCTCCCCGCAAGATAGGTAGAACCCTCTACCAACCCAACTGATATGGCGCCCCCTCGCAGTCGCCAACCCAACTAAAAATTGCAGATTTCATCATTACCAACCCAACTAAAATTGCAGATTTCATCATTACCAACCCAACTAAAAATTGCAGATTTCATCATTACCAACCCAACTAAAAATTGCAGATTTCATCATTACCAACCCAACTAAAAATTGCAGATTTCATCATTACCAACCCAATGTGGCGCCCTCTGACGGCCACCAACCAAACTAAGAAATGGCAGATTTCATCATTACCAACCCAATGTGACGCCCTCTCACAGCCACTAACCAAGAAATGGCATCTCTCATGATTACCATAATGCAGCATCCTCTCACGGTCACTAGCCAAACTAAGGTGACGTCAGACAAAATGGCGGACCATCAAGATGGTCTTTGTTTCTAGAGAATTCCTGAATAAATTACCAGGCTTGCTATCGCGCTTCTCAATGTACTTCAAACAGGTCTAAACATGTTTCCAGCGGAAACCGCAACGGCTGTCTGCTTCTGTGATAGCCGCATGCTTGAAATGTACATCTCACTTATAAAATAAAATAAAACAAACAATATTTTTAAGAAAAAACAATGTATTTGTTATTATTAATTAACAATATGACCAAGTTTCATACCCTCAAGATGGTCGATAAAAATATAAACTTTATATCTAAGATCGGCATACCATTTCAAAATTATAAAATAAATATACAGTATGCTACTGGACGAGATAGCAACCAAGTATGAATATACAGGACGTTTCAAAGGTAGGGTAGAATAGCAAGAAGGCGAATCCAAGATGGCCGCCAAAAATCTAATAAACTAATGTCACGTCAAGCATCCAATCTATCAAAACCATGCACTCGAACTCCTATGAAACATCATCTCAAAACCATCGCTAGAATCAGCTCACGTCATGAAGCGGTTCTGAAACCCCTATATTAAAACCACACATTCAAACCACTATCAAATCCCTCTTTTCTCAAAAAGCCATCCAACCATCCATCAATCCATCCATCCATCCATACATCCATACATCCATACATCCATCCATCCAACCATCAATCCATCCATCCATCCATCCATCCATACATCCATCCAACCATCCATCCAACCATCCATCCATCCAACCATCCATTAATCCATCCATCCATCTGGACGAGATAGCAACCAAGTATGAATATACAGGACGTTTCAAAGGTAGGGATTTTTAGAAAAGCAAGATGGCGAATCCAAGATGGCCGCCAAAAATCTAATAAACTAAGGTGACGTCAGGCATCCCATCTATCAAAACCATGCACTCAAACTCCTATGAAACATCATTTCAAAACCATCGCTAGAATCAGCTCACAACCGGATCATGAAGCGGTTCTGAAACCCCTATATTAAAACCACACATTCAAACCACTATCAAATCCCTCTTTTCTCAAAAAGCCATCCAACCATCCATCAATCCATCCATACATCCATACATTCATCCATCCATCCATCCAACAATCAATCCATCCATCCATCCATCCATCCATCCATCCATACATCCATCCATCCATCCATCCATCCAACCATCCATCCATCCAACCATCCATTAATCCATCTGGACGAGATAGCAACCAAGTATGAATATACAGGACGTTTCAAAGGTAGGGATTTTTAGAAAAGCAAGATGGCGAATCCAAGATGGCCGCCAAAAATCTAATAAACTAAGGTGACGTCAGGCATCCAATCTATCAAAACCATGCACTCAAACTCCTATGAAACATCATTTCAAAACCATCGCTAGAATCAGCTCACAACCGGATCATGAAGCGGTTCTGAAACCCCTATATAAAAACCACACATTCAAACCACTATCAAATCCCTCTTTTCTCAAAAAGCCATCCAACCATCCATCAATCCATCCATACATCCATACATCCATCCACACATTCAAACCACTATCAAATCCCTCTTTTCTCAAAAAGCCATCCAACCATCCATCAATCCATCCATACATCCATACATCCATCCATCCATCCATCCAACAATCAATCCATCCATCCATCCATCCATACATCCATCCATCCATCAATCCATCCATCCATCTGGATAACATAGCAACCAAATATTAATATACAGAACATTTCAAAGGTAGGGATTTTTAGAAAAGTAAGATAGCGAATCCAAGATGGCCCCCAAAAATCTAATAAACTAAGGTGACGTCAGGCGAAATGGCCGACTATCAATATGATCGATCAAAATATAAACTCAACTTCTAGAAAATACCCAACTCCATATCACGCATCACAACAACAACCACCACCACAACCACCCAACATAGTTTCAAACGCCACAACACCAGACCAACTTAGGAAGATACATCTAGGTCAAACCCCAACACAACATACTTTCAAACGCCACCACCGCGGATTTACATCTAAGATCTGCATACTTTGTCAAAATCATAAAATAAATATATAGTATGGTACTGGATAACATAGCAACCAAACATGAATATACAGGACATTTCAAAAGTAAGACTTTTAGAAAAGTAAAATAATGAGCCCATATTTTTAAGAAAACAATTTATTAAAAATAAAACAACTACACACATCAAACAAACCTCAACCATACTTTCAATTTCACAAATATCAAAATTTAAACAAAACAATCAAATGCAAAGGCAAGGAATGTTCTCGAGATGACCCATATAGTGCAATATAACAATGCAGTAAAACGATAGAGGTGAGATACATGCTCTATCAAAAATTTTTATTACCCACTTTTTTCAGCAATCAAAACTTTTTTGACAAAACACTATACATATGAAAATAGACATAACATTAAATATTTCCATTTTAGAGATACCCCAGTTTAATCTCAATTTTAAATAACATAAATTCTTAAATTGATTTAGTTAACTTTCTTATAATATTTAAAAAAAGGTTGAAAAAGAAAACATACTAAGTCCCACAACAGATAAAATATGTACTATCTTTTTACACTTCATGTTTAGTACCATCATTAGAAGAAATATGCCTGAGGTACAGCTTTTAATATGAAATTTAGAGGTTTTTATGCAAAAACATAGTTTATGCCTAATAAAAACTAATTTTGAAACACATTGTCCACATAGCAAATACCACTTCCTATACATTTTAAAAAATAGCAATTTTTATATATCATAAAAGAACCAAACAAAAAACCAATATAAAGGCAGCATTAACGTTATAACCAAAAGATTTGCAAAAATATTAAATATATACTTGTTCTAGAAATGCTTCTATCTCTCTTTTTACAGTTTATGTTTTGTACAGCAGCGAATGTATTACATTTCTCTTAAAAGCATTTTATAATTTGAGAAAAAAAAAATGGTGAAATGTATCTCGAAACATGATTATAAATACATTTTAAAACATGGAATTCTATTTTATTTGGACGACATTGTATTTACAAATAGTTTTTATATTATATCATTACAAGAAATATGTTTTACATTAAATTTTACGCACGGAACAACAGTAGTATACACACACCAAACGGCACGCAAAAACTAGTATAAAGACCGCATTAACGCTATAACCAAAAAGAATTGAAGTCATATTAAATTATGGACGCAAAAACTAGTATAAAGGCCGCATTAACGCTATAACCAAAAAGAATTGAGGTCATATTAAATTATGGAGGAAAATAATAAATACTCACTCTCAATTATTTAATATTGAAATTACATAAAAATCCATGCAATACACTTAAAACATTTGAAAAATCATGTTTGGTAAGCCCACTATATATCAATATTTAAGACAAAAAATTATTATTAATTTTCCATCTACAGATACCCCTGCTTAATATCAATTTGAATTAACATAAATTCATAAAATGAGTCTATCTTTTACAATTCGTGGGTTGTACTATCATTAGAAGAAATATGATTGACGAGCTGCTTTTAATATGAAATTTAGAGGTTTTTACACAAAAACATAGTTTATGCCTAATAAAAACTAATTTTGAAACACATTGTACACATAGCAAATACCACTTCCTATACATTTAAAAAATAACAATGTTTATACATCATAAAAGAACGAAACAAAAAAACTAATATAAAGACAGCATTAACGTTCTAACCGAATTCGAGCCATACTTTCCCATGTTTTGTGAGCTGTTGCATTGTCCTGTTGGAAATACCCATGTAAAAGTTCGTCATCATGCAGATTTTGTAAAAACGGTTCAAGTAAATTATTTCGATATCTCTCAGCATTTATCGATCCTTCAAAAAACACAGGTCCAAATATCCGCCTTCTAGAAACCGCTAGCCAAACACCAATTTTCCGCGGATGGAGAGGCGATTGAATAAACTCATGAGGATTCTCCGAAGACCAAATACGCATATTTTGTTTGTTTATATAGCCGGATAGGTGAAACCATTCTTTTTGTATATATTTGTAGAGTAAAAGCAGCATTCGATCGACTAAGAAATAGTAGCACTTAAAACATTTGAAAAATCATGTTTGGTAAGCCTACTATTTAAGACAAAAAGTATTATTTATTTCCATTTACAACAGATAGCCCACTATTTATCAATATTTAAGGGCAAAAAATTATTATTAATTTCCGCATTTACAACAGATTTCCTTGTTTAATCTCAATTTTTGAATAACATAAATTCTTAAATTGATTTAGTTAACTTTCTTATAATATTTAAAAAAGGGCGAGAAAGAAAACATACTAAGTCTCACAACGGATAAAATATATGCTATCTTTTTACAGTTCATGTTTTTGTACTATCATTACAAGAAATAAGCCTCGCGATTAGCTTTTAATCTGAAATTTAGATGCTTCATAAAACCACCTCAGAGACACTAAAAAATTATGATTTTCAGCTCAACCAACCATTCAAAAAGTTGATACATCAAATTCGTGAATATTAATATCACTCTACACTCTTAATAAAAAATTTAGCAGAAGTCTCACATTAAATGAATACAAAATTTATATATGCACTACATTAAATGAAGATTGAATTTTATACACTGCTTATATCACCAGAAATTTTGTTACAAGATTATATGATTAGATAGACTCATGACTAAGCCTAAACGGACACCAGGCTTTCAATATGTAGTAAAGTTTTTTTCTTCATACATTTAATATAAACTAATGATCTATCTTTAGAAAGCATCCACAGGTCCATTAGAACTTGTGGGTGGTGCAACATCTACTTTAACCCTCTTCTTAGACGGTCCGGCAACATGCTCACATGTATCCACACCCTCCCTACAAATACCGCAAACAAAATTGCGGTGGAGGGTATTCACATGTCGCTTCATGTTATCACGCCGGGTGAAGGATTTTCCGCAAATGATGTAATTCATTCTATGAAAAACAAATTAAAAATAATTAATATAATAAATTTAAGAGAATAAAAAGCTATTGAAACCTAATTTTTAATATATCGAAATTGCTAATTTATTTGACTGATCAGCGTATATTTAACTAAAAATACCTGTATTATTCAGAATTTATTTAAATTATTAAAAAAAATCTCTTTAAAGAACCATATAAAATAATTAACTTAATTATATAAATTCACATACTTATACATTAAAAACAATTTAAAGAAAGCACTAAATGCAAAAAATACTTGTATTATACAAAATTTATTTAAATTATTGAAAAAATCTTTTTAAAGAACCGTATAAAATAATCAACTTAATTATATAAATTTACACGCTTAAACGTTAAAAACAATATAAAGAAGCTACTAAATGCATATAAAATACTTTGAGGCACCCTGGATTAATTGTATATAAAAATAATATTCAATAAAATATTCAATAAAATTTGCATCATTAAATTATTAAGAATAGCCTTATAATTGAAAAACAATTTTTAAAAAGTCCTATAAAATTTTAGAGCGGTAGAAAAACTAATGGAAACTATGATCCGCGTATATTTAACTAAAAATACCTGTATTATTGAGAATTTATTGATAAAACCTTATAAAATAATCAATTTAATAATATAAATTTACGCACTTAAGCATTAAAAACAATTTAAAGAAAACACTAAATGCATATAAAATACTTGAAACATATCCTGGATTAATTGTATATAAAAATAATATTCAATAAAATATTAATAAAATTTACGCCATTAAATTATTAAAAATAGTCTAATTGAAAAAACAATTTTTAAAAAGTCCTATGAAATTTTAGAGTGGTAGAAAAACTAATGAAAAATATTGCAAGTTAATATTATATAAATTAGGGTTTCTAAATACCTTATAGTAAACACAAACAAGCACTAAAAACGATGTTGACTGTTTAAAGACACTGGTTATAATAAAATTAAAGATGCCGATCTACGTATATATAGATACACATCTGCGTCAGATTCCCACGCAAATGGAGTGATGCATAAAGAGAAAGACCTTTTTTTTTCCCGCGCATACATATATATACATATATACGTATGCGGCCAGATGCAATTAGCGGCGGGCACATTCCGATCTCACGCTCGAGCCGTGTTCTAAGGAATGCACTTAAATTTTTCGGTCTCATACCTGCATCCAATGAGGGTTTCGAGTCCGGGAATTTCGTCTTTCTACCTGTACAGATAGATCTGTCTTTATATAAAATTCGTATATATTAACTATGATTTTAGTTTTAAAATAAAAAATAATAAGAAGGTTAAAATAATTCGTTATTTTGTAGATAGTTGCATAGAGCTAAAACATTATTTTGCATGCATATACATTCTCCATTAGTTTTATTATTATGATAAAAACAATGATTGACATTTTTAATAAGCTTTGGTACATCATTAAAATATTCCAGTAAATTAAATGCTAATGATGTAAAAATACCTAAAAATATTTCGTAAAACAAGAGTATTTTAGTTAAATATACGGAGATCCATATGAAAAACTACGAAAGTTATATTAATGTTAAATATTAAATAATTTAATTAAATGAAAACACATCGTTTCACAAAAATTATGTTTTATTAAACACTAGATATACATTTCATTTACCATAACAGTACATTATAAACCTTTCTTAATATTGATGATACAGGATCAGTTAAATTAGTATGGTTGTTAAGAAATTGGAGGAGTATTTGATAGTATTTTCTTCATAAAAGTAGTATGTATTGTAATATAAGATAGTGTTATAAACTATACAATAAATATTATTCAGTATTGGAATACACAATGAATAACACAAATTTGAGTAGAGAAAGATAAATATTTCTAATTGCACATGTGTGAATTTGAATCTATCGGGAATATACAGAGTAATTATTTACATCTGATGGTGAAACATGGTCGCGTATTTTATATCATTCAGTAATTTAATTTGCTCTATAGCCAGACAATGAGGTGGATGCTAAGCATTAATGTGTACACACGTAATGTTATGATCGTCAGTGTAACATATATATTCAAGTCTAACACAAACTTTTTGATTTATTGAAACCCCAATAGAAATTATCACTATTTCGAGAAGAATAGTCATGTACCTGTACATATTCAAAGCCGCTGAAGTATGAGTACATTAACAGCTGTATACGCATGTCTTTATCATCCACTTTAATGTGTTACTGTAATTCCAGTTACTTTTTTTTTATTTATACGTACATATATTGTGAATTATTACACTAATTATAAAACAAAATTAATTATAGATAGACAAACATTATGCAGGTATATTGCAAACATGTAATGCTAAGATAATCAGAGTGATATATACATACATGTAAAGAAATTTATAGTTTATTCAATCTCTTATTAAAAGAGTTATTAATATTTTTCAAATGAATACCTGGCAGTGGTGGAAAACTGTTGAAATTTGGATAGATTAATAGTTACATATGCGAGCTTCAGAATAGCTTCTGAACATGTTGGGGAGAGGTTTAAACTGCTTTCTATTCAACATGAACTCCGGTGAACTTGTTAAAAAAAAAACCGGTTCTGTATCGGTTCAGCTTGACAGGAGCGGCTTTTAGAATTCTAAGTCATGAATGGCGCACCACAGATAGGTATTTTTTTATTAAACTGTATTATCACACCCTCTTCCGAAGCCGATGCTTCACCAATTATCTTAAGGATATAATCACGGCTGGTGCTGGTTCTGCAATTCTTGCTGATCCAGCTATAGCCCTGAGGAATGCTCACAAAACATGGGAAAGTATGGCTCGAATTCGGTTAGAACGTTAATGCTGTCTTTATATTAGTTTTTTTGTTTCGTTCTTTTATGATGTATAAACATTGTTATTTTTTAAATGTATAGGAAGTGGTATTTGCTATGTGTACAATGTGTTTCAAAATTAGTTTTTATTAGGCATAAACTATGTTTTTGTGTAAAAACCTCTAAATTTCATATTAAAAGCAGCTCGTCAATCATATTTCTTCTAATGATAGTACAACCCACGAATTGTAAAAGATAGACTCATTTTATGAATTTATGTTAATTCAAATTGATATTAAGCAGGGGTATCTGTAGATGGAAAATTAATAATAATTTTTTGTCTTAAATATTGATATATAGTGGGCTTACCAAACATGATTTTTCAAATGTTTTAAGTGTATTGCATGGATTTTTATGTAATTTCAATATTAAATAATTGAGAGTGAGTATTTATTATTTTCCTCCATAATTTAATATGACCTCAATTCTTTTTGGTTATAGCGTTAATGCGGCCTTTATACTAGTTTTTGCGTCCATAATTTAATATGACTTCAATTCTTTTTGGTTATAGCGTTAATGCGGTCTTTATACTAGTTTTTGCGTGCCGTTTGGTGTGTGTATACTACTGTTGTTCCGTGCGTAAAATTTAATGTAAAACATATTTCTTGTAATGATATAATATAAAAACTATTTGTAAATACAATGTCGTCCAAATAAAATAGAATTCCATGTTTTAAAATGTATTTATAATCATGTTTCGAGATACATTTCACCATTTTTTTTTTCTCAAATTATAAAATGCTTTTAAGAGAAATGTAATACATTCGCTGCTGTACAAAACATAAACTGTAAAAAGAGAGATAGAAGCATTTCTAGAACAAGTATATATTTAATATTTTTGCAAATCTTTTGGTTATAACGTTAATGCTGCCTTTATATTGGTTTTTTGTTTGGTTCTTTTATGATATATAAAAATTGCTATTTTTTAAAATGTATAGGAAGTGGTATTTGCTATGTGGACAATGTGTTTCAAAATTAGTTTTTATTAGGCATAAACTATGTTTTTGCATAAAAACCTCTAAATTTCATATTAAAAGCTGTACCTCAGGCATATTTCTTCTAATGATGGTACTAAACATGAAGTGTAAAAAGATAGTACATATTTTATCTGTTGTGGGACTTAGTATGTTTTCTTTTTCAACCTTTTTTTAAATATTATAAGAAAGTTAACTAAATCAATTTAAGAATTTATGTTATTTAAAATTGAGATTAAACTGGGGTATCTCTAAAATGGAAATATTTAATGTTATGTCTATTTTCATATGTATAGTGTTTTGTCAAAAAAGTTTTGATTGCTGAAAAAAGTGGGTAATAAAAATTTTTGATAGAGCATGTATCTCACCTCTATCGTTTTACTGCATTGTTATATTGCACTATATGGGTCATCTCGAGAACATTCCTTGCCTTTGCATTTGATTGTTTTGTTTAAATTTTGATATTTGTGAAATTGAAAGTATGGTTGAGGTTTGTTTGATGTGTGTAGTTGTTTTATTTTTAATAAATTGTTTTCTTAAAAATATGGGCTCATTATTTTACTTTTCTAAAAGTCTTACTTTTGAAATGTCCTGTATATTCATGTTTGGTTGCTATGTTATCCAGTACCATACTATATATTTATTTTATGATTTTGACAAAGTATGCAGATCTTAGATGTAAATCCGCGGTGGTGGCGTTTGAAAGTATGTTGTGTTGGGGTTTGACCTAGATGTATCTTCCTAAGTTGGTCTGGTGTTGTGGCGTTTGAAACTATGTTGGGTGGTTGTGGTGGTGGTTGTTGTTGTGATGCGTGATATGGAGTTGGGTATTTTCTAGAAGTTGAGTTTATATTTTGATCGATCATATTGATAGTCGGCCATTTCGCCTGACGTCACCTTAGTTTATTAGATTTTTGGGGGCCATCTTGGATTCGCTATCTTACTTTTCTAAAAATCCCTACCTTTGAAATGTTCTGTATATTAATATTTGGTTGCTATGTTATCCAGATGGATGGATGGATTGATGGATGGATGGATGTATGGATGGATGGATGGATGGATTGATTGTTGGATGGATGGATGGATGGATGTATGGATGTATGGATGGATTGATGGATGGTTGGATGGCTTTTTGAGAAAAGAGGGATTTGATAGTGGTTTGAATGTGTGGATGGATGTATGGATGTATGGATGGATTGATGGATGGTTGGATGGCTTTTTGAGAAAAGAGGGATTTGATAGTGGTTTGAATGTGTGGTTTTTATATAGGGGTTTCAGAACCGCTTCATGATCCGGTTGTGAGCTGATTCTAGCGATGGTTTTGAAATGATGTTTCATAGGAGTTTGAGTGCATGGTTTTGATAGATTGGATGCCTGACGTCACCTTAGTTTATTAGATTTTTGGCGGCCATCTTGGATTCGCCATCTTGCTTTTCTAAAAATCCCTACCTTTGAAACGTCCTGTATATTCATACTTGGTTGCTATCTCGTCCAGATGGATTAATGGATGGTTGGATGGATGGATGGTTGGATGGATGGATGGATGGATGGATGTATGGATGGATGGATGGATGGATGGATGGATGGATTGATTGTTGGATGGATGGATGGATGAATGTATGGATGTATGGATGGATTGATGGATGGTTGGATGGCTTTTTGAGAAAAGAGGGATTTGATAGTGGTTTGAATGTGTGGTTTTAATATAGGGGTTTCAGAACCGCTTCATGATCCGGTTGTGAGCTGATTCTAGCGATGGTTTTGAAATGATGTTTCATAGGAGTTTGAGTGCATGGTTTTGATAGATGGGATGCCTGACGTCACCTTAGTTTATTAGATTTTTGGCGGCCATCTTGGATTCGCCATCTTGCTTTTCTAAAAATCCCTACCTTTGAAACGTCCTGTATATTCATACTTGGTTGCTATCTCGTCCAGATGGATGGATGGATTAATGGATGGTTGGATGGATGGATGGTTGGATGGATGGTTGGATGGATGTATGGATGGATGGATGGATGGATGGATTGATGGTTGGATGGATGGATGTATGGATGTATGGATGGATGGATGGATTGATGGATGGTTGGATGGCTTTTTGAGAAAAGAGGGATTTGATAGTGGTTTGAATGTGTGGTTTTAATATAGGGGTTTCAGAACCGCTTCATGACGTGAGCTGATTCTAGCGATGGTTTTGAGATGATGTTTCATAGGAGTTCGAGTGCATGGTTTTGATAGATTGGATGCTTGACGTGACATTAGTTTATTAGATTTTTGGCGGCCATCTTGGATTCGCCTTCTTGCTATTCTACCCTACCTTTGAAACGTCCTGTATATTCATACTTGGTTGCTATCTCGTCCAGTAGCATACTGTATATTTATTTTATAATTTTGAAATGGTATGCCGATCTTAGATATAAAGTTTATATTTTTATCGACCATCTTGAGGGTATGAAACTTGGTCATATTGTTAATTAATAATAACAAATACATTGTTTTTTCTTAAAAATATTGTTTGTTTTATTTTATTTTATAAGTGAGATATACATTTCAAGCATGCGGCTATCACAGAAGCAGACAGCCGTTGCGGTTTCCGCTGGAAACATGTTTAGACCTGTTTGAAGTACATTGAGAAGCGCGATAGCAAGCCTGGTAATTTATTCAGGAATTCTCTAGAAACAAAGACCATCTTGATGGTCCGCCATTTTGTCTGACGTCACCTTAGTTTGGCTAGTGACCGTGAGAGGATGCTGCATTATGGTAATCATGAGAGATGCCATTTCTTGGTTAGTGGCTGTGAGAGGGCGTCACATTGGGTTGGTAATGATGAAATCTGCCATTTCTTAGTTTGGTTGGTGGCCGTCAGAGGGCGCCACATTGGGTTGGTAATGATGAAATCTGCAATTTTTAGTTGGGTTGGTAATGATGAAATCTGCAATTTTTAGTTGGGTTGGTAATGATGAAATCTGCAATTTTTAGTTGGGTTGGTAATGATGAAATCTGCAATTTTAGTTGGGTTGGTAATGATGAAATCTGCAATTTTTAGTTGGGTTGGCGACTGCGAGGGGGCGCCATATCAGTTGGGTTGGTAGAGGGTTCTACCTATCTTGCGGGGAGGGGGGGAGGGGGGGGGGTAGTAGGAGTGGGGGGTGGTGGGTCCAGAATCGGCGTAAGTACCCTACTGGTATTAAGGTACAGTTAGAGCTATTTGCTCATTATGCTAAAACCGTAGCTGATGAGGAAATAGTCGACTTAAAGTCCTTCAATACTCGGTACGTCATTGTCACCGGGTCTTCAGACTTAGAGGACGTTTTTGATCAGGCTGCTGCCATCATAAAATCGAAAGCTGAAGAGTTTTCGGATAGGGGGAGCAATTGGACACTTAAGATGGTCTCGCATTTAGAGGTTAACATCAACAGTTACCAACCTCTTGGGGGATCATCTTATTTGGAACTACCTCCCTCTATTCGAAACAAGAAAGCATGCATCAATATTCAGAACTCGGATGATGCATGCTTGTGTTGGTCGATTGTAGCAGCACTCCACCCGGCAAACAAAGGTGTAGAGAGAGTTAGTAGTTATCCTCATTACTCCAGCGTCCTAAATTTAGAAGGTATTCAATTCCCGGTTAAAATTAAAGATATTTCAAAAATTGAGAATATGAACAATTTAAGTATTAACGTTTACGGTTTGGCTATTAATGATGAAACAAAAAATCATGAGGTGGTGGGGCCAATTCATTTCACGAAAAACAGAAAAGATATCCACATCAATTTACTCTTAATTGATGATGGAAAAAGATCCCATTATGTTTTAATTAAAAATCTGGCCAGGCTAGTCTCATCTCAAATCAATAAACATGATGGTGAGCTATACATCTGCGATGGGTGTTTAATTCATTTCAGATCATCCGAACAATTAAACGCCCATCAACAACACGATTGCAACCATGTGTATACGGTACTACCCTCAACCGACGCGCGTAAAACAAAATTTGGAGATATGCTACCAGAAAACATTTTACGTTTCGATAGTCATCATAAGAAAATGTCCGTTCCGTTCGTCGTTTATGCGGATTTTGAAAGCATTCTCCAACCGATTCACACATGCAGCCGTGATCCAGCTAGTTCGTATACGAATAAAACATTCAAACACGTTCCATATAGTTTTGCATATCAAATTGTATGTTCGTTTGATGCAAAGTTGAATAAATTTGTCACGTATGCCGGTTTAGATTGCTCAACGGTGTTTGTCCAAAAATTGATAGACGATGTTAAGCTAATCTATGAAAACTATTTAAAGACTATCGTGCCGATGAAAACTTTAAATAATAGCGAGCGAAAATTATATAATGAGGCCGTGATTTGCCACATTTGCGAGCTGTCTCTCAACGGAGATAGAGTGAGAGATCACTGCCACATTACGGGAGCGTTTCGAGGGGCCGCTCATTCTAATTGTAATCTAAACTTCAAAATTCCGAAATTTGTCCCTATCTATTTTCACAATTTGAGCGGGTATGATAGTCATCTATTTTTAAGAGATTTGGCACAACAAAATTTAGATATTGACGTAATTCCTATTAATAAAGAAAGATATATCAGTTTCAGCGCGAAAGTTTTGGTTGGTGACTACACAGATAAAAAATCGGGCGAAAAAAAATATTTATATAAAACTACGGTTTTTAGATAGTTTTCGATTCATGGCGTCTTCTATCGATAAGCTTGCACAAAATTTGAGCCCGCAAGACTTTGTCAATGTTAGGCGGGCGTTTCCACTAGATTCACATTTCCATTTAATTAGAAAGAAGGGTGTATTCCCCTATCAATACATAGATACCTTTGGGCGATTGAACGAATCGACCTTACCGGCAAAACGCGATTTTTTTAATTCATTAACGAATGTTGATATTTCGGATGTTGAATATCAACATGCGCAAACTGTATGGAATACGTTTGGATGTCAAAATTTATTAGAGTACTCAAACTTATATTTAAAATCAGACGTTTTACTTTTGGCCGATATTTTTGAAAATTTCAGGAAAATTTGTCGGGATACATACAGTCTGGATCCGGCTCAATATTACACCAGCCCGGGCTTGTCTTGGGATGCTATGTTGAAGCATACCAAAATTGAGCTGGAGCTACTCATAGACATCGACATGCATCATTTTGTTAAGCAGAGTATCAGGGGTGGGTTGTGTCAAGTATCATTGCGGCACGCTACAGCAAATAATAAATATATGCCTAATTATGATGCGAGTGCTCCTAGCTCGTATTTAGCTTATTGGGACGCGAACAATTTGTACGGGTGGGCAATGTCGCAGTATCTACCATTCGGTGGGTTCAGTTGGGCTAGTCAGGATGAAATTGACAATCTAAATATATCTGGGGTCGCTGATGATTCGCCGATTGGCTATTTTTTGGAGGTAGATGTCACGTATCCTGTAACTTTGCACGATGAGCATAACGACCTTCCTTTTCTGCCCGAAAACATGGTGCCTCCCACGTCTAAATTTCAGTATAAAAAGTTGATCGCGAATTTACAGAACAAAGAGAAATATGTCATACACTATCAAACGTTAAAGCAAGCATTACATTTCGGCCTTAAAATCACCAAAATTCACCGCGTTTTAAAATTCAACCAGTCAAACTGGCTTCAAACTTATATCGACCTAAACACCAGCCTACGTCAGCATGCTAGGAACGATTTTGAAAAGGACTTCTACAAGCTTATGAACAACTCCGTATATGATAAAACCATGGAGAATGTTGATAAGCGAGTAGAAGTCAAATTGGTCACACGTTGGGAGGACCATGGCAAAAGTCGCGGGGCTGGTAGTTTAATCGCGAAACCGAATTTTAAAAGTGTTAGTATTTTTTCCGAAAACTTTGTGGCTGTCCAGATGGGGAAGCTGAAAGTCGTATATAATAAACCTATTTATATCGGCTTCTCCGTCTTGGAGCTATCAAAGCACCTGATGTATGACTTTTTCCACAATTTTTTGAGACGCGTGTATGCAGAAAAGGTCCGTCTGTGTTATATGGATACGGATAGTTTTATTCTAAAAGTAGAGACAGATGATATATACAGCGACATGAAAAAAAATATATCAAAATTCGATACATCGAACTTTTCGGCAAATAATGTCTACAACATAGCACCTCAAAACAAGGCTGTTTTAGGTTTATTTAAAGACGAAAATGCGGGTAATATAATGAGTGAATTTGTCGGATTGCGCGCAAAAATGTATGCCTTAGAGGTTGAGGGTAGGGAGATTAAAAAGGTTAAGGGTGTTAAAAAGAACGTTGTGCGGGATGAGATTAGTCTGGCAGATTACAAGCACTGTTTATTGAACAATGATATTTTATTAAGAGAGCAAAATCTTTTTCAAATCAAACTACATGAGATTTATACCGTCAAGCAAAATAAATTGAGCCTATCACCTCACGATGATAAACGTCGGATTGATGAGGATGGCATTCATACTCTCGCCTGGGGGCATTATAAAATCGACTCACCAGCTCCTTAGATGGTCGCTGCACATGCCTCGGGTGCAGCTGCTCTACCGCCTCAAATTGGGTAAGTACCCCCACCCTTTTTTGTTTGCTTCTCACTGTAATTTTCTCCCACTAAATCAGTATTAGTTTGTTTGCATTCGAGTTCACACATATTCTTTAACCTCTAAGATTAAAATGGAAGCTAGTAAGAATACAAAATTATTATGTACATAAACTTATATCTATATATTTTTAATTCTTTTCAGAAACTTATAATGAATTTATTGACGATTCACTTAAAATGGTTGATGATAATATCGTTAAGGAAAAACAACTGATTGGGCAGTCATCATACTTCCTCAACAAATGCGGTTCGAAATGGGTGAATATCGGCCTTAGTCCGGCTGCTGGATTCGTGCCCATCATCCAGATTCGATCGCCTGCAAGCTGCGTATTCTTCACATTGGACGAGTGGGAAGAATTTTGTAAGACGGAGGGTTGCAGTCCGAATCATCAAATTCGAACGTCAACATTTAGAGATACTAGTGTAATTGTATTAAGCAGTCGCAATCAGCAGCTGGTATTGTCCTCCGATACCTATAGCAATTTGTTTAATTTGCGACTGCTCATTAAGAGTAAATTAGAATTTTTAGTAAATAGTAATTTCATAGCATTTTATAAAATGATCTTAACCGCCTGCATGGCATTAACTGGATATTTATATACGAATGTATCAAAATTACTTGTTGATCATTGTAATTCATTTAACGCTTTCCTTATGATGGAAGTGCTACATATTAGTTATAATTCGCTTTACTATGACTTTGAGGTCATGAAACTTGGAGATATTGTTAATTTAAAATAATATTGTTAATTTATGAATAATAATAAATAAATTGTTTTTCTTAAAAAATATATTGTTTGTTTTATTTTATTTTATAAGTAAGATATACATTTCAAGCATGCGGCTATCACAGAAGCAGACAGCCGTTGCGGTTTCCGCTGGAAACATGTTTAGACCTGTTTGAAGTACATTGAGAAGCGCGATAGCAAGCCTGGTAATTTATTCAGGAATTCTCTAGAAGCAAAGACCATCTTGATGGTCCGCCATTTTGTCTGACGTCACCTTAGTTTGGCTAGTGACCGTGAGAGGATGCTGCATTATGGTAATCATGAGAGATTCCATTTCTTGGTTAGTGGCTGTGAGAGGGCGTCACATTGGGTTGGTAATGATGAAATCTGCCATTTCTTAGTTTGGTTAGTGGCCGTCAGAGGGCGCCACATTGGGTTGGTAATGATGAAATCTGCAATTTTTAGTTGGGTTGGTAATGATGAAATCTGCAATTTTTAGTTGGGTTGGTAATGATGAAATCTGCAATTTTTAGTTGGGTTGGAGGCCGCGAGGGGGCGCCACATCACTTGGGTTGGTAATGATGAAATCTGCAATTTTAGTTGGGTTGGTAATGATGAAATCTGCAATTTTTAGTTGGGTTGGCGACCGCGAGGGGGCGCCACATCAGTTGGGTTGGCAGAGGGCGCCACTAGGGCGAGGGGGGTGAGGGGGAGCTGGGTGAGAGGGGGAGGAGGTGCCAGAACTGTCCAAAGTACCCTACTAACGCTTTATTCCAGACACATTTTCTTTAAGGCAGCGCCATATTCAATGTGTGTTTTTCTACAAAATCCAAATAGGGCTATTAAAATTTGGTCACATGTCATGCAAAGTTTATTTGTTTTTGACCCTGTATAAAGTAACTTCATAAAATAACTATTTTTGAAAATGTAGTTTGTGTCTAAAAGTAATACACATTAATATTAAGAAAATAGTTTAATTGAAAAGTCAAATTTTCTAATAAAATAATCATAATACATTATAAAAATGAAACGCATTTAAAATTCCACCTTTTCAATTAATAACAATATGTATTTTTGGTATTTGAATATTAAATTAAACATAATTTGAAAAACCTAAAAATTAAAATTACATTTCTGTGTGCCTCCCATTGCGTTCAATACAAACAATTATTCTTCTTGATACATCTTTAATGGAGTTTCTGATACTAAGGGGCCTTATTTCTAAAATACAGTTTCGAATCACCGTTTCCAAATGATCAACATTACGGAAAGGTTTTTCTTTGTAAACTTTTTGTTTTAGGTAACCCCACAAGAAAAAATCAAGTGGGGTTAAATCCGGAGACCTAGCCGGCCAGTATTGCTCCATATTACGCCCAATTACTTTGCCCCTAAATATTTCCAAGAGGCGTTCTTGAACCCGTCTTGTAGTATGGATGGGAGCACCGTCACACTGGTACCACAAATTATGCCTTATTTCAATAGGCATATAGTCCAAAACTTCAATGACCTCGGTGTTAAGGAAGCGTAGGTATTCTTCAGAATTTAAATTGCCTCTAAAAAAATAAGGCCCAACAACTTGATCGTTTAAAATACCGCACCACACATTAGTTTTAAAGGAATACTGGTCCTTGCATTCTATTATAAAATTTGGATTTTCTTGAGCCCACCATCTACAATTTTGAGAGCTAACAACGCCGTTTGAAGTGAAAGTGGCCTCGTCGGTCCATAAAACGTGAAACGGAAAGGACACATTTTCTTCTTTTTCCCCCTGGTACCAAAAAGAGAATCCCAAACGTATGTCAAAATCTTGTTCCTTAAGAGTATTTATAAATTTAGGTTTATACAGCTTAAATTTATTTTTGTGCAAAATATTCCTCACACTCTCTCTTTGAACGTCAGTTCTGCGAGAAACATTTCCAACACTAGTTTGACCATGCTCCACAATATCTAGGCAAACATTTAATTGGACTTCTTCACTATGTTTTATAGGATTGTGAGGTTTTTCAAATGAACTTTCCACCGATCCAGTTGATTTAAATTTCACCATAATCCTAATCACAGTAGATTGTTGCACATTTTTGCCTGGATGCCTTTCATTAAAAATGTTGGCCGCTACACGATGACTTGTGTTTTCACCACATATTAATACAATTTCAATTCTTTCCTGTACAGTTAACATTTTTTTATTTAATACGCAATATTAATTAAAAGCCACTATGACAAATAGAAAGCGATTTGACTGTCATTAATAAAGCAAGGGCTTGTTGATCTTTCTTATCATTTGTTTTGCGGTCAACTTGTGTTTGGTGCATCATCGTAAGGTACAAAACTAGTTAATTTTTACTTTTTATAACATAGCTCCATAACAAATTTTAATAAAGGGGTTTTAAATTAAATCATTGAAACTAGTTAAACTTACGTAAAGTTAAACGAAAATTTATTTTCCACTTAATGCAGACTTTACTTGTGACGCTGTGTACTTGTCTGTATTAATATTAATGTGTATTACTTTTAGACACAAACTACATTTTCAAAAATAGTTATTTTATGAAGTTACCTTATACAGGGTCAAAAACAAATAAACTTTGCATCACATGTGACCAAATTTTAATAGCCCTATTTGGATTTTGTAGAAAAACACACATTGAATATGGCGCTGCCTTAAAGAAAATGTGTCTGAAATAAAGCATTGTTAAGAGAAGAAGTTTTATGTAGGTTGCGTTGTCTTATTTCGCAACAGTGGTGCAATTTACAAAAAATTGGCAAAAAACCTAAATTATCTTATGCAGCTGAAATTTTGCATTTGGGCTAAAAATTGTTTTTAGAAAAACTTTTTCTAACAATAATAACCCCACTTTTGAATTTTTTTTGGAAAAAAATTTAAATTTGACAGATAATGCGAATCATGTCACTATTATTTTTTTGGTTAATTTTCATCTTAATCGAAGCAGAAATTGATGCCAAACTCAAATTTAGAATAAATCTATTAATAAAAAAAAATCCCATATGATGCGGACTTCCCTGGTCACACTGTATAGGAGCGTCAGAGGTTTTTAAAATTTATTATATTTACCTTATATTTGGCATGATAAATAAAGTTATATATGTGTATACCTATTCATACTTACGTTAGTTTCGTTTTTTCATTGTTTTGACTGTTAATTACGTACTTCGTAATTTATGTAATAGTTCCTGTTAATCCCGTTTCATTGAATCGACTTCTCCCAATTATCTAGACGTAAGTGTACACTGAATTTAGTTTAGTTTCAGTAACATACGCGTACATTTTTAGTTATCATTTATTTAGATCTAGAACATTGTTTATGTTGCTTTTTCAGATATAATATGGAAGAACGTCGAGAAATACGTCGTGAAACAATGTCGAGTTGGATTGAGGGTCATACTGATTGTATGTCCATTGTCAGTGATCCCGATATTTATTGCAAAGTCTGTAAAATATCGTTACAGAATGTCCAAAAATCGCACGTACAACGTCACTTAGCATCGCTAAAACAGACAAGGAAATTGGACCCGTTGAAAGCTGACAATTTTAACGAAGAACTCTGTGAAGCTTTAATGGCGGCTAATATCCCATTAAAGAAACTTGACAATCCCACTTTCAAAACATTTCTTCAAAAATATACTAGTCGAAATGTTCCTGATGAACCCACCTTACGCAAATATTAGGTTTCCAAGTGCTTCACGAAAACAGTAGAATGCATTAGAAGACATCTTTCAAATCAGTACCTATGGATATATAAGTGCCGACGAAACTGTCGATAGATTAGGACGCTGTGTAGTAAATGTTGTAGCTGGTGTACTACATCCAACTATTCCATGTAACGCATATGTAATAGCATCTAAAGTTATAACCATTGACGAGAATTTGCACAAAATGCTTCATTCGGACGACAGGTATAAGGAAAAAATACTTTTATTTGTTAGTGACGGTGCCGCATATATGTTAAAAAAAGGGAGACTATTAAAGGAAACATATCCTTATATGCTGCATATTACTTGTGTAGCACATGCTCTCCACAGAATCTGTGAATGTATCAGAGACACCTATCCGGAAGTTGATAGACTTGTATCCGCTTTTAAAAAAGTTTTCAGAAAAGCACCTTCGAGAGTGGCCCTTTACAGGGAAAAACTTCCATCTTTGTAACTGCCACCCTCGCCAGTAATAATTAGATGGGGAACATGGCTGGAAGCTACCAGTTTTTATGCAGAGAATTTCGATAGTTTACAAAATTTCGTTGCATGTTTAAATGACGATGCTTGAAGTATTTCTGAGTGCAAGGAACTAACACAAATCCCAAATTTAAAAAATCAGTTGTTATTCCTTCAGGAACACATTGGAAATTTGCCTAACCTAATCACATATTTTGAAAATCGGATTCTCAAACTAAAAGATGGATTAACCACATTAGATGTGGCTATTAATAATTTCAAAAGTATTCCAAGTGACTTCCGATGTGGCCTTCGGCAAAAGTTAGACACAGTTTTTAATAGAAATCCAGATTTAATAACATTGCTGCAATTGTGTATGGGGACAATGACACAAAATCAAACTGCTAAATACGCTGAAATAAAAGAATATTTCCAGTGCGCACCTATAACCAGTTGCGATGTAGAAGGAACGTTTTCTATCTACAAGGATGTACTTGATTCAAAGAGATCAAACCTTACAGAAAGAGAACCTTGAGAAAGTATTGCTAGTAAATATTAATACTCCTTTATCGACTTGAACAACAAAATGAACAAATAATAATGTATTTTATAGATCACCAGCCACTTGTTATCCCATTATATAAATAAAATTAAAACCCCTTCAAAATTAGAAAATTTTAATAGTGCGCCCATGGGCGATGAGTCATCGGCCGCTCGTGTCCGCCCCCTAGTAATAGGTATAGCGCTAACGTAGGTCTATCGATAATATTCATGTGGGCCTTATCCAGAAATCGTAATGCAACAACTCTCTCGTCAGGAGAGCCATTGTGTTTCTTGAATGTGATATTATTTAGCCCTAGCTGGTGTGGGAGAGTTTTGCGCATTTACATAAATAGCGTTGACTGAATATTAAAGGAGTCCTATTTCCCATGCAAACTTCACGTCAAACTATTAATTACTTACCTATAATCACAGTCTCAAGTTATACGAAAAAGTTTAAAAACTACTTTTCTCCTCTTTGGTTCTGGACCCGTTTAGGTCATTATCGCCCGCAAACAAAAACAAGATTTGTCTGTAAACATAATTGTTCAACTCTACATCCTATCAAACCATACATTACATCACTCTAACAGTATAGGGCACCATGCAGACTAGTGACTAGCAAACAAATTGTACAGTGATATAAGTAACGCATTGTTATTTTATGGCCTATCCCTGTCAAAAAAGATTTACCATGGGCCATGACGTAATATACCGATTGGGGTACGCAATTTTAGTCTCTGTTTTTTCCTTTGGTGGTTTTTCTAGATTCCGCAAAGCTTATGACGTTGCCTACCTTCTTGAGACCAATCTTTCTTAAACTCATAACTACAGCAATATTTTCATTACACCTAACGATTGCACGAAATGTAATAATTCACTATACAGCCTCTCTCCATATTGCTTAGCGGGCGATACTTGGTTGCAAAGTAACTGAGGAGGCAAGAACACGCTTCGACGAGTGCACATCCAGTTTTAACTAAACGCTACTGTGGGTGCCATTTTGCAGGGCAGTTGTCACTTGTGTTTTGTACTCAAGCTTCGATGCGTATTTTTAATTATTTATATTAAGAAGGACTTGTGTGTGTTATTATCATGTCGTTCTCTGTTTCGGCCTTTACTAGTAGTTGAAGATCTAAAACGCAGAGTATTTCTTTTCACACGTAAATTTATTTACATTTTTCTAATTTAATGCACTTTATATGTGAATTGGATAATTCCCGTAATGAGATGAAAGAAATTCATGTTTAAGATCATGATTATTTCTGTACTAATTATAGATTTACACGGGGTAAACCAATCAAAATGTAGTTAAATACGCTGGGTTAAAATGTTGAAATATGGACCTGATCCAAAAATAAAGTTCTCTGTTCCAAATATTTTCATAAGAAGCACAGGAAAATAATCTTCAAACTTAACGCAGTTCCTAACGTTGCCTCTGCCAGCCAAACCATCGTAAGTCAAGCTATCAAGAATGCAAACAAATCTCTTCAAAGCAAATCAATTAGCATTAATTATTCAGAGTTTGTTGGAATGTGAAGCTAATGCGGTTGCAGTACGGCCGTTGAAGAAAAAAATAAAATACTATAATTTATTTCTGAATAGAATACTTCCAAAATGTACTTTTTGTTTGTTATTTGGGCAAAAAGAAATTAAAAGGCTAGTTTGATTCACTATTTTATCACGAGAAGCAGACTCCTTCAATTTTTTTTTCACAACAGCAGTTGCCCAACTTCTAAATGGTAAATCTGACAATGTATTTCCCACTCTAGATGATCGTTTCTCATAAATTTGTCTTTTCATTGTAATGTTTTTTTATTTTTTTTGTGGTAAAATATTCCTAATGTTATTACCTGTAAGGTCAGATATACTTTATTGTTTTTACTGGGTAATTTGTTTTAAACGATTTCTCATATTTAGTAATAAATAGACGTACAATATGTGTAGTTGCTGTCATTAAAAAAATATACATTTACAATTGTAGTAAGTATTTATAATAAATTTGTTACTGTTATATATACATACCATTTACATCTGCAGTAACAAAAGATACGATTGGCTCATCTAGTGCTTCGCTCTCGACAACGCACTTAAAATTCTTCTTGAGATCCCCTCTTGACAATGTAATTTGTAATTTCGCCATTCCTGTACCAGTTCCATCTCCACTGTCTACAGTTTTATACACAGCTGTAACAATTAAAACACTGGATTAATTTTGCGATAAATCAAATTTTAAATTAGAATGCTACTAACGTTCTAATAAAATTACTTTTCAATATTTCAGTTGCTTGACTTGTCATATTTTCTTATTAGTGTAACTGAAACATGAATAGACTTGGTAATGAATTCAATTAGAGAATGTTTTTTTATTTATTACTTAATGACATAATGACTAACTATTTAAGTTTACATTGTATATTGGAATAAATCCGTTAATAAATAGATTAGGGTTTATGGAAAGGTCGATATTTTTCACTTATTGTGGAATCGTTCGATTAAAAGTAGTATACAGTATTGCCCATGCAGAAGCTTTGACGATTTTTTTTTTACCTCAACATATTTCATTCAATAAGTATTATTAAGCTACGTGCAATTTTAAATACACTTCAAGACTTAAAAAATGTATACGTGGTACACTATTGTATTAATTTCCTTGGAAAGAGCATGTACTAGCAATAAAATTAATGAAGTACATAGAGAATATTATGACAAATTATTAGAATGGATTCAGAAGAAGAGAAGATGCTGTATATCAATTACGGCAAACGATTGCGAATAACAGTGGCGGCTCGGGGTGGTTCACATAGAGAGTGAATAATTTCAAAATTGAAAAGTATAATACAAGAACCCTTACCCAATCTTTATAAGTTTCACCGACATACTGTTCCAGACAGGTACTGTTCATTGTACAGTTTGTTTTGAGGGAATAGTAAATATAACTAGCTGTCCATCAATCTCTTCGAGCTTGAATCGCCTTTCGCGTCCGCTTACAGTTTATTAGAGATTCCTGTAAAACGCTAAAAAAAATCTGATTTTCTAAACTTTTGACACACCTTGTATAGACGCATACTTTTTGCTGTCACGATGACAGGACGAACGACAATATAATTAAGCATATTTACATCAATTTGACTGTTCATTGTTGAAATTTTAAGTTTGGGCTTTATTTAGCGTAAAGCTAATACTTGACACTAAAACATTCATACAGACTGACGTGGAAATATCTGTGTTAACATTCTGCTTACATACATTGCAAAAAAGTCCTCTATAATTCATATTTGTTGGGTTATTTTGCGATTCTTATGAAATATTTTATAAAAAATAATACAAAAGGGGGGGGGGGATTTCATGATTAAAACCAAACTACAAATAATAATTGAATCGATCGAAATAAGATCGCGACACCAACCGGGTACACGATCATCATAAATCATAGGTGGTCTATAATGTTTGTCATACAATATTGGTATAAGTAATGTTGATTACTCATTTTGTTTTTATTTTTTTTTTAATTTAAGACACAGTTATTCTATTGAACACTCGCTCTTATTGTTATTATAGTGTTTCATTAAACTCTTCGAATTAGAATTGCTTCTTCGCGTCCACTTCTTCTCTATAAGTTGCTCTATAAATGTGCCTCTTTGGAAATGTGATCACTGCCAGACGCAAGGGTACATGAATATTAACACTTATATATTTTTTTAATGTAAGTAAAATGTTATTAATTGCTTTTGACTCCTTTGCCTTATTTTATATAACAATGATATTGGAATCTGTATCTGAGTTACTGTTAATGGAGAGTAATTGCAACTGTAGTTCGCTTTGCTTTTGTTTATGAATAAAGATTGAATTTAAACAATATATGTCTAATAATGAATTATACATTATTTGACATTTATAATTTGTGGCAAATGAATTTATTTATTAAGAATTTGCCCATAAAATATATAATATTTCTATATAATTTACTGAACGTTGAGTTGACATTTAGAACATTTCGTTGAGTCAGGTTTTGTATAAATCGTGTGCAATTAGCGTAAGACTGTCATAGTCAAGTCAGACTGAAGTTAAGATGCTTAGGTAAATTGTTGTCATTCCACTTGTCATCGTGACAGCAGTTCGTTGATGTGTGTTCGTTCATAATAACATGCGAGAACGAAATGTCACAGTGACAGTGCTTAACTAAATTATCTTTCCAATTGTCGTATGAAATTAACAAAACATGATGAACAGAAAGTGTTTTTAAATTTGCTAACATTTAAAAATAGGTACTGTCGCTCTTCTATTTTTCAAACGCAATGGAAAATCCTGCTATGTCGTACCATTTAACAGAAAATGTGCCTCTAATCGGTTGATGACAACCAGCAGTCGCATCCCTTAAGTGCTTGTTTTTATAACAGAATTATTATTAAACAAAATAACATCCGGTTACATCTTTCTTCCAATTTCCTGTAAAACGCCAGCACTGCCATGATGGTTTTTTTAGTGTCCGTTATCATAAACTTTTGACGAACCCCTATATATACATATATGTTTGCGTTATAAATGTCATCATGAAAGCAGTTTAGATGTCATCACGAACTGAAATTGATCGATCGTTTGGACGTTTGATAGCCTGCAATTGAATTTTCGTGCGACTGCCAACGTTAATTAAATGTTAGACGGATTTTTGCCTGTCAATTGTGACGTTTCCTATAATATTTAAGTCAACCTAATGTGGATGTTAAGTTGTCATTGTCAGCTATGCCGACGTACTTTAATATTTAATACAGACATTTTGCGTAGACCCTAGTTAAATTTATCGGTGTTAGAAACGGTAATAGAAAACTGAACTTGGTGGCATAGATGTGCCCGTCAATTATTCTTAATTCTGATCAGCACATATAAAAATCAGCTGGATAGTAATGCTTACTTCATTTTTTCTGAAGAAGTGATGTTATTGTGTATTAAAGTACTTTGCGATCTTAGAGTAACTAATAATTATTAAATTACCATATATGATGTTTCTGTATCGTATTGTCTTTATATGTAGTAATAGTTCCATTACTAAAATAGTAATTGCCTATTTTACTCTTTAAATCGTTAAATTAAATGTGATATGTATGTATTATGCATTTATGAAAAGTAAAGTGTTACAATTAACATTGATTTTCACGACAATAGGCAACAGAAATAAATTTCTTCTTCTTCTTTATTGTGGCTTTGCGTTAGACTATTTAGTCTTTTACTCTTCATCTGAGAGCGGTGAATCTTGGAATGTTGGAGTTCAATTTGATTAGCTATTGTTTATCTTTATTTTGATTAAGAATTAAAGTAGAACCATTTTAGATCTTTTGTGTTTGAAATTTTCATTTCCATCATATGCAAGTGCTCTTTTAAGATTTTGATTTGAGTGGTTTTCCATCTGATTTATTGGACGTAATACTTGTTTGTAAAGTAGAATTTTGTTGTTCGTGTTCAGCTCGCTTTTTCTGCCTATAAGAGGCCATAGTTGACATCTTGTTTGTTTGGTTTTGGTTATCGTTTTTGCTATGTGTGTGTTATAATTGAGCTTTATATCCAGGTATATTCCCAGGTATTTAATTTCTCTACTCCATGGTGTAGTGTTGTTGTTGATGCTTATTTCGTTGCCTGATGTTTTCCGATTCCTTTTGAAAGATTATTACTTGGGATTTGTCTTCGTTTATTGTTGTCCTCCATTGTTCGAACCATTTTATCGTGTTGTCTAGGTGCGTTTGGAGTTCCTGTACCGCGTTCGTCGGACATCTTGATGTTGAGAGCAGTGCCGAAATAAATTTCTATGCCGTTCGTTCAAAATAGACAATAGACTATATAAGAATCGGTGTTATTGGGTTTGTTAATTTTGAAGTGTAATTGTGATTTAAAATTGATTGGCCACTTTAAGGATTAACTTTAAACTTTTTCGAAAACCGTCACTGCGTCAGAGGTTAATTGATGTTTATATCAGTTCCTCCTATAAACTTCAAATCTGCGAGACCTAATTGTCAAATTGAATATCATTGTTGAAATATGTAAATGTGGCAATTGGATTTAATATTTTGTGCATTAAAGATCAATTTTATTGTGATTAACATTTTAATTTTATTGACAATTTATAGTAATATAGCGGAAAGGATGGAGATATTTTATTATGTGTTGGTAATAATAATAATACATATCTAATAGGTTTCACATTTCATTAATCAAAAACCACTCTTGAACTTTGCATTTTTTCATTTCCTTAACATTACATATTCACATCGTGTCTGCTCATATCGCCCATGTAAATGGAAAGAAAATATTGTTCCCTTCTTTTCGCTTCGCGTATGTTCTCAGGTGATTAGCCAAATAAATTCACTTTTCATTACCAAACTGTCCAACATTTGCCGACTTTATGGCTTTAAAGTTTCACAACACGTCGATGATAGTGACTGTTCTTCCTCGATATTTTTTCGATAGCACATCTCTTTATCGTCACATCTTTGGTGTTTTCAGTATTTAGTCCGGTCAGGTCACAGTATTTTTGAGATGACATACCAAGTCGATTGCACCACCGAGACTATTATTGCAGTGAATTCTGACGTTTCCCAGTAAGTGTTATCGCCTATTGATCGTCTTGATGGTTCATAACTCGAATTGAAGTTTCATCGCAAGTCAAACGTTAGATGGATTTTTTGTATATAAGTGTTAAAGTTTCCTGTTACTTTAAAGGATATTCTTACACTTAAACTTAATTACATATCAACATGTCAAATTATAGGATTGCGTACTGAAAAATTAAAAATACGGATCACTTCTGTTTCATTTCCTGCTTTTAAGTATACACTTTTCTTAGAAAAGATGCTAAATTAGTGATCGATGAATTTAATGTAATTTAGTATATATACTCTTCAAATTCTTTAATTCTATTTGGATATTTTCAGTATTTAATGAATGAAACCTGCAAACTTTTAAGACTGTCATTTCTAAGTGTATAAACATATTATTATTCATATGTAGTTACTGACCTTGTGGGCTTCAATTCTTTCAACTTTAATTTACAGCCATACCAAAAAATCGAGAAACTACTTCTGTAAATTCATGTTTGATTAAATTAATGCCGTTTAATATATTCTTTGGTGCTTACGTATTTGATTCCCTCGATCTAGATATTTACTTGCCTTAGATTTTTCCAGTATTTAATGACAAAACTTACAAACGTTTAAAACTGTAATTTGTAAATGTTATACGGTATATATTCATATGTAGTTAGTGACCCTGTATTGTCAATTATTTCCACCTTAATTTACGACAGGGGTCGTTTGTTTTAGAAATTTACTTGCCTTAGATTTTTCCAGTATTTAATGACAAAACTTGCAAACGTTTAAAACTGTAATTTGTAAATGTTATACGGTATATATTCATATGTAGTTAGTGACCCTGTATTCATAAGGCAGATTTCATTAAAAAACAACTAAATACGGTATAACTATTCTCGGTACGCTATTTCTGAAAATAAGGGAGCTAATTAGAATTTAGATCCGTATAATATTTGTCCCTGTGAACAGTTGATTTCACTGCTACAGCTCACTGGTTTGACGTAATGTCAGATTATGTGTATGTGTTAAAAAATCGTATGGCATATCGGCAACAACTCTAACCATAATACATAAAATTGTCGGAGTACCTATGCCATTCATAATGTTAATTTAATTTTTATGATACCGCATACGATTCTTCTTTTTAGTTGGTTAGGTTGTATTCACTATTACCTATACTATTTATGGTATTTTAATTTCTATATGAATGAATGACAGTGGAGGATAATTATGTAGTTAACTTTGCTATTGTAATGATTGAAGATTAAATTTAAAGAAATATCTCTAGAAATGGATTATACATTATGGTGGCAAATGAATTTATTTATTAAGACTTTGCCCACAAAGCGAACAATATTCCTATATAATTTGATGAACGCTGATATTTAAAATTTTTTTATTGACATTCAGGTTTTGTATCAGTTGTGTACATCTAGTCCAGGGTGAACGTCGACAGATAAAAAAAAAATTAATTGAATGTTGTTTCACGTTATTAGTTCTATAAAATTGGTACTACGCTTTGTGTCAAGTTTACGATTGAAATAGTGTCTAATTCAAATTTTCTGACAGACTGTCATCGTAACGATATTTCGATGACAGATACCTATGACAATGAAAAGTCAGACAGCTGACATGAAGATGTTTAACCACAATTGTCGTTCCACCTGTCATCGTGACAATAGTTCGTTGAACTGTATTTGTTCACACATAAACTTGCGAGAACGAAATGTCAGACTAACTTAATAAAACATGTTTTAAACTTACAGGTCATTGAGAGAATTAATTAATTTTCATATTACGCTTTAATAATATACTTTCTAAAACGCAATCGAAAATCTTGCTGGCTCCTATACAGTTGATGCTAGACACTGTCGTACCATTTAACCAAAAATGTACTTCTGATTAGTTGGTGCCAACCAGCTAGTCGCACACTTTAAATACTTGCTTTTATAACTGAATTGGTAAACGAAATGACATACATGCTTATGGGAATCTTATTTGATGTATTTATTTTATTTCGAAGTGCTTCGGACACATCTGACAAATAAAGAAAAGTCGCCCTATTATTTGTATGTAGAGAGATCGATGAGAAATGTTATTAAATGATCCCATTCGTAAAATAGTTTAAATTTATATAATTATAACTTGAACACTGATACATTTCCAACATTCTGTTGACATTTAGGTTTTGTATAATTCGTGTGCATCTAACGTAATTTGACAGGCCCAAATGGCAAAACTCAGACGGTTTTTCTTTATTTAAGCTTGCTTCAAGTTCTTCGTTGTATGAAATTTACATTTCGATGACATATATAATGAATAGAGTGTCATTGTATTTATTAATATATCTTCATAAAAGATAGCAAAATCGTTATATTTATTACTGTACTTACGTGCGACAATACACTTTAAGTTTATTTTATCATATCCGTCGGAATTTTGTTCGTATATTCATATAGAAAGGAAATAGTAACGATTGATAATAATAACACTAATACGTATCTGAAAGGTACCACGTTTCAATTAAAAATGCACTTCTACGTAATGTCCTTATTTGTCGGCCTTTTGACATTTAAACTTGACAACCGATGGATGAACGTGAATATATAGTCATTAATGACACGCAAACTCGTCATTGCGAGATTTTTTTACCCTGCAGAAAAGCTTTAAATGAATCGCACCTTCCACAGCGACAGATTTGGCACGTGGACAGTGCACTCAATCGTCGCGGAAAAGTCCACTATTTTCGTTTCCAACCCTCTTTCCGCACTCTAAACCTCGACGGCCTGAAATTTCTTCGTCAATGTGAAACTTTTACAATTCTTTCGCGCGTGCCTGTCATACCTGACATTTTTACGATTTTGATCGGTTGTCACGTGAATCGTCATGACGTAAGCCATTTTTCTGTTAAAACACCGAATGCACGCTCCTCTTCAACGGACGATATCTCTGCACACGCTCCACTTGGGAAGAAAAACTCTCCGTCGAGGAACAATTTAAGGTCGTCGGTAACTTGACGCCAAAGGGCAGCTTTCAATTTCGCGTATCCAGAGACGAGTTCTTCCCCCCGCGTACCCAATTTTCGTCGATTTTGACCGGGTTTGGTTGCCATTGACTACTCGGCTTTTAGTATATATAACTAGCTCTAACGTCCGCTTACAGCGGGTCCTCCGCTTACAACGGGCCCTCCGCGTACAGCGGGTCCTCTGCTTACAGCGCGTCCGTCAATCTCTTTTAGTTGGAATCGCTTTTTTCGCGTCCGCTTACAGCCTTTTCATAGTTTCCTGTAAAAAGCAATCACTGTCATAACTCCTTTTAGAATGTCCGATTTTATTAACTTTTGACGCAGCCCTGTATATACATATATTTCCTGAAGCCAATAGTATATTTTCTTTAAAATTCTTCTCGAACGCTTTTTTACACAAACCGGTACACACTCAAGAGCGAGAAAGGTAAATTTGTGTTAAACATAAGTCATGTTAAAGTATCCAAAGACACAATAAGATCAAGAAGCCCAACATATTCATTAAGACAGTTTACAATACTATTTTGATGCGAAAGTGTAGAAGCCGGACAACCTTTTCGAAATCCACTATCGTTAACAAAAGAGCACAAAATAATAATAAAAGTAAAATGCCCAAGTTTTAAATTGAAACCCTATTGAAGCGCCTTGTCTGTAAAAGGCGATCACTGGCATGATGCTTTTTAGAATGTCCACTTTTATAAACTTTTGAAACACCCCTATACATACATAAATATTGTGAAGCCAATAGTATATTAAAATTCTTCTCGAACTATTTTTGACACAAACCGGTACACACTCAAGAGCGAGAAATGTAATTTAATGTTAAAGTATTCAAAGACACAATAAGATCAAAAAGGTCAACATTTGTATCAAGACAGTTTACAATACTATTTTGATGTGAAAGTGTAAAAGTCTGTCAATCTTTTCGAAGTCCACTATCGTTAATAACAGAGCACAAAACAATAATAAAAATAGAAAGCCAGAGTTCTAAATGTAAGCCCTATTAAAGGGCCTCTCCGGTAAAATGCGATTACTGGCATGACGCTTTTTAGAATGTCTACTTTTATAAACTTTTGAAACACCCCTGTATATACATATATTTTGTTAAGACAATAATAGGATATTTTATTTAAAATTTTCCTAGAACTGTTTTTGACACAAACCGTTACACACTCAAGAGCGAGAATGGTAATTTAATGTTAAAGTATACAAAGACACAATAAGATCAAAAAGCGCAACATTTTTATTAAGACAGTGTACAATTCTATTTGGATGCGAAAGTGTAAAAGCTTTTCAACCTTTTCGAAATCCACTATCGTCAATAAAAGAGCACAAAATAATAATAAAAGTAGAAAGCCCAAGTTTTAAATCTAAAGCCCTATTGAAGCGCCTTTCCGTTAAAAGCGAGCACTGGCATGACGCTCTTTAGAATGTCAACTTTCATAAACTTTTGAAGCACCCCTGTACATACATAAATTTTGTGAAGCCAATAGTATATTTTATTTAAAATTCTTCTCGAATTGCTTTTTACACAAAGCGGTACCCACTCAAGAGCGAGAAAGATAATTTAATATTAAATATAAGAATGATGTTAAAGTATCTGAAGAAACAAAATGCTCAATAAGCGCATCATTTTCATTGAGACAATCGGGATAATACGCTCTTGATATAACAGTGGAAAAATTTAGTATATTAACAAAAAGTATGTCAATTGCTCAGAAACAATTTAAAATAGGCACGCACAATATTAATAAAAAAGAACCTAAAAATCAGTTTTACTCAGATATTTTTCACCCCAATTATTTGAAGTGGAACAGCGCTTTCATTATGAAATTTTGGTCAGCAGATTTCAAATATTCGTCTGTCACATACTCAAAATTAGTTCGCAAGTCAATTAAAAATGAAGGACTTGTATTGCAGAACATTTTAAATTTTCACTGAATCACATTATTATTCGTACTGTTATCTCTCTAATGATAGAAAAGATATTATGTAGACTACTCGCCCGCTATCGCGGGCTCGTCATTTTAATGGACATGCTAAAATATATATGTATCTGTATAGTGTTTGAAATGTTTATAACAAAATTTGTTTGATAAATGGGCGTCGCTTTCAAACATTCTTATAGAATGCTAATGAATGCTGATGAACTTCAAACATATAGCTCGCAAACATATAAATGATTAGTTTTAATAAGGTGCTGTTAAAAGCAATTACAAAGAAGAAGAGAGCAAGCGCAGGCATAAATTTTCACAAATATCTAGGATTTTTAGCAACTCAGATAAAGTCCCAGAAATGTAACAGAATTAAAAAGCTTCCAAAACACAAATATTTCCCTAGTAAGCTAAAAGTTACACATATTCTATATTATGTTTTTATTTTTAATTATACTGTAATTTCATGTATAGAAGAAGCAATACAATTACTAAAACACTAATAACAGTAATTATTAATTACAAATGCATAAGAAAACATAATCGCAGTCAATACTAATAAAAATCCAAATCTCCTAGGTTATGCGCATGTGTAAGTAATCGTAATTACTGTTTAATATTTTATCAGGTTTGGTAAAACAGCGGTTAAAATATCTTCATTTAATAACGTTCTTAATCAATGGTTAGCGCTAACCGGTGTTGGAAAAACATACTAACCGGTATTTTAATCAATGATTAGCGCCAACCGGTTTTTGCAAAAATGTAGTATCCCTCCCGTATTTTATCTAATGAATACGCTGATCGGCATTTTAATCGGAATTGGGAAAACCGGCCCTTAATACAATGCAATAATAAAAATAACTAAAAACACGTTTAAATTTGCCATTGTAGTTGTTAGGGCGTTTCAATGTTGAAGGTTACTTCAAATATTATGGCAACTTTAATGAAACATGCGCCAATAATTTAAGGACATTAAATTTGAGGTATTGCAAAATTTTACCTGTCAAGTATTCTACCTACACATGCCATTTCGAGACTTATAAGTACACCTTTTGACATTAATCATAATAACCTTTTGAAGTTTGTCATCCAAGCAATAAAAATTTGTCTGCAATTACCATTTCCAGTAGAACGCGATCACTGTCATGACACGCTTTTTAGAAAGTCCGATTTTATAAACTTTTGAACCACTCCTGTATATACATAAATTTAGTGATGCCAATCGTATATATTATTTAGAACTTTTTTTACTTCTTTACACAAACCGTTACACTGAACACTGAAGAGCGAGAAAGATATTTAATGTTAAACATAAATCATGTTAAAGTTACGAAGAAAGGATGTGCTCAGATCCAAGCACTTTTCGGAGAACCTTTCCGCCATATTAGATTTGCCATGTTGTTTATTTGACATTTAGACTATGGACTCGTGATCGGTGACCTTAGACACCCCTGCATCCAAAATTTCACATTCATACGTCAATTTTCAAAAAACTCTTACGCCATTTTCTTTTTTTTTTGACATTGTGACTATGGATTCGCCATCGGCGACCCAAGGCACCTCCGTATCTAAAATTTCACATTCACACGTCGATTTTCAAAAAACACGTCGGCAATTTTTTTTTTACATTTTGACTATGGATTTGTGATCGGTGACCTAAGTCAAACCCGTATCTAAAATTTCACATTCATACGTGAATTTTCAAAACATTCTTCCGCCATTTCGTTTTTTTTAACATTTTAACATTGAATTTGTGATCGGCGGCCTCAACCACCCCTGTATCTAAAAGTTCGCATTTATACGTCAATTTTCAAAAAACTCTTCCGCCATTGTTTTTTTTTACATTTTGACTTTGGATTTATGATCGGCGTCCGCACACACCCCCGCATCGAAAATTTCACATTCATACGTCAATTTTCGAAAAACCCGTCCGCCATTTTGTTTTTTTTGACATTTTGACTTTGGATTTGTAATCGGCGTCCGCACACACCCCGGTATCTAAAATTTTAGATTCATACGTCAATTTTCAAAAAATTCTTTCGCCATTTTGTCTTTTTTGACATTTTGACTATGGATTAGTGATCGGCGTCCGCATACACCCCAGTATCTAAAATTTTATATTTATACGTCAATTCTCAAAAAATCCGTTCGCCATCCTATTTTCTTTGACATTTTGACTTTGGATTTGTAATCGGCGTCCGCACACACCCCCGTATCTAAAATTTCACATTCATACGTCAATTTTCAAAAAATTCTGCCGTCATTTTTTTTTTTGACATTTTGACTTTGGATGTATGATCGGCGTCCGCACACACCCCCGTATCTAGAATTTCACATTCATACGTCAATTTTCAAAGAACCCGTCCGCCATTATGTTTTTTTTGACATTTTGACTTTGGATTTGTGATTGGCGTCCGCACAAACCCCGGTATCTAAAATTTCACATTCATACATCAATTTTCAAAAAACCGTCCGCCATTGTGTTTTTTTGAAATTTTGACTTTGGATTTGTAATCGGCGTCCGCAAACACCCCCCGTATCTAAAATTTCACGTTAATACGTCAATTTTCAAAAAACCCGTCCGCCATTTTGTTTTTTTGACATTTTAACTATGGATTTGTAATCGGCGTCCGCACACACCCCCGTATCTAAAATTTCACGTTCATACGTCAATTTTCAAAAAAACCCGTCCGCCATTTTGTTTTTTTTGACATTTTGACTATGGATTTGTAATCGGCGTCCGCACACACCCCAGTATCTAAAATTTCACATTCATACGTCAATTTTCAAAAAACCGTCCGCCATTTCGTTTTTTTGACATTTTGACATTGGATCTGTAATCGGCGTCCACACACACCCCCGTATCTAAAATTTCACGTTCATACGTCAATTTTCAAAAAACCCGTCCGCCATTTTGTTTTTTTTTTGACATTTTGACTATGGATTTGGAATCGGCGTCCGTACACACCCCCGTATCTAAAATTTCACGTTCATACGTCAATTTTCAAAAAACCCATCCGCCATTTTCTTTTTTTTGACATTTTGACTATGGATTTGTAATCGGCGTCCGCACACACCCCCGTATCTAGAATTTCACATTCATACGTCAATTTGCAAAAAACCGTCCGCCATTTTGGTTTTTTTTGACATTTTGACTTTGGATCTGTAATCGGCGTCCGCACACACCCCCGTATCTAAAATTTCACGTTCATACGTCAATTTTCAAAAAACCGTCCACCATTTTGTTTTTTTTGACATTTTGACTTTGGATTTGTGATTGGCGTCCGCACACGCCCCCGTATCTAAAATTTCACGTTCATACGTCAATTTTCAAAAAACCCATCCGCCATTTTCTTTTTTTTGACATTTTGACTATGGATTTGTAATCGGCGTCCGCACACACCCCCGTATCTAGAATTTCACATTCATACGTCAATTTGCAAAAAACCGTCCGCCATTTTGGTTTTTTTTGACATTTTGACTTTGGATCTGTAATCGGCGTCCGCACACACCCCCGTATCTAAAATTTCACGTTCATACGTCAATTTTCAAAAAACCGTCCACCATTTTGTTTTTTTTGACATTTTGACTTTGGATTTGTGATTGGCGTCCGCACACGCCCCCGTATCTAAAATTTCACGTTCATACGTCAATTTTCAAAAAACCCGTCCGCCATTTTGTTTTTTTTTGACATTTTGACTATGGATTTGGAATCGGCGTCCGTACACACCCCCGTATCTAAAATTTCACGTTCATACGTCAATTTTCAAAAAACCCGTCCGCCATTTTCTTTTTTTTGACATTTTGACTATGGATTTGTAATCGGCGTCCGCACACACCCCCGTATCTAGAATTTCAGATTCATACGTCAATTTGCAAAAAACCGTCCGCCATTTTGTTTTTTTTGACATTTTGACTTTGGATCTGTAATCGGCGTCCGCACACACCCCCGTATCTAAAATTTCACGTTCATACGTCAATTTTCAAAAAACCGCCCGCCATTTTGTTTTTTTTGACATTTTGACTTTGGATTTGTGATTGGCGTCCGCACACACCCCCGTATCTAAAATTTCACGTTCATACGTCAATTTTCAAAAAACCCGTCCGCCATTTTGTTTTTTTTTTACATTTTGACTATGGATTTGGAATCGGCATCCGTACACACCCCCGTATCTAAAATTTCACGTTCATACGTCAATTTTCAAAAAACCCGTCCGTCATTTTCTTTTTTTGACATTTTGACTATGGATTTGTAATGGGCGTCCGCACACACCCCCGTATCTAAAATTTCACATTCATACGTCAATTTGCAAAAAACCGTCCACCATTTTGTTTTTTTTTGACATTTTGACTTTGGATCTGTAATCGGCGTCCGCACACACCCCCGTATCTAAAATTTCACGTTCATACGTCAATTTTCAAAAAACCGTCCGCCATTTTGTTTTTTTTGACATTTTGACTTCGGATCTGTAATCGGCGTCCGCACACACCCCCGTATCTAAAATTTCACGTTCATACGTCAATTTTCAAAAAACCGTCCGCCATTTTATTTTTTTTGACATTTTGACTTTGGATCTGTAATCGGCGTCCGCACACACCCCCGTATCTCAAATTTCACGTTCATACGTCAATTTTCAAAAAACCCGTCCGCCATTTTCTTTTTTTTGACATTTTGACTATGGATTTGTAATCGGCGTCCGCACACACCCCCGTATCTAAAATTTCACATTCATACGTCAATTTGCAAAAAACCGTCCACCATTTTGTTTTTTTTTTGACATTTTGACTTTGGATCTGTAATCGGCGTCCGCACACACCCCCGTATCTAAAATTTCACGTTCATACGTCAATTTTCGAAAAACCGTCCGCCATTTTGTTTTTTTTGACATTTTGACTTTGGATCTGTAATCGGCGTCCGCACACACCCCCGTATCTAAAATTTCACGTTCGTACGTCAATTTTCAAAAAACCCGTCCGCCATTTTGTTTTTTTTGACATTTTGACTATGGATTTGTAATCAGCGTCCGCACACACCCCCGTATCTAAAATTTCACATTCATACGTCAATTTTCAAGAAACCGTCCGCCATTTTGTTTTTTTTGACATTTTGACTTTGGATCTGTAATCGGCGTCCGCACACACCCCCGTCTCTAATATTTCACGTTCATACGTCAATTTTCAAAAAACTTTTCGGCCATCTTATTTTTTTTGACTTTGGATTTGTGATCGGCCACATAAGACACTTCCGTATCCAAGATTTCACATTCGCACGTCAATTTTCAAAAAATCCTTCGGCCATTTTGTTTTCTTCTGACATTTGAATCAGTGATGGGCGACCGTAAAAACTCCCAAGTGCCTAATTTTACTTTTAATCAAAAGAGAGAGAAATTGATTTCAGCCAGCTCCGCCCACTGTGCACGTTTGCGTAATCGTTTAAATAAAATTGTGTCATAAGGGCATATAAATGTTAAAAGCAATCCTTTTCGCCATTATTAAGGAAACTGGGCGTACGCGTTCTGGAATTAACGTATTTTAATAATTCACATATATAATCATTAACCGAACAATCAACCTGTATATCTATAGAAATGTTAAGTCAAGCGGGGGCATTATGTCGAGATTGAGATGCCGAACTCGTCGGGCCGGATACATTAATCTGATATTTTTCGCCCGACCGTAGTACATTGAATCACATGCACATTGAATCTGTGACGTATTTCGGACATTTTTCTTACCAAATTCACATGCAAACGAATTTGAAAGTGCTCGTGCCCTTGGTTGTGTGCGTTTGTCGACTCGAAATAAGCACGTAATAGATTCCGAGAAGCTCGTTCTTTGAGACCTCGGGTCTTGTTGGACCCTCGCGACCTTCAAAATTTCGTATTTCACGCTTAAAAGTCACACCTGCAAAATTTCTCGATGTACCTGTCAGATTCGAGTAACGTCAATTTTTCGTGTTCACCAATATATTTGAATAACGTAAGCCATTTTTTCTGTTACACGATACTTGCACGCTCCTCTTTGACGGCGGATATCTCTCTTCACGCTCCGATAAAAAGAAAAAACTCTCCGACGAGGAACCCTTTAAAGGTGTCCGAAAGCGCACGCAAAGAGACAACTTTTAATTTCGCTTATCCAGAGACGAGTACTTTCTCGCGTTTTACGAATTTTCATCGATTTTGGCCTGCCGGTTAAGCCGTATTTTCACACGCCGAATAAAAGAAACGGCCGTGCGCTTTTAGTATGTATAACACTACAGTTTGATTACATCTGACGATAAACGAAGTCCATTTTGCGTGTCTTTGACTTGCAGAACAGTTCTATCACTTTTTCATTAAAATTTGGGAAATCCTTTATAAATTCTTTTTCACAAGATAACATAGTAAGGGCATTTAATCTGTCTTCTTTCATTGTATTTCTCAGGAAAGTTTTTATTCTCTTCAGCCGTGAAAACTGGCGTTCCGCTTCAGACGTTGTCATTGGGATTGTAATGACATTTTTAAAAGCTTAACAACATCATTAAAGGTGTCGCTTAATCCATCCAGCAGAAGGCCTAGCAGACCTACAGCACTGACTTCTATATTTTGCCTAAATTCTTCTCTAGAATATAGAACACTTAATTCAGTTCGTAGTCTGCTTTCATTGAGGCATGGATAAAATTTTACTGCTTCTTTAAGGCAATCTTCCGGAAATTTTTTTTGAAAAGAGGAGAACTGTTTAAAAGAAATTAAGTTTGCTAATATTAAGTGCCCTGTATACCGAAATCTTTTTATTTCAAGCAAAATAATATCGCACACTTCAATAGTTTCCCTCCGTCTTTGGCTACCATCAGTTACTCTTCGTCGCGTTGATGGTCGAGGAGTCAGTTCTGAGTCATTTTGTTTAACCAACTGATTATCTGTGTCAGCGATTTCGGTTCGAATTTTTCCAATAGCGCGTTCAAAATTATCTAAATTATTCTTGATTTTTCATACATTTGTATTGACATTTTGTAATTGATTAAACAATATGTCCACATGTAGCATAATTTTATGAAAGAAAGTTAACCAATAGATAAAATTTTCCTTCTCTAAAATTCGCAAATTGGCACCAGCTTGATGAATGGTAGTTTGTAAACTAGCTTCTCCCTCGATTTGTTCTAGATCTTCAATTATTTCTTCTCGGTGCTCATATATTGTATTCACTGTCCTATTTTTGAAGAACGAGGTAAGCTTTTTCTCTGAAGGAATTCTTCCAATCTTGCAGCTCGTTGTGGTGAAGTGGAGAAAAAAGTACATAATCCCGTCAGATTGGCAAAAAAAAATTCTGCAATTACTACTGCTCGATGTAGCATGTGACATAATAAGATTTGTCTGATGTCCGTAACAATGTACAAAATTGGCCCTTGGATACTGGTCTTGGACATGTCTTTGCACGCCATTAATAGTACCACTCATGACTGCTGCCCCATCATAGCTCTGGGCAATCAGTTTTTCTGGGTCATCAACAAGCAAACTAATTTCGTTAGGGATGGAGGCAGATAAAGAATTAGCATCATGTCCACTAAGCAGAAGAAATTTCCAAAATCTTTCGACCGGTCTCGCGTTCACAATATATCTTAAAACAACCACCAACTGAAACTGATTGGACACATCTGTGGTTTCATTAGCTATCACAGATATGAAGTCGGTTGCTTTAATTTCACTGGAAACTTGTTCATGATACACATTCAACATTGCATCAAGCAGCTCATTCTGTATCGTTTTTGATAATCCCTTAAACACCGGTGCTGCTTCGATGTGATCTCTGAGCGATTTATTCAATTCTGCCGTAAAATTTATCAATTCCCGAAAAATGCCCTTGGTATTCGACGTTTGCCGTTCATCATGACCCCGAAGTGCCAGTTCAAACGCGCCACAAAATCTAATGCAATTTATTATTAAATTTAACACATGCCTATATTATGTTACCTGTTCATTGTGTTGTTGAACTGCTTTTCTATATGATGAATCTAAAACATTCTGAATGTTATTCTTTCCTAACATTCTTAGACTAAATATATTTTTCAAATGCCCTTCGGAATTTTCATGTTTCGTAATTTTAGCACGAAGATGAATTAAGTCTTTTATTCCGTTCTTTGACCAAGACGGTTCACCACCAAACAAGAGACACGGAAAACAAAACAAAGTATTTTTAATTTCACACCCACAAATCCAGTCATTTTTCTGATAAATATTCATTTTGAATTTTCTTATAACGTCTTTACCTTTAACAGATTGTTTATTTTCTAAACATAATTGAGGCATTGGCCGTTTACGATTTTTTACTGCGATTTTTTCATCATACGTTAACCGCGAAAACGTGTTATTCTGTAACGCAGAGACGAAATTCATCTTACAACAGCGGTGAGCAGACTGGGGAATTTGCTCACACGCTATGTATTATACGATATGGAAGTAGAACAAAATACAGTTCTCTCCACCTTCAATGTAATGTTAATGGCTTAACGGAGCAGCGGTTGGGCTTTGCTCATGGGTCGTCATTATATCTGTGACGACGATCGGTGCATGTAGGTTGTTAGGCGCGCCGCACACGCCACGTTCCTGTTCAATAACTATGAATACGTAATAAATAAATAGTTTCACAGTTAGTCGCCGCTTGGTTTGTTTTGTTTCAAAATTCCAGGGGGTGCAATTCCTCACTTGCTCTCATTAAAGAGCCGCCACTGGAGAATAATATAAAATGCATATGATCTCTTTCAAACAGGCATTCAATCAACTGATGAGAAATTATCTTAAGAAGGAATTCAAGAAAAAAATATAAAAATAAGAGCATTAATAAAGATTATAAAAAAAATTAAACACAGCATACAATCATAGAAAATGGAACAACATAAGAAATCGTAGTAGAATATAATTTTATGTCTTATTCTCAGTAATAGCATTAGATCGTTTAGTAAAAGTGTTGAAGAAACTTGAATAATTAAGAAGTATACATAATAATATACGGATGACGTAATGTGTATACTGAGACCTGATGAGGAAACAGAAAAAGTAACATTAAGTCTATAGAAAGAAACCGAAGTGACATTTTTTACCTATTGCCATGTATTGAAGGATTTGGAAAGTACATAGGCGTATTGATAAACATGAAAAAAGACGAAAAGGTCGACTTAAATGAAAAATACACAATGCCAGCAAGTACAAAAGTTGCACATAAAGTAGTAAAAAACTTGAAGTGCTGGTAAGGAAAGCAACAAGATCAGTAATGCAACGAAAAATAAAGGGAAGCGAGCACAGGCAATTAATCAGTCAAGAAATAGAAGAGATCGGGGGAAGCGAAAATATCATAAGAGTATCATATTAGCGTGTGTGTAGATGGCACACACTTGTACACAGAAGACAAAATAAGGGGGTACTGAAAAGTATAAGTATCTCATGTATAATAGAGTCAGGGATGAAGTAAGAAGCCGATGTAAGGACTTGGTAGAAAGGGATATTAAAAACATACAAAGATACAGTAGGTGAAACAAAAGTTAGTTTAATTATGCTATTTACAATATATTAACAAACATATTAATAATATAATAATTGACGGTTGATTGCTTAATTGAGGAAGTACTTATCTACTATATATTTAACATAAATCATCAGTTCCTATGTAATTTATTTTAATATGCATAGTTATGTCCATTAAAATGTTCAAAGTACTGTTTACATTAGTATAAATAACTTTAGGCTTAAGAATACGGTAGCATCAACGTGTAGATGAACATAATGTACCATAAAATGTTTAATAGATTTATATTTTTTAGAAAACCTCTCCCTCCACTTTAAAGTTTCAAATCAACCACATTCCCATATACGTATCGCTATTTGTTAATTTTTGTGTAAATTCCAAATTTACAAGATGAATGACAAATTGCCCTGTTTTCCAAACTCGGTAACTGAGTTAAATTAAAACATTAGGTCTTCTCAGCCATTGTTTATTTCGGGACAGTACTGCGGTTTCCACCCCACATGCTATAAACCGCCACATAAATATACCGAATTTTGTTTGGTAAAATGCATTTTTCTTGAATATATTTTATTTTAAATTTGTAAACAATAGTCGGTGTCTAGTAGGATTGGTTTAAATATACGTACATACATATATGCATATATACATATATATATAATTGTAATATATTTTATATATATATATATATATAAATAAATATATTACAATTCTTTGCCAAAATATACAAATGTATACATATATATATACAGAGTCCGGCAACGAAGCGGGGACGGAAGATTAGATGCTTATTTGAAAGTTAGTCAAATATTTAGTCATCGGATATTCTTGCGCACCATCAAGCGCACGTTCTAAAAATATTTTGGTTTATACAGGGTGTTCCAGATGGAAATGCCAGACTAAAGTTGTTTTTTTTTAAATGGAACACCCTGTATATTAATAGATAAAATGATCCGCGCTTGAAAGCTGGTTACATCGATATAATGCTGTATGGGTCTAAAGTTGATAGTTTCTGTGTTAATAATTATTTTACTTGATAAATTAATACATTTCAGTAGGCTATTCTGCATAAGGAAAAACAAAAGATCCGAAACCACCAGAATAGAATATTTTTTTCTAGTATTGAGTTTTGTTGCTAAGTGAAATAAATTCTGTAACTGTTCGCGTTATACAGAGCGTTCACAATTTCGCAAAATCGAAGAAATCTCGTAATTTTTAAATGGAACACCTTGTATATCAGTTCATTTTTGAATTGTTTATTAAATTTCATGTCAGAAACATGTAAGACGTTAATACTTTAAATGCGACTATTACTGAGCTACTGTCGTTTTTTGATATGCTTTTGCTAGTATTTGCAAAAAAGTCAATCTTTTCAAATGGAACACCCTGTATATTATTTCATTTTTGAATTTCATATTAAATTTCACATCAAAAACATACATTAATACTTTAAAAGTGACTATTACTGAGCTATTGTCTCTTTTTGATATAATTTTGTCAGTTTTGTGGTTTTAATTAATATAGTATAGTACTTTGCTTTTACTATATTATATTAATTAAAACCACAAAACTGACAAAATTATATCAAAAAAGATGAAAACTGAAAAGATCAGGTTTCCGAAAATTGTGTGGGTATTCGATGGATTCTCTGTATGTTATCGTTAAATTCAACACAAGTATTAAGAGCAGAATTGTATGCTTCCTCAATTATTAAAGGTATCATGATATCATGCTATTAAGTTAGAAATATAACGAAGATTTTTTGTTAAAAGTTGAAATTCGAACTGGGCGATTAGACAAAAAAGGATTTTCGTCAACAATAATACAAATAGTGCAATTATGTATGATCGCCTGGCTAACCAGATTTATATTTGTATGAAAATTACAAATCGTGTTACGGAAATAGTAAGTAGCATATATGGGAGAGCATTTTTGAAAATCAGGTTCATGTTACAACCAAGCTCTCAGCGAGATCTTGATAGAAAAAGAACATGGCCAGAGAAATTTGAAGGGGTTGAAGAATAACAGCATTCTAGATACTTATTTCTTAATACCACAAAATAAGAAAATTTAACGATCAGAAAATTATCAAGAGTTTGTGAACGTAAAAAGTATATGTTTGGTTAGCAGTACCAACTATAGAGTCAAATTATCCAGATATCATATATCTTTCAACGCAACAATAAATACTGAAAAATAACGAGTGAGCTATTTATTAACTATTTATTTAAAATAGCGTAGTATTAGACAAGTTTGTTTTAACATGACCCTCAAACATTTGGCAAAAAATGGCTTTTTAGAACATGAAGCGCATAGATAGTGTGCGTATCGATGTTATGGTGTAGAAGAATGAACATGCACTAACATAGAGTATAGTAAAGATTTACAAAACTTGTGAGAGGTCGATCCTAACATATGCAGTTGAGACCAGCGCAGAATCATCAAAACCTAAATGTTAATGAGAAACACGGATATTAAAACTCTTACAGCAATAAAAGGAGTAACATTACCTAGGCAGCGCTATCAAAGAAGCACTGCAAACTAAAGAGGTAACTTGATGCACTAGATTTTGGAGACGAGGGTGCAGGGACGACGTTGATAGAATGGATCATAACAGAAAATAGGAAAAGAAATAAAAATCGCAAAGCTGGAGACCGCCCTCAGACCACCGAAGAGATGAAATGACAGAATGTTGTCGTAAACCACGAGAAAGAAAAATATAACATATTTATTTTTCTAAATTGAAGTTAAGTAATTGGACTTCTTTACTACGAAATCAGTGAACATGTCCTAGCGGTTAACCAGAACAAGCATGGCTGAGAGAATATAGATAAAATAATAACTATTCAAATTCCATAACTAATAATAAGTCTATGTACTTATTTATGAAATTCAATTTCCTTGAGTGTAATAATACTATATACCTAAAAGGACACACAGTTTAACTGCTATTTGAATATATGTAATTATTATTTCTCACAGGTTAATTTTGCATTTCATAAAATTTACAAGTAACTAAATTTACACTTGATCATTCAATGCGATGTGTTAAATGGAAAATGATCGTTAAATAATAACACAATTTCATTCGTAAAACAAGCACACTAATTCAGGCAACGATACAAAATACAGCTCTGTTTCTTACAAAGCAGCGCATCATTCGATGAGCTTTACGCTGCTAATATTCAGCACATTTTTAGCGTAGACTGTCAACACTCGTTAACGTACCGGAATGCCCATTGATTTGAAACGTTTAACAGCAATGACAAGGTTAATTTTCCAATTTGAGAAGTGAGTTTTTTTTTTAATTACGATTATGATCAGGTTTTTCGGTTTGAAATGTACTGGCGATGGGAATAAAGCTTATAGAAACTAGATATTCGTGTTACTATAATATTTTTTGACAAATATCTTGGTGGCAAATATTTGTCAAAAATATATGTTAAATATATTTTACAGTTTTATTAATAGATAGTTAACATTCTAATGTTTTTGGTTAACGTTCTTAACAAATTGATAAGATAATATCTATATTACGAATACGTTTGAATTTATTTGTTGTTTATATACTATACAGGTTGATCCATAAATCATTGTCAAAAAATAAGGTGTGGCCACCACACGACTTTCTTATACGTATGTGCCTTTCAAATTATAGAATTTTAAGAAGTTTTTTTACAAAAAATATCAAAATACTGTTCTAAGTACTTCTATTCTCTTAATAAATCTCTATAGAATGCATACTTTGCAAGATATTATCAAAAAAGTGCTCCTCGCTAAGAGTAAAAGTGCTACTTCCGGTCCGAATTTTGAAATTTCATATATACAAAAAATATTGCAGATCCAGTTGTATATACTTTTGTACTCATGATAAATTTATATAGAATGCATAACTTACGACATATTTGCAAAAAATCGCTATTCGATAAGGGTAAAAGTGGTACTTCCGGTCTGAATTTTGAAATTTTTTTTATACAAAAGATATTGAAAATTATGTTTTAAATACTATTATAACCGTAACGTACTTGTCTAAAAAGCATGCCTTGCGAAATATTCGCAAAAAACTGATTTTCGATAAGAGTAAAAGACCTACTTCCGGTTGGAATTTCGAAAAACTTTTTTAAAATAATTTGTCCCAAATTTAATTTTGAGTATATATGAATTCTTTATAAATTTGTTTAAACTTAGTAGTTGACGAAATATTGGCAAAATTCGATTTTTTCGCTGAAGTAAACTGCTACTTCCGGTCTACCGATTTTACTGAAACACTAATCAGATCTCAAGAGGGAGATTATACACGTAAATACAAAATTTGGAATTGATACCTACAGCGGTTTGACCGCTATCGTGGTCACACACACACACACAGACATTTTTTAAAAACCACTTTTTCGGTATCAGGGGACTTCAAAACGCGGACATCTGCAAAAATCTCGAGGTCGAAAATTTTCATCATCACAATACTTCCTTATACTACGTATAAGAAAGTAAAAGAAGAAATATTTCTTTAAATTTTAAAGTTAAAATTTTAAATTCACCCTAATATGAATATTTTTACTATGAGTAATTAATTACTAGAATTAATAGTTTTAGATTTATTTATGATTAAAATCAGGAAGCAACATATAAATATGTCTTTTTAACAGCTTTTAATTCAAGAATACAATGACAGAACATTAAATAATTTTGTATGGTATACACATCAGGTGGTGTCCCGAGTGATACTTATATGTAGCGAATAGTATACTATACAGGGTATACCACGACGAGATTTCATTAGAACAATATAGAAAACTAATAAGAGTTGAGTTTTGAAATTTCGCAAATATTAGTTTTGCCTTAAGCTCTTTCGATTGAAAATAGTTTTGAATTTTTGCTTCTTCCGGTTACACCGGAAATGGATTTCAACTTCCTTATTTTAAATGGAATACCTCATTTTTTATGATTGACTCGTATTTCCAACTTAATTTTAAGGATAGTTTTTCTAATAAGCTTTGCCTCTAAAGTTAGCCATTTTTGAAGTATTTCAATTTTTGTAAAAAGATTGACAGCTGCAGACTATTACTCATAACAACATTCCCAATAATTGAATGCATGCACATATTTAAAATTTTAGGTAATCATTTTGGAAAGTATACTGCTTCAAATGCGGTATTACAAACTTTTCAAAATAATACAGGGTGATCAGAAAACCATGTTAAACATTTCATCCAGAAAATATCAATATCTTGTTATTTTTAACTAGCAACCTACATTTTTTTCAACTTCATTGGATTACACGTTCAAAATTAGGGGCAGTATGTATTTACTTCCCTATAACTAAACGTGTTAGTTTCAGAGTTATTTCGCAAAATGTATCAATTCCTTTAAAGTTTTATTTTGTATAATCAGTTAGGCTATGGAAACTCATGTAAATAAATAAAAACAAAACAAGGCATCATTTAGTAATGTCCTAAAACATGTAAATGAAAACTACACAATATCGAAAGAAGTAGTCTTAATACTAGGTTTTAATAATCTTAAATAAAGTTTTCAAACACGTCACCACCTCTTTCTAAACACTTACTTACTCTTTTTAAAATACGCGTACGCGTGGCACGCTGAATCATGGTACCGTCTAGATTATTGAACGCGCCTCGCACTCTGGCCATCATATCTTTTTTAGTGGTAGGAGGTATACTGTATACTTTATCTTGAACATAGCCCCAAATAAAATAATCTAGGGGCGTTAAATCGGGTGATCGCGGTGGAAACCTATAAGGTCCTTTATTTCCGATCCACCTATCATAAAATATGTTGTCTAATACTTCTCCAACAGCTCTGGTACTATGTGCTGGTGCACCCTCCATTTGAAACCATACACTACGAGCTTCTTCTGCGGGCAGTGTATTTAAATTTAAATTTTCTTGATAAAAATGCAAAGCAAATATTTTGTCATGTTTAATAGCACAAAATACATGAAAACTCCAAGACTCTTGGAAACATCGTTGCCTAACAACTCGAGGATTATCTTCGGACCAAAAATGACTATTGTATCGATTAGATATTACATTTCTACAAAACTTTGCTTCATCTGTCCATATAAATTTTTTTGTGAAATCGTCGTCTTCTTGTGATTTCATTAAAAACCACTCACAATACTGCGCCCTTGTTACAAAATCAGCTTCATTAGTATGTTGAACAAGTTGAAATTTGTAAGCATGCCACTTGTTCTTTTTCAAAATTCGATGTATGCTCATTCTGGATGCACCTTCTTCAGCTTCTGCATCCATTAGAGAATTACTAGGATGTGCTGTAAAGTAAGCAAGTGCTATTACCTCCACATTTTCACTATCAACAACAGGTTTTCTTTTGGTTGTTTTGGGCAATGATCCGAAGGAAATGCAATTTTTTAAAAGATTGCGTAAGATACTCTTTGTAGGTCTCGACCGATTTGGATATTTCTCTGCATAAACATGACATGTCCTCTCTATTTCTCTATTACATTCACCATATGTTATTATTAGATTTAAAAAATCTTCGTTATTAAATCCAGATCGCGTCATTATTATTATTATTCAAGTATTCAGAAACGGAAGACAACTAAAACGCTGAATAACACTAGTAAATATCTTACTGATGGATGACAGGTAATATGATTGCAACTTGTTTTTATTTATTCACATGAATTTCCATAGCCTAATTGATTATACAAAATAAAACTTTATAGGAATTGATACATTTTCCAAAATAACTCTGAAACTAAGACGTTTAGTTATAGGGAAGTAAATACATACTGACCCTAATTTTGAACGTGCAATCCAATGAAGTTAAGAAAAATGTAGGTTGCTATTTAAAAATTACAAGATATTGATATTTTCTGGATGAAATGTTTAACATGGTTTTCTGATCACCCTGTATTATTTTGAAAAGTTTGTAATACCGCATTTGAAGCAGTATACTTTCCAAAATGATTACCTAAAATTTTAAATATGTGCATGCATTCAATTATTGGGAATGTTGTTATGAGTAATAGTCTGCTGCTGTCAATTGTTTTACAAAAATTGAAATACTTCAAAAATGACTAACTTTAGAGGCAACGTTTATTAGACAAACTACCCTTAAAATTAAGTTGGAAATACGAATCAATCATAAAAAATGGGGTATTCCATTTAAAATAAGGAAGTTGATATCCATTTCCGGTGTAACCGGAAGAAGCAAAAATTCAAAATTATTTTAAATCGAAAGAGCTTAAGGCGAAACTAATATTTGCGAAATTTCAAACATCAACTCTTATAAGTTTTCTATATTGTTCTAATGAAATCTCGTCGTGGTATACCCTGTATACTGATTCGGCAAGATGAGGCAACCCTAAATAAAAAAAAATCGTGTTTATTTTAAAAGCAACCCCCAATATTTTTAACAGAATTATATTAGCTCTTCGGGAACCGCTTTCTTCGTTAATATATCCTGCACCTGTCTTCCATATTTTAGATATTTATTTTAAAGTCTTATGCATAGTACAATAGCTGTCTATCAATCTCTTCGAGCTTGAGTCGCCTTTTCGCGTCCGCGTAGAGTTTTATTATAGTTCCCTGTAAAACGCCAAAAAAATCATTTTTGATTTTCTATACTTTTGGCACATCTTGTATAGACGTATATTTTTGTACACGAACTACTGTCATGGTGACAGGTAGAACGACAATTTAAAGCATCTTAACGTCAGTCTGACTTTTCGTTGTTGAAGCTTGAAATTTAGATGTTATTTAGCGTAATACTAATACTTGACACTAAAAGATTCATAGTGTTATTAGTTTTACACAATGAAGGGTCTAGATCATTATTAAAATAAATTAATTACCAATTAGTCAGAAACACGTGTCTACGGTTGCACTACAGCGGATTTTACCCAACATTCTCTTTTTCTTGTTATATATATATATATATATATATATATATATATATATATATATATATATATATATATTGATTTTATGCAGTGTTTTACAGATATTCCGTTGTCTCAAGATAAAAAACTCATCCTGTATATATATATATATATATATATATATATATATATATATACAGGGAAAAAAGAGGAGAAAAAAGATCTTAATAAGATTTGTTATAATGTAGGGGGCTCACTGAATGGTGCCGAACTCGTTCCCCCGCCTCACCCCCCAGAGTGGGAGGGGGGGGCAACTTTGAAATCTTAAATGGGAACCCCCATTTTTTATTGAAGATTCTGATTCTCCGCCATCAAGTATGTATGTTTTGTTTGAAACTTTTTTTTCTATTCGTTACGGATTGCGCTGTAATCGCAAAAAACATGATTGTGAACGTCTAGAGAAAATACACAAAAAAGAGAAACAAGCAAACATGATTTTGTGTTTTTTTATTTTAACGTAAACTAACATTTCAAAAACCATGAGTTCGAAACTGTGTCCCCCCCACTTCGATACAATTATTTATTTGCAATTAGAATGCTATTCAACGATACAAAACTGTACTTTATTCAGTATATGGCAAGCTGTAAAGTATTACACATTGTCCGATCCCCATTTAGATTAATAATTATTAATCCAATACAAATTAGTTAGTGTTGAATATTTGAACAGTAATGGAGGCTATAACATTACAAGAGAGAAATGAAATGATTTAAATCTATGGAGAAAGTGGTAGGAATATCAATGATGCTGTTAATCTTTATTCACAACGTTTTCCCGACAATGTGCGATCGCGCGCTTTTTTTTACCGAGTCGTTCAACAGTTCTCTAGCGAAAAAACTGTGCAGCCAAGAAAATGTAATCTGCGAAAAACAATTGCTGGAGCAAATAATGAAATCGCGGTATTAGCTGCAGTAGCTAGCTAATAATCCGCACATTAGTACTCGAGAAATAGCTCGCGCTTCTCAGTTCACTATCTGCCAAATATTCAAGCGTAGGCAATCTCATCCATTTAGAGTTTCCTTGCATCAAGAACTTCATGGCGATGATTTTCAAAATAGAGCGCGATTTTGTCACTGGGCGCTTCATCGGATACAAGATAATCCCAATTTTTTTGCTCGAGTATTATTTTTTGACGAGGGCGACATTCACAAATCACGGTACGGTAAATCTGCACAACAGGCATTACTGGAGTATCGAAAATCCCCATTGGTTGCGCCAAGTTGAACATCAACATCCTAGGAACGTAAATGTTTGGTATGGAATAATTGGCAATAAGCTTATTGGTCCATATTTTATCGATGGAAACTTAAATGGTGAAAAATATCAAAACATATTGCAGAACGAACTTCAAGTGTTACTTGAAGACCTTCCTTTGGACGTACGACAAACAATGTGGTTCAAAAATGACGGTTGTCCAGCACATTGTTCAAGAATAGCACGAGAAGTATTAGATCGAGCCTACAATAGTCGATGGATCGGACGAGGTGGTCCAGTGTCTTGGCCTGCAAGATCGCCAGATCTTACTTCATCTGACTTCTTTTTGTGGGACCACTTAAAGTCTGAAGTTTATACAGAAGTGCCAACCACGAAGGAAAGCATGATTGGAGCGAATCACCAACGCTTGTTCAAGGATTACGCCGGAAACACTTCACAGTTGTGTGCAATCATTCCAATTGCGAATAAATAAATGTATGGAAGTGGAAGGGCACATTTTCGAACACATTTTCTGAAATGGGTATGATAAAGTAAAGTTCTTCGATGTTGAATGGTGTTTTGAAATGTTATTTAATGTTAAAATAAAAAAAACACAAAATCATATTTTCTCTTTTTTGAGTATTTTTTCTAGACGTTTACAACCATGTTTTTTGGGATTACAGCGCAATCTGTTACGAATCGAAAAAACAGTTTCAAACAAAAGATACATACTTCATGGCGAAGAATTCGAATCTGCAATAAAAATGGGGGTTCCCATTTAAGATTTCAAAGTTGCCCCCCCTCCCACTCTGGGGGGTGAGGTGGGGGATCGAGTTTGGCACCATTCAGTGAGCCCCCTACATTATAACAAGTCTTATTAAGATCTTTTTTTGATTTTATGCAGTGTTTTAGAGATATTCCGTTGTCTCAAGATAAAAAACTCACCCTGTATAATTTAATTTTAATTTCTAGTTTTTATCGGCATTTTTTTTGAATATTAAAACACTTATTGGATTATAAAATGTTTTATTTCATTATGACGTTTCGACTCCATCTTCGAACCTTTTTCAAAGAAAATACAATGTTTCTACAGTTTAAAACGGACATCACTAACATTTACATTATTATAAAAACTTGTTTGCTGCTAGCAGTTAGAAATAGATACACATATAGTAAGGCTATAGACAATATATGTTTTGAGAAATATAAAAATGAAAATAATAATTACTGCTGATGTAAATGGAATAAAACTTTGAAATTTGAAAAGAAAATAAAGTGCTTCTTTTAAAATGATTTTAACAAACACGTTCTTATAACAATGTAAATGTTAGTGATGTCCGTTTTAAATTATAGAAACATTGTATTTTTTTTGAAAAAGGCTCGAAGAAGGAGTCTATACGTCATAATGTAAAACATTTTATAATCCAATAAGAGTTTTAATATTCAAAAAAATGCCGATAAAAACTAAGAATTAAAATGAAATTATTAGAATACACAGCAAAAGAAAAATTAACTCTTTAAAAATTATATATATTGCACTAGGTAATATTACATACATATCAGTTCATTCCTCGACATTATCATTTATCTCTATTTCAGTTTAAATGCCATAAATTGAACTATCTATGAAATGAAACATAACTCTAGACATGAACTGTATAATTACTATTAATTAATGAACAACCCTGTATTTTATTTTTATGCCCTACTAGCTTAATATTATAATCTCAAGATAAATTACTTTAATTTATCATACTTCTTTATCTAATTTAAGGTATTTAATTCAAATTTCAATTCTTTACTTTTGTAAATATTAATAATCCTTCAAAATTGATTTTGTAACTATCTTAAATATTTTACTGATTTCTGCATTATCTTAATACTTGCTATACTTTTTAATAATCCAATCTACCAACAAGTGTTCAATAAGTCATATAGATGGCACCACTAAATATTATGTCGTATGTGCATATGAAAACTAAGGCCTGTTTACGTATTATAAATATCTAAATGTTTACTTGTTTGTTGTGAAATGCTTTTTTTTACCAAGTGGATCTTTTATAACTCAGAAAATACTTCTTATAACATTTACCTAACTCTTTTCGGTAAGAAAACATCATTAAACAGATTCCAATACAATATTTATTATGACATTTATTTATTTCAGGTTAGAATTTACCATAATATTTTCTTTGGTTTACAATTTGATTATGATAAAATAAAACGATACTCTACTAATGAATACTATGTTTATATTCAAACTTCGTGCTTGTAAAATACTGGACATACAATTGCTAACAATATTTTATAATACGGAAACTTGATATTTGACGCTACGGAAATATTTAGTCTGAGGTGTATAGTTACCATTAACAACTAATTAGTTCAGGTAAGTGCTCTGATATTATTTATTTTTGATATTCAAAATTCGGTAATACTTTCTATTACTTTCTTTCTCAAATTAATTTATAATATTATTATAATATGTTCAAAATTATGTAATTGTTAGATTACTTCATAAATTTTCATACAAATGACAATTATTCATGTCCTTGACACATTACTGGAAAATAGAGAATTAAAAATTATATGTTGCTTAGTTCAGTATTTGGAAAATTACAATGCTTTTACCTATTTTATAATATGAACGAATATTTATTTAAAAATATTCCCTTTATAAAAAATATACGATGAAACTTTAAATACAAGGTTCTATTAACTTTGATCAAATATTATATAAAGAAATTTGAATACTTAATGTGATATTTTCTTGTAGAATGCAAACCATAATCCAAAATGCCATTGAAGATCCTGTAAATTCTTATGAAGATAGCTGGTTATAAATACTTGTAGGAACCTATTTGGATAGTACTGCACTCCTTAACAGCTCTCGTCTGTGTCCTTGATGGAAGATGACTCCCATAATTTGGAAGATTGCTTCACCAAACAGAATTCGGCACCTCTATGATTGGAATACTCTTAAATTGGAATTCTACTCTTCTAATTGGTTTACTGCTCCTCTAAACGGAATACTGCACCTCTTAAATTGGAATTCTACTCTTCTAATTGGATTACTGCTCCTTTAAATGGAAATCTGCACCTTGATAATGGAATAAATCAGCCTTACTTCAAGAACCGGATAATTTAAATTATTCTTCTAGAATTTTATCCACACTAATCAAGATTCTTCTTTAAATTAGGTAAGTAATATCACCTATGATGTTATATAGTAATAATCCTTTCTGAAATTTTCTTACATCACTATGATATCACATGTACTTGTAGTTGTATTAAATAATATCACTTTTTGACTATTTTTATATTACTCACGCGTTAATATCGCAGAGAATTATGCTCTTACATAAAAACGCTACTAATTCTCTTTAGCATATTTTAAATTCTTCTGTTTATTTATCCATTTCCCTAGCAATTCCTATCTCATTTTCTATTATCCAATCAACGTTTTACAACAGTAATAACAAACAACAATATAGCTTTTAAATTCTCAAATATACCAAAAATACTTCTTTAAATTGCATTATCTGATAATCTAAATTCTTTTCATAATTTTAACAACCCTTCTTTACATATTCATATACTAATACCCATCTAAATCCATATTTCTGAACAAATGTCAAATAATGACAGTTCCTGTATTTAAAATTATTCCCGGGAACTTATCTACATTAAAATCTATACACCTTTCAAAATAAGATTCTAAATATTTTTATCACCTCATAAACGTCAATTACTCAAGTTTTTAGAAATTTATAATACATTTTACAAAATAACAACTAATATTCAACTCTCTTCTTTCCAGAATATTGTGAACTTCCAAGAAAAATGAACATGGTCAACCTTACCATATACAGGTGGTTTATTAAAAAAATTCGAATACTTGTTAAATTCCATTATCATTTATTATTATCAACCCAATAAACTTTTTAAACACATCATAATACATTTTCCAACGATTATTTAACTAAATTTTGTAACTTTCATAACTTTCCACAGTATATTGTTAACGTATGTCTATATACTATAACAATATATATTCAATAGAGGAATTATCGGGGATACATAAAATAAAACAAGAAAAAGAGAATATTGGGTAAATTCCGCTGTAGTGCAACCGTAGAACACGTGTTTCTGACTAACTGGTCGTGATCAGTACGGTGTAGCCAAGGAATAAGGTAGAATAACCTTGGAGATGTTGTGTGTGACCATCAGGTGACAGACTGCCATTTGCAGCTTTAGTTATAAGATCTTCGGTTTTGAAGACAACAACTAACATCGCCAGGAGGAAGACATTGTCAACCTGCGTGCCATCCGAACCCATGAGAGAGAATCAATAGAGGAATTATCACAGATACGTAAAATAAAACAAGAAAAAGAGAATATTTGATAAATTCCGTTGTAGTGCAACCGTAGACACGTGTTTCTGACTAACTGGTCGTGATCAGTACGGTGTAGCCAAGGAATAAGGAAGAATAACCTTGGAGATGTAAGTATACACGGAAGACCATCAGGTGACAGACTGCCATTTGCAGCTTCAGTTAGAAGACATTGTCAACCTGCGTGCCATCCGAACCCATGAGAGATAATCAATAGAGGAATTATCGCGGATACATAATGTACTTCGTACTGATGACGACCAATTAATCAGAAACACGTGTCTACGGTTGCACTACAACGGAATTTACCCAATAGTCTCTTTTTCTTGTTTTATTTTATGTATGCTACTATACGAGGGGAATTATTTATATTTCGGGAATCGGCAACACTAATGTCAATAGCTAAAATCTGACAACACCATAATAAAGTTTGACATTTTTTAGCATAAAAGTACTCACAACGTTTTGATGTACAAGTGCTATTTGTTTTGTTTACAGTGAGTTCAGAAAATCAAATTGACAAAATAATGGAAATTTCAAGAGAAAGTTTTCGTTGGATTATTTTTCACAACTTTCGACGTGGATTATCACAACAAGAATGTGTCGATGAACTCAGTTCTTTGTATGGCGATAAAGCACCATCAAAAACCACAGTATATCGCTGGTATAGTGAATTCAATCGTGGTCGTAGTTCCGTCGCCGACGAATTCCGTGAAGGTCGTCCAAAATCGGTTGTTGTGCCACAAAACATTGATGCAGTACGTGAACTGATAATGCATGATCGTCATGTGACATATTGTGAGATAGAGGCATCCTTGCACATTAGTTCCACTTCAATACATTCGATTTTGCATGAGCACTTAGTTGTAAAAAAAAATTGTTCTCGTTGGATACTCGATAATTTATCAATCGCTCAAAAAAAGGCACGCGTCAAATGGTGTAAGGAAGTGATGAAAAAGTTCAACCGTGGTGCTTCAATAGACAGGTGACGAATCATGGATATATGCTTATGAGCCGGAAACAAAACAGCAATCGACCGTGTGGGTATTCCAAGACGAGCTAAATCCAACAAACGTTGTTCGTGGAAGAAGCACAGCGAAGCAAATGGTCGCCTGTTTCTTCGGCCCAATGGGTTATGTGGCCACTGTTCCGCTTGAGCAACGTAGAACTGTCAATTCTGAGTGGTACGCGACCATTTGTTTGCCGGAAGTCCTCGGAGAAATTCGTAAAACTAACCCCCGAAGACGAATCATTCTACATCATGACAATGCGAGCACTCACGCATCTCGTCAAACAAGTGAATTTTTGAGCAGTCAAAACATCGAATTGATGACTCATCCACCGTACAGTCCTGACTTGGCACCCAATGACTTCTTGTTCCCGAATATCAAAGGTAAACTGCATGGTCAACGAATTACGAGCGCCGAAGAAGCAGTTGAAGCGTTCAAAAACCATGTTTTAAAGGTGTCTCAACAGGAATGGAAAAACTGCTATGACAAATGGTTTGAACGAATGCAAAAGTGTATTGATCATAAAGGGGAATATTTCGAAAAACAATAAAGCCATTTTCATTTAAAAATGTTTGTTATTATTTGCTATTCCCGAAATATAAATAGTAGCCCTCGTATATATAGCAGCAAATAACTGTTTTTAAGTATTTTCTTTCATTAATAAAAAAAACCTTAAAAAACATGTTAATTTGTGGTTAAATTCATAATTAGCAAAAAACGAAAGTTAATCAAGTATTCCAAAAAATAAATATTCATTACATATTACTTCTGAAAAAGAAAGAATAAACACATTATTTCGACTAACACAATTACGATACAATGTGTCTCATCAAGCACAATTTTTCACGTCGACTTTATGATTACAACAAATAATACATCCTAATTTTATGGTCAAGTAATCTCCATCTTATTTTTCGTTAATCCGGGTGGGCTTTGTTTAGTACGTCATTACGGAGCTTGTTCTGCTGGACGGACACATGGACCGAACCGAGCACAGTAGTGCGCGCCTCCTAACAGCAGCGATATAAATCTAACGATGTCCAGTGTCGCTCCAATCGGCCGAGCCCATTCTCCCTTAGTTGCCATACATCGTGCACACGTCTCACTCGGAGCGATTCTAGTTGCCTCAAGCCGTTTCTTTCTACTGAATTAACGAACACCCGTAGGGGTCCTTTATTGGAAGCAGAACATGTAAAGGATAAACTGCAGGATGGTCGACTCAATTTCCTCTAGGCGATCCCGCTGATGGGTCACACTTCGCTTTGAGCCCATTGACTGCATGATTATTTAAACCAGCTTTTTTGTATTAAATTGAAAATGTATGCAAATTAGGTGGTCGAACCATTCAGAACAAGACAAATATTTACGATGCACAATGTGTCTGGTGATTTTAAATGCTGTAAGTTTTGGTAAAACGCTCGGGTTACATGCAATTAAGTTAATTACATCCAATCGAATGGTGCTGTTATACTCCGTAAGTACTGCAATAAATTTAAATTTAGACGTGGATTTTCGCAGATTGAAGAGAAATGGTGCTACTGGCGAGGAAGATTGCGTATTGCACTTTAGTATATTACTCGCAAGCTGTTTTAACTGTAAAAAGTTAAGCAGCTAAGAAGTTTTTCATTAACTGTGTGGTTTTCTTATTTGATATATATTTTTCGAAAGGTATTGCTTAGAATTTTATATAATTAAAAAGATATTTGTTTATATATGCTACATATACTGGCTGCTCTAAAAAGATCAATAAAACTGGTTTTACAAAGAATTAAATGATTAACGTGTCCCTCATTATTTTTAATAAAATTTTGGTAAAGATATTTTTGATAACTTACAATTTTTTTAAGTTTACAAAGAATATACGAAAATGAAAAATTAAATTATGATATATACTCTTTAAATACAGATTTTATAAATCTCAAGGGATATCGCGTAATGTGATAGATGGAATTATTTCATGTGTTAAGAGCTTACTTCTATAGCATTTATGGAAAATTACCTAATGCCTCATGCGAAAAGAGAGGCATTTCCGGAGTGGGCTACTTACCATTACATATTAAAGATTAAGTCATATTCCTGTCTCTCTATGAAATCATACATCTAGAATAAACAATGCTACAGAGATTATATTAAAGAATAAGTGGTATTTCAGAAGTACTGTTGGACGCGACGAATATAGCAGAAAACTTACGGAAATGATAACATGCTGCCAGTCTACACTCTAGTTTTTGCTTGCACATCACCATTCTAGCTTTTCAGTTGTGCTGGTGGGTCAAACATGCGCGTCATATTGCTTGTTAGCCAAAGTGTAACTACATTCGATTTAGAATAAGTGTTTTTAGACTACATTTCACTAACCACACCAAATATAGAACTTTATTATTTTTTTGCTTTGTAACCTAGCATCCCAGTAATAGATAAGTATACTAGGTGAAAACGAAATGTGGTGACATATTGTATGTATCTATATCGTTATTAATTCAATTAATTTGATACATAAAACCAATACATGTTAGTGACATTGTGTGCAAAAGATATTCTGTAATTAGGTAAACATTTTTTCAAGTTATAGTAGTAGTTTAATATTCAAAGAGTGAGGACGTATTTTTATCGGCTCTGCATATAGTGCAGTGTCGAAAAGAAAAACATTATTATTTATTATTGAGACATAAATGAAATTGTGATGATGTAAACTATTAGTGAAATACATTGATGAAGCAAATGGATGATTAACCATTTGTCAAGTGGGTCAACATATATAAAACAACAAAAATATGTCTAACAATAAGTGCTATATTTGCCGCGTGGAATTCCGAAGAACAGAAAGAACTGTAATTATAATTAGCGACGAAACAGCTAAGAAGTTGAGTGGCACGGATATTATTACATATTGCCGTGATCCCTATATTGGTCAGGCATTATAAGATAAATAAATAATTAAGTAATAGAATAAGTAAATAATTTTTAGTAGTAAGTGTAATTATGGAAAAGTGTATCATGAGTTGCATAACCGCAACGGCGTAACATTATAATGTGAGGCATATGATAATTGAAATTGAAATAAAATTTATATAAATGTACAAAAATAAACACCAAAAATAAAATTCATGTATTCTATATTTGTAGAAACGAGGAGCACAAGATGCAATTTCAGTATACAAAGGCCGAACCAAATTTTATGCATTGTGTAAGAATAGCATTAAATATATTGAGCAGTAAACCACTATTCAAACTCAATAACGTGTTAAAAATAAATAACAGAGAGAGAGTTATGATGAAAGATGGTATAGTCAAAAGAGTTAGTTATTTGAATGCCGTAAAGTTATACGAAAAGGGTGAAATTAGACATTCACGACATGAAAACATCTTTCATCATGGGTAGACGAAATAAATAAGATAAGTTTATAAAAGATTGTTATTTGTTTGAAATTCTATGGTCACACTTAACAATATGATAAATACCTGAGAATTATATCTAAGCATAATTTTAAAAGAAATATGTAAAAAGGTATATTTTTATTCGACACGATGTAATAAAGGAAAAACTTCAGTAATAGCAGGTTAAATCCAGTTTTATCCAGGAAAATTCCAGAAATAACAGGTTAAAATTGGTTTAGTCTGAGTAAATCTACAAAGAAAAAACAATGTTTAATATTGTTAACAGCTGCATACAAATCAACCTACATGAAGACGAGAAAAGATGGTTCGAAGATATAGATGAAGCTGTCAAGGTCCAAGTTATTGACAATGTAATTAAAAAAGGAAGTATTCCAGTCGTATGCAATGTTTTTCCTATTATTTTCAAAGGAAATGTCTGCAAAAGAAAAATACGAATAGTGTTAAACAATGGAAAAAGAATGTATTTAAATATTCATGAAAGAGGCAACGAATTCATCTATAAACACAATAAAGGATGGCGTTAATGAAAAGGAATGTACCTACCCAAGATAAGAAAATCGCAAATGTGCAGAGACATTAACAATAATAAACAATTTGAGTGCGTGTATTTTGTGTAATTTCTGGATGTCAAAACAATATGGGTACAGGTCAGCCTAGGGAAAACGTCAAGAAAATAAATCTGAGCAGGACAATGCCAACTTAAACGTTAGTGCGAGAATTGTGGCGCTGCGGACGAAGAATGTTTTTTTCCGATGACCGAGAAGAAATAAAAAGGCCAGGAACGCCGGAATACGAGAAAAGTCGTCCATCCATGGAGTGAAGTAGCCGAACTTGTAAAAGAAGCGGTCGATCTTTGATTTTGTTCGGTGATTGCAAGCGTATAATAGAAATCATCTTTAGTAAATGTATTAAGTTATTTTATTTTCAATAAGTATTTTTCATTTCATAATTAATTTTTGCCATTTAGTTTAATTTCATTTATTTTTTATTATCAATATGATAGATCAATATCAGGAGGAATTTGATGAAGTGTATGGACATTATAAGTAAGTTTTCCTTAAAATAAATTATGCTAAAGATGCTATGTGAAAATATTCATCTTTAGCAAAGCGTTTCAAACTTATTACTATTTGAATAAGAATATTATCTTCTTTGTTATAAGTAGATTAATGGAACGAATCATGGGAGTATTGTTAGTAATGTAGAAGGGCATCAATGACACAACGTGTGAATGTTTGTTAGCGATGTTGTCTATGCATTATTAACAAGTTTTTTAGATACAAAATTTTATAGGGATTTCAAATATATTTATATACGTAAAGATAGGAGCATTTTTGATGGACAATAGCCAATTTGTGATATGTACAACGTGTAAATATTTGCATATGATGATTGGTGACAGTTTTATCAAGGTGTTTTCTGTTCTGCGTAATTTTGTATCTTCTTTTGTTGAAGCGAAATTTAGCATAGTATAAGAAAATTATTATTTCTTTGAAACTACACAATGTTAAAATTTTAATATAGCAAAGAGTGATACTTATTCTGAATCTATATGTTATATTTGTAATGTAATGTATTTTCGTATTTATAAAATACACGTTTTTTTTTTAACTTGTAATTGGAAAGTAAAAAGGACAATTTCTTTTTACGGCCACATGTGGCAAGAGAATTATTTCACCGATACTGTTATAAGATGTTAAATTGAATATAAATATTTTATGAGATTTAGTTTTTTATTAGTAACCTTATCCTATTTAATTTTAAATAAGAAATGTTGTTGGAAAAATAAAAGGAATATCACTGCTAGAACCTACAAGAAATATACGAATGTTAATAGAGATTGAATTTATAAATTTAATAAAGATTTTTTTTTTACATGAGAACGCTATCTCTACATTCGTTCTATATTATGCTGCTTTCTATTATCATAGTTTGATTAAGTTATGCCGGTACAAGATTATTATTTTTAATTTGAAAACAAAGCCATAGCAATATGTATGCGATATTTGTCGTAAAATTAAAGTGTGTCAAAATTTGAAAGAAATGGACAAGAAACTTAATGATTATCTCCAATCAATATCAGAACAAAATGTACTGATTCACAAAATTTTAGAGTTTATTTCGAATACCGAAAATAAGCCAGAGAAGAAGACATTGTATAGCGATCTATTGAAAAAGAAAAATGATGTGTTAATCGTTAAACCTAAAAAGGATGATCAAAAATCACACGAAACAAAAAAGGATATTAAAAATAAAGTGGATCCAAGTAAACTAGCACTTAGAATTGAAACAATAAAAACTGTTGGAAAAGGTGGTATCGCTATTAATTGTAGTGATAGCAATTCTAAAGAAAAATTAAGAGAAAAAGTGATAAATGAAATTGGAAATAAATATGTAGTTTCTGAACCAAAATTAAGAAACCATAAAATAATAATTACTGGTGTTGAAGCAGATGTTATTGATGAAAACAATGAAAAAGTGTTAGACGCGATTATTAGGCAAAATGACATACGTAGACAAGGACGTCTCAGATAAAATTAAAATAGAAAAAAAATACTTAGATAAGAAAAAGAAGAACTATGGAAATATTATATTGTCTGTTCAACCGGCGATGTTTTCCAGCATCATAGACAGGGCACAAATAAATATAGGATGGAAAAAATGAATGGTGTATGAACACCTACAAATAGTTCGATGTTATAAATGTGCAGGGTACAATCATTTTACTAAAGAATGTAAAAATGCGGAAACATGTGGTAATTGTGCTGATGGTCATTTGACAAACAAATGTGATAGCGTAATTATATATAAGTCTATAAATTGTGTAAGAACAAACGATAAATTTAAAATGGATATTGACACTAATCACACAGCGTATACATTAGAAACGAATAGTAGATTAGCAAAAAACGAAAATTAAATATATGTAAGAATTAGATTATAAGTAGGATTAATTTGCTCAGTAAAGATTTAATTGTAGTTTTTTTTAAGTGTTAAGAACATTAGAATATTTGAACAAATAGTCCGTAATTATATTATAGAAAAAGTTTTAGTTTTTAAGTAATATATTTGTATATTTTAATTGCAATTGATAATAAAGATTATTATTATATTATTATCTTTTTTATGTCTATAGATAGCAAGTGAGAACTGTGTGTGCAAATAAAGATTTGCCTAATTAAAGAATATTTCATACACACAACATTACTTTGTTAATAATTCCTATACATATGGGAAGTATGGGTTGTTACTATGTGTCATCAGCCTGATGAGTGACAACTATTCAGACTATAAATTGGTTCATGGCTACGATTTTTTTCACTTTTTACAATAGTAATCATTTATATGCTAATTATGATTAATGAAAAGCTATTAATCATCAGGCCCTTCGTTGACAATTAGTTAATACACTACCACAAGTTAGTTAATACACTGCCAAAGCCAGTTGATGCCTCTGTATATTGCTTGACAAGTGTGGAAAATCACATACAAATCAACAATGACAATTTAATGCAATCACTGCTAGTCGTAAAGGCATTGGTTAACTAGAGCTGACGTTCTAGTAAAATTTCACCGTTTTTTCTTTTAATGTGGGTATTGATGTTTCTCCGTGTGTTATAGTACACAAGTTAAGCAGGCAAAAGGGCGTTCCTTCTTTCTGTTTAGAAAACATAATTATTAAGCGGTTTATACACCATTTTTTTGCATTTACCAGCGACATATTTTTCTATATTTTCTGGTTTTACTTAAGGCATATTAAGTTTTCCAAAAATTGTTTTTGGCATTAAATATTCGATTAGTTCTCTTTACATTTTCTTTGGCTTTTGCTTTCTAAATGTTTATCATGTCTATTGCAATGTTATTTATTTATAATACTTTCAGATAATCTTTATTTACGCTTTAGTAGGCGTTTGTTATATAGATTTTTCGTCGTTTTTGTATGAATTACAGATGAGTATATGCAGGTTATACAATTACACATAAAAAGTATTGTGTAGTAAATAAAATTTATGTTTCTCTGCTTATAACACTCAAAAGAATATTTAATATTAAATAAATGGGCAACATTATCAGAACCAAGAAATTGTGGACACTGTGAGACGTTATTTTAAAAATAATGTTCACAAAATTAATGAAATTCGCATTGTTTGTCATTTAGATATAAAATTTATCTGACAGCTATGTTACACTGACAATATCTACTTTCTTTCTGAATTCCCTTTTTTTCTCATATTTATTAATTTTTGACTGAATTTTGCTCCGCAGTATGTTGTCTTTGAAAGGTTTTCCATATTTGGTATACTCTTGTAGTTTACCCTTTTCTAGAAATAATAAACTTAGATTAGTTGTATAAGCTAAAAAGATAAGACATAGTGGAAGTGAAACATATGTACGAGGGATAAGGTAAATTTATTGAGAATGAGAAATTCTAGTAGACTGAAAAACAATCATACAGTGTTTATTTAGAGCAACTCTTGATCTGTCATTTGATCTTTGTGTTGAAGTTACGTTCGTTATAACTCAGCTACTTATTTTTTAAATGTAAAAGAAAATTAACCAGAGAGCACTTTCGAGTCATACTTTATTGTGATTTTAAGCGCTTATGAGTGCAAAGAGAGTTATGATTCGTTTTTGAATGAGCAAGCACTTCCCTTGGCTACATTTTACCGATAATATAAGGAATTTGAACCCGAAACGAATTCTGTTCAGCATCAAACAGGAGCAGGGCGCCCTCCTACGGCAGGTAACAAAACTTATTTTCCCTTCTTCAACCTTCCTGTCTGCCAAGGGAGTCGTGTATGGATTCACAAAGATGAGGAAAGTCCTACAATGATTAAGAAGCAGCGAGTTATGAAATAGGTTATGTATGCGGTATTCTTCAGAAGTACGGGCTTAGTAAATGTAATTCATCTAGTCTAGATGGACAAAAGACAGTTACAGTAAGTGTTACACTGAAAAATGTTTGCATGAAGTATTCAATAGAGTTAGAGACAAGGGAATTATGCTCCACCATGATACGCATCGTCCCATACAGTAGTTTTAACTTTCCAATTTTTGGCTGAAGTAAATATAAAAGTAATAGAACATTCGCCATGCTCACCTGATTTAGCAATGGGTGGCTTTTGGCTATTTTTTGTGTTTAAAAGCAATTTGCGGGGTAGAAGGTTTACGTTGGAAGAAGAGACTGATGCCGCAATTCACGCTTATTTTGAAGGTATTCCGAAAGAAGATTGGTTGGCAGCTTTTAAGCAGTGGAAATAAATCAGCTTGTTCCTCGTATATGCAACGATTTATTAACACGTCTCTTCTTGTTTCCAACTTTTTATATCAAGTTTGTTTATTCATTATTTATACCTCTAACGTTATTATATATTAGTTGCCTTATTATTATCTAATGGACATAAAGGAGTTTTATTTGTGATACATAGGGTTAATTTTGGAGGGTGATTAAATTTATTTCAAATGAACAATAATGCTCTCATGAATAGTCTTATTGTGTAATCACAATCACTTGTTCTCACTTTATAATTTTATACGTGAGTTTTCCAAGCTTTTCAGACTACTCCAATGTAACATAATTCTGTGGTGTTTGGAGCGCGCTACAATATCAAGGTTCTTAGTGGTGTATAACACACCCTCGGCGAGATTTTTTAAGAAGCGTCATGGCAATATCATTCTAGTAAAGAGAATAGTTAGTTTACAGTTTTAATTGAAAATATTGCTTTTACAGAATTGAACATAATGTTCAATTTTATAAAAGCATTGTTTTCAATTCAAATTTTTGTCTTTTCACTGGATTCTTGTTTTGAATTCAATTTAAATTAACATATTGCTGTGATATGTACTATGGTTAACAACCAATAGTCAAGTTATTGAAATTAATTTTAATAATGTGCTCAGGCTTTTAAAGGATAGATTTCTTTACTTTAAATGATAAAATATGACACAGCTTTTCCTTTCTGTTCTGAGTTCTAACTATTTACAAAACATGAGATTGTTGACAACTATTTAATATAATATATTTTATCTTGTCCTTTGGAATACAAGCACTTTGCAAACCCTTTATTGTTCTTTAATAGTAATAGTTTACTTAATTACTTCTCCATGTGTGTTTATAATTCTTATTAAAATTTTTCTTTGATTTATTTTCATTATTCCTTATTAATGTATCCCCATTGGATCATCTCGACCTGAGATTTGCACGTCAAAATCGAGATTTAAACAATGAAGAATCTATTGAATATTTTAAATAATATCCTGAAATTATTGTTATTCAGGTAAAAATCATTAATCCTTCGTTGAATCGCCTCCAACTTGAGATTCGCACGTCAAGCCGAGACTTACCCAATGAAGAATTTATCAAATGTTTAAATAATATTTTGAAATTATTGTTATTCAATAAACTTTTATATAACACACATGAAGATTCTTTTAATTATTGATTATAAGGTTGTAAATAAAGCTTTATTGACTGTGCTTGTACTTACTCAGCTTGTTCGTATATTTCCTCAAATTCTTCCATAAACTTGTTGGGTTCCATACTCCTTTTATTATCAATTGATTTGTTTTCTTAATTCAAGGAGCGTCTCTTCACACGCTCAATTGTTTCTTTGCGTTTTTCCTGTTTTTAATCTACTTTTGTATTCTTTCACTACACCGCGCTTTAACTTAACTATTCTCTTATCGTTCACGTGATACAATCTTTTAAAAGGTATATCACCTTTGTAGATTTGTTTCACTTTTTTAAAAAACTACCGAAAACTATCTTTCTTTGGAGCTGCCGTGGAATTCACTTTTTTCTTTTCTTTGGTACTGGGAGCTGCCGACGAACTAACTGAAGAACTTTTTAGGCATCCAGGAGCTGCCGATGAACTAACTGAAGAACTTTTTAGGTATCCAGGAGCTGCCGATGAACTAACTGCGTTTGCCCAAGAACTCCCTTTTTATAGGGGTAGACAAAAGAAAATCGCATATTTCGTTTTTAAACTTTGATTGTTTCTCATCCCCATTTGAATTTTTCTTTATGGCGCCCTCCGTGTTAGTTTTGATAACTATATTTCTTTTCTTGGTTCCCATTGGTTAATTCATCGCCATGTCGAAATTTTGACCTTGTTTACATTTTATGCATTTGCATATTTAATTAACATTGATCGATTTCACTCATTTGGTAAGTACTTTTAATCTGTGTTACACTATACATTGACTAATATCTTATTTGGTTTTAGCTTGGAATCTCCTGGTATTAATTCATACGAAGAAAGAAATATACAAATCGTATCCCTTAAAGTACATTTAATATTGTTTTATTCAGAAGATACCAGTGAAACGTGCATATTGACACATAACGTTTTATTTTTAATAGTGATAGTGGCTACAATATTGATATTCTGGGTTATTAATTCCTATTTTTGATTATTATCGCTGCTAAAGAATGTATTATTGAGGTTGACCTACTTTTCTATTAATTGTTAATAATACTGTTTTAAGTCATTATACCAGGTGTTCGCGCGAAGGTGCTCACTATTGCTATCTTCGTTAATATCAAACGTACGAAGTCGGTTAAATTAGCAAACTAATAGTATTTTTTCTCTGATTACAACGCTGAAAACAGAAAAACAATTGCGCATCTGGTTTACGAGTTATTTATAAAAATAATGTTTTTATAAATGGAACACCCTGTATATTTTTACATCTTTGATAACTACGCCAAATTTCTAGCAACAAATGTCATTATGACTTTTCCTCTAAGTTGAAAAATAAAGGTCCAGAAGCTTTTATTACTACTATTATGATTTATGCATTCAACATTAAAAATAGCAGGCCTCGAAAAATGGTAAGTATTTATTTTGACTGACAGTAATAATTTGTAACGTCACTTTGGCATTAACATTAATAAAATGAATTTTTCTCATTTGGAAAAGGTTGATATGCTCGAAGTTTATTATGTTTGTCAAAAAAATTGCCTTAGAGCGCTAGAACTGTATGAACAGAAATTTCCTAATAGAAGAGTACCGCACAGAACCATATTTAAACGGTTGCATCGTCAGTTAAGAAACAACGAAAGTACTTTTAAGACGAAGAGAACAAAGCGATTTGTTTGTGACGAAGAGACAGAAACTAACGTATTAGCCTATTTTGAAATAAATCCAGGTAAATCAATAAGAAATTTATCAAATGAGATAAATGTGTCTCTAGCAAGCATACAAAAATTTTTAAAAAAGCACAAATACCACCCATACAAGTACAACTTAAGCCAAACCCTATTACCAGGAGATCTACAACGCCGGTTAGAATTCTGCCAACTGTATGTGCATTACTGCAGAGAGAATCCTAATAATTTTAAAAATATTTTATGGAGCGATGAAGCCAACTTCTCAAATAATGGAATGTTTAACAGAAAAAATAATCATTTTTGGAGTCGACAAAATCCATTAGCCGTAAGGACAACAAACAATCAAGAAAGATTTAGTTTTAATGTTTGGTGTGGAATGATAGCATCTCGAATTGTAGGACCACATTTCTATCGTGGAACTCTAACTGCTGAAGTATATTTAAATTTTCTTATGCAAATTTTAACAGATTTCACGGAAAATGTTAATTTGGCGGATTTACCCAACATCTGCTTTCAACAAGATGGGGCTCCTCCCCACAATAGTCACATTGTTTCGAATTCTTTGATCAATATGTTTGGGGACAACTGGATAGGCACTCATGGACCGATACCTTGGCCTCCTAGGTCTCCCGACTTAACGCCATTAGATTTTTATTTATGGGGTTATGTAAAAAGTAAGGTGTATGCTACCTCTAGCAGAGACATTATAGAATTACAAAATAAAATATTTGACGTAATTACGAATATTGATGGTCGCACGCTTCTAAAAGCTGTATTACTTGTTAATTATCATTCAATAAATTACATTAGGTGCTTGCTGTGTTGCTTAAAAATTGTTGTCTCTAGAGTCTTTATTTTTCAACTTAGAGGAAAAGTCATAATGACATTTGTTGCTAGAAATTTTGTGTAGTTATCAAAGATGTAAAAATATACAGGGTGTTCCATTTATAAAAACATTATTTTTATAAATAACTCGTAAACCAGATGCGCAATTGTTTTTCTGTTTTCAGCGTTGTAATCAGAAGAAAAAATACTATTAGTTTGCTAATTTAACCGACTTCGTACGTTTGATATTAACGAAGATAGCAATAGTGAGCACCTTCGCGCGAACACCTGGTATATCCTTTTTTACACTTAGGTCAGTATTTCAACATTATTTATACAATATATAATTCCTGTGCTCTAATTTATTTGAAAATTTTTAAATATTCTTAATTTCTTTAATCTGTTTGTCATCTACCATTCATAGGGTGGGTATATGCAACCTACATCTCATGAATGTCTATTGTGTTGCATATCTATCAGTTTTTTATTGTTTGTGATATGAATGTAGTCCTTTTTCTAAATGTACATAATATGAATCAAATTTTGTGTGCTAAATTATTTTTATATTTATTTACAAAATAAATTGTCCTTAAAATTATGTTTGTCTTTTTTTTTCTAAGTTTATGTAATTAAAATATTGTTTAATATCAACTTATATTTAACTTAACTTTTTAATTCTTTTTCCTTATTTTCTATTTTAAAATTTATGAAATACCACAGCAATATGATTAAAAAATTAATTAAATTTTGTAGTATTTTCTTGACATTTAAGGTATGACACCAATCTCTGTTGTTTTTTGAAGTAGTGTTTAAATTAGAAATTCACGGGATAAGCAAATGCAACGTTTAGGGAATGAACACATTATTCGATATTATTTTGTAAGTAATAGTATATAGTTATTGTATTTAAAATAAAAAAAGATAGACTTTAATTCCACTCCAGATATTTTAATAAAATGAAACTACATTATTCGCATCATAATGTCAAGAACGTGTACAATCTTGCAAATTTGAATGATTAATATTTTGCGTGAACGTAATATTAAAACGATTTAACTTCATTGTAGAGTGAATGTTTCTTCAGTTGATTGATGTGCTGAATTTTTAGGAATATTTTAAAGAATGTAGCGTTAGCAGATTATAATATAATAAAATCTAAACGTAAGAAATGAAATATAAAAATGCTCAGAGTGTTGAAATTGACTGAATATTTGATTTATGTAATGTACTATACATATCACGTAGGTATAGATAGGTTCTTAAGAATAATATGGTGAGTTACATATATGTATATAAACTATAGATGTAATAAATCATCGAAGTGATGTAATTGACAAACGATTGCTAAATATCCGTATAAAATTCGATAGAATGGGATATTCAAAGAAATGTACACGTATTAAACATGTTTTTGGAACATCCGTATACCTACGTACGGATGCAATGTTCATGTGTACGTACTTTACGGTGGCTTCAAATATTTTCCTCATTAGAGACGGCTATGTTTTTTTTTGTAATGGTTGGTGACAGTGCATAATTTTGATAGTTTGGTTATGTCATGTAAATAATAATAGACGTTTATAATTTGAATAGTTTTCAAAAGCTTAACATGTACACCAACATTGATTACTTATAAACTTTAAAAAACTGCCGACTCGTTTGAGGAAAGTATTTGAAGGCACGGTATAATAACAGACATTACACAAATGCTTTGTATTAATACATATTGTCATTATTGACAGTTCTTACCACGATGTTTTTTAACGAAGCAGTTTGTATTTCTTTTTATAAACATGTTGCGTTTATCACAAAGCTAAAGTATATGAAATATTAATAATGACTGGATATGGGATCGAAGAAGATTACATTGCGAGATGTTTGCATTATTTAATGCGGAATATCCAAATTGTGAACTATTCACATAATGCACTGTCAGAGCGTCGTTAAAACTGTGTCGCTATTTCTTCGGTGGGGGCGTGGTTGTTTAGTTATCATTTATAAAGTGAAAATATGTAAAGTAAAAATGAATGTGGAAAATACTAAGTAATAATAATTTGTGAAACTGTCGACAGAAGCTACAAATTGGCTTGGTTTTGCTTTTCCTATTTTCTCATTTGTAAATTTGTAATTAATTTGCTATGTCTGTTAATCAAGTCACTACTGTCATGATGATTTCCATTCTATACATTTATTTAAGATATTGACTACGAATATTGAACGTTTTTAATAGTTGCCTGACTGAGAATTTGGCATTTACACAGTACATCATTAACTTTAAAAGTGACTATTACTGCGCTATTGTCTCTTTTTAATATAATTTTGTCACTTTTGTGGTTTGTTTAATATAGTATAGTACTGACAAAATTATATCAAAAAGATACAATAGCTCAGTAATAGTCACTTTTAAAGTATTAACGTCTTACATGTTTTTGATGTGAAATTTAATAAACAATTCAAAAATGAACTGATATACAAGCTTTTCCATTTAAAAAAATTGATATTTATACAAAAACGTGTCATCTAATTTTAATCCAGTTTCCTGCACATGCAGTTAGTAACTAAAAAAATAAAACATGTTTCTATTAGGACCTCTTATTGTAAACAATACTGCAAAAAATTTTGTCCATCTAATACGTCGTTTTCGAGAAATATAATTTTATACAAACACTGAATTTCTCAGAAAAATGGGAATAAGTCAAAAACTTTACACTTCAGGCCTATACTATCTTATAACTTTTTGACTAAAAATTATACGGGGAATTCAAAAATGCAATAATATATAGGCTGTTCCATTTAAGAAACTATAACTATGGTTAGCCACCAAGTTATGGAACACTCTGTATAATGCAAAATATTTTTAAGATGTGCTCCTAATGAACAGCTATCATAAGGAAAAAACCGCTTCGAAATATCTTTACTCATAAAGGCATAATCGGCCTTACCCGCTTAGATGACTCACTCTGTATATATATTGATTATGTTGCACGTGGTTTGAATAAAAGAGTGAATATAACTTCAATTATTTACATCGTACGTATTTTAAGATTACAGCAAGTAAATTTTTCTCATGCCAAACTTCTAGTATTAATAACTATAAAAGTGTTTTTCGGACCTCTAAATAAAATGTATGTCGCAAACTTTTCATTGTTACGAATAAGTAAGATACGACACAGCGGTGACACTATTACACAAAACAGATGTGGTATAACTTTTAAAAGAAGTAATATAAGTTCTTAAAATAAGAGGAACTCATATTTTCTCTTTTTTCCGGTCCATACTAGTTGTCGACATTCATCTAGCGAGGCATTTTTGCAGCTTTATTGTTTTCTTTCTCACTGGAATTTTGTAGAATTTATGTAATATTTTCATTGATATATCTGCTAAGATTTTTCTTGCCGTGAAAGGCAAATGTTTAGGTGTTGCATATGGCTTTAATTTAGATTATAGTTTACTTTTTTAGGAAATATATTCATAATGACAAAATATCTAAAATCTAAACTGATAATGACAAGTGCTATTAATGTGGAAAATGGTACTGGAAAAACCAAATCGATAAATAAAAAAAAATAAAAACAAAGTTAGAAGAGCCGAAGAAAAGTGATTTATTAATGACATATTAACAAAATATATAGCAGAAGATTTTAGAGAGAGAAACGCAACTAGGCAATGAATATAGGATAGGTACAAAAAAACGATTAATGATGGAAAGTAATAAAATGCCACAGGGTAGAAGAGAAGCTAAAGCACAAAAATCGGTTAAACTGTTATAGTATACAAGATACAGATATGAAAAAAGGATGGAAGCTGACGATAAAAGCAATATATAACAATAAATATCATATAAGTACATCCAGGCAAAAGTCAGGTATTAGTCGCTTTACACCGCGCAAGTGCTTCTCACATTGTCTTACGACTGCGAAAACAGTCAGGATCGAAGGATCTACTGAAGCTCCAAAGCATGAGGTCACCGTTACACCAAAACTGTTACACAAAACAGTAATGGAAATGAATAATGCGAAATATATGAATTAACAGAAAAGAAAATCGCAAACTGAAAATAAAATAATTGTAACAGGGAAAATGCAAAATTTAAAAGTCATGACAATAAAGAAAACAAACAACAAAAATGATTTAAAGGATGGAAATTAAAGCTTCGTTGAATAATTGAGACATGAAGTGGCAGAAAGCAAACCTTAGTAGGTTAGTGATGGTTAGAAGTGAAACCCTATTCACTAACACGACCTCACTCTGCCTTACATATTGCAGTGATCTTGAGTTGGGTTGTAAATCATAAATAAGTATAATCAAGATCACTTCAAGATTTTATTTAAATTAATTTTTATTTCATTTATTTTTTATCAAGATGTGTACATAAATATTCACTATGTTAATAATTTGCCAAAATTTTATTTTTATTTAAGTAAAACAATAAAAGAATCTTAGTAAAACTTTTATAAAGTCATAATATTAAATTACGCATTAAATGTTACGTTTTCAATAACGAAAAAGTGTTTTCCGCACAAAGAATACTGGCACTGGCAAAGATCGACCGTGTGGCCGGTGAAAAACGATATTATTCGCCAGATGCATGGATGAGTCATAAACGTGTAGACAAATTTATATTCACATGTTTGTTTACCCTTTTCAAGGATTGTTAATGCGCTGGTTCCCCAAGTGACCGATAAGAGCAGCACCGTCGATATACAATTTTGGAGGTGGTATCGGTATATGCCGAAAATGACCGTACGTTTTTATAAAGAAAATTAGGCATAAAAGAGCGGACGGACAAAATTTCCGGGACAGCTGGTGCAAACCGCTCTCTTTAAATAGTTTGAAAGTAGATGATAAACCACTCCCTCCTCTTTTAAAAGGATTATTCTTAAAATTCGGACGTAGAATATTTTTGAGATTTGTCAACACTTATAAAATTTTTAACAAGATTCAACACTTGAGATATTTTCTGTAATAACATGCAATGTGTTTTACATTGAGATTTGTAATTATTTTGAATAATTATTTATATATGAGATAATTTTATTTATGAATTCGGATTTTTAATTTATTTAATTTCGTTTCTATTTTCTTTTCTAGAGTGTTTTGTTTTGCATGTAGGGGTACTATGCCATACATTATGACAAAACATTCTAGTGATTGTAATGACCATTTTGGATAGCATAATCATTTTATTTTTGTATAATTTACTTTTTCTTTTCAACTCTATTTATCACACAAAAGGGATTTGAAATTAATAATTTTGTTTTATGTGTATATAGGATATACATAAGTGAACAAGTTTTTTTTTTGAAATTTATCATGGATGAGTTTGAAATCATGTACGAGGAGTTAAGGTGATTAGATAATATTTGTTATAAATGTGTGTATAGTGGTGTACAAATTTTTTTTTGTTTGTGGTGGTGTTTTGTATTGGAATTTCACAAGAAGGTAAAATTTATTTTTAATGTATATATTTCTTGTATGTATATCAAGTATATTTTGTTGTACCTGTGCGTTCAATGTTAACGTGTTGAATAATACATCAGGAATGTGTGAAATGAATTAAGTCGTTATTTAATTCATAGCATGGAGTCCTGTTGAATTTGAAAGACACGAATTGGTCTTGGTGGTACTGCGTTTGGGAGCGAGAAAAGGCACCAGGCAGAACTAATCAGGGCTGAGTTAATCTATTGAATACGCAAAGACATTATTTTATTTCATTTTATTTATATAAAATTTATTTATATATATATATACCTTAAGGAGTGAGCACGTTGTGGTGTATGTTCGGGTTGTGTCCGACGAGTTGAAAAGACATACTCGTAGGGTGGAACTTTGGGGTACCCATCTATGTGAATTTGCTATCTGATGGTACTGTGTTGGGAGCGAGAAAAGGCGCCGGACAGGACTAATTAGGGCAAAGCCATATCCTTAATGTTTATATTTTGTTCGCAAATAGTAAATCGCGTAAATCTTTGGTTATTTATATTCCAGTGCAATTCATCATGTGTAATTTATTTTATTTTATTTAAAGATGTTGATTGTTTACATGTATCTATGGCAAATATAATTCATAATAATCACGTTAACATTTTTAAGACATAAGTTTTTCCACGACGTTATGATTTCACTTACTTTATTTCTTATAATATTTTTATTAATTATGATGTATAGATTTGAATGATGTTTGAGATATTGATTCTTTGTATGTAAATATTTGTATATATATATATCTCTATATTTGTATCATTTAAAATTTTGAATTCGTTTAAATTTATTTTTAATAAATTAGATGTTAAGATTTATTCTGCATTTTATTTTCTTTACCTGACCTGGAGATAATTAAAGAGCAGGAGAATCGATTGGAGAATCAACTCATATTTTCTGCCCCTGAGAGAATTATTTATTTTAAACTGAGCTAGTTGTATGTAAAAAATTTTGCTTAACCTACTATTCAGCGGAAAATTCATTGTATCCTAGTCTAGCATAAGGCCTAGCACTAGGATGCGTGCTTGATTCTTACTTACGTATTAATTGAATAATTTAAATTTATTTTTATAAACCTTAATTTGTAAGAGTCACAGCAATATGTAAGGGTAAAGAGTCGTTGGGAGTTACAGTAATATATAATACAGATATAATATATTCCGTGAATTTAAGATTGCTACATAGCTGATTAGAAGTACTCTTTTTTAATATGATGCAGCACTCTCATAAACGCCTAAATTTTTACATGTGTCATAGGATTATAATGCCATATAGTAAAGTTTTGTGTGTGCAAAGTGATAAATGGCTTTACTACTTTACCTTTTCGCAGTTAGAGAGCAAAAGCTATTGAACTGTGTCCCCAGCAGTAAGACGGACGAGTAACGACTTCTCAGTGAACAAAATTTTTATTATTGTCTCTCTTAGTACCAAACCATTCACTCGTTCGCGGATGTTATATTGCTTATAAAATTGTTTCTTGTACAATTATATAATTTTTCTACTCCCATATTTTAATTGTATTATTAGATATGATAAACCTGTACTTTAATGTGTCCATTACGATACAGATTTTCATTACGATACAAGTTTATATCCAATAGGAATGCGACATTCCAATATTCAAACAATATTCAATATGGCGACTGCATATCTGACAGATATAAAAATTAATTAAATGTGACACTTCTCTGCAATTTACAAGTAAGTAGTTAACATTTGTGCTTTCTTGCAAATATAAACGGTAAAAATGGGGGATAATGACAGTGAAATCTAATAATTGACTCCACCAGAAATTATGGAACAAGCCTTAGTAGCCACGAACAATTTATTACCAGCCAAATTCGCAAAAACGCACGGAAAATTTTACGCTCAATTTATGAAATGGATTGTTCAAAAAATGTGTTTTATTATGGGGTCGTAGAAAAAATAGTGTATGCAACTCGCATTTAATGGCTATTAAGACACTCGTATTCATTACAATTCTCTTACTCGTGTCTTAATAGCTATCATTAAATGCTCATTGCATAATATTCTATAACGATTTTACTACATCTGGTAAATTATGTAAAACATAAATACTTTTACAATTATATTTAGAAAACACGAAAAATACAACATTTTAGCTTACAGCCAATTGTGCTATGTGCTCAAAGAAGACTACTACTATAGTAGTATAGAATAAAATAAAATAATGTATTGGGCCGTACTTATCTATGCCGCTGTCATTTGCAGTTTAGCGATTTTTCCCTTGTACAATTTCCACGCCTGAGCGAATTCAAATTAATTATCAAATTTGAAATGAATGCCATAAGTGCAGTTTAAAGAGTTTTCTAGCAGTGATTTTTAAAATTGTAGACATAAACTAATAACTTTAACATAATATGAATTGGAAATTACGGTTATTAGTGCTATTTCATAATATTCGAAATGTTATAGTTGCATGCATGCAGACATCACCATATGATTGTAAAGTGATGTTTTATTTTCTACATTAATTATTTATCAGTTTGAGACACCAATTGCATACATATCAAAACACAAATCAAATTTTGTGTTTTGATATGAACGTTACTGCAGTCGAACAGTTTGGCGAGGTTCACTAGAAAAGGAAACGTATTGTCAGGGGCATTGTTTATGTTCCCATGAGTGTGCAATTGCTGGTAGAAAATACCTATCATATTCAGTTCTATGGTAATTTATGTCAAATTGGAATATATATTCGGAAAAAGTCTATAAACTTTTCTTGTCAATCCGAAACAGTCCACAAAAGATACAGGGTCTTCTTGATTTTACCTACGTTCCAGGTAAGGATGTCCAAACTTTCTATTAGTATGACCTTTTTATACTTGGGTAAAATCCACTTCCAATTATTAAATTATAGTGGTATCCACTTTATTTCTTTACTCTTATGTTTCTGTATTTTTAGGTTAACAGATGATAATTTCGTGGAGGTCCAAAGAAAAACTTCTACAACCACTAGAATTGGCAAAAATGTTCTTCATCAAAAATAGTTTGTTTCCCAAGATATTTATAAACTAAGTAACCCTTTAAATCCATTTAAAACACGTAATATCTACCTAGAGCAACTTATTATCCGAATGTTAGCTTTACTAAATTTGCTAATACTTAATCTGTTAATGTTCTTCTTGTTTTCCGTTGCAAAGATAATATTTTACATTTTCAACATTAAAAATTAACTTTTGCTTTATATGCAACCTTATAATATTTTGATTTTATTATATTTTAATTATCAATGCATTATATAACTATATACTTTCCGTCACATTATTATATCTATTTGATATCTACTTCTTTACCATTTTAACAAATTCAGACATTTAAATTTTAAAAGAGGTAATGAATTTAACTCTGTTTTAAGTTTTAGTATTCTGATAATTGGAAGAAATTCAGTATATTCAATTAAGAGGGGCGTTTACTAACAAATAGAAACTTATGCAACTTATATTACTCACGGGACGGGTAGACGCAAGGGGGTGTGAGTAGGTGGAGCTTCACGATATTCGGTTTCGATCACACCCCTTCCGTTATATTCACAGATTCTGTCATAGATAAGAAATACTATAGATAAGAAACATAATGTATAAAGAATGAGTACTTATGGAACTGTTGATGTTGTTGATGTTTTATAATAAGCCAATTTTCGCTTGCCCATAACTCTTATATTATTATACACTCGAATATTATATGTATATATGACATTTAAATGCGAGTGACAGTTTGTAATTTAACTGTCACCCGTATTTAACTCTGCAATAGCCGACTGATTCCGAGAGATTTTCGTCTTCGCTAGGACCGGAAGAGATACCGTAATGTGGGGATAGATGACGCTATTAGCTTGGAAAAACCTCGCGTAAAATGTGTGTGACAATGTTTACTGTTTAATGTTTTTTATCTTTAAAAAGTATTACATAAATTTGATTTTTTCTTTATATCGTACATCAAATGTGCAGCTGGCGTGTAAGGTAATTTCGTTTTCTTTTGTGTACCAGCCTTAGTTAGTAGACATTAATCAAATTCATGCATTTTTGTGGTTATTTCTGAAACACATAACTTTCTTAAGAAAATAAATTAGTACAAGAACTGACCTTGACATTATAAATTTATGCCTTTTGCATCACTAACCCAAATTTGAGGTTCTAAAATTACAAAATAAGTTTAAAAAACGCGAAACGGCAATGCATTAATTTTCGATAGGTAAACGCTCCTCTTAATATACCGCGCGATCATTTAAATTCTAAATTAGAGCAGGCTGTGAAATTTAAATTAAGTTGGTATATAAGTACTATAGTGGAGGCAATCCTTAAACCGTTGCACGTCATTACTCGTTAATGACGTCATATACTGCAGCGTAGTCAAGTCTGTTTGAAAAATCATATGATTTGCACGCCATTTTAATGTAAACAAATTTGACATATAAATATCTGAAAAATATAATTGTGTATTGTAAATTTTATAATTTTTTGGGTGGTACGGTTTTTAAAAAATGAATGACGTGCAACGGTTTAAGGATTGCCTCCACTATAATTTACAATTTGAATTGTCAAAGTGACGTTTCTAAATGTTAATTAATCAATAATTGACATTCTGGACAACCTAAAAAAAAATCCCGCCTGCTATAATTTAGAATTTAAATGATCGCGTGGTACTACTAATGAATATGCAGAGTAATTTCAATTTTATAAAAAAAAGCTCACTTTATTGCAGAATACACAAACAAACAAACGCTTATAAACTATGAAGTCAAATTTATATTTAACCAATGAATTACAACTGTCGACATGAAATTTTATTTGGAGTTTTCCTGCTTTTGTTCGCTGTTGATATTAAACATGCTTTGATATTATTTGCTTTGTATTTTGTGTTTGACAGTATGTCCCTCTAATGTATTGAGATGTTTTTCCATTTTATATTACATGTAGGAATATTGTATATACAGAAGCATAAAAAACTCAAGGTATATTAGAGTACTGCTCGGGTAATTTCTAGTATATCTTCATGTATAGCACGTAAAATATTATTAAGAATAGTATGTAATTAAAAGTGTACCATATTTACAAAATCGCTTTGTAGTTGTCGAATTTATTGAGGAATATTAATTACCCAATTTCTTATAGTTGATATTCTCAGATATTGAAGTTTTTGCATTCTACATATTGCTGTGACATCAGCATATATTATTATTGATGAATATAAGAAAAGATATGAAGAATACACCACCCCACTTGGTTGCGGCGTCAAAGAAATATATATGCTGTGACAGTATATATTTGTGGGTATAGTCATTTGTATATGCTGTACTCTTAAAATTATTCTTTATACACCAAAAACTTATAATTGGTTTTGTATTTTATTTTATATTGTTGAAGCATGTACTTAATAACTATTGTGGGTTCTGACAATGTATGTGGTTCCTTCTCCTTCACTGGTGATCTTTCTCTTACTCATAATAGGGATGAGGTAATAGTTTTGTTCAAAGAAAACGGAATGTCTATACAACATAATCATATACCTTTTTATTTAGTAATTTGTAGATTCAAATAATTTTTTTATATACACTTTTATGCTCTGAACAAATACATAATTTAGAATGCTCATATCATTTATACCTAATGTCGGTTGTAATGTATGTAAATTCTTTATTTATTTATTTATGATGCTAAACAAAAAAAATAAATATTTATCCTGTAAATAAATAAATGTAAACTTTTATTGTACATTGATAGTGATATTTATCAATGTAATTATATTTATATATATTGGCTTCAATTAATTGCCTTAGACAACCATTTGCACGTGTTGTATCTAGCTTTTAATCTTTGCCTTATGAAACTTTTAATTAATTATTGACCAAACTTGAAAAAGATTAATGATGCCTAGACAATACCATGAAGAAAATGCTCATTCGCACGTAGCATCTCTTCAAATGCCCAACACCATTAGTCCTTTTTTTGTTGTAATTCCAACTTTATGAATTAAAAGAAAACCTTACAGGATAATATTTGCTTATCCATATTGTCCAACATTACATTGATTAATCATTTGCACGTAAAAACCAATGTCTGTCTAACAATTCAGATAACTTCTTTTCAAAAAAAAACTTACTTGCTATCTTTAAATAATTCATCACTTTGAATGTCCATATTGAACGTTTCAGAATTTAAATATATTAATAAAAGAAAATTTATTATGAATGAAAGTGATAAAGAAGTAATGAAAACTACTATTCTACAATGTAACAATTATTTATAGCGTCTTATTCTTTCGAAGTCAGAAATCTCCCTTTCGGAGTCGTAAGAAGAATTCTCTCTTGTCGGATCTTGTTTTCCAATTTATACCCGAAAAAAAACTCTACGTTGACTATTGCGCCCTCTAGTCCATATTTTAGGTTGGCATTGGAATACACGTTCCAGTGAAGTCGCTGCCCGCATGTTGCCGTCTTGATACACGCACACATACACATATTGTTCTGACAGTTCTTTATTCACTACAACGTCAACATATCGCAAATTGTTTTCTTATTCAAAAAGTCTTTTCTGCCTCGCACAGCATTTCCGACGGTAGGTTTATTTTTGTTGTTAATACCATCCTTCTTTGTATTCGTCAATGAACCTATTGCCTTGTTCACTGTTCGATACATATTTTTTCTTCCCATTTATTAATGTCAATTTCACTTTTCTTTTAGCTAGATTGCGATTTGGTAAGATGGGAAACACGTTGGAGATAACTATTATTTTTCTTCCCGCACTGCCTGTACCTGGAGGACACGTTTGTTTCTTCACTGTATCTCTGTCCTCTATCCATGATCTTTCCATTGGTAAAATGTCGATCTGCAATAAACTTTACACAAGTTTTATATTTTATTGTCTTTTGTAGGTCATGAAACTGTACACGTCTGTTTCCAGTCTCTGAAGCATTGTGTTACAAACAAATCATAAACACATATACTTTTTATTTATGATATCAGCTACCTTTTAATACAGAATGTTATTGCTGATCGGATTTACGTTTTACATATTTTTATATCCTTTTCTTAGTTTCTAGTTATAAGCTAAGGTAATTTTTATCTTTTAATATAATTTAGTTCTTAAACTTTTTCATAAAGTTTTATTGCTTTATGCAAGTGAATCATAATAATTTACTTATTTATATTTATATTTCTTGCATATCGTATTTCATCTTTTTCATACAATTCTATTGCTTTCACATGACTAATTCTCTTAATTGTTCCATCCATTAACATAACCCTTTCTCTATTATTTGCCTTCATTTCCCTTTTTGACTTAAACAGCGGTCCATTATTTAGAATGTTTAAAGCAATCTTTACGCATTGTATAAAATTAGGTTCCTTTTTATGATACGTAAACCATACATTTTGTGTATCCTTTCTATAAAAGAAATATATTGCTTATATTTATTTTGTCTTTTATTTCATATTTATTTAATAAATTTTTATTCTACATTTTTCACTATTTATTTGAATAATAATAGTTTTTAAATCACTTGCTTGTATATTGATCATGTGTATGCAACTTTGTATACATCCATGTAATTTTTGTTGCATATTTTTACTCAATCATATTTAAATACGATTTTTGTCATTTTTTATTTTATTTCAAAACTTAAACTAATTCTTAAAGCTATTCTTATTTTATGAACTTGCGAGTTCACGGCAATATGAACGGCTGAAAAACACTGACATAACTTAAGATATAAATTCAACGCTACCGAAAATGGTGGCTCGAACGCCAATCGTTGAACAGAGCAAGTAATTCACTGCTGATGTTTTTCAAAGGTCGTTAGGATGAAAGCACATGCATTAACTGTTTTACAACCACTATGGGAAGGAGAAAAAGCTGTAAACCAGTCACTCATTAGCCGTCGTCCACCGTGAAAATAATTACAACTGTAGAGCACTGATTTTATTGGCTGTAGAAGTTATTTACGGAGAAAAAGTTCGGAAAAGCATAAATAAAAATTAAAATAGTATTTCACGCAAAATGGGCCGCTGTAAAGAACGTTGCAAGGTTGATTCGTGACGTAATTTGTGGCCACTTACTTTTTTTTTATTACTACAGCTAATTACATAAGTTAAATACGGAGAAGAAACTGGTAAGTTAGTTAATTATAAGACTAAATTTGCTATTCTGCAGTTTCTGACGCAAAGAAAATCTGAAATTTAATATATTTTCTAATTAATTTTTTTTATGCTATTATTGACCTAGAAATTCTTCAGTTTTAGATCTCTAATTACTTTGTTAGAGTATATTATTACTCTATGTGTTTATAAAAACAAAAATTCAATTCAACCTCTTTAATTACTACTGTAGTGATATATTTCCATGATACAAGAATAACAATTGTAAATATCCAAAAGTAATATAGGAGTTATGGGTATATCAATATACAGGCTGTCCAGAAACACTCCTGACAAACGAAGACCGAAGATTCCTCAGATAATTTTAAGACAATTTAACCCAATTTACCCTAGTCCGAAAATGCTTCCTAAGGGAGCTAGAGCTCTTTGAATATGGCGCCTTGTAATTAGTTCTCTTTAATATCTCCCGAACGCTTCTATTTAGAAAAACAAAAACTGGTAGGCTTATTTATCCTCCAGAGATGGATCGATTCCATCAATTGCGAATTTCTAGTACCGGTCATAGGCGTCCGTTTTGGGTAGGTAAACGGGTATTTTAACGCATAACTTTTTTGTCTTTAACTTTTAAGCATTTGTGACACTAGATTATTAAATTTTCAGGTATTCTAGTACTAAAAGGTACTCTTACTTTAAGTCGGCAGGATACACCGTTTTCTAGAAAAATCGATTTGAAAATTTTTCATTTTTTCGTCATTAAAATTCAATTTATTATTTTTTGCACTAGTTCGCTCAGAACTGCCAACCGAAGTAAAACCTACGTTTTTAATTGTCAAATTGTTGTCAGTTCGCGAAGTTTATCTTTTAATTTTTTACTTTGTAGCATTCAAACACAACGATTTCAATTTAAAAAAAATGGTTTTTACTAATGAAGAATACGCCGATATGCATTTAGTTTATGGCGAAATGAGGTGTGACGCTCGAGCAGCGCAACGTAGATACGCTGAAAAATTTCCCAATCGTCAGCATCCCACTCACTCAACATTTACAGCTCTCCATCAACGATTAAGAGAAACAGGTTCAGTGGTCCCAAAAAAAAATGAAAGAGGGAGACATAATGATGTAACAGCAGAACATGAAGATGTTATTTTAATGGAAGTTGAGGAAAATCCAGAAATTAGCGTTCGAAGACTATCTGCCATGTACCCCACAATTTCAAAATCTTCCGTAGGAAATATCTTACACAAAGAAAATTTATATCCTTTTCATTTTACAAAGGTGCAAGCACTGCTAGAAGGAGATTTTCCTGCTCGTGTAGAATTCGCTAGATGGTTACAAAATCAGATAAATGAAGATGAAGATTTTTTCAGGTTCATTTTGTTTGGTGACGAAGCTTCATTCTCAAAAAATGGAATTTTTAATGTACATAATGCACACTATTATTCGTACGTTGGTGACAATCCCCACGTTGTTCAAGAATTTAAGCATCAGCATAGGTTTAGCACAAACGTCTGGATTGGAGTAGTTGACGATTATCTACTTGGACCTGTGGAATTACCTGCTCGTTTAAATGGTGTTGATTACTTACATTTCCTGCAAAATATTTTACCTGATTTGTTAGATGAGGTGCGTTTAAATATTCGGCAAAACTTATGGTTTCTACAGGACGGCTGTCCGGTCCACTTTAGCAGGAATGTACGAGACTTTCTAGATAATAACTACGAAGACCATTGGATTGGAAGAGGCGGTCCAGTTGCTTGGCCAGCAAGGTCGCCGGATTTGAATCCTTGCGATTATTGTGTTTGGGGATACATAAAAGAATTTGTTTATTCCGTTCCGATACAAAATCGTGCACAACTCTGGCTAAGGATGCAAGATGCTTGCAACGAATTTAGAAATAACTTTGGAATTTTTGCAAGAATTCGGCGTTCTCTAAGCAAAAGGGTAAATTTATGCATAGAGACTAATAGTCATCACATCGAGCATCTTTTGTAACTATCTACTTTTGATACTTGTTCTTTTTTTGTTAGTTTCGTTCCATTGTAATAAATACTTTGTTTTTAAAAACCTTCAGCTAAAATTTTGTTTCAAATTGATTTTTGCTTCTTTTCCTAAACTTTTTTTTACGAATTGTGTGCTGCATTTATTGAAACAAAAGATGATTTATTAAATTAATTTTCATCCATGCCATGATAGTCCTAGCCAACTTCGTCACTAAAAATAAGTAGGTACATAATAAATTGAATTTTAATGACGAAAAAACGAAAAATTTTCAAATCGATTTTTCTAGAAAACGGTGTATCCTACCGACTTAAAGTAAGAGTACCTTTTAGTACTAGAATACCTGAGAATTTAATAATCTAGTGTCACAAATGCTTAAAAGTTAAAGACAAAAAAGTTATGCGTTAAAATAACCGTTTACCTACCCAAAACGGACGCCTATGACCGGTACTAGAAATTCGCAATTAATGGAATCGATTCATCTGTGGAGGATAAATAAGCATACCAGGTTTTGTTTTTCTAAATAGAAGCGTTCGGGAGATATTAAAAAAAAACTAATTACAAGGCGCCATCTTCAAAGAGCTCTAGCCCCCTTAGGAAGCATTTTCGGACTAGGGTGAATTGGATTAAATTGTCTTAAAATTATCTGAGGAATCTCCGGTCTTCGTTTGTCAGGAGAGTTTCTGGACACCCTGTATATATATAATTAATAAAACCAACTAAAAACATATTCATGAATTTTAAATGTTATCTTTTATTGGTAAAATTTACACGTAAACACAAATCATAGGACACAAATCATTGCAAAGGATATCAGAAAATCTACATTATGTGATGTAGTGAATGTGCAATGGAAATTTAAAGGATTGTCCATATGAACAGTATCATAGATACTGGATATTTTGGAATAAATAAAACATTGCTGCGCCACCTTCGTGTTCAAAAGAGGGCAAAATGGCTCTTATATATTGATGAGGCTTAATTCTCTATGACTAAGTAAACAGTTTTCTCATAAAATACATACTTTGTCAATATTGGAAAACCTCATAAACCCAACTGAAGCTCCTACGGCCGCTATGCCCTTTTGCTGAGAGTTAGAAACAGGCTTTTTAATATGCTGGTCTAGGACGCCACTTGAATTTAATGTAAGCCTGAAGTATCTGCCTCACCATGAGCAAGTTAAGGTATAAAACTAGTAAAACCAAAGGTCTTCCAAACAATAACTTATTTTACTGAAATCCGAAAGCACGAATCATCAAAGCAATGTCAAATATGTACAAATGAATTTAACTCCAGATCACTCGGATGAGAACAGCCAGTATTATATTATTGTTAATCAACAAAAAAACAATTTGCAAACAAAATAAAGCAATACTGAACGTACTTTACAATTAATAAGTCACTTAATTAACAAAAAAAATATATGATTAACCATATATTAATTAGTACTGTAAAACTTGACTAAAGTATGAAGATTCGGGAATTAAAAAGAACGTCTGTATAATATGTAGAAATAAAATCGATCTATTGATCGTCAAGTCAATAAATAAAACATTTAGAATAATTATCATCGAAATTATAATCTAGTAATAACTGAGCAACAAATAACGTTGGGATTCCAAAGCTTTACAATATCTTATATTTAGTAGTCACCATAAATACAATTCCTCAACTATATAACGTATCTAATATTGGATTCGGTAGATCATAATTATCAAACAGCAAAATAACGATGTATGTACGAAGCAAATTAAACCATGATAAATGATTTATTTCAAAAATTACCCAATTATGAATCCGACATAACCCAATTTTCTTTTCTGACACTAACACAATATGAATTGATAGTACGATTTCCTATTATATACGCTGACGACAGGGCAAAAATTGTAAATCTCGAAATACAAGAATAAATGACCATCGGGTCCCAAATCAGAAAGTGGTCCATTTAATTTAGCAAAGATACTAAATCCCCTCGATTTGAAATGGTAGGTATCAATAATCCTTATAAATCTCGACAAAAATTGCCCTGTATACAATATTTAAATCCTCCTTTTGCCACACTAATTTTAAATATAGATCTGTCTCTACTCTGGCAATTAAACATGGGCTATACTGATAAAAATCCTATTTCAAAGAATTAATAACCAGCTACTTGAACGGTATCACCGGAAAGCCTCAAACGATAATGACCTTACACAGTCATCCACACAAGATTTTAGTACACAAGAGCCATCACATATTAATTAACAATTAACGGAGCAAGCATTCAAAAACAATGAAAAATTTAACAGGAAGATATCAACGTTTATGCACCTATTAAGAAAGCAGAAATTTACTAATAAATGTTCCAAGTTTAGAAAATAAAATCAGTAATTCTTTTGACTATAGGTACCGTCGCAAAGCGGGAAAACCAAACACTCAGGCGCAAAATTATTCATTAAATAATTTGATAATAATTCCTTTAAATAAACAATCAAGACTACTTAATGTAAAATAAAACACATACTCTATAAATTCATAAAATAAAATCTGTATTTCTATAGTAAGAAAACAAAAGTCATTTTTACACGTTTGACTTCCACATAAAACTTTAAATTTTGTGAATAATTTAATATTTAAATAAATATAAGTATAAAATTAAATGTGATATACTTAAAATTTGTATTTTAAAGCTATAGTATAATGTAAAAGAAAAGTAAGAAGAGAAGGAGATTGCTACAAAATAGAAGCCTGGATTAATATCAAGAATCAAAGAATGCTGAGTTGAATAGAGGTTTCAATTAAAGAATTTTATACATAAAACACCTGTGCTATAGGAATTTAGATATTGTACATATTATTGTTAGAAAGCCTCCTAGGAATAAATATGTAGAATAAAGACAAATGCAGATACAGGTGCAAGTGTTTTGTATTCTGCACTAAACAACCTGTAATCTCAAAATTCTTTGGAGGACAATATGTTTGATAAATTTTGGTATATTTTGAAACGATTATCATTCATTATGCAGTTTACTAATTACTTAATAATTAATACTAATTCGCTTACAAGCAGTTGAAGAACATCAGGCCAATCACTAAATTCTAATAAATTGTTTCTACTTCCGTGTTTAAAATGCCATTTATTGCATAGGTTTCCATGACGCTAAGTGACCTTTTAAACACAACTTGACAAGCTGTGGCTTCGTGCACTTTAGTCACGGGTTGAAGTTAGCAACGGGCACTTTAGTCACGGGCTGAAGTTAGCTCTAGGTTTTTTAAATGCAAAAGTCAAATTTTCAATCAAGATGGTTGACACTTGTCATCAATCTGTCAAAATAATCTGGCATGGTGCGACAATACAAAGTAATTTTGTATTATTTTGATTATTTATGGTCGTAGAAAAAGTATATTATGAAACTTGTTTTATAAACTCGTTAGTCACTCGTTTTATTAATCATTCACTGCGCTACGCTAAGCTCGTGATTAGTGAAACTCGTGACTAAAATTGTGTTTATAAGACATAATATACTATAAATGTAAATAAAACACACATTAGTTATAAATCACATACGTACATGCCTTTTGATATTGCTTCTTTTTACGCATTTAAATTTTACGGGTATCGTTTTTGTAATGGCAAAATTTTCTAGTTCGAATTGTCTTGTAATATATATATATATACATATCTGCCACATTAGAATGAAATATCACGATTCCTAACACGCCAAGTGTTTCATAAATATAATCTTTATCTCTTGCATGTGCTAGAGTTATTAGAGATGCTCAATATAATTCTACAAATTTTTACATTCTGTTTTATTGCTGTTCATCAATCTGGATACTCTGACAGGCTTTTATTTCAAATGGTTTATGGTTAATCTAAAGGGTAATGATTTTTTAGTTAGTGAAAGTTTCATTAGTATTTTTTTTTACATTAATTACTTTCTTATACGTAGTATAAGGAAGTATTGTGATGACGAAAATTTTCAACCTCGAGATTTTTGCAGATGTCCACGTTTTGAAGTCCCCTAATACCAAAAAGTGTTTTTTAAAAAATGTCTCTCTCTCTCTCTCTCTCTCTCTCTCTCTCTCTCTCTCTCTCTCTCTCTCTCTCTCTCTCTCTATGTGTGACCACGATAGCGGTCAAACCGCTGTAAATATCAATTCCAAATTTTGTATTTACGAATATAATCTCCCTCTTGAGAACTGATTAGATTTTGAGCAAAATCGGCAGACCGGACGTAGTAGTTTACTTCAGTGAAAAAATCGAATTTTGCAAATATTTCGTCAATTAATAAGTTTAAACATGTTTATAAAGAATTCAAATCTACTCAAAATTAAATTTGAGAAAAATTGTATTGCAAGTCATGCTTTCTAGGCAGGTACATTACCAGTATAAAAGTATTTAGAACGTAATTCTAAATATCTTTTGTATAAAAAAAATTTAAAAATTCAGACCGGAAGTACCACTTTTACTCTTATCGAATAGCGATTTTTTGCAAATATGTCGTAAGTTATGCATTCTATATATGTTTATCAAGAGTACAAAAGTATTTAAAACTGGATTTGCCATATTTTTTGTATATATGAAATTTTAAAATTCGGACCGGAAGTAGCACCTTTACTCTTAGCGAGGAGCACTTTTTTGATAATATCTTGCAAAGTATGCATTTCTATAGCGATTTATTAAGAGAATGAAAGTACTTAGAATAAGATTTTGAATAAGTTTTGTATTAAAAAAATAGTCTAGGTTCTGTTATTGATAATGTTTTTATCTCTCTTTATGTATGTCATTTCTTTTATTTCTCGTATCTTTGTGTTGTTTTCTGTATCCAGAATTTTAATGTTTTCAAAGTCAAATATATAATTGTTTTGTGTTCTGTGGGTGGCTAGGGCGGTTTTGTCTGTTTTTGAGTATTTGTGTGCTTGTACGCGTTTGTAAAGATATTGTTTTGATTGGCCTATGTAATTGATTTGGCAATTTTTGTATGGGATCTGGTAAATTGTGTGTTTGTTTTTCTTTTTCTATTTTGGGTTTGAGGTTGGTAAATTGTTTTTTTTATTGTGTTGTTGGGTTTATGCGCGGTGGAAATGTTGTATTGTTTGAGCATGGAAGCGATTTTTTTCTGATAGCTGTTTGATACATGGTAATGTGATATATTTTTGGATGTTGGAGTGTGCTTTTTGTGAATTTTCCGTGTTATATATGTTGTGTATTCCTTACCCTACGGTTTTATTAATTACCTCTGTGGGGAATTTATTTTCTTGTAGCATTGATTTAATTTTGTTGATGTTTTTATGTCTGTATTTAGGATGGGAGAGCTTAATTGCCCGATCTGTTAAGTTGTTAATGATGCTCTTTTTGTAGGCGTGGGAACATTTGAGTGGTACTGTGTGTATCTAAAGTAGAGCTCTTACTATCCGGCTATTCGAGTATCCGCGTTACTCATTATAACTCGAAATCCGGATCAAGATCCGGATCCGGGTATCCAGATATCCGGATACTTGTTTAACTTAGATTCGAGTATCCGGATATCCGGTTTCGGTTCTTTTATTATGACGCCTCAAATATAAAGCTGTCCTTATTTGTATTCTGATTAACCCTTGTGTCTATGTTCGAGGTATCTGGATACATGACAATTAAACATTAAATCACATATATTACACAACTCAAACAAATATTTTAAAAAATTTAAAAAAACACCATAAATTATTTCTGGCAGATGCTAAATATGTATGTAATACAAGCATAATGTATGCAGCAACATGTTCCAATGCAACTGCAATGCTATTTCTGCATACAAATTAAAGAACTAACCAAAATCGCAATAAGTCAATCACCAAAAGTCAATTTAATTGTGTCCTTTTACGTGCCACGAAATTTAAAAAAAACGAATACTGATGCGGAGCTTCATTGAACGAGCACTAATAATTTCGACTGCGAGATATCTTCGCCAGTACGTGCAAAAGCCGGAGTAGCACTTTTTTTCGAATATCTTGCAAAGTAGGTATGAATTCTATAATGATTTAGTATGAGAATAAAAGTACTCAAAAGAGGATTTTGAATATTTTTTCTATACGTATAAGAAAGTCGTGTGGTAGCCACACCTCATTATTTTTTTTAATTTCTGGTGTATTTTGAAAACTTTTTTGTTTATGTTTTTTCTTATTCTTATTCGGATAATTATTACCTTCATATATAACGCGTACCAGTTTAATTGAGCCGCGTTTAGCTCTCCGACATTTTTTGAACGATTACGATTACTTAGAAAATCGTAATTCAAAAATTTTAAAATTACGATGACTGTAATCGTTAATCGAACGAACTTAGATTACGATTTCAGTATTCCTAATTTAAAAACAAGTATCCGGATATCCGGGTATCCGGATCGGATATTGACGACTCAGATATTCGGATATCCGCGCAAAAATAAGAGCCCTAATCTAAAGGATGTTGTTGGTTTGTTGTACCATTCGGTGAATATTTGGCCATTACATTACATATGTTTTATGCTCATATCTAAGAAATTGATTGATCTGTTTACTTCGGTTTCCATCGTGAATTTCAGTTTTGTATGAAACACGTTGAATCTATCTAAGAGGTACTGCGTTTTCGATATTGGAACATACACTATGATGTCATCAACATATCGTTTGAAAAAGATTGGCTTGAAATCTAGCATTTTTGTACACTTGTTTCAAGGTGTTCCATAACTAAGTTTGCTATGGGAGCAGCGAGCGGAGATCAAATAGCGATGCCATATATTTGTGCACGAATTCTGTTTTGTTTAATGTGGTGTATGGGCTAAATTCATCGTTCATCGATTATTTGCAGCACTAAATCGGTTGGTGTATTAGTGTATAGTGATTCTATATCCAGTGAGAGGATGTGTTGGTTCGCAGCTATTGTTTGTTTGCAAATGAAATCGTAGAAATGCCAAGAATCCCTCACAAAGTATGCGGATTTGCCCAGCATTTGTGATATGCTATTACCTAGAAATTTAGCCATGTTATATGTAGGAGATTATATGTTGGATACTATTGGTCTTAATGGGGTGTTGTTTTTGTGTATTTTTGGCTGGCCATATATTGCTGGTGCGTGTGCGTTGAGAGTACACACAGTACTACTCAAATGTTTCCCACGCCTACAAAAAGAGTATCATTAACAACTTAACAGATTAAGCTCTCCCATCCTAAATACAGACATAAAAACATCAACAAAATTAAATCAATGCTACAAGAAAATAAATTCCCCACAGAGGTAATTAATAAAACCGTAGGGCAAAGAATACACAACATATATAACACGGAAAAACCACAAAAAGCACACTCCAACATCCAAAAATATATCACATTACCATATGTCAAGCAGCTATCAGAAAAAATCGCTTCCATGTTCAAACAATACAACATTTCCACCGCGCATAAACCCAACAACACAAAAAAAAAAAATTTACCAATCTCAAACCAAAAATAGGAAAAGAAAAACAAGCACACACAATTTACCCGATCCCATGCAACAATTGCCAAAGCAATTACACAGGCCAATCAAAACAATATATTTACAAACGCGTACAGGTACACAAGTACTCAAAACTAGACAAAACCGCCCTAGCCACCCACAGAACAGAAAACAATCATATATTTGATTTTGAAAACATTAAAATTCTGGATACAGAAAACAACACAAAAATAGGAGAAATAAAAGAAATAATATACATAAAAAGAGATAAAAACAGTATCAATAACCGAACCGATATAAAAAACCTTAGCTCTATTTATTACATCATCCAGTAATGATCTGCATCTCACGCAAGAAAACAGACTAGCAATCATACAGTGATTTTATTCACGAAAAAATATATAATAGCAAATAACATAACTCACACATACATATCATATCGCAGAAAATACTGCTAATCATACTAGGGTTTCCTTAGTTTTAATCTACATTTTTGATCTTCTACAAATATAATCAGTGTTCAATTCTAGTATAGTTTTTATAGCGATTGCTTGGCTCGTCGATGTGGATGCATGCACATACACACGGCCTACACACAGATCTGTTGCACATCGGAAAACTTTGCAAAACGAAATATTTACGTGCATACAAATAGCACAGATAACACCATGCCTATAAAAATCATATATTTACTTGTTAACTAACAACAAATACTCTACATAATAACAAGAGTAAAACCAAAGCATGTAACAAATAACTAAATAATAAACTTGTGTGCATCTACAACGACAGAGTGGAGGAACCTGGTAAATATACACATATTGTCTTTGCTTAGTTTCTTTGTCGATTTTTAGTATACATCTATGATTTTACTGTTTTTAATTCTGTTTGTTGATCGATTTTAGATTTATTATTTATTTGTTTTTAGAATCTTAATACCACTGATGAAGGCAAAAAAAGCCGAAACATGTATGCAATTAACAAGAAAAAAGAACAATAAAGAAGTACATACATTTTAACTACAAGCTACTTGTTGCATTGTTAATGTTTACCGACATATAAACCGCCAAAGGAAAAAACACCAAAATTTAAATATTAAGGTCAATAAATAAATGATATTACATGAAAATATAATTGTATTGTATTATAATTCGAGTTTGTATATTATAAAACTACTAAAATTGAATAAAATCATATAACATTCTTTAACATAAAATTTTGAGACCTAAACAAATTCTTGATGATATTTTTTAAATGCTATGTTGGAAAGTAAGTATTGGTTTTGTTGAATTGCACATACCTATATAAGATGCAAATTATTTCAGGAGTAACTTAGAAGATAATACTAGTAACGAGAGCATGATCGACAGTAATACAGTTGTTATTGACATATAATTTAATTTATGTAGTTTGAAAAAGAAAACACGTAAAAATGTACGTAAATTCAAAACATAATTTAAGTCAAAAGGTTATAAACGAGTCAAGCGTATTCTAAAATAGGAAGATTGAATATAATGTATAAAATTATATTATTATAAAATTTAGCTGTGACAAAGATTTTAAAACTTCAGAAGCATCCAATTTAGAAATTGGCAATGAAAGCATTGATATGGTTTTTATATAAGGGACTACCTTGAAAGATAGCTATTTCGGATCTATGACAGAAAGCAGAAATTATTAGGAGACTTACGCACCATATTGATGAATATTGTATAATATTGGAACTATGAAGTTTGCGACTATTGGAATAAATGTTATTGTCATTGAAGGTTAGGCTAAAATAATTATCTGCAAAAGTAGTTATCTCAAATTGTTTAAATTACCATTATGTTTTTCAAATTAATCAACTTGTTAATTTTCTTCTAAATAACGTAAATTCGCTTTCGGCAACCTCGCTGTTGCCATTACCAAGAAGTTCTGCTTGTTGCTGTAGATCGTGTCGAAGTGACTCACTTTGACACGATCTACAGCAACAAGAAGAACTTCTTGATAATGGCAACAGCGAGAGTGCCGAAAGCTCGAGAGAACAGAAGTCCAAATACGGACTCTACGACAAAGCGGATCAATTCCCGGAGCAGAAACGACACACATAACCGCCGCGAAAACCTACGCACTACCATATATATTAAATTGTTTCCTTAAACATATTTGGAAGTATCATCATTGAATATAAACCTTAGTTGCAGATCCTGTAACATTTAAAATCCGTGTGTTTACTATTATTATTTTTATATTATAAAATAAACAAATAAAAATAAATAATAAAATATGAAATTAAAACAAGAAAGGAGTATTTCATTTAAAATACCCACATACTGTAATTTGCACGATATGCAAGATTTATTGAAGAATTTCAGGTTAGGATCGTCTAACACAGGTGTTACGGCAGTTCGCGAATCGGGCCAAGCCTAACGGGTTTACATCAGCTTCTGTAGCGCTTTAAATTACACAACAAAAATTAAAAATAACGCTATTATTATACATATGAAGTTTCAAGCGTTGGTTGAAATACATATCTGTAAAATTGGTACAGTTTTTCATAACATTTTATGTTTCTTCAGAACACCAAAGTAGTGACGGGGATAATCAAACCACTATAGTAATTGGGACTAAATCGTAGTTCTGACGTAAAATATAATATCATAGCAAGTTATGATAAAGCAAATTCAAGAGTGCAAAGCTAAAACGTTTATACTTTGTCATCATTTTCTGGATTACATTTATTAATTTCAAAAGTTCTCGAATACATGAAAAATACAAATTAACAAATTAAAACACCGTTAATTAAAATTTTATTATAATAATTTAGAGTGTGACCGGATACTTTTCCAGTGAAGCGAACGGGACAAATACTTATTTTTGATTCTAATCGTATCAAAGAAACACGTCTATAGTTTTGACCGTGTTCACCTTATGTATAATGTAATGTAGTTGACCTCGAGAATTTTACACAAGCTCATCACGTTTTGAAATTCCTTGATATCGAAAAAGTACTTTTAAAAAATGTTTCCCTCTTTCTTTCTCTCTCTCTCTTTGACTATGATAGCAGACAAACGGTATAATCTACCGCGGGAGATTTGATTAGCAAAATTAACTGTGTTTCTCTAGGAGCTTTTGCAGCCTAATTGGGCAATGATTTGAAGAAAACAGAAGTTGTGATTCAAATCTTGCCCCAACCGAAAATGTTCTTATTAAAAAAGAGTATTAGAGTAAAAAAAGTGAGGTGTGAACACCACCGACCAGTACTTTTATCTTCTTAATAAACTTGTATGTAAAAGTGTTACTTTCGGCCAGCATTTTGTTTTTGTTTTTATAAAAATTGTTCCAAATCAAGCTCTAAATACTTTTGTACTGCTGGTTAATTTATATATAATGCATAATTTGCAAGATATTTGCAAAACACTGCTATTTGATAAGAGAGATAAGTGTGAGAGTGCTATTTCCGGTTCTAATTTTGAAATATTTCTTATATAAGAATTATTCAAAATCAAGCTCTAAATACTTTCATATTCTTAACATATCTGTTCAGAAAGCATAACTTGCGAGATATTCGTAAAAAAATATTTTTCGATAAGATTAAAAGACCTATTTGCGGTAGGAATTTCGAAAAACTTTTTTGATAAAATTTTTCTCAAATTCACTTTTGAGTACACGTATTCGAATTTTTTATGAGTTTGTTTAAACTTAGTAGTTGAAAAGATATCAGTACTGTCGATCAACCAATTTTACTGAAAATCTAATCAGATTCAAGCGGAAGATTACACTCGTAAATAAACATTGGTATTAATAGCTGTAGCCGTTTGGCTGATATCGTGGCCATACACGGAAAGACAGACGCATATACACATATTTTGAAAACTACTTCTTAGGCATCAATGGACTTCAATACGTGATATCTGCAAAAATCTTGAGGTCGCATAGTCGAGGCACGCACCGAAATGGTACGTACGTGGCGTGGAAGTGGCGTGGTGACAACGTGGCATGTAGCAATTTTTTAACTAGTGAAATCAGTTGCCACAGCGCCATATCGATGAGCGCTGTCGCATCTGATTTCACTCGTTCAAAAATTGCCACATGCCACGTTGTCACCACGCCACTTCCACGCCACGTACGTATCATTTCGGTGCGCGCCTCGACTAAGAAAGTAAAATAGTATTTCGCCAATATTATTAGCACTGCTAAATAATTGCGCTGTGTGTTTATATGGTTCGATTCATATATAAAATAAAAATGGTCACCAACAATAACCAGAGTAGCTTAATTGAGAAAGCGTGAAAATTTTTCTTTCTTATACGAGTATAAGGAGGTATATTGAAGAGAAACATTTTTAATCTTCTGCTATTTGCAAATGTCACTTTTAGAAGCACCCGAAATCGGAAAAGTGGTGTTTGCGAACAGTTCTCCCTTTGTGCGTCTGTCTGTCTGTTTGTGTTTCTGTGTGACCACGATAGCAGTCAAATAGCTACAGCTATCAATACCAAACTTTATACTTACGGATTAATCTTTCTCTTGAGATCTGATTAAATTTTTAGTAAAATCGGTAGACTGGAAGTAGTAGTTTACTTCATTAAAGAAAAATATTTATTAATATATTGTCAAGCAATAAGTTTAAACAAATCTCTGGAAAATACAACAGCACTAAAAATTAATTTTGGAAAGATTCTATAAAGTTTCTCGAAATTACCACCGGATGTAGATTTTTTGCATCTAAAAGAGATTTTTGCGAATATCTCGCAAATTATGTATTCTATATAGATTCATTAGAAATACAAAGGTATTTAGGGATAGATTTGGAATACTGTTTCTAAATAGTATATTATACAATGAGCATTTAATGATGGCTATTAAGACAAGAGTATGAAAATTACAACACGAGCCGCAGGCGAGTGTCGTAATAATACGAGTGTCTCAATAGTCATTAAATGCGAGTTGCATACACTATTTTTTCTACGACCCTATAATAAAACATTATTTTTTGAACATTCCAATTCATAAATTGTGAGTAAAATTTTTCGTAAGTTTTTGCCGATTTAGCTGTAATAAATTGTTCGTGGCTATTAAGGCTTGTTCCATAATTTCTGGTGTTGTCAAATTATCCGTTTCATTGTCATTAACGCTCATTTTTAGCTACTTACAAGTAAATTGCAGAGAATTGTCACGTTTAATTAATTTTTAGATCGGTCAGATAGGAAGTCATTGCCATATTATATATTGTTTAAATTGTGTTATGTCGTATTCCTATTGGATGTAGGCTTATATCTTAATGAAAAATTTGTATCATAATGAACATCATTAAAGTACAAGTCCAGTATATCTAATAATACAATTAAAGAATGGGAGCAGAAAAAGAAATTTTAAAATTTGTACCGAAAGTAATACTTCTTTTACCTTTATCAAGTAGCAGCTTTTTGGAAATATATCGCAAACCTTGCGTTCTATACAGATTTATTATGAATACAAAAATATGTAGAGATTTGGAATATTTTTTGTATCAAAAAAATTTCAGAATTCGATCTGGAAGAACACTTTTACTCATATCGAATAGCAGTTTTTTACAAATATGTCTCAAATTATGCGTTCTATAGATATTTATCAAGAGAATAAAAGTACATTGAGCTGGAATTGGGATAATTTCTCTATAAACAAATTTTGAAAATTCGGGCCGGAAGTACGCTTTTACTTAGAGGTTTATTTTATTAAGAAGATACAGAATTTAGAACTTAATTTGTATTCATATTTCGGAACACACATACATATAAGAAAGTCGTGTGGTGCGCACAGTTCATTTTTCGATTCGACTTTTGTTATCGTATCAAGTAAAACCGGTCTGATTTCCTATAATTGTTGACAATTGTTGTACAGTTCTGTACTTCAAAATATATCATTTAAATTCAGAGCTCTTACTGAATTATACTCAACAATGACTAATAAATAGTGTAAATAGTTAGTAGATATGAATGATTTATTATTGTAATAATTAGGATGATCTTATAAAGTTTAATTCCTAAAACTAATTTCCGTGAATTTTGTATAAAAAACGAGTCAGTTTTCTTTTTGTGAATATTGCTATTTTATTTGTAGTTAGTTATTCTAGAATTAAAAAATGTGGTTCAACTGAATTTAGGCATTTTGAAATTAAGCAAATTACTTGTTGAATGTATGTCATTTTATAGTCCATTTCAATATTATTATGCAGTACAAGTTTAATAGCGATATCTCTAGTATTCTCTTAATAACTCCATATTTATATCGGGCTGCCTTCTTGCAAATTCTATGAGGAATGAAGATATAAGTAGTTATTGCTGTTAATTACCACTTAGTCAGTTTTCGCCGTGATGTATATTTTTATTATTATCTTTTAATTATTTATAATGTGTCTTTTTAGAATATCTATAATCTTATGCAAGCGTTTCAAAAGTAAATATGTATACTTCTGATAAATCTTATAACATATAAACACATGCATATATACATATACTTTTTACGTATAAAGGTATATATGTAAGTCACAGTAATTATTTACTGCTTGATGTTAGTTTTAACATCCATGTGTTCACACTTGTCATTTTCGTTTTGATTGGTGACGCCACCTAAGGCTCTATTACACGAGATACACTCTGTATAGCAGAACATGCTGTCAGAAGCCATCGCTTTTTTCCGTGTCATCTTTTGGGTGTTAGATGTCGCTGTGATACTCTCACTACATTTAACATGCGAAAAGGACATAGGCAGCGATTTAAGTCTTGAAGCTATTGACGAGAATCTCCACGTACACTGATGAGACCTCATAGGTCGAAACACCGGTGTCTGTGCGTTCGATTATCGGCAATGGCACTTAATGTATGTGTGTATCTCAAACACATGCATATATACATATACTTTTTACGTATAAAGGTATATATGTAAGTCACAGTCATTTTTCACTGATTTTATAGTTTCATTGTTATTTGATGATGATTGAATTGTAATCAAACTATATGTGTTTGTGATGTTATTGTTCTCATAAATAACCTAAGTACATATTTTCTTAAAAGCGAGTTCTTTTGTAGCTTGACGTAATTATCTTAACGCATAAACTTGATGCATGTATTCGCAGTTTTTTTTGTTCTTGAAAAAAGCCTTTCTGTCAAGGTCAAAAAATCCATCAGCTTAGTATTTTCAGTTTCAGTTTCAGAGTTTAAGTAAATTCGTATAAAACACCATCAAGTGTGTATTATAACAAATATTCTGTTTTAACTAATCCAGCTTCTCATTTTATATTCTTTCCTTCTAATGTTTCACATTATTATCAATAATTTTTAGAATGAAATGACATAGAAACACTTGTAGATTAGGGTTTCATAACATAGAATGCCAGATAATAACCGGAAATATAACTATGACAAATAATGAGATAAGTTGGGAACCATAAGTCAATTGTTATAAAACCTATATTATATAATAAGGTCGAGACGGACTGTAGTTATCTTAAATGTTTTAAATGTAAATCAAGTTACATTAGAATTATTTGCTTTGTGTTCTCGATGTTGCCTTTCTATTTTGAATATAATAATAATTAATAATTAAATTATTTTGTACAATTTTTATTAATAAATGTATCTTGTTCACTTTAGGTTAAAAGTAAAATCATGTAAAATTTTATTTAAAAGTACGTCAACATTTTGAAATCATCCATCATGTGTTCCCCAATATCAGTTGCTTGATTATTTTTATTTAAATTATGCTACAACTGTAATTTCTTTATAAATAATTTATGAAAGTAGTTTAGTAATTTAAAATATAAAAAGTGTATTTTCTGCAATTTCAATCGTTAAATATGTTACATATAATTGAAAATCCAATCCATTTAGAAAACATTGACAAATATAGAATGTATAATATATAATATCAACAGCTCTTCTACTCGTAATTTTTAATTACATAGTAGCGTCGTTATTGTTTATATAATTACATTAACTCAACAGTTTGTGGTAGACCTAAGCCTTTTGGTGGAACTATATAAGTAATACCGACTGTCCTATGCTTATTTGATTACATTTTCATTTATACATATTTGATTACATTCTATATTTGTCAATGTTTTCTAAATGACAACCAGTTGTCATATTGTTATTACTTTTATTTCCTTGTATGCCACTACTACCAAGAAGATATTCAATTTTTCAATACATTTGTATATTTGGCAAAGAATTGTAATATATTATATATATATATATATATATAATATATATATATATTGATATAGGTAGAGTACCTATTGTTAAATATTCAGATTATACTATGATGTAATAGGAGTTGCCTATTTTAAATTATTAAGGATGAGTTTATACAAGATTCGGTTTTTCTTTAATTATGACAGTGATGGTTAAATTTGCGGATATTAATGAACTGGTTGTTATCTTAAAAAAATATTGTTTATTGAGTTAAAGGAGAATTTTATAATTACTTGGTGAAATAGTATTTATTACAATTGGAGTTGTTCTTCCATGCATATGTACCAAAAATCTGTTAAGAAAGATTTTGTATAAGTATTGTAAATTTGAAATGTAATTTAGCATTGTGAAAAACTTGTTCAAATGTTATTAATGATGAGGAAAGGATAAAAGATTTTTAGAATACGAAAATAATCAACTAAGAATTGATAAAAAAATACCGCTATAAATTGTATATCGGATGTGTCAGTTAATTGTCAAGGTGACAGATAATTGTTACTACAAAGAAGTAAAGCTTAATACTGGTAATTTGAAGCATGATAACTTTACTAAATTCAAAGAATAATTTATTATAAGTGAAATATTAACTAATGAAAGGTATTTAAAAATTTATTACACTTCTATAATTTATATTGAGCTTGGTTTTAATGTGTGATTAATTTATTGGTCGAAATAGAATGGGAATTATCACTAAGGTAATTTTAAAATAAATAAAAGGGAATTTTTTCGAATTTTGCGGAAGATAGTCGCAATTTTTCGTGTTAAAGTTTATTTTCAGCAAAAGTGTATAAACTAGAAGCAATATTGGAGTAAATTATTATAGAATACATGTGATTCTAACTAAGCAGAAGTTAAAAGGTGTTTACAGAATATAGGAATTTATATAAAGTATATACGAGGAGTAAAGAATATAATACTTACCCAAATTAATTAACTTATATGTTAATATTAAATTGCCAACTCAAATTGGAAGGAGAACTAGAAGATTAGAACGTGTAAATCTCCAGGAGCAGTGGACAGAAATTAGACAATTCCAGGAGCGGTAGACGGAAATTAGCCAATTCCAGGGGCATTAGACGTTTTCTTTAAACCATTAGAAGTACTGGACATATACATTTTTCTAAATACCAGGGACATTAGGAATTTCCAAGGGAATTAGAAAATATTAGGAGCATTTGACGTTTACATTTTCCAATTATTAGGAGCAGTTGACGAAAATATCTTGCAGAATACCAATAGTCTTAGACGTATAATTCCAATTGGAGCACCAGAAGGACTACCCAAATAAATCCGTGACGAGACATCTAATTTTGTAGGCCTATATCAAGATAATCGGGAAATATTCAAGCCAGTTGAAGTTCTTGTGTAGGAAAGTGTTTTTTTTTCCAGAACATCAATAGATCTTTCGTGTAAGTCCAGGATAACTACAAAGTATCAGTATACATCAAGAAGAATAATAATACAAGTTGGAAAAGGTCGTATATATTTTTTAACATTACTTATCTATGGGAGTTTTAAGAAGAAATAAATTTAAAAAACCTTAATTTAATCTGAATTGAGACCAAGTAATTATAAAAATTTATTAATTAATCATACTAAGATATTAAAATACCTTTATAGTAAAAAAATTAACTCATATGATAAAACCAGTATTTTATACAGCAGGATAACAGTCACTGTCATTGTTGAATACTCTCGGTTTTTATTCTTATAGAAAACGCATCCTCAATAAGCATTAATTTATAATTGGACAAGTTTATAGAGATTTTTGTAATAATTTTCAATATCTTTTCTGAAATATGTATATGTTTTTCTTAAAGAATTCAATATAAGTTTTGAAGTATTTGATTTTTCTTCTTATGATCGTTGAGGTTATGTACATTTTTGAATGGATACATTCTTTAATGGTAAAAATATTAAAGAACATAATTAATTTAGATATATGCTAGATAGATGGCGATATATTTATTTTTTTCAATATTAAAGAAGTATTTAAATTGTTGATACATGAAAACTTAGCAAATTTAAAAAAAATAGTATACGTAAAGTTTATGGAAAGTAAATGATTCATTTAATTCGTTTTTATCTTTGAACTCGTAATTCCAATTAATTAAATAATAAAATACTAAAGTAACTATATGACTAGGAGATATCTACTGAGGTATACAGGGCCGGTTTAAGAGTATTAACAGGTAGTATATTCAAATTATTTAATTATTGAGTCTCATGTTCTATATGATTAATAATATATACAGTAAAGATTATAAAAATTCTGAATTAGCACGAGGCAACTTAAAATCATCATAATATTACTTAATAATAAACTTTTACCCTGAGATTGAATTATAGATCAGATCATATTATAATATAACAATTTTACTTTGATTTACTAATTTGTGGAATATCTTAAGTAGATAGTATATCCACTTTAGTACAATATATATATAGTTTGAAGTAGTCTTTGCCGTTATGTATTAATGTCAGAAAAGACATTGTTTCATTATCTTGTTCTTAATTAGTTTATCCTGAGGAAGCACAAATACCTTATGTGCGAAATATTGAGAAATAAAACGTTAGACTTCCTTTAAACATAAGTCTTTTTATTGCCGGACTCCCCAACACTCTTTATATATATATATATATATATATATATATATGAAAGAATAAGAAACTATCGCGGATACATAAAATATCAGAAAAAGAAAAATATTGGGTATAATCCGCTGTAGAGCAACCGTAAATACGTGTTTCTGACTAATTGGTCGTCATCAGTACGGTGTAGCCAAGGAATAAGGTGGGATAACCTTGGAGATGTAAGCTAAACGGAAGACCATCAGGTGACAGACCACCATTTGCAGCTTCAGCTAGAAGATCCTCGGTTTTGAGGACAACAACTAACGTCGCCACGAGGAAGACAATGTCAACCTGCGTGCCATCCGAGACCCAGGAAATGTAAATGAAAGAATAAGAAACTATCGCGGATACATAAAATATCAGAAAAAGAAAAATATTAGGTATAATCCGCTGTAGAGCAACCGTAAACACGTGTTTCTGACTAATTGGTCGTCATCAGTACGGTGTAGCCAAGGAATAAGGTGGGATAACCTTGGAGATGTAAGCTAAACGGAAGACCATCAGGTGACAGACCACCATTTGCAGCTTCAGCTAGAAGATCCTCGGTTTTGAGGACAACAACTAACGTCGCCACGAGGAAGACAATGTCAACCTGCGTGCCATCCGAGACCCAGGAAATGTAAATGAAAGAATAAGAAACTATCGCGGATACATAAAATATCAGAAAAAGAAAAATATTGGGTATAATCCGCTGTAGAGCAACCGTAAACACGTGTTTCTGACTAATTGGTCGTCATCAGTACGGTGTAGCCAAGGAATAAGGTGGGATAACCTTGGAGATGTAAGCTAAACGGAAGACCATCAGGTGACAGACCACCATTTGCAGCTTCAGCTAGAAGATCCTCGGTTTTGAGGACAACAACTAACGTCGCCACGAGGAAGACAATGTCAACCTGCGTGCCATCCGAGACCCAGGAAATGTAAATGAAAGAATAAGAAACTATCGCGGATACATAAAATATCAGAAAAAGAAAAATATTGGGTATAATCCGCTGTAGAGCAACCGTAAACACGTGTTTCTGACTAATTGGTCGTCATCAGAACGGTGTAGCCAAGGAATAAGGTGGGATAACCTTGGAGCTGTAAGCTAAACGAAAGACCATCAGGTGACAGACCACCATTTGCAGCTTCAGCTAGAAGATCCTCGGTTTTGAGGACAACAACTAACGTCGCCACGAGGAAGACAATGTCAACCTGCGTGCCATCCGAGACCCAGGAAATGTAAATGAAAGAATAAGAAACTATCGCGGATACATAAAATATCAGAAAAAGAAAAATATTGGGTATAATCCGCTGTAGAGCAACCGTAAACAAGTGTTTCTCACTAATTGGTCGTCATCAGTACGGTGTAGCCAAGGAATAAGGTGGGATAACCTTGGAGATGTAAGCTAAACGGAAGACCATCAGGTGACAGACCACCATTTGCAGCTTCAGCTAGAAGATCCTCGGTTTTGAGGACAACAACTAACGTCGCCACGAGGAAGACAATGTCAACCTGCGTGCCATCCGAGACCCAGGAAATGTAAATGAAAGAATAAGAAACTATCGCGGATACATAAAATATCAGAAAAAGAAAAATATTGGGTATAATCCGCTGTAGAGCAACCGTAAACACGTGTTTCTGACTAATTGGTCGTCATCAGTACGGTGTAGCCAAGGAATAAGGTGGGATAACCTTGGAGATGTAAGCTAAACGGAAGACCATCAGGTGACAGACCACCATTTGCAGCTTCAGCTAGAAGGTCGTCGGTTTTGAGGACAACAACTAACGTCGCCACGAGGAAGACAATGTCAACCTGCGTGCCATCTGAGACCCAGGAAATGTAAATGAAAGAATAAGAAACTATCGCGGATACATAAAATATCAGAAAAAGAAAAATATTGGGGTATAATCCGCTGTAGAGCAACCGTAAACACGTGTTTCTGACTAATTGGTCGTCATCAGCACGGTGTAGCCAAGGAATAAGGTGGGATAACCTTGGAGATGTAAGCTAAACGGAAGACCATCAGGTGACAGACCACCATTTGCAGCTTCAGCTAGAAGATCCTCGGTTTTGAGGACAACAACTAACGTCGCCACGAGGAAGACAATGTCAACCTGCGTGCCATCCGAGACCCAGGAAATGTAAATGAAAGAATAAGAAACTATCGCGGATACATAAAATATCAGAAAAAGAAAAATATTGGGTATAATCCAAGGATCTTCTAGCTGAAGCTGCAAATGGTGGTCTGTCACCTGATGGTCTTCCGTTTAGCTTACATCTCCAAGGTTATCCCACCTTATTCCTTGGCTACACCGTACTGATGACGACCAATTAGTCAGAAACACGTGTTTACGGTTGCTCTACAGCGGATTATACCTAATATTTGTCTTTTTCTAATATTTTTCTTTTTCTGATATTTTATGTATCCGCGATAGTTTCTTATTCTTTCATTTACATTTCCTGGGTCTCGGATGGCACGCAGGTTGACATTGTCTTCCTCGTGGCGACGTTAGTTGTTGTCCTCAAAACCGAGGATCTTCTAGCTGAAGCTGCAAATGGTGGTCTGTCACCTGATGGTCTTCCGTTTAGCTTACATCTCCAAGGTTATCCCACCTTATTCCTTGGCTACACCGTACTGATGACGACCAATTAGTCAGAAACACGTGTTTACGGTTGCTCTACAGCGGATTATACCCAATATTTTTCTTTTTCTGATATATATATATATATATCAAAAATGACGTTTTTCGCGGTTATGTGATGACAAATTGATATTTTGGGTTATTTGCCGCGTTAATTCAAATCAAGTATGCATATACGAAATAATTCATATTTCATACATTCATTATAATAATAAATTAATTATACATTTCATATCACTTATGCATATACGAATTATTTCGTATATGCATACTTGATTTGAATTAACGCGGCAAATAACCCAAAATATCAATTTGTCATATATATATATATATATATATATAATTGTAATATATAATATAATTGTAATTGTTTCCAGACATGCTGCAATTTCTTTATATACATTGTTCTGATGAAGACAATAAAGTGTCGATACGTTGACTCTTCAATTATTACTTACCACCATTAATAATATATCAAAAAAAACCGTATATATATATATATATATATATAAATTTAGATGTCTTTACCACAAGTACATGAATTAAAATAATATTTCTTGGGTTTGTGGTACTTACTGATGAAATAAATAAAACTAAATTTGACGTTTCGACATATTTAATGTCTTTCTCAAAAATGTGGAAATATAAAACAAACATGCCTAAAATTAATACATAAATCAGTGTAATACAGTACTGTATTAACATCTGACACTGATTTATGTATTAATTTTAGGCATGTTTGTTTTATATTTCCACATTTTTGAGAAAGACATTAAATATGTCGAAACGTCAAATTTAGTTTTATTTATTTCATCAGTAAGTACCACAAACCCAAGAAATATTATTTTAATTTATATATATATATATATATATGTAATACTCGTACACATATAGTTCATCAGGAATTCGATTAAAATAGTTTATTGTGTACCAGCATAATTGACACAGTGAAGTATTGCATCTATCTAATATATACAAATTCATCGTTAATTTAAAATATCAACAGTTTTGAAAATGGAGACATAATCAGTTCCACACAGAAGTTTTTATGTTAAAATGTATGAGAAAAATCATTTGTTCAAGAACAGCAAATAATAAAATGTAATTTTCCTCATGTGAGAGATTTGCAGCTTAAAGAATGTCAAATCCATAGAGAAGCCCAGATCTGTATGTAATAGTGAAAATTATTAGTATTCGTAGCTTTAAAAGAGCTTTCGGGTATCACACGACTGCATTAAATTTGTCAGAAATTAGTATTGGGCACTGTAGAATAATATAGATAGATTTTCTATAGGATTATTATTAATAATAAATGCAGTTAATAAGCAAAAAGTAGTGTATAATTATATACGAGACAAAAATGTGTTAAGGGTATGGTTGTAGTAAATAAATATATTATAAAATATAAAATGTAAATATAATTAATCACTAAGAATCTGTATATATAGTATAGTTATACTAAACCAAGGTAGAATTTTAATTAAACAAATTACTGCTTTTAATTTTTTATGCTGTTATGTCCATTCTTAGCGCTTAAAGTTTATATAAAGAGTATTTTTACTACATTTAAAATTAAATTTAGAACATTGCATTTGACTCTACCTTTTATTATTAATTTTTTGTAAAGTAACCCCAACTAGACACCTTTCCGATTCATTTACAAAATGTAACTTTGTCTTCTTACTATAATTAACAGCAACATTAGTCACTGTTAACTATACTAAGAAGAAACTGTACTCGTAAATATAAAATTGATAGCTATAGCCGTTTTACCGGGATCGTGGTCACACACACAGCCAGACTGACACACATACACACACACACAGAGAGAGAGAGACACACAGAGAGAGAGAGAGAGAGAGAGAGATAGAGAGAGAGAGAGAGAGGGAGAGGGAGAGAGGGGGAGAGGGAGAGAGGGAGAGAGGGAGAGAGGGAGGGAGGGAGGGAGAGAGAGAGAGAGAGAGAGGGAGGGGGAGAGAGAGAGAGAGAGAGAGAGAGAGGGAGTGAGAGAGAGGGAGAGAATTTTTCAAAACCACTTTTTCGGTGCCGGGGGATTTCAAAACGTGAACATCTGCATCTGCAAAACTTTCGATACCGAAAATTTTCGTCAGCACAATACTTTCTTATATTACGGTTAAGAAAGTAAATGGTATGAAAACAGATACCATTGTCAAATCAGCATAACCAACATATATACTTACGTTCATTTACACGTAGGTATTTACTTTGAGTGCTTGCTCGTATAATTGTTCTTAGACTTCATTCTCAATTAAAATATAAAATAGGTTGGGAAATATTTGTACTACATGTAGAAAGGATAATAAGCGCTTAGATCTTCAGGATTAAAGTGTTGAGGATCTAAAACTTACGAATATGGAGAAAATAGGTGTGCATTTGGCGAGAAAGTTCATCGGCGAATATTCTCTTAATACTGATATGGTGTTATAGGACTTAAATACATGTTCGGAATAAATTATAGATAGATGTACGTTTTAGTAATATACAGAACGTGCGATGGGTTGCAGTTTACAGAAAATCGAAGAGGCTTTTGAACATTGTATTATTGTTTGGTAATGTACTAAGAAAGCGATTTGATGAGATATATGCTCTAATTTACCCATTATTACCTTACAACTATACCTACATTAGTGTGTTGATTGTAAACATTTCGATATATATTGTTTAAGGGTCACTTTAAGCTATATTAAAAAAAATAACTGGCACTATATTCATATATGTCTAAGGTTTTCAATTTTGTTGTTATTCCTACTAAACTAACAGTTAATTTATTGCAAAATATTTCACTAGTAATACGAAAACACATGCTCAGCATTGTGACAGCAATTTCAAAATATTTCCTGGCAAAATATTTAATCCTACACAGGCTAGGTAACATGAGAAAATGTATCGTAACATTTTGTTAATAAATGTTGGTATATTATGAAATTAAATTTCAATTGTTATATACATTTATATATCCTCTGTAATAAAATTCAGCAGTTAGTGTGACCCACTTGTATACACAGTTTCATTATTGTACGATATACAAGATAGTTCACTGGGCGTTCACAGTCGTATCGACAGATACACAAAGAATTCATCGAAATATGTGAAAACGGACTCAACTAAAATATTTGTATGTATATGTGCTCGACTGCACTTTTACCAGTAGTATATTATAAAAAAAGAGTATTTTATCAAAACAGTATGTAGGAAGTGTTGAAACTATTAGTTGTTTTAGTTTTAGCTGCAGGGCGTGTACTATGGTCCATGGATCATTTATATATATATATATATATATATATATCAAAAAAGACGTTTTTCGCGGTTATGTGATGACAAATTGATATTTTGGGTTATTTGCCGCGTTAATTCAAATCAAGTATGCATATACGAAATAATTCGTATATGCATAAGTGATATGAAATGTAATGCATATCTACACCACCAATTGCTGACATTGCAAATATCAATGTGCAGACAGCTGTTTCGATCTAACCTGGATCTCGTCAGTACACGAAGGTGATATTTGCAATGTCAGACAAAGTTGGATTTCCTGCCTATATACTTGATTGGGTACCAAATGCCTATGAGAAGACTCCCAGCGGCATCTGTGATCCAATAGCAAGAACGCAAGGAAATGTTAACCCTTAGTAGAACATCTACTTTATCAGGCAACTGTAGATATGCATTATGTAGGTGACTTTACCTACTTAATAAACTACCTCCCCAGAAAGGTAATGTCAAAAATGACGTTTTTTGCGGTTATGTGATGACAAATTGATATTTTGGGTTATTTGCCGCGTTAATTCAAATCAAGTATGCATATACGAAATAATTCGTATATGCATAAGTGATATGAAATGTAATGCATATCTACACCACCAATTGCTGACATTGCAAATATCAACGTGCAGACAGCTGTTTCGATCTAACCTGGATCTCGTCAGTACACGAAGGTGATATTTGCAATGTCAGACAAAGTTGGATTTCCTGCCTATATACTTGATTGGGTACCAAATGCCTATGAGAAGACTCCCAGCGGCATCTGTGATCCAATAGCAAGAACGCAAGGAAATGTTAACCCTTAGTAGAACATCTACTTTATCAGGCAACTGTAGATATGCATTATGTAGGTGACTTTACCTACTTAATAAACTACCTCCCCAGAAAGGTAATGTCAAAAATGACGTTTTTCGCGGTTATGTGATGACAAATTGATATTTTGGGTTATTTGCCGCGTTAATTCAAATCAAGTATGCATATACGAAATAATTCGTATATGCATAAGTGATATGAAATGTAATGCATATCTACACCACCAATTGCTGACATTGCAAATATCAACGTGCAGACAGCTGTTTCGATCTAACCTGGATCTCGTCAGTACACGAAGGTGATATTTGCAATGTCAGACAAAGTTGGATTTCCTGCCTATATACTTGATTGGGTACCAAATGCCTATGAGAAGACTCCCAGCGGCATCTGTGATCCAATAGCAAGAACGCAAGGAAATGTTAACCCTTAGTAGAACATCTACTTTATCAGGCAACTGTAGATATGCATTATGTAGGTGACTTTACCTACTTAATAAACTACCTCATTACTACGTCATTTTTGACATTACCTTTCTGGGGAGGTAGTTTATTAAGTAGGTAAAGTCACCTACATAATGCATATCTACAGTTGCCTGATAAAGTAGATGTTCTACTAAGGGTTAACATTTCCTTGCGTTCTTGCTATTGGATCACAGATGCCGCTGGGAGTCTTCTCATAGGCATTTGGTACCCAATCAAGTATATTGGCAGGAAATCCAACTTTGTCTGACATTGCAAATATCACCTTCGTGTACTGACGAGATCCAGGTTAGATCGAAACAGCTGTCTGCACGTTGATATTTGCAATGTCAGCAATTGGTGGTGTAGATATGCATTACATTTCATATCACTTATGCATATACGAATTATTTCGTATATGCATACTTGATTTGAATTAACGCGGCAAATAACCCAAAATATCAATTTGTCATCACATAACCGCGAAAAACGTCATTTTTGACATTACCTTTCTGGGGAGGTAGTTTATTAAGTAGGTAAAGTCACCTACATAATGCATATCTACAGTTGCCTGATAAAGTAGATGTTCTACTAAGGGTTAACATTTCCTTGCGTTCTTGCTATTGGATCACAGATGCCGCTGGGAGTCTTCTCATAGGCATTTGGTACCCAATCAAGTATATAGGCAGGAAATCCAACTTTGTCTGACATTGCAAATATCACCTTCGTGTACTGACGAGATCCAGGTTAGATCGAAACAGCTGTCTGCACGTTGATATTTGCAATGTCAGCAATTGGTGGTGTAGATATGCATTACATTTCATATCACTTATGCATATACGAATTATTTCGTATATGCATACTTGATTTGAATTAACGCGGCAAATAACCCAAAATATCAATTTGTCATCACATAACCGCGAAAAACGTCATTTTTGACATTACCTTTCTGGGGAGGTAGTTTATTAAGTAGGTAAAGTCACCTACATAATGCATATCTACAGTTGCCTGATAAAGTAGATGTTCTACTAAGGGTTAACATTTCCTTGCGTTCTTGCTATTGGATCACAGATGCCGCTGGGAGTCTTCTCATAGGCATTTGGTACCCAATCAAGTATATAGGCAGGAAATCCAACTTTGTCTGACATTGCAAATATCACCTTCGTGTACTGACGAGATCCAGGTTAGATCGAAACAGCTGTCTGCACGTTGATATTTGCAATGTCAGCAATTGGTGGTGTAGATATGCATTACATTTCATATCACTTATGCATATACGAATTATTTCGTATATGCATACTTGATTTGAATTAACGCGGCAAATAACCCAAAATATCAATTTGTCATCACATAACCGCGAAAAACGTCATTTTTGACATTACCTTTCTGGGGAGGTAGTTTATTAAGTAGGTAAAGTCACCTACATAATGCATATCTACAGTTGCCTGATAAAGTAGATGTTCTACTAAGGGTTAACATTTCCTTGCGTTCTTGCTATTGGATCACAGATGCCGCTGGGAGTCTTCTCATAGGCATTTGGTACCCAATCAAGTATATAGGCATATGACTAAACAAATAAGACGCGTCAAAAGGATAGGAAGACAAGAATCGCGTATAAGTGGCGCCATCTCATGAAGCATATGTATAACACTGCTATTGATCGCGAAAATTATATATCGAAAACTGTAACACATAACTTAAGAGAAAAGCAATGTTAGTAAAAGAACCTATAGAGTTCACTAACGTTTAAAATAAGGTTTCAGGTTAGAATTTATTATTATTTTATTATTTATTTTAGTTGCAATGTGACGAAATAGGTAAGTTATCGCGCTAGTGCTTTCCAATAATTGTTTTCTGGTTTAGACTAAAATTTAATGTAACGCGAAAAGTTAATTATAATTATAGAATCAGTGATTTGAATTGTCTTACTGTTTTTGCTTGTTTTACTTTTCCATATAAAATGACTGGGAGGAATACACATCACTGTTGCGCACCAAATTGCAAGAATGTATATTATTTATATATTACAGATACTTCTTACAGAAATAAACACTTTTTTCAAGTTACTGCAAACAGGGAAATGATTTGGATAGAATCAGTTCGCAAATTTTGTAAAGCTGATTTTAACCTCCCGAGCAAAAATAGTTTCTTTTGCGAAGACCACTTTGAATTAAAATGTTTTAAAAATACTAAGAAGAATAGTCTCAACAAAAATGCAGTGCCAACAATATTTTGTGAATCAAACATTAGCTCAACATCCGTTAATTCTCTTAATGGTAACATTTGCTTGAAAAATACTGTAGAGTCAGTTAAACAGTTTGTTAGTGAAACATTAAAGAATGCTGAAATTAATAAATGCCAAACATCAGTTTCAGATGATTTTTCAGAACCACCATTTAAAAAGCCAAAATACACTTATTCCAAATTGCCATCTGTAAATACCACTGCGAGTACTAGTACTGTTATTGTTGACGACACCATGCCGGATGAAGCAGAATCAAATACTGGTTGTGTAAGTACTTCACCTAATACTTCATTTTGTCAAAACTCTACTTTTAAGTCGAATACAAGACAGCAACAAACACTTTTGCAATCTCTCAATGTAAAAAGAGGGTCTCACCTTTCAAAAGATCTTAAAAAGTTTTATTATTTAGACCGTAAACAAAAAAATCAGATTTTAAAATTAAAAACAAAATTATTAAAGTGTAGAAATAATTTGTTCAATGTTCGTAATATCGCTTATTCCAATTTATTCACAAATTTATCTCAACGTATCGATCCTATCGGAGTAAAATTTATTGAATCACAAATTAACAACTGTAAAAAGAGACGTCCTATATATAACTCAGAAAATAAAGCACTTGCTTTAGCCATTTATAAACGGGGTCCAAGGTGCTATCGATTTTTACAGAAATTTTTCATACTACCTTCTAAATCTTCCATTAGAAAATATTTAGGCCAAATACCTTTAGAAGTAGGAATCAATAAAAAATTTTTATCCAAATTATCAGAACGTGTAAAGAAAATGTATCCAAGGGACCGGGTTTGTTGTTTAGTATTTGATGAAATAGCTTTGTCTGCTGGTTTAAATTATAATATTTCTAAAGATCAAGTAATCGGATATGTAGATCTTGGATCTCTGGGTAGACAAAATGAAGTAGCAAATCACGCTTTGGTGTTTTTGGTGCAAGGTATTAGTAAACATTGGAAGCAACCTATTGCATACTATTTTACTAAAGATGTGGTAAAAACACATGATTTAAAAGTGTTATTGCCTGAAATAATTTCAGCTTTACAATCTTGTGGATTAACGGTAATTTGCACAGTTTGTGATCAGGGTTCCACTAATAGATCAGCCATCAGACAGTTACTTTTAGACTCGCAAAATAAATCTACTTTTAATGTTAATGGTCAAGAAATTATTCCTATTTTTGATGTTCCTCATTTATTAAAAAATACCAGAAATGCTTTATATAAATATAATATAAAATTTTCACAGAATAAGACGGCTAAATTTAATCATATTGTTCAATGTTATGAAATAGATAAATCGAAACGTTTCCAAGGTTTACGAAAGTTACATGACCATTATTTTGATCTCAGTCGTAGTAACATTAAAATGAAAGTTAAAATTGCAGCACAAACATTAAGTGCCTCTGTAGCTCATGAGATTGAGTCAATGGTTAGTAATCCCAGTACCGGTATACCTGCTGAGGCTATTCATACAGCAGAATTTGCTAATGATATCAACAATCTTTTTGATAGTTTAAATTCTCGGTTAATTCAATTAAATAAAAATAGTTCTTTAAAATCTTGCGTCACTAAAAACTCAGGACATATGAAATTTTGGAGTAGCATGTTAGAGAAAATTAATTCTTGGCAATTTGAATCAGTTGAAAATAATAAAATTAAAAACATTCTTCCTGTAAAATCTGGTTGGATTTTTACGATAAAGGGTATTCAGAAAATTTGGAAAGAATGTTCAGAGAAACATGGCTTCACCTATTTAAGAACGAGATATTTAAATCAAGACCCTGTAGAAAATTTATTTAGTTCTGTTCGGCAGTGCGGTGGATTCAATGATAACCCAACTCCTTCGCAGTTTATTTCAGCCTTAAAAACATGTATTGTTAATAATTTAGTAAGTAACCAAAATAGAGGTTCAAATTGTGAAGAAGACGGGGCAACCCTTTTGGAAAACCTTCAGAAGTTTTTTGTAAACGATCCTGAGAGTAGTAGTACTATAAATAATAATAATGAAAATGAAGAATTTAAAAATTTTGTTGTTCCAGTAGTTTTAGAATCAGACATTTCCGATGAAAAATTTGATACTCAAGCCGTTGCATATGTTTGTGGATTTTTAATAAAAAAAATTAGATTATCAGAATGTATTTATTGTAAAAAGTGTTTACTAACAGAAAATTTAGAACCACAACATATTTTAACCATGTTTAAGGAATTTGATGATTCCCGTCGTCTGAACTACGTTACTCGAAATTTGGTAATTTATGTTATTAACATACATGATGCAACAATAAATTTCTTAAACTCATTTGGTCATATCAGTTCATTACGAACAAAATTGTTATCCGTATTAAGTCAAATAGATTTTTCATGGTTTTCATGTTCAGAACATTTTCATCAGATTAAAAGTCAATTATTAGATACCTCTTCATTATTAATAATAAGAAAACATTTTGACGATATCAATAGTAATTTTAAAAGTCACACTCGCAGAAAGGCAATTCAAAGAAAAATGAAAATCCTTTGTCAATCTAAAGTTTGATTAAAGATTGAAAACAATTATTTAAGTATATGCAACCGTTGTTAATTGTTTTTAGAGTTTATATTTTGTTAATTTGTTTAAAGAATGTTAAATTTTATTTTAAAGTAATGACAGAATATGCATTACTTGGCATATTTATCGATTCCATTCGCTTTTATACCGGTTTTGTGCCAAATATATGTTTATTTCGGTGATTATTTACTGAAGAAATTGCGTACATTGTTTTTGATTTTTTAATGGATATAAATAGTTTTTTTAAGCAATGGTAGATACATATGTCTACGATTCTACTGATTTTTCTAACTCATACTGTTACTATGAGTACTTACTTAAACTTTCACTGAAAATAATAATCAGTAGTACATCGTACTGACGAGAACCAATATAGTTCGAAACAAATGTATCTAACAATAATATTTTTCATAAAGACAGATAAAGGTAAGTATGTTTGTCATATTAATCAATATTAATTACTAGTGATTATATTTTCCTATTTACAACAGAATAAAGCATTTAAAAAACAACTACTGCTTCTTACAATTTTTAGTCATTGCTTAAAATGTGAAACCAATTATAGCTAAATGGATATATTAAAAAATTCTATCTCTAATACCATTATTGTGTAACTTATATGAAATAAAATTCATTATTTATTGACTACGAAATTTTGTAAAAAATCAGGTCAATTTTTATATTAGAACTTGTATTTTTTTACGAAAATTTGTAGTCAATGATTATGAATTTTATCCCATATATATATGTTGTACTATAAAAATTGTGGCATATTTAAATTTACCGCCAACTGCTGGGTATTGAAGATTGTTTGGGAGTGACATCTATTGTACAGTTTTTGAGTTATATTTGTCTCAAACCAAAAACGCATAGGGCAATGTAGTTGCTATTTGTTTACATATGGAACGTTAGATGGCGCTAGTTGAGTCGTGCTTCCCATGAAAGACAGAGAAAAGAATCCTCTTATTTAGTTACTCATATGTATATAGGCAGGAAATCCAACTTTGTCTGACATTGCAAATATCACCTTCGTGTACTGACGAGATCCAGGTTAGATCGAAACAGCTGTCTGCACGTTGATATTTGCAATGTCAGCAATTGGTGGTGTAGATATGCATTACATTTCATATCACTTATGCATATACGAATTATTTCGTATATGCATACTTGATTTGAATTAACGCGGCAAATAACCCAAAATATCAATTTGTCATATATATATATATATATATATACATTGTAAAAGTATTCTTTTGTGATACAATTATTATAACACCTTATTCTGTTATCTATTTATATTATTACAGTATCTAATTAATTTGCCCCAAACTAGCTCAGTTCTATTATCATAAAAACTTTGTTTATCTTTCAATACCTACGAACATGAGACTTCTTTCTTTTATTATAACATATAATATACTTACATTATATATCCTATAATTTCCTTTCTCTTTAAATTTCTTTATTAGTATAACTGGTAATGAATGTATTTATTATTATGTTTCTGTACTTCTTTTTAAAGGTAATATATTGCATCTATTGACAAGCCAACACTATCATCTGATATGTTCTTAAAGTAATCAAGTCAAAAACGATTTATCTATTATCAACTTTAATAAATATAAGAAATAAAATTCTAGAGAAAGACTTTATATTGGACAACCATAATCTGCATTACACACGTAATAAACCAATTCAACTGACGTTATTAACTTTATATGATAATGTGGAATAACAATAACCCTATTTTAACAATCTATAAGGTAAATATTTCTCTATTTTACTATAACGTATTTATATACTTGCACATTAACCATTAATTATTTAACTGTACCCAAAATTAATCTATAAACACAACAGTAATGGATATATTTGAATAATTTTCAAGTAATATGTAATATTTACTTTATATTGTGAGGTGAAATAAAATTTATTCTATCTATAAAGATGAGATTTAAACTGTATGTTATCAAGATTATTAGATCTTGTATAAATTATAATTTAATAAGCTTTTAAAGTGATTATATAATTATATTTGATTGAATATCCAATAATTTCAAAAATATATTTATTATATACAGCTTGAGCGCGCGGGGTATGATCACCCGATACCAGTCGATATTCTTCGGACGTATATTCGGAAAATTGATCTCCGCCAGCTGTGTTCGCCAGATATAGATATTTAGATCAGTTGCGTACTGGCTGCAAAGAGGAATGCACGTAGGTTTTTGTGTTATTTTATGGTATTTCTGTTATACTTATTTATAGTTTTTTTTACCATGAAATTTCTATTTATTTATTTTTCTCTAGACATCTTAGTTTATTCTGCAGATGTTTCAGGCGGGTTGTTTTTATTTCATTCTAAAACCCAGTTGTACTGCTATAACTTTTTACACAACTACATTATTATTTAATTTCATAAGGATAATCATAATTACGTTATAAGTATTACAATCTTCGCGTTATTATCGACTTAGTTATCTAAGCAATCGTCATCACTTAAAGAGAAAATTTAATTTGTTCTTGTCAATCTGCGAAAAAATAATTAGATCACTATGAGTTCGAATATGAGCAGGCAATGCTAGTATGTTGTGCCGTAACTCTAATATGTATTATCGGACCACGTTTAGATGCAAGTTTACGTATACCATCGGGTGATCATACCTCGCGCGCTCTTGCTGTATACGACCTTATATAAAATTTGTCCATTTATAATATAATGTTTTCCAATACTTAATGTGATCTTCTTGTAGTTATGAGTACTACGCTCTGGATGATTTTTGTGATACTAGCAATCCTCTTCGATGATATCCTGAATTTGGAATCCTGATAGTTTCCTCTTGATAATATCAGCAACTAACAAGCTCAGGACCTTGACTATTATCTCTTCAGAAAAATGGCTCAGCAACTAATAATGTACTTCGCAACTTCTGAACCTCGACTGTTAACTCTCTTCAAATAAATTGGCTCTGCAACTAGTTATGTACCTCTGGACTCTGGACACTTCGACTGTTATCTCTCCTCAAATAAAGTGGTTCTGCAACTGGTAATGTACCCTTTGGACTCTGGACTTCCTGACCTTGACTATTACTTCTGGAAGAAATCCGCCGTTCTATGAATTCCGGATCTACGTTAACACATCTCTGGACTTCTGGATATAAATAACTGCCTCTTGAAGAAATCCTCAATTCTCCTTTCTTTAACTCAAATATGGTAAGCATTTTCTTATTTAATACTATAATGTAGCTTATATTCCCTTAAATTTTCAAATCACATTTAATTGCACTTCACTCTTATACTTGTGTATGAATATTTAATTCAAACACTTTTAAACTAATTCAGGTTTATTCTGGTATTAATATCGGAGATTATATTCAATTCCTCGATAAATACACCCGCTTCTCTTAATAATTTCAAAAATTCTCCTCCTGTTTATTTTTTATCGCCTTGACGATATTCTCATTTTCAAATTTAACCAATCAACATATTACCCAAAACCCTTTCTAAAAAACATAGAATTAAATTTGTTTAATACTTTAGATACTTTCTAAAATTAAGAAATCTTATTATTTTAAATTCTTATCAGATATTAAGTAACATTTCATATACTTTTAGTATTCTAAAAACCAATTTCTATCAATTTACTAACAAGATGTCAAAATGATATTGAACTGTCGCATCCGGTTTTATGAAATTTAAAACGTGCTTTTAATCAATTTTAACTATTCATTTTTCAATATTCAATTCTTATTATCTTTCACATCATTAACGTCAATTAAACAAGCTTTTACAAAATTATAATACATATTATAATACAACAATTAATATTTAAATTTCTTCTTTCCAGATTATGGTAAAATTCAATGAAAAATGAAACTGATCAACGTCATCTTATACAGGATGTTCACAATATAAACATAACATACTCAAATAAACATCATTACTTCGTATATTAAGAAATTCTCAATTAAGATTTGAATAAATTATTCCACAATAAAATTATTAAGCTTTTCAATAAGAAAATTAATTTTCATGAAAATAATCTTTAATATTATATTGTTACAGTATATAACCGTACTATAACAATATATATATCCGGTGTCTGTTTAAGCTCGACCACTGGCCATATCTCGGCAACCGTTTATCGTACAATCTGCCAGAAAAAATCTTGATGGTTAAATGGATCACGGGAATTTCAACAAAAATATTTATAAGTTTCCAAAATGATCGCAAGAGGGCGAAATTCTCAAGATGAATTAAAAATTCGATAATTTTTCATTAAATTCTAGATTAAGATAGGTTAAAAATTTTACTAGCAACGTTCTATACAACTTTCGTTTGATATTTTTTGATCTAACTCCCATACGAAGGGGAGGGTGGAGGGGGTATGTCTGCGTACAAAAGTATGTATAATTTTGGTGTGCCCCAATGGATTTTAATGTTTCTGGGCTCATTAGATAGAGAATTTTACGTAAAATTGAAGGATATGTATTGCGAAATTACGTGGTTGTCAAAGAAAATAACAGGGGGCGCTCTTCTCAATATATGTATATTGCTTGGTTTTCCGTTAAAATTTTAAATGGAACGGTATATTTTTAATATAGTAATATTGAAGCACATAAAAAACTGAAGAAAATGATGAACACCGGAGGTTGATACCATCACTCAAACCAAGGCTTAGCTTGATAAATACCATGGGAACTCTGCGTCATCAATTTCAATGGTAAAAAAAGTGGTTTACTGAATTTCGGAGTGTTTGGGCGTTGTTTAGCCGCAATATGGACGAGTTTTTGCGCCGTGTCGTAACCGTGGACGAAACGTGGATCCACCACAACACACCATAGACAAAACAGCAGTCAAAACAGTGGGTTTCTCGGAGTGAATCGGCGCCAAGAAGGCCAAGGTGGGTTTGTCAGCCAATAAATTCATGGCGACCGTCTTTTGGGATGCACGTTGTATAATCCACATTAACTACCTTAAAAAGGGTAAAAAAATTAATGGCGAATATTATGCCAACTTATTGAGTCGATTTAATGAATATTTGGAAAAAACGACCGCATTTGGCCAAGAAAAAAGTTCTTTTTCACCAAGACAATGCAAGGGTGCACACATGTGCAGTTTCCATGGCAAAAATCCATGAATTAGGGTACGAATTGTTCCTCATCCGCCCTATTCTCCGGATTTAGTCCCGAGTGAATATTTATTGTATCCAAACCTGAAGAAATGGCTCGGCGGAAAAAAGATTTGACTCCAACGATGAATCATCTCACATACAAATACCTATTTTGATTACCTCGAGAAATCTTATTTGTGGAAGTGATAAAAAAATTGGAGAAACGTTGGACAAAGTGTATAGAGCTCAAAGGAGACTATGTTGAAAAATAAAATGAGTTTTGATTGATTTTCTTAATTCATTGCATATGTTACAATAGATTCTCCTTTTAAATGTTTTCAAAGTCTTTAGCTATTTTTAGATTTCATGTCTTGTTTTTTTAGTCATTGAAATAAAATAATAATAATAATAATATGTCTTTATTACAACATATATAGGTGTATCTAATTATAGGAAAACAGCAAAAATAATTTCCATAACTCATGAACTAAGTAGACAATAACGAGAAAAAAAAAATAATATAACGCATTAGTTATAACCAAATCATTTCCTCATTAGTAACGAAAGGATATGAAAATTGATATCTAATTCATCCCCGCCTATAACATGAAAGTAAATAAAAGAACCTATTATAATACCTAAACATAATTAAGGAAATATATTGATCAAGTAATATAAAGGAAAAGAAAATATATTTAAATCAGAAAGTACAAAAAATAACACAAAAAAAGACTTCAACTTAACAAATGTTCAAAATGTTCACCTTTATTTTCAATACACATGCTTACTTGTCGATTAGTAGAGACCAGAGTTATTTCAATTTTGGAGACAACATTTGTTACTCGGTTTTTTTGATAAACTATGTCTTTTATTCTGCTCCATAAATAAAAATCAAGAACATCTGGCAAGGCGAATAAAAACTCAATAATGTCTTCTTTCGGGATAATTTAGGGAATATTGCCCCAAAGCAAGAATGCATTTTCAAAGCATTGAAAATACATTCTGATCATATCATAAGCTTCAACGTTAGAATACATTTTACAAACTTAATAATTATGTGCAGGTGTTCAAAAAGGCTTAATCTGCTAAATACGTACAAAAAGTTTAACTACAAGTGACACTAATACCTTGGAAATCTCATCATAATGTAATTTAGTATCAGAAAACGCACAATGCACTCTCTAGAGACCCTCTTAAAATTAAAATAAAATTATTACTCCCAATAAACAAATAAATTTATATTTTAAAATTGTTTATTGGGACTGGATTGTCTTCGTATGATTATATCTTCGTCAAGAAAAAAAGTTGCAACTTCCGGTTTTCATCATTCTCTTCAGTTTTTTACGTGCTTCAATATTACGATATTAAAAATATACCGTTCCATTTAAAATTTTAAAGAAAGAACAAGGAATATACATAAATTGAGAACAGCGCCCCCTGTTATTTTTTTGACAACCACGTAATTTCGTACTACATATCCTTCAATTATTTGTAAAATGCTCTATCTAATGAGCCCAGAAACATTAAAATCCGTGGGGGCAAACCAAAATTATACCTATTTTTGTACATAGACATACCCCCCTCCAGCTTCCCCTTCGTATAGGAGTCAGATCAAAAATTTTCAAATGAAAGTTGTATAAAAGCGTCTAAAAATTTTGCTAGTAAAATTTTTAATCTATCTTAATCTAGAGTTTACCACCAACATGTACCACAAATAATTATTTTAAATGATCATTTATTGTAAAACATACTCTATTAATAATATTTAACATGATACTCTTGATTGTTTTTTAATATTTAATTCAACACACAATTTATATTTTTTTATATTACTTTATAAACCCTTTACAACTTCCACAAATAATCTACATACTTCCCTGTTCGGTTAATATTCACATATGTTTACTATTAACAGGTGTATATGTTTTAATCCGTTGGTATTGTCGCACAGCGATGGTATACTGAGTACAAAGCTACAGTGTTAGCGAAACGCGTCACAGCTTTTACATGTTTGTAAATATAGTGAAGATTAAAACAAATTTGTTGTTTTATTTTCCGTTGAGTTAAATGGATCTTCATCAAGTAAAAACCACATTTATCCAATTATTATTTCTTTCTTTAAATATCAACGCCAATTAAACAATTTTGTACAAATTAATAATGCATATCAATTTTACAATAATTAATGTTTTAATCTCTTCTTTTCAGATTTTGAAATGATCAAAAAGAAAATGAAAAATGAGGGACCACTTACTATACTGAGTGAACATAAAACTATTGTATAACGAACCATTTTATATAACCAAATAAAAATACGCTTATGACATTAGTCTTGGATGTGTTTGTATATCTATAAACAAGAATTATAACTGACAATAATACCTTCATTCAAATAAAAGTAGAAACTAATATATTATATCGCATGGTTAAGCAAACCATATCAATAAATATATGTTTCTACCTTATTTGGTTTCTTCAGTGTAACGCAACTCAAAAGGTTCGTGGGCCCCAATGATGTTGCTATCGGGTTCTTTGCTAGTTATCATGATCGGCGTCAAAGAGTTTCCTTGAATGGAAAATGCTCTAGTGATCTTCTGATGGTTAGTGGAGTGCATCAGGGCTCTGTATTGGGCTCCCTTCTATTTACAATATACACTTGCAGACTGCAGATATCTTTGCGTGTTTGTGAGTTTCCTATGTATGCCGATGATAGGCAAGTCTACCATTCGTTCAGTACTGTAGACGTATTGCAAGCTGTTGATAACATGAATGAGGACTTGAATGCCCTTTGCGAAGTGTTGGGGAGACGGCGTTCTCTATGTCGGCTAATGACAAAACATTACCGATGATGAATGAGGCTAAAAACTTGGGAGTGAATTAGACATTTCTCTATGATTCAAATATCTCGCATATTTCTCAGTGCATTAAGCGTTGCTATTCAGCTCTTAAGCTACTCTATCCGCATAGATTGTATTTAACTGTAGGGACTAAGAAGTTGCTATGCGATTCCCCGGCATTGTCACATTTTCAATTCTGCTCTCCTCTAATAGCATCTTGCCTTGATTGCTCTGACAGGAGACGTGTCCAGCTGATGCAGATTCGTGTCTTCGCTTCATGTATGGAATCCGTAAGTTTCGTCATATTTCGTACAAGCTACATGATGCTGGTTGGCTTAGTATTGGGAGTAGAGCATGGTTGCAGTCTACTGTATTTTTTCTCAAAATCGTACAATCGGGTTGTTCTCCTTATTTGACAGCAAAAATTAGATATCGGGCTGATGTGCATAATGTGACATGCTTAATTTCACCGCCATTTCACAAAACAACTCTATATGAGCGTAGCTTCTCGTACTGTGTTTACGGTTTGCTATAACTAATTGTCCGATGATTTTAGAAGCATAAGCCATACTGCGCTTAAATATAAATTGAAGACATTTCTGTTTCGGGAGCGGGGCGCTGTTGGCGTGGGTATGTGATCGTTATGGAAGCGTTGGCTCCATCTCTGGCCGAATTCTGGCGAGTATATGTGCATTGCTTACTTTGATACTTAGCCGCTTCCGTTAATTGTTATGCTTAGTTAAGTTATAGGGTTGAGAAGAAGACCAGTCTTCGACTGATTCTCAGTCCTGTTATCTACAATTTGAATTTGTTTCAATATTAGTTACATGTATTTAACTACACTCAAGTATTGTATTTCTGACAGTGTATATGTATATTTTCGGGAAAAAATAAGTAAATTATATATAATTATATATATTTTCAGAAATTATAGATACAAAATTTAATACTACAGAAATCTTTATTAATATACAGATCCCAAATTGTAATGGTGCTATTCCATCTTTATTAATGAAAATGATTGTGTTTTAAAGTTAACGAAAAGTAAGCGATCAGAAATCTCTGAAGTTCGGCTTGACGAGTTCAGCCGATATGTTGCTCGGTGTTGGAAAACTGGGTTGATAGGGATTTCAAATGTCAGTATTTCGACTGTTGACAAATGTTGCCAATGGCACCTTCGGTGTTGAACTGATTATAACCGGATTTAAAATTTTCCAATTACCTAGTTCGACTTCTTGGATAAAAATCAATCACATATACATACATTTTCAGGGAGAAGCCTGACCCTTCCACATTTTTAGTTAGCCGCCCTGTTTATTGGACCGCGCAATGCAATATTGTTTTCGTATTTAAGAGTTCAGATTTTATTTATTATTTGCGTAACTTAGGGCGTCACCTGTAATCGGCATACCGAATTATCGATGCGTCTAAATTAAGGATCCCTTGTCTTTAGGTTGAAACTTTCATTTAATTAACGTCGTGTTTAATTGGGATGGTAATTTATCAGATTTGGTTCACTTACTATTTCCTCTTTTTATCTTATATTTCGTAAATTATGCATTCGTTATTTACAATTATGCCATCTGCAACTTCATTGATGTGATATTTAGTGGAGGTTGTCTTCATCTAAGACAGATTGACACATATACGGTTGGTATTCTATTTCGTCTTAGCTATTTTTGAATAGAACATGGGAATTCATCTTCTAAAAACTTTGAATTTGTGTTGTGCTAATTATGTATTAGTATATGGCTTAAAAATTTAGGATGAAAATGCACAAGTCAATGTCGATTTTGGTTGTGTTATAAATAGAATGGTTTTTGAATTTTCCTAGTTCGGGTGAACCTAGATTTACATTGTGATTTAGAGACTGATTTACCCGGTAAGTTTTTTTTTATAACGATGCATGTGGATTGTCATTGAAATTCTTTCTATGCTAATTATTATTATTTGCCTCTTATCGTTCTAATTTTACACATCTCACTGGATCAAATGATACCAGATCAGAATTAGCAGACTGCTATTAGATGACTTAATTCCGGGACGCTAGTGGTCGCCAGTTTGTCTGAGTTATCTGATCCGTGTTAAAAAACGCTGGGACATCATCACGCATTGGTCACGTATATCAACAACTAGCTGTCAACAAAGCGTCCTAAATGTTGGTTGTGAGTATTGTTTTTGTGAGGTAGGATTCTATAAATTTAAATTTTTCTTTAATGTGTAAAAAAACAATCCAATTAGTGTCTTATTTAACTTTTACTGGGGGTTTATTTATAACTAAATTATTAAATTAGGGTTCACAATGGGGTTGTTGGATAAACTAAAGTTCAAGCTGGATATGATAATTTTAACTATATCGAGTGGTAATTTGTTAGGTAACTTTATTTCGTAACTTTGTTAATCACATTCATTGGATAATCTTAATTTCGTTTAACTGTTGGCGCAGGCAGTACTATGTATGCTGCACTGGCTTCAGTTTTAGTGCTGGTTTTATGCACTCAATTATATTTAACTATAGATGATACACCATCCACATTTAATTTCGCTGTCCGCATTCAAGGTAGATAACTATCATCTAATACTCTTTTACTGATGTGCGAATTAAGATATCTCCTACATCAGTTGATATCCAACAGGCCAGGAATTGTTAGACTCATTAGCGATTAACCTGAATTAAATTTTATTTAGCATTGTTTTGTCATTAAGACTAAATATTTTATTATATTTTTGAACCTTTTTGTTTGAGTAAGTAAAGGATCGTTGATTTATACAAATACTCCTTGATTTCTTATTGTCGTAATTTCTGACGGTTTTAAATTTTATTTCAGGTTAACTCGATCACATATTTTAACCTTGTAGTTAGCGTATCTTGTCTTAACTTTTACTACTAATTTATTTTCTTTAATATTCTCCACTGGGAAAGAAAAAACTTGTTGACTGGTGTATGTTCATCTTACTGTTAATTTCTCCCGATTACATGCTACCTGAGTGCCTCCCAAGTAGAAGTTCGTCCAGGGACTTGCATTATTAATTAAGGGGAAGGGGTACATTATTTAGTCCAATGTTTGACCAAAATTGTTATAATCACGACCATCTCTATTAAATAAAGCGAATACAGAGTTACCTGTTTTCCAATACCAAAAACGGAAGGGAAATTGGAGGTAGGGCGGAAGTTATATTGATTGACTTGAGTACAGTTGACTTTCTTGTACTTCGTTGGGGATACAAGGTAAATAATTGTGAATTAATATGGAAAACTTACTCGACTTTTTCGCCTTGTTGACTGATAAAGATTGTTCATTTCATTGCATGGGTTTCCATTAATATTTTGTCTAGCTACTTTAAACTCTATCAGCGAGGATGATATCGACACCATATTGCCTACAGAAAGGTGTGTTTTAAACATTATGACGGTGTTTAAATGGAATGACAACAACACAGTTGAGGTTCTAAATAATTACCTAGCAAGTGTCATCTGCAGTTTGTTCTTGATAAGAGGAAGTTATTATCATTTGAGTATTATACGTGAGGTGCTACAAAGACAAGCTCCTTTTCAACCATTTCTGGTCCTTAGGCAGAAGATGAAGAACTCGATGAGTACATACGTTATAGAGATCTTATAATCTCACCAATATCTTCTGAAATTGATCTGAATAAAATTCACAATTTTTTTCTAACTAGTACTTCCACATATGCAATATTGTTGTCTGTTGATGCAGTACGCACTGGATCGGCTCATGATTTAGCAATCGTCTCATCTTTTTCATTCTTAATTTTTCGGGTGAATTCCTTTACACTTTGATACACAAAACATCTATTTCCATATTCTGCTTGCATTCGCCTATGAGTTTGCAATGATCGCAAATTTTCAGCACTCAAAACTTGAATAGCCGCATGCTGATCACATGCGCTTAGACGGATTGTTAATAATGTATCGTGCTTCAAAGTCACAGTGTTTAAAAGCATTATCAAATATAAACGAAAAGACACTGATCGACATGATACAAGCACTACAATGTTGCAAAAGGTCAAATAAAATTATTCTATGAAAAGTTCATATTACAGCAATCGGATTTATATAAATATTGGCAAAAACTTATGTTTTAATTATTGTAATACTTTCATAGTTTTATGTGAATAAATGAGTTTCTTAGAAAATGTTTAACATGTAGTAAATTATGTATGTATGTATTCACAAAATCTCTGAACAAACTGATACATTAATCGTTGAATATTGCACTACAATAATGAATTTGTGTTTACTGACTAAACAGAGAATAGTAGTACAACAAGCACTCCTAAAATATTTATTTTGTAAACATATCGTGCGATACTTCATTAATTCTATATGTAAAGTGCTTCCACGGTATATTTAACTATATAATTATATTCTTGTTATTCTGGAAATTCTGTTTTAATGTCGGACCTAAGTAAATGGAAAGGATTTGTTGCAACAAAAGTTACCGGTATATTTAAAGTATGTAAATAAATTGGATGCGTTTAGTCGTAGTTTTCCTCTACCTCTGCAATAAAAATTTTAGACCGTTTACCGAATAATACTAGAACTTCTAAATGTAATTGAGTTTCTGCAAAACTCTGCATTATTTCAATTGAATGTATTGTAGAATCAAGTTACGAAGGAAGCAAATTTCCATGAGGATAAAAACAGTTTAATTTACTGGACTTTTATTGAAGTAGTATAAAACTTACTTAAATGCGCCATATGTAAATCTGTAGTTAAATACTATATTATTAGAAGCTTTTTCGAACAGATTCAAAAGGCTCATCTGAAAACAAGGTTTATACTTCCTTATTTCTGAGAAAATTCCTGTATCTTTAGTATTTGCATACAGTAAATTTTAGTTTTCTTGTTTCGATTATAATGTTAAAAATAAGTTTCTTCTAATAAATCAAATTTTGAAACCCGGTAAATTTCAAGAATAATCATTTTATTACAATTATAATATTAACACTTTGGTTTTGTGGAAATGTTCGATGCTAGTATTCAAAAGTAATCGTTTATGATATACTGACGCACCGATATTTTAGGCTTACACCGTCAGGCAGTGGGATTCCGATAAAGAGGTCGTAATGTAGGTAGAGAAGTAATGTAACACAATCAAATTACTGACAAAAACACTGCCATCTTGGAAGTTCGTTTTTAAATGGAGCACAAGAGCAAGAAAATATCTTTTTGAGATCACTTTCGCCAGATCCTTAAAATTTCCTATAGCAAAGAATGTAAAACGATAGGAACGATTTCCAATATAGCAGTAATTTTTTAAGTCAACACGACACCAAATTTACAGCTTTTTAGCAATTCGCATAAACGTACTGTGACATTTGGACCTAGATCGTGGAGAATGACCAATATTCAGGAACTAGTACGAATGTGAATTACTACTGCCACTCGTTCTAATTCGTACTATTTATGCGAATCGCTGAAAATCTTCGAATTTGGTCTCGACTTCAAGTGTTATGTGGAGTGTACGGAATAGCGCATTTGTAAATTGGTGATTTAAGTTTTTCTTTTTGAGGTTTTGATACATTTAAATCTCATCTCGTTATTGTCATAAAATACAAACAGCATGGATCAGCAAAAGTAGTATTACTACATTATATCGCTCTTTCGTTTTCTCTTCCTAAATTATAGAGACTGCACATTTCATAGCAGTGTTATGGACTAGGATAACCAGCGGCCAATATCTTTTTTCATAACTTTCGTTATGTAATTTATACTATTATTATATCTTGAATAATCTAGTTACTCAAAAAATAAGGCAGACAAAAAGAAGTGAATTGAGAAAGCTATTTTTTTTATATTGTGTGGAAGAGGCTCAGAAAAGCTTATCTTTATTTTTTTCTATTAAATAACTCAGTTTCCCTTCATAATATGAAATTGTTTTTGTCTTCCTTTGTTCCTTTTTTGACGCTTAACAATTTGGGTCTAATGGATTTTTACCTATTATTGATTGTTGTAGAGATATCGAACAAAATAGACAAAAATTGGAGAATGAAATTAATTTTTCGTCTTTTTTTCTTTCTGAGTAATTTCCCCTCTGGAACTTCTCTTGGAAAAGAGGGTCGTTCAGTATTATAAAAGTAATGTCTGTATATGCGCTACATTGCTAGAGTTGTTTTTAAGCAGCCTTCTCTAGAGTTTCAGTCCTGAGCCTTCAGGCTCAGGACTGAAACTCTAGAGAGATAATCAATAGATAGGTAAGTTTTATACGAATATAATACTAATAGCATTATTTTTATACAGACAATACTTAAACACAGAAACTATGAAATTATGAAGTAATGAATATTGAACTATGTAACGGGTGTCCCAACAGGAACTTGGTGATTTAAATATCACAGTATTTTCAAATAATGTAACGTATTAATCTAATATTTGACATACGTCATCTAGAAACTTGTAAGCGTCATCATGTAACGTTTCACGACTGAAGAACGTATCCAAATTGTTCAAATTTATTATGAAAATGATCGTTCTGTTATGAACACAATTCGTCGACTACGCGTTGTTTTTCATCAGAATCATGTTCCCAGCGATACAGCAATTAGGAATTTAATTGCAAAATTTGAAATAACTGGTTCTGTTCTCGATGTAAAGACACCGCTACGACATCGTAATGTTCGGTCAGTTGAAAATATCGTTAGGGTGAATCAAATTGTAACAGAAAGTCCAAAAACTTCAATTCGTCGCCGGTCACAGCAATTGGCCATGTCAAGATCATCTCTGCAACGAATTTTAAACAAAGACCTATGGCTACAAGCATACAAGATGCAGTTAACACAAGAATTGAAGCCCAGGGACCATCAACACCGCCGTATCTTTGCAAATTGGATTTTGGAGCGAACAGAACTTGATGAACGAATTTGAAAAGCGAATCATATTCAGTGACGAATCCCATTTTCACCTAGGGGGTTACGTAAATAAACAAACCTGCCGCATTTGGGGGCTCCAAAATCCTCGAGAGATTATTGAAAAACCCATGCACCCACTACGTGTCACCGTATGGTGTGGTTTCTCGACCAACGGTGTTCTTGAACCTCACTTTTTTGAAAATGAGAATGGAGAAGCAGTAACTGTCAACAGGGAGCGGTATCGACAGATGTTGAATAACTTTCTATGGCCTCGTTTGGAAGATATTGACCTCAACAATCTTTTTTTCCAACACGATGGGGCCACTTGTCACACTGCCAGGGAAACTCTAAATTTACTGCAGGAGAAATTCCCTGGTCGTGTGATTTCTCGTAATGGTCACGTGGATTGGCCTGCAAGATCCTGAGAGTTAACACCGCTGGACTTTTTCCTTTGGGGTTTCCTTAAGGATGCACAAATAATCCACAGACAATTGATGAATTAAAAAATAACATTCGTGCGGCTATTGCCGAAATTAACTTACATATGTGTGATAAAGTCATCGAATATTTTAAGAAAAGAATCAGTGCAGACGGAGTCGCGGTGGACATTTATCCGATATCTTGTTCCACATATAATTTTAAGGTTTCCACTTTATGTTTATGTTAATAAATCGTTGAATTTCTAAACACTACGCATGTTATTTGGACTTGAAATCCCTAAGTTCCCGTTCGACACCCTATATTTCAGCAAATTTTTTGTAATAGTTTTGTCGAGTACAAATAGGATGTATTAATTATGTTTTGTTCAATTCTTGAGTATTTTCACAAAATGAGGTTTCGTCAATGTAGAAATTTTCAATGCTTATTCAGAAAAGTGCTTTCGAACGAACTGCCAACCATTTAATGCCTCAACAATGTGACTGCATTATTCGACAATTGCTATTTTCTGTTTGTAATCGTGCGGAATGTTAATAATTCGATTGTACTGTTTCACTGCTTTCAAATTTAACTTTCGAAGTGAAATTACGGCAAACAGGAACGAATTTCAAATGCAGGCTTATTTCATACTTGTCCTCACTGATGATTTATTAAACATCAATGAAATTAAATTAATAGTTTATCGAGTGTGATTATTATTTATTAAAATTAAATTATGCAGATTATGCAGGACCAATGAATCGTACATAATTTTGTTTGATAATTAAATAAAACAATTTGCCAGAGATATATTAATGAGTACATTTATCTAATGATTAACACACCAGAGAAAAATAAAGTTAAAGTTTTATTAAAAATACCTAGTCTCTATTATATATCTACATAAAATAAGAAAAAAACATTCATTCGCTCATTCTGCATGTAATAATAAATAAACAAATTTCTTGATAACTTTTCTTCCATTTATCAGGAGAAATAAACTAATATTAGCAGATAATTAATAATACCTCCTGCATTGCTTTTTAGAAGCATCTTTTTTCTTCGATTGTTTTCTTTATTCATCTCTTGGCAATACTCAAGGCATACTTAATAATAGATAGTCACTTACTTGAATTACATTTATACATGGAAGATAATGATATTCATGATTTGATCTACAAATTCTTTTCTTATAAATTCTTACATATTTCTTCATTAACATTGCTCTATATGGATATTTCATGTTCATGATTATTATTATTATAAAATTCCTTGACTAAACTTATGTAATTAACACATAAATGCTTTCAAATAACTTCAATACCATTTCTTTTTGATTTATAATACATGTCAAATTTTACAAATACAGAAAACTTACATTTTAATTCAAACTTATATAGGACTAACACAGGACATATTACATCTATATGGGGTCGGTTTAAAATTGGAGTAAAAGGTTTTTCTTTTTTCAAAATTTATTCCTGGTAATTTTTGTTTCTGAACTATGCTTGTCACTGGCTAAACTTTTTTCTTTATATATAAAGTCCCAGAGTACTTTTGCTTTTGTTATATTACTACTCTATGATCATTTAGTTTGAGTCAGGTATGTTGGAGCTGCGAATAGATGTCTCCACCTTTTCTTAATTAACAAACTTCGGCTATCTATCATTTACAGTACTTTTTATCAAATAATTATGTCCTTTATTTAAGAGATGTCTAGAATTGTGGTCCATCCATATTCTATGAGAACATTATTTATTTATGTGTGTGAACTATTGCCCGGTATTACAGCTCTCCATATTCAAAAGATAAGGAGTTTATCTAATAACTATGACTAATATGAAACTTCTATTTTAGGTTATGTATATTCAATTTAATAAACTCGTAGCCATAATTCCAGAAGAATAGATTAATGATGCTAATTAAGATATAATACAACGATGATATTCTAACCAGGAATTAACACACATTCCAGTAGTACCAGGAATACGTTAATATTACATCAATCAAGATAACAAGGATTTATCCTGATCAGTTAAACCTATCAGCCAATTTGGGTATATTTATGTTATAAAAGAAGATATTTAGAACAGTATCGTCTTGATGCATTTCCTTAACAGTAATTGGTATTGTTAATTTGGTACGGCATCATATCCATGAATCTTCTGTTAAAGTTAACCTTTAAGTGTAAAACACATTATGATGTAAATTTATAATTAATTACCATTCCTTGTGGATATTTCAAAAGATATGGTGTATTTCAGGTATTTTTGGATCATATGTATAAGGAAAGTTATAACTATGTGTTCAAGCTTTTAATGGTAATATGTTCTCATTTCTAGATTTTAGTTATCTCGTATCTGATATGTATGTGGCTATCTAGAATTGTCACAATATGTATAAATTGAGGTGTTCCTTTGCAAATTTTAGAGTAGACATGTCTTGTTCTTTGATAATAAATGGATAAGTAACATTTTTAACTAATTTAACCTAGTTTGTACATTTCCAGCGCTTCGACTTAAATCTGAACCATTTTTGACCTACTCCTAATTTTGATCGTAGTTTCTTGTTTCTAAAGACTGGTACGTTGTTACCACCCTCTTGCCGTGTAATTAACCTGGCTAAAGGCGCAACAAATGGCGCTGTCGGAAACCAATTATAATCATACATTCGGCAATATAAGAATGAGCCCGGTTGTCTGAGTCAAAACTCCTGCAGCTCCGCACAATAAAACTTATGGAAGTTTCGGAGAGTTTTGGTGCGACGCCTTCAGTATTCCTACCTTTACTTCCCTAGGTGTGCTGTCTAATATGGAGATCTGCCTCTTGCTCGCCGGTGTAGGCGTAGGTTGCTCAAAATATAGATGGATGAAAAATAGGCGCCAGCTTCCCTTTTGAAATTACCCTCACCCCAAAATGTTCCTTGATTCGGAAGCAAAATCAAAATGAATACCCAGGTAGTAAAGATCAGTCAAACACGAGATTAACAAACAATAACAAAATTTATTTGTAAACTAAGTTGTTCTTGAAGAAAAATTTTAATTCCACAAGGAAATGTTAGATATAAAGAGGGAAAAAAAAAACAGGTTGAAATTATAATATGAAATTTCCAATGCTGTATGCTATAAAAAAAAAGGAATTGAGCGTGTGGGTAGTTCACCCTGTATACTACCAGACGTTAGCTAAGTAAGAATAAAGGTAAATAAATTAAAAATATTATTAAAGTAGCAAAACAACTAATGTGCACCTAAAATTAAGTTAAAGATACGTGAACACAAATGTGCACTAAAGGTTTTGAGTTAACGTAACATGGATGCAAAATTACACTTGAACATTAGAATTGAAAACAAGATCTTGTTTTACAGAGATATTTCACAATCGGGTACCTACAGGTTCACTTTGTAGATATGAAACATTATATGAAAGTACAAAGTAACTCTATTGATCAACTGAAGGTTGAGAAATATATTTTAAATAAAAATAGAACTGGCTGAAGGTACAAAAAAAAAACAATATAAAATCACAACGATGATCTAAATGACAATCAACCCTTGCATCGGCAAAAGTTATTCCAAAATTTGCTAAAAACTTCCAGAATTAAAATTTACAAGGTTCAGTTAAATTATAAAACAAATTAGAATAACGTACTTAACCCCTAAATTCATTGAAAATTGGCAAAGAGCTTACATAGGATTTATACCTCCGTTCAATAATAACTATTGGGTATAGTTTACGTAAGCTTGCCATAACTTAATCAATACTAAAAATCTAATTAACTTCTCAAAAGGTACCAAAAAGAGAGAAGGAAGAACAACTTAGCTTTGTCGAAGCACAAAGTCCACGGTGATGGAGTGATTCCGGAAGAAGACCTCTCTCGAACGAATTCAGTGGCGGTAAATATGGACCAGTGATCAATCAGCCCACGAAGTAGTGGAAGGAAAGTGTCCTTTTTCACCAAATTCAAACGAAATCACACATGAGGCATGATGGACGACACAAAATGGCGATAGCAGCCATGACATCAGTTTGCGACAATTCGTACAGTAATTTCTTCTACGTTGTACAAGAAGCTAAATGTAAAAGGAAAACGAAACGGAAAACGTTACTAAATGTCTTAATTATCGTTAAGAAGGAAGAAAACTCACCAGCTGATCGAATATTTATGTCCACTTACATAATCCGAACTATGTCGACATATATATACGTAAAAATCGTATTTTTTACAAGGAAATCCGCTTCCACTTAGCGTAATTACTTTACTAACGGCAATTAACTACAAATCTTAAGGCAGAGAACACAGCGGCATAAATCAGCTGTTTCCAACCTCGTCAACGATACGATCAAAAGTACGGAAGAAGATAATATATGTCACACCCGACCTATGCACAAGATCCATGCGACGGCGCGTAATACTTAACGCGAGAAGGTGCTATCTATCTAACGCCAATTAAATCGTTTGTACTTATAAACCACAAAAGAGTTTCTAATTAGCAAGATCGAAAGGGAAAACATAATTAAGGATATATTAAAAATAAAATATACGAGATAGAGCTAAAAATGAAGATAGGAAGAAATTAACCCGGAAAATAATAACAATCAAAACATCCCCTAGCGTTAACTCTGTCCAACGTCAGATGACGCTACCATAATAAACTCGAAATAAAAATAAATGGAATGCAGATTTAGTTAATACGTAATTAATAAAAATAAAGAAAACAATCTAATTATTCCCAGCGAAAAATAAAAATAATTCGAGAGAAAATATACAGCTCATTTGAAAATAAAAAGAACTAAAACTCCGAAACATAAATACAGGAGTCAACATATACAAAAGATACAGGGAAAAAGAAAACGTAATAACGTTTGAGACACACATTTGTGCAGATTAGTTATAATTAAGATTGACTTCTAAAGTAAACCTTGATCTACACCAATTAGACAAAACGATTTCTTTGATTAGTAGTAGTAGTTGATACTTGCCAATGTATGTACACCTTAATTACACACTATAATTAAACACTAATAAATTAATTGACTAAATGTTTATCTAGATACCCGCTTATTCTGTGTATCAAACAAGTGTTTCATACGTTTGAAATTGCTGAAGGTCTTTCAAACAAAATACATTTGTTTTATTTGTGTACATGGTTCTTTGTTCTATGCTTTTTTTATGTATCCATTTGTGTGTTAAATTTTAGTTTGTATTAATTTAAATTTCGCTTTATATTTTTGAAATTTAATTCCTTAACTTAGTAAAACAAAAACTTTTGTTAATTCCATCCCGAGGCATTTCTGTGCTCGGAGGACCTGGAATCATACAGGGCTTTTTTGGTCATGTTTATGGTCAGTTAAGCAAGAGCACGTAGTTCTAATTTTGTATTTAGTTATTTCTTTTAAGTATTTTAGAATTTTGCCGGTTAGACTTAAATTTAATTATCAGTTACGAGGGTTATGTCCATTTCCATTTTAATTTGTAGGTTAATAATTGAGTTGAGGACCTTAAGCCAATTTTATATTAATTAGTATATTTAAAACTTCCCTTTTGTGTAATTTTCAGTAACTTTTATATAGTATTTTAATTGAATTCTTTATATTATATACAGACTGAACCTGCTAAATATTTGTAAATCAATGTAAACGTGAGATCTCAGCTATTAGTTTAATTTCAATGTTTAATTTGTAATGCTATTTAACAATTTTTCTTTTAAGTATGATACAGGGTGTCCGAATAACTCTGTCATTTTATTTGTACCTTTTATAATGTAATTTGCTTCCTTTAACATATCTAATTACACGTAACTAGTGGATTTTTTTTATTTTAATACAATTCTTAATTTCAACTTGTAGTATATCTACATTAATTTTTTTTTTAATATCAGAACAACTATTATTCAATAAAATTGTTGTGTCTGGAAATACTTTGTTCTATCTTTGTCTTCCGCTACCCTGGGTTTTTTAAATGATTTTCCCCCGGATTAAAGATTTTTTGGGGTGCGGAATATTACATAATAGGGGTGGCGTCCGAAATTCATCCATCTGCATTTCTATGTAAGCCCACGCCCATCAGCGACTGAGTTAGAGTGCAGTTCCCCTCTCCATCCTCATCAACTGTACTTAGGGGAAGTGAAAGGTAAGGCATTCCTGAAGGAGTAAGCACAAAATTTTCGAAATTTTAGTGTAATATTTTGCGCTGCTGCTATTGTTTTAGCTTGGGCAAACAATTTATTTGCTAACTGTGCCGAACGGATGAATATTTTAGTTTCCGCTGACGCCATTTTTCCTGCGCCCTTTTGAATTTACATTTTTGAAGTTCCTCTTTTATTTTGCAACTAATCTTATTTTGATAATATTTATATTGAAAATAGATTTTTCAAAGTTTCCTGTTCTTGAACAACTATTATTCAATAAAATTGTTGTGTCTGGAAATACTTGGTTCTATCTTGTCTTCCGCCACCCTGGGTATTTTTAACTGATTTTCCCCTGGATTAAAGATTTTTTGGGGTGGGGAATATTACATAATAGGGGTGGCGTCCAAAATTCATCCACCTGCGATTCTATGTAAGCCCACGCCCACCAGCGACTGAGTTAGGGTGCAGTTCCCCTCTCCATCTTTATCAACTCTACTTAAGAGAAGTGAAAGGCAAGGCATTCCTGAAGGAGTAAGCACAAAACTTTCGAAATTTTAGTGTAATATTTTGCGGTGCTGTCATTGTTTTAGCTTGGTCAAACAATTTATTTGCTAACTGTGCCGAACGGATGAATATTTTAGTTTCCGTCGACGCCATTTTTCCTGCGCGCTTTTGATTTTACTAGTTTAAAATGTTGAGGTGTGTAGCAATATATATTGTAACGAAACCACCTCACAGAAAAGTAAACACTGGCGCGACGCACCGTAAATAAGCAATAAATCATCCACGGTATAGGCGACAGACAGTCTCTCGACCTATCTAGAATGAAGCGAGAGGTTTCTAGAGTTTTGTCTCTGCACATATAAATGCCGCCGGTGGGATAAGCATTCATTCCGGAATAAGAATTCATTCATTCAGGAGTGGTCGTAAAGTTAAAGTAAACATAAATATAAGTAGTGCAGCTTTATACATAAATATTACAGACATATAAATAGTACTGGTAAATAAATACGTGTGTTAATTTGTTCGTAGTAGTTTAAGTGTGATACATTAGTTTTATATTTTTATAGTGTAATTAATTTTAAGTGTGTAAATATACAGACTGTTTTAAAACATTTGCACGAGTTGTTTATTTCGAACCCGAAAACGCAACAATTTGGTGTCAGTGTGGGTTGAACAATAAGTGCAAAAGAAAAAATGGTAACCAAACGTTTGGAAGAATTAAAGGTCACTGAGGTAAGGTCGGAATCAGAAGAAAGGGACGCAGATACGTCTGGAAAAAAATAGATCTCCAGGACAGGCTTCGTGACATTCTAATAAATGAAGGTAAGGATCCCGAGAAATATTTGTTTCAAGTACAGGCTGATCTAAGCTTAATAACGAAGACTCTAAAAGATGAGATGTTAACTTTAAAAAATGAAATTGCAAAGAATTCAAAACAATTCGAGACTACCATAGAGACTCTAAAAGATGAGATGTTAAATAAAATTGCAAATAATTCAAAACAATTCGAGACTACTATGGAGACTCTAAAAGATGAGATGTTAAATAATTCAAAGATTTTGGAAAAAGCTTTAAAAAATTAAATTGCAGATAATTCAAAAACCTCCCACCTTCGATGGAAAGACGTCATGGATGACGTACTTTAAACAATTCGAAGCCGCTGCAGGAGCAAACGGACGGACGTCCCTGGAGAAAGCTACTGCTCTGATTGTGTCATTAAGAGGAGAGGCCAGTGATGTTATGCAGACCTTACTTCCGGAAGAGTGTCAAGACTACCCTCAATTGATCAAGCGTCTTGAGATGAGGTATGGGCACGCACACCTGGAGCAGGTTTATCATATACAATTGAAGAATCGTCTGCAGCAAAAGGGTGAAAGCCTCCAAGAATTCGAAGCGGATATCGCCCGTTTGGTTCGTCTGGCATATCCAACGGCTCCAGATAGCTTCTCGGAACAGTTGGCTGTGCAGACATTCATAGATGGTCTTCGAGATGGCGATACACAGCAAGTACTGAGGCTGGCAAGACCAAAGACCCTAATCGATGCTTTGGCGCATAGTCTGGAGTTCGAAACCGCAAAGCTGTACTCTCGGAACCCTATAAGGGTATGTTCTGTCAGAGATCTACCAGAAGCCGAAGAATTCTTAGAACAGGTAGTCCGACGATTAGTGAATCAGGTGCAACCTAAGAGAAGAACGCTTCGACGCTGGAATTGTGGTAAAAGGGGCCATGTTAATAGTAAATGCGAGAAGCAACCCAAGAAACCCATAGCGGAGCAGCAGGAAAAATCAATAGCGCGAATTGCATCTCTTAAACACCAAAACGCTGATGCTCTGTCAAGGAGACCATGTCCCGAAGACTGCAGGCATTGCAACCGGGTAGAAGAAAAATCGGCTAACACACTCAGAACTACCGTGGTTGACGATCAGTGGCAACCTGACAATTTGAGGATCGATCAGGAAGCTGATGAAGACCTTGGTTCCTTGATGGTTTGGAAAGGTACTGGTCACAGACCGACTTGGCAAGAAGTGGCTCCTCGTTCACAGGGACTGAAATCCTACTGGGCTCAATGGGACTCCCTGAAGGTGGAAAATGGCCTACTCAAGCGTGTTGCGGAGAACGCAGATGGAGAAGGGCAAAGGATACGGGTGGTCATCCCTAAGAGAAGGATACCTGATGTACTGCAACAGCTCCACAAGGACAGGTCCTGAGGACACTGCGGTGTACACAAGACACTCGAGAAAGTGCGCAAACGATTTTATTGGGTGAATTGCACACGAGATTTAAAGGAATGGCGCCGAAAATGTGCAACTTGTACCGCCAGCACTGGGCCCCAAAGACGTCGACGAACACTCCATAGTTAGTCAAGGGTGGTGCGTTTCAACCGATTGGTCCCATACTATGGACGTAACAACGACGAAGAAACGGATGTGCGACAAATTACCAGAAAACATAGAGAGCCAACTTATGGGAATTAGAGGGATTGCCGTGGAATTCATGAGGAGATATGGCGGGGTAATGAACTGATCCAACAAAAGCCAAGGGTTGGTAAAACTCTGGAGATAAAGCGTGACGGACGATCTATCTTTTACCTGGTCACAAAAGAAGTCTCCATCGAAAGGTCGACCTATAATGCATTGTGGGAATCCCTTGTTGATTTACGAGGACGTGCACTCGAACAAAACATAAAGAGGCTGGCAATTCCGAAACTGGGCTGCGGATTAGACAGTTTGGAATGGAGAATCGTAAGAAACATGCTGGAGGTGGTGTTTCGGCATACTGGTATGGAAATAGTCGTATGCAGCTATCGGCCAAATCAGCATGTTATACAACCTAAGACGGTGGATTGCCATTTCCACAAGACAACTGGTTGCACCCGTGGGTCCCAATGTCGATTTCTTCATCCGCCAAGAACAAGAACATGGAATAGTGTGTTTCGGGACGAAACGCAGTTTTTAAGAACGGGGCAATGTAACGAAACCAGCCCACAGAAAAGTAAACATTGGCGCGACGCACCGTAAATAAGCAATAAATCATCCACGGTATAGGCGACAGACAGTCTCTCGACCTATCTAGAATGAAGCGATAGGTTTCTAGAGTTTTGTCACTGCACATATAAATGCCGGTGGGCATTCATTCCGGAATAAGAATTCATTCATTCAAGAGTGGTCGTAAAGTTAAAGTAAACATAAATATAAGTAGTGCAGCTTTATACATAAATATTACAGACATATAAATAGTAGTGGTAAATAAATACGTGTGTTAATTTGCTCCTAGTAGTTTAAGTGTGATACATTAGTTTTATATTTTTATAGTCTAATTAATTTTAAGTGTGTAAATATACAGACTGTTTTAGAACATTTGCACGAGTTGCTTATTTCGAACCCGAAAACGCAACAATATCATAAACATCTCTGAAGTTCCTCTTTTATTTTGCAACTAATTTTATTTGATAATATTTATATTCAAATTAGCTTTTTCCAATTTTCCTATTTTATGGATAAACCTTATAGATTTAATTATCACTTGGTTGTCCAAATTGTAGATATTTTAATAATTAAAATTATCAAAATATCAGATCCATTGTATAATTCAGTAGGTATTATTAGGTAGGTATTAGTAGAAATTAAATTTTGTTGGAAAAAATCTTTGTGCAGGATGAATTTATTTCATTAAAATAATCAACTTTGCAATTGCTTTTGAGTAATGACGTTACCATTCTTTTTTGCTTTTGAGAGATATCTTCATTGTCGCACAGAGAAAATAAAAATGTCGCCATCTTTCAGAAGAGAATATTAAACGATAATTGAATCAGAAAACGTAATTTTTATTTATGTTTATAAACGAAGTTGTTTACTGTCCAAACACAATTAATAAATTAAGTGTTCGACTGCCATCCACCGACTTTCTGACAATAGACAAGTCTGTTAGAAATTCTTCTTATACATTTTACATCGTTTCACGGTTAATTCTGCTTATATTATTTCAATGCAATGTTCTAATTCAGTTAAATATTGTGATATGTCGCCTTGAACTTTAAATGACACCATAAATAAAAATTAAGGGGTGTAAAATCTACGCAACCCAGGGGTCATTCCATCAGTTCTCGCATGCCAATCTTCCATCTTGGCAAGTAATTGACCAGAAAATTTTGAACAGGACACACATAGTGCAGGGACCAAATGTTGCAAGCGCTGAAACAAAGTTATTTTCCAAAACTCTAAAAATCTTTTTCCTGCATGGTCAAGTCAAAGAGAAATGTTCTGCTATGGAGTTATCAAATATACCAGCTTACACATTTAACTTCAGTATGAGCCTGAATCTTCCAATAAGATTGTTCAACACTCTGACTCGAATAACTGCAATTTGGACGATTCACTATTGAGTGAAAACACGGCTTCCCGCCTTCATTCAAAAAAACAATAATAGTGCAATCGTCGATTTGCTTAGCACAAATCCACTGTAGTTTTACAACGCTTCAGTCGCCAGTCAGTGTCGTCTTCGCTGACTTCTTACATGCGTTGAATTTTATAGAGATGATATTTTGACTTCCTCATGGTACATAGCAATGTTGACCGGCAAAAAAAAAACCGCCCGCCCATCTGATACACGTTTTCTGTGTGCACATGTAGTTTATTTATTTAATTTTTAATTCGTTAATTCGACTGGCCTGCTTGTAGTCCAGATCTCAATCCTATTGAACATTTATGTGACCAACACCAGAGGCGTATTCGCCAACGCGTAGTCGTACCACAAACCCATCAAAAGCTTAGATTTGCACTTGAAAAAAAAAATTGAGGAAATACCGTAAGACTACACAAGAAATTTAATTAATTCAATACTGCAACGGTTACGTGTTTTGACTGAAGCTCGTGGAGGATATACACACGTTATTGATATTAAGAATTAAAAATTACCAATTTTATTTTTAGAAGTTGAGAATGATATCACATTCAAACTGTTTTTCTTATTTAATAAAATTAAATTTACTTCTGTCAAAAATTGCCTTAGTATTCGATAAAATTAGCATATGTTGCACATACAATGAATAGTTCTTGGATTCAATCTCAATAAAAACTTAAAATGATTGTAGAGCTAATTATTCTAAAAATTTCGGGTGGGCGTTTTTTTTGCCGGTCAGTTTATACAGGGTGTAGATAAAGTCTGGAACAAAATTAATATTTCTGTTATCTTCGGTTTGATGGAAAAACCCTGAAACAGGTCGATTTTGTTTTTATCCCGTGCACTTTATAACATCGTGAATTTAATTCTGTCGTCATCTGGTTGCGCGCGGGCGTGACGTCATTAGTTTTTTCAAATGGTAACCCGCCACATTTATTACCCCTTGTCGTTAGGTATTCCATTGTGCATGCAACGGAATAAAAATTTTGGTACCTTACATAACAATTTTTGGGAGAAAAATGCTTTCGAATTTCAAAAAATTAAAATTTTATTTCTAATGAAAAACTAATCAAAAATTATTTTAAAAAATCAGATAAATTATAATCCGAGGTTTATCTTGGATTGTCGTCAAACAAGACACCAAAAAAATGTCAATGGAAGTGTTCAAATTGTCCGCCATTGGCCATTTGACATTGGCCGAGACGGACGTACACGCTTTCTACGACACGTCATATTGACAGTTCATTACTTGGTGTTTGAACTTATCCATTCACAATACTTGCTCCATTGGTAGTGTTGAACGTGCATTGCGAAAATGGCGAATTTTAGCGAAAAAGAGCGGATGCAAATTCTCATTATTGTTGGTTGTGGTGATAAAATACGTAGCCATGAAGAAGCCTGTCAGTTTTTCAATGCAGAAAATCCAAACCGCGCACCGATTTCGCGGTCAACGGTGAGCAAAATTGTCGCAAAATTTGCTGAAACTGGTAGTGTAAAAGACAGGGCTCGTCAAGGTCAACCAAGAATTGAGGAAGATGTCAATATTCTCTTGGAACTTCAGGACAACCCCCACACTTCAACAAGGAACATTGCCAGGGATCATGCAGTCGATTTTACCACAGTAGCCAAATTGCTGAAGAAGGAAAAACTTCATCCGTACAAAATCAATCGGGTTCAGGAACTGAATGAAGATGACTTCGACCGCCGACTCGAGTTCTGTGAACAAATCATGCTACGGTGCGATGAGAATCCCGGATTTGTCGACAATGTGGTTTTTAGTGACGAAGCAACTTTTACCTTGAACGGTGAAGTGAATCGCCACAATTGTAGGTACTGGTCCGGCGAATATCCTCGATGGGTTCGAGAGGAGCACACCCAACACCGGCAAAAAGTTAATGTATGGGCGGGAATAGTGGGAGATCGCATTGTGGGGTCTTTCTTTCTGGACAGAAATTTAAACTCTGAAACATACTTACATTTCCTAAGATTTACGCTAGTGCCAACATTGGTAGAATTATTTCCGGATGAAAACACCCCCGACAAGCCTCACCCCAGAATCTGGTTTCAACAAGATGGAGCCCCTCCACATTTTGGCTGGCGTGTTCGGAGTTACCTCGACGAAATTTTCCCCGGGAGATGGATCGGACGAAGGGGAACAATTGAATGGCCTGCCCGTTCGCCAGATCTCACACCACTTGATTTTTTTCTATGGGGTCATGTGAAATCAAAGGTGTACACCAATAAGCCAAATAACTTGGATGATCTGAAACATCGTATCCGCGAGGAAATACGAAATATTGGTGCAGAGACAATACGACGTGTCGTAGAAAGCGTGTACGTCCGTCTTGGCCAGTGTCAAATGGCCAATGGCGGACAATTTGAACACTTCCGTTGACATTTTTTTGGTGTCTTGTTTGACGACAATCCAAGATAAACCTCGGATTATAATTTATCTGATTTTTTAAAATAATTTTTGATTAGTTTTTCATTAGAAATAGAATTTTAATTTTTCGAAATTCGAAAGCATTTTTCTCCCAAAAATTGTTATGTAAGGTTCCAAACTTTTTATACCGTTGCATGCACAATGGAATACCTAACGACAAGGGGTAATAAATGTGGCGGGTTACCATTTGAAAAAACTAATGCGTCACGCCCGCGCGCAACCAGATGACGACAGAATTAAATTCACGATGTTATAAAGTGCACGGGATAAAAACAAAATCGACCTGTTTCAGGGTTTTTCCATCAAACCGAAGATAACAGAAATATTAATTTTGTTCCAGACTTTATCTACACCCTGTATATTGGCTGTTTGGACGATCTCAATATTTTGTATTAAACTAATCGCATTCTGCGTTGTGTTCTAGTCTTGTTTCTGCATCTAATGACAATTGAAATTTTAATTTGTGTGACAGTTGAATATGCTATAATACTAAAATTGCAATAATGTTAATAGGTTACACAAGAAGTCGATATAAAACACATATTCTGTAATGATTTGTACCTACGCAATATGCAAAAACCATCAAGCACTTCGAAAAACTAAACCAGTTTTTACTTAGTAATAAAGTTTTGCTTAATTTAATTTGATTTACGTTTTCTATCATTAATTGTCATTTGCTAGACACATTACTTATGTAAGACGGCAACATTTTTTATACAGTCACATCGGTAATGAAAAGATATCTCAAAATTAGAAGAACAATAGATATTAAATTGAAAATCGACTTTTATGGAGTAACGCGGTATTTTTATCAAATAAAATCCACCCTCAAGGATGTTCAACAAAATGTAATTTAGTTCTTACTGAATTCATTTTATAATATAGACGCGCATTGCATATTATATATAAACGTTAATAGGTTATTCATTTATGTTCAGCCATATGTATATACAGGGTGAGTTATTAGTAGCCGCTTCTTCGATTGCTCTTTTGTGTTTTAAATAAAAGAAAAAGCAATTAGTGGTGGATCCATGGTTGCTTGTGGCGCATATTGTATAAATACTTTAAGCTCTGGCGCACTTCCGGTTTCACAGCAAATGCACGGAACTTAATTTTTTTAAATGACTCACCCTATATATTTTTTGGATTCTCTTGTACTGCCTTAAATTGCCTGTTCAACCGTTTTTCTTTTTCAAAATTGAGCCAATAGTTTTTGAGTTACTAATTTTTTTTGAAAATATTTGACCAAAAGACGTGTTCAGAAAAAAATCATTTTCACATTGTTTTTAAAAGTAAAAACATTGACTTTGGTGGTGCTTGTAGCCAAGAAAATTCTGCATCGTTTGGTAAAGCTGCACTCGACAATACCTCAAGAAACTTTATTTTTTCAAAGCCTACTTCCTGAAATTTTCACATACCAAAAACTTATTTTTTTTAAATGGAACACCCAGTATTTTATTGAGGCATTTTGTTCCTTTTTTTTATTCTCTCTCATTTTTGTTAACAATGTCCTATACCTATGTTTTCTAATTTTTGAGATAAGCACTATACGAGCAATTAGCGGCCAATTAAAGAACTACGGGCGCTGTTCTCTGCACCCAAATATTGTTGCAATAAAGGCTGGAATACGGCTGACTGCCTGAGTCAACTGTTAAAGAAAGTCGGTATACATTTATGTCAAACTTATAAAAGCATCGCTATTAGTTATCATCCAAATGAATTATTCTTATGAAGAGTTAATAGATATGATTGACATTTTGGGTGAATCTGAATGCACAGCAATCCCTAGTAGAAGTCAACTGAAGCCAGAAACCTTCGAAAGTATAAAGAAGTGGTTTGAGTGAACAGAATGTACTGAATGTGAAAAAGGAGCGGAAAAATCAAAAACTGGTGAGGATAAGACGTTTATGGTAATTGCGAGTGTAGTTGAACACCCCCATACTAGTACTACGAAAATTAGTCGGCAGTTAGATGTAAGTCAAATTTGAGAATCCAGAATAATTAGGAAATACGAAATTCACCCGTAGCATATTCATACAAAGGGTTAGATGAAAGAAATTTTCAGAATCGCTTACATTTTTGTCAATTGGCAGCAGATAAATTATCCTGGCTTTCTCAATTATTTGTTATTTACCAACGAAACCTTTTATTCAAGTGAATACGTTCATCGTCACAATTTCCGTTATTATAACACATAAAATCCCCCACTTTATCACACCTGTAAACCTTCAAAATCGGTGGTCATTAAAACTGTGGGGAGGAATAGTGGGTAGTTACATAATTGGACCTTATTTCTTTGATGAAATTGTTAATGGAGGAGAGTATCTTCGCTATCTACGAACAGATTTTCAAAACTTTTTGAAGACATCTTCAAATATGTCAGTAACCATAACCTTTATTTTATTTCGATGTTAACCAACAGTGTTAAAAATAAAATACTGCAACTGGACATTGCCGGAATTAAAAAATGGAAACGCGATGCTCTTCATTCTATAAAATTATTATTTTGGGATAGTTGGATATAACATTTACTTTGTTTGACAGTTGACTAAGGAAGTCGGGCGCCATCCCTGCCTTTTATTGGTTGAACGAATATTTTGGTGCATAGAACAACAGCTATCGTAGTTCTTTAATTGACCGCTAATTGCTCCTATAGCGATTATCTCAGAAATTACAAAAGATAGGTATAGGACATTGTTAACAAAAATGAAAGAGAATAAAAAAAGGAACAAAATGCCTCAATAAAATACTGGGTGTTCCGTTTAAAAAAAATAAGTTTTTGGTATGTAAAAATTTCAGGAAGTAGGCTTTGAAAAAACAAAGCTAATTGAGGTATGGTCGAGTGCAACTTTACCAAATGATGCAGAATTTTCTTGGCTACAAGCCCACCAAGGTTAATGTTTTTGCGTTTAAAAACAATGTGAAAATGATTTTTTTCTGAACATGTGTTTTGGTAAAATATTTTCAAAAAAAATTAATAACTCAAAAACTATTAGCTCAATTTTGAAAAAGAAAAAACAGTCGAATAGACAATTTAAAGCAGTACAAGAAAATTCAAAAATATATAGGGTGAGTCATTTAAAAAAATTAAGTTTCGTGCACTTCCTGTGAAACCGGAAGTACGCCAGAGTTTAAAGTATTTTTACAATATGCGCTACAAGCAACCATGGATCTTCCACTAATTGTTTTTTCTTTTATTTAAAACACAAAAGAGCAATCGAAGAAGCGGCTACTAATGACTCACCCTGTATATTCAAATAATAGAGAAACATATGAAGTCGTCGAGAGTATATATGACGTTTTGATAATTAATGACGAGATATTGTTATTGGCGATGGTATATAATTTAAGTTTTTAAGTAGTCATAATAACAGCTCCAATAATCATTATATTAATTTCCAATTAATATCATGAGCGGTGAAACTCAATTTCAAAATTACAGTACCGGTAGGAATAGACCATCAATTTCTATCACGTGTTATAATAATATGTAAATAAAAATATTACGTGGATATTATTATGCGAGTTAATTTTGGCAATGTAATTTTAATATTATTATAATTAAAACTGTGATATTAACTTGTAATTTGTAAATATATACTGACGTTTCAATTTGAAAAATTGTAGTCATTTTTTTTTGAAAAACATTAAAAAGAACAATAGCATTAAAAAACAATAGATAGAATAACTTTTAATCAGTGAATGGGTATTTCACGTTCGGTATTTTGACAAGAACAAGATCCGTCCAATCTTTTTTAATGAAACATAGAATGCAGAGATATTGATTAAGATGCTCTTATACACAGAGCTAAATTCCAGGAATTCATTAATTTCTTTAATAGGATTAAAGGAATCAATCAATGTCTTGGGGAGGAATATCAAGAAAATATTAAATGTAATTTTAAAACAGGCATGTTGTTCTATATGGCATGATGAATATATTTTTATGCACAATAACCACAAAGTTTCCTAGAAATGACGTACAACTCTGTACTTTTGAAAGAAGAATAAATATAATTACACATAGGTACATGAAGTAAATCTATTACTCAAATTAGGCGGGTGAGTTTGAATTGAATGCTGAAATGAGCAAAAAATACAAATTCACGAAACACACGTACGCATACACACAGGCACGAACATTCACAAACTTAGAGTACTGAGTGTGGTGTGGCATGTTTGAAATTTGCTTTGTAATTTAATGGTGTGTTTACTTCCCGTGTGTACTTAATGCGCCAGATTATATGCCGCTCTTTGAAAATACAGGATATTTAGTAGTGTGCGTCGCAATTTACTAACAACCCAAATAAAGGAGAAATGTATAAACCGTAAGAGGCGAAACACATGTCATTTGTAATTAATTAGATAAATTCATGGGTTACGTTACATTGCTTTACTTACAGATTTTACTTATTTAAATTTTCTGTCACGTCCGAAATAAAACATTTTCCGTGTGTAAGGGCAAAGATTTCTAAATTAGAAGTTGCTTTACGAATATTAATGTCACAAAATGCTTTATATGCACAATATAATTTTTGGTCTTAAAGGGCGCGTGGGTCAGCAAAATACCATTACAAACCATTTAAAATTACAAGAGTTAACTCAGCGATGTATTATTTACTATTACCTTTTACCGTTTAAAATATGTCTCCATAGTATAATTTGTTTTAAAAACCATTTTAATGCACTGCTTTTTAAAAGAAGGTTGTTCGAATATTAATAATATCGTTTCAGAACAATTATGGAAGGAAACGTGAGAAATGACAATTATCAGAAAATACTATGAACATGAATATTTTCTATTTGAAGATTTTTGATCTTCACATTTCGGGGTCCACTAATTGTAAAAAAGTGTTTTTCAAAATTACAAATCTAAATAACAGACGGCAATTCTATTATTTGACAATACTAAAGATATAAACAATAATTTGTATATTAGCGCAATGACGTTTTCGTATGTGGTTCTTAACGTCTGGTTACATACCTTTATATTGTATGGACCGAAATTCGGAAATTATGTCATTGAATCTAAAAATGTATAATAAAAGTCCGTATTACTTGAAAAATTTATAATACGCTTTTAAATTCACTGTATGTAAGCCTTACTATAATGTGGTAAAAGAAAAACATCAGACTTCGGCACACTGTAGTGATAAACAAACGTTTCTGAATATTTTTCTATTCATATTGATTCATGTCTGTTTTTATCAAACCTTCATACTTCACTTAAGTTAATTAATGTCAAATTAACATGAAATATAAAATAAGGTACAGGGCATGAAGGGATAAACATCAAATTCTGTTGTTTATATCCACTAAAAATTAAATTTTCTAAATTTACGAATTAAGATCGCCTAAATTCATTATAATTCAAATTCAAATGTCTAATTTGAGTTATACAAAGTATCAAATAAACATATAACAAATGGAAAATATCTGCCTCATTTAATTTATTAAGTAACTAAAAAGAGAATATCCCACGGCATTCTTCCATTTAAATACCTGCAGTAATACATTTGAGGATTTCGGAATATAAATGCGCTGAGACTATCTAAAAGATCTATCGCTGTAATTGGAACTCAAATCAAAAAATTGCCACGTAAATACTTCTACGGATAAAATGGCCCTCTGTAGTAGACCATTCATCTACACAATAGCTTCTCGGACAAGTCCATTGTCGACTGCGATCAGATTTCATCATCATTGAAATAGTTCCTTCTCTACTACGGTATAATTAGATTACATTGATCAAGACCTTTCTGGTAGATTCATAAAATTCATCTCAAATGTAGGTAGAGTTTTAAACCTATCTTATGTAAATGCAAATGTTATAACAATAATTATAGATTTATTCAATAAATGTATCTAGTGCAAAGTGAACTAAGTAATTTAAACTTAAATATATTTATTAAGATTTAGTTCAAATAATTAATAATCACACTATTGGAAATGAGAATGAGAATATTTAATGATATTTATAGAACATTTTGAAATAAAGTACTAATTTTGTTTTTCCACTATAGAATAATTTATTGATGATTTTGTGTGTCTCACTATATATAAGGAACAATCTTATGTAAAACGCACATGCATGCACAACACTAGTCTAATCCACAAAGAAGAAAGTGTATGTCCCCGTCGCATATAAATTCACAATTCCAGAACATTATATATTGATAAGGGGGAAGAAGCTTACACATTTTTATTTGAATTAGATTACTTTTATGTAAATACTTGATTTTGAAAGTATTCTATAATATTGTAAATGTCCTTTGTGTATATTTATATGTAATAGCAGTTCAGTTAGGTCTACTGTTTTCTTCTTTTGCTACAAACCTATAATATTGCCGCTGCTTCTACAACCCTAGCGCCCATGTAAACATTTCAACAGTAAAATGTTAAAAAATCTTTTGTGTATTATTTCTTTGATGAAGCTTGCCTTTAAGTAAGCTGATAAAGTCTACTGGAGACATCTAGGGAAAGTAATGCGTGCATAAAATTTTCCATTAGGTACTATGTTGATTTACTTTGACGCCGTTAGAGTAGAAGAATTGTTTAGGCTTGAGCAACTTAGAAGAGCACCGATCTCTATAGCAACCAGTTTTTCTTGAATCTGAAAGGCAGGCGTTCGAATCCAGTAGACTGCAATTGTTAGAATGTACACTTCCATTGTCAAATTATCATACCGCAAGGGTAAGGCCACCTTGCTCTCAAAATAATGAAATTAGGAGTTGTGTTTTCGTAATTAAAGCTAGCGTTTCAGAGTAAAAGAAGAAATTGTTGTTTTATAACCGTTAGACAAACCCGGCAATACCAGGCGTGCAAATTATGTATCCATAATAAAGACAAAAAATATATACATTACTGAAAATGATGTTAATGTGCTTCAAAATATTTTTAGTGATAATCGATGCACTTTTGCATACATTTGAGTCAATTACCATAACACTTTTTCCATTTCGATTGAGGTGTCTCGAAAATATGCATTTTGTCAAACATCCTGGGTCACGTAGTTTATTCTTCACGTACAAGAAAACATTCGATCCTTAATCTGGGCTATACGACAGATAACCCATCCAATTGGAACAACTACACCCTTGACTGCTGTCAGATTTTGCCTTTTGTCCACCATGTTTTTATTTTTTGAGCACTTTTTTGCACCAGTCGACACGAGCAAATTTTAAGCGATTATCAAATTATGTGGGATCCAACGCAAACAAGTCTTTAAGTATGCCTGTCATACTATTGCCCAAGGACGCCTGAATTTCACTTTACATCACATGACGATATTGCATTATTAGTTTTCGGACAGCTTCGATGTTTTCTAGCATAACAAGCGGATTTTAAAAGTCTTCAAATTCGTTTGTGAGCTAATAATGGTCACTGATTTCACAAAACCATTGATATGTAGTGGTTTTAAATGGTTCTTCATCACCAAAAGTCAAAGTGAGTTGATCGATGTAGCAGTCGATTGTTCGGATAATCCACGTCGATAGTCGTTAATTTATCGAAAGTTTTGAGTCACTGTAAAAAATACAAATAACATTCGTACGACAAAACGTTCTCAGAACGTATTCGCAAATTTTCAAACTTTGAAATAGGTATGTCAGATAGATGACTTCTTGTCACTATCTAGTGTTATATGTTCCGGTTACATAGATAGCACCTATCGTAGTAATATCATCTAGTATTTAAAACATTATTTTCCTATGACTTCGATTGAACATTGTAAAAGTTATTTACGAACCAAGTGCAGGAAGACTATGTTTCCGCATGAGTGCATTTTGAAAGCACGAACGACCGAATGAAGCGAGTGCTTTTAATTGCGCGAATGCGTAGAAGATATGTTCACGCAAGTGGTTTATACAATATTTTTTGTAAGAGCATTAAATAAAAAAAATATTATTGACTAAAGTGATTAGTATCATACCTAACCTTAAATAGATTACCAAACTAATTTAAGCATTTCATGTACGTTCATATTACTCACATTTCCATTAAGTTTAGGTTATTATATTCTTACACATGACGTATTTATTCTTATATTTATAGTGAATCATCGCTTTTTGGGTTTGATTACAATTAACAGTCAAGGTGAATTTTACTTGAGAAATCGTCAAATAGTTGGCGACAACAAATTTGTTAGAAAATTTTTTAGCAGTACTCCTATATCCCTAACTTTTAATAAAGAAAAGTCGAGGGAAGTAGTATTTTATAGACTTAATTTTATTACTATAATGTTCGATTTTTACTTCTTGTACGTAGTATAAGGAAGTATTGTGGTGATGAAAATTTTCGACCTCGAGATTTTTGCAGATGTCCACGTTTTGAGGTCCCCTGATACTGAAAAAGTGGTATTTAAAAAATGTTTGTGTGTCTGTCTGTCTGTGTGTGACCACAATACCAGTCAAACCGCTATAGGTATCAATTCCAAATTTTGTATTTACGAGTACAATCTCCCTCTTGAGATCTGATTAGATTTTTAGTAAAATCGACAGACCGGAAGTAGTAGTTTACTTCAGTAAAAAAATCGAGTTTTGCCAATATTTCGTCAACTACTAAGTTTAAACAAATTTATAAGGTATTCATATGCACTCAAAATTGAATTTGAGAAGAATTTCATTAAAAAAGTTTTTCGAAATTCCTACGGGAAACAGGTCTCTTACTCTTTCGCAAGTTATGCTTTTTAGGAAGGTACGTTACGAATATAAACGTATTTAGAACTTAATTTTCAATACCTTTTGTGTAAAAAAAATTTCAAAATTCGGACCGGAAGTAACACTTTTACTCTTATCGAATTGCGATTTTTTGCAAATATGTCGTAAATTATGCTTTTAATATATATTTGTCAAGAGTACAAAAGTATTTAGAGCTAGATTTGCAATGTTTTTTGTGTAGATAAAATTTCAAAATTCGGACCGGAAGTATCACTTTTACTCTTAGCGAGTAGCACTTTTTTCGAATATCTTGCAAAGTATGCATTCTATAGAAATTTATTAAGAGAATAGAAGAACTTAGAATAGGTTTTTGAATAATTTTTGTATGATAAAATTCTTAAAATTCTATAATATGAAACGCTGATACGTATAAGAAAGTAGTGTCACACCTGATTTTTTTATATGTCCCAAAGAGCCAGTGCTTTTGCAATTTTTACAGTCGTGTCGACCGGGAATACTCCTACTCCTTGCTGGTCAAGCGATGCATGCGCGAAATGTCACATTACAGGCGGTGAGTACAAAATAGTTATTTACGAACCAAGTGCGGGAAAACATATTTCGCGAATGAGTGGCCATGTTGTTCCTACTAATGCAGGTAGTCATTTTTGTATATTTTAAAAAACATACAATACTATATGTATTTATAGGCTGTATTAATAATGGGTATTTTTGAAGCATGTCGACGTGTAAACCTTTGCAAAATGTCATTGCGAGACATAGATTTTAAAAATAATTTAATTATTGTAACAGCCGTGTCTTAAATACACGGTACGAAAACGTACTAAATATTACTTTCTTTTATTTTTATTATAAGTAAAGTCGCTCTTCTTAAGGTAAGCTATTTACATTAGTAACAGGTTGACTGCAAGAACTTATTCTATTTATACTTTTATTTCCATATATGACCTTTGTTACAATATAACAGGTATGTCTTAAAATCAACATAATTTTAATTATTTGCTTAACAGATTTATTGCAGAAGCTAGTGATTTGTTTTTCATTTACCGTTGATGTATTTCATTGGATATTTATTTAGTCAATGAGTTTAAAAGTAAACTTATGGTTTCAGTTTGACTTCTCATCATTGAGCTATTTCCAACCATATAAGCATAAAAATGAGGTGTGGCCACCACACGACTTTCTTATGTATGAGCGTTTCAAACTATACAATTTTAAGAAATTTTTTATACAAAACTTATTCAAAATCCTATTCTAAGTACTTCATTCTCTTAATAAATCGCTATAGAATGCATACTTTGCAAGATATTCGAAAAAAAGTGCTACTCGCTAAGAGTAAAAGTGCCACTTCCGGTCCGAATTTTGAAATTTCATGTACACAAAAAATATTGCAAATTCAACTCTAAATACTTTTGTACTCTTAATAAATATATATAGAATGCATAATTTACGACATATCTGCAAAAAATCGATATTCGGTAAGAGTAAAAGTGGTACTTCCGGTCCGAATTTTGAAATTTTTTTATACCAAAGATATTTAGAATTAGAATCTAAATACTTTTATACTCATAATGTACCTGCCTAGAAAGCATGACTTGCGAGATATTCGCGAAAAACTGATTTTCGATAAGAGTAAAAGACCTACTTCCGGTTGGAATTTCGAAAAGCTTTTTCAAGATAATTTGTCTCAAATTTAATTTTGAGTACATTTTAATTCTTTATAAATTTGTTTAAACTTAGTAATTGAGGAAATATTGGCAAAATTCGATTTTTTTACTGAAGTAAACTGCTACTTCCGGTCTACCGATTTTACTGAAAAACTAATCAGATCTCAAGAGGGAGATTATACTAGTAAATATAAAATTTGGAATTGATACCAATAGCGATTTGACCGCTATCGTGGTCACACACAGACATTTTTTAAAAACCACTTTTTCGGTATCAGGGGACTTCAAAACGTGGACATCTGCAAAAATCTCGAGGGTCAAAATTTTCGTCATCACAATACTTCCTTATACTACGTATAAGAAAGTAAAAAATGAGGTGTGGCCACCACACGACTTTCTTATACGTATGAGCGTTTCAAATTACAGAATTTTAAGAATTTTTTTTACAGAAATTATTCAAAATCCTATTCTAAGTACTTCTATTCTCTTAATAAATTTCTACAGAATGCATACTTTGCAAGATATTATCAAAAAAGTGCTCCTCGCCAAGAGTAAAAGGGCTACTTCCGGTCCGAATTTTGAAATTTCATATATACAAAAAATATTGCAAATCTAGTTTTAAATACTTTTGTACTCTTGATAAATTTATATAGAATGCATAACTTACGACATATTTGCAAAAAATCGCTATTCGATAAGAGTAAAAGTGGTACTTCCGGTCAGAATTTTGAAATTTTTTTTATACAAAAGATATTGAAAATTATGTTTTAAATACTTTTATATTCGTAACGTACTAGCCAAAAAGGCATGACTTGTGAAATATTCGCAAAAAACTGATTTTCGATAAGAGTAAAAGGCCTACTTCCGGTAGGAATTTCGGAAAACTTTTTGGATAAAATTATACTCAATTTTAATTTTAAGTATATATGAATTCTTTATAAATTTGTTAAAACTTAGTAGTTGACGAAATATTGGCAAAATTCGATTTTTTCGCCGAAGTAAACTGCTACTTCCGGTCTACCGATTTTACTGAAAAACTAATCAGATCTCAAGAGGTAGATTATACACGTAAATACAAAATTTGGAATTGATACCTACAGCGGTTTGACCGCTATCGTGTCACACACACACACACAAACACAGACACAGACAGACACACAGACAGACACACAGACATTTTTTAAAAACCACTTTTTCGGTATCAGGGGACTTCAAAACGTGGACATCTGCAAAAATCTCGAGGTCGAAAATTTTCATCATCACAATACTTCCTTATACTACGTATAAGAAAGTAAAATGAGGTGTGGCCACTACTGGCCACCACACGACTTTCTTATACGTATGAGCGTTTCAAACTATACAATTTTAAGAATTTTTTTATACAAAACTTATTCAAAATCCTATTCTAAGTACTTTCATTTTCTTAATAAATCTCTATAGAATGTATGCTTTGCAAGATATTCGAAAAAAAATTCTACTCGCTAAGAGTAAAAGTGCTACTTCCAGTCCGAATTTTGAAATTTCATGTATACAAAACATATTGCAAATCTAACTCTAAATACTTTTGTACTCTTAATAAATATATATAGAATGCATAATTTACGACATATTTGCAAAAAATCGCTATTCGGTAAGAGTAAAACTGTTACTTCCGGTTCGAATTTTGAAATCTTTTTATACAAAAGATATTGAAAAGTATCTTTTAAATACTTTTATACCCGTAACGTACCTGTCTAAAAAGCTTGACTTGCGAAATATTCGCAAAAAACAGATTTTTGATAAGAGTAAAAGACCTAGTTCCGGTAGGAATTTCGATTAACTTTTTAAATAAAATTATTCTCAATTTTAATTTTAAGTACATATGGATTCTTTATAAATTTGTTTAAATAGTATTTGACGAAATATTGGCAAAATTTGATTTTTTCACTGAAGTAAACTGTTACTTCCGGTCTACCGATTTTACTGAAAAACTAACCGGATCTCAAGAGGGAGATTACACTCATAAATACACAATTTGGAATTGATATCTACAGCGGTTTGACCGCTATCGTGGTCACACGCACACACACACACACACAGAGAGAGAGAGAGAGAGAGAGAGAGAGAGGGGGGGAAGAGAGGGAGAGAGAGAGAGAGAGAGAGAGAGAGACATTTTTTAAAAACCACTTTTTCGGTATCAGGGGACTTAAAAACGTGGACATCTGCAAAAATCTCGAGGTCGAAAATTTTCGTCATCACAATACTTCTTATACTACGTATAAGAAAGTAATATACTACGTATAAGAAAGTAAAAAGAATATTCTAAAACAAGCAAGTTGAATACCAGGTATAATAAATATAAGCTTCGGTCGTAGAGGAATCACAAACTAGTTAGCGGCGTTTCGATTGGTGGGGAGAAATCCGAAATTTGTCTCTAACTGATATCATAACATCTGATTAGCTTTGATTAGTTCGTGATTTTTCCGAACAAAGCTATTATAATTCTGCTTAAATATCAGTTAATTAATTTTTAGTTACGTTAAGTTACATTAGTCGCTTATATAAACAACTTTAGGAAAATTTTATAATATTCCCGCACACGTGTGATTGGATAACTTGAAAATATGAATTTGAGAATAACATGATGTTTATTTGTATTAAAGGAATAAAAATTATATATATATATATATTTAAATAAAGTGTTGGTACTAGAGGTCATAATAAAACACATTTCTTAGAAATAAAAACAAAATATAAAAAGCTGAAGGAAATAAAATTCCCGATTTTTAAGAATAAAACATTTGGTTATCCCTATTTATATTTTATGGATCGTAGTCGTGTGCGGCATTACATTTTACTTAATGTACTAGTACCTATTAACCATTTGAAGTGTTGCCGTACTTTCTTAAGAAAGTCACTTTAAAATTTAATGGTGAATTCAAAGCATGAGTTAATTTTAATAAGAAAGATTTAAGCGATGATGCTCAAAAGGTTGAGCGAAGTTGGGCAATAATAATTTTAATAATGTGAAAAAAATGTAGCGTATCCCCTTTCGCAAACAGTACAACCATCATTTTATCTTATATTTCATAAAGAGCTCATTTGCATGATAGCATTAGACGATTTAGTCGAAAGCCCGTAAAAAGAAATATAATAGTTTTTTTTCTTCAAAATATCCCAAAATGTATACTGTTACTGTTATCGTTATTGCTGACAATATTATTTGTAATATTTATTCAACAATACTATAATGTTGGTCATTGTGAAGTGAATAAATTAATATACTGAAAATTTAACTTACAGAGAATTGTGACCGCACAATCTGCTACACCCGCCTGAATTTCGTTGAAAATGGTGGACATTACTAATACATTGCTTCGTTTCCCAGGTATTTGTTTTATATGCAAGAGAATTATACTAAGAACGGGTAACGTTAATATTATGTCCCGTCGTCTTTTATGTATTTGAGCTTAAGTATGTCTACTGAAAGTCATGTAAATTCAAAGTACGCCGTAGGCAAAATTATTGGTGAAGCAGCATGAATAATGTTTTAATATTTAATGTGGAACGAACCGCTAATAAATAATAAATACAGGACCGAATGATTTAGAACAATTGTAAGATAAATGAAAAGTACAATTTTCGACGGTCTACATTCACTTTATTTATTATTACTGATATTTAAGTAAAATGTTGTCGTATATTTTTAAAATGCACATACGCAATCTTGTGTTATTGAATTTTATTTAATTTCCAACCACATTAAACAAAGTTAATGTTTTATATTCTTTGAAAATCTAATGTTTCGTATATATTATGTGTATATATCTTTCGAAATGTATTGTGCTGTATATTACCAGTTATTAATAAAATGTAATGTTTATATTTAATATTTTAAAATGTCAGTTATCAGTGTTTGCGTTTCCTTCAAAGAGTATTGTCGACAAACATATATTTCATTTATAAATTGATTGATATCTAGTAAAACAAAATTGATAATCAAATATAATGTCTTTTCAGTCCTTCTTTACCACTCTGAATATAAATTTTATACGTACGAATAAAATCTGTACTTCCTAATCAACTTACATACTGAATTACTGAGAATGACGTGTGAACTTTTAATATTCATTTGAATTCCTTTGTAAATTGTCAATATTTACAGTGTTACATAACTTCAATAAAATGTTGATTGCAGCATGCTAATATTAAATTATTTTTTATACATTTACAATAATTTAGTTATTTATACACTTAGTCACATTTTAAGTTATTCTTGTACGCTCATAGTAATTGGTACTCCTCGACTTTATAATTTAATACAATCTATACAATACATAGAAAACAGCAGTAGATAAATATTTTCTGTTACTTGATGCATTGGAAATTAAGGGTCACTTTGGGGCTAAGTAATTATATCTATAATCAAATATGTTTTTGTTGATCATGTGTTGGTCTGCTAACATACTTTTATTCAGTTTTACCAGTCGATTGTATGTATAAGTATTGCTAATAACGTTCAAAAATATTCCCAACAGTATTACTGAAGTATTGTCATATTGATGTCAATATATTTCCGTTATCTTAGCTTTCTATTAAATATGTTTACCCGCTGAAAATACGGATAAATTGCAAATGTCAATTGGACATTTCAGGCGAAAAATGTCAAAAGTTGGTTGATTATTGTTCTAATTACCGCTGTATGAGGGATCCTATAAAACAAGATATGATTGTTCTATCGCTTTTAAATACTATATAGCATGTACTTCAATTATCGATACTTATACCTTAAGTTAAATAGACAAACGTTTTTAATGTTTATGTTTTATCTTTCTCTCTTGCGTTTATCGATTAAGTAACAAATAACATGACAAACACTGTATATATAATTAGTTTTCTATTTATTCAAGTAGTAAATTTAAAAAAATGTATTTCAAAATCTTCGCTAATTAAACAACGTAAATTGAATATACAAACGCGTATTTTTTAATGAATATTTACTACGACATAAAACTAGGAAATATATTTTATTTTTTAGAAGTAATAAATTACAAAAATTCTTTTTTGGGATTGTTTAGTTTCAAATATACATTAGCAAAGTTATAATTTTTTTGCTCTCCTAGAAGAGAGGCAATAGTTGGAGAAAGGAAGTTTACTTTTCCAACAGGAAAACTCAAGTAGACCGGATGTGGTAGAGATGTACAAAAACAAGAACGTTAAGATAGCGTGGGGCTTACAAACAAAACCGCCCTCCTGCTGAAGAAGATTTGATTATTACTTTTTTTTTGTTCAAAATGATTCATTGTTTCCATTTCTCTTTTTCCTTAGCTGGTCGTCACGTCACTGTTTTTACATGAAAAGTTACTCTCATTAATGATTGCTGTTTATCAAATGCGACATTGTAAAAAATAATTGCGGAATGTAGATGCGATAATTTATATTAGTAATTTGTAAATGTTAATCATCATACTTCTTACAGTGGTGAGAATATGTATAAGTATCAATTAAGGATATGAATATAAGATATGACATTATCTAGTTATTTCATATACGTATGCTTGTAATGAACAAGATATATGACTCCAATGAACAATAGAAAGGAGTTTTATGGTAACAGTTGTTCAACCGCTTACATACAGTGTCTCATATGTGTGCATTTCTAAAATGTATTACTAATGTTTTTAGAACAAAATAATATGATTTAATGCAAGAAAGGTTTTTTAAATTATTTAATGGTACACTATATTGATTTATAATAACAAGCATGAATGAGAAAAGTTGCTTTTGTTTTCATTATAATTCCATACACTTAATTTAATTTAATACTAGAATAAAGACTAAGTATTTAAGATGGTTCACTGTTTTACTTAATTTTATTGCTCATAGTAATACAATAATAGAGACCGGAGATATGTAACAGGGTGGCTGTAATTGATTTACTGACCGATAGTTTGCATTTGAGTGACATTTACGATGTACAATTCTTTTTAGTAATTATTTCGAAAATAATTGACATAACAAATGAACTTTACCAGAATATAACACGAAAATGAAAATTGTTAAATATGCTAGAATTAATATCAAGAGGTAAATACTATTTACATATATATATTTACAAAACGTACACTGACGAGGCCCTAAAGGCCGAAACACGGTGTCTGTGCGTTGATTTTCGGTAATGACACTAGATGTATGTGTGTATCCCAACACATGTATATATGCATATACGTTTTGCGTATAAATGTACAAGGGATTATTGAAAACTAATGCCTCCATAGTCACAACTTTTATAATGAAGAGCCAGACCGTGTCAAAAGTGGTTTACCATTTACCTTAATGTGAGATTCTCAACAACATCGCGTGTGCGCACGACAGATCTAAACAAGGCGACCGGCATGGATGTGTGGTTAAAGCAATGAGCTGTTAATGAATTTCTTACTGTGGAGGATGTAGCGCCCATTGACATCCATCGAAGGTGAAGTGCAGTATACCGTGATGCTTGTATTGATGTGATTACTGTTAGAAGGTGGGCCAGGACTGTGAAAGATGCAAATCCTCCTGAAAAGGATGTCCATGATCGGGCACGCAGTGGCCTGCCTGTGGGTGTGATGAAAGGCAGGTGGTTCTCGTGAATAAACTGGTTCGTGAGAATCGACGCTGTAAACAAATTCACATTGACAATAGGATGGGTATTTCACAAGAAACAGTACATCACATTATCGGCAATGTGCTGCAAAGCACTTCCATCTGCCGGGAATGTCATAATTACCGTTTTCTGGGATTACGATGGTATCGTTCACATTGAATTTTTGGAACGTAGCTGGACTGTCAACTCCAAAGGATATGGTCACACCCTTACAAATCTAAAGCGGCGGCTACTTAGGGGTCGTCTAGACAAAGTGCTAATTCTGCATCATGACAACGTTCTGCTTCACACAAGTCAGAGAATGCGCGTAGCACTAGACGAGCTTGGGTTTCATTTTACCTCATCCACCTTATAGCCCCGATCTTGCGCCTTGTGACTTTTTCCTCTTTCCGAAGCATAAGGAACATCTCAAGGGCAAGCGTTTCTCTTCGGATGCAGGGGTGATAACGGAGGTGCGGAAATGGTGTCGTGGGAAGTCTTCAGACTTTTTCCATGACGGACTAATAAAACTCGTAATACGTTGACGTAAATGTATTGCTGTTAATGGCGATTATGTGGAAAAGTGAATATATCACATTTATATGTAAACCCTATATCTATTACTATACTTCGTTCACTAAACGAATAGAGTAGCAAAAAACGCGTGATCAACGCATGATTTTTGATACTGCTTTATTATGTGTGGACTGGTCGTTCCTATTAAGTATTACGAATGTTAGTGATGCGTGTGATCATTTTTATAAACTTTTGTATTCCTTGTTTGACATGTTGATACCACTGCAGGCAAACAAACTTAATCAGTATCCGCTGTGGTTCACTAAGGAAATTATAAATAATATTAAGCTAAAAAGCTATTACCTTAGATTGTATAAGAGAACTGGTAGGGAGTTCTTCTTATCTGAATTTAAGACTTGCAGAGCGATTGTTAAGAAGCAACTCAGAACTGCGTACAGGAAATATACTTTGAGAATGGAGGCAAGCATCGTTGATGATCCTCATAAGTTCTGGTCATTTATTCGATCTAAACGAGGGGTCTCAAGAATTCCAGGATCAATGCACTGGAATGGTAGCATGTTTGACAATCCGCAGGATGTAGTGAATGGCTTCGCAAATTACTTGGCCAGCGTTTACAACCCTAATCAGGGCAATGGCTTGGAATACTGTGACATGGGGAATAAATGTGTAGATGTGTCAGCTGTGACTGGATTAGATATTGAGAAAGCCATAAAAAAATTAGGTAACAAGATGACGTCCAGACCGGATCGAATTCCGAGCTTTTTGGTGTGGGACTGCAGCCCAGAATTTGTTGAGCCACTGTTAATTATTTTTAACTTGGCTTTAAGTACAAATACATTTCCAGATATTTGGAAAATTTCGATAGTTTGTCCAATCTTGAAGAGTGGCTCCCCCTCGGATGTCAGTAACTACAGACCGGTCTCCATACTGAGCAACTTTGCCAAGGTGTTGGAGATGGTGATTTATTCGTATGTTTATCCCAGCACTAAAAGTTCCATTTCCCCGTACCAACATGGTTTTATGGAGAAGAGATCGACCGTTACGAACCTGGCATGTTTTGCTCAGTATCTTTCGGATGCACATGATGCGCACATCCAAATTGATGTGGTTTATACTGACATTGCAAAGGCATTTGACCGCATTGACGAGGGGTCCTTCTCAAGAAGTTGAGCGTGTTCGGATTCAGTGCCACGCTCACTTCGTTTTTTACGTCATACTTACAGGATAGGTCACAATATGTATACTACAACGGATACAAGTCCCAGAAATGTATTACCACGTCGGGAGTTCCACAAGGGTCCAATCTTGGTCCCCTGCTTTTCATAATGTTTATTAACGACCTGCTGCATATACTTAAATGTCATAAATGTATTTTTGCTGATGATTTGAAGATATTTTCAATGGTTAATTCTGCCGAAGACTGTCACTTCCTTCAGGTATGCCTTGATGAGGTTACCATGTGGTGTGAGTTAAATAATTTGAACTTGAATGTGTCAAAGTGTCAAGTGGTTAGCTACACAAGGAAAATGAACCCAATAATTCATAACTACACAATTAACAACTCGGCGTTGTGTCGCTCTTCAGCAGTTAAGGATTTGGGAGTGTGTTTTGATGATAGGTTTACGTTTGCTGACCATCGAAACCGTACTTCGTCTTCTGCTCTGAAGTCGCTGGACTTTATAGTGAGGAACTCGGAATCTTTCCGGTCCAGCACCATCATACGGTTGTACGATACATATGTACGCTCTAAACTTGAGTACGCCAGCTTAATTTGGAGTCCTTTCTATCAAACTCATAAATTGTCCATTGAAAAGGTGCAACGTAAACTTTTAAAGTATCTATGTTTTCGAGAGGACGGTATATTCCCTCCAAGAGGTACGGATTACAATTTATTACTGCGAAGATTTGATATGGTCTCACTCGAAACCAGGCGTATGTTGGCTAGTGTGACGTTTCTTCATAAGTTGCTGCATAACGAGGTGGACAGTTCTGATTTGCTTTCGAGGTTACAGTTTTTGGTTCCACGTACCTCCTCGCGGCAAAGTTTCTCACCAATTTCTTTTATGTGTCGAAACTTCAATGTCATTAGTTCTCACTGTGACATTAATTTCAGTCCCCTATCGCAGATGCTCAGTGTAGCTAAACGGCGTTTTGGATAACAAATAACTGTCTGAGATAGTACAGGTAGATCAAACTGGGACTGCTGGTTTGTTGTTTTGACTGTTGTGGTATCTCTATTATTAATCTATGTGCCTAGATATGTTGCAATAAATGCGTGTACTTTTTTACATTTATATATGTGTGTGTATGGGGATGCGTACATACAAGTGTTACTACTGCTAATACTGATTATGCTGCTTATTAATTATTAGTACTAATCGAATGTATATACCTGTTATTGGGCTTTGCCTGTTGGTTAATAAAGATTTATTATTATTATTATTATTGGTTCTTATAGCTACATACAAATCCTACAACACAAGCAGTAAAATCACAATTTTAGAGAAGGATGACAATATATATTTGCTAATGTAGGACAAGTGTCCATATAGTGATTTTGCTACTAGGGAACATTGTCTGTTATTTTGAAATATATGTATACTTTTTGCTTTTGCTATATAGTATTTTGTATTGTTCTTTTTGTGTGGGCTGTTTGTATTTGTTTAAGTTGTTATTATTATTATTCTCAGTCTTTTTAAAGACTATTAATGATTGAAGATTTATTGAAGGTAAGATCCATAGATCGTAAACAAAGCAAATGGTTTATAGGTTAATTATGTTTCAGATTTCAGAAGTGTTGAATCTAAGTTACTTTTTTTACCTGTTTATACAGTACTGTGCAACATGCAGCCAGAACTGAAGAAACAAGTAAAGAGATATTTTACAGTGCTGAATATATTTAGCAAACGTCAACAAGAATGCCTAGCTGACTCTAAGACACGAATTGTTGACTTTACAGCCGAAGCTGCAGGTATCTGCTCTGCAAAAGCGCGGTCTGTCCTGGATAATATTGATGATGATATGTGCAATATTATTAGACGTATAGTACACTCACTTTTCTATAAAACTGAGATGCCAACAGTTGCTAAGATTTTATTCAAAGTAAATGAAGATGAGAACTTGCCAAACCTCAAACGTACAACATTGTGTAAGTTGTTGAAAGAAATGAATTTCTCTTTCAAAAAAAGAGCTCGTAATAGTTTTTTACAAGAAAAATGTGAAATTGTTACATGGAGACGGCGCTACCTTCGTCAAATAAAAGAATTTAGGGAACAAAATAGAAAAATTTATTACCTAGATGAGACATGGGTCATTGAAGGCCATATTGTGCAAAAAATATGGGTAGATGAAACGGTAACAAGTCCAAGGCAAGCATTATTACAAGGGCTCTCGACGGGTCTTAAAAATCCAACTGGAAAGGGAAGACGATTGAATGTTCTTCATATTGGTTCAGAAGATGGATTTGTTGAAAACGGCTTATTGTTGTTCGAGTCAAAAAGGACCAGTGATTACTACGAAGAAATGAATGCAAGTATCTTTGAGGAGTGGTTTGAAAAGATATTGCCCACTTTGGAAGAAAAATGTGTTGTGGTATTAGATAATGCTTCTTATCACAGTAGAAATATTGAAAAAATGCCAACTACAGCCACACGGAAAGGTGACATTCAGTCTTGGTTGCAAGAGAAAAATATATCCTTTCAAAAAGATATGGTTAAAGATGAACTGTTATATTTAGTTAAGGTGAACAACGAAAATTTCAATAAACATGCGATTGATGAACTTGCAAAAACTTACAATAGAACAGTACTAAGACTACCACCATATCATTGCGAATTGAACCCAGTTGAATTAATATGGGCCTAAGTTAAAGGAAAAATTGCAAGGAAAAACACTACATTTAAATTAAAGGAAGTCAAAGAGCTGTTAGACAAGTCATTGAACAATGTTACAAAAGAGAACTGGTCGAATGCCATCAAACATGTTAAAGAAGTAGAGAAGAATATGTGGAAGTTAGACGTAATTGTTGAAAATTTACAAGTTCTGAATGTAGTGACTGTGACAGTGACATTCAGGAATAATTTTAGTTGTCAACACTGAAAAATTTAAAATATTTGTGTACATTCATAGTTTCTTTTTCACTTTCTTCTATATACTTTTTAAAAATAAAGTATATTGTATATGCATTTTATTTATATATGTTTACTATGTATGTACTATATTTATACAAAAATTCCTTATAAATTCACAATAAAGTAACTACCTATGCCGTAATTTAACTTGCAATTTGTATTATATACACACATGTGAATAGTATTTAATATATTTGCTTCATTTTTAAATACTTATGGTGGAAACGCATTACATTCCGTTGCACGTCTTACTAGATCCATGACGACTCGCCTTGTATATGTTGCCGGATCTATTTTTATTTCTGTCAGTGACATTTGATGTAACCAAAGAAAAAAATTATTCACAATACAATAACTATAACGTAATATATTTAGTAATTGAAATGCTCTAAGACTTCAGTATTTCTCAACTTATTTACTATATTGATTTAGATTGTCGAAAACCCTTAAATGTTTCATAACGTATCCATAAGAAAATTTAAAATAAACATTACTTATGCTATTCTCGTTAATCAGATGATTATAGAAAAGTTTGTAAAAAGCTTCGACTGTTTACAGAAACCTTTCGGCATTATATTCAATGGACGCAAATAAATAATAAATACACTTCTAAGAAGCACTGTTTTTAAACAATTTATATCAACGTAAAAATAAACATGAAAAATTTGACAGGAAGAATATACACAGCGCACGTCTTTTTGACAGATATGATTTATCTGTCAACACCGAATTGAACTATTAGTCTATTAAAAATATGTAATAAAGAAATTTAATATTGAAAAGGAAATTATGTGTTTATTTGCCATGAATGCGTATATTACGATCAATTTATAAATCTTCTATTTAAGCTAATGAAATAAATGCCCTCAAGCATAATTTAACAAAGTAACTTTTTTAGTTTCTCTAATATAGTTATGACAACATGTAAACATCATCGATGACGTGCAACGGAACTTAACGCGCCTCCAGTATATATTGTTTTTGTAGTATTTGTTAAAATGCCGGATATTGAATTTGGCAAATACATATTAAATTTATCTTAAATTGTTTACAATATGCAAATTTGTGACTTTTTTTGTTAAGTCAATTATATTTATCCACTTATTAAGTGATGGATTTTAAGCAATTTAGGAATGTTTTGTAGATATGGGTTATGTTTGAGATTTACGTATTTTAGTTATCTAAAAAGAGAAAACGTGCATTTTCTGTAAATTTAAATCGGTTCAGTATTTTATATGAATGAATAAATTGTTGTTTTCGAACATATAAACATGTAATCAAAAGATTTTATAAACTTTATTGTTAATATAAGTACTCTATTGTAAATTGGGCTATGCACGTGTTACAGTCGTGGACAGCTCGTGATTACTCTATACGTTCAGTGAATGAAGTATAATAAAGTTGAAGCCATGGAGGCATTAGTTTTCAATATGTCCTCGTATATATGTAAATAGTATTTACCTCTTGATGTTAGTTCTAGCATCTAAGTATTTAACACTTTTCGTTTTCATTTTGATTGGTGGTGTCACCTAAAGGCTCTATTATACGGGATACACTTCTAACATGCAGGTTTCTCTTTGGCAGCGAATCAGACCAGAAACCATCGCTTACGGTGTCGCTTTTGGGTGGCAGATGACGCTGTTATATTCTCATGGGCATTTGCAACGCAAACCGACATAAATTGCGATCCTAGTTTTAAAGTCATTACCGGCAGTCGGACGTACACTGGCGAGCTTTAAAGGCCGAAACACGGTATCTGTGCGTTGATTGTCACTAGATGTATGTGTATATCCCAACACATGCAAATATGTTTTGCGTATAAATGTATATATGTAAATAGAATATAACCGTTATAAATGCTATTTCATCATATTAGCGGTAGAAACAAATGGTGGAAGAAATTTCCATGTTGGGCTAAAAGATAAGATATTAGGAAGTGTAGTCTGCACAATACGGTGTAATCAATTTATTTCTTCCACAACAGGTGTTTTTGTCGCACTACAATATTGGATACATTGCACACAAATTTGTTCAACTGTTTCAGGGTGGATCGCGTATTATAAGTACCTATATGAAGAAATAATTATCAGAATCAATCAATTTTTGCATATGATAGAAATTTGAGATGTACGTTTGTAAAATATTCATGCAAAGTATTTTATGCATACAATGTTGCCGCTTATACGCCAACTAAGGATTCAATATAATCCTATATTTATTATCACAACCGATTTCTTTAATATATTCAATATAATTTACTTCAGTTACTTCCCTGTACATAATACATACTTACTTCAAAGCTTTTCTAGATATAAATTAATTTAATTTTTTTTTTTTGAGAAAATTCTACTGTTCGAATATATTCGTTATTTAAACTAACTGAAAGTAAAATATTTAAAGATAGTTTATGGAATAAACTATCTTACCATAGTATTAGAAATTAGTTACATTATAGAGCCCGTTTCACTTTTCATATGTATGTAGTTAACATATCTTTAAATAGTTTTATAAATAGGACACACAATATACATTACTTGAAAAGTTATTTAAATTTGCCTTGTTAAATGACTCGATATCACTCCATTTTACGAATTTATGCTACCTGTCTGGGTAGTAATTTTGAATGAGTTTCAAATAACTATTTATAGTTTAAGAAATTACATAAGCATCACCTAAAATTTTGAACCCGGACATGTGCCGGAGATTTGTTTGTTTGTAGTTCTGATTCCAAGTGCAATAAGGACCACCTGGTTATAGCAACAATTTTGTTGGTTCCCAATTGCACCAATTAAAGCTTAAACCACAATTAAGTAACTAATTGGCAATTAATAGTATAATTATTAGGAGTATAATATAAGTGTATAAGAAAACCTTTAAAGTACACGAAAAACTTACTACTTGTTTTTAAGTTTCTATATTACGTCTTTTCAAAAGCAATCAATCGATGTTTAGAAGTGTTAATACAAACTTCAAATTTCTTGGTACAGAAGCATTTATGATTTTTCCTAATGATTTTCCTAGAAAGTTTCCTATAATGAAAACGCGCCTTTATACCATCGTTGATATTTGTTAGTATACAGTTGTAATTATTATATTTTATGCCCATTTGGAACAGCAAATGGGCATGAAACCTGTGCTAGATACCAGTACAATGTGTAGTAAGAGACTTTGTAGCCTACATTTTGACCTATGCACACCCTAAATCTGTACGCCTCAACAGAAATGCAGTGCCGACACTCCATCCTATGAGGCCACCCACAGAGCCTAAGGCACCCATATCATTGGAAGTCTCCTTTGTTTCACAACAACAGTAAATTAATCAATTTGGTGTTAGTTACTGCAATTTTAATTTTTTCGTTTTCTTTTATGGGCATGTAATTAACATTATTTAGTTTTTAAAGCCCAAATTGTCATTCTTTTAATTATGTATTGATGATAAATTTGTTAGGTATCTTATGTATCCATATTTTTATTTATATCGCCTCATTTTATGTTCACCATTTATTTAATACAAGATTTTGTAAATGGTACTTTAATAATCATGAATGTAATTTGTACCTTTTCTACGTGTCAGTATTAAAGTCTAATTATTTAAGTAATTTTTTTCCTTTAAAACATTATTGTATGGTTACAGTATTGTAATTAAATATCGTAATGTATATTGTTTTCCTTAGCAATCATCCCTCATTACTACAGAAACTAGTAAATGGTACACTATTTGATTACAGTGTTGTGATCATGTATTAAACCCTAATTTGAATAAAATTTATTTTGAATTTCCCGGTACCAAATACATTTTGAATCGCCCGCTATTTGCTTGCTATTGTTGAAAACTGGAATTGTTGATGTCAGCGTCACTTTTTGGCTTTTTACCGATCCAGAACGGGGATAAAAACATTGTGTTGACTGCGCTTCTAATCTGATCCGTAGTGCCGTCTAATAACATAACAGGCTACCTGCTTTTAAGGCTATACGCCCGGCCTCGAAATCGTTTTTCCCATTTCCTAATCGTATTTTTCATGAAAACCTTACCGAATTTACACGCTAATTTAAGAAAATAATGCCTTTCAATGGATAAATCGTAATTTCTTCGAAATTGTCCAAAGGGCCCTAAATAAAAATAAAAATGTAAGAAATTTCAAAAAACAAGCCTTTATTTAAAATTATGTAACACTCAACAGCAATACATAAATTTTATTTTTTCTTAATTTTTAAAAATAAGGTCACGAAACGGAAAACAAAATTTTGAAATTTGGGCGAAATTCACTGAAATCAAATAGAGTATGTGGTACGTTCGCACATTGTGTCGAGAGGTAGCTCCGCCTACCATTTCGGGCAGTTTCTACGCAGTTTGTAAAATACTTCTGAGATCGGTGTGTGTTAAGAAAGTAATCGTTACTCGGACATTATTTTATCGAAACCGTTGATATTTTCTTTACAATATAGTGTACATATAGAATGTCAGCGTCACAATACTTCCTTATACTACGTATCAGAAAGTAAAAGCAATATCTCTTCCCGTCCCTAACGCTATACCTGCTAGAAGCGCATGCTAGGACTCACACGGCTTGCGGGCAGGGAGTATAATTATTATATTTGACTCGCAATAATTTGCTTCTGAAACGATCTAGAAATGTATTTCTTGCACAAAAAATAATTTTGGAATGTTGGCTTTATTTTGTTTCACATATATATGGGTAAATTCTGAAAAATAAGATTATTTACTCGATAGCTGAAAAATACCTTACACAAATTGGTCGTCTACTAAAACTTTTTTTTTTTATAAAATTTACACACCATAAAGAAAAATCGCAAACACTAGTATCATCCAAATACTTTAGGGTATAACCTTTAAAAAAACAGATCCCTAGCTCTCTGCATTGCTAAGATATCACGAGATAAGTAAGTAAAAACGATTTTTCGACCTATTTGCGATTTCGATTTTATTTTCCAACTCAAAATTTGAATCCGGCAGGTGATTTTACATATTCAGCTTCACTTTTTTTTGTGTGTTTGAGAAAATATAGATTGTCTAATTTAGGGGGGGTTGCTTCCCGACTGCCAAATATGTCGGCCAACCGGCGATTATCTGAGACCATAACGCAGCCATAAATTACAGGCAGATTAGATTAGGTGACAAGTTCTTTTCTCTATCTTTTTCCTCAGCATAAGACAGAGCACGCGGACCCTTAAACATTTGTCTCTTATTACATTTGCACGAAAAAACAGTGGTACGCCTATTTCAAATCGAACTCAGCTTGAAGCGGGCGTTCAGCCTTAATATTTAACGTATCTTTATAAGTAAACAGATTGCCTATACTCTTTTCATTTTTGGTGTTGAGTTCAGAGTTATACCTATGTACCCATAGTAGTTGATGCAACAATTACCATAAACCAAGTTCATACTATGAATACAATATAATAATGCATCAAACTATACTGTTAATATATAATTATGTAATTAAGTATATGGATAGAAGTTTTAAATATATACATATTTTTAATATAATACCAATTCTTATTTGAAATATTTATCTAGCGATATTGACTTTACATGATTGTCCGCAGTAATTCAAAGAAAGAAGCATTGACAGATTACGGTTCCACACAGAAGTGAAGTTGGCTGACCATGTCTATATATACTACTACTGTTACGAACATCAGTTGGAACTTGCCTGAAGGCACCGTCATTTTTCATGTTAAGCCGACCTGTAAACTTTAAAATATGTGAAATTCCTGGAACTTCTGAAGTTCGCTAAATAAATCAGACATACGAATTTTAAATTCTTGCTGTTTTATATGTATTTATGTATGTATGTTATATGACTTACTACGATATCTGTAAATAACGAGAACATTCTGAATAAAAAGTAAGCATCGGCCATTAAACTCAATACGCTCCGTGATATGAGGATCTACAAATGTAATATATGTTTACGGAATGCGTTCTTATATCTTTATACGTATGAACTCAATGAGAGATATCGTTTACAGTTACTTAGATGCTTAAAGCCAATTATCATATCGGTGAATATATTCTTCAAGTGACATTAATTCTATTATAAAATTGATATTGAAATATATACATTTAAGATTCTTGTTATGGAAAATAATAAATCATTTTCTATATTTTCAGCTCTACTTAAGAGGCATGAATTTGTATGTAAAAGTATATTTTCTGTTCTGGTAGGAGATAGATATGCTAATGCTTCGACCACGTCCAATGTCTTTCCTTATTTAGTGACCCTGTCATAATCTGGACCCAGATCATTACATGTCTTTTAAAATCTACTGAAATTTGGTAAATATTTTGTAATTCAAAGATTATCTTCTAAGGTTTATCTCTATTTTGTGGTCTTTCGCTATAAATCCCCGTTTACAGCGTATTTGTCTTTCAGCTTACACCCTCATTCCTTATAAATCGCGTGCTTAAGCTGTAACCCAAGCCTTGGTATCAACACTCTTAAGTAAGTGACGATTTGCTCTGCTTTTACTTTCCTATATAAGTAGTGTAAGAAAGCCTTGTGAACATTTTTGACCCGTACTTTTCAGTAAAATCGGTTGATCGAAAGTAGTGATTTACCTAAGTGATAAAACAAACTTTACCAATATCTTATTAACTACTGAGTCTAGACAAATTTCTAAACAACAGAGAAGTACTCAAAAATGATTTTGAGAAAAAATGTATAAAAGAAATAGTTCTTTCTGTCGAAAAACTGTCTTTTGCAAATATCTCGCAAGTGTTGCTTTCTAGGCAGATATATTGAGAGTATAAACATTTTGAAAGCTTGATTATGATTAATTTTTGTGAAAAAAAGCAAAATTTGGACTGAAAGTGGCAAATATTTCGCAAATTATGCGTTGTATACAGATTTATGAAGATAACATTATTTAGAATAACTTTTAAATAATGGAAACCTTAAAATTCGAATTGGAAGTAACACTATCTTGTTACTTCCACATACCAACTACTACTACAGTTACTTTGATGTATTTTATTTTTACTAGTTTTTTCCCAAAATTTTTGCTTGGAGGTTTTCCTTGCTGTATGCACAATGTTATAAGTAATCAGTCACAGAAGTACATTCTGAACGTTGACAATTCTTAGTTTATAATAACCCAGACTTACTTTGTATTTGTACTATCAACCACCTTAATGTATTGGACTCAGCACTGCTCTCTGCCTAAATTAGTTTAGTAGCTATCTCTTCTCAAATCACATTGCCTTTCATTTAATTTTTCATCGATTATACTTCACAGCTTCTTCTAAATTATGCTTCGGTACACTACTAATGTTCCAACTAATACTTATTTTGTAATAAATGATTACACTAGTTTACATAATATCTGTTACCGGATATTTTGTACCTAAAACTTTTCTCTTATGTGTATATTTAGTAAAATGATGCATCAGGGACTAGCAATAGTCAGACATCATATGGGTGTTCCAGAAACCCTGATAACACTTCTTCATAACGTGTAAATCGTGATGCAAACCTTCTCACTGGTCCTTTCTCAGAACTTTTATAGTTTCGGAAAAGCTGTGGAGATGGCTATGGAGCTAGTGGAGTTTAATCCTAATATTAAATTCCATATTTTTTAAACGTAATAACAGATCTGATTTTCTGATTTTTGATTTCCTAGAAAGTTCCGCATTACCGAAACAAATACTGTCCAAGCATTTGATTCAAGTTCAAACATCAAATCTGTAAATTTTGGATCTTTCGCAAGATCTCATTTGGGAACTATCAAAATACCTAAACGTAATCTTTTGCATAGTTTGCTAAAGAAGTTTTTGGCAAATGTAAGAAAAGCAATTTCAATTTTTATCAAGAGATTTAAAAACTTGTTTAATGATGCTCAATTATATATACAATGTGTTTTTTCATTGATAGACGTTATAAGCAAAATATGTACACTTACGTGTCCATTCAGTCGAGGTTGTAAAAAGAATGGGCTTACAACGGTATTATTAACTAATCCTACCCATAGATTCAAAGATAATCGATATTAGTGGTGAAAGCGGCGTATCAGATGGGGATTTTCCATGGCCCACTCGTGACTATTGTGAAAATTAAAAACACCATTACGAGTGAAGCTCGCTTCGTCCGAAAATAAAATCCCACAAAGAAAATCGTCATTTTATAAATCTTGTTGTAGTATCCATTGACAAAACGCAATTCGAGCGGGATAATCTTCTGGAGAGAGTGACTGTACTCGTCGGTAATGATATGGATGCAGCCGATTTTCGCGTAAGGTTCTCCAGACAACATAATTAGACACATTGAATTGCCGAGATAGTTGTCTAGTACTTCAAGTTTGATCGTTTTCAGTGGACTCTAGTATGACATTTTCTGTATCCACTGTCATTGCATTTCTGCCAGGACCTTCTCGGTGTGTAGGTCGTAATTGTCCAGTATCGCATAGACGTTGTACAACACGCACAAATGTCGGAGGCGTGGGTATATGTTTATTTGGAAACACATCCGCATACCTCCTTCGGGCAAGTGCACTATTTTGTTGGGTCTCACCGTAAATAAGTAGCATGTCCACCAATTCATTATTATTAAACGCCATAACAATAATTACCAACGATTATCAATAGAAAACTAAATTATTCACTTAACTAAACACCACGCAAGCGACAATAACACAGTCGTATCTTTGGCCGACTGACCTACAATGGTGATGATACGTCAAATACAGTTCTAAAAATACTAAACATACTGCAGAGGTTCGTGGCGCCAAGGGAGGCACCTGTGTCTAAATTGTGGCATATGAGAAGTACAACTGTCGCTCCAAATGTAAATAAACATACGCATAGCGGAATTAAGTTAATTCAATACAGTCGATCACGAAAATATTGACTGCACATTTCAATGCTTTTTTCCAACCTTAATTGCAAACATTAATAATGTAGTTTTTTCCCCATTTCGTTGTAATTATTGTGAAGTATATCACCTCAAAATCTTATCGATCTTTGACCAAACACAATGTAACATATAACGGCGGCAGGATAATTTTATCATTAACATCGAATGCTAGATTTCGAATTACATTAGCCTATCATTATATTTTTTCTAAAGGGTAAATTATTTCTTATCCTATATTTTTGTTTAGCTCTGCTGTCTCAGAGACATATAAAACAGGAAAACTTAGTGTTACTGCTTTGTTGACCTATAATACATAGATGAATGTTCACCATCTTTAAAACAACTTAAATATCCCACTTGTATTCATGATACTTTCTTTAATTCAAAACTGATGAGATTTTACAATATTCTTCCTTTAAATTTGTACTGTGAGCAATAGGTATCCCGGCATATTTATTTCCGTTGTGTAACAAAATGCATTTAAGACAAATAAATGCCACTTGCCTGGTTCATATTGTGTCAAACACAGTTTCATTAATTACTGTCGGAACAAAAAGTGTTATTTTCTTGGGCAAAATAACTCAGTAACTCTTTTTCTCTTCCCTGATAAAAAGTAAAGTTTGGTATATCGTCTGGTCGTCTGGTAGACTTTCAGAGTCAGTATCATTTTCTGATCTTGATTCCAAATCATTTTGTATTAAGGATTCGGATATATTGTCACTATGTAATTGAAACCAACGGCACTGAAATGTCAATAGAATGCTCCACGGGGAGCTACACGAACGTAGTACATACTTATATATTCCCCTATTCATGCCCTTTATGTCAAAACTACAAAAATAACAATCTTCTAGATGGTTCCCGACACATAGTTGGGATATCATATTTATAAACAGTTTTCACGCTCTTCCATAATCGTAAGTATTTATATCACGATTTACAAACACCATTAGGAACGAGGGCTATCATTTCTATCCAGAAACAACCGAAATACAAACAAAATATGTTTTCTATAATCTTTGAATACATGTTCAAACAACACCTTTTTAAACTACTTATGGTGAAAAAACTTCCGTTAATAGTCTTAACACAGTGATACTGTTTAAAATATACACGTTATCAACGAATAAATGCATAAACACAACGAATATACAGAACTAGCTCTATGCCTACAAAACATTTTAACGGTATATTTGAAAATAGCATATTATAAATGTTTTATCAGCTATGATATTCCGGGCAACAGACAAAAAGCAAAATTTGGGAAGTTGTGTTATTAAAAAGTTACCAATATATATTTTTATTATATTTATATTAAGAAGTAATTTTGGTTATCAGACCAACAGAATCTAGAATGATTAATATTCTATCTTAACTACTTTTTGCCCAGGAAGAAATGCTAATGTTAAAGTATTATGAAGTTGCCGATGGACTCCAAAAAATTTAGAAAAAGAAAACAGATACCAGCTATCTATGAAATGTGTGCATACACATACTGCTGTGGCAACATAATTATTTGGTATAAAATAAATGTAGTATTGCCATACGTTAGGCATTGCCAAATAGATTATGTTGTGTGCTGTTCCAGCAACATAATTTATAAAATAATGATGATAATTTTTATTATCTTTAATATATACATTTATTTTCATAACAGCACGTACTTTGTAAGTATACGTGAATTCTATCAGTGTATTCAAACTTCTTTTCTCCTGGCAAATTTCTCGTTTATATTTTTTTATAGGGATAAGGTTATAGTTTGTATTAAAGAAAAATCAGATTCCATATAAAACTTAATTGAAAGAAAACATTTATACCGTATTCTCGGTTATAATGTTTTTGTAGAATAACTATATCGATAATACTTAATCAAAAATAAAAATATTATCCTGTTTTGAAACAAAAAAAATTCAATTGCATATCAGTATTCTATTAATATTGTGCTGATTCTATTCTATCAGAAACATTATATTCGCACGTAATGCTCTGATAATCTTAGAACTTCGCAATGGTCAATGTTCGGAGGAAAAGCTTGAATTTGATCACTGGTAACAATCATTCGCACGCATTGCGACCAGTATCTCAAAGTCCGCCACCCAGAAACATTTCCCTTTTCTAAATATCACGTTTTTAAATTTGAAATCAAAAAATGAATTGTGAAAATTAATGATGCTTAACAAAGTGTCAGAAAATATACATTCGCACGTTATATCCTCTTAATACCCAACACCATTAATAATCCTACTTGTGTTGTATATAAAAAAACTAATGAATTAATATTTTTACAGGACAATATCTATTATCCCTGCTGCTCAACGTTATATTGAATAAATATTTGCACATTGTATTCTAATACACGCATAGCAGCATTGATAAATCTCTGTATTAAAACTTACTTTGTATCGTTAAACATCTCTTCAAATTGTGCCAAAGAAATATTAACAAAGAAAAAATTATAATAATGAATGAAAATTAGATAAGGTAAAATTAATATGCTAATACAAAAATAAATGAATTCACATTTAATCGTGGTGTATCTGACCCTACGATTCTCTATTTTCAAGTCTCTATCTTTCGAAGTCGCAGTCAGTATCAGTCTCCTCGCAGTCAGTAACTCCAATCCTGTTCATTCCTGTCTTTGAATTTATACCCGGGAAAAATATCTGTGACGCCTGTTACGCTACCACCGAACTAAATTTTAGGTTGTCACCTTGCATCATCCGTAAAATCTCTGCTCTCAAGTTGCCGTCGTGACACCAACACTCACGCACTTATTGTCTTTGACAGTTCATTTACGTAAATGTCAACACACTGCAAATTGTTTTCTTATTTACCCAAACTATTCGGTATCTTCAAAAGTAGGTAAATATATTCTTTATTAATACAATTTTTCCTTGTATTTGTTTATGAACTCGCTGCCCTTCTCATCATTCGTCACATATTTTCTTTTTCCATTAACTAACACTATCCTTACTTTTGTTTTATTTATTTCAGTATTCAGTAAAATTGGAAATATATTATAAATAACAGGTATTCTTCGTCCAACACCACTCGTACTATCACGATCCGTCCGGCCTCCCATTTCGTCGCTGTTTTCGATCCAATTCTTTTCCAATGGTGATATATTTATCTGTAAAAAACTACATACAAAGTTTATACCATATTTTCTTTTTGTAGGTCATCAAACCATATAAGTCTGCCTACAGTCTATGAAACATAGTGCTACACACACAAATTCATGAATGTATATTTTGGTTGTTCAGCTGTGTTTTATATAAAAACATTATTGCTGATCGTTCCGTGTCAATATATTTTTATATCCTTTTTTTTTATAATTATAAGTGAAGGTAAATTTTATTATATAAATATTATTTATATAAATCCCTCTTATAAAGTTTTATTACATTTATGCTTTAAATGCATTGTTCTTTACGCCTTAATAAAAGTTAGGTTGTTTTTCATTGTATACAAACCATACATCCTCTTTATCTTTTCTATAAAAGAAATATATATACCTTAGATTTATCTCGTCTTTTATTTTGTACCTATCTAATACTTAAATTGTAAATACTTATCTAACTTTTTTTTTATTGTAACAATAAATTCATTTTATGTCTGTTTTCTATACCTAAATGTATGCAACTTACTATACCCTTATGTTATATGTATTGCAAACATAATGTTGAAATCTTTAAATACAATAAAATCTGATTCTTTACTGTTTCTTTTATTTTTTTATACTTAAATTAATTCTTAATGCTATTGTTATTATTTTTAATATGCAAGAGATCACGGCAATACGTATTTATGTCGTATGTACCTACTACAATTTATATTGCCAGAGGCAACGTGAAGTCACAAAGCCAAGTGGACGACATCGTATTGATCTATGTAAATACACACACTTTACACACTTTAAAGTCTTTCTTTAATTTTCCTGTAACTAAGGTCTGATATACACGGTATTATATTCAATATTTAATACTGTGGATAACGTATGTGATAGGTAAATCTAATTAAGTTAATTTTGATTTATTGACATTTAATATATCTAGTCAAGCATAACATATTAATTAATTGACTTATAGTGTTAGGCATAGGCGTAAATAGCTACGTCTGAGCTATGTATAGTTATGGTGTTATGAACTTGTACATTTAAAAATAATCGTATTATATAATTCTTCTTATTTAGCAAGATTACTATACATTATAACATTGAAATATTCATAATGTTTTGAACTAAACTTAAAATTGTTTCCAATTTATTATTATATACAGTACTTAAGAAAAACACATACTTATATACTAATATCTTAATTTAATATAATTAAAGTAACTAACTAATAGTTATTCTATTAGTTAGTCTAGTCTCTATTTAACCTTACCTGTTTTAAGAGTTCCTTTAACTTTCTTACATTACATTTTTGACATTGAAAAATTCCGTACTTTGTGCTGAACTTGTGTTTTATAGGTTAATGTGAAAATGGGTCGTATTTCTGTTGCATTCCCATTTAGTTTTTTCTATGATATTAATGTGTCATTGAAGTATTCCGGTGTTTGCTCCAATTTTATTTTATATGTGAATATCATGCGCTGGTATTCTATCAGTCCTCTTATATCTAACCAACACAATTTACTTGAAATATCTTTTATTCTTGTTTATCTATCTTTTCGCAGAATTATACGTATTCATCTATTTGCAGTATTTGTAAGCAATCCAATTCACCTTCACTGTTTTGCTCTAATAGTGTACTCACGAAAAAACGGCGAGGTTACATAATGGAGTTTTGAACTATTTTACTTAAATTTGTAGAAATGTATTTACCTCATAGATAATCATCATTTTTCATTTTTGATTAACAGTTTACTATCCTTTTTCGTTGCATAAATTAAGGCATTATCTGTAAATAAGTGAGCTTTGCAGTTCTTAAGAAATTATTACAATACAAATAGTAGCGGCCCCAAGTTACTGCCCTGTCGTACTCTCTCATCAGTACCACATCTGTATCAGCGTTAGTGGTTTATAGTAAATTATAACGAATACTAAAAAAGCTATCCAAAACATAGAAATATTCAAAGCACATATCTTATCTTTCAGTTTTCCTAATTGACTGCCGAATTAATAATCTGATATGAAAATTTGAACATAACAATTTGTTACCTTCTTCTCGAGTCAGAAGGTATCAACTACAACCGTGCTGGTCTACAACTTAGACAAAATAATTTGTTATAAATAATCACTTAAATTACGAAATATAGGAAATTTAAAGATTTTACTTAAAAATGTCCTTACAATGTTTCTCTTCTATATTAAGATACCTGCAATATGTGCTTCTTTTACTGTTTCCAGGGATTGTTCTGTTATTTACTTATAAAGTATAATCAAGTATTGTAATCATGATTTGGCTATGACTTCGCTTGAAATTTATTATATATAATTATATTAATTAAAACATAATTTGGAATAAACTTTGTTTACAAATATTTTCAGTATTAGATATATTCGAAACATCATGCAACAATGGTATGACTAAATGATTAAAGTTATCGATATCGAATTCTAACCTTAAGTTTGTCGGTTTACTCGCAAGAGATACACTTTTGATTCATAACAGTCCATTCAAAGGAGGAGTTTATTTTAGTTTGTTTTTTAGACTTTGAGAAAATTAGTGGACTATTAGCGTAATAAAAATGTATATATATAGAACATAACGTGGAATAATTTTTAATTAAGAAATTTTGAGGCTTTAGACCAGAAGAAGTACTTTTACTCTTATCGAAGTATAATTTTTTATAAACATCTTACAAATGATGCATTGCATATACATTCATGAATACAGAAGTAATTAGATATTAAATTGGACTTTCATATATTTTTTTCAATATTTGGATCGGAAGTCTCACTGTTACTATTCTCGAAAAAGTTATTAAGAATATCTCTCAAATTATGCAGTATAGATAAATATATGTATATATGTCTTAAAGCTAATTTAAAACATCTTTTGATTCACTTTATTCATTGAGAAGTATATATTTCTCAACGGCATTAGAGGAATTATGTTTCCAGCAGGGAAGAGGGAAACGAACGGATCTCCAAACCTATTTACATATGGGAAAGTTTAAACGTTCAATTTAGGTATCCTACCCCTTTTAACCACGAGATTTTAATAATTATTATTAGGACAATTGCTGTTTTCGACAGTAAAATATCATCAATATGTGCTATAGTTTGAATATTTTCTTAATAAAATAATTTATTTTTGACCATTAATAATTTGTTTGATATTTTCGATATCTTTAAGTAACTCTTTTACTAAAGATAGTGCCCAATTTAGTAAGTTAATAAGCTATAAATCTCATAATATAGCCCTAGGATAAAGCTCTATTTAAGCTGATGAACATGAAGAGATTTGCGGGAGAAAAGCTGTTGTAAAGTACAAGACGTAGCAAATCTTCCAAATTATGCTGCAATGGCTTTCAAAATATGTTATCAGTATGTATTTCAATTATTATATCTATTAATTTGCAGAGCTGTCAGTCATGGTTTAAAAACTGTAGACTATATTAGTACGTATTTAATATGTCAAAAGAAATTAGTTTTAAGCGAGTCCAAATTTGTTGCAAATTAAACGCAAAGCAAATAGCATTGCTTGAGGTATTTGCGCCAATATTCCTAAGAAACGTGTTACCTGGGATGGTGTATGCAATAAATTCCTTCCAACCTATCCAAAGTTGTTGCTCTTTTAATAAATCGAACGCCTTTTGAAAATCTGGAAATAGAACTCTGTTTTCTATTGCGCTACCTTTTTCAATATTTTTTTTATAGCGTTCATGGTATGTTTGGTAGATTGTTCTAAATTTGCTAATCTATTTTAAATTTAGGTTTACATTATTTTGAAAGCTATGTTCAGAAGTTCGAATTCTTTATATTTTTTTCATAGTTGCAAATCCCATTTTTGTATATCGTTTCGATCTGACCTATTCTCCATTCCTACAGCATTCTTAATTTTCCACTATTTTCTTGATTATTACTAATAAGTCTTGTATTTCATATTTAATAGGTTTATTGTTCGTACTGGTACTTTTTAAAGTCTTTGCATTTATATTTTTGACAATTTTCCCTTCCACCTTTTTCTTCGTTGACTCCATCATTACTTCTCCGTCGTCTATCCTTATTTTTCTCCTTTATCTGTCACCTTTAGTAGATCTCCAGTGTTCCATTTAGTTTATTTTTGAAAATTATATATTGGTTATTTATTCTATGGAAAAATAACAGACTTTTGGTTGTATTCGTCATTTTTTATTTCTCTTATTCCATTTTTCGTTTCCCCTTTTACTTTTTGAACCCTTTTTCTAGCCTTTATCTCTTTTATTCCGTTTTTCACATTTACTTCTCGCTTTCTTTCTTCTACAAGTGCCCATAAATTACGATTAGATTTATGTCCGTATTTTCACCAAAATAGGAGAAATACATCCAGATACGTAATTCTAAAAAGATCAAATAAACTAGAATTGTAGAAAGCTAGACTCTTCAAATAATAAGACTTTAAATATTTGTAAGTAAAACAAATCTAGAAACCTCCGAAGAAAAGAAAAATTACGTAAATTGCATAGAAAATAGTTCGTTCGGTTCGGTTGCGGAATACTAAAAAGTTGCCTACTGAAGCTAAGAAAAAGAAAAAGAGAGAACGACGACCACTCCACTGAATTCCGATCGATACTGAACGCATGAAAGATAATCACACATGTGATAAATTCCAGAAATGCTTCTTTTTGTATTGGTTGCACATTGATCGAGAATAATCTAAAGTAAAGCCACACAGAAATTGATGCACTCAATTTATTTAAATCTTAAGAATACCCAAATAACATTCAAATACCATTCGCCATTACAGAGAGTAGAGAACTTTTTATACGCATTCCCTTTATGGCATACTCTTTTCATTTGAAGGCATCTTTAGTATATAGAGTAATCTTTATTATGTGATTAAATTGCATTTTATGGTACTACCTTAAAATAGCAAGTTTTCCAATTGCTCTTTTAAATCTGATCTACGTAATAATACTGGATTTTTAAAGACAAATAAATTGGTTTGTCATTTGCATGCATGTATTTCATAGCATAGTATTCAATTTTGCTCTCTCCATATAGCAAAATTACAGGACAACTAAAGCGATTGCAGTATTCATTTAGAAAATGAATTCCAGGCTACTAATTATCACGTTGCTATATTTTGTTTGTAATATTCTGAAGTAAAATATAATATCCCAATGTTTTTGGGTCCATTAATTTTCCCCTTCCAATTTAAAACATTCTACATAAAATAGAACTTCGTTCATGATCAAAGTTTTTGTCTGAAAAGTAATCTTCATATACTTTTAACCACCAATTTTTCTACCAAAACCAAGCTTTACATACAGAAAATACATAATTTAACAACTTCAAAGTTAAGTAAGAAAGAGAAAACTATTGAAGAAATGAAAAAAAATTGTAAGTCATGTATATAAATATAATATTCTGCGTATGTGATCATAATTAAAACATTTGGTATTATTACAAATTATGTGATATTAGTTTCAGGGAAATTAGACACTCTATTCAACTTAGCATTTTGTTGCCTATAATTTTAGATCTTAAACAGATGGGAAATATCCAGATCTAGATCTATATTGACAAACACAAAATATTTTACTTTCTTACAAATTCTACATTCATTCAATTTCAATTACGTAGTACATATATGTATTTTACTGTTTTCTGTTTTTAGACGTCAATATTGTATTAGTTTAGTGAAACAAATTCTTTATTATTATTATTATTATTATTATTATTATTATTATTATCATATTTTGCAAAAAAATATTACTTAGAACTAATTATATAATATGAAGTTATTGTTATGAGCGTAATATTGGTAAGAACAGAAACAATAGTTATCTAATTGTATCAAGTTTCCCTTGCATAAATTAGAAGAGTAAGAATTTCAATATTTTCAACAATTTTTTTCGGAACATTAACCGTTTTAAGTGGTATTAGAATAACTCTATTAAAATTTTATATTTCTCTTAGGATAATAATGTTTATTGATAGTCCACACATTTTATTTACCTAAACATGCACACGCACACATATCGCGCAAAGGCGAACGAATTCGGGCGAATGAATTTGTTGAAATTTGTTTGGAGCTCGATAAAGAAATGATTTCTTTGTTCAAAAGTAGCGGTAGGGATGGAGGAATGGAGTTAATAAATGTTCTAAAAACTGAAAAAGAATATGGACAACTTTAAATTAAATTAAAATACCAGTGCATTCTGTAAACTCCAGAAATATGCCATACGAATTCTTCTTCAATTTTTATAGATTTACCGCCCAGTAAGCAATTCATAGATAAAGCTAACGAACGCAGTCGATGATATTGGTTGATATTTATAAATATTTTTTCATTTTCGTTATCTATGTACCCCGCTAAAAATATTTTATTGTAGCATGTAATATTTTTTTAATGTTTTCAAAAAGTACCATGTGTATTAATATTAAAATTGCAATATCTGAAGATACAAAATATTTAAGATTATTTTGATACCTTTTCTTCAGTAAAGAATGAAAGTGTTTTAATACTATTTATAATAACATCATGATGTAAGTTATACATACATATTTGCTGTGATCTTCATGATATCAATTAAAAGTACAATGAATATATAAAATTGTATATTGTAAATTGCTATTACTATCATTTATGTATTATAATGATATTAGAGTGCAAATTAATAATACTCAGTATATGCTGCTTTGATATGAATGAAATTACAATAGTAGATTATGTTTAAGAAACTCAACCTGGAGTCTGTGGCTTGATATTAAACAAAAACACTAAAACACCTTAACCACACAAAAGCACATAAATGCTAAATACGTACTTCGCCTTTTAGTGCTTTAGTGTGGTGAAGGTGTTTTAGAGTTTTTGTGTAATAGACTATGTAACACATAATTGCTTATTCAATTATTATTAATACTGTCAGTAAGTAGGCTTTGTGTTTTAGGTAGGTCGTCTATGCGCACAGGATGAAATAGGAGTTTCCTTTTAATTCTTTAGTAATATCTCACTAATCTAATTTAAAATACACTAAAAGTAATAACTATACTTTCTTTAATATTATTGATTTACCCTTTTCATGTAATTTTGATATCATTATAAAATTTTTTATAAATTGATATTGCAGAAATCCGTAGAACTGAGGTAGTAGAAGATCATCTCCCACAAGTTGATCCCCAAGCAGACTATCAGGCTTGTGTAGTTAAACCGCTGCATATATTATGCAGTACAGCAGAGTAACATTCTCAATAGTAGAAGTAGACTGCTAGTTATGTGCGGTGACGTCAATGTAATCAGACTTTCCTATCTAGTAGCTGCACATATGCAAGCTTTAGGCCTTCTCAGACCAATTTCAAAGCCAAAGGAAGAATAACAGTATCTGTATAAGGTGTTTTAGAGATGAGATTTAATTTTATTTTTATTTATTGGAACAAATCCGTACGTTTTCAGTTCCCGTAGTTTATTTTTTTATGTTTGCTTTTAATACGGAATTTATTATTATTTATTTACTATTAAAAGTATAAGGAAAAGTCGTTGAAATTTAAGAAACACATTGTGTTAGTTAAGTTTATTATTTTAGAATACACAAACTTGTATAAGAAAGATGTGTATTCATGGTAGTTTCAGTCATAAATTGTATTAGTATTAACATGTATAAAGCCATATTGTATATAAGCATTTATGTTAATGGTTTTATTTACTGTGTTCAGTAATTTCATTTAGTTTTCCTTTATTTATTTTAATTTATAAAGTAAATATATATTTGTTTGTGCAAATATTCAAACCTAGTAAACCTTATGCCACTTTGCCAAAAGTATCACAATCAGGTATCGCACTATATTGATGCTGGTAACCTTGGTAATAAACTTTGTTACTAGAATCTTACTTTTAAATTTCCCATGTGGATAGGAAACAGAGTTTTGTTAAAGCTTTTTATATTAATCAATTTCTAGATAAAACCTCGCTCTAAAGCCCGCAGAGCGAGTTGAGAACTTAAAATTAAAAGGAATAGAATGTGTTAGTTGTTTTGAAGATCCTACAATAATAATATACAGGGTATAAGGGGAAGATTCATATAGTCATATGGCATTGATTTTATAATTATTTGTGTATATAAAATTGTTGTTTGTGAGTTATCTACAGTATGTCCCCGGATTGGGTTTAGAAGAGAGAAAAAATTCTTATTTTTGATTTTACCATAAAATCCTAAGGGAATTAAATTTTATGCTCCATTTCAAATGATCAAATCTGTAATTAGAATTTTAATTCCACTTATGTATGCTCCAAAAATGTTGTTTTCATTTTTTTCAACGCATTTCATCTATTATTTTTTTGTGGTGGAAGGCTTTGACTTCAAAACGTCAAACACTAATTTATGTGTGAAAAATAACGTCAAACTGTAATTCTGTAATTTTTGGTGAAAATTTTAACGTTATCACAAAAAATAAGGGGAAAAGAGCTACTGTCGCGTTGCGGAAGAATTTAATGAAAAATTTGCCGGTGTAACTGTTTCCCGTATGGGTATAAGGAAGATGGTGAAAAAATTTTTGGGAACTGGTTCTGTTCTGAATTTAAAGAGAAAGAATAATACGATATGAAGATGATGCTTCTACAGTTATAATTTTGGATTCGGTGGAAGATAATCCTAAACTTTCATTACGGAGACGGGCGCTTCAACTAAATATGGGCAAATCTCATATTCAGTGAGTTTTGAAGGAATGTAAATTATACCCCTATAAACGTATTTTTAATCATACGTTAGAACCGGGAGATGATGAAGAGCGTCTTTATTTTTGCATATGGATGGGAGATAAAATAATGGAGAAACAAGAGATGAAATTGAAACAAGGTCCAAGTTCCCACAGATTCTTTATTTAAATTACGACGACCGGTTTCGTGAGTTTAAAATACTATACTTACATCATCAGGCTAAGCTTAAACAAGAAAATAAGCTCGTGACACCAATGTACAAATTAAAAAAAATTAAAAAATAGGTGATAAAATGTGTTTTAAAAATGTGTTTAACAAATTAACTAATTAATATAACAAATAGTACAAGTCATATAATGAAGAAATATTTTTGTTATTTAAAACAAATTGTGAAAAAATTCAAAAAGTCAAAAATACAGTGAAATTATATCAGTATCAAATGAAGGAGACTAATCACAACACTTACAATCCCAAAAAAAGGCTACCTTCCTTGCACCAGCAACCACATCCATGTAAAAATCATATGTCTCAACAGACAGTACTGATAATGAAATTTATTCAAAAAATAAAGAGGAATAAATCAAAATTATTCCTGTGTGTCAAATATAATAATCTATAATTTACATACAAGTCTGTTATATTTAAAATACGACATTCAACACATTAAAAACTTGTATATGGGACAACACTCACAAGCAAACGGTCAAACGCAAAGTGACCTTATAATTCAAAAGTCAAATTTGTAAAAAAAATTTTTAAAATGAATATAGCTTAACTAGTACAAATTGTGTATTTTTTTAATTTATATTACATTAATTCTAATCGAAATTTTTAGAAATTTTGAAAATTAAAATAGATTCAAAGCAATACTAATTAAAGAGTCATCTATATGTGATCGGTCGAAGTAACAGAAAAGCAAGCTAAAGCCACTTAATAAAATTGACGTGTAGTCCCACAACTCGAGTCCAAAGACACACAGATGTCGCCGCAAGCAAGCAAGTTTACAAAAACAAAAGAAAAATTAGGTGTTAAAAACAATGAAGATAATTATTCAAAGAAAACAGCGAAAACAGGCCTGGAGAAACAAAATTTTCACAAAAGCATTGTATTTTCCGTTGAAGCAACTTTTACTAGCAATGGTACCGTTTCGCCACAACATGTTCGTTATTGGAGTGATACTAATCCTCACTTTAGAATTGCATCAAAACGTCAATATTTTGTTAAGGTAAACATGTAGTGTGCTCTTTCTTACCATGGAATAATAGGCCCATATTTTTTTGATGCTAATGCAAATCAGCACAATGTTAAGCAACTTTTTCTGGGATGGTTTAAGTGAACTCCCACTTGCTTATCGTCAGAGGATGTATTTTCAACATGATGGTTATCCGGCCCACCGTTCGGGCATTGTTGCTGCCTGGCTCTATCAAAAATTATAAAATTGTTGGATTGGCTTCAATAGTGCTGTTTTGTGGCCTCCAAGAAGCCCTGACTTAACTATTATAGATTTTTATTTGTGGGCACAGTTAAAGCTAGTCTACATGGAAAAATTGCCTAACAATGTGGAAGTATTAAAAAATCTTATAGGAGATGCTGTTGCGTCCTTGACACATTGAATAAATTCGAAACAATTATAAGAAACTAGGGCTTAGAGTCGAATTGTGTGCTGAAAGGGGTGGCGACATAACAGAATAGTTTTAAATATTATTGTTTATAGCCTACTTCTTTTTTTAATGTTGTGATTGAAAAAAAAGAAATTAAAAATTTGTAATTCTAAATAGGGGTTTGACAGTGTCGTAATTCTGATTACAGATCTGGTCATTTGAAATGAAGCATAAAATTTAATTCCTTTAGCATTTTATTGTAAAATCAAAAATAAGAATTTTTTTCCTCTTGTAAACTCAATCCGGGGACACACTGTATAGTAAGTAAGTGTTTCATTATTATAATGGATTATAGTCTTATATGATGGATACTCAAGAATTTGAGAATATGTATGAAAATCTAATGTATATATTTCTAAATTAAATTATAAATTTTAGAACAATTAGCATGGTAATTCATTATTCATTCGCTATGTCAATTATTGGAGATTGTTAATTATTTAATAACAATTTACGCATAATTTCTTTGGGCAGGCTGTCGTTCAATGAACCGATTAATGATATGTAGAATGAATAACTCCGTTTTCAATAAATGTGTTGTGTATAATGAAGATATCATGATCAAGCGTGATATTACATGATTATGTGATCCATACCAGCGCATTTAAATATTAATACGTTTTGATCTAATTTTGGCTAGTGGCTGTGTGAACTGGATTTGTGATTACTGGTTTCATGGAAGATACGAAGGCATGAGCGTCTAATTTACCATCGTGGTATATTTAGCACATATAAGCTAATATTTATTGATCACTGTTAATAACTCAAGTGGACAAAAAAGTAGGCGTGTGTAGAACACTTCATAATGGCGTGACGAGTCTGATTTGAATAAAGTCCCTGTATTAGAAAGTCTGGATAAAAGACAGTGCGATTTCAGGATAAGTATAGGGATCGAAAAATGGCCTATGTCAATATTCAATTCTACCAAAAAAATAGTGACATCTATCGAATGGCAGTAAATATCAAAACAACTTTGTCGACCAGGCAAACATATTGTGTAGGTACATATATATCATTTCTGTTTATAAATATAAAATTTGTTAATAGCTCGACCAAAGTCCAGATTTTGTGATCACTAAACCAACATAGTGTGATGAGTCATGTTGGTCCATAAATATAGGATTTTTTTAATAACTTCACTTCAGCGCCACCTGTCGAATACTTTAATAGTCTATTTTACGGGCATTGGCGATATAAATATGGTTTGAGAATATCAAGAAGATTGATTGAGCCATTAAAAAAGTTATTGAATAACAGCTCCAACGATTATATATATATATATAAGAAGATATATATTTGTGTTTTAGAATGCAAATATGAAAAATTTATTATATTTTTTTAGAATAAATAACGGACTTTTTTCTCAATGAAAAAACTACTGTATTAAAAAGGGAATATGAAAATTACTTTCCATCCGAATCGATTTTTCAACGTTCAATGTTACCCTTAGCGAGAATACAAAAAACAAGAATAGTCACTTACGAAATATCGGAGTTCATTTTTTCCTGAGCATACATCGCATTCTCAAAGTTTTGCAATTCTATCAATATGGTACTGTAGAGGGCACTTTCATTTTCAATCGTTCTTTTGTGCCTGCTTTTATATAATTTGAAATGGGTTTACATTTTCTACAACTCTGCCTTTTTATAATTTTTTTTGTTAGATGCCATATTGTTTTACATTTTAATTAATTATATATTGATGAAACAACATAGAACAATTTAATCATTTTCATAAATAACAAGCGGAAGACAAAATGTACATTAAGAATTAATAAAGATTGTGAAGTAATACCAAGTGATACTTTTTTATACGCAGTACAAAGACATATGACCTCGAGATTTTTGCAGATTTTGAAGTTCTCTGGCGCCGAAAAACTGGTTTTTAAAAAATGTCGTCTGCCTGTATGTTTCTACGTGTGTGACCACGATAGCGACCCAACGGCTAAAGCTATCAACCCCAACCTTTATTTTTAAGAGTATAATCCTCTTAAGATTTGATTAGACTTTCCGCGAAATCGGTAGACCGGTAGTAGGTTTTTATAGAAAATTATTTTTTGCGAGTACCTACCAAATTATGCTCTTTAAACGGATATATTATAAATAAATGCAAAATTCAGAGCATAAGTCAAACGTTTATTTATTTATTTGCGTTCTAAATAAAATTATTATCTGTGCATTTAGGGCTGTATTTGGCGCAATTTTTTTATAAAAAAAATTAAACATTCGGAACTTGTACTCTTATTAAATACCAATTTTGTACAAATACCTCGTAAAATATGCATTTTATACAAATTTATTCCGAAAATAAAGAGATTTTGAGAAGGAATTAAAATAATTTTTGTATGAAAATTTTAGAATTCAAACCCGAACTACAAATTTTACTATTTTCGCAAATATCTCGTTAGTTAGGTACTTTATAGAGATTTATTAAGAGTATGAAAGTATTTAGATAGATTTGGAATAATTTAAAAGCTACGAGGGCGTATTTTTATGTTATTTACCTAGCCATGAAAAAAAAGCACATAAGAGAAAAAAACATTTTTCTTCATAACTCCCTTCAACACTAATACACTTATTCCATCTTTTTTCCAGTTGCCCCATACCCTCAGAAAAAAATTGCTTCGGGAACCCCGCAAAATATTCTTCAACAGCTTCTTTGAGTTCTTCATCAGATGCAAAACGATGTCCTCTGAAATGCTTTTTTAAATTTTTTAATAAGAAGAAGTCTGACGGAGCTAGGTCGGGGCTATAAGGTGGATGCCTTAACTCTATAAACCCACAGTCATTGATTATCTGCTGAACTTTCTTTGCCTTATGAACCCGACAATTGTCGTGCAGCAACAAGTTTTTTTGTGGATAAGAATGCGGGCGTTTTTCCGCCAGAGCAGTTTTTAAATTTTTAATTGTGTTTCCGTAGGCTTCTCCATTTATGGTAGACCTTCTCGGCATATATTCAATAAGCAAAACTTCAGCATCCCAGAAAACAGTTGCCATCAGTTTTTTTTGTGTTTTGGCCTTTTTTGGTGGTGGAGAGCCCTTATGAGCCCACTGCATGGATTTGGTCCCAGTAATATACCCAAGTCTAATCCCCGGTAATAATTGGAGATAAAAATGTTTTGTCCTTCTCCAACTTGACCAAATTTTCTTGAGAAATTTCTTTTCTTCGTAGTTTTTGTTCAGGTGTAAGCAATCTGGGTATCCACCGTGCAGACACCTTCTTCACACCCAAATCGTCATGCAAGATGTCGAGAACACTTGTTTCGGATATACAGACTTCATTGGCAATGACAGAGATCTTTACACGCCAATCTTTCAGTACCAAATTTTCGACTTTTCGCACAATGTTTTCAGTTCGAGCTTCAACGGGTCGTCCGGACTTTGGGTCATCATTGATTGACTCTCGGCCCCATCGAAATAGTTTAGACCAATATTTTACTTGGAAATAAGATGGTGTATCTTCCCCATATACAGCAACCATTCTTTCATGAATTGCTTTTGGACTATTGCCTTCCTTTGTCAGGAACTTTATTACGCTGCGATGTTCAACTTTAGTTTCACTCATTTTATCGAGAAATGGACCGTCTCAAATCTATATACACAGCATAAACTTAACACAACTTAGCACATGTACTTCTAACAGTGACAGCAATTTTTCAATAATTTGTTTGACATCGTCACTCTTTTGTTTCATGGCTACGTTGATAACATAAAAATACGCCCTCGTATTTCAAAAGTCAGTCCGGAAGTAACTCTTTTACTCACAGGTTCGATTTATTAAGGTGGTAAACGTATTTAAAACTTATTTTGAAACAACTTTTATATCAAAACTTCGAAACACACATACGTATAAGAAAGTCGTGTGGTGACCATACCTCATTATTTAAGTCAATGTTCCCAAAACTTCTATAGAAAACATAATAATGACTAGCCTCGACAAAAAATAAAGTTTCTCAATTAGAAATATGTATATAATATTTGTTATGCACCCAATTTACGCAATATCCTATATATTAAAAACTAAATTAAACATGTTGAACAAAAAATCCGCCAATAAATATGTTATTTGACTAATCGTTGATAGTGCCTGCAAAACGATCGTCTCGTCTGTGCAGCCTGCATATATAATCAAAAGGGTAAACTAGTGTGTTTAAAAGTACATTTTAAATGCATTATTAAGTCTGTGCTATTTAGAGTTAGAGTAAACTAAATTATTTATTATAAACAACTTCCCTTTTATACTACCTTAACCTTGATACATTTAATATGTAATTTCGCTAATGTATTTGAGTAAGAGATACCAAGGGATTCAGAATAACTGAATATCATGTATAAAAACTTGTAAATTCACATGATTAAAATTTAAAATGCAAATAACTCCTACAACAGTATTGCGAGGAGCAGAACATGAGGATCAGTTCTAGTAAGTATATTAGAGTTCATCCTGGTGAACGAATGAAATTAGTTGCATTAAATATGTTGGCAATGGCAAACAACGTTAACCATCGGCATCGGTGGTTAAATAGAAACAAAATAGCAGCGAAATACTGACAATCTGAACAGTGAATAGGTTGTTGTAATATACTGCGGCTAGTTTAGGTACGACATTTTCCACAAAGGAGTGGGCATTTGGTTCACCATAATACGTCACACGTTAAATGCAATACAACACGAGCAGATTTCAAAATCATACCGTTTACATAATTGCGAGATTAGATATTATACAGTTATTCCAGTAAAATTATTAATATGTAAGTTATATTCTTATCAGTCCTACTAAACAAAAAATCCATTCTCTTATTGATTGTTATTACCAAAAATCTTCGTCAGTATTTTATATATATATATATACATATATAGTTGTACCGCGCGATCATTTAAATTCTAAATTAGAGCAGTTTGTGAAATTTAAATTAAGTTGGTATATAAGTACTAATTTACAATTTGAATTGTCAAAGTGACGTTTCAAAATGTTTGATTTGGAACATAAGATTTTTCTTACTGAAAGTTATTTTAAAAACGCCGAACGACAAGAGAATGGTGAATGGACATATTCAGTACCGTACTGCATCAATGATTTTCAAAACGCCTTCCCTAATTTTCCTGCGGATTATCAAAAATTAGTCCAAGAAATTTACACATGTGTGGCGAAATTTCGTAATGTTGGAACTGTGGGTAGGAAAGCTGGTAGTGGCGCGCCCAAAAAAAGGACTCCTGAGATTGTGGCAGATGTTGCAGAAAGAATGGAACAGTCTCCCAAAAAATCCTTCGCAGATTAGCCCAAGAAATAAACCTTTCATATGGAACTTGTCAAAAAATTTTAAAAGAAAATTTAAATCTTTATCCCTATAAGATTAACGTCGTTCAAGAGCTATTCCCTCGAGATTTTCCTGTACGAATAGAATACTGTCAGTGGATTTTGAATAATTTAAATAACAACACTTTGGATTTAAATTTTTTTTCTGACGAAGCATGGTTTCACCTATCCGGCTATATAAACAAACAAAATATGCGTATTTGGTCTTCGGAGAATCCTCATGAGTTTATTCAATCGCCTCTCCATCCGCTGAAAATTGGTGTTTGGCTAGCGGTTTCTAGAAGGCGTATATTTGGACCTGTGTTTTTTGAAGGAACGATAAATGCTGAGAGATATTGAAATAATTTACTTGAACCGTTTTTACAAAATCTTCATGATAACGAACTTTTACATGGGTATTTCCAACAGGACAATGCAACGGCTCACAAAACATAGGAAAGTATGGCTCGAATTCGCGAGTTTTATGATAATCGAGTCATTGAATTTCCGCCTCGCAGTCCGGACTTAACGATTCTTGATTATTTCATTTATCCGTATCTGAAAAACACAGTTTACAAAAATAACTCACAAAATCTTGAAGAATTACAAGAGGCAATTTCTAATGCAAGTAACGCTATAACCGTTCAGATGTTGGCAAATGCTTTTGAAAATATGAAACGGAGGGTTAACAGTTGCATTGCAACAGGGGGAGAACACTTTGAACACCTTTTGTAATTCACAATAAAACTAATTTATCTTGTAGTGCTTTCATTTCCATTAAATTTAAATCGATTACACATAAGATTCACAAATGTCACAAAGTATAACATAACCCCAAATTTCAATTAATCAATAATTGACATTCTGGACAACCTAATAAAAAAATCCCGCCTGCTATAATTTAGAATTTAAATGATCGCGTGGTATTTCCATCAGTATCGTTATATTCGAACAGGTCCATATTTATTATAACATAACTTTATTGTCGTAAGTCATAGACATTGTCAATAAATACATATATAGTGGTTATCCTGTCCTTTGTAAAACAAGTAAATAACAAAATTTCATATATGTTAATATATATCGGGTACAATACACACTTTATACATCTACACAACAATGACTTTATGTGCTCCTCAAACGAGTAGTAAGCTCTCTCCAGCAAAAGTAATATTATTATTATTATTATTATGATTTCTTCGCATACACATTAAAATTTTTATCTGTATTCATTATGTTTTAAAACATTAGTGCTTATGTTTTACACTTCTCTTTGAAATTTGATTTTTGATTTGGAAGCGTTCTTTTTCGTTAAATCTTATATAAAAATTTTCAAGTTCTTTCTCAAATATTTTCTTTTCTATCCTTCAATGAAAATACACTATTTATTTTTTGCAAGAAGTTTAAATGGAAATATTGTACCGTTGAAATTTCTCTAATCTCATAATTCTATATCGATGTTTATTTTTTTTCAAATTCTTGAAAATTTATGTTAAAATACTTATACTAAATATAATAATATAACCATTGGGATGTGGCGACCCTATTGGCAGGTTTTTATCCTGCAGATAGCCTCGGTATGGGCAGCATGTTTATGCTAAAATGGGGTACACAGACAAAGGCGGCCCTTTCCGACTTTGGCCTTAAGGAGGGTAGAAGACCCAGATATATGGCTTGTCTTAACTGGCCGACCAAGTGGAAATAAACCACTGACAAAAAAATCCAATAATCAAGGTGGCACGGCACATGCTGAAGATTTGCACGTCCCTAATGTGCCGAAATCCGGGTACCGGGCGACCTCCGGTTTTAAACAGTAATGCCGTCGTAATGCGGCGGTGGACATTGGTTTTCCTTTGCTACTCGTGGGACCGATATGAATACTGATATAGAAAAATCTTATAAAAAAGAATCTGAAAAAGAATAAATTGAAAAAGACAAAAAAAGGAAGAAGAGGTACGCCACACACAGCAGACAGTTTCTGAAGGTAGGGAATATATACGTGAAAGCGGTAAGGAGAAGGAGCCAGACGAGACCAGCGAGCGAGCGAAAAATGAGGAGTGGGAGAAGGTGTTCGCAAGAGAACTCGACCCGGAATAAGTGGATACAGATATAGCACGCTATCGGAACTGAAACCAGATACCACTGACACAAATGTGGACGAAGACGGCGAAATTCTTCAGCAGGAGAAGAAGAGGAAAAGGGATGTGACCCCGCTACAGGAACAACATGTACCATAGTTTGGAATTAAAGGTGAAGAAATTAATAAAATAGAGAAAATGCTAGCTAAGGTGATTAAAAGAACAAAGGCACTCAAAAAAACTAGTGAATGAGAGCACAAAAACAAAAATCGAAATAAAGGAAGTAGCTCGAGAGCTAGACTGCTTAGTAGATAAGTTGGAAAAGGATGTTAAAACATACCGTAAGAAGCAACTATGCCTCACACAAAAGGAAAATAGAGACAAGGCGTACGTGGGAACCCAAACATCCATGCATAGTAAAACAGCCAGTGTCCAGGCGGACTGGGACGATATAAAGCTAGAGAAACAGAAAGCCGAAAATATACTTAGAGCATAAATTACTGAGGCCCTGCGAGAGAAAAGAGGTTTCGAAGGCATAAGAGGTATGCTGGGTAAAGTGTGGCCTGAGGATGTGTATGTCAAGACCAAATTAAAACAGTCGAACGTAAAGAATCCTAATGTAGAGGGAGATCACGCAATCCTCCTGGACCCAGAAGCAACGGAAGAAAATAGGGCACTGAGAAACTTGGTACAAATCTATCCAGAAGTAAAAACCTGGTTAGTAAAAATATGGAGCAAATAGACTACCTACGTGATAAAAATGGTTGCAACCAAGACTAAAAGTCAGAAGACGTCGGAGACATCGACCGCCCTCTATTTTCTGCCCCTTAAGATAAACAGGGACGGAGTAAATTGTATGGAAGAGGTATACAATGCTCTAACAGAGCTGAAGGAAACAATGCAAGTACACCTAACCGGAAAAATTAACCTAATACTAAGTGAAGGACTGCAACAGAATTATACAGGGTGCGGCATATCTGTCTCCCTATTTTTAAAGCTTAATAAAAAAAATATTATTGGAAAAACAAATATTTTATTTTAATAACTTGAAAGCAACTACAAAACAGTTTTATTTTATGTGGTTTTGAAAAGAATATCAGCCAAGTGTTGTCCACCATTATCGCGGCACTGTCGCAAGCGATTTCTGAAGTTTTGCATAACCCTGACAAGCATTTCTTGCGGTATTCGCCGACTTTCCAAACGCATGACGTCCTTCAGTTCTCTTACGGTCCGTGGACGGTGTTTGAAGACTTGACCTTTAAGGTAACCCCACAAAAAAAAATCGCAAGGCGTCAAGTCTGGGGAACGTGCGGGCCATGGAATGTCACCTCTCAGGGAGATCAATCGTCCGGGGAACATTTCCCTTAAGAGTTGCAATGATGCTCGGGATGTGTGGGCTGTCGCCCCATCTTGTTGAAACCAGGCATTCTGCACATTAAGTTCTGCAAGAGCTGAGGCGAAAAAATTTTGAATCATCGCTATGTAGCGTTCTGAATTGACGGTAGCTGCCCGATTTCCTTCTTCAAAAAAGTAAGGTCCGATTATCCCCATTTCTGACACGGCGCACCAAACAGTGACTTTCTCACAATGCAAAGGCTTTTCATGTATCACTCTCGGATTATCGGCACTCCAATAACGGAAGTTTTGCTTGTTTACACAACCAGACAAGTAAAAATGTGCCTCGTCACTAAAGAAAACCGCCTCCTGAGGTAAATTTTCTAGCATTTCTTCACATGCAGCAACTCGATTGTTCCTATTACGTTCTGACAATTCCTGGGCAACAACCATCTTATACGGATGAAAATGAAGATCCTGATGAAGAATTCTTCGTACAGTGCGGTCAGAGAGGCGAAGGGCGGCCGCATGTCTGCGTGCAGATCGTTTGGGCGACCGTTCCACTGAGCGCCTCACTATCTCGATATTGTCGTTTGTTCGAGCTGTCCGTGGACGTCCACCTCCTTTCTTGATAACAGATCCAGTTTCTCTAAAGTTCTGTACCCACAAAACAATTGATTTTCTGTCCGGGACTTGTCGATTACGAGGAATTTGAAATCTGATGCGGAACGCTCGTTGCGCAGCGATGACGGACTCATTTTCGCGGATGTAGACTTCCACGGCGAAAGCGCGCTGTGCGTTGGTCCACATGATGTTTCAGACTAAAGCCGTTTCAAGCTAAAACTGTTTACCTTGTCGCTTGCACTTACGCTATCCCCACTCTTCTGCGACGCCGCCTGGCTTTACGAGACCGTATTGAAAATAGGGAGACAGTTTTGCCGCACCCTGTATAAGAAAACAGTGTGAGCACGTGTTTGCAAATACAGACATATGCATCATAATACCAATGGACGGTAAGAACAATCAGAAGGTTCTGACAAACAATAAACTACCAAGACGACAAACTGAAAAATTGATAGCTAAAAGCGGGAGCATAACCTACGCCGACTTGCTCAGAGCCGTTAATGAAAATGTGGATCCACATAAGGCGGGGGTAAAAGTCAAAACTATAAAGGATAACGGGTTGCGACCTAATACTCGAAGTAGAAGGAGACAGACACAAAGTCGCAGTACTCAAAAAAGCAATAACCAGGAAAACAAATACTGAAGTAAAGATGTCCAAAAAGAACCTGCATGTACTGCATATATATGCTATACAACGACTGCAAAAGAGGTAGAGGAGGCTTTAAGCAAAGTAATTCAATAAAAGCACCTAGCAATCACTGTTAAATCAATGAGAACTAGTTGGGATGGAAACCAAATCGCCATGGTCGGCACTAGTAAGGCGAACGCAAACACCCTGTCGAAGATTGGAAGAATAAGAATTGGATGGGTGAGTTGCATAATCCGGGAGAGCATAATAGTACCTAGGTGCTATAGGTGCTTAGAGTACGGTCACAGCGCAAAAGCATGCCAGGGACCGGATCGCTCAAACGTGTGCGTCAACTGTAACCAGCCGGGACAGAGGGCTAAAGATTGTGAAGAGGTACACTATTGTCCAAGTTGCAAAACGGAAGACCACCGCGCAAAAACAACTAGATGTCCTAAATTCCTAGAATTGATAAGTCTACAGAGCAAAGCAAAAACATCCACAAAACATATCACTACGTAATAGATCTAACAAACTTAGGGATCTACAAATGAACCTGGGTAGAGCAAAGACTGCACACGACCTGGCCTATGCCACTGCATGTGCAAGGAACGTCGATATTGTCATCAAAAGTGAGCCAAATATAGCAATTTTGAAACAATATAATTACAAAAACAAGAAAGTTGCTGTCTACCTAAGAACAAAAGCATATACGGACACTACAGTGGCGACGGTTACGTGTGCTAGAGATAGAAGGATTGGTGCCTTATCGGATGTTACTGCTCTCCTAACGTAGACTTTGAGGTGTTTGAGTCGTTTACGAGGTCAGTACTCGTCGAAGTGAAAACTGCAAATGTGGAGGCAGTCGTTGCAGGAGACTAACTCCAAAGCCGCGATGTAGGGATCTGCAGTTATCTATACTAGCGGAGAAGATCTTATGGAATGGGCAGCGGAGCTTACCATGAGGGCCATGAATACGGGAGACACCCCCACCTTTGAAAGAGGGAACAGTAAGTCTTTCATTGATATTACCTGGGCCACAGCCAGAATGGTAACGCGAGTTACAAAATGGGAGATCATAACTGGTGAGTTGTACACGTACCACAATCACATCTACTTTGAAGGGGTAGGAAGTGGGGTCGGAAGAGAGAATAAAGGACGACAATATATTCTGGATAGAAGTAAGTTTATCCAGAAGCTTATAGAACACTTCCATGAAGCAAAGGCGACAAGCCCAGGCAGCTTTCTCAGTACATTCACCAGGATAAACAGAGAGTGCACTATCACGGTACCCAGAGAAAGGCGGCTTATGCCGCTCTAGTGGAATGCTGACATCGAGTCCAGGAGGATGGAATATTCCACACTGCGTCGCAGGTGGACAAGAAAGAAAAACAGGACTATAAGAATGCAAAAAAAACACCTGAAATACCTAATAACGGCGAAGAAACAATACTGGAGTAAGTTACTAGAGGATCTGGAGGACGACATATGGGGGGATGGTTTCAAGATCGCCATGCGCCACCTGGGTAAACTGTCGCCCCAGTACAGTCCCACAAAGCGGGTATACATTTTTATGTAATGGGGAAACCGATCACCCCTGGGAAGTAGCTGAGGTACCTCGGGGTGACCTTGGACCAGAAACTCACGTTCCGACCACATCTGAAGCAAATAGTCGCGAGGACGGTTTCCACTCTGACAGCTATGCTCAGGATCATGCTCAAAGTTGGAGGACCTACATGCAAACGAAGGATGATGCTGTATGGGGTAATACAGTCGCAAGTGCTGTACGCAGCACCAGTCTGGGCACATGCGCTGGAGAAAAACGGTCAAAGAGAGCAAATGGAAAAACTCCAGGGAAGAGCGCTGCTGAGAGTGATAAGCGGCTACAGAACAGTGTCCACCGGAGCGACGAATGTGATAGCAGGAATACCACCAATCTGCCTCTTTGTGGAGGAGCGAAAGAGGGCGTTCTCCGCCGAGAATAACTAGCACTAGTATCGAAGGCAAGAGAAAGGGAAATAACAATGAAGCGGTGGCAAAAGAACTAGCATCACCTGGATTCCACAGCTGGCTGGACTAGGACCCTGATCTGCGACCTGAACGCTTCGGTACGATGTGCGTTCAGAGTGATCTTTGCCCGGATTGTGGAATGGTCGATACACCATACCTCGCGGTGTTTGTATTCTACAGGTGGACAGCGACCAGGGATCTTTTGTTCAAAAAATCCACCAAGCACTGGACAAGCATAACGTAATTGAGTGCATGTTAAAGAGCGAGGACACATGGAGAGAGGTGAGCTTCTGTATTGAGAGTGTGATGAAAACACGAGAAGTAGAGTGAAGAGAGCGGCAAGCCTAAGAGGGCAGAGTTTTAGAGACAACTGTGCTATCTGAAGAGACGCAAACAGCAGTTCTGGAAGCACAGCAGGAAAGTAATGGGGGTCTTTTAGTGGGTAGGCCAAGTTGGAGAGTTCCGCACTATCAGTCAACGAGTACGATTGATGTCCATAAAGGATTTTCCCCTTACACAAAAAAAATATAATAATATACAATCTTAATAATAATAATAAGAAGTTTTCTTCAACCTTTGCTTATATTATTGTTGATTTTTTTAAATTCAATTTTAATAATTTTAAGAACATTCATTTCTCTATAATATCTATCACACATAACAATTACAAAATATATATAGAACTTTTAAAAAGTAAAGTAAAAATATCTGGTAGTACGTGATGGCTAATGCGTGATTAACATAAATAAAAAGGAATGAAAACCGAACCGAGAAAATGCGAGCAGATGTAATTATTAGTAATAATAAATAAGAATAATAATATATTCACTGTCATACAATTCCAAAGAAAATATCGACATTGTTATAATTACAATCCTCCACAATAAATATAAAAGACAACAAAAACAAACCTACAACAATAATGACAAATTAAAAATTATTAAGTTCACTACACAAATCAAAACAGTTATCAATAGAATAAATACAGTTTTCTATCAAGGATGCCCCAACACTACGCTTAAACACACACTCATTCTTTATAATCTGAAATTTCTGAGGTAAGGCATCAAAAACGTTTAAACCCAAAACTTGAGGAGAATTTCCAGACAAATTTAATGAGTACTTTAGGTATGTGAAAGTCTGACATGAACGGGTGTCATAAGAATGAATGTCATTATTACGTTGAAACTCATTTCTTATTTTTATGTATATAATTCAAAAGTTCGTATACCGTAGTAGACAAATTTTAATTTCGGTTTACAGCAATACTATCTATCTATCCCATGCAGAAGATGGACCTTATAATATGCAGCGATGCCTGCTTGCCAACAGTGGTGGGAGAAGCGACGACGTAGTCGAGGGATACTCACATTTCATATGAAACGTTTACCGGTTGTACTTGCAGCCTCGCTATATGTTTATCTTTACTTTATTTCGTTGTGCTCTTTTCCTCTTTCTACTTTCGTATCAGAAATTAAAATTTGTCGACTACGGTATATGAATATCAGGCATGGGCAGATTATTCTATTGCTTAAAGTAAAGCCTACAATGATTGTCTGGAACTAATTCCGGCCATACAATGGATAATTCGTTTTTGTGCCAAAAATACATTATTAGCAGCACCCGATGTTCTCCGAACAGTAACGCCATACAACAATCTAGAGTGAATATTAGTAAAATGAAACGATAGCAAGGAATCAAAGTCAATTATAGTTTTCAAATTACGGATCTGAAAGTAACTAGAGTTTAATTAATACTTAATATCACGATATCCCATTAATAAAAATCAAAAAAAGAACTGGGCCCAAAATACTACCCTGAGACAGTTTCCTCTCAACAGGCAAGGTAGAAGATTTGATATTTCTAATACAACTATCAGCCTTATGTCTTATTCCCACCAATTGAAATCTATCACGCAGATAGCATTCAAACCACTGTGCAACAACACCACGAATTCCGTACCACTCCAGTTTATCAAGCAAAATGTCATGAATAATACAGTCAAAGGCACGCCTTAATCACAAAAAATTCCAACTCAATATTTTGCAGTAAGGAAATTAATGCTTACAATTAGTAAATTTACGTTGATATAAATAGAGATAATTCTAGTTATACCAAAAATAAGAATCAAGTAAACTTCAAATGCAATACAAGAATAATTAGAATCCACAATATTGTCAAGAAAGTAGAAATAAATGGTAATTAACTTTTGAAAACTAATATGAAATATTCAACCAATTCAAATAAAACAACATTTTAAATTGCGAAAAATGTTTTACTTACCAGTGCGTTCTTTAGTGGCCTTGATACTAATTCAAATAATACACAATAAATTATTAGTTTTTAATGTTCTCAGTATCTTGCAAATATTTACATATATTAAAATTTACAGAATGCATATATTTTTCATTAAAAGACAGTGATATCTCAGGAGATTTAAAATATCTTAATACACCTCTCATACAATTTTTATTCTTGTTTTTCTAAAATATTAAAAATGTCGGTAGAACGGTTAAGTATATAAACTAAAATACTAAAACTTTAACGGGCTCATAAAATGCGGTAATTTATCATGGAAAGAATAATACCAAAAATGGCATAATAATAACTGAAAGATAATTTCCATATTTTATTACTTTTGCATACATAAAATTAAAGATTACTCCATAAAAGCTGTTTAATAAATAAATGTATATTGCCGCTTTTGCAAGAACCGAATAATCCTATTACAATAGTAAAAAAGCAAATGTATTTTATCCAGACAGGTATCCGCTTTACTTGAGGGGAACATTTTAATCGTAATTGAATTTTAACTTGACATATTTTGTATATAGGACAATCATAGTGGTGAGCTATAAAAGGGAGACCCGACCAGATCTTTTAAATGAAATTTAAAATAATCTAATTATCAGCGACTGGAATAATTTAGGAAAAACATTCATCTTAGATGTATAGCGTTTTTAATGGTAGGTGAATAATATATAGCACATCATTTGACCCTAGAAATACGAAAATATCAAATACGTTTATTTACGATTAAATAGGCCAAATACATATTTAATATTCAATGTATAAGCCGTAAGATGCATAAATACACTAGACAACGATGATTTTTTTCCGCTAACATTGGAATTTGCATCGAACCAAATTCGAGGACTGTAGTTATAGTTCAGTAAATCCGTCAGAAAATAGGGGTTTGATGTCCAAAAAGTCGGGTAGTTTTGATTTTTGGATATGTTGTTAGTGAGAGTAAAATCTAAGTTTTTGACCTCAGCGCGTCACGTGGTACAATAAAATATCAAAATTTTGGACCTTTTCTATATTTTTTTCATAATATCTCCTCCTGAACGGTTGGTTTTACAGAAAATATTATCCCAAATTTAAAGTGGAGTAAATTTGTCATACTTGGAGCCCAAAACCAGCTCTGTAGCTTAAATAGTGACCGAAACACACGCTTTCAAAAATCACGATTTTCTCAAAATGTTGTAAAAAGAATTTTTCATCAATTTTTGTTGAATATTTCCTAACATAAGGTGTTTAGAGCAAACGTCAAATGGATCAATTTTAAAGGTGAGTAAATTAGCAACAAAAAAAGCACCATAGAATGTTTCTATGATTTGTAATTCAATACATAGAGTTCTTCAACGAAAGGGTTAATGAATGTCTGCAATCATAGAAAAATAGTCTCAAAAAATATGTACTAAGTTTTTATAGCAAAAGTTAAAACTTGGACAGTAGTTGTTTGATATAAACCATATATTATATGTTATTTAAATTTTTTGGCTTTTTGACGGCCACGACAGCATTGAAGATGAAGACAACACGCCATCATCAAATAACTTTATATACGAATATATAGAAGATTTACATCTTCAGCTCGATGAAGAATACAAGGATGTCCGTCTTAGTCCGTAAAAAGGCAAACACTTTAAATAACATGTATTGTGTGGTTTATGTCTAACAACGACTGCCCAAGTTTTAACTTTTGTTAAAAAAATTTAGTACATATTTTTGGAGGCTATTTTTCTATGATGTCAAAAATTTATAAACCCTTTCGTTGACTAAATGGATATTTTGAAATATAAGTCGTAGAAACATCCTATGGTGCTTTATTTATAGCAAATTTACTCGCCTTTAAAATTGATCCATATGACAATTGCTCTAAACACATTATGTTAAGTTTAGGTGTTTTACAACAAAAATTGATGAAAAAGCACAGTTTTTATGACTTTTTGAGAAAATCGTGATTTTTGGAGCTGGCTCAAACTGCGACAAATGTACTCTGCTTTAAATTTGAGTAGGATAATATTTACTGTAACACCAACCGTACGGGAGATAATGCGAAAAAACACAGAAAAGGTTCAAAATTTTGATGTTTTGTTAATATCATGTGGCGCGCCGAGGTCGAAAACTCGGATTTTACGGTACCCGCCCAACACTAACAACATATACAAAATTCAAAACTACCCGACCTTTTGCAGACCAAAATGTATTATTATACTGGACTATTATTTATAGAACGGAATAGAAAAAATGGAAGAAATAGTAGTTTAAATAAAAATGTTTTATATGCTCCAATAGACATAGTAGAATCAAGAAAAATTTAGTATTTTGCGTACTTGTAAATATGAAGGTAGTCTTTAGTGTCAATACGACAGACATAAAAAGTCAACCAACACATACTTTCACAGTTATATCATATTGACTATAACTAATAAGTCTGATACACATGGTTGTGTTTGGGACCCTACCTTTCCTGGATTTTCTGGCTGCTCTTCTACGGAAGTCTATTTCTGTTGCTTTTAGCTCTCTTACTGTTTTCTCTTTTAATGGCCGAATGTCAGAGCTGTATGTTATGCTTTCCGCGATGGAGATATAAATCCCTTTTTGTTTGTTTTTCTTTGTTATTGTTTTGTACTAAATTTAGCAATGAAATGACTTGTCTACCTTCCTGCATGGTCCTCTAGAATTTGTCTCATCTAGCGTCCTGTCATTCGATATTTTCACTACATGAAACTTGTGTCCGTTGTAGTGCTTAATAACTTGTCAAAGAAAACAGTATTGTTGTCCTCCAATCCACACTTTTTTTTTTTATTTTCACTGCCAAACCCCACTTTCTGTATTCCTTAATAAGTCCGCGGATTATCTGCTCCATGTCATCACATTTTGTGCAACAACAACTTGATCATCTGCGAATAAACACACTTGTTTTGTGGTCTGCTGGTACTCCCACACTACCGCATTTCCGTTTACATGTCTCTAGGGTATATTTCAGGTAGATTCTAAATAGCGCTAGAGATATATATCAACTTAAGCCATGTCACAAGCTCCGAAGCTCCCTGGCATTAGAGTAAAGCTGATATAGGAGGTGGTGATGGATTATAAGTAATATTGTGAGAAAATAGACGTTTATTATTATTATTGTGGCGAGGAGTTTTGACGTCATCTTACTTATTTACAGATTAGCAATTCACTGACTCACTTTTCTATTTGTCACTTGATTTTAAATGCTCCTGGCAGTCAGAATATGGATACGTAATGGTTAATTAGAATATTCATTTGTAGTTGAGCGGAATACATAAATCGTATGGTACCTATTCAATATTGCGACTCACTGCGCACTGAACTATTCGGAACTATACGATTAATTAATCCGGTAGTATCTATTCCAGTAACTTATTTGATGAAACAATATATGCGCAGCGTGTGTGTGTATTAGATATACACCTATTTCATGAAATTGTGTTTATTTCATACTTAACTGGATTTTTGAAGCAATGCACATATATTATCGCATAATATTTAAATGTATGCTCCCGGTATGGTATCGCACACGTACTTCTCGGAGATTAATGATATATACATTTTTCACACGACCCTCTTTTCTGTCATATTACCATGGCATATGTCTATTCCTTTACATACGCCACAACCGTATTCTCGCACTAAAATCGATAGCTTAGGTGAGATTCTTTTACAAATACAGTGATGTAGGTTATCATCAAACGTATTCCGAAGCCTTGAAATGACTTTTATACTACAATAACCGGCGAGATACTTGCCCTAAAATGTATAAAAGTTGCTATGCAATGACATATTTCAAACTTTTTTTGTATGTTATATTGTAAAAGAGTATTAGTCCTTTCCTTAAATACTATACAAACCTTTGTAGTTGCTTGACGCATGAGATACTTGTTTTACATTACGAAATGAATTAATAAAATATTTCTAACTAATAAAAAGAAATGTTTCTAAATTTTGATACAAAAGAATAAAACTCGCAATGTATACAAATTTTCGCCTATTACGACATTCTTTATTGTTTAATAGATACTCTTTTGAGAGTACTCAATGATTATAGTTAACTAAATTGTAAAAAATTAATGAAAATGCTGATAAATATAGAATATTGGGGATTGGGAAACATATTTTTCACATATTAATATTTTTTCCATTGTTGTAAGAGTATTATTTTTTTAAATATAAGTCTTAAGCTTTTATCTCTTAAGCTCTTATCTATCTTTATTGCCTTTTACATTTTTTTGTTATCGGAATATCTTAATTTTTTAATTAGCTTGATAAGTGGGGTTTTACAAATTAAGAGGAGGTATACAGAAACGCATATTAAATGATATATTAGACAATTGTTTAAGACAACTTGATATATAAAACAGAAGAAGCAATGGCGTGCTAGATTGCTTATCCTAAGGGGAGAAACCATACAAATCTCGAACGAGGTAAAGTATCTACGAGTAATACTAGACTCGAGGCTTATCTGAAACCGACATCTGGAAAACATTACCACAAAAAGCACAAAAAGCATCATTAATGAAAACTAGACGTTTACACGGGAAGCAATGGCGTTTAAGATCGAACATGATGTACTGGACAACATGGTGGTAAAACTATCCTAAGATATGCCTCGATAGTGTGGTGACCGAAGACACAACAAAGAAATGCAATTTTACAAATAGGCAAGATGGAAAGGCTTCCTGTTTGGGCTTAACGGATTCAACAAGGACTGGAGGCTCTCTTGGGCTTCCTGCCTCTTCATTTTGTGATAACAGGGAAGGCCAGGATGGGTGCCTTTAGGCTGCAGCTAAATACCACCAGTATCAAAAGAAGGGAGGGATACATGGTAATTGCATACCATGTGGGTGGAAATGTTCTAAATATGAAGACACATCACATGGTAAAGTGAGCCTTAAAGACGATATGAGGAAAGTTTTTCAGAAAGGATTGAACGAGAAAATGGTATGAACGGTATCGGAAGACGGGACCAGACCTGGTACACAGACATACTGGGACAAAAATCTACTATGCTTGTCAGAGCAAATACTATACACTAAGAAAGCAAGCCTTTGTGTTTCAGACAGAGGATTATGCCGTATTCCACTGTGCTATAGAAAACAATAGGAATGTCTTTGCTGATGAACTCGGTAGGAGAGGATCAGAAACAAAACTCATAGGTCCAGAACCAGCACTGGAGATAACAAAAGGTATGACCCGAATCCACATCAAAGACTCTATGAAAAACATAAGCATTACTTTGCACCAGTCCCAGGCAAAATCATGGTAAGAAATTTATTGGTCAACCATGCAACGAAAAGGCTACATATGACTAGGGAACGACTGCGAATCACAACTGGTTTTTGTACTGGTCATGCACAATGTTAAAGTACATCTGAACAAAATAGCGCTGTATGACGGATACCTTAGCTGCAGATTCTGCAATGAGGAGCCAGAAACCGTCAGGCATTTCCTACTAAACTGTGAGGCACTGGACGGGTGGAGGTAACGCATTTTTGGGCAACCGAACTGGGGGCGTAAGTCCGACAGGTATGGAAGGGAAAAAACAACAGTTTCTTATATGCATAAGCATTTTTCTAAATTATGTTATATTGGCTAGGAATAATTTACTATTTTTGCTAACATGCCTTCCTGAAAGTATAGTATTTAGACTGTACAGAATACGTTCCTAAGGACTGTTGGTGAACACCATGGATGTGTATAGGTTTTTGGAGTGTCAGATTCTTAAGGGCAATACTTTATACCATATATATTATTCAATTCAATTCAATTCAATTCAACAAACCATTTTAGTAATAACTTTGAAACACATATCTGCGACTGGTGTACTTCTAGAAGTCTTCAATTTCTTTTTTAATGTTTGCGCGTTGTCATTTTCCTATGTTTATTATTGGTGGGTCATTTAACTCATAGATCGGCATAATTTACCATGTGGCGAAGTTGGCTGTTGTTGCCAGTAAACTGCTGATCTTCTGAGAGAAGTTACAAAGGGTAGCCTGCCTTTACGTCAAGATGACGGTTTAGTTTAATTTTAACTACTGTTGGTAAACACCATGGATATGTATAAATTATGGAATTTGCGATTCCTAAGTGTCAGACTTCATGCTACACATATTCTTTCATATATACCTTTGAGAATATTTCACTTGTGAGTTGTTCAAATGGTGATAAATATATTCTATATTGGAGATCAACATATTTTTCAGATATTAATATGTCTTCCATCGTTGTTTCGGTATTATTGATTTTTAAAATAAAAACGGATTTTCTTGCTATCGGAATATTCGGGAATGCGTGATTTTTTATTTTTGTAAATTTGAAGAGGTTTCACAAAATTAAAAAATATACTAAAGCCCATATGAAATGATATCTTAGGCAGTACTTGATACAGACACTGGAAGAAACAATGATGTGTAAGATCTCTAAGAATGGAAAATTGAGATGGGGCAACACACGTGTTTCTTATGTATGGGCGTCCGGAATTTTTTATAAAAAAGTTGTTTTAAATTTCATTATAAATATTTTTCTCATTTTAGTAATCCTGTTTCCGATTTTGAAGTTGTATTTATAACAAAATTACTTCAATTCCAGCTCTATATACTTTTATTCTAAGAAATCTCTATCGAATGCATAATTTGCTAGATGTTTAAGAAAAGCTGCTATTTGATAAGAGTAGAAGTATTAACAGATGATTTCAAAAGTCTGTTAAATTCTCGAGGTCAAACATTTTTATGAACACGTTTCCAGACAGAGTGAGATGATTTTGTTCACCTGTAGAGCGCGCTTGATATAACATAGAAAATACTAAATAATGTAATACGAAATTGAGAATGATCGAATGACGGTCTCCACAAATATGCAACTCGTAATTTGCATCCACCTTAGATAGGTTCATACATAAAAAGGCGAATATGAATTGTATGGCAGATGTACCGGGTGTTTTTTTATCTTTGATATCATTTTGATTACCTGCAACTTTTTTGTTTTTAAAAATATCAGAATGAAGCAAAAATCATTTTGCATAGGTATCTATGAAGTTTTTTACGTTTTAAAAAATAAAACAAAACACTAACGTTTTTCCAAGATATTAACCTAACTTATATTTTTTTAAATGGAAAGCCCTAAATATTTTCGGATATTTCGCTTTTACATGAAATTTCAAGTATATTTTATAAAGCATACCCCATACCTATCTTCAACGGTTTGCGAAAAAACGGCGTTTAAACATGCAACAAAGAAAAATTTAGTTTTGTAACCCTGTTCTTAAAGATGTCGAAATCAAACAGAAATCATTTTTCATAATTATTTAGAAAGTTTATTTTTAATAAAACAAAAGATTAACGATTAACAAAGTAACAAATTATTAAAAAAAACAATTTTACAAAATTAAATTATTCTAAAAATGGCATGTTTAAACGCCGTTTTCTCGCAAACCGTTGAAGATAGGTATGGGGTATGCTTTATAAAATATATTTGAAATTTCATGTAAAATCGAAATATCCGAAAATATTTAGGGCTTTCCATTTAAAAAAATATAAGTTAGGTTAATATCTTGGAAAAACGTTAGAGTTTTGTTTTATTTTTTAAAACGTAAAAAACTTCATAGATACCTATGCAAAATGATTTTTGCTTCATTCTGATATTTTTAAAAACAAGAAAGTTGCAGGTGATCAAAATGATATCAAAGATAAAAAAACATACCTACAATGTATACAGGGTTTTTCACCTAACCCGTTCGTTAGAACTTTTCTATGTTAACGCCTTAGGACAGTTTTGAAAATTTGTAGCACGTAATGTTGATACTTGGTCTGTTAATATAAAATATTTACACTCATTAACCACTTTTGGTTATACAGGAAGTCATAGCCAACTTTGATTTTTTAAATGGAATGTTATATTTTTGATTGCTTTTTTAGATTCCTTGTAGAGTGCTGTAACACATTTAATTAGGTTTTATTTTGTGAATAATTAACCGTTTTTGAATTATTTTGATTTTTGTCAAATTTTTTGCTTTTTCAATGCACTTTTTAAAACCACATATCTAAGGCGTATTTGAATAGAATTACGTCATATTTCTACTGCAAACAGGGAAAGGTATAAGATTATGAGTAATGTCTAAATATTTAATAAATCTCATACAGGGTGTTCGACATTTATCGATTATTTATGTAATCTTAAATTTAAGAAAAATCGGTTTTTTTAAATGAAATAGCCTGTAGATGAGCACGCCCCAGTAAGTAGATGAATATCTTGCATCATACAGATATAGGTTTCCCTACGCCTATCTCTCACAGTTTTAGAGATATTAATGATTATTTTCTAAATTGAGCATTATTAGCAGTAAACTGTGAAAAAAGATCTAAATAGTTTTGGAATTACAACAATTGTTTTTGATCCATCAAACTTTGTGTAAGAATGTTAAAAAAGAAAATAAATAGCAAAACTTAGAATGGCTTTAATATCATATGAGATAACAAAAATAACCATAACAATCTAAAATGTGAATAAAATCAACTTATTAAAGACAAATAATGCGTTCAGAATGATATTCAAAAATGTTCAAAATGTTCTCCGTTCCGTTCTAAACATTTCATAATTCTTCTTCTTAACTCTGTTGTAGTTGCTTTTCTTACTTGCTCAGCGTTCAAGCTTCGAAAACCGTCTCTTACTCTAGCTACAAGCTGTTGTTTTGCACGGGAGACAAATAAATCTCATTTTTTATTTGACCCCATAAATAAAAATCAAGGGGAGTCAGATCAGGGGATCTAGGTGGCCATAGCGAGGGTCCATTGCGGCCAATCCACCTTTCCTCAAAGATATTTGTTAATTCCCGATATACCTCATGTGAAGAGAGAGCGGGTGCTCCATCCATTTGAAACCAACATTGCCGTATGAGATTGTGTGGTAAGTTATTCAAAAATTGCAGTACTACTTCTCTTAACAACTGTAGATACCGAACGCTCCTTAAATTCTCATTATAAATTTCGTATTCAACGCGGTTATTTACAATCATTGCGAAAACGTTGAAGCTAAAAGTGTCTTGAAAATTTGCTTCTGTAATGGCATGTGGATTTTGTTGTGACAAATGATGACAATTTCGTCTATTAACTATTACTTCACGATTAAATTTCGATTCATCTGTCCTAATTTTTGATAAGAAATCAGGATCTTCTTGTGTTTTAGTTATAATAAACTCGCAAAACTGAATTCTTCTATCTTGGTCTCCCGGACGAAAAGCCTGAACAGTTTGAAATGAATAAGGGTGCATCTTATTTTTCTTTAAAATCCTATGTATAGATGTACATGAAATTCCTTCATCTGCAGATGCCGCCGGTATAGAACTGGTTGGATGTGCATGAAAATATCCCAAAACAACGATTTCATTACCATCGTCGCCCGTAATCGGTTTTGGAACTGTCTTCTTGACTTGATACCAAAACGAATGAAACTTGACTCTATTCGCTTAAATTTAGTTTTATTCATTGCTGGTAAATGTGGGTATCTTTCATTAAAAAGTCGACATGTTCTATCAATTATTTGAAGAGATTTACCATGAATGTAGAATAAATTTAAAATATCTCTATTAGAATAATTATTGAATTCGTCTTGCATATTTGTGAACAACTTAAAACCAGATAGAAACGAAATGAACTATCTTTCAATTTTGACAGATCAAATTTACTTTTCAAGGCTTACTACTACGATTTTTCTTGAAAATGCTCAATTTAGAAAATAATCATTAATATCTCTAAAACTGTGAGAGATAGGCATAGGGAAACCTATATCTGTATGATTCAAGATATTCATCTAAATTTAAGATTACATAAATAATCGATAAATTTAGAACAGCCTGTATGAGATTTATTAAATATTTAGACATTACTCATAATCTTATACCTTTCCCTGTTTGCAGTAGAAATATGACGTAATTCTATTCAAATACGCCTTAGATATGTGGTTTTTAAAAGTGCATTGAAAAAACAAAAAATTTGACAAAAATCAAAATAATTCAAAAACGGTTTATTATTCACAAAATAAAACCTAATTAAATGTGTTACAGCACTCTACAAGGAATCTAAAAAAGCAATAAAAAATATAACATTCCATTTAAAAAATCAAAGTTGGCTATGACTTCCTGTATAACCAAAAGTGGTTAATGAGTGTAAATATTTTATATTAACAGACCAAGTATCAACATTACGTGCTACAAATTTTCAAAACTGTCCTAAGGCGTTAACATAGAAAAGTTCTAACGAACGGGTTAGGTGACATACTTGTATACATATACAAGTATGTGAGTACAAAGATTTGTGGCGAATCTAATAACAAGAACGGATATAAACAGAATTAAAATCTCGAGCGGAAGTGTGATACAGGATGTCATTCCGACTGACAAATATGGCCAGTTTAATCAAAAGTGATTTCTATATTTAGTTAGATACATTTGATTTATTTCCTATAATATCTAATAATGTAAAAAAATAAATGTTAATCAAACGTTAAATTTAAAGATACTATGAACAATACATATATGTATTGTACCTACTGCAGTTATATGGATGTGTGCTATATTTATCTTATTTAATATTAAATATGAATGATGAAGCAAATAATACGGGATAATAAGTAGAGTTGGGCAAGTTAAGAGAATATGAGAACTTTTTCAATGAGATTAGACAGACTCGCATTTTGTCGACTCTCGGGGGAAACCGGTAGGCAACACGGTGTTACTAGAGAGCCAACAAAACGCAAGCCTGTCTAGTCGCATTGAAAAAGTACCCGTATTCTCCTATTTTGCCCATTACTAATAATAAGTGAATAATTTGTTTAGGTAAAATTTTTGGATTAAAATTGATACTTCTGTATGCAGACACCTGAACTTATTTACGTTTTGCAAACACCGTTTTATACTCATACGTATTATGAGGATGTATTGTGATGACTCAATCTTTCGACATCGAGATTTTTGCAGATGTTCACACTTTGAAGCCGTGGTAACGAAGAACTGGTTTTTCAAACATGTTGCTTTCTCTCTTGCTTTCTCTCAGTACAAAAGTGCTAACAAAAATAAAAGCACTGACAAAAAGACTCATTGTCTTATCGAAAAACAGGTTCTTGCAAATATCTTTTAAATTATGCATTCTATACAATGTTACTTTAATTTTTGATCAGAACTGTATACTCCGGAATTTTACTTCCTTTATTTATATTTATAGAATTATCGTTATGTTTCCTGACGCTTGACGTTAGCAATTTGCGGTCGATTTATTTTTATCCATCGTGTTATTGTGTTATTATATTTAGTAGTATGCGTTTCTGTATTTTAAAATAAATACGAATTAATTGTATTATTTACTGAACTGTCTCGCCATCTGTTGGCGAAGAACGGACTGTTCGTTTAGTAGCTATCTATCTTTGCGACTCCTTTAGCGTGGTGTAGACAACCGAATGTTATGCAACCTTAGTTACGTCTGTTTTCTTTTCCTAACTAAACCCTTAATTAGGCACTTATCTCGTTCAAGTAAATAGTAGACCTTTTTCTTCCTTTTGTGGTTTTTAAGTATCGACGGAGTAAGTTGTGAGTGGGTGGCACCGCTATAGCAAAATTAGTTCCATCTTTTGTCGTTGTGAGTTCTCTGATCGGGGGAAATTGAAGCGTCACGGGTCACCTTGCATTTTCTCGATCTTTCGTCCGGAGGCAGATTTGACCCGACCCGTTATATGTCACTGCAAATTGTGGGCATATTGCCATTTTGTTCCGTAGAATTTACAATATTTAAGTGAATCAAATTGTAGTGAAGATTAGTATATATTACGTTTGATTTCTTTTGACGTACCGATTGATTATAATGGACGCGGTCGTTTGAATCATCTCTGGTAAGTTTTTTTGGGATTTCCGGTTAGTAGGATTATTCCTAATGCGTGTCGATTTTCCTGTGTTTTGTATCTTTTAGTTTCATGCAGAATTTCTCATATATATATATCAACACGAAAGATCGGGAACTGACCACGTGGCCCACCATTTTGATTTTATTTTGATGTGCTGAGAATTCCTTGGTAATTTACCGAAGAGCTATTTGTCTCCACCGATCCAGAGGGCTAAGGGATCTTTTATTCCTGGAGATCGTTTAGAAGCGAAAATTCTGAATTTTTCTTTCTATGTTCGACAAGATAAGTCCATTTGTATTACGTTATTTCTGGCATTATCTGTGTGTTAATCTTTAATTTACAATAGCTTAATTTTTGCATATTTTTAAAATTTAATTTCTTAATTTCATTGAGTACCTTTGCTCAAGTTGATAGTTTGTTCCTGAAGCATTCTTGTATTCGCCTTTTATCTTGTTTTATGTCTTCAGAGCTAAAGAACGTTGCTTAAATTCTTAATTTAAGTTGACATTTGAGTATTTTTTTTAGAATCTTGTCAGGTATTAGCGATTTGGCAATAGTTATATTTCGAGTTGAAGGCCTTACGCCGGATTTACTCTATTTGTATTTTTGAAACCCTCTTTTGCTAAATTTAAATAATTCTTTTAGTGGTATATATTCTTACGCTATATATACAGGCTAAAACTTACCTGTATTAACATAAATGTGTAACCGATGTAAAGCGGAGATCTCAGCTATCATAGCTTAAGTATATGTTAAACAATTAAACTGTTTGCGATATTTGAATGTTACACAGGGTACGAGTAAGTCTGTTATTTTAATTGAACCTTGTACATAATTTACCTTTTTTTTTAAATTCAGCAACCACTCGTAACCTACTATAAATTTTAATTAGTTTATAATTTATTTTGTTTTACATTCCTAAATCGAAATTTGATACAACTGTTTCTCAATAAAATTGTTTGTTAGTTGAATTCGTGGTTATGTCTTATCTTTTTTAACTGATTTTTCTCCTGGATCAAGGATCATTTTGGGGTGGGGAATATTACATTAAGGAGATGGCGTCTGTAAATTCATCCATCTGAGATTCCATGTAAATCCACGCCCACCAATACGACTGAGCAAGAGGCAGTTCCTTGCACCATCTTTATCATCGGTACGCAAGGGTAGTGACAGTTAAGGCATTCCTGAAGGTGAAAGCACAAAATTTTCCGAAACTTTAGTGGATTATTTTACGGTGTTGCAATTATTTTAGCTTGGTCAAACGTTTTATGCTATCATTACTGAACGGATGAATCATTTTAGTTTCTCGACGACGCCATTTGTCTGCCCCCTTGTTTGAATTTGTGAAGTTCAATTCTTAGAAGGGTGTAAAAACAAATTTATCTTGAGTGCAAAAAAATTTCAAATTTCGGACCGGAAATAACACTTTTACTCTTATCGAATAACAGTTCTTTGCAAATACCTCTCAAATTATGCATTCTATACAGATTTATTAGAACAAAAGTACTTAAAACTTATTTGAAATAACTTTTGTATACAAAAATCGGAACGCACAAATTTATAAGAAAGTCGTGTCGTACCCACACATTTTCTTATTTATAATAAATAACTTCTTCTCTAGCTAACGCAATTAAATTTATATGTTAATAGCATGAGTGACTCGTTTGCAGTGCATTATCTCGGGATATTGGGTTCATAATTTATTAGCATTCTTTTGAAACTCCTACGACTTCCGTCTTAATGAATGTCTGTAATTCGTACCCTATTGGCATTATATGTCTCTAGCTACCTCAATAATATTAATTGATGTCTTGTCAAATTAATATATGTTACGGTCCTGGTGATATTGTACATTAATGTTTATCGGCAGTATCATATACCAGCTATATATACTACACAAATACAAGAAGTTTAGGCATCTATCAATTCCCTATACGCGAAAACTACAAGTTGAAATATGTTAAGCATACGTACGTGAATTCTTTCAATCTAAAGTTCCTGCTTTATGTAACTCCGGGCGTAAGTATAAATTTGGCAAAGTTTCTAAAACTTATGGTAATCAATAACGTACATACGATTGAATTGTCAATATCTGCACAGTCTTTTTACAAAATAAGGGTAAGCTAATACTTGTCCTGTTCTGAAATGAAATTCGAGTGTGCAAATAAGTGAGTATATTAAAGGATGCTACATAAATACTAAAGAATGTATAAAAAAGTCATTTGCATTTTACTGAATTCGTCATTCTTCGATTTATAAAGAGATATTTCTTCATTTCGTTTCTGCCATATGAAATATACCTACCACTAACACACATACTAATTACAAACAATACTGTAGCAATCATTATTTGGTGCCTCATCAGTCATGAGTTATCCTTATGACGACTAAAACCAACAGTCACCCAGAAGGTAATAGACTATAAGAAAAATGTAATATACATTGCCCCGGCAATGCGGTTGTAAAACACATTATGTGGGCATATTAAGATAAATTCTAATAATAATTAATTAACATTTTATAATCAACCACTTCACATCACATTTTTTGCGCTATAAAATAAAATTAATATTTTAGAGCAAGCACTACTGATTATTTTATTATTTATCATGTGACGCAATAAAAAAATATATTAAACATTAGAAATGCAAAGTAAGTAATTATAAAAAATCCATATATGGATCAATAGTAACTGCAATACTAACAAAGATTACAATGTATAGATAGGAAATATCTACACATTGATGTCAGTCAGTTACAAAACTGCAATTATTGCAGGTAGGATCGTTATAATTTGATTTTTTTTTAACGAATGAGGTATTTTTATTGACGATGACACTTCATTAGGATTATGTCGCTTACGAAACGTCGTTTTTACTTTCTTATACGTAGTATAAGGCAGTATTGTGATGAAAATTTTCGACCTCGAGATTTTTGCAGATGTCCACGTTTTGAAGTCCCCTGATACCGAAAAAGTGGTTTTTAAAAAATGTCAACAAATCATCTTAAAAAGATTTTTCGAAATTCCAACCGGAAGTAGGTCTTTTACTCTTATCGAAAATCAGTTTTTTGCGAATATCTCGCAAGTCATGCTTTCTAGGCAGGTACATTACGAGTATAAAAGTATTTAAATTACAATTTTAAATATCTTTTGTATAAAAAAAATTCAAAATTCGGACCGGAAGTACCACTTTTACTCTTACCGAGTAGCGATTTTTTGCAGATATGTCGTAAATTATGCATTCTATATATATTTATTAAGAGTACAAAAGTATTTAGAGTTACATTTGCAATATTTTTTGTATAAATGAAATTTCAAAATTCGGACCGGAAGTGGCACTTTTACTCTTAGCGATTAGCACCTTTTTTCGAATATCTTGCAAAGTATGCATTCTATTGCGATTTATTAAGAGAATGAAAGTACTTAGAATAGGATTTTGAATAAGTTTTGTATAACATTTTTTTAAAATTGTATAGTTTGAAACGCTCATGCCTATAAGAAAGTCGTGTGGTGGCCACACCTCATTTTTTTCTTGATTCGAATACTAGAGTTTGATATTGATAACGATTCTAATATTAATTTAAACGGCAAAATTTTACAAATTCTGTCTGTGTATGTGTTTTTTTTTGTGTTCAATATCAATTGTCAATCATCAATATAATACAAAACTTTTGGCTGCACTTATATAAGAGCAATTATTATTTAATAACCCGTTTTGAGGGCAAAATAAAGAATGAGTTGATAAGAATCGATAACATGTAATGGGCATATGATAATAACGACGTAACCCCTAATTAAATCTGACATTTGAGTAACTAGAAATTGATGACATGTTTTACATTAAAATGTAGGAAAAATGTTTATTCCCAGTTGAAAATGCACAATTCGTATTTAGAAAATATTGCGTGATTGTGGAGCACCAGTTGCGAACATACACTAATAATCAATACCTTGTAATTTGTTACTTTGTAAACACAATACGATTTATCTCTAAATTTGTTGAATAAAGCAGACATAATTCTATTAGTTTATTGATAACATACAATAATGAACTAACTCTTATGTCGGAATGAAAAGGATATAACTAAATTTAAATAATTATTAATACATTAAAACTTACATTGTCAAGTAAACACTCTTACGGCTAAAGTTAATGCACTTTATTCCAAAATATATTATTGCCATGTTGCAAAAAGCTGCTGTCATGAATGTTAAATCTGAAAGTTCAATAGAATCCATTGAAAGTTATTTATTTCTGTTGACGCTCAACTGAATTTTTCTAAAAAGCATCCAAAGCAGTACTGATTCATGTACTAGTATAAAATTAACCCACAAACTTCTGAATATTCTGCATACGTATACATATAATAGCAGGAACTACATTTGAATATTAAAAGAAAGACATTATAATAGTATATTATGCAATGAGCATTTAATGATAGCTATTAAGAAACTGTAAGAAAATTACAATACGAGGCGAAGCCGAGTATTGTAATGAATGCGAGTTGAATACACTATTTTTTCTACGACCCCATTATTTTTTGAACATTCCATTCCATAAATTGAGGTTAAAATTTTCCATGCACCTTTGCGAATTTAGCTGGTAATGAATTGTTTGTGGTTACTAAGGCTTGTTCCATAATTTCTGGTGGATTCAAATTTTACATTTCACTGTCATTATCTCTCATTTTTACCGTTTATATTTTCAAGAAAGCACAAATTTTAAGTACTTATAAATTGCAGAGAACTGTCACATTTATTTAATTTGTATATCTGTCAGATATCCAGTGGCCATATTGAATATTATTTGAATATTGGAATGTCGCATTCCTATTGGATATAAACATGTATCGTAATGAAAAATCTGTATTCCTATTGGATATAAACTTGTATCATAATGAAAATCTGTATCGTAATGGACATCATTAAAGTACAGGTTCGGCATATCTAATAATACAATTAAAGTATGGGAGTTGAAAAAATACTTTTCATTATGGGATAAAAAGATATGGATAGAAATGCAGAATTTTTTCGATTTGGACCCTAGATTCTACTTTATTCTGTATATGCTTTAATAATAACAAGGCAAGTAGTGCAGAATTAAAGTGTTAAGATATTGGCAAAGGATAATAGAACATGGTGTATTAACTCAACGCTCTGCTATTATCCTGGCGAAATGAGATTTGTTGATGAGTATTTGTATGACAATTAGAATCGAAACATATTAGAGATCGAAAGGAGATATATTGAAATACATTAGTTAGGACCACAGGAAATAATTATTAGTCTAAATGATTTGGAGTGTAGCAGAGTGATTAGAATCAAATGACAAACGGTAATTGCAAAAATTAATTTCTTTTGTAATTTAACATTAACATGCATGAATAATATAAAAATTATCAGTGATTAGTTAATTAGGAAGTTATTTATTAATGAAAACAATTTAGAGAAAACATCATGATTGAGGGATGATTGTACAAAACTTATATTTTATTTCAGTCTATGTATTAATAGACATTGTACCGAAACCATATATGTATTTTATGTGATATAATTTATTTAATGGGAAAATGTAACAATCCTTGCACAGGGGGGGGGGGGGGTATAGTTTTCCTAAAGTAGTTCAAGACAGAGTCAGCTATAATTCTTTGAACCTATAAATTTCTCACGTATGTCGTCTTCTCGTTGAAAGATCCATTGTATTCTAAAAATTACTTGAAATAAAGAGTAATGAATAGGCCGCGGACACGAGCGAGCCATGACTCATCGCCCATGGGCGCACTATTGAGATGTTGTATTTTTAAAGAGGTTTTAATTTTATTTATATAATTGGATAACATGTGGCTGGTGATCTATAAAATAGAAAATACCCTACTATTTGTTCATTTTCTCTTCTATAAGACTTGTTCTCTTTGAATTAAGTACATCCTTGTAGATAGAAAACGTCCTTTCTACATCGCAACTGGTTATATTTGCGTATTTAACATACACAATTGCCGCAGTGTTAGTAAATCTGGATTTCTATCAAAAACTGCGTCTAACTTTTGCCGAAGGCCACATCCGAAGTCACTTGGAATTATTAATAGCCACATCTAATGTGGTTAATCCATTTTTTAATTTGAGATTCGATTTTCAAAATATGTGATTAGTTTAGGCAAATTTCCAAAGTGTTCCTGAAGGAATAACAACTGATTTTTTAAATTTGGGATTTGTGTTAGTTCCTTGCACTCAGAAATACGTCGAGCGTCGTCATTTAAACATGTATCGAAATTCTCTTCATAAAAACTAGTACCTTCCAGCCATGTTCCCCATCTAGTTATTATTGGCGAGGGTGGCAGTGACAAAGATGGAAGTTTTTCCCTGTAAAGGGCCACTCTCGATGGTGCTTTTCGGAAAACTTTTTTTAAAAGCGGATACAAGTCTATCAACTTCCGGATAGGAGACTCTGATATATACACAGATTCTGTCGAGAGTATGTGCTACACAAGTAATATGCAGCATATAAGGATATGTTTCCTTTAATAGTCTGCCTGTTTTTAACATATATACGCCACTGTCACTAACAAATAAAAGTATTTTTTCCCTGTACCTGTCGTCCGAATGAAGCATGTTGTTTCTCGTCAATGGTTTTAACAATTGTTTCCCCATCAATTGTATTTATAACTATAGATGCTATTACATATGCGATTTTTGGGCATTCTGTAACGATATTTTACAGACTTTGCAATAAATATCGGAATCACTGACAATGGACATACAATCAGTATGACCCTCGATTAACTCGCCATTGTTTCACAATGTATTTCTCGACGTTCTTCCATATCATAGTAACATACACAATATTCTAGATCTAAATAAATGATAACTAAAAATGTATGCGTATATTATTGAAACTGAACGAAATCCATTGCATACTTACGTCTAGATAATTGGGAGAAGTCGATTCAATGATACGGGATTAAACAGAAACTATTACATAAATTACGAAGTACGTAATTAACAGTCAAAACAATGAAAAAACGAAACTAATGTAAGTATGAATAGGTATACACATATATAACTCTATTTATCATGCGAAATATAAGGTAAATACAATAAATTTTAAAAACCACTGACGTTCCTATATCTCCGCCGATGAAAATAGGATATTTACGACTTAAGTGGACTTTTTTTGTGTTGTTTTTCCGTTAACATGTGAGTCAATAACAGATGTTGCAGTTCACCATATGAATAATGCGTGAATAATGTTATTCAGTAAATGTGTGTTCTTTACATTATTTCTTTGCTCCGTTGTAACTTCGTCGTAGTTTATCGGGCATGTCCGCGGCCTAGTAATGAATTATAATAGGAAATACTCACATGTATCTTGCAACAAAATGTAAAACTAGTTGTTAATACAACTGTTCCATAATTATACTTACCATGAAATATAAAAGAATACACACAACAAATAATATCAAAACCAAAAAGTATAACATAATATAAAAACACGGAAACACTTCAAATTCGAATAAAATACGACAGCTAATTGTTAAGAAAGTTTTTCCAACCTAAATATTCTAAAATTTCTTAAATTCTATTGACAACTTGGGCCGTGTAGAAAGATAATAAGGGAGGTATAGCCCACTAGAATCTGTACTTTTTTCAATGGTTGAGTAAATCAGCATAATGTAAATATTAGTCGAACGACCTAAACTGCTTCTTCCATAGTCTAATTTGCGTGCAAGAATTCACCAAAGTTGACTTACAGAAATGCAATGGAATAATATTTTATGAACCAATCCTGCTATTAAGGGTTTCATTTTATTTGTATGATTTTCTTGCCTGTTAAACGATAGGCATTTGAGAAAAAAAATTGCTCCCTCATTAAAGGGGTGCTAATCAGATCAAAAGATTGAAATACGTATAAATACTTGTAAATAAAATTTAAATTTAGAAACATAAACAATCTGGGGAATGTAGTTTACTGGGCGATAGATACTAATAGAGCAGAAATTCGAATGCAAATAATAGTGACAGGTAACAGTAATGATAAGAATAGGTAAAGCTGGCTGGAGGCGCATTGAATTTAGGTACACACACAATATTACCATTAATATTGATTTATTGGCTGATATAATAAATTAATGTTAGCTCATTGTAAAAATATGTAATTCGAATAATAAAATATAAAAAATACAAACATTGTAAAAGCACAAAACTTCTTAAGAAGCGAAATAAGTATACGAATATAAGCATAAATAAAATGTACATAAAAAACAACACAATCTAAAATAACAATATCTCCAGACATATGCTATTAGTGCCATTGTGAAACAAATGCTTTCAAATGAAAGTTAGACCCAATCATATTTTTTACTTTTTATTTTCATTTGTCCCATTTTATTTTTGTTGTATTTATTACCATAACTTATTGAAATCGAATACTATCATAGCAATCTCGAATTTCTCGTTAAATAAGAATTGATCTAAGTGTGACCATCTTGATTCTTTTTTAACTTGTATGGTAAAGTTGATTCCGTATTTTTTCGAAATATTGCAATATTTTGACAAGGAAGTAATAATGAAGCTGTGATTTTAGTGATTGATTAAATATAAAGCATACAATTTTCGCGTTATAAACTTGCTAAAGTTAAACGCCACGGAATAGAATCGCTTGCATTTTGATAAAATAACTTCCCCTTTTAACTAGATGTAAAATTTAATCCTTCTTCAATTTTATTAAACATACCTTGCAACTATTGCCAACGGTTTTTGGGACAGATGAAATTATTTTCATTAGTGATTGAGTATCAAGTTGTTAATTGCTTCAGGCATTATTATTTGTCATTATCCTACAGTAACAAAAGATATTATTCACATATTATTTGTCGAATACATGCAGTAAATCTTAGTCCAACTTCAATTTCAAGCAAGGAAACCGGTAACAGATTTGTTTGATGACTATGATAAAAGGGTCGTCTGTCAGCGACGACCTGCACGAATCATATCAAGCAACCCAACTTTAACGTTCATATGCCATCGGAAACTGGACCACTCGATTGCCGTGTTGCAAAATTCACACGAAATGTTCCAGAGAAAAAATTGTTCTACATGTCGGCACGATGCAATAAAGTTAACCGTTTTTTTCCAGACGTAGTCGACTATGGGCCATTGAGATCATATTAGAGAAATAATACAATTGTCGCCACTATAGCCAAATTACTGAGAAGAACATAGCCTTATTGGATCTTTGGTTTTAAGCGGAGGATAAGTGGAAGAAGACATCTTATTCAGACCAATTTTTTCCACTTACTCTTACAATTTCCTATTGCACAGCGTGTAAACAGAATCAATGGACATATAATATGGCGAGTAATTTGTCGTTACCACTCGTGCCTCACGAAAGCCTGCGCGGCTGCTATTGTCGCAAATTATGGCATCACCTCTCGTCGACCCAATACTAATTTCAAAGTTAGGATAATTTATATATAATGTTTAAAAAGGTTATTTGCAAGACAGATTTCTCTTTACTGACATGTCAAAGAAGTGACGCACTAAACAACAAAATAGTTTTGAATATATTAGTACACAGAATACTCGAATCGATGGCTGGTAAGAATGTTCCAATCGCTCGAGAAATAATAAACAGCAAAACAATTAAACACTTTACACTCGCAATTTATAGTAGATAGGTCCAACTGTTTTGACAAACGTAAGCGATACATGACCGGGCAATAATACATTAAATAAAAGATGTTTTTAATTTTTTTCTAATTAAGTGTTTAAAGTACTGTCAATGCTTAGAAAAGATTGCTTTGTCATGCTAAATATTTTTAGAATTACGTTAACCTTCTCTTATACTACTGGGATGTTTGTATTTTTTCTATGTACAGTGCGTTTTTTTGAATTGTTGCCATAGGGAATTGCATGTTAAAAATTCAACCCCGTGTTAACAATTGTTCTGATGAAAATATTTAAACCATTTTTGGAACAAAGCTGGAAGATTCTTTAAACTATCAGACAGATTACAATTCAATATTCTAAACTGTCGAAAAAATTTTGAAAAAATATTTTTGTGAAAGCATTTTCTTGCCACTATCATTTCCAGCAAGCTTTGATTTAAAAAATAAATAGCGAGAGCTTCTTGATGCTATGACTAAATTAGCTTTTGGAAGACAGAATACGTAAACATTTATTTATAAAAAAAAAGAAAAACGTAGAAACCATTATAGCACAAATAACTCATCAAATTAACAAAAATTATCAGTAATTATCAAAGGAATTGTTCAAAGTGTTTTCTTTCGACTGCTAGACAATGTCTCAAGCAATCTTGAAAATTTCTGCGAGTGTTTTGTAAAACTCGCACTGTAATGGAATTACAAGCTTCAGTTATTCTTGACCTTGGTTCCTCCACAATTTCTGGTTGACCTCTTACGAGGTTGTAAACTTGTGTTCGTAAATGCCCCCATTAGAAAAAATCGAGTGGTGTTAGGTCAGGACTTCGAGTAGGCCAATAGAATGGTCCACTTTGGCCAATTCAACTATCAGGAAATGTTTCGCTTAAAAACCCTCTGACGATGTCAGCAGAATGGGCTGGTGCTCCATCCTGTTGAAATATTATTTCTCCGTTTCATCTCAAAGCATCCACTTGCGGGCCTACCTCCATTTGAAGAAGATCTAAGTATTTATGCTGGTTCAAATTACCGTCAACAAAAAATGGCCCTACTAAGTGATTCCCTAAAATTCCAACCCACACGTTAACTTTATCATAATATTGCGTATGTGTTTCTTGTGTTCTGTAGGGACTTCCTCTTGCCCAAACCTGTCTATTTTGTTTATTTAGTTTCTCGTTTAATGTGAACGAAGTCTCAGCAGAACATAGAATGTTATTTAAAATATTTCGATTTTCATTAATTTTTTCCATCGAGAATTCACAGAATTCCATTATTGGAGAGTAATTACAGGGCAATAGTTTCTACACATTTCTAATTTTGTACGACTTGAACTTTTCCATTTTCAAGGCTTTAAAGTAGCTGCTTCTTGAAGTGAGAAATTCTTCTGCCAGAGAAGTAAGCGTGGTGGTGTCTCCTTCTTCAACCGCCACACAGATATTCATTCTTAAATCTTCTGTAACAACATACGAGTGTTTCTTGTGCTCATGATTTAAGCAATCCGTGGAACGAAAAGCATTGTAATATTTGAGTATTATAGTTTTACTCGGAATAGGGCGATCGGGATATATAGCAGCAAAATTCTGGCTGATTTCTCTACTGGACATACCTTCAATGAATGCTGTTACAAGTTCAACACGTTCTTTAGTTGTGAAAACCGACATTTTCAAACAATTATTCACAATAACCGGGTATTTGGCAAAACATGTGAATAAAATGATCTTTGTAAATTTTTGTTCTGATCTTGCCTACTAATTTTTTTGTCAAATTATATATGATCATTACCTTCAAGTTCGAAGAGTAAAATTAGTCAAATAAAACTGCTTGTGGTTGTTCAAACAATATGCATTCTGTAGTCTTATTGGTAATTTATTACTAAAAGGAAAATTAGCACCAAATCTGCATCGCCTCATAAGTTAACAGGGGTATAATTTTCATCATGCAATTCCCTATGACAGTCTTACGGGATAGAAATCAATTCATGTAGGTTGTTAAATAAAATCGATAAATATATACAAAATATGCGTTCAAAAATGTTTCTGAACTAATTAATGTAAAATAATAAACTAAAATATACTCATAATTTGTTCGATATTTTCCTTTGTTTAGTTGCTCCATGTACAATTCCACTGTCGGTTTCTCTAAAGGCATCGCGATGAAGTAGTAAAACCAATCAAAACATTACATTCGCATTTACAATACATGGCTCTAATTGTTTTGATCAACGTAATCTTAAGATTCATAACCCAGCTGCTCTATAGTAAAAAGCAATTATTTAATTAATATTTATTTTATCCTTCTATACGTTTTTGGAGATACCTTCTTTCTCTTCCCAGTATTTGTATGTAAATTTAACTTGATAATAATAGTTCAATTAATTATTACTGTTAGATGTTACTTTGTATAAATAATGCAAGTTGCTTGGTTATATCACGATATTTCCAGAATTTGTTACTGCAATACAATCGGTATCTTCATATTTGTTAGGTGGCCAAAGTGCTTTTTTTGCACAAGAGTAAAATTATCTTGAAACGGTTCATATAAACCAAATAGTTAGTCGATAAAGCGACTTTTAATTTCGACGAGAAATTCAAAATGGAATTATACATATACCTTTTGATTAAAAAAAATTTGGTTATGGTACAAATAAAACGCAACATAATTTTTATAATCAAAACTATTTGTAAAATATTAAAAGCATGACTCATCTTGTATTTGAAACGCTTTTTGATAGTTCTTTTACTAGCAATTACTTATTATGATTATTACTAGCAAGCCTGTAGCAAAATACACTTTACAAGGGGCCCTGTATGAATGCTGCAATATAAAACTCGATTATTCAAACATATTTTCCAAATCGCTATTGTAAAGTCTCAAAATCTTTGTTGACCTAGAAGTTGTAACGACAGTATATTTACGAATATTGCATATGGGAATAATGTCCGTTAGTAAACGCTAAATTGTATTAAAGTTGTGTGTGTATGTAAAGTAATTTTCAATAAAGTATTTCCCAATTCTCAGACATTTTCGAAAGACTGTTGACACACATATATACATGATATATCGCTGTTCATATTTTTCTTTTGAAAATAATTTGTGGAAATGATTGTATTTCTCATGTTTATAAATCACAATGTTTCAGCTCTTATATAATATTGAGCGAGCAGTTGATAAATTGTTCGACCAGTCCAATGTAGAAAATTCGGTTACGTGCCGGCAGAATGAGTTTACAGAAGCCTGGAAAGGACTGCAGAATAAACGAAGGCGGAGTCTCAACCATAAATTCTCTAAATACGTGCAAGATTAAACCACAAATCGCTGTTGTCTTACGGCTAATTCATTTATATCGATCCCCAGCTGCAGTGTCGAGATCAAAACCGCTGTTTAAGCTTCTCTAAGACCATATACCAAAGTTTACCTACTACTAATTAAATGTCTTCCTCTCCAGCTCTGAACATTTGTGTCTGTATACATGTACATTGCAGTTTACTGAACACTATTTTGAGATAAATTTTTGTCGATAATAATAACAAATTAAATGGAAATGATACAGCTGTTGCTAAAATTATAAAGCTATAAATTGTAACTAAGTGTTACTCTCTATAGATTATTAACTATACCTTCAATAGTAATACTGATATAAAATAGCAAGTAACTTCATAGTAAAGAATAAATATGTATTATACGGAACATGAATATACTGAAGTAGAATCTAAAACATTAATTTGCAATGATTTAATTATTTGTTTAGTTACAGATACAAATACCAATTATCTTTATATATTGCCGGCTCAGAAACACACATTACCTATAGTAAATTAAGAATATAGTATAACATTAAACAGATGGATTGCCGCACACTAATATCCACCCTTTTCTAGACAAAAAATTGTCTTTTACTTCAAACCATATTATCATATTCTAATGAATATAAATCAGAGTGTGCAGAAGTACATTTTATGAGTGTCGGATATATTACTGTAAATAAAATTATTTAAAATTATTTGAAGCAGTTTAATGATGTCTTTTATTATATATATTTTTTTATTATATAATCAGCTAATAAAAAAATCTCCTCACAAAATATGTACCGGGCGATTCAACGAACTATTAAGGTAAATTTATTCTTCAATACTTAATTTAATAAAAATTCGCACATCATATTCGAAAGTGTTGCCATTACTTCACCATTTAAATTTAAATAAATTTAAATTATATACATTTTACAGAGTGATCCATAAATCAGTTGCACAAGAAAGATTCTTTTAAATCGAATGCCCCATATATAACATCATAAATTTCGTTTCAACGTTAAAATAGGAATGTTTTTGTTTAAAGAGACATATCCTTCTAATTGTTTATAATTCAATTCAAGAGTATCATAACAGAACACGAAATCATCTAGAATAGCGTACACTTACACAAGCTGTGACAAATAATATTTATACCCAGAACTTGTACTAATATAACTTCGCAAAGGCGTAGCAACAAGAGGACACGATAGATGTATTTTTATTTATTTGAAATGGAACACCAAATATTTCCTTACAGAATTATTTTAAGTTTTTGACATCTCTTTTTTGTTAAGTATATCTTCAACATTCAAATTTATTTGAAAGTGTTATTCATGATGCAGTGAATATCATTAGTGGGTGAAAAGCAGAATAATTAACAGTAATTATAACTCCCTGTACTTGGTACAATGCAATATTATTCTGTAGAAAATTCGCATCGTGTGCGTTACATGAATAAATAAAACGTGTGCTTACATAATGTTATTAATTAATAGTTACTCTACTTTCTTGAAGAGCAAAAAACTAGATTTTATTAGAAGTCTAAATAGAAATGTAAGGTAGCTCCAGCATGCTGGAGCAGCAACATATTACTATAACAACGCCCTTCAATTTTAAAGCGTTACTTTTTCTGAGAGATGGATAGGACGAGGTAATTCCATAGAATTGTCGCTAAGATATTATCTTACTGCATTGAAGTTTTTTTCTATAGAAATATAATAAGGACAAGGTTTGTGAGGAGGAATCAATAAAAATAGAGAATATGAAAACAAGAATAAGAATTGTTTGCCGAGATATATTTGCGAAAACATTCCAAAGGGTAGAACAGCCTTTCGGAATAATCGTTCGTAAGTAAAACATCATATCTTTGAAGCTTTAATTATTTATTACTTTGCTTTTTTAATACACTTTAAAATATATCATTTTAGAATAATTTTATAAGTATTTACAACGTTTTCATTACTTTATATTGAATGTGGTGTTAAAAGTTGATTGAGTATTTTCTTGACCATTGCAGAGCAGTGTTACTTTTAATCAACCAAAAATAAAGTAGGTTCAGGTGTAAAAAATATGATTGTGTTAAGAAACATATTTTCTTCCGGTTTAAATAAATAAAATTTTTCAGGAAAACAAGGAATGTAAGATTTACAAAAGCAATACAAGTAATATGTAATACTAACAGAACTCAATAACGCGACGAATTTTGTTGTTCTTTTACAAAAAATATAGGAAATTTTTTCCATCAATATAATTCAAGAACAACTGATTTTTCACGGCTTCCGTGAATCTTTCTACTCTATGAAGATTTCAATATGATCTTGAATATCTTCCAAAATAGCGCAGATAAGTATAGTATATATTAAACAAGAGAAGTATGTGTTAAAAAGCTTAATAAGATTTGGACAAAATATTGGGTGTTTCATAAAAAAAAATCAGGTTTTCTGATTTAAAGTTTTCTCGTTTTGCCATGCCTTTGTGAACACTTTCTATATATTACAACAACTTTTGAGTATGTATAAATATCGTTCTGTCATGGAAACCTTCAATTATAAGCAATTCAAGAGACATATGTAAATGTCACATTCTAACTTACGTATTAGTCTATATATTTTTAGACTGTGAAGCAATAACAACCACATCTTGCAACTATTTTTAGTTTGTGTATTTAACATTAAAGGGTAAACTTAGATACTTTATTGTGTAATCGCGAAATCAACTTGTATATGAATAAGTTATTTTTTGTGAAATGTTTGTTTGAAAATAAATGTTGATAAAGGTTGGAGACCTGATTTGCTTCACCAGCGCTTTAACCACTTATACCTAATAATAAGTCACGTCGTAACTGCATGACCATTTTATTAAATAAATCCAGGGAGACCAAATAGTTCCGCACATTTGGAAATAACTTTTAATATTGTTGTTTTTAAAGAAAGTCATTAAGAAAAGTTGTTTTTCTAAATGTCGCATTATACATTTTTTTCTATTAAAAATATGTTACTTTTGCTTATTTTAAATCACATCTTTTGCGTGGGTTGCACCAGAAATTCTCGGGCAATTTTTTGTCAAGGTTTTTTTTTTTTAATTATTATTTAAGGCGCGGAATCGAGCGAGCTAAACTACCACGGAGCTACAACCGAGCAAAGAAATAATGTAAACAACTGTGTGTTGTTTACATTATATCTGAATAGCACTAATTCATAGGGCGAACTGCAACATCTGTTTACGCCCGAGAAGTGCCCGAGAATCACAGCAAAAAACTGCCATAAAATAAGGAATTTATTAGTAAAATTCATTCTACATCGGCGTAGATAGCCTGAGGGGTTTTTAAAATTTATTATATTTACCTTATATTTCGAAAGAGAAATAATGTAAATATGTAATATATACTTACTGTTATTTAGTTTCAATAACATACACGTACATTTTTAGTTATCATTTGTTTAGATCTAGAACGTTGTTTATGCTCCTTTTTCTAATATGAAAATGAATTGTCAGTGATTCCGAAATTTATTACAAAGTCTGTAAAATATCGTTACAGAATGCCAAAATATCGCACGTTCGTCACTTAGCTTTGCTAAAACATACACATAAATAGTTTTTATGCAGAGAATTTCGATAGTTTACAAAATTTCGTTACATGTTTAAATGACGATGCTTGAAGTATTTCTGAGTAGAAGGAGCTAACACAAATCTCAAATTTAAAAAATGAGGTGTGGCCACCACACGACTTTCTTATACGTATGAGCGTTTCAAATTATACAATTTTAAGAATTTTCTTATACAAAACTTATTCAAAATCCTATTCGAAGTACTTTCATTTTCTTAATAAATCGCTATAAAATGCATACTTTGCAAGATATTCGAAAAAAAGTGATACTCGCTAAGAGTAAAAGTGCTACTTCCGGTCCGAATTTTGAAATTTCATGTATACAAAAAATATTGCAAATCCAATTCTAAATATTTTTGTACTGTTAATAAATATATATAGAATGCATAATTTACGACATATTTGCAAAAAATCGCCATTCGGTAAGAGTAAAAGTGGTACTTTCGGTCCGAATATTGAAATTTCTTTTATACAAAAGATATTTAAAATTATAATTTAAATACTTTTATACTGGTAATGTACCTGCCTAGAAAGCATGACTTGCGAGATATTCGCAAAAACTGATTTTCGATAAGAGTAAAAGACCTACTTCCGGATGGAATTTCGAAAAACTTTTTTAAGACAATTTGTCTCAAATCTAATTTTGAGTACATTTGAGTTATTTATAAATTAGTTTAAACTTAGTAACTGACGAAATATTTGCAAAATTCGATTTTTTCACTGAAGTAAACTACTACTTCCGGTCTATCAATTTTACTGAAGAACTAATCAGATCTCAAGAGGGAGATTGTACACGTAAATACAAAATTTGGAATAGATATCTACAGCGGTTTGACCGCTATCGTGGTCACAGACAGACAAACACACAGACACACAGACATTTTTTAAAAACCACTTTTTTGGTATCAGGGGACTTCAAAACGTGGACATCTGCAACAATCTCGAGGTCGAAAATTTTCGTCATCACAATACTTATACTACGTATAAGAAAGTAATAAAAAATCAGTTGTTATTCCTTCAGGAACACTTTGGAAATTTGCCTAAACTAATAACATATTTTGAAAATCGAATCTCAAATTAAAAAGTGAGGTGTGGCCACCACACGACTTTCTTATACGTATGAGCGTTTCAAACTATACAATTTTAAGAATTTTGTTACACAAAAATTTAATAAGAGAATAGAAGTACCTATTCTAGGTGACATAATGAACATATGACATTGACATAATGAAAGGTACCTATTCTAGGTACTTCTATTCTCTTATTAAATCGCTATAGAGTACATACTTTGCTAGATATTCGAAGAAAAGTGCTACTCCCTAAGAGTAAAAGTGTTACTTCCGGTCCGAATTTTGAAACTTCATATATACAAAAAATATTTCAAATATAGCACTAAATACTTTTGTACTCTTGATAAATACATATATACACGTTAGACAACCCAGGTTCTCGGCATGATCTAAATATCGTATATGAAATGGTATAGGAAATAGTCGTACGGTGTTGCCGTCGCAGTTCTTAATTCAGCCGTCCCGTGTTTAATATTTCTAATATTTCAGTACGGATCGAGACGCGCTGAGTATGTTGTTGCCGATTCAGTAAATATTACGTAAATGCTAATCAATAATAATGAATGAAGCGATATTTCTCATATTAATAAAATATTGGTGTAGATATTTAGAATGTGTAATACTGACAAAGTGTTTATGTACATTTTTCTGTCAATTTATCATTACTTCAATAATTGACAGATAAATGTACATTAGAAATGATCGTGTCAGACGGGCTATTACACCTAACAATTTAAAATATGGAGTTTCACATTTCTTTGTGATGCCTACTTATACAACAGAGGAGCGAATAAGTATCATTAAATTGTATTATTCTTCTCCAAGTGCAGAAGCAGTCGTTGGGCGTTTTGTGTTTACGTATCCCGATCGACCAGTTCCAAATCGTCAAACAGTTTTAAATATCGTTCATCGTTTCGAAAAGTCCGGTTGTATTACTGGCTGTTCTAAATGCAACAATAGCGATCGGCAGGGACGTCCTTTTTCTGACGAAAGAATGGAGCGGGAGGTGCAAGTATGTGCATTTGTTGAAGCAAATGAACCGTATTCGAGCCGTCAAATATCCGAAAACGTGAACATTCCAAGAACTATAGTTAGGAATATTTTGAAGCGACATAAATATAAGTGCTTTAAGACACAAAAGAGTCAGGAAATTTTCCAACATGATCAAGTTAATCGCCTTGACTTTTGTGAGGCTAAGAGGGAAAAATGCGACGAGGATGATAATTTTGTCTGAAATATCTTGTTAACGGATGAATCCTCTTTTTCGCTTTATGGTCGCCACAATCCGTCGTCCGATATTGGTCTCGGGAAAATAAACATATCAATTTAACAGCAAAAACGCAGTACCCACAGAAGCTAAATGTCTGGGCAGGAATTCTGGGTAACCATATTATGGGACCATTTTTCATAAATCGCCTTTAAACGCCCAGACATACTTGCAATTACTGCATCATGATATTATACCTGCTGTACGCAATGTGACTGGTAATCTTGAGGAAATTTGGTTCCAACAAGATGGGTGTTCAGCCCATAACGCCAGAATAGTATTGGAATTTCTTAATTTAAATTTTCCTCAACGCCTCATTTGCACCAGGGGCAATATACGCTGGTCACCTTCATCTGCTGACTTAACACCCAACGATTTTTTTCTGTGGGGATTTTTAAAACAAATGACTACGGATATCAACACGAAAAGCCTAAAACATTACCAGAGTTACGAATGCGAATTACACAAATATGCAACAGCATTCCACCCCAAACTCTAAATAATGTACGTCGAGAATTTTATGATAGGCTAAGTTACTGTGAAGCGGAAAATGGAGGGATTTTTGAGCGCTTCATTAAATAATATTAGAATTTTTTATTAATTTTTTACATCATTTAGAATGCATTTCTTTTGTTTACTGTTTAGAATTTAGCTTGTATTTATTTTCTTCAGAATACATTTTATTGTATGACAAAACGCTCTTTAAATTTTTAAAATATGAAAATACTTTGTCAGTATTACATATTGTAAATATCTACACCAATATTTTATTAATATGAGAAATATCGCTTCATGCATTATTATTGAATAGCATTTACGTAATATTTACTTAATCGGCAACAATATACTCCACAGCGTCTCGATCCGTACTAAAATATTAGAAATATTAAACATGGGACGGGTGAATATAAAAACTGCTATGGCAACACCGCACGACTATTTCCTATACCATATTTAGATCATGCCGAGAACCTGGGTTGCCCAACGTGTATATAAATATGTGAGAAGTTTCTTGAATTAGCGGCGTATTAATTAATTGATGACAATTACTTGCATTATTCAAATGTTAATGATTTTAAGGAAAAGAAACACACCACTCCGAGGACTAACACATATGCATTAGTTTCATTTATCCACTACAACGTGAACACTCGTCAGCTCGGCAACTGTAATGTGTTCGTTTTCCTATCTACCATCATATATATATATATATATATATATATATGTATAGAATGCATAACTTACGACATATTTGCAAAAAATCGCTATTCGATAAGAGTAGAAGTGGTACTTCCGGTCTGAATTTTGAAATTTTTTTTATACAAAAGGTATTGAAAATTATGTTCTAAATACTTTTATACCCGTAACGTACCTATTTAAAAAGCATGATTTGCGAAATATTCGCAAAAAACTGATTTTCGATAGGAGTAAAAGACCTACTTCCGGTAGGAATTTCGAAAAACTTTTTAAATAAAATTGTTCTCAATTTTAATTCTAAGTACATATAAATTCTTTATAAATTTGTTTAAACTTAGTAGTAGTAGTAGAAGTAAACTGCTACTTCCGGTCTACCGATTTTACTGAAAAACTAATCAGATCTCAAGAGGGAGATTATACACGTAAATACAAAATTTGGAATTGATATTTACAGCGGTTTGACCGGTATCGTGGTCACACACAGACGCACTTACAGACATTTCTTAAAAACCACTTTTTCGGTATCAGGGGACTTCAAAACGTGGACATATGCAAAAATCTCGAGGTCGAAAATTTTCATCTTCACAATACTTCCCTATACTATGTATAAGAAAGTAAAAATGGATTAACCACATTAGATGTGGCTATTAATAATTTCAAAAGTATTCCAAGTGACTTCGGATGGGGCCTTCGTCAAAAGTTAGACGCAGTTTTTAATAGAAATCCAGATTTAATAACATTGCGGCAATTGTGTATGCTAAATACGATGACATAAAAGAATATATCCAGTACGCACATATAACCAGTTGCGATGTAGAAAGGACGTTTTCTGTCTACAAGGATGTACTTAATTCAAAGAGAACAAGTCTTACGGAAGAGAAAATGAAGAAATAATAAGGTATTTTGTATTTTATAGATCACCAGTCACTTGTTATCCAATTATATAAATAAAATTAAAATCTCTTTAAAATTGCAACATTTCAATAGTGCGCCCGTGGGCGATGAGTCATGGCTCGCTCGATTCTGCGCCCTAATTATTATTAATTAAAAAAAATATTTTTACATCATATAATGGAGCGTACATATAGCGCATTTTGTATAAATACATTCTTCTGCAGAGCACAAGTACTAGGAGTTTTTTAATGACAAATTTGTAAAAGTAAATGTTGATTTTAATAATCACCTAATAATTAGACATTAGTCTATAAAGAAGAAAATGTAAAATGCTTTTCAAACAAGGCATACATTTAGATTATTTGATATTTCACGACTAGAATAGTAAATCTATCAAATTTTAAGAAAAATTAAATGCTTGGGAATGAAAACCATTAAAATAATTTAAATTCAGATGTGCTAAATTTCCTTTTATAATTTTTTTTTTAAATTTTCCCATTAAACAATGACGATGCTGGGCAATTGGCTTGAACTGTCAACACTCGCAATATCATATTCGACAAGTTTGAGCATACAATTTATAATAATAATTCGGTGTAACGGCTTTAACATATGACATTGACATAATGAAAGGCATATACCAGTGTAATATTTTTAAATAAGACTGGGTAACAATACAATCAAAAGTGTATAAAAATATAAAGTAGGGAAGCACCGAAATGTGTTTTTCAGAAGATACAAAAAGGTGTTGACAAATTCAATTCAAAGTGTAAACTGCCGATGTATGGTGTAAAACATACAAAGAGAAATAGTTGTTTACTATGTTCTGAAGTTTAGGAAGGGGAAGTAATGGAAAGTGAAACGTAAACAAAATAATATATATTCTAAGCGGTGCTCATATGAATACTCGCATCGTGAATTTGACTGACACCAATATTCGCGGTTATTTCAAGCCATATTAGTCGCGTTTATTTATTAGTTTATCAATTTAGTCTTGAAATTTGTTTATGTTTCTACAAAGATAGGAAACTCCTTAATAATCAAATGGACGCACTTATCGAGCACCACCTAGGGAGTTTTTCTCCAACTATACGTAATTTGAATAGCTTTGGTGCAGTATATTTATTTTTCACATTAAATTATTTATGCGCGTTAATTGATAATAAAAAATACGTTTTGTTGCATACATTACATTTATTAGTATAATACAAAATCTATGGCCAGTATTTATACATAGAATCTGTTTTATTATGTAACTTACGATATCTAGTGCTATTCTTAGACAAACTAAAAATTATTTATAAAATATTGATTTGCATTTTACTTTGTAAAAATAATTTCAAGTAAGCTTTTTCATATAAACAATGTATAAAGTAAGGTAATAAAATATTTTAGCAGTCGTCAGAAGTATTTTAGATAACTAAGCATCAGTACAATTTATAAACAAGAAATTATTTTAGAATATAAAATAGGTTTACTGCGAATATTACAATAAAAAAGTATAATTTCATAGAAAAAACAAATACTGACTTACAAATATGCATATGAGTTTTACGCATTATTGGGACTTTAATACCAGAGTGGCCCCCTTGCTTTCTCTAAATGAAAACTGAAAAGCACTAAATATATATGAATTAACCTTTGCACTGGAAACATATAGGAACACTCAAACAATGTCTATTATAACGTTTACTATAAGGAGCTTGTGAACACTAGGATATACTATCTCATTTAGTGAAGCACTCCTTCAAAAACCAAAAATTCACAAACAAAATAAAATAATAACAACATAACAAAAACAAGCTCTCACAAAATCGAGGTTAAATGAGCTAACGCCTCTAAACTAAAATTGCAACTACGTACTTTCCAGTCACGGCACATGAGATGCACATTCCATATATAGAGTTTTTCCCCAACTGCAACATAAAGTTGTGTCTATGGAGTTCCATTAAAGAAAATACCCCCTGCGCGTTGGTTAATTTTTGGCCAAGATTCTTTCTTCTAAGAATATTGGCAAAGTTAAAATTCTTTGTTGAATAAACATGGAATTACCAACATAATCCAACACTATCATTACCAGAATTATACTTTTCTGCACGATAACTATAAAAATTTCGGCAAACGGATTTCATGGCGCAACAGGGTTTTAGATGTTTGTGCTTTATATATTGTGAAATCTATTTGGTAAGTAGAGCACTATGGTATTATTCGACAATACCAAGGTTTATTTATTAATAATATTTCAAAAGCGATTTGTTTGGAGAGGTCATCATTTGTAACTTTTTACCAAATACGGAAAAGTTCGTATTTTTGTTTCGAAGGTTGAAATAAAATTTGTTACTAGAAGGTCAACTTACAACAGATTCAAAACGCAAATTAGTTAAAAGTTATTCTATATTAATACTAAAGTACTAAATGTCGTGCTGTCTCCTTATATTAATCTACACAGTTTGGAAAAGCACTAGAAGATATTGTTTGTAACACAATTTACTCCATGAAGCCTGTAGTGTAAATAATCTATCTAATAATCAAAAGTTTGCGATTAGTTACAAAAACCAGTTAAAGGCATAAAATTCGAGTGAAGCAATGGTAATAGATTTCTGTTCCCAAACTCATGTTCCCTTTTGAATATCATCTTAATGGGATACGGTCTATACAGATAACAAAAAATTTTGAAATACTTGATATCAGAGATATAGGTCTATAGTTATCAATATCTTTTTAATATCCTTTCTTATAGACAAATATAGCCTATTTATATATACCCTTACCAAAATGCTCAACAATTAAAGACATTTTAACTAAATAAGTAGAAAAATTTTCCTAAATTTATTCAGGACCAAAGTAGGTAATTCAGAGTCAAAGTGGTGTTTAGGTTTAAAACCTGTAATTATATGGAAAAGACTTGCTATAGTAGTCATAAGATATTTCCTTATTAAGCCCGTCGCGTATTCCTGGGATGAATGTTATATACATGGTGAAATCATAAGTGAATTGACATTTTTGCAATAAAATTTTTCATATAAACAACCATCAGCAAAGTAGAAAAACTGTATATTGCAAATAAAGTATTTTGCAAATTCGTATTATTTGAAACAATACTAGCTGTTTTCAGGAGCGGAATTGTTTTTAAAATATATAGTATTACATCTGTACTTAGTTTCTGCTTTAGCTCTGTGAAGCGTAAAATATTGCGACATTTTGCTGTGAATTTTCTTTTCCTGGAGTGAAATTATCAAACTTTAAATAATTTTTCAAAAATACTAATTCGGACCGATTCCTGAGATATACTTTAAAAGAAAATGTTTATTTACATGGTATAAACAAGCAAGACGAACAAAATTATTTTTCATTCTGAACATGCAACTTTGTATCATCGCTGCTTTCCTTGTTTCTATGACACTATAAATTGATAATTTTAAGTTTCAGTAAGTCGACTACCAAACTTACGACACAGCATTAATCAGGTAAGAATTTACCTCTATTTCGCGATTTTTAAATTAATCTAGTTTCGAGAAAGTTACAGTTCATTTAACTGATAAGGCAATTCAAACTTTACAGGATTTTATTTCCTTATTAAACGTAAACTTCTAACTACGAATATCGATTGAACAGCGGGGTCTAAGACACTTTAGCAAGGGCATTTCTTATTTAGAATGTTAACTGAACTTCTTCCTTTTTGTAATGTGGTAATTAACTTCTTATTTAAGTTATTAGTTATTCCAATCAATTGATTAAGTCTTGTCTTATAATTGGTATGTAAACAAATGTAATAATAAATTTTTTTAGATTACTCTCTAATAATAATGTATTACACAGAAATTAAGAACATAATAATATGATAGTCTCTAAAACCAGACTGACTCTACTTAAATATGTATAATTCACATTCAAAGCCAGTTTGTAGCTGCTGTTGATAGAAGCTACAAACTTGCTTCGCTTTTCCAATTTCTCATTTTGTTATTAGTTTGCGGTGTTTTCAATCACAGTTCCTATTTCAAGATAACTTATGCATCCATTTTATACATTTCTTTAAGATAATGACTACGAGTAATTTAATGTTTGTACTGGTATGCCTAACTAAAATTGGCATTTACACAGTACAGTTGACTAACTACTGTTGCTAAACACTATTGGACATGAATAGGTTTTTGAAGTTGGGATTCTTAAGGGCAAGATTTGTATTTATTCCATATTATTTCAACAAGCACTTGGGCCGAGCTATACCGAAGAGAACTGAGAGCTTGAAACATATGTCTATAGTAGCCACTCACACATAGTAATTTCAATTTTCATTTTCACTTTATATTTTTTCATTAGGAGAATCTTTTAAATTTATTTTGTATTATACAGACAGTTCCATAACTTGGTGGCTGAGTATAGTTACAGTTTTTTAAATGGAGCACCCTGTATATATATATATATATATATAAACTTGGAAAGAAGTCTCTGCTGTCTGAATGAAGAATTAAAAGGAATCGTTAGGGGATCCAGCATAAAAAACATCTACAGTTACAAAGTTCTCTATTTATTGCCGATATTTCGCATTACATACTAATGCTTCTTCTGGGCTTAACTACAATATTAATATGAATTACAGTATTGAAATTTAAAGTAGTAATAAAATAATCTATTTAATATTAAAATTGACTCACAATTTGAACTTTTTTGAGAGAGAATCGCATCTGACTATGAACTATGTTGTTTTACGCAAATCGTTTCAGATAACATATTAAAAAACTTTTTTAAAAAACTGGTACGTATAAATTTAAAAAACAGATACATGTGTTAATAGAGTATTAAAACGGACAAGAACATGTTTACCCATTGACAGGTGACAAATCAATGAATTGATCTGTAAGGGACAACCGTATCCAAGCTGCCTACAACTTTAATATGATATTGACAACCTAGTGTGTTCAGATTTAGATTTGTTAAGAATAGAAAAATATATATATATATATTTTTTCTATTCTTTGTTGCCGTATTTATATATTATTTAAACTCTTGATAAGTATTCGGCATTTTCGGCAGAAATTAAATAAACATACATTAGTTTATAATGATGTTTGATTTATTTAACGTTTCGACCTTTCTTTTGGTCTTCATCAGAAATAATAATAGGTAAGAAGCAATTTTTCTGAAACAACATACACCATGTATATACAAAATGCGATAACATAAAAATAATTTGATATATACAAAAAATATAAGAAAGATATTAAAAATGAGAAAACTTACTCCAAAATATGTAACAACAGTGTCGTCCTAATAACTTTAATAAAACATGCACAACAATAAAATACATTCAAAGGGGTTTTAAAATTTAAAATATGTAACGTCAAACGATTAAGATCTAAAATGTCAATGAAATGTCTACAATGCTGGTTTAGTCTGACATGGAAACGGCCAAAACCACAACAAAAACGGATAAAATGTATTTATATGAATGTATGTATGTTAATATTAATGGGTTTTGTGATTATAATAATTGTCGGTATACTGTTGACAAATTCGAGATTTCTCCTCCGTCATTAACTGAGTTTTGATTTTTGTGTATTTCAATCATCTCTAAAATGTTTCTTGACTTTGTATTATATTCTTTATGTAACACTGAAATGCGATCAAAATCAAATGTATGTGAGAACAGGTTAGAGTGTTTCTTTAACGCCGTTCTATTTTTTGCATATTTATGTGCTTTGACTCTTTCATCAAGATATTGTTTGGTCTGGCCAATATAGATACCTTCGCAGTCTTTACAAGGAATCTTATAAACAACATGTGTTTGTTTTTTTATATAAACAACATGTGTTTGTTTTTTAAAAAACAAACACATGTTGTTTATAAGATTCCTTGTAAAGACTGCGAAGGTATCTATATTGGCCAGACCAAACAATATCTTCATGAAAGAGTCAAAGCATATAAATATGCAAAAAATAGTGTTTGTTTTTAAGATTCCTTGTAAAGACTGCGATAACATAAAAATATCTTGAAGAAAGAGTCAAAGCACATAAATATGCAAAAAATAGCACGGCGTTAAAGAAACACTCTAACCTGTTCTCACATATATTTGATTTTGATCGCATTTCAGTGTTACATAAAGAATATAATACAAAGTCATTTTAGAGATGATTGAAATACACAAAAATCAAAACTCAGTTAATGACAGAGGAGAAATCTCGAATTTGCCAACAGTATACCGACAATTATTATAATCACAAAACCCATTAATATTAACATACATACATTCATATAAATACATTTTACCCGTTTTTGTTGTTGTTTTGGCCGTTTCCATGTCATGTAGACATTTCATTGACATTTTAGATCTTAATCGTTTGGCGTTACATATTTTAAATTTTAAAACCCCTTTGAATGTATTTTATTGTTGTGCATGTTTTATTATAGTATATTATGCAATGAGCATTTAATGATAGCTATTAAGACACGAGTAAGAGAATTACAATACGAGGCGAAGCCGAGTATTGTAATGAATACGAGTGTCTTAATAGCCATTAAATGCGAGTTGCATACACTATTTTTTCTACGACCCCATAATAAAACATATTTTTTGAACAATCCATTTCATAAATTGAGGTTAAAATTTTCCGTACGTTTTTGTGAATTTGGCTGGTAATAAATTGTTCGTGGCTACTAAGGCTTGTTCCATAATTTCTGGTGGAGTCAATTATTACATTTCACTGTCATTATCCATCATTTTTACCGTTTATATTTTCAAAAAAGCACAAATTTTAAGTACTTACTTGTAAATTGCAGAGAACTGTCACATTTATTTAATTTGTATATCTGTCAGATATGCAGTCGCCATATTGAATATTGTTTGAATATTGAAATGTCGCATTCCTATTGGATATAAACTTGTATCGTAATGAAAAATCTGTATTCCTATTGGATATAAACTTAAACATAATGAAAATCTGTATCGTAATGAACACCATTATAGTACAGGTTCGGCATATCTAATAATACAATTAAAGTATGGGAGTAGAAAAAAGTTATTAGGACACTGTTGTTACATATTTTGGAGTAAGTTTTCTCATTTTTAATATGATTCTTATATTTTTTGTATATATCAAATTATTTTTATGTTATCGCATTTTGTATATACATGGTGTATGTTGTTTCAGAAAAATTGCTTCTTACCTATTATTATTTCTGATGAAGACCAAACGAAAGGTCGAAACGTTAAATAAATCAAACATCATTATAAACTAATATGTTTATTTAATTTCTGCCGAAAATGCCCAATACTTATCAAGAGTTTAAATAATATATATATATATATATATATATACATTTTTTATTTCTCGTATAATTCTTAGTCAAAAAGTTATAGCTAATATAAGCCTAAAGTTTATAGTTTTCGACTTATTACCATTTTTCTGAAACATTCAACGTTTTGATAAAATTATATTTCTCGAAAAGGACGTGTTAGATGGACACAATCTTTGGTAGTATTGTTTATAATAAAAGGTCCTAACATCTACAGAAAATTGGATTAAAGTTACGTGACACATTTTTGTCTAAAAGTAAATTTTGTAAATGAATTTCTTACTAAATTTCGCACCCGCAACATGTAAGACGTTTTATTTGAATACGGTATAGTGATCCATGATATTTGCCGCGAAATTGACAATTCAATGGATGACATTTATAAGTTGTTTCTCAGTTGGCAAGCATGATGTTATAATGATTTTTTCTAAAAATGCGCTTAGAGTAATACCATAATGTATAACTGGAAATTAATGGGTTAAGGTAAATAAAAGAAAGAATTACTAAATATTTCTTTACTTTAGTACTAGAACCACCACTAAAAACCCAAGAACCATGGTGTAGTACATAATACTTGTGTTGTCTTTATAAATTTTCTTAAATGAAAAGTTAAACGAAATATTCTTGGAATATGATTATAAGCTTGAAGTAAAGTGCGGTCTACCTTGTCAATTTGGGTAAAAACAAATCGTTAATAATCACGATATTAAAAATGTCATTCTTGTGACATGATACCTACATATAAGAAAATAAAAAAGATTGTGACGCTAATGTATAGCGTCACAATCTATAGTCTATGTGTGTTATTTTCATGATCCATTCATGAAAATAACACACATAGACTATATAAGGGAGGACTTAAAATTTTTGAAAAATATTTTGCTACTAAACAACTATCCCACAAGCACAATCAATAAGATTCTTTTCTCAACTGATATCCGTGACAGGTTGGACGCAAGCGGGGTTGGGGGGAGTTCCATCATTCCTCAACTTAATGGCAACACAGAAATCAAATATAAGAGCATCCAATACATCCCCAATCTTACGAACAAAATTAAGACGCTTTTTCGGGATGTCATTCCTATTGCTTACACACTAGCCAACACAGTGAATAAGCTATTTACACCACTAAAAGATAAAATTAGTACTCTCGCAAACAGCAATGTGGTGTATCTTTTACAGTGTGACTGTGGCAAGTATTACGTGGGGCAAACAAAGCAACGCCTGAAAGAACGAAACGCGCTTCATATTAGTGACGTCAAAAGGCACCCAGGGAGATGTACTCTGGCTACCCACCTAAGGAACACTAATCATGATATTATTTTTAATAACATTCAGATTCTTTTTCACGAAAGTAATTTGTCAAGGAGACATTAGCAATTAGAACCGTGAATCCCAATATTAATAGCAAAAACGACTGTAACAACTTTAGCACTATCTACTCAGGTTTAATCCCGCATATGACACACAAAATCGAAAAGAAACACAAAGACATGTCTACGTAACATCTAAGTAAAACAAAAGCTTTCTTCAGAGTAGTAAATAAGGGGTATTTCTTTTGCCGAGGTCCTGGATACGCGTCTGTTGAGGTGAGACGAATTCCTTTACTAATGTCTTCAAACGGAAAAAAACAACTGTAAATATTGAACATATGTTCATGTGTTTTTCATACCGGCCTGGCATTTTTTCCACATACATGTAAAATTTCAGTTTAATACCGCTTAAAGTATGCAACATTAATTGACACGTTTTCTTTTTAACTGTGCTGTGTCCAGCGTTTTAAATTGTTTTTTAAAAATTGTGCTGTAATAATTTCTTTTAAATTTGACGTTATATTAAAGTAACAATATTAAAAATAATGCAATCCACGAATACAATAGATATACTTTTGACCTTATGTGAGATGCATAATAGACATAATATTTTTATGTAAACTACACAGATGTTTTTGTAAGTACAGCTTAAACACTATTCTATTATGTAATAACTAATTATATTTTTGTTTCTCCCATTACATTGTAAAACAGGTCTGAAGAAGATTTTGTAATAAATCGAAACGTCAACATAACATCAATACAATTGTGTCTTATTTCATCTACAGCCCATAATTCTGTTTGAAACAGTAATTTTTATTTTCTCAACATACGTTGGTCAGTTAGACGAAATACTTATTATTATCTATATATATATATATATATATACAAGAAAGAGAAAAATATTGGGTAAATCCGCTGTAGAGCAACCACAAATGAAATGAAATCCTGTGTTAATTCAGTAAATAAAGAAACACTTATATTTTTTTAAGTAATAATCATTTTAAATAATTATTTGTAAATGTAAAAAGCGAACTCTGACATAAGTTATTTACGAGTAACAACCATCTACCGTTAATCCAAGTGAGTTACGTCTACACTTTAACTATATTTTTCTCTTTCTTGTATTTCATGTATCCGCGATAATTCCTTTTATTTATCTTTGCTGGGTTCTCGGATGGCACGCAGGTTGACATTGTCTTCCTCGTGGCGACGTTAGTTGTTGTTCTCAAAACTGAGGATCTTCTAACTGAAGCTACAAATGGTGGTGTGTCTCCAGATGGTTTTCCGTATAGCATACATCTCCAAGGTTATCCAACCTTATTCCTTGGCTACACCGTACCGATGACGACAGAAACACATGACAGTCAGAAACACGTGTCTACGGTTGCTCTACAGCGGAATTTACCCAATATTTTTCTCTTTCTTGTATTTCATGTATCCGCGATAATTCCTGTTATTTATATATATACCAGTATTTTCATTATAATCCGTCATAAACGCAAATCTAATGTATTGTATCTATGTTTAATATCTCTGTTCTCTTGATATGTTGTTATTTTATGGAGATTGTGAGAAACCAATAAAAATCTATTATTATTAAATAAGGACAGTTGATTTATTATTTGTAAAGTAAGTTATTTCTTTTACCTGTAATTGGCTTGCTACCGCTAAACTAATATTATTAATATTTCATTATTTAAAAAAATCCTTTAAATTGCGCTTATGGTATAACAGTTAACAATATTGAATGCCATACAATAAAACCACAAAACACGTTACAGCATGGCTGCAAGTCACTGGTTCAGTGTCTAGTTTTAGCCGCCTGGTGAAAGAGCGGAAGAGTGCACATATCTGAACACGGCATTCCAATGAAGTGTATGTATTTTGCACGTTTACTTAAATTACAATAATATTAAAATAGTTTAAATTTGATACAAGTATTAAATTTTCTGTAATTTATTACATGTTCTTATATTTTATTTATAATAATTTCAACAAATTTGGTTGCGTAATTTTATAATATGAACAAATAACACTAAAAATTAGGGTTGCTCTAAACTTTTTCATTTATTTTGTTATGATGAATCTGTATGCGATGGATTATTGAAGGAATACACTGAGAACGACCAATTGAACTTTAACAAAAATAAAAATAAACAACATGGTGTTTAGTAGTTCTGAACTGATACGCCCCATTTTTCAGGGCTATTCTGGATATGACAAAAGACTTATTGCCTAAATATCGGTTTGTATAGACGATTGAAATTACTATATTAATATCTTAATTAATATACCATGGGAACTTACATTACTTCGTTTTCAGAAACTTCTATTATTGAAATCTCGGGTAACAATTTTCATTAAATGTTTCAGCTTAAAGTTCTAAATTAATTATTAAAAGCCTCCGCATTTACAGTTTTTGTTGTGTTATTTTCATTTCATTTCAAGGTAATGATGAAATTAATTAGATTTTGCGTATAGGTATATGTATAATCAAATAAACGAAAACTAAAACCATTTTACTTATATCTTCCTTTTTGCTATATAATATTATTCTGTATACAGAAAATAAACCATTTTCATATTATTAAGACAAATACCCGTGTATATTTGGTGAAATTCCGAAGTGGACTGCGGTGGAATTAAATCATTCACAAGTGGCGTAACTTTCACAGTGCTTATTGAGATTAGCCGAGGAAAACTAGAGTAATCATGACTGGAGTAAATTTCACAAAGAGGGTTTATTTAAATTTAATTATAATATTTGGAGAATGCAATAAAATATGAAGAGGGCAAGATGTGGCCTTATTGAACGGATATAAAAAGCTAAATGAATCTATTATAAAGGTAAATAAAAAAAAGATCATGGTAAAAACAATAATTTGCCTTGCAGTTAGATGCTTGAATGATTATTTTTTAATAAAAATAATATGAAAAAATATAAAAGTGTTTTTATTTACACAATATATATCTAAGTACCGGAAACTATAAAAAAATATCTTGAATACCATATTATTTTTTAATACATATCTAGGGTATAACTCCCAAACGTTGGCACTCTGTAGGTTATTGGCACCGCTTTGATATTTTTCCATGATGCATAAAACTCTACAGTATTTCAGCTATTGAATGTTTTTTGGTGTAAGCTGACAACATTATGGTCCCTGATCAACTTATTGCGCATATGATTCGCTTACAGATAGCCTAGTTTTAGTGCGTGTGTGTCGACTCGTCCGTAAAGGTAAATATTTTGCTGTTTTTACAGTAAAAAACGCTGAACGAAGCCTTTTTGACTGATCTTGGATCAATATCGGCTGGACCTTTCATTACCAATACTTTACATTCGTCTGTTGATATTTGCTGTTGTTAACATGCCTCGACACAATACTTAACAAAAAAAAATTTCAACATTTGGCGTGAAAAAATAGACAACCCCAAAATATTTAGATAATAAAATCGGCAAATCTAGACAAATATTGGTACTACTGGCACATATACAGAAAATGTATCACGGATTACCAAAGTCGGCAGGTAATGGCTCATTTTCTATCAGAGATGTGTAAGATCTAGAAGAGCAATAGATATGTTAAACCATATTCAGCAGAAATCCTCCACAAAGCCCTTAAAAAAATCAAATCTGGAGTTCCCAAGAAGACTGTAACAATAAAATATGGAATACAGCGATTTACCCTTCATTTCTGATTGCGAAAGAAATTTTCAAAGACTGAGCTTGAAGAAGTACATACTTATCGAAATATGAAGAAAACAAGCTGGAAGGATATTGAAAAACAATAAAAAATGTTTTCCAGGAGAAAAGTAGACGTTCATTAAAGTTTCTGTCCGAGCTTTTATGGTTTATAATAAGGACCAAATCCTTTTAAGGAAAAAGTTCTAAGCCAGCAATTGTATAACTTATTTCTTTATCGTCATCCAATTTTGACAAAGCATACTCCACTCGTATTGAGATTAAGCTCTGGTTAAAGGAAATTGAAATGTATTTTGATATGAAGAGACACGCTCCAATTCTTGAAGACCCCTCTAGAATATTTATCCCGACAAAACTTGTTGTCAAATTTTATACTAATTAGGTAAAGTTCTTGTAACCAGAGGAATAAAAAAATGTGTTCGAAATTGATATGGGAGAAACAAAGTAGAATTTAGAAGTAATATTTACTTTCTCGGCTTCAAGTGATACTACGCCGCCTTTTGTCATATTCCCAAATAAAAGTTGACCCAAGGCAGTCGCAAAAAGTATTCCAGATGATTGGGGTATAGGCAGGAGTGACAAGGGTTGGATAAAATCAGTATCAGTAAACTGATAAATGTGTGACAATGACTGGATGAACTCAAGTGCCAATTATTGAACATATTGTACCAATAACTAGCTAATAGAACAAATTTCATAACTTAAATAAAAGGTCGATATCAGTATAAGATTAGTAAAAGAAATTCAATATCAAAATTAGGAAGCAACAGCCCTCATTGTGATAAACAATCAAAATGTTGATTTTACAATGGTAGTCAGTAAATCAACTTGTTTTATTAGATTCTGTGATATTAATGTACCAATATTTGGGGGTTCGACTCTACACACTTGTCTCAATTTATGCGAAATGATTTGATCTGCTAAAATTCAGATTACCACCATTCTGCTCTGCCAAACTTGTTTGAGATCGGCTTCTTTGGTATTACATTTTAGAATTTATTTGTTCAAATACAAAGCATATTTTGTATAATTTATGCTACAAATATTGTCATGAAAAGAGATTTAGAGTTTCCAGATACTGATAAATAAAAGAACAATCAGGTTACAAAACTTCTTCAAACTCTATATGGAATTGCACAAATTTTGAATTTCAAGAATTCCTAAATCGCGTTATTTATAATAAGAACGACGGCAAAAATAGAATACCAGGTTAAAATTCAGTTCAATCCAATGTCATATTTTTAGACTAGGGTTCCTTGAATTGATAAGAGACTTAAGGTTCTATTTATGTATACAGTTACTTTATTTAGGTATATGGCTATATAAACTTTTAATGTACACACATCCTCAAAAAAATATGTTATCTTAATCTAATAAGTACATTGTTCAAGTCTAGGAATTATTTGTAATAACACTTACAATATAGTTCCAAAATTGGAAAATAAATTTCAGGAAGGTCACACATAAAAACATTTTTATTTAATTCAAACAAGCCAAATTTTGTAATAATACAGTAATATTCAAGCCAATTTCTATGTTAGCTATGTAAATGATATCGATGCGATGTTTACAGGAAGAGATGGCCCAATTTACCTTTTCACTTCTCAATGGACATCTTTATCTCAGATAAATAGTAACTTAAATAAGCTCTCCTGTTATTCTTAAACAATTATTTTTTTTATTGGAACAGTTATATTACTTGAACAATAAAAATGTACCTACAGCAAAGGTTCTTGGTATTTCTCTTTCCTTTTTTACTTCATTTTAAATTCATTGTCCGTAAAATATTGTGAATGTGGAATTAAGAATCCCAGGAGTGTTTGTGAATTTTATTATCTATATATCAACCTACAACTGTGCAGAAAACAAAGAAAAAATTGCGGAGGTTGAAGTACAAACGATCAAAGCGATTTAACGATAACGGCTTCTTATGTTTCTCCACGCTTATACAATAATTTATTATTTTCTGGGAATATAATACTGAATTGTTTGATTTTAACATACTTTATGAATATAGAATATATGAATAATAAAATATCAACAGCAAAATTCCTCTCCTTGTTAACTACTAATTAATTACTTCAAAATATACTTTTTAATCTGCACTTTCATTTCAATATTGCATAGGAAGTAAGTAGAAATGCAGACATAATCCGTTTTTGATTAGAGTGCATGGCGAAACTAAACCCTTCCACATTGAATATTTTAGAAGTGTGTTTTAAATTCCAAATTAGTAAAGTCTTCTTAATTGTTGGCGCCTTTTATTTTCATTTAATTAATAAAATACAACAAAAATATATTGACGTTTAGATTCTTTTATGAGATTTGAAAATTAAATGTTTAATAAAACTTGAATATACTTTTTTATTTGTTTGAAAATAAAATTGAATTTTACTTAGTGGATAAAAAGTGATAAAATCAACATTTATTTTACTCTGTACGTGGTTATGTTAATAATAATTTAATATTTACATATACACATTATACCTATATAAAATTAAAATAAACTGTCAGTCTTGAAGTAGGGGCTTCATTGAAAAACATATTAAACTAACAACAAAACAACAATAAGGAAAGCAAACAGCCATAATGTGCAGTTCCATTAAGAGATCTTTGATTTATCAAAGATAACATCCAACTTCGCCACATGGCAGATAATGCAGACATATGCGCTAACCCACGAAAATATAAAAAGTGGTATAGGAAGTGAAAACTTGATGTAGGTGTGTGTGAATCTTAACGTAAAGGCTTCATTGAAAAATACAATAAAAGAATAACAAAATAATAATAAGGAAAGTAAAGCACCATTATGTGCCGCTTCATCGTTGATTTATTAAAGACGACAGCCGACTTTACCATATCGGAAACAATGCCGACCAATGCGTTAAATAATCCACGAGTAACAACATATAAAAAGATGATACCACGAAAATGTATAAATTAAATAATGAATATTGAAACTGCTAGGTGTGTGTGTGTGCGTGTATTAATACTGACGCAAAATGCATTTAATTCTGCAACTTGGAGCTTAATAATTAAGAAACTAAAGGACTTAGACGTACAACAGTATTTGATAAAGATCGTGGAGAAATACTTCCAGAAGAGGACAATTAGTATTACTAGGGAAGAGAAAATAGAGATTACTATGGAAGTGCCGCAGGGTTCGGTGCTTGGGCCTCTCCTATGGAATGTACTGTATGGCGAAGTATTGAGAACGGATGTGGGAGAGGGTGCAAGCTGTGTAGCTTTTGCGGACGATCTGGCTGTCATTATTAAAGCGGATGATGAACAAGAACTGGTATATAAAGGCAACGACGTATTGAGAACTATCGCTAGATGGATGCGAAGACACAACCTGGTGTTAGCCCCAGAAAAAACAGAGGCACTAGTGCTCAAAGGAGGGAGGAACAGGAATAAAGTGCAGTTTAGACTGCTGGGTCAAGACATCCTCACCAAAAGAACCATTAAATACTTGGGAGTGATCATTGACGACAGACTGACATTTGGGGAATACGTGAAGTACAGTGTCGCAAAGGCCGAAAAACGCATGTCTGCTCTGGCCAGGATAATGCCCAGCGTGGGGGGACCAAGTGCCCCTAAGCGAATGGTCCTAAACGGCGTAATTAGCTCTGCGCTCCTTTATGGAGCACCGGTATGGGCAAATGTCCTAAACATAAATAAATATAGGAACCTACTTGAGTCGGTCCAAAGAAAGATGCTGATACGCGTAGTGAGTGGATATAGAACCATTTCCGGAAGTGCTGTACAGGTAATTGCAGGGACACCACTAATATATCTGCTCAACGAAGAAAGGGCAGCATCATACATCGAGAGCAGACAGTCCGAAGGACAGCATAAGGAAGATTACAGGGAGAAAACTATAGTAAAATGGCGACGAGCGTGCAATGGGACGAACACACAGTTACAGGTCAGTGGACGAAATCACTGATACCAAACATTGCGGAGTGGGTGAAATGTAGGTTAAGAAGAACAGACTACCACCTAACACAATTCCTCATCGGCCATGGTCATTTCGGAGCCTATACTAAAAGGATGGGGATTACAACAACCGATGGATGCATATACTGTGAGGTCACAGACACGCCGGAGCATACAGTCATGTCCTGCGTTCAACGTTACCCCCAGGAGTAAGGTTGAACGAGAGATAGAAACTAAGCTGGACGTTGGTAACATAGTCAGTATTATGACAAGTAACAAAATGAAATTTCAAGTCATAAGCGAATACATAGGAGAAGTGTTGCGTACCAAAGAACGCGAAGAAAGAGAGCGAGCGAGAATTTAAAGCACCAACTGACATGTCTGAAGAAAAGCAGACAATGTAGATTCCAGCATGTCAGGGAGGCAAGAAGGAGGTGGTTTTGGTGGGTAAGGTAACTGTGAGAGAATGCAGTTGAGTCCTACACTGCCTTGAGCAAGATCTAGCTAAGGCGAGCAGGAGCGGTCCACCTCAATAAAAAAAAAATATAATGAATATTGAAACTGCTAAGTGTATGTGTGTGCGTGTGTTAATGCTGACGCAGTGGCTTTATTGAAAATTATTTTAAACTGATAACAAAATAACAATAAGGAAAGCAAACCACTATTATGTGAAGATCCATTGGAAGATCCTTGATTTATCAATAACCACAAACAACTACAAATGCAGGATATTCCCATGGAACTGCACATAATAGTCGTCTACCTTCCTTATTCTTATTTTCTTATTAGTTTACTATATTTTTCAATGAAACCACTACGTTAAGGTTGACCGTTCAGTGTAATTGCATGATTATTATGCAATATCATAAGAATTAAGTATATTTGCATTTATTTTTAAAGGTAGACAATATTTAAAATATCTTAAATACTCTAAGACCTGATTTTGTAAACGGGATGAGTTGAACTTAAGTGCAAGGTATCATGCAATGAATTGTTATTTACTTCGAGTAGAACGTAGGTGACTCTAATCAGTGCTAATATATTATACGAAATTGACAGCTGACAACAGTTTACAAAGAAGTTATAGTGTATTCTGAATATTTGTCAAGAATTGCGCCGATTCAGTAATTTTGAAAAAGTTAGATTTTAATTTAGTAGGCAACATCATTTCAACTGTTAAACTTTATAAGAATACCAATAACATATGAGAGATTTAGTCCCGACAGATGTTGCTAGAGCTATGGAATTGATTGAATATGGCCACTTATCGCGCAGTTATTAGAGCCCTAGTATGTCAGAAGGCGAGAGCAAGGCAGGAAACTGTCAACCACAGTCAAAGATAACCCTTTCGTTATGTTGCAAACTCTGAGGAATATACGTCAAACAGCAAAGCAGACTAGAAATGCTTTGAGAGAGGTCCAAATAATGGAGGTAAATGAGCGAACAGTGAAAAGAAAGCTGCAAGTCGAACTAGGTTTATACGTACGAGCTTTAAAACATGAGTTACGACATCGCGTAGCATGACTAGCTTTTGCCTAGGAACATGAGAATTGGAATATTGACTAATGGAGTAAACTTTTGTTCACCGACGGAAGCCGTTTTTATATAAACATAATCGACGGGCAGGAAAGAATATAGCGACGTCGAGCAGAACGACATTCCCAATGCCATTTCATTCCAAGTATCTCTTTTGGGTGGGGCATAATTAGGATCTGGACTGGAATATGATTGGAAGCATGCACAGAATTAGTGATAATTGATAGGGGTACTTTTACTGTGGATCAGAACAAAACAAATACTTTATATGATGATGTAGTACCTTTTGCCTCATTATTATTAAGTATAATTTTCTTTTAATGTAGGGCAATACTCGTTCGCATACCGCACGGTGTATAACCAACTTTTTAAAATAGACAGGGGTGAACAAGATCGATTGGCCTGCTAAGTCTCCCGATATAAGTCCTATCGAACATACTAGGACATGTTGGGCAGAAGAATTAAGGCCAGAATTCCTGCGTCGCAAACTACGCAATAGTTGCAAACCATGTTATTGGAAGAATGGAAAAATTTGCCTGAAGAGTAGATTGACAATCGTATTAGGAGAATGCCGAGGCAAATGACAGCATTACTACGAACGAGTGGAGCAAATACATGCTTTTAAAATTATTTTTTCTTAGCATATATAACAAAATAACAATGAAAAAATGTTGAAAACAAAACAGCGATTTACAAATGGCATAATCCGTTTAAACAAGGCAGAGAGTCTATTGATTACCATCAGCACTCAGGCCGGCCGATTGAGGCGACTTCTGCAGACATTGTGGAAAAAGTAGAAAAACTTATCCTTGAAAATGCTAGGTTGAAAAAAAAAACAAATCGCAGAAATAGTAGGCATATCATCTATCACTATTTGAACATCTTTCATCAACATCTTGGCAGGTCTAAAGTCAGTGCAAGATGGGTACCGAGAATGCCACATCGTTTCAGAAGCAACAACGCATCGAGTGTTCGCAAGAGTTTTTGAATTTGTTTAGCGAGAACAGAGACGAATTTATGAAGCGGATTGTGACTGGGAAAAAAACTTGGGTTCATCACTACGAATCTGAGTCGAAGCAGGAATAGATGCAGTGGCACTGCACCGCCTAAGAAGTTCAAGGTGTCACAATTTGCTAGAAAGATTATGGCTACGGTGTTCTGGGATTCAGAGGGTATTTTAATGATTGGTTATCAGGAAAAGGGTGTCAGTATCACGGAGCAATACTACGCTGCAATATTAGAGAAACAAAAAGACGCCATTAAAAGAAAAAGAAGGGGAAAATGGGTTCGATGTGTTCTCCTTTGCACGACAAAGCACCAGTCCACAAGAGTCATGTTGTGATGAATGCCTTACACAAGTGCATCTTTGCAACACTAAGCCACCCTCCTTGTAGCCCAGATTTCGCCCCGTCTGACTACTATTTATTTCTAAAATTAAAAAAAGAGCTTCGGAGAAATAAATTTACTCATGATAAAGAAGTGAAGTAGGCCGTTTCTATCTTTTTTGCAGACCTTGACAAAAAATTTTTTTTTGATGGTATATACCGTCTGTTTAAGCTCGGCCACCGGCCATATCTCGGCAACATTTTATCGTACAACCTCGCGGAAAAAATCTTGATAGGAAAATGGATAACGGGAATTACAACAAAAATATTTTTAAGTTTCCAAAATGATCGCAAGGGGGCGCAATTCTCAAGATGAATTAAAAATTCGATAATTTTTTATTAAATTCTAGATTAAGATAGATTAAAAAATTCACTAGCAAAATATTTAGACGTCTTTTTTACAACTTTCATTTGAAACTTTTTGATCTAACTCCCAGAATTGAAGGATATGTAGCACGAAATTACGTGGTTGTCAAAGAAAATAACAGGGGGCGCTGTTCTCAATGTATGTATATTTCTTGTTTTTTCTTTAGAATTTCAAATGGAACGGTATATTTTTAATATCGTAATATTGAAGCACATAAAAAACTGAAGAGAATGATGAAAACCGGAAGTTTCTACCTTTTTTGTTGACGAAGATATAGTCATACGAAGACAATCCAGAAAAATAAAGCTCTTTAAATGTAAATTTATTTATTTATTGGGAGTAATAATTGTATTTTAATTTTAATAGGGTCTCTAGACCGTGGATAGTACGTTTTCACTTGAAATTTCATCATACTCTTCGCTAAATGTATTTATTTCAATCTTTGTATCGATTTTTTAATTCATTGCATATGTTACGTTAGATTCTCCTTTTAAATGTTTTTAAATACTGTAGCTATTATTTTTTAAATATCATTTCTTATCCTTTCCAACACTAAAATAAAATAATAATAGCGAACAGTGTAGTTTGCTTTTCCTTTTAAATTTTTATCATACGAGTACAACATGGCATGCACAGTGATACTAAATTATACTATGATGAGATTTCCAAGGTAGGCCATGAAAATCGAAATGCAAAGATATTAGTGTCACTTGTAGTTAAACTTTTTGGACGTATTTAGCAAATTAGGCCTTTTTGTACACCTGCACATAATTATTAAGTTTGTAAAATGTCGTATTCTAACATTGAAGCTTATGACATGATCAGAATGTATTTTCAATGCTTTGAAAATGCATTCTTGCTTGGGGGAAATATTCCCTAAATTATCCCGAAAGAAGACATTATTGAGTTTTTATTCACCTTGCCAGACGTTCTTGATGTTTATTTATGGGGCAGAATAAAAGACATATGTTATCACAAAAAGCCGATTACAACAATTACTGCCTCCGAAATTGAAGTAACAATGCTCTCTACTAATAAAAAATAATGGTGGACACTTTGAACATTTGTTAAGTTGAAGTTTTTTTGTTGCTTTTTTTTGTACTTTCTGATTTAAATATATTTTCTTTTAATTTATATTACTTGGTCAATATATTTTCTTATTTATGTTTAGGTATATAATAGGTTCTTTTATTTACTTTCATTTCAGGCGGGGATGATTTAGATATCAATTTGTGTACCCTTTCGTTACTAATGAGTAAATGATTTGATTATAAGTAATGCATTATATTATATTGTTTTTTTCCTCGTTATTGTCTACTTAGTTCATGAGTTACGGAAATTATTTTTGCTGTTTTCCTATAATTAGATCTACCTAAATCAGTTGGGTGATAAAGATATATTATTATTATTATTATTATCATCATTATTATTATTATTTTATTTCAATGTCTAAAAAGGCAAGACATGAAATTTAAAAATAGCTAGAGAATTAGAAAACATTTAAGAAGAGAATCTAATGTAACATATGCAAGAACTAAAAAATCGGCGAGAAGATTAAAATAAATACATTTATGGAAAACTATGATGAAAATTCAAGTGAAAGCAAACTATACACTGTCTAGTGACACTTAAAATTAAAATAAAGTTATTACTCACAATAAATAAATAAATTTATATTAAAAATTGTTTATTTTTTTTGGATTGTCTTCGTATGACTATATCTTCGTCAAGAAAAAAGGTAGCAATTTCCGGTTTTCATCATTCTCTTCAGTTTTTTATGTGCTTCAATACTACTATATTAAAAATGTGCCGTCCCATTTAAAATTTTGAAGAAAAAACAAGTAATATACATACATTGAAAACAGCGCCCCCTGTTATTTTCTTTGACAACCACGTAATTTCGTGCTACGTGCCCTTCAATTCTTTGTGAGATTCTCTATCTAATGATCACAGTAACATTAAAATCCGTTTGTGCAAACCAAAGTTATACCAACTTTTGTACGCAGACATACCCCCCTCCCTTCCTCCCTTCCTATGGGAGTTAGATCAAAAAGTTTCAAATGAAAGTTGTATAAAAACGTCTAAAAATTTTGCTAGAAAAATTTTCAATCTATCTTAATCTAGAATTTAATGAAAAATTATCGAATTTTTACTTTATCTTGAGAATTGCGCCCCCTTGCGATTATTTTGGAAACTTAAAAATATTTTACTTGTAATTTCCGTAGTCCATTTTACTATGAAGATTTTTACGCGAGGTTGTACGATAAACGGTTGCAGAGATATGGCCGGTAGCCGAGCTTAAACAGACACCCGGTATAAATAATTTGAAAGATCTGAAAAATGTATTAGGGTCAAGGGAGAATACATCGAAAAGGAAATTTAAATTTGTTTCATTTCACGTCCCTTTCAAGTCATTCCGCGAATATTTTGACCTCCCCGCGTAATGTTTTCCGTCTTAGCACTTTTTAACCCCACTAATATAATACCATTTTAAGAAACTGCGTGAGTGTGTATTAGAATTAATTTTCTTACATTTGTACACGATGTGCCAGGAAAAAATCGGTAAATTTTGTAAGGTGTATATATAAATAGTATTTTGATTTTGTTAAAGGGGTACCTAAAAAATTTCGCGTATAACACTGGAGTAGAAATAATAAAGCAACCGCAACGATCAATCGAAAATCCAACAAATATGAGTCGATGACAAGACGGTATCAGGATAAGTACAAAGAACTAGATATCGCATCCCGTAAGACTGTCATAAATTCCAACGTTTCCCTTAAGGTAAGTGATCCTGAAAAGCTTGGTCGTAACATAACATTGTGTTATTATGAAACTTGTTCTACTATAATGTTCCTTATTGAGTTTTTATATGTCTACACATATATAGCTGAAGAGTTACAATTATTTTCGATATTTAGCTTACGGCTTACATTAAGTGTACTAGCATTTGTTGTTTAAACAATATTATTTGATATAGAATAGTAAATTAAATTTAAATTTGAATTACTATACATGTGAGAAAAGTTAACAAAACTTTTCCAGAATATGTAATTAAGTACCTTTATAGCAACTAGTTCAAAATGGTAATTAAAAAATTAATAAGTGACTACCAAATTAAAAACTAAAGAAGTTGCGACGCAGAATGTGTCTAAACTCAAGCGGCTTAACGAACGTAAATTTGACATTCCTCGTTTTTAATCAAGAGTGAAAAATGGTTTGGTTTATCCGAGATTAAAGGGACCTACTAACTCCTTTACGAAGCACTTTATACTCAGTTTCGTGCAACGTGTAAGCCATAGATCACCTTAAAGTATACTGATTAAAAATCCTACTCAAATATTTTAACCATTAACTTAATTTAATGCATTGAATACCTATAATTTTATTCAAATTAATTTTTTATGTTAATTCTTTTACATTTCGGGCAAGGCTCATCTTGCTGTATACTTTTCGTAATAATCTTTTTTACAACAACCTTTCGCTTGTTTACAAATTTGTTGGTTGCAATATTTTTTATCATACAATAATGATTGAAATTTATCGATACTTCTTCAATCATACTCTTATAAAATCTTTAATACATACTATATAATATCAATGTATCAAGTGCACTTATTCTCGAACCTACTTCAAAGAATCATCTGAGTCAAGTACCTAATACATTCTAAAGTAATTGTTGTATTAACTGGGGAGTAATGTTGCTGATAGATTATGTATTCCGTTTCCTTTTGTATATTATTTACGACGTCCTCATTGAGTCAGTTCTCATGTATTTTATTGTCATTCCTATATGTAGTAAATAATTTGGAAGACATATATTTCACAAAAATATTTTAAAATTAGTATATTTATTACACTTTATTCCAGTTATCTGAAGAAATTAAAAATGTATTATGAAGAAACTTAAAGTAAATACACAATTACTTAAAATAAAATAAGTACATACACACAAACGTATGAGTTCACGTCTCGCTAATTAGCAATAGCAATAAATTTTTCAAATTATTTAACGGCAATAAATTCGAAAAAATCAGTATATCTGCAGATAAATTGGTACATTTTGATTTGTAAATGTGTGTCGAAGAGAAGTGAAAATAGAACGCCATGTGCGTAATTAAAGAGTTTTCGAATTTACGGAATATATCATACACACCACCACTACGTACACAGGGTGAGTCATCACCGCGGGGAAGGCAGATTGTGACTTTATGAGAAACGATATTTGGCAGCAGTTTTTTCCTATGATAGCCACTTAGTAGGAGAATCGATTATAATTATTTTGTATTATACAGAGTGTTCCGTAACTTGGTGGCTGATCATAGTTATAGTTTTTTAAATGGAACATCCTATATACAATTACATTTTTGTATTTGCGGTAGAATTCTTAGTCAAAATGTTATGAGATAGTATAGGCCTAAAATTTAATGTTTTTGACTTATTACCATTTATCTCAAAACTTTGATGATTTTATAAAATTATATTTCTCGAAAATAACGTATTAGTTGGTAGAGTTGTTCACAATAAAAAGTCCTAATATAAACATATTTTATTGTTCTGCAATTACTAATTGAATTTGCATAAAACTGGATTAAATACACGACATATTTTTGTCTAAAACTGATTTTTTTCAAATAAAACAGCCTGTATATCGGTTCATTTTTGAACTGCTTAATAAATTTCGCACCAAAAACATGCCAGAAGTAATTAACTTAAAACTAACTATTACTAAGCTATTGTCGTTTTTTTTATATGTTTGCCAATTTAATTTTTTTTTTTATTTTAATACGGTCTTTTTGTACTGAAGAAATGTCAAAGAAATTATTTATCAGCCCAAGAAGTTTACCAGCTGCGTTACCCTAAGAGAAGATGTCCTAATACAGGTGCCTTTAGATGAGTAATGGATCCTTTCATTACTACTGGTAGTATTGCTAAAAAAAGGAAATCTAGATATGTGGTTAATGATAAAAATCATTTAAGAATTCTTACGGTAACAATAAATAATCCACACGTCAGTACCCATGAAAAAAGTCGTTTGCTGTAATTCGCCAAACTATCGTTGCATTGACCTTAAAATGAAATAAATATGATCCGTAATGAATACATGTAAATATTTAGTTACGCACCCATCATTTTAAAGTTAGAAGAATGCTCTGCCAATGGGCAGTAATTAAAATAAATGCCCGCGAAATTCTTTTTGATAGTGTGTTATATGCCAATAAAATTGGTTTCCATAGAACAGTTAACAATTTGTTTTAATTAGTATTCAAATAAAAACCTTTATTTCACTAATAAATAGATCATCAGCATAAGTGGAGCAATATGGCGAAACATTATTGGTGATTGGATGATATACCGTTTGACTGAAATAAAAGTAGATATAGGGAAATACAAACACGCACACATGTGCATGCAAACATGAAATGGAGGGGTACGATAGTAGGGGAGTACAGATGAGTTCATATCGGGACACCGGGGTACCCAGGCTTTAGTGCAAAACGTTTAAAGTTAGTATGTAGACGATTGCTTTAAGGAATTGCTACGCTCTTTACGGCTTTTGTATAATATTTTGGTAACTGATGTATAATGTATTAACATTGAACTGAAACAAAACTCTATAAAATTTGTAACTAAAATAAAATTCTTATAAAAAATTAAATAAAATTCTCACATTTAAAACGAAACAAAATATTAAATGAACTATACAAAATTTAATGTTGAAGATGTTCAAATGTCTGTCCCTCTTGCATCAAGCAGTACCCTAAACGATTATAAAACCCATTTCGTACATTCGATAGCATTTCAGGAGTAATCATTTGTATGGCGTTGTATGTACGTTCACGCTCTAAAATTACGGAACGAATGTGTTGTCCCCGCTCTCGATCTCCCCACTATCTCCCCACACCACCGGTCTTATACATAGGTACATGTTTATGTGTGTGTATTTGAAGATGCATATTAACTTTTAACTACGACAATCTGTATAGGCCCGCATTTATTTGTAGGCAATATTAATGGAGAAGCTTATGAGTAATTTCTGTCAAGCATTAGTGGAATTATTCGAAGATGTTCCGCTAAATATACGATGAGATGTAGTTGCAACAAGACTGCGAACCCTAATATTCTATGCTTCAGACAAGAAATATGTTAATGAAATGTTTCAGCGAAGTGGCTAGCCCGTGGAGGCCCTATTGACTAGCCTGCTGAGTCTTCGGACATGACAAAGTTAATTTCTTTTTATAGGGATCCGTAAAAGATACAGTATACTTGTAACCACAAAAGAAGGGGAACATATTCGACAAATGTTTAAAAATATAAGTACTCAACGTTTTATTAGTCGATTTATCATTTCGGAAGTATGTTCAGAAATTTTGAATTTGCGCACTTTTAATTTTCACTTATTTTAATGTTCATATTTACTGTTATTTTATAATTTCTGTTCCACTGATTACTCATCCATTCACGTAACAATTTAATAATTTTTAGAAAAGTCATAATAAAATCAGGCTTGACAACTGAAAAAGCAACTTACTAAATGTCATTTATTAAATTGTCAATTTCGCGGCAAATATCATGACTCACTATAAGTACCGTATTCAAATAAAAAACAAAGTTGTCAAAATTAGATCAGAAAACGACAATAGCTCAGTAATGACGTCTTGAATGTTTTTGGTGCGAAATTTAGTAAGCAATCCAAAAATAAACCAATATATAGAATGTTCCATTAAAAAAAAACACTTTTATACAAAAATATGTCATATAACTTTAATCCAGTTTTCTGGAAATTCAATTAGTAATTGCAAAAAGATAAAATATGTGTTTGTATTAGGACCTTTTATTATGAACAACTGTACCAAAAATTGTGTCCATCTAATGCGTCGTTTTCGATAAATATAATTTTATAAAAGCATTAAATTTTTCAAAATATTTGTCATAAATCAAAAACTTTAAATTTTAGGCCTACAACATTTGAAACTTTTTGATTAAGAATTATACGGAGAATACAAAAATGTAATAATATGTAGGGTGTTCCCTTTAAAAAATTAAACTACGGTCAGCCATCAAGTTATGGAACACTCTGTATAATACAAAATAATTTTTAAAGGTGCCTCTAATAAGTGGCTATCATTGGAAGAAAACCGCTTCAAAATATCTTTTATCATAAAATCAAATCTGCCTTCCCCGCGAAGATGACTCACCCTGTATATACGATAAGTAGGGCGCGGAATCGAGCGAGCTAAACTACCACGGAGCTACAACCGAGCAAAGAAATAATGTAAACAACTGTGTGTTGTTTACATTATATCTGAATAGCACTAATTCATAGGGCGAACTGCAACATCTGTTTACGCCCGAGAAGTGCCCGAGAATCAGAGCAAAAAACTGCCATAAAATAAGGAATTTGTGAGTAAAATTAATACTACATCGGCGTAGATAGCCTGGGGGGTTTTTAAAATATATTATATTTACCTTATATTTCGCAAGAGAAATAATGTAAATATGAAATATATACTTACTGCTATTTAGTATCAATAACATACGCGTACATTTTCAGTTATCATTTATTTAGAACATTGTTTATGTTCCTTTTTCTAATATGAAAATGAATTGTCAGTGATTCCGAAATTTATTACAAAGTCTGTAAAATATCGTTACAGAATGTCAAAATATCGCACGTTCGTCACTTAGCTTTGCTAAAACATACACATAAATAGTTTTTATGCAGAGAAATTCGATAGTTTACAAAATTTCGTTACATGTTTAAATGACGATGCTAGAAGTATTTCTGAGTACAAGGAACTAATACAAATCTCTTAAAAAATGAGGTGTGGCCACCACACGACTTTCTTATACGTATGAGCGTTTCACACTATACAATTTTAAAAAATTTTTTATACAAAACATATTCAAAATCCTATTCGAAGTACTTTCATTCTCTTAATAAATCGCTCTAGAATGCATACTTTGCAAGATATTCGAAAAAAAGTGCTACTCGTTAAGAGTAAAAGTGCTACTTCCGGGCCGAATTTTGAAATTTCATGTATACAAAAAATATTGCAAATCCAACTCGAAATACTTTTGTACTCTTAATAAATATATATAGAATGCATAATTTACGGCATATTTGCAAACAATCGCTATTCGGTAAGAGTAAAACTGGCACTTCCGGTCCGAATATTGAAATTTTTTTATACAAAACATATTTAAAATTATAATTTAAATACTTTTATACTCGTAATGTACCTGCCTAGAAAGCATGACTTGCGAGATATTCGCAAAAAACTGATTTTCGATAAGAGTAAAAGACCTACTTCCGGTTGGAATTTCGAAAAAATTTTTTAAGACAATTTGTCTCCAATCTAATTTTGAGTACATTTGAGTCATTTATAAATTTGTTTAAACTTAGTAATTGACGAAATATTTGCAAAATTCGATTTTTTCACTGAAGTAAACTACTACTTCCGGTCTATCGATTTTACTGAAAAACTAATCAGATCTCAAGAGGGAGATTATACACCTAAATACAAAATTTGGAATAGATATCTACAGCGGTTTGACCGCTATCGTGGTCACAGACAGACAGACACACAGACACACAGACATTTTTTAAAAACCACTTTTTTGGTGGACATCTGGAAAAATTTCGAGGTCGAAAATTTTCGTCATCACAATACTTCCTTAGAAGAAAGTAATAAAAAATCAGTTGTTATTCCTTCAGGAACACTTTGGAAATTTGCCTAAACTAACCACATATTTTGAAAATCGAATCTCATATTAAAAATTAGGTGTGGCCACCACACGACTTTCTTATACGTATGAGCGTTTCAAACTATACAATTTTAAGAATTTTATTTATACAAAACTTATTCAAAATCCTATTCTAAATATTTTCATTCTCTTAATAAATGGCAATAGAATGCATGCTTTGCAAGATATTATCAAAAAAGTGCTACTCGCTAAGAGTAAAAGTGCTACTTCCGGTCCGAATTTTGAAATTTCATATATACAAAAAATATTGCAAATCCAGTTCTAAATACTTTTGTACTGTTGATAAATGTATATAGAATGCATAACTTACGACATATTTGCAAAAAATCGCTATTCGGTAAGAGTAAAAGTGGTATTTCCGGTCTGAATTTTTGAAATTTTTTTTATACAAAAGATATTGAAAATTATGTTTTAAATACTTTTATACTCGTAACGTACTTGTCTAAAAGCCGGCTCCAGACACGCGCGCGAATCGCGGCGCGTATTCACAATGAGAAAATAAGCGCAAAAATTATGCTCCTCTACATTCACAACATTGACGGTTGTTCACTTCGCAAACCCTTTGTCGCGGGCCAAATACCGACACGAATCGGGGAACGAAGCGTGAAGCTGCGAACAAATTGCGAAAAATTCCGAATAGCCGCGAAACCCCTCTACATTCATGTTCGCGGGCTTTCGCGCGCGAGTCTGGAGCCGGCTTAAACGCATGACTTGCGAGATATTCGCAAAAAGCTGATTTTCGATAAGAGTAAAAGACCTACTTCCGGTTGGAATTTCAATTTGTCTCAAACTTAATTTTAAGTACATATGAATTCTTTATAAATTTGTTTAAACATAGTAGTTGACGAAATATTGGCAAAATTCTTTTTTTTCACCGAAGTAAACTGCTACTTCCGGTCTACCGATTTTTACTGAGAAACTAATCAGATCTCAAGAGGGAGACACACACAGAGAGAGAGAGACAGACAGACAGACAGACAGACATTTTTTGAAAACCACTTTTTCAATATCAGGGGACTTCAAAACGTGGCCATCTGCAAAAATCTCGAGGTCGAAAATTTTCATCATCACAATACTTCCTTATACTACGTATAAGAAAGTAAAAAATGAGGTGTGGCCACCACACGACTTTCTTATACGTATGAGCGTTTCAAACTATACAATTTTAAGAAATTTTTTATAGAAAACTTATTCAAAATCCTATTCTAAGTACTTTCATTCTCTTAGTAAATGGCTATAGAATGCATACTTTGAAAGATATTCGAAGAAAAGTGCTACTCGCTAAGAATAAAAGTGCTACTTCTGGTCCGAATTTTGACATTTCATGTATACAAAAAATATTGCAAATCCAATTCTAAATACTTTTGTACTCTTAAGAAATATATATAGAATGCATAATTTACGACATATTTGCAAAAAATCGTTATTCGGTAAGAGTAAAAGTGACACTTTCGGTTCGAATTTTGAAATTTTTTTTATACAAAAAATATTGGAAATTAAGTTCTAAATACTTTTATATTCGTAGCGTACCTGTCTAAAATGCATGACTTGCAAAATATTGGCAAAAAACTGATTTTCGATAAGAGTAAAAGACCTACTTCCGGTAGTAATTTCGAAAAACTTTTTAAATAAAATGGTTCTCAATTTTAATTTTAAGTACATATGAATTCTTTATAAATTTGTTTAAACTTAGTAGTTGACGAAATATTTGCAAAATTCGATTTTCTCACTGAAGTAAAGTACTACTTCCGGTCTACCGATTTTACTGAAAAACTAATCAGATCTCAAGAGGCAGATTATACACGTAAATACAAAATTTGGAATTGATATCTACGGCGGTTTGACCGCTATCGTGGTCACACACACACAGACACACAGACATTTTTTAAAAACCACTTTTTTGGTACCAGGGGACTGCAAACATAAAAAACACAAATGGTAGATTTTGACGCATTGTTGTTGGCCTATCATGGCATGTTTCACAGCGTTATGGGTTACGGAATTTTATTGTGGGATGGGTCCGCACTCCGAAAGGATATTTTAATCTTACAAAAAAGAGCAATAAGAATAATTACTAACACTAAACGTTATGATTCGTGCAGACCTTTATTTAAACGGTTCAGAATATTAACTTGCACGAATCAGTTCATTTATGAATGTCTTGTTTACAGCAAAGAAAATTTAATGTCTCACTACCGGCAATCGGTATACGACACAAGACATAAACAGTATGCACAGTCTCATTTTCGACACTCTAGGAATATTAACTCTTTCACGTATCTATCCTTAAAACTATATAACTTGCTACCTACCCATTGGAAAGAACTAAATTATTTTAATTATAAAAAACTATTAAAAATTTTCTAAAACATAACCCTTTCTACGAGATTCAGGAGTTTATTGGGGCGTTGACTCATCTTTAAACATTTGGGGGATCATATATTGCCTCAATAGCAACTTACTTTATTATACGTTTTTAAGTATTGTTTTAGTTTGTATACTTGGTTTTGTTTTGCTATGTTACAGACAAATTTTCTCTTTCTTTTTTACTTGTATAAGTTTGTTATATACATATCTATACATATTGTTTTTCTTGATGCATACATTGATGTATTCTGTCTAGCAAAAATAAAATATCTATCTATCTATCTATCTACCTACCTATCTACCTATCTATCTATCTATCTATCTATCTATCTATCTATAGAAATGTTCCTTAATTTGACAGCAGAGAACCTTGTTTGAGTCTTCGCACAAGTGTGGAAGCTGTGGGTAGTGATTAGAATTTTACTACAAGTTGGCTTGCTTCAAGTAGGTTTTTCCAAAATCTCATTATTACATAAATTTTATTTACCCTCATAAAATTATTTGACATATTAAATTAAAAAAAAAAAACTTTCCTGTCCAATAAACACTATTAAATTTAACACCCATAAGTGAGGCATATTCATTCATATATACACGCTCATCATATGATGAGGGTGTATATATGAATCTCTTACTATTTAACAATTATCCACAGTGTAACTATATAACCATAATACCTTATGGTTGCACTGTGGGTAAAAGCTAAATAGTAAGTAGATGAGGCTTTATCACATGTCTTGTGTCGTTACCCAAGAAGATACCTAACAATAAGATAGCGTAACAGTGAGACAGGCTAGTCCAATCACGTCGAATGGTGTCATGTTCTTTTGGAATTCCGAAAACCAATGGCGAATTCATTGTAAGCCTTAGATGTAAACAGATATTTTGCTGTCTACATTATCACACCATCGTGCGTCTTACATAATTTTGTACGCAAGAAGGATGGTATAGGAGCAAATCATTATTTTCTAAACAATGCATAATACTATTGTATTAGAGCATTGTATAGAAAATAACCATTCATTCGATATAAATGACTGTAAACTTTTACATAATGTAAATATGAGTAAAAAAAATTAACACTGTTCGACAAGAAAATAAGAGGGCTATAAACAAAAAAATGTAACACATACTTGATTTCAAGTAGATCCACAGAAAAGAAATCACAGGTTGAAAGATCGGGGTATCTGACCGGCCATCCGGTGTTCCAATGTCGGGAGATAGCATGATTGGAAAACACGTCCGCACAGTTGCCAAGCAATTTCGTGCGGTGTGACTGGTAGTCCAATGTTGTTGGAAGAACATGTCTCTAATCACAGGCAGATAAATAATTGCAGGAGTTAAGAAGTTCTCCAATATGTGAACTAACGTTCTCCTGTCACAGGTACAGCCCTTTCCTCCTTATCTTCAAAGAAGTACGGAACAATAATAGCAAAAATAGATATCGCACACCATACAGTAAATTTCAAGCTCTGAAGTGGTTTCTCATAGATTTCTTGCGGATTTGTGTTAGACCAGAAACGGAAATTTTCTTGCTAAGATATCCTGACAAATGAAAATGGACTTCGTCACTCGTCAGTAAGTTCTGATTTCCATTAATCAACTGCAGAAGTATCTGGCAGAAATGAAGTCTGTTTCTATAGTCCTGCTCCGGCAGTGCTTGAACAATTTGAGTCTTGTAGACGCAAACATCAAGATCTTCATGTCAGATCTGTCAAACGCTGCGGTCTGAAAGCCCGAGTGCCAAAAAATGACAACGCGGCATGGACTCCATTCAATGGCGTCTCTCAGTGCCGCTATATTCTCAGGTGTACGTACTGTTTTTCCACTACCACACTATTTACTGTCGTACCGGTGGCCTCAAACTTTCGTACCCAGGTCTTGATGCCATGGGCTAATGGAACAGCATTATTACGAAGAAATTCACGTTAAGCGATCACGTAATTGTTGCCTTTACTGCATAAGCACGTTGCGCTCCTTTCCACTGCTCCATTTTAACTAAAAATGCTTTAAAGTTTTCCACAAGATGGCGATAGCATCGTTCTCCTCACTCTAGCCAAACAAAAATAAGCGCTGTTGCGAAATCGGCCGATTCATTCATTGCTGCACCCTGTATTTTAGTATTCAAGTTTTTGTTCAGGTGGTTACTGAAAAGGTAACCACTGTGCCAGCCTTTCCTCTACTTCCAATTAGCAAAGTTAAATTACAGAAGACATTGTTTGTGCGCGCCTAGCCTAAGGTTTGGTTTTGCTTTGGTTTTCATCACTGTTTGGCAAATGTAGGTCAACACTTACGTGATACAACATGGCAGTAATAATTATTCATTGCTGCAATAATCACGCAATTCAAGCAATTAGATGTTGGGAAATGCTGGGACATGAATTGTTATTAGTAGTATTATTTATTAACATCTATATTTTGCAATCAACACCAATAGCAATTTATTTGTCTTATTTCGAATATTTTTCGTAGTTGCTTCAATAATGAAGGTATTAACGAAGCCTTCGGTGAAATACTCAGTATATTTGTAGCAGACATTTTTATTTAATTCTGAATATCAGCCGAGAAATAATATATATGGCGAAGTAAATAAGTAAATTTTATAGTTACATGGGATGGTAGATACGGAGCGATTCCTTTCCGATTAAGGTTAAGAAATCTATTCATATCGAAAGATAAAAACATAAGTTTCACGCTTGTGTAAATGCTTAAGCGGCTTGAAAGAATAAATAGGTATATAAGAAGCAAAGAAGAAAAACAAAATTAGCTGAGACTGGACAGAGTAGACGTTAATGAATACTTGTCTGAAGATTATCGGAGCTGGAAGAGGTGATTAATGTGACCCTTTAGTAAAACATAATATCGAGTTAGACGGAAAAAGAGGAAGTTCTCTAAAGAGAAAAACTGTGATAAATGTGGTTCAGTATTATTAAAATAATTTTGTGTGAAGTTTTTCTTTTTTGTAAGGATTATAGGGATATATAAATTGTACTTGAGAAAAAAGATCATATTTCTATTATAATGTCCATTTATCTTTGAGCAAAAAGGTTTAAGAAAAATTTATTTCTACAGTAAAATTTTACGCAACCTGTGTACGAATAAATTATCTAAATCAGTACGTTTAGAATGACCTATGCGTACATATATAGATAATAATAATAGTAATGTATGTACTTTAATTATTACTGAAAAACATTAAAATATTTAATAAAACGTACAAAGCGGTGAGCTTTTTACTATATAGATTCGTGTTTAGTGATTTTCGAGTTGTACATCAAGAAAATGCAATATTGAACACGGTTCAACAATATAATACCAAAGCGCCAATACTTTGGCATTATATTGCATCTAATGCTTAGGTGGTATATTGTTAAACCATGTTCAACGATGCATTTTGTTTCCATATAACTCGATAATAATATAGTATAATAATTCAGTTAATCAAACAACACTTAATGGAATAGGGTCCTGGTAAGTAAGTATACCGTAGTCGATATATTTTAATTTCTGATACGAAAGTAGAAAGAGGAAAAGAGCGCGACGAAATAAACTAAAGATAAACATATAGCGAGACTGCCAAGACATTACACTCGACAAACGTTTCCTATGACATGTAAGGAGTAAGGATCCTCCGACACTGCGTTGCTCTCCCACCACTGTTAGCAAGCAGGCATCCCTGCATATTATAAAGTCATCTTCTGCATGGGATAGAAGTACAAACCGAAATTAAAATTTGTCGACTACGGTATATGCGTGTAGTGGAATAAGAAATATTGCCTCTAGACGTGAAAATGATTATGAAATATTTTCTTTGAACTGCCCAGGTGTTTTATTGTTTTGTTATACATTAATTTTAGTTATGACCAACATACCTATATGTTACCTGTGTTCTCATGTACCAATTATCTGATAAAGGATTAAATTATATTCCGAAACGTTATACAGCCCAAGAATGTGTTTCATTTATCATATACAGCCCAGAATTCTGCTTTTAATAAAGCAGTAAATATCTATTACTAATACTAAAAAAAACTGCTTATCCGGAAGTACCATTAACTTTACAATTATATATATATATAAATATAATATATATAAAAACAGTTACCTTTCTTGGTTTAGCGGCTGTAAATATGAACTCAAAAACGAAATAAGAAATTATGTTTCGATCTTACAGATATTATCTTTTTCAATTATTTAACATAAACTAACTAATTAAAACATTAAAACACCGATAACTATTAATAAAACTGTAACAGATATTTGACAAATATATTGGCGGCAAATAGATGGTACAGAAATAATAACATTGGTGTATTCTAGACAACTCATAAATACATAAATGTAGTAGACTCAATACATCATATTAAATTATGGAATGATATGCTATTGCCAAATTATTAATTTCTGTTCGGTCATTTACTGCATTATCAATGCTTCTTTATTTGTATGAGTTCTAGAAAGTTTCTAATTTTGTTATTATGTTTTTTACATAAAATGTTGGTTTCATCAAATTTAAACTTATGTTTTGTAATGTTGGTATGTTTTTTAAAGCCGAAATTAACTCTCATACTTGTAAAGATCGCTTCGATTTGTATAAATACACATTTCGAGAGTATAAGGAGAAGGCATCATATGCCGAGCTGATGAGCGGTTGCGAAACTAAAAGTTTGTCCTCGGTGATGGTGCATTCTTTTCCTTAAGTTAATTAATTAATAGATAAAAAGCCACTAATTTCAAGAAATCCGTGCATATATATATACAAGGTTATGATAAAGTAACGCACAAAATTCATAAAACGTACAATGTCCATTTTTGAAAAAAATGCAAAAGCACGTCAAACAGTTTATTTTATTCCGCGTCTTTTAACATAAGTCAAAAAGATAAAACGTCAAATTTGTCAAAGTTATGACGTCATCAATATTTTTTTTAAATATGAAGCTTGGTTTTTTTTTTTACTTTATTTGATAAAGCTTGGTTTTCTGCATTATAAAGAAATAATTGAAGTAGGGGTCACATAAGAAAAAACTGGGAAAATTAATAAAAAACAAAATAAACTTTATTATAGTAATAACATTTAAATTAACTAAACAGTCCATTAAACCAAAACGATTTCTTACAGGAATTGTTTAAACTGTGTCCCGTTCACTATCTGACATAGGCCAAGACGATGGTAGACTTCAATTATTTCTTTATAATGCAGAAAAACAGGCTTTATCAAATAAAGTAAAAAAAAAACCAAGCTTCATATTTAAAAAAAAATATTGATGACGTCATAACTTTGGCAAATTTGACGTTTTATTTTTTTGACTTATGTTAAAAGACGCGGAATAAAATAAACTGTTTGACGTGTTTTTGCATTTTTTTCAAAAATGAACATTGTACGTTTTATGAATTTTGTGCGTTACTTTATCATAACCCTGTATACAGGGTGTAACAAAATAAGTGTAAAACATTTCAGGGGGTGATTCCTTAGCGAAAAAGAGATAGGGTCTTTCATATAAAAAAACTTCAATGGAGCATCCCTTGTTAAGATACAGCCCCATAAAGGGGGTATATAAAATTTGTTTTACAATTTTTCTCACAAACACTAAAAATGTAATTTATTTCCAATGTAACTTTTTGTCTGATTATTTGTTTACCATTTAAAAATCTATTTCCAATACCTTGTTTCATTCGAAACAAAAAATGTCTCTTGAATTTTTTGCCCAAAAGTAATCAGTTCGCAGCAAAAAATTATTTTACGAACAACTACTGAGATACATCATCATAAATGCGAACTGGATTAGTATTGTTATTTTGTAGTTACTACCTGCATCAAAATACATATGATTAAAGATGAATAAACAAAACTAATTTATTAATAACAAAACATAAAACATGTAGAAATCATAGTAAATGTTCAATATGTCCACCTTCAGTCATTATACATGCGTCTAGACGTCGGCGCATTGAGCCACGTATTCGCTCAAATATTCCTGGATTCTCTCTAATTACCCTGCACGCATCGATGATGCGGTTTCTTAAGTCCTCTACATCGCGAACAGGAGTAGGATAAACCAAACTCTGTAAATGGCCCCAAGTAGAGAAATCGAGAGGATTGAGATCCGGGGATCGAGCGGGCCAATTCTGTGGTCCACCTCGACCTATCCAATGATTTGGATATGTTTGGGTTAAATGCTGACGTGCTGCTTGACTAAAATGGGCGGGAGCCCCATCATGCATAAAAAACATATCCCTTCTAACGCCCAAAGGAACTTCCTCCAGCAGTACTGGATGCACTTCTCTTAAAAATTGAGTGTATGCCTCACCATTTAATCGAGGAGGTAGAAAATGAGGGCCAATTAAATAATCCCCAATAACTCCGAGCGACACGTTAAGAGAAAAGTGTTCTTGATGGTTAGCTTGTACAATAGCGTGAGGGTTTTCATCAGCCCATATGTGGTTATTATGAAAATTAATTATCTTGTCCCGAGAAAAAGTACATTCGTCTGTGAATTCGATCGTCTTCAGAAAGTCAGGATTTCTTCTAATCATTTCCAGCATCCAATTGGAAAATTCAAGAAGGTTCGGAAAATCTCGCTGTAACAGTGCCTGTACTCGTTGCAGATGGTAAGGGTATAAGAGTTGTTCCTTTAAAATTCGAAATACCGTCATATGATCAACATTTAACTCGAAAGCAATCTTTCTAGTACTGCTAGTAGGTTGTTCTTCAACCAAATTAAGTACTGCTTCTTCAAGATGTGTTGTTCTAACTTCTCGATGGCGACCACAATCCTGCGTTCTTTTGTCGAATGAACCATATTCTCGTAATCGTTGATGAATCTTCTAGAAGCTTCTAACCCATTCCCCTGCGACAGACCGACCGTAAACGTAATGCATATCAGCCATTTCCTCATTTGTGTATGCCATTTTAATAACAAGTGAATTATTAAACTAACAAATTACGAACAAAACAACGACACACAATTAAGTATTAATTCAATTTCAAAAATTTACAAACTGACAGCGTGATACCACTACTAGCGGCCTACTAAATAAATTAGTTTTACATTTTCGTTTTATGACGATGTATCTCTGTAGTTGTTCGTAAAATAATTTTTTGCTGCGAACTGATTACTTTTGGGCAAAAAATTCAAGACATTTTTTGTTTCGAATGAAACAAGGTATTGGAAATAGATTTTTAAATCGTAAACAAATAATCAGACAAAAAGTTACTTTGGAAATAAATTACATTTTTAGTGTTTGTGAGAAAAATTGTAAAACAAATTTTATGTTCCCTCTTTATGGGGCTGTATCTTAACAAGGGATGCTCTATTGAAGTTTTTTTATATGAAAGACCCTATCTCTTTTTCGCTAAGGAATCACCCCCTGAAATGTTTTACACTTATTTTGTTACACCCTGTATATACGTATGTACAATTCATGTATGTATGTATAGGTATATATACATATTTATATTCTATATTTGTCAATGTTTTCTAAATGACAACCAGTTGTCATATTATTATTACTTTTAGTTCATTGTATGCCACTACTACCAAGAAGATATTCAGTTCTCAATACATACATATATATATATATATAATGTCAGAAAAGAGTGTTGGGCAATCCGGCAATAAAAAGACTTATTTTTATAGGAAGTCTAACGTTTTATTTCTCAATATTTCGCACATAAGGTATTTGTGCTTCCTCAGGATAAACTAATTAAGAACAAGATAATGAAACAAAATACAGTTAGTAAAAAAGTTATTGACAGAAATTTTTAAAAAATAATTACAACTATGACTTCTTGGTGGGAAAAAAATATTATGAATACACAGTAAAACAAACTGTGAAAAATACCACAAAACACGATGTTTTTCGTGACAAATTGTGTTTACTTGTTAATTTAAAATGACAATTAGTTTGAAATATGTCAGTTATTGTTAGCTTGTGATATTTTATTAAACTTACAATGATCTAACAAATATAAATAAATAATACTAAGATCTTGGATGTCCGATCTGAAATTCATACTATTTTGCTGTTGATATAGACCATCTCAAGGAATTCTCTGCTAATTTTTCTATTATCAGTTTTTAAAATTTTAACGTCATTAAAATTTAGGTGAGTGATCTTCCTGATCTTAGTATTATTTATTCATATTTGTTAGATCGTAGTAAGTTTAATAAAATATCACAAGCTAGCAATAACTGACATATTTCAAACTAATTGTCATTTTAAATTAACATGTAAACACAATTTGTCACGAAAAACATCGTGTTTTGTGGTATTTTTCACAGTTTGTTTTACTGTGTATTCATAATATTTTTTTCCCACCAAGAAGTCATAGTTGTAAGTATTTTTTAAAAATTTCTGTCAATAACTTTTTTAATAACTGTACTTTGTTTCATTATCTTGTTCTTAATTAGTTTATCCTGAGGAAGCACAAATACCTTATGTGCGAAATATTGAGAAATAAAACGTTAGACTTCTTATAAAAATAAGTCTTTTTATTGCCGGATTCCCCAACACTCTTTTCTGACATTAATACATAACGGCAAAGACTATTTCAAACCATATATATATATACCTATATAGAAGTTTAACTTAATTTGAAGGCAACAATCAGCCACTTTCACTGACTTCTTCGATTTACTATTGGTATATTATATTACTGTTTTTTACAAACAGAATTTGGGTTTTTTCCTTTTTTTAAAAAAATTAAAAGATGTTGAAAATAAAACACATTAATCTACGTGACGTTTCGGAAATTTAATCTTTCCTTCAGAATTTAACATTCTGTAATGTAATGTGTTGTTGTTTTATATATACAGGTCTGAAGACGGAAAGATTAAATTTCCGAAACGTCACGCAGATTAATGTGTTTTATTTTCAACATCTTTTAATTTTTTTAAAAAAAGGAAAAAACCCAAATTCTGTTTGTAAAAAACAGTAATATAATATACCTATATATATATATATATATAAATAGGAGAAAGAATATCGGGTTAATCCGCTGTAGTGCAACCGCAGACACGTGTTTCAGACTCGTTGGTCATCGTCAGTACGGTGTAGCCAAGGAATAAGGTGGGATAGCCTTGGAGAAACAAAAGGAAGACCATCCGGAAGACAGACCACCAATTGCAGCTTAAATGTCAGAAGATCCTCAGGTCTGAGTGACAACAACTGACACCGCCGCGAGGCAGACATTGTCAACCCGCGTGCCGTCCAACACCGTACTGACGATGACCAACGAGTCTGAAACACGTGTCTGCGGTTGCACTACAGCGGATTAACCCGATATTCTTTCTCCTATTTTTATTATGTATCCGTGATATTTCCTTCATTGATATATATATATATATATATTAAAAAATTAAATATCTTCTTGGTACTAGTGGCATAATATGAATGAAAGTAATAACAATATGACAACTGGTTGTCATATTGTTATTATATGTCTGTAGTTACAAACACATCTTAACACATACATAGTTGCGTCGTTTATTTAATGGAATTGCATGGGTAATGCCAACAGTCCTATGCTTGTTTATTTGCATTTCATTCATACATATTTGATTTACATTCTATATTTGTCAATTTTTCTAAATGACAACCAGTTGTCATTTTGTTATTACTTTCATTCATATTATGCCACTTGTACCAAGAAGATATTTAATTTTACAATACATTTGTATATTTTGGCAAAGAATTTTAATATATATTATAACTGCCTGGTTGAAATTAGGCTTTGCACAATATTAAGTAAGTGCACTATTGTTTTACACTTGGACATTTTTGGATTTACATTTTAAGGTAATACTATATTTTTTTAATCCACACATATTAGTACTTCAACATACACCTTCTTTGTTATGCTGCACTGACGAAACCAAACTAGGTAGAAACATATATGTCTGTAGCTACAAACACATCTTAACACATACATAGTTGCGTCGTTTATTGTCTGTGTATTTCAATCAAATGTACATGCCTAAGTAAACTTAAGCCTTTTGATGGGATTACGTAGGTAATACCGATTCTCCTATGCTTATTTTCTTACATTTTCATTTATACATGACTGGCTTTACATTCTTTATTGTTATAATATCATGCTCTAGTCGTAACTTTTGAATTATATAGTTGCGTCGTCATTATTTATATGATTGCATTGATTGAACAGTTTGTGGTAGACCAAAGCCATTTAATGGAATTGCATGGGTAATGCCGACAGTCCTATGCTTGTTTATTTGCATTTCATTCATACATATTTGATTTACATTCTATATTTGTCAATTTTTCGAAGTGACAACCAGTTGTCATATTGTTATTACTTTCATTCATATTATGCCACTAGTACCAAGAATATATTTAATTTTTCAATACATTTGTATATTTTGGCAAATAATTTTAATATATATATATATTAATTATATCAATTCTTACAATGACCATTTGCGCTTTACAATTGAAAAAGAAAATAATAACTCTATCTCTTTCTTAGACTCCCTGATCACACACAATAACAGTGTCATAAAATTAAGGTGGTATAGAAAACTAACAAATTCAAACCGTCTATTGAACTACCATTCTAATTGTCCAAAAAAATATAAAATTAATCTTATTAAGAGTCTAAAAAGTAGAATATTAAACATTACACATCCTGATTTTCAACATGATGATTTAGTAATTTTGAGAAACATATTGATAAAAAATAATTTTCCTATGGCTTTAGTAAATCAATTTCTTTTTTCCACATCTAACATTAGTTATGTTAATAATCGTATAATAAATCTAGTCATTGAAAACCCTTCAGTTCAACTAAATAATGATAACATTGAGCCTCTAAAATATAAAAAAATATCTTATATACCAGGCCTTACTAACCATATTAGGGATTTATTTAAGGAAAAAGTATCCATAGCATACACATCAGCTAATTCTGTCTCAAAATTATTTACACCACTTAAAGATAAATTAGATTTGACATATAATAGTAATGTGGTTTACGGTTTAGTATGTAATGATTGTAATAAAAAAAATTCTACATAGGTCAAACTAAACAAAGAATTAAAGAACGTAATACACAACATAAAAGTGATGCCCGAAATAAACCTAATGCATGTAAATTAGCATCACATGTATATACTACTGGTCATTCCATACTATTTGATCGAACTAACATCTTGTATAAAGAATCTAATTTGACTAAGAGATTATTTCTAGAAACTCTTTGTATTAATGTTTTTACACCAAATATTAACTCTAGATCAGACTCCCAAAATTTTAGCAACATTTATTCAGGTTTACTAAAATTTGTTAATGACAAAATTTTGAATAAAATTAAAATTCACTAATTGTCATGTTTTTCATATACATGATTACCACTTTTAGTTTTTTCAAATATTATAGGTATATAAAATATTGTTTTTTAAATAAGACACATATAAATTTAACAGTGTGATATATCTGAGGTTTGAAACCTGATGTGCGCTTTGTAATAAAAAAGATTTTTTTTTTTGTTTACAATTTTGTATATGTCATCTTGACGTTTATACTTATAAGTCACTCTCATATTATGTTAAATTTTTAATGTTCGTCAAACCCATATATTTTATGTCCTACTGTGGCAATTGTAAGATAATTTATAGTTAACTTAACAGTTGTCCCTAATTTAAGTATTTTGTAGATCTAATGAAGGAATAAATATATTTCCGAAACGTTATTTAGCCAACAATTGTGTTTTGAATCAACTATCCAGCCCAAAATTCTACTTTTATTAAAGTAGTAATTATTTCATATTATATTATATATATATGTATATATATATTAAATATTATATATATATATATAAAATATATTACAATTCTTTGCCAAATATACAAATGTATTGAAAAATTCAAAAGATTCTTGGTAGTAGTGGCATACAATGAAGTAAAAGTAATAACAATATGACAACTGGTTGTCAATTAGAAAACAATGACAAATATAAAATGCAAATCACAATGTATAATTGAAAATGTAATCAAGTAAGCAATAGGACAGTCGGGATTACTTATATAGCCACATCAAAAGGCTTGGGATTTACCACAAACTGTTCAGTCAATGCAATTATACAAATAACAACGACGCAACTATGTAATGAAAAATTAAGAGTAGAACTGTTGATATTATAACAATATAGAATGTAAAATCAGTCATGTATAAATGTAAATGAAAGCAAATAAGCATAGGACAATCGCCATTACCCATGTAATCCTATCAAATTGGATTAGGTTCACCTAAACATGTACAATCTGATTGAAATACATAGACAATCAACGATGCAACTATGTATGTGTTAAGATGTATTTGTAGCTACAGACATATATGTTTCTACCTAGTTTGGTTTCGTCAGTGCAGCAAAGCAAAGAAGGTGTATGTTAAAGCATTAATATGTGTTGAATAAAAATTATATAGTATTACCTTAAAATGTCAATCCAAAATGTCCAAGTGTAAAACAACTGTGCACTTACTTAATACTGTGTAATGCCTTATTTCAACCAGGCAGTTAATAAAATATATTACAATTCTTTGCCAAATATACAAATGTATTGAAAAATTCAAAAGATTCTTGGTAGTAGTGGCATACAATGAAGTAAAAGTAATAACAATATGACAACTGGTTGTCAATTAGAAAACAATGACAAATATAAAATGCAAATCACAATGTATAATTGAAAATGTAATCAAATAAGCAATAGGACAGTCGGGATTACTTATATAGCCACATCAAAAGGCTTGGGATTTACCACAAACTGTTCAGTCAATGCAATTATACAAATAACAACGACGCAACTATGTAATGAAAAATTAAGAGTAGAACTGTTGATATTATAACAATATAGAATGTAAAATCAGTCATGTATAAATGTAAATGAAAGCAAATAAGCATAGGACAATCGCCATTACCCATGTAATCCTATCAAATTGGATTAGGTTCACCTAAACATGTACAATCTGATTGAAATACATAGACAATCAACGATGCAACTATGTATGTGTTAAGATGTATTTGTAGCTACAGACATATATGTTTCTACCTAGTTTGGTTTCGTCAGTGCAGCAAAATAATAAATATTACTTATTAGTTCTCTTCCGCAAATTTAACAATGTATTTCTACTAATTTTTTGAACACTTGCATAAATTTTATTATAAAGGTCGCCAATATCTGTTATGGGTTCCTTGAAAACTTCAACTTTCAAGTAACCCCACAAGAAAAAAATCTAACGGGGTTAGGTCCGGCCACCTAAGAACGCCATTATTAATATAATAAAATTCTTGGCCGGCACTATAAAATGATAATTTGACAGCAAGCTGTCTTCTAAGAAGCTTCAAAAATGATGAAATGCATAAAAGTAAAAATGTGAACAATTAAGCATAGAACCATCGATATTATCTATGTAGTATTATCAAACGATCTTGATATATCAAAGACGTGCATTCAATAACACCAAACAATATCGATGCAAATTGCACAATTAAAAGAATAGGTAATGTAAAAATACGAGTAAGGCTGTCGCGTACCAAACATGTGTGTATGGTTAATTAGAGGGTCCTAGTTAACCAAAGACAATCACCGAACATTCTCACACAAATAATGCTAACTATGGATCAAAGATATAATTGTATAGTTTAAACATGATAGTGTTAAATATGTCTTAGTAGTCGGAGACATATACGTTTTTACTTTATTATGCTTGTGCCTGAAATACTAAACACAGTATTTCTAAATAGCATTAGTAGGTGCTACAACATAGTCCATAATCTATTAAGATGAATCCTGTTTTAGCAGTTCAATGACACAGTAAATAGTATGACGTTTCGATATTATAATTACTTGTATATTTGTTTAACTATCATGCTAGAGACACCATTGATTACTTACTAACTTACTAATAGAAGAGATAATTTAGAAGTAGAGATTTACAAATTTTCAATTTTTCAGTACTTACTCTCATTTTCAATAATTTTGCAAAATAAACGGGTTTTTAATAAATTTAGTAAAAATTATCATTTTCATCTAACATTACGTGATATCATTTTCATTTTAATTTAATGACGTTTCTACGCCACTAACTAAAGTTGAAATCCCTATATAGGCCACGAGTCTAGGTGCAAATATAACATTAAAACTAACAACAGTGTCACAGCTCTTTATCTATTTAAGGAACCTGGCTAATTCCACCTACTTTGTAAACTTGCTTACCTCGCTTCAGCCCTTTGTCTATTACACAACGTGGAATAAAGGCGAAATTTAGAAACTACATTAAAGGTAATTCGATCTTATCGAGTCCTTGGTTTCTACTGGTTACTACATGTAATGTATATATATATGTATATATTGTCGTAACCCAGAGTGCATAAAAAATACCTAAGTAAAATCAAACTATAAAAATTATCAATCACCCAAATTATCCCTTAATTACACCCTGAGTTAGACATTTTACTTCTTCTTACGTCACACGTTGGGTAAGCCAATAAATTAAAGTAGAATGTTTTCAATATAACACCTTACTTGTTTATAAATCAAATATTTATATGCCCTAACTAACTCAGTCGTTTAAAAAATTTTTAATACTTGCATATTTTTATTAATCATAAAAAATCTTAGTCCGGACCTGTCTCTTTTAAAATATCTAAGAAAGATTATTTTCCAAGTTCTTTTCACTCCAAACGTTGGTAATCCGCAACTAAACGATTTTACCGCTACTCATGTGAACTAACTTTGATAAATTTACTAAATGTTTTCTTTAATTGATACACAAATCTTTATATTCAGATTAAGTTCAAATCTACACCATTTACTATCTCATAAAATGGTAAGTTACTTTTAAACTATTTCTATATCTTCCCAATACATTAATCTGTATGTTTACTTTATTTTTAGGAGGTCAAAACACTATGAGAATTGCAGAATGTTAACCTATCAAATACCTCTACGTAAATGAAAGTCAAAAATGGTTGAGTAACAATAAATATAATGTGTTGTTGAGAAATAACATACAATAATCATGTATTTCAAGAAAATGCCAGTATTATAACAAGTAATTATTCAAACTTGTCCAATATCTTGGTACCTATATTTGGTTATGATTAGAATTGAGGTTATAACCCTATTTTATTTGTCAAGGTAAGTTTAATTTACAACATGTAATAAACTTTTAAAATGTATACCATTAATTTCTAATTCAAATAGTATTATGTCCGTTGTTTATAATTCAATATTTAATTTCTGATACATTTAGTCCTTTAATTTTTAATCTATGATTTGCCAATTCATTGAAATAAAGAGATTTTCATATTAAAAGTAACAATTAAACGATACACCTTATTTTACATATGTGTAACTTCTCGACAAGGAAATTCTAACTGATCTCTTTTCTCTTTTTAGTTTCGGTGGAACTGGAATCCTCGGTGATCTATTACCTCTTCAATATAACAGCTGTTGGTGCCTCGTAAAGATGATTTCTAGTACGTCCAAGAAACTCCTCACCGCCTTGCTAGACGAACCTGTCAGGTATCCACTTCGGTACGGATATCTCGCAGAAAATGCACGTCAGATGAGCCTATTATAATATGTTTTCGTCCCAGGAATCTCTTGATAAATAAATCCCCTCTATGGTTAAACTTGAAATTGGAATTCCTTCGTTTAAAAAATTCTTCGAGATATTCAATCCTTTTGTGGTAAGTAAATTAAATTTATATTTTACTGCTTTTAATCACTATAATCTCCTTCTCTTCTTTAATCACTAGATACTGCCTACGTTAATACAATCTTTCACTAATACTTTATGTTGGTCATAAATTATATACCAATATATTAAATTTATAATTTAATATACTCAATATGTATTTCTTTAGCTTCAGTTTAGATAATTTCGGCTAAAATCTATTCTTACCGAAATTATCATACACCTCTTCTCATCAATTTATATGAAGTTTTTTCTTTTTATTTAGTCTAATTACCTTAGTGATAATTTTATATATTTGAATTGGCCAATCTCAATTAAACACCTCTTATTTATGTTCAAAATGCATTCTATTATTTTAATATTCTTTTGTATGCCTTTCTATAATTCAATACTCATATTTTAACAATTTTAACCATGAATTTATACATGTATTTCAGTATTCAAAACCATTTTAAAACATACTATCTCAAAAATTCTGTAAATGTCAAAATCTGTCAACCATTGACTTTTCCTCTAATTAAATTATGGCGGGAGTTTTTATCTATTTTAACGTTACCTTTAAACAAAGTTTCCCTTTTAAAATCAATTCTCATCATTTAAGACACTTGAACAAGTTTTTACAATTTTATATTACATATCAAACACTCAATTAATATCAAAATCTCTCTTTTACAGGTTTTGGTATAATTTGCTGAACTATGGACCTTAACCAATGGACTTTACTACAATATCACTTCAACAATTGTAAATATTAATATTAGGATAATAAATACTAATCTTCATAATACTATTTCTATTTATAAGTTTCTTAAATTTTTAACATCAAAATACTTTTAACACCACAACCAAATATAAATATTGATGGTTAGTACCTAGTACTACCTCATTTTGCCCCTTTAATAAATGTAAAATTTCAACATGTTTGAATAATTTTCATTTATTAACTAAGAAATTATCTGTTAAGTTACAATTAATTATCTGTTACCTATATAATACATTTACATTATTAACAACTTTTAATGTAACATTTTTTTTTAATATGCTTGCTATATTCTAGCACTATGTTTGCATTATTTTAACCATATGGCATCTTCATCATGTAAACTTTATCATATTTTTTTTTTTTTAATTTAACAAATCATCACTATATTATCTATGCAAAACTATATACATGTACTACTATTATAACTCTCCTGACTGTAACATTAGTTTCTTTTCTGTCTTTATTTTCTTTTTTTATATTATGTGTACTTAGTATAAGGAAAACTATTTTTCTCAAAAATGTTATTTATATTCAAAGTATATTTTTTTTTAATTGTTAAAATATCTGGTTATCTGTAAATACTTTATTGTCTCCAATCTCTGTATAAATTAATTACTCTTTGTATACTTCTATATCATGATTTTAAAACATTTATGAAAACTTTATTATAACTACTATAGGTAATATCTTTGTCACATTATGGTGAATATTAAATCATCTTTTCCATTATTTCTTTGGAACTTAAATTGCCTCTCTGAAATATGCTTTAGTCATGCTCACTTATACATTATTAATTATTATCTATATTGTTCTTATTCGAACATTTCCCCTATATACCTTATTAGACATTTTCGTCTTATCCCCTACTTTCATCATACGAAAGTTTTTACTTATATTTCCGTTTTATTGGCGTACTTTACCATTTAAATAATATGTAGACATTTTTGTCCTATACATTCTATAACTCTGGGTTTCTTTACCCTTTCTCATACATTTATACATTTATTATACCATATTTTCATGGATCATTTTATATTACTTTATTATAGTAAGCATTTTATAATTACTTCAATTATCATATTTCTTCGTAAAAGGCCCTTTTTCTTTCTTCTTAATAATTATACTCTCTTATTCACCTAATGTTTCATACGATTTGCTTTATCGTGCAAACTCATCGTAGTCTATCTTCTTAGTTTTATAATACTCTTATACATTTTTTCTTGATAATATTTTCTTTCCATAGACAATTTTATTTTATTTTAAGTTTCTTACACTTCCAGTTATCTTCTTTACATTCCTTTCCTTATACACACATGTTCTTGTATTATCGACTTATATTACATCATTTTTTTTTGTTTCTACTATATACAAATATTTTGAAATAAGGGAATAACTTTTTATAAATGATAATACTAATTTTAATATTTATAACATTCCTACTTCTATAACTTAACTATACTTCCGGACGAGTTTCTGAAAAATTTCTGCCCCTACCTTATTATCAAATAGGTACCTTCCATATATGGGCTCGTATTGTCTGTATTCGTTCTGGTTATAAATGAAATATCTAATTTCACCATCATTTTATTGTCTTTTAATTACTCTCCATGCCCCTAATAATATCAACTCTTATGCTCCTAACATTAAATTGGAGGAAAATTGTAATAAGGGTCTTGTCCTTCTCTGGTCAATGTATTCTTAATTTTATCCTTGATATTTGGTGAAGCTTAACACCTACAAGAATTATCTCTATACTTCTGTCTTGGTTAACAAATTCTATGTGTGATTCTAATATTGGAAATTATATCCTGCCCCTATCTCATAATCGAGTGGGGATATCTGTATATTAGATCCATGTCCTTAAATTGGGAAAGATAATTTTATAAGGGCTATTATTTTGTAATTTGTGGTAGCTCTTGTAACAGTTGGTGTCACTAGTACCAACAAATACTACCCTATATTATCTGCCATGTCCAAATTCTTTATTCGGGTATAATAATTTTTATGAGGGCTTATATCTTGTTGCAGCTCTGGTAGGATGGTATCGCTAGTACCTACAGTTGTCGCCCTTGTATACAACTGCCATGTCCATTTTTAAATGTGGGCTGTTAATTTGAAGTAGCTCTGGTAGGATGGTGTCGCCGGTACCATCGAATACTGCCCTAAAGTATCCGCCATGTCCATATCTTTATGTGGGCTGTTAATTTGAAGTAGCTCTGGTAGGATGGTGTCGCCGGTACCATCGAATACTGCCCTAAAGTATCCGCCATGTCCATAAATAAATGTGGGCTGTTAATTTGAAGTAGCTCTGGTAGGATGGTGTCGCCGGTACCATCGAATACTGCCCTAAAGTATCCGCCATGTCCATATTCTTTAAATGTTAGATTGTATCATATATTATCCGAGACATCTTATCCATTATAATTTTTAATCTTACTCTATTTTTCAATGTTCCATATGTTTCTTCTTTTTTCACATCTTCTTTATACCATAACTCATTTTCTTCAGTTTTGTAAAACATCTTATTCACAAATTTTCCAACCTGATCAAATATACTCATAACATCTGCATTTCTCGATGTAACAGTATCTGTAACTTTCTGCACTTCAATATCCCAATCCAATAATTCTTTGCACTTAATCTCCAAGACCATTATTACCTGACGAACATTTCCTGGCACATATTTTTCTGAAGAATCTCTTATATTCACAACAGAATCATTTCCATTTACAAATTCTTTATACTTATTTAACATTCTAATCTTTTCATTCCCCAAAACATTTTTCACAGAAGTTGATATTATATTACGTCCAGCTTTATAACTCCTTCCAATATACTTTTCATCTCCTATAACTATCCCTGTTATCTGCTTTAAAAAATATAAATCCAAAATATTATCATCTTCTTCTACTAATAAAAGAGTGTCCAAATATGATCGTAAAATTTTCCTGTCGGAATCTAAATATTTTGTTTTCTTTTGTATAGGATTAATCGTGTAAGTTTTCTTGATTTCAGCTGTATTTTGTTCAATGTTAATACAGTTTATATTCTTCTCACAATTTTCAATTATCTTCTCTTCATTTGTATCTTGTTTGTCCTGTAAGTCATCTTTTAGAGATAATGTATTAGCTGATTCTTCATCTACTTTATTTTCTACTGTAAAATCTTCACACATCTTGTCCAACATTCCATTTAATCCCTCAGACGTCTCGTCTAGTTTATCCAATCTTCCATATAATTCTCTTTTATCCTCCTCTCTTTGTCGTCTACTTTCTTCATTCATCTTGTCCACTTTATCAATTAATACTTCAAACATTTGTTCACTTTTTTCGCTCATTTCTTTTAACATTTGATAAATTAACAACATATCTGCTGATGTGATTGACGTCTTTCTCTGTAACTGCGATTTATCACCCCTATCGTGTGTATCTACTAACTGTTGTATCTCTCCCTGTACCTGTGGAATTTCTTCTCCAACTTGTATTCTACCTAATGGTTGTGTTTCTTCTTCGCTATTTCTTGAAGACTCTGGCCTATTTATTACAGAACTACTTCTAGACCTAGTATTCATGTTTATATAATTTTATGTAACAACACTTTAATAAAAATTATTTGTATTTACGTTTCTGGTTTTATTATACTGTTAACCTTTGTGTATTGAAAAATGTATTTAACTAATTATAATCAGGGGAATAAAATATCAAAACACAATCTTTGCGAGTTTCTTTTATAACGCCCCACGTTGGGCGCCATATTAATGTCGTAACCCAGAGTGCATAAAAAATACCTAAGTAAAATCAAACTATAAAAATTATCAATCACCCAAATTATCCCTTAATTACACCCTGAGTTAGACATTTTACTTCTTCTTACGTCACACGTTGGGTAAGCCAATAAATTAAAGTAGAATGTTTTCAATATAACACCTTACTTGTTTATAAATCAAATATTTATATGCCCTAACTAACTCAGTCGTTTAAAAAATTTCTAATACTTGCATATTTTTATTAATCATAAAAAATCTTAGTCCGGACCTGTCTCTTTTAAAATATCTAAGAAAGATTATTTTCCAAGTTCTTTTCACTCCAAACGTTGGTAATCCGCAACTAAACGATTTTACCGCTACTCATGTGAACTAACTTTGATAAATTTACTAAATGTTTTCTTTAATTGATACAAAAATCTTTATATTCAGATTAAGTTCAAATCTACACCATTTACTATCTCATAAAATGGTAAGTTACTTTTAAACTATTTCTATATCTTCCCAATACATTAATCTGTATGTTTACTTTATTTTTAGGAGGTCAAAACACTATGAGAATTGCAGAATGTTAACCTATCAAATACCTCTACGTAAATGAAAGTCAAAAATGGTTGAGTAACAATAAATATAATGTGTTGTTGAGAAATAACATACAATAATCATGTATTTCAAGAAAATGCCAGTATTATAACAATTAATTATTCAAACTTGTCCAATATCTTGGTACCTATATTTGGTTATGATTAGAATTGAGGTTATAACCCTATTTTATTTGTCAAGGTAAGTTTAATTTACAACATGTAATAAACTTTTAAAATGTATACCATTAATTTCTAATTCAAATAGTATTATGTCCGTTGTTTATAATTCAATATTTAATTTCTGATACATTTAGTCCTTTAATTTTTAATCTATGATTTGCCAATTCATTGAAATAAAGAGATTTTCATATTAAAAGTAACAATTAAACGATACAACCTTATTTTACATATGTGTAACTTCTCGACAAGGAAATTCTAACTGATCTCTTTTCTCTTTTTAGTTTCGGTGGAACTGGAATCCTCGGTGATCTATTACCTCTTCAATATAACAGCTGTTGGTGCCTCGTAAAGATGATTTCTAGTACGTCCAAGAAACTCCTCACCGCCTTGCTAGACGAACCTGTCAGGTATCCACTTCGGTACGGATATCTCGCAGAAAATGCACGTCAGATGAGCCTATTATAATATGTTTTCGTCCCAGGAATCTCTTGATAAATAAATCCCCTCTATGGTTAAACTTGAAATTGGAATTCCTTCGTTTAAAAAATTCTTCGAGATATTCAATCCTTTTGTGGTAAGTAAATTAAATTTATATTTTACTGCTTTTAATCACTATAATCTCCTTCTCTTCTTTAATCACTAGATACTGCCTACGTTAATACAATCTTTCACTAATACTTTGTGTTGGTCATAAATTATATACCAATATATTAAATTTATAATTTAATATACTCAATATGTATTTCTTTAGCTTCAGTTTAGATAATTTCGGCTAAAATCTATTCTTACCGAAATTATCATACACCTCTTCTCATCAATTTATATGAAGTTTTTTCTTTTTATTTACTCTAATTACCTTAGTGATAATTTTATATATTTGAATTGGCCAATCTCAATTAAACACCTCTTATTTATGTTCAAAATGCATTCTATTATTTTAATATTCTTTTGTATGCCTTTCTATAATTCAATACTCATATTTTAACAATTTTAACCATGAATTTATACATGTATTTCAGTATTCAAAACCATTTTAAAACATACTATCTCAAAAATTCTGTAAATGTCAAAATCTGTCAACCATTGACTTTTCCTCTAATTAAATTATGGCGGGAGTTTTTATCTATTTTAACGTTACCTTTAAACAAAGTTTCCCTTTTAAAATCAATTCTCATCATTTAAGACACTTGAACAAGTTTTTACAATTTTATATTACATATCAAACACTCAATTAATATCAAAATCTCTCTTTTACAGGTTTTGGTATAATTTGCTGAACTATGGACCTTAACCAATGGACTTTACTACAATATCACTTCAACAATTGTAAATATTAATATTAGGATAATAAATACTAATCTTCATAATACTATTTCTATTTATAAGTTTCTTAAATTTTTAACATCAAAATACTTTTAACACCACAACCAAATATAAATATTGATGGTTAGTACCTAGTACTACCTCAATATATATATATATATATGTATTGAAAAAATGAATGAAAATCTTCTTGGTAGTAGTGGCATACAATGAAATTAAAATAATAACAATATGACAACTGGTTGTCAATTAGAAAACAATGACAAATATAAAATGTAAATCAAAATGTACATTTTGATTTACATTTTATATTTGTCATTGTTTTCTAATTGACAACCAGTTGTCATATTGTTATTATTTTAATTTCATTGTATGCCACTACTACCAAGAAGATTTTCATTCATTTTTTCAATACATTTGTATATTTGGCAAAGAATTGTAATATATTTTATATATATATATATATATATGAGAATGCAATTACGGGTTATATTGGTCAATAAAAGGCTATTATGTGCTCTTTTGTTTAATCCTCAATATTTCGTTATAAATCTAATAACATCTTCAGGAGGAAAAGACTAGAGACAGCACATTGGCAAAAAGTACATATAAGAAAATTGTATAATTTAAAAATTTCTTATATGTACTTTTTGCCAATGTGCTGTCTCTAGTCTTTTCCTCTTGAAGATGTTATTAGATTTATAACGAAATATTGAGGATTAAACAAAAGAGCACATAATAGCCTTTTATTGACCAATATAACCCGTAATTGCATTCTCATACAATATTCAGTGGTCGTTATTTCCTTTTAAATATATATATATATATATATATATATATATATATATATATATATATATATATATATACAGGCTGTACCACTTAAAACTCCCAGGTCGAATATCTCGGAAACGGATAAAGATATTTGAATTTTGTAAAAAGTAGTTACTAAAGAATGTGATCGACTCTAGTTTGCTCTCACAATTGTGTTTTATTATGTGAAGATATAGATGGCGCTGCGATGAAAAGAATTTTTTTGATCGCCACAATCTTCATTTGTTTTTTATTTGAAAGAGTATTAAAATTAATGTAATTTTTATTATTTGTGTTAATTTCCAAAATTTAACGGTTTTACAGATATTCGTGTTTAAAGAAAGTAAGAGTAATTTTAAAGTTTTGTCGTTTTTTTGTTTAAAAACTTAAAAGAATCAAATATAACTAACAAAGATGTTGCCTTTTTGATTGCTACATAACGTATATCGCCTTATTAGTTCTCTTCCGCAAATTTAACAATGTATTTCTACTAATTTTTTGAACACTTGCATAAATTTTATTATAAAGGTCGCCAATATCTGTTATGGGTGCCTTGAAAACTTCAACTTTCAAGTAACCCCACAAGAAAAAAATCTAACGGGGTTAGGTCCGGCCACCTAAGAACGCCATTAGTACCAACCGAACGACGTGGGAACATTTGATTAAAATAGTCAGTAACTATGTTGGCATTATGAGCAGGTGCCCCGTCTTGATTTAACCACATATTATTTCGCAGCTCTATAGGTACATCTTCCAAAAGTAGTGGTAACTCATTCTGCAGGAAATGTAAGTAGCGCACACCAATGAATGTTTCATGATAAAAGTGGGGGCCTAAGATATATCCGTTTAAAATTCCACACCAAACGTTAACGCCAAAAACTGTTTGATTTCTGGTTTGCCTTATCCACCTAGGATTATCTTCTGACCAATATCGAGCATTATGCTTAATTAAAGTACTATTGTTGTGAAAACGACATTCGTCATTCCACATGATCTGATTCATAAAGTTGTTTTCCGCTAACATTACAGGAAATTCTGCCAGAAAATTGAGTCTGCGTGGATTATCTCCTATTCTTAAATGGTGCTCTAAATGAACTTTATACGCAAAGTGAGTAAATGTTTGAATGAAGCTAATTATAAAGACAAATAATAATCAAGCAAATGTCACTAATGTGTGCTAATGTCAAAATATTTCCTAAATAATCAAAGCAAGCATACACAGATATGAATGCTTTTCTTCCTACATACCTATGGGTGCCTATGAAGTGGAATTTATAAAAAGGAACTAACTATAAAATTTAAATTGTGAAGTAACTATAATAGCAAGAATTGTGAATATGTTTACTGCTATTTTTCCTTACAAATTAAATATTCAAACAAAATAAAGACAAAAATTTAAAATTACTCTTACTTTCTTTAAACAAATATCTATGAAACCGTTAAATTTTGGAAACTAACACAAATAATAAAATTTACATTAATTTTAATACTCTTTCAAATAAAAAACAAATGAAGATTATGGCGATCAAAAAAATTCTTTTCATCGCAGCGCCATCTATATCGTCACATAATAAAACACAATTGTGAGAGCAAACTAGAGTCGATCACATTCTTTAGTAACTACTTTTTACAAAATTCAAATATCTTTATCCGTTTCCGAGATATTTGACCTGGGAGTTTTAAGTGGTACACCCTATATATATATATATATATATATATATATATATATATATATATATATATATATATATATCAATAAAGGAAATATCACGGATACATAATAAAAATAGGAAAAAGAATATCGGGTTAATCCGCTGTAGTGCCATTGGTGGTCTGTCTTCTCGATGGTCTTCCTTTTGTTTCTATCTCCAAGGATATCCCACCTTATTCCTTGGCTACACCGTACTGACGATGACCAACGAGTCTGAAACACGTGTCTGCGGTTGCACTACAGCGGATTAACCCGATATTCTTTTTCCTATTTTTATATATATATAATATATAACTTTTTCATGGTATTAGCGACCTTAAATAACTTAAAAATGCACAGTTTTAAACGTTTCGACAATTCTTTATTGTCTTCAACAGTAAAATTTTAAAATTTATTGTTTCATGCTATTGGGCACTCATAACACCCTACAAGGTGTTCAGAAAAAAATCATTTTCACATTGTTTTTAAAAGTAATAACATTAGCTTTGATGGTGCTTGTAGCCAAGAAAATTCTGCATCTTTTGGTAAAGTTGCACTCGACAATACCTCAAAAAGCTTTGTTTTTTCAAAGCCTACTTCTTAAAATTTTCACATACCAAAAACTTATTTTTTTTGTAAATGGAACACCCAGTATTTTATTGAGGTATTTTGTTCCTTTTTTATTCTCTTTCATTTTTGTTAACAATGTCCTATACCTATCTTTTGTAATTTTTGAGATAATTACTATAGGAACAATTAGCGGTCAATTAAAGAACTACGGGCCCTGTTCTATGCACCCAAATATTCGTCCAATAAAGGCTGGAATGCGGCTGACTGCCTGAGTCAACTGTTAAAGAAAGTCGGTATAGTTATGTCAAACTTTTAAAAGCATCGCTATTAGTTATCATCCAAATGAATTATTCTTATGAAGAGTTAATAAGTATGATTGACGTTTTGGGTGAATCTGACAGAAACTCTTTGCTAGCATCCAGACTTTATGCACAGCGATCCCTGGCAGAAGTCAGCCTAAGCCAGAAACCTTCGAAAGTATAAAGTGGACGGTTTGAGTGAACAGAAAGTACCGAATATGAAAGAAAGAGCGGAAAAAGCAATAACTGATGAGAATAAGACGTTTATGGTACTTGCGATTGTAGTCGAACACCACCATATTAGTACTACGAAAATTAGTCGTCAGTTAGATGTAAGTCAAATTTCAGAATCCAGAATAATTAGGAAATATGAAATTCACCCGTAGCATATTCAGACACAGGGTTAGATGAAAGAAATTTTCAAAATCGCTACATTTTTGTCAATTGGCAGCAGATATATTATCCTGGCTTTCTCAATTTTTTGTTGTTTACCAACGAAGCCACGAATACGTTCATAGTCACAATTTCCGTTATTATAAAACATAAAACCCCGCACTTTATCACACCTGTAAACTTTCAAAATGTTTGGTCATTAAAACTGTGGGGAGGAAAAGTGGGTAGTTACATAATTGGTCCTTATTTCTTTGATGAAAATGTTAATGGAGGAGAGTATCTACGCTATCTACGGATGGATTTTCAAAATTTTTCGAAGACATCTTCAAATCTGTCAGTAAACATGACCTTTATTTTATTTCGATGTTAACCAACAGTGTCAAAAATGAAATACTGCAACTGGACATTGCCGGAATTAAAAAATTGCAATGCGATGCTCTTTATTCTGTAAAATTATTACTTATGGGACAGTTGGATTTAACATTTACTTTGTTTGTCAGTTGACTAAGGAAGTCGGACGCCATTCCTGCCTTCCATTGGTTGAACAAATATTTTGGTGCATAGAGCAACAACGCTCGTAGTTCTTTAAATGACCGCTAATTGCTCCTATAGTGATTATCTCAGAAATTACAAAAGATAGGTATAGGACATTGTTAACAAAAATGATAGATAATAAAAAAAGGAACAAAATGCCTCAATAAAATACTAGGTGTTCCATTTAAAAAAAATAAGTTTTTGGTATGTGAACATTTCAGGAAGTAGGCTTTGAAAAAACAAAGTTTTTTGAAGTATTGTCGAGTTCAACTTTACCAAATGATGCAGAATTTTCTAGGCTACAAGCACCACCAAAGTTAATGTTTTTACTATTAAGAACAATGTTAAAATGATTTTTTTCTGAACACGTGTTTTGGTCAAATATTTTCAAAAAAATTACTAACTCAAGAACTATTCGCTCAATTTTGAAAAAGAAAAAACAGCTGAATAAACAATTTAAAGCAGTACAAGAAAATCCAAAAATATATAGAGTGGGTCATTTAAGAAAATCAAGTTCCGTGCATTTCCGGTGAAACCGGAAGTGCGTCAGAGCTTAAAGTATATTTACAATATGCGCCCTAAGCAACCATGGATCCTCTACTAATTGTCTTTTCTTTTATTTAAAACACAAAAGAGCAATCGAAGAAGCGGCTACTAATGACTCATCCTGTATATACAGTGAGGACGTGCGGGTTGGAATAAATTCATTTAAAATTTTTGGTTTTGTTTTATGGAAAAACGCTCGGATAGGTCGACTTTTATTTTTAGCTGCGGTTTTTCTGATGGTAAATTAATGTACAAAGTGTGGTCCAAAAATAAGTTACGACCATCATTTTTTGTTTTTGATTTATTTTGTTAATTCTACATCGAATTCTAAGTATGTTTCATGTATCATGTCCTATAACCAAACTCAACAGTTATCGAGAAATATACAATTGAACTTATTAACAACTGCAGTTCAATTGACAAAGTCAAAGTTGTTAAGTTATGTAGATAAAAATTGAAATAGACTGCTTAATGTAATTAGCGACAATCATTAATGAAGTTCTTGCGTTCAGAGAAAGTATTTATAATTATTTGTGAACTGAAAATCGCATTTTATTTTGAGTATTATAGAAATAAATTGCTATTCTTTCGTAATCTTAACTATAAATTTCTTTAGATTGTTTTCATTATAAAAAATAGTCCGTTGCACTTTCTTTTGTAGTAAAACCAATCTTAAACTATAGAACAAGCTTGTTATGTGTTATTTGAAAGGTGACCAAGAATAGTGACGGAACATAGAGTGAAAAAGATAAATCGAACATTTGTGCATGAAGTACACTCGTCATCTTAGGTTGACTGTGAGCTAACAACTGCTAGATAGGTGATCTGCATACACCAAATTCAAGTACGTATGTTATCCCGACCCTTAAGAACGCTTGTCTACTGCGCATTTCGAGGTCATTCCTCAAGTAATATTAGTTGAACTGTCCATCAGAAAGAGAAATTATCTGTTTTGTCTAAATTTGCTTGCATTATTAAATACACGTAAACGTCATATTTGTTATTTTATATCTCTTTTTGTATAGTTACTGGTACTACAAAGGTTCGTAATATATTTTAATTTTGTGACATAAAACTATATACGATCCATGTAAAAATTTTTAATTACATGTTTCATTTTGGTGTTTTATTAAACCGTTATATTTCAGTTTTATACTGGTCGTTTCTACACTTTATAGTAATACAAAGCTAATATTGTTTGTGGGTAAATAAAATGATTTTATGCTGAGTCGTTAAAACACGAAAAATCTATACTATTTTCATACTGTACCAAATAAAAACAGTATGCAATAATCATTTGCATATGGGGCTGAGTAGGTTAGTGCAATTTTGACTGTAACTGACTCAAGATAATGTGTCTATACACGGTCCGGAAAAAATACCGTTCCTATAAAAATTTTGTGACGTATTTGATGAAAAGTCAGTTTAGCTACCAATGTAGGTCACCGCCGTATACCTATTGGTGGTTTGACTTCCTGAGAGACTGAGTGGTATGTTGATACTGCCTTCGCAAATGTATCATGTGTGCTACCATTGCAAGAAGTCTTGGAAAAGTCTTTTGTGTTGCTCACCTCTAGAGGCATTTTTCTCCGCCCACTCGTATTACCATCATCGACTAATATTTTCATTTATGTACACCAACGTATTTAAAAAAGTTCTCTCAATTGCACTTTCATTTCTATACATGGAAGATTTCTCTCTTATTTACACATTCAAAGACGCGCTGCATCAAATATTTATAAACGTTGGTGTACCTTTTTTTTAGAAAAGCATCTTTTATTCTTTTGTTAAGAATATATTTATCTCGCATCCAGTTGACTTGTAAGTAAATACGAATAAAAATTTAATTTAAAAGTAAATTATATATATATGCTATAAACTCATTACGTTCTTCTTTTCTTGATATATCAATTACTTAAATATGTATTGCACAATTTCTCTTCTTATCTTCGCTGGATAACAATTACATTAACGTTTTAAATTACAGTGTGCCTTAACTGTACGCTTTCACGTTTTTAGGAAATTCAAACCTAATTTGCAGTTGTTACTTAGTATTCGTAGGAGTATGATTTTACTAATGTAACATCGGCAATTGGAATGAATGCACGTCTTGTTTAAACTCTGTGTTTTAGCATATTTTATTACCATATAATCAACATAAGCGACTTACAAAATCTGAAATAATTTTAAAATTAGTTTTTGTCAGTCTATGAACATTCTAAATATGATTTCACTAACGATCGGGAGGTCGTTCGTTCGAATCTCATCCGTGGATCAATTCTTCTAATTATATTTACCTAATTAAATTATCAGTGCAAAGCAGAAAATCATAATATTAGAGGATAAGGAACTTGGTCAACAGGAATTCATATATCTTACTTTTGCTGTCGAGTGTGATGTGTAATGGTAATTATTCCTGATATGTTCTTATGATTGTAATATTAAATCTTTGAATACAACGATCTGTAATTATGTACAGCACGCGTATATTACACAATGTAACAGGTGGACCAAATGATAGAAATCTGTGAATTCTTCTATGCAAGACCTGTCTCTTTGCTCGAATCTTAAAAAAACATTTAATTTTCAAGGTTATTAATTTCTTCTTGGTGGAGAGTTCACATATAAGTGTTAGACAACAACAATAAGCACAAATATACCTCATCGTATAATACAGTAAATAAATCGGTAGATATAAAACGATGAGCAATATATTAAGAAATCAGATAGTATTATAAACTGTAAACGACAGTATCATACGATATTTATGGTAAAAGCAAAATAAAGAACAGTGAAGAAAATATGAGATGTGTATTAATACCCACTGTACATTAAGTAAAATTGCATATATTCTAAAGGGATACTAATCACGACACCTTTAGTACAATTAATAAGACGATCGGCAATAGATAACTGGCGCCTCCACCATTTGTTATAATTTCATAACTCATTTACATTTGCTATTCCTAATACTAAATAGTCAACTACTTAACCACAGAGATCGTCTAATCCTCACATCTATCTTTATGACTTGGTGGACATTTAATTAAGCAGTTTTTCTTATTTCTGTTAATATTATTATTATAAAGAGTGTTAAAATAGTATATTATGTATCAAGTTTTATAAACTTCATTTTAGTCACGAGCATAGCGAATCGAATTTTTCTTAGAACGAATGAGTGATGAGTTTTTAAAACGAGTTTCATACTATATATTTTCTACGACAGCAAATAATCAAAATAATACAAAATTACTTGTTTGTTGTCGCGCTAGGTTGAGTTATTTTGAAAATACCTAGAGCTAACGTTAGTCCCATTACTAAAGAGACCGTAAATAAAGCACTCGAAGTTACAGCTTATTCAGGTATATTTAAAGGATCACTTAATATCATGAAAACGTACACGATAAATGACAGTTTAAAGATGGGAGTAGAAAAACTATATTTATAATATCATATATGAAAATTAATCGCTAATGAGTATTGTAATTTTTTTTCTGGCTACGTCTGTCTAAAATTAATATAAAAGACAGTGTCTTAAGAAACGGTTGAATACATTAAAATATCGCCTGTTACATTATCTTCTTAGAACAAAGTGGGAAGTTCAAAAATGGAAACGATGTAGAATATTCTAGTTAAAAAAAAATATGTTGCTAGCAAGCTGAACATTCGGAATATTTAAAAATACTTTTAAATTATAGGGATAGCAGGTACAAATATCTACTATTACAAATACAAATTTTTCGTCTATACGTACGGATATTTTCTTGTTTTATATTGTTTAGGAAGTTGTGCAGTAAATTCGGCACTTGTATAGTTCTCTTGGGTTTATAATAAGGTAAGCTTTAGAGTAGTGGTGGTTTTAAATATCATCCATTGCATTTCTATTAAAATGTATGACGCAAATGTGAATCTCAATAGTTTGCATAAGTACAATAAATTACTTTTTGTGACTTTAATTTCGATGTGTTAGAATCATTTTAAATCGAATCAAAATAAGTAATTATGATTATAAAAACGACACCCTACTGAAGCGTTATTTACTGATATCATTACATCTATAATTTAAGGACTCGTTTAAAATCTGTTTGCGGATACTCTTAAACTTCCACGCCAAGAAATATTTCCTTATTTCATGCCATCGTCGCCATTATTTCATAAAAATAGTGAGGTGTTCATGCCACGACCCAATGATTATTCTCCAGTAGATGATTTTGGAGTGAGGGTCTTCGTTTCACGGTGGTTGAGCTAACGATGCGGCAGCCAACTACGATTGTTATAACATTAAATGTACTCGCTACCACGGTACCTTATCTTCCTTAATATCTAACGACTTTTCAGACAAAATTTGATTTCCAATATCGTGCCTTTTGAATTTATATATGCAATTTGAATTTATCGGATGTAATATTTTGAAAGGAACAGCTAATTTTTGCGACGGTAAAAGTTTAATACTTTATAAAATATTCACGAAAGTAAAGAACGCAGATTAGATTTGTTCGTTGATCCAATCAGACATTTTCTTATTTAGAAGCGGACCGATTCCGCTTTTTATTCCGTTAGGGTGTTTTAGTGATAGATATTAAATTTGATTACAAATTATAGTACCACGTCATAGAAATTTTCATAAATATTTTGACAGAGTTTCTGACTTAAAGTAAGATGCTCATTGCGTTTTAAAGTATGTTTAATATTAAAGGATTTTCTAAAAGGGAAAACAATAACGATATTTTAATAAAATGTCACAAAATTTAGAAATATGTAGGAATATTTGCTGTGCGTTATCTATTGGTTAGATGTAATACATGAAATGCAGCCAAGGAAATGATCAATATGTGAATTACTGAAATGTATACATGAATTTAAGTAATATCAATACATTGTCTGATACCTACGACTTGCTTCTATAGTTAAATAGTCATAATTAATCATCTAAATTGTATTAACTAATAATCCTTATATGCAAGAAATATATACACCATTTATTCCATTCCTAAGCGACCTTTTGCTCAATCCAAAAACAGTTATTCACTATTTAGGCATCTAGTTTGAATTCAAAATTTAAATGTATAACTCAAAATAAACCAGGGAATACCTGCTCATTGAGAAATAATAATAAAATAAATGCTTCCTTCAAAAAGGTATATCCAGTCTATCGAGTGATCTTGTTGAAATTGTTGATACCTATTCGGGGACGACGTTTAGTATCGAGTCCGTTTTCAGTTTTCAAGAGGTTGATGATAGCATTATTTGTAAATATTTGTTATGTATGAAGAACAATGCAATTGGTGACCATGGTATAAGATGCCTATGATGAAACTCTTGCTTCTCCACGCACTTCCATACTTCGTCTATATTATCAACTCCTGCATCTTTGGATCCTCCTTTGCTGAAGTGTGGGAAGTCTGTACTATTACTATTTCCAAGAAAACCTCATGAATTTTTACAGTTAGTAAAGTTTCCGAACCTTTAAGTAAGTGTATGTTTTATTGTGGATCATATATATAAAGTTTGTAATGTCTGATATTAAGAATACTTTGTACTATACCGTAGTCGTCAAATTTTAATTGCGGTTTATACTTCTATACCATGCATAAGATGACCTTATAATATGCAGCGATGCCTGCTTGCTAACAGTGGTGGGAGAGCAACGCAGTGTCGGGGTCTGTCGAGTGTACTGTCTTGGCAGCCTCGCTTATGTTTATCTTTAGTTTATTTCGTCGCGCTCTTTTCCTCTTTCTACTTTCGTATCAGAAATTAAAATATGGCGACTACGGTATACATATTCGTACAATTTTTTATATTGGGAAATTAATCATATATATCAAGATAAAGAAAAGTTGCCAAATTGTTTTATTGTGAACGTTTTAACGTTGTTCGTTCTTACAGGATCGAATATGTAACTGGACAGATTTTATAAATATTTAGTCACTCACATAGTTGAATTGAGTTGCCTTTCTTGCTAGTGGAGGAAACTTCGGGATTTAAATCACGAATTTCTCCCTCTAATGGAGCGACGTCGAAATAACAAAGTCGTAGAACACTCTATACACAATTTACAGACTCGAAGTTGATTGAACTTAACTCTAAAATATTAAGTAAGCCGTTTTATAATTGAAGCTAATTCAATTACTGTCAATTAGAGAACGTCGATAGTTTCAGTATCTTTGCGTCTCTCGTCTCTCATATTTTATTTAAATATGCCAATTGACAAGAGTCGGTATATGATGGCGCATTAACGTTCAGATAGCTCCGATAGATGTTCCACACTGTCATTGTTGTTTTATTTAATTTTGTCCACTCATACATCATAATACATCGAGGAACCCGTAAGACATATAATTTTAGCGTTCTATGAGTTCCAAATTTTAAAAATGTTTTTTGATGCTTGTGTTTTTTGTTGTTTTGTTACTTTTACACATACGTGGACATGTCTATATTTTTTTTATATACGAGTATGCGGTACGTAAAAAAAAACAAGCAAGATTCTTATATCATAAGATAGTCATTGTTATATTACCAATATGGAAAAATATTTTTTATTTTGTTTAACAGTCTACATAACAATTTTGTTGCTATTTGGTGAAGAACATCTTTAAAATAAAAAAAAAAATACCGGCCTTTCCAGAAAGTCTCAATTTTATCTTGTTTCTTATTGAAATTTTTAACTTATCTCTACCTGGAAAATTACAGATATCAAAATAGTTATATCAACAGCGCAGAATTCGAGCTTATGTTTTAAATCACAATATCTCCCAGGGCAGAAATTTTGCAGCTAACCAATGCAATGCAATAATAATAATACCTTACAAATTATTTTTTTCTACAATAAACCAATGTACTTATTTTTTGTAGAAAATGATATGTTTATTTGTCACATATGACGGCATTTTGCTTGTACAAAAATCTGGTCATTTATGAGTCACACACCATATCGAAAAATGTGTATCTTAAAAGACTGGAAGTTATTGAAAATTATAAGAAAACCAGTATCGGAAGTTATTTAGTCGGTAAAGATACTGATAGAAGTTTGAAGAGCAATGAAGGAAGTTTAGGTGGTGTATTAATAACAGATTATATAAGTGAGGTATTTCCAAATTATAAAGAAGACACAAATGGTGGAGGCGCGGCCAACGATCTCAGTAACTTTTGTCCAACACACCAATTGTTAAGGACGTTTATTATTATCATTTTGTTTTATTCTTTTTTATAAAGCAATATTCTCTGTTCTATGTAGAACGTATATATGTTTAGTTTAAGTCTCGATATGCTTTATTTTACAAAAGTACAATAAATTAGAACTTGTATATTTATCTGTATAAGTACTTACAGTTATTTTATTACTTCTCATAATCGTAAAATAATGTATACTTATAATTATATCTGGAAAGACCGAGAGGGACATCAGTTCCCCTAATGTAATCTCTTTCTTACAAACTATATTGTTGTCTGCATATTGCAAGTCCGGGATAAGCACATTCTACAAAATCGGCACAATGCTTTGTCTAAATTATCATTTATATGCTTTCTTTTATTAGCATTATACCGTTGCAGTAATTAAAAATACATGAACATTTGTCGGATTTCAGAATTATAGATACTCAAACTGAAGAAACTCGTAAACGCACAGCAGTGCTCATCTATTTATATTAGAGAATTGTATTGCTATTTGCTCCTTTCGAGAACATTAAATGAAAATATTACAACCCATTAATGTTGGGTTTTTCCGAACAACAATAGAGGAGGTACGGTTTTGTAAATGTACCACCCCACTCTAAATACTGAGTTTGTTCTAACAGAAAATTGAAACAGTCAGTTCATCATTGAAACTCAACTTGTTAGCAGTTCTTTTAGCTATCATGTACGACTCAACTTGCCCAATGCAAGAAGCCTACATTTATTCACATTGCTATTTTTTGTAATTGTAAATAAAGTTGTATATAACAGTGTAGTGTTACTCCATTTGTGAATAACTACTTATAAAGTAAAATCAATGGTGAGTTATTTTTGCTACTTCAAAACCATGAAGATTCAAGTAAAAGAAAACGAATCACGTCTTTCAAAACCGGAAGACTCAACACTAGTGGTAACAGAATTGATACCCATTGTTAATATATTAAATGTTACTTAATTGAAAATACACTAGTGCTGTTATTTTCACATGCTCAGCAGGTTTATTTAATTACTTAAGTGCTTTTAATTTTCTTATAACAATTAATATATAATTATTACCAATTTGTTTCTTTTAATAGCATCAGTGTGCTTTCTATGACTGCACAGATATTGATTAAGATCAAACTATAAAAAGTGTATATTTACTTGTATTCTACAATTATGAAACTGTCTCTCACAGTATTGCTCGCCGATGAAGTTTATACAAATTGAAAAAATACAGACTCTATGGTCATAGCATTATTTTCACTGCTTCGTTCTATGACCTAATCTTTTAACTGGTACCTTGTAAATAGGCACGAATTAAACATTTTCAAGTGTGGCTATGTCATTTTTATTAGTAAATTAACAAATCAATTCTCTTACAGAATGATTAATACAGGACTCCAAAGAAATAGATGTTAAGAATATTCGACTTTTATTTAACTCACACCAGAATAACGTTGTTTGAGTGTATTATGCAAGTATCCAAATATTTCAGTATTATTCAATTACTAAAATCGGTGTCTTATGCCTTCACCGCGAGTGAACTGTCACTAGCTATAACTATCAAATGTCTTCAGCGGCGATTTATATAGTTTGATGTTTTAAAATCGCAACATAACTATAAGTATTTACCAGACAGCTTTAACAGTGGCTGCTTGTCCAGGTATAGGTAGAGATGCAGGGTGCAAAATTTATTTGAAAATTAGTGCATGGTCATATTGATAGTTCTATACTACTTTCAGCTTAAAAGCTTTATGTACAACGGCAATCTTCCTATAGACTCTAGGCGAGAAAGTTTAGTATGATGCTTTGCGCAATAAACACATTAGCTACGATAATCGTGAAAACTACTAAATAAAGCGATGGACGAATTTACTTAGCTGATTCCTCCGCTCTCGGCGGCCCCGTCAATCAAAGTCAACCGCCCCACCATAAACGACTATTCTCCCTGACATTATCGTTTAAGAGGAGCGTTTACCTATCGAACATTAAGGCATCGCCGTGTCGCGTTTTTGAAACTTATTTTGTAATTTTAGAATCTCAAATTTGGCTTAGTGATGCAATAGGCATAAATTTATAATGTCAAGGTCAGTTTTTGTACTAATTTATTTTCTTAAGAAAGTTATGTGTTTTAGAAATAACCACAAAAATGCATGAATTTGATTAATGTCTACTAACTACGGCTGGTACACAAAAGAAAAAAAACGACCTCTACGCGCCAGCTGCACATTTGATATACGATATAAAGAAAAAATCAAATTTATGTAATTATCTCTACCGGTCCTAGCGAAGACGAAAATCTATCGGAATCGGTCGGCTATTGCAGACTTAAATGCGAGTGACAGTTTGTAATTAAACTTATATAATAAACTTATACCTATAATATTCAAGTGTATCAGAGCTGGGCAATTACTTTCAAATAGTAATTAATTACAATTACAAAATACTTTTTTTAAGAGGAATTAATTACAATTACAATTACATTTGTTTATAAAATCCGAGGAAAAACTTTTTTTTCTGATATTAGTCTTTTGCTGTATATAATATACAAATCGAAAGTTAAAATAGGAAATGGGAAAGAAATCAACTATATTCTAACCCACCTATAGGAAAAACAACATTTATTATTTGAAAAACAAAACAAATAAAGCAACTATCCAAGTATTACATAAAATATGTGATTACAACAATTAGTAACAAAAAATTGCACCATAAAACTAGGAATGAAAATAAGGTAATTTAGGGTACATTACTTACACTGGGGTTACAAATTTGGGATAGTGTAAGGGATTACATGTATTTCCTCAAAATTATTGCTACTAAAATAATTATTAAATCAGGAAATGTCACGCGTTGGTGTTCAGTATTTTCATTTCACACATTTTGTAGTGTATTTTACATAATAATATTTCAACCCCATTTTATGAATTTTTTTCAATTTTTTAAAATATCTTATTGTTGAGCTCTAAAATAGTATTATTCTTATTGAAGAAGTCCGAAAAAAAAAATAATTTAAACTAAAATTTTCCGTAAAAATCAGTGGCTAGTCTTTAAAAAGAAGGCTGTAAAGGTAACATATACCTTAAATCAACTTATTTTCACCTTCGGAAAGTATTGAAATAAATACCTTTTATTGTTACATTCAATATAAAATACTAAAACATTTGGTATTGTTGGTTGAATGGTTCAAAATGATCACTTAACTGTATATTTTGTTGCTTTTCATTGCAATTAACTTTTCAAAATTTGTGTCTGAGAGATGCATCTTATTTTTATTTTCAGTGTCAGCTGATTGTATGATTCCTTCAGATCCTTCATTAAAATCAAATAAGCTGGTATTGTTAACTTCCTTCTTATAATTATCGGTACCAATATCTGTAACATTCATTAATTCGGACTGTTCGATAGAAAATAATTCACACTCCGAAATAAGCAGTTGTTTAATATCATGTTTAGATAACACAAACGTTGACTCGACTAACGGAAACCAACGAAGTTTAAACTCAGTATGTGTAATTGCTCCTAAAAGTGCATAGGTATCCTCTAAAGTTAAAAGATGTTTAAATAAAGTATTATATCTCCGCCACTTTTAAACTTACATTCACTTAATTTATTTAGCCTATTTTTAAGTTACACTAGACTAGGAAAACGAACGCCATAAAAAGCTTTGTTTTCACCTTGCAAAATATTTAGGGTCTCTACTAAAAGTGCAGTGACTTCACAATATTCTTGCAGCGTAAGGAACTCGTATTCAGAAAAGCACGGTATTTCTAATTTTAAAAAGAGGATGAAAAGTTTTTCTTTCACGTCCAGTATTTTTTTAATACTGTCATACATTGAGTTCCACCTACTGATTCCAGGGAAGCTAAGGGATGTCCTAAATATGAGTTAATTGGAAAAGTAATTTGTAATTGAACTTCTAAAAAAATAAAAGTATTTAAATACAAATTACCAATACTTCACGAGTTTTCATGCAATTACAATTACAAATTACTTCAAAAGGCAAAGGAATTAATTACTAATTAGAATTACTGATTTCTAAAGTAATTTGTAATTGCTAATTCCTTTTTGTAAAGTAATTGCCCAGCTCTGGAGTGTATAATAATATAACAGTTATGGGCAAGCGAAAATTTGCTTATTATAAAACATCAACAGTTCCGTAAGTACGCATTCTTTATATATTATGTTTACCATCTATAGTATTCCTTTATATATAACATAATCTGTGAATAAAACCGAAGCGCTGTGAGAGAACCGAATACCGTCTACCTCCACCTATTCACACCACCTTGCGTCTACCCGTCCCGCGAGCAATATAAGTTGCATAAGGTTCTATTTGTTAGTAAACGCCCTTCTTAAATTCGATTTTGATATGTTGTTACGCCTGCCTGCTGTTATTCGTAAATATCTAGCAACAAAACGTCAGCAGAAGGCGCAGCAAAATGGCGCTGACGGAAACTAATATATATTCATCCGATCGGCAATATAAGAATGAGCCCATATGTTCGACTTAAAATCTGTAGCTTCGCACAATTTAAACTTGTGAAAGTTTCGGAGGGATTTGGTGCGACGTCTTCAATGTGCCTTACCTTTACTTCCCTAGTGTACGGTGGATAATTTGGAGAAGGGTTTTGCCACTAACTCGGCGGCGTGTAGGCAGGGTCTCCTCGAACACAGATGGATGAACAATAAGGCGCCAGCTTCCTTTAGAATAAACCCCACTCCAGAAGGTTATTTGTTCCGGAAGCAAGAGCAATTTAAGTACACCAGGTTGTAAAGATCAGTCAAACGACAAAGTCAAACAATAACAAGTTTAATCAAGCGATCAAATCGTTATTCGATTACACAAAACCGATATAAAGGAAAACAATGACATTAATCTTATCAATAAATTGATGACTCGGCAATCTGCTCAAAATTTACAAAAGAAATATAAAAAAACGAGAGGCCTAGTTTAATATTAAGCAGTTGAACACAAGTGATTCAAAAGTTGCAATAATATAATATGAGGTAGGGGTCCTACTAGATCACCCTGTATATGATAAATATCAAAATCAAATTAATTAGATAAATGTTTAAAATTACTCAACACAGTTAGAATTTATGACTAAATTATTCAGCAAATAGCTCGAGATATCTCAAACTTTACATGTGTATAACAACTGAATCACTTAGTATGTGACCAGAAGGCAACATTTATGAAAAGTAAATCAATTTAAATTCATGCGACTGAGGGTCTCTACAATTAACAAAACGTTACAAATAATGTACACTTATCCGAGACCACCATATTTCATTAATAATTCACTAGTCACGACAGACAAGCACTGTCAGTAGGTTTAAAAGGTTTTAAAGCAGAAATTTAAAATGAATCCGAAAATCAGGCTACTATACTGAGGGTATGTAACTGACAATTAATTAGGAAACCTCAAATTAAGCCGATCCAGATGGTATCGGACAGCAAAAACTGTGTGAAGCACTTCTGAAATTCTATAAAATTAAATTACATGATATATTGCAATTTATGCCAATGAAATTAATGAATCCAAACAAATGAATAATTTTAAAAAAAACAACGATATGACTTATCTCCAATTGCGTAACAGCATCCATGGTAGGACATCGGACGCCAAAAAGGCATTTCCCAAAGAGGAATAAAATATTTCCGTGTACAAATCAATGGAAATTCAGGCACAAGAGGCGGTAGAAGATTAATTCAAAACTTTCAGAACTTGTAACGACATGTGGCCAAGATGGCGGCGGGATACTTCCGCAATCAAAAACGTGGTTGTATGACAAAATTCCGTACAATGCGGTACGATACAAAAAGCTAAAAATACACGAGAACAAATGCATTAATCACCAGATGGAAAATTTAAAAAAAAAAGAAACGCTTACTGATCTTACCCAAGTCTTCAAACTAATGTAAAAATCCGGCTTTAAGACGCAGCCGTAATTACAAAATATTCTACAAAAATCTGCCACTGTATAAATGGTCAGACCAAAAATTAAACAGTGTGCAAGGCTGAAGAGCTTAAGATCGCTTTCTAATATGTCAAATCGGCAATCGTGCGAGAACAGAAAAGAATGACCGAATACCCCAAGCAGAAAAGCAGCGTGCGGCGTTAACAGTGAAGTAGGAGCGCAAGATGACAACGACATCCACAAAACAAAGTTAACACTGTGAATCGTTAACATGCAATAATTAAGAGACGAGGGACAGCGTAATACAAGGTAATAAATAGAAAACGTAGAAGATAATTAATATAGACGTAGGGAATATATAAACATTAAACTGAAATAAATTCATCTTTCCGAGCCGACGAAACAAACATCTACTAGCATTACCCTCGCACACACACAAGATGACGCTAGATGGCTAACTGCGAATTAAAAGAAATTAAATCCATAATATTTAAAATAAAAGAAACAATTAATTACACAAGGTAATTAGATAATTCAATATATAATCAATAATTCAAATGAAAATTCAACATCCCCACGGAACATATTCCGATGTAATCCACAAAAGAAAAGAAAACATCAATTCTAGGAATTATATAACTACGTGCGAGGAATTCAAGATATGTGTACAGCGTCGCTCAAAGAAATGTACCAAAATTAGAAACTGATAAAACATGAGTTATAATATACAAGATCTAAGATACAAAAAAAAACAATGTTGTCATAATATTGTCCTGTAATTGAAATCGCTGTTAGGCAATAAATTTCAATATTATCAATAGCACATATTTACATTCAAATTAAAGTTTTCGATTATTTAGTAATCTAACTTTCACTTATATCCCAAAATCTTTAAAAGTCCATAAAGTGGATGCTATAAAGCTATAAGCATAAATTTGTATGCAAATGATATTTTTGTTACGTATATGAATTAGAATACTATAAAAAATATATATCTACTATAACTAATTGTATTTTCTATTTAATATAATTACATTGAAAAATTCATGTTACTTTATTCTATAATTTTCAGATATAATTAAAATAAAATGCATGTGTCAACTCTATTGGCAACAAAGTATAGAGAACACATTAAATAAAATAAACGAAAAGTGGTATTATATATAAAGGAATTCAATTTGAACATTTATTGTAAGTTGTACTTTGTTTACATTTTCGTTTCAAACGTTTTTATAGAGTTATTTGTCAAAATATAGTGATTAATATATCGCCGTGTATAATCTTGCTCATTGATAATGCAAAATGTATAATAAAACATTCTTTAATGGCTCTTCTGATTATGAAAGATTTAAAAATATATCCAATTCTATTAAATCCTTTGATTAAAAAGCTTCAAAAGTATTATGTCGATAGCCCTCTAATTTAAGGATACGCAAGTTAAAAGGATAATTACAATTTTGAATATTATTATTTACTGTACTGTATTTTACAAACACATTATACAAGAATAAATGTAATTATACTCTAAAAATATTTACTGAAATATGTCAGAAAATTGTTCTAAATACATTAACATTGTTTGTACGACAAAATATTAATCTTCACTCCAAGGTAAAGTATGCAAATTTCCGTGATCCTACAAAATCAACGAAAATCAACCGTGTGTACATACTATGAGTATTAGTCTCTTAAATTCAAAATGTAATACTAAATTCTCGAGCCTTGGTGAAATTATATTAAAAAAGTTTCCCAGACTCTGAAATTTAAATTTCCAGCCAGAGCGTGATGAAGTTAAAACACGTAGTTCCTCTTGTTTATGATTATCCTGTTAAAATAATTTTGTGAAGCTCTTTGAAGTCTTGGTTCTTATAAATATAATAATCCAAATTATAAATTCAAATTAAAAAGATAAATTTGACGGCAATGTTATCTGTAATAGAATTTTAGCTAAATAAATTTCAGGCCGTGCAAAATAGTCAGTAATTACTTTGCAAGCATCTTTTCCTATTTATATAGATTAGATTAGATTAAATTAATTAATGTTATATAACGGTTGTGTATTAGTATTACTTTTGACATGAAATATGTAAATGTGTCAATCACAGTATTTTTTATATAATATTATTTTCATTTTTTATTAAAGCCGAATTTCAGTCAACTATGGACATTATTGTTATTATTCTTTTCCAAAATTAATTTAATTTCAGGTCGCGGTAAAGTTATTGTTATTAATACTGTTAATAAGAAAAAAATACGCATAAATTGGGCCTTTTTTCAATTTTTATTAAAAAAATTATTCACTTATTTATTTGAAAATGAAATGTCATTCATGCAATTAATCAATCAATCATTTATTTTAGTTGTTTTAAGCAGTTATTCTTGTATGATATTCGTTAAAACGTAAATATCTCTAGTATTTTTGCTCTTCAGCTTCCTGGTTATATCGTTCACTTCTCCCTCGGTGATGGGAGATAGATATAGTGATGTAAATGTTTGTATTTTTTTAGTCGTTACTAGTGTCGGAATACTATCTCCTGCTCTTGGTACTGGAAGAGCGTTACAGTGTTACTAAAGCATATGTAGAAGTATAGATAAGTATCTCTTTCCTAAATACTAAAAAAATAAAAATTATTACTACGGCGATATCGTACTACAAAATTCATCATCATTATTGTTATTTAGCTTAAATAAGTTATTGTATTCTGCCTAAGCATAATTGAATATAGATTATTCTTTTTCGTTTAATTTTTCAGAAGGATCTCAAAATAAGATGTAGCATATGCTCAAGTAAATACCATCAGCAAATAGTCATATTTTTAACTTTTTATTTATTATCTTATTTATATTTTATTTTATTATTTCAACAAATAATCTCTAAGGAGAGCCCTAGAGGCAAGAGGTATAATTATATCGAAAAGTGAAATGGAATTGTTTACTCAACTGTTGCGCTTCTTGAATTGATATAGCTATTTTTTAATGATTACAAAGACTACCATTCTTATTCCTGTTGTTCATGCTGTAACTATACATATTTTCCATGCTAGAAATAAAACCATCCAAGATAAGGAAAATAAATCTGAGCACCAAAACAAGTGTATGTGATATACTACATCGGTCAAGTACGTTATATGTAAGTGAATTATTTGTGTCTATGAAATGAATCAAAATTGAATGCAGCTGAAATGAAATACTTAAGAATAGTAGCTAAAAACAAAATTCAATAGGATTACGAACGAACATAACTAAAAGACAAGTGACATGTTTGGAATTGTAACCCAAACGAGCGCAGATAGAATATAGATTGGAGAATAATAAATTAAACAGATAAGAAAAACAGAAAGTGTGAAAGTACAAAAAATTACGGAATAGCAGAGATTAGAAACAGAAACACATATTTGAACCACTAAAAGGCACAATAATATACTGCGATGCACCATTTTGAACAAATTGTAAATAATTTATCATTTGCACAATAATTTTCCTTCTATAGAAGGTTTAAAATCCATGTCAATTTTGATAAAGTTATCAAATTTCTTTTATAATAATATTCACATTTAAGAATATTTGTTTTGTAACAATTTAATGTTTAAATTTTATTATATTGTTTTATTCAAAACGATAAAACTTATCTCAAGCATATAAGCTATCATAAAAGTAAGAAATAGATATTGATATTTATGGGGAATATCTACTAATATAAGGCTAAATTGAGTTATTAAATTTTATAACGAATTTTATCATACTTAGACATTACATATCACATCTATTGGCACCCAACGCGGTGATACATGGCAATGTGTATGTGCGTGCATATATGTATGTACATATGTAAAATTTGTTTTCATAGCGAAAAGTAGATTACGTATTACTCGAAATATACGCATATTAATAAAATATCTCTCTCATAACACCTTATATCCCCGGAGTTAATAAAACTCTTTATCTTAAATATTGCTAAATTTTTGGAATAACTCGATAACTCGAGAAGTACCTAGTGTTTTGATTGTGAATTTTTCATATATCATCGCCTGTGAAAAAAATTACGACTAGTATTTTAGAAGACATTGCGAATTGAAGCTTTATGAATTGAATAATATTTAAAGTGAACACATTTTACTTTCTTATATGTAGTAGTATAGTAGTAGGAAGTATTGTAATGATGAAAATTTTTGACCTCGAGATTTTTACAAATGTCTACATTTTGAAGTCCCCTGATTCTGAAAAAGGGGTTTTTAAAAAATCTCTCTCTCTCTCTCTGTGTGTGTGTGTGCAGTGTGTGTGTGACCACAATGGCGGTCAAACCGCTATAGATATTAATTTCAAATTTTGTATTTACAAATATAATCTCCCTCTTGAGATCTGATTAGATTTTCAGTAAAATCGGCAAACTGGAAGTAGTAGTTTAACTTCAGTGAAAAAATCGAATTTTGTCAATTATTCGTCAACTACTAAGTTTAAACAAATATATAAAGAATCCATATGTACTCAAAATTAAATTTGAGAAGAATTTTATTAAAGTTTTTTGAAAGTCCTACCGGAAGTAGGGCTTTTACTCTTATCGAAAATCAGTTTTTTGCGAATATTTCGTAAGCCATGCCTTTTATACAGGTACGTTACGAGTATAAAAGTATTTAGAACTTAATTTACAATACCACAGTAACACTTTTACTCTTACCGCATAGCGATCTTTTGCAAATATGTCGTTAATTATGCATTCTATATACAGTGTGTAAATAAAGTAAGGTATAATATTCATATTTTGTTTATTATCGCTGTTTTTGAGAAAAGCTCGGACAGGTCAATTTTATTTAGTTCCTCCGGATTTTAGGGATGTCAATTTTTTTCTTTGGTTTACTACTCTGTCACCTATGACGTCATCGACTTCTTTTTCAAATGGAACCTCCTTATTTTTTTGCTAGAAATAAGAAGTATATTTTTTTCTGAATTCAGCAATACCCTATATGTGGTATTTAAAATTAGTAGTGTTAGAGTATTAAGCGTGCTAATAATGACAATTGACATGTCAGAGTGCAGAAATATCGACCAAGAAATGAGAGATAATGTTTTGGAAGAATTTCAACTCCGACTTTATCATTGCCAAGAAACAAATGGGTAGCAATTTGAACATTTATTAATGTAAAATTTTTTAATCTTCCCAAGAATAAATTATTACTATTTGCTCTTTTGACTTTCAAGTTTAATTACTGTTGTCATTTTAGTACCTATAATCCTCCGTATCTCTAAAACTACTAATTTTAAATACCACATAAGCGGTATTACTGAATTCAGAAAAAAATGTACTTTTTATTTCTAGCAAAAAAATAAGGAGGTTCCATTTGAAAAAGAAGTCAATGACGTCATAGGTCCCAGAGTAGTAAACCAAAGAAAAAAAATTACATTCATAAAAGCCGGAGGAAGAAAATAAAATTGACCTATCCGAGCTTTTCTCCCAAACAGCGATAATAAACAAAATATGAATATTATTCCTTACTTTATTTACACACTGTATATTTATCAAGAGTATAAAAGTATTTAGAGCTGGATTTCGAATATTTTTTGTTTAAATGAAATTTCAAAATTTGGACCGAGATCTATAGAGATTTATTAAGAGACTAGAATAGGATTTTGAATAATGTTTGTATAAAATAATTTTGAAAATTCGGACCTGAAGTAACACGTTTACTCATAGGCGTAATTTTTTTAAGAAGATAAAAGTCTTTAAAGCTTAATTTAGAACAACTTTGCATAATTTTGAAAGGCACATATGTGTAAGAAAGTCGTGCGGTGTCCACACCTCATTTTTCAATGAAGTTAATTATTTCATTATAATTGGAGTTAAGTGCTACTTGCTTGCAGAACATATACTCGTATCCGTCATCGGACGCTCTGTAACACTGACTAATAGCAATTTGTACATTAACAACATTATCTATGTAACCAATTTTCACTTTTAGGGAGGACGCTTCGCATGCCTATGCATTTTGAAGTTTTGTTATCAAAGGTTTTTTTTGTTTATGTGAATATTTATGATCTTAATCCGGCTTTCTCGACTTTCTGGATTAAATTTAAGAATACGTACAGTTTTTTTCAAATACAATATAGACATCTTGGATGATATAGATGCAGACGAACAACTAACAAATATACTTATTTTTCAGTCATACCACATTTGTGCAATAACAAGGCTAATTAAATCTTCTTCATTAGTGGCACAGCTATGAGGTGCAAGCTATATTAATAAATAGAACAAATATTCTTTGATTGTTTTTATTGGACGTATTCAAAAAATCATTGAAATATTAATACATTCTACATACAACAATATCATATAAAAAGCTAATAACTATAGTCTGATTTAGGTATTTCAGTTAGATTAATACACAAGCAACAAATAAGGCGTAATAATGTAGAGGAAATAATAATAATAGTTCCTTAAACCAATAGACCCAGTAGGAGTCACAAAAGAGCATATAATGTAGATATCAGGAGACAGATTAAATACAAAGTAGTGTATAACATAAAGAAGTTTCGCTAATGTACAAGTATTTGTACTTATTTCATGGAGTCAACAAATAACAGAGACTTAATTAGCATTAATGCATTAAGATATACAATTAAAATTATGGAAACTCATTCAAGGTATAGTAACAATACTTTGTATGAACGTTAATAATCCCTTCCTAGCTGAACACTTTGAATAGCTCTTATATGACCTGGAATAGTATTACTTAGTTTTATTTCCATGTATATGGGTGATACTTCAAAGATGTTTAAATTATGTGCGTAGAAATAATTGTTTTTGCGTTATAATTATGGTAGTAATTGTTCTTGGAAAGTAATTTTTATTATCTTTTACATAAGTGGCAGTTTCACAAACAAATAAAGTAGTTAGAGATAGTATTGTACTAGTAACAGAGAAAAGAACGACAAGATTTATGTCTTGAAAGACTAAAAATATTACGTATGTTAATGCCCCACAAAATAGTAGAGATACGCAATTTCAAATACTGACGACGAACAAAATACCAAGATGCAACAATAGTAGACAATTTAGTGACATGGGATTTCCAGTTCAATCTATTTTATATACAGGGTGTTATAAATTAAGTCGGCACTATTGCTAACTTTGTTATTAATGAAGCTACTGTATCGGTTAAATTAGCAAAGTAGTAGTATTTTTATCGTGAACAATGATGGCAAAACCAAAAAGACAGTAGAACTTCTAATTTTCGCTTTATTTACAAAAGTTCCTTTTTTTAAATGGAATACCCAGTATATTTTTGCATATATTGAAAGAAGGAATTATTTTAAAAAAGAAAGCTTTCATACATTATTGACAAAAAATGAACTTGCGGCAGTTAATAACCACTATTTTTTAAAAATTAGAGCATCAACTGCCTTTCGGTTCTGCCATCATTGTCCACGATAAAAATACTACTACTTTGCTAATTTAACCGATAGCTTCATGAATAACAAAGTTAGCAATAGTGTCGACTTAATTTATAACACCTTGTATGTATCCCTAAGAATTTTGTTCTACTGACTTGGTATAAAATCCTGGAATCTAAATAGCACATTTTTATTTATATTAGTATCAGGTGAAGTAAAATGCATAATGAGAGTGGATTTTGTACTTTGTTATTATAATTTTTTTATTTGATCCTGAATAGTTTTGTCAAAATTGACTTAGTGCCAAGATATTGTCAAAACTTGCTGAAGGTGTTACGTTGTGTTTGATTAAGTTGATAGTTTTAGGTACGGTTCACTTTCTATTACCCGTTTCATTGTTGTATTTTGTAATTTATGCCTTTGTTTAATTCCAATTATTTTTATTGTGCAGCATCATGCTTAGTGATGGGGATATCATTGTTGTTACCGTGCGATACATAATAAGTATAAGTATACGTCACCATAACTTACATTATTCCTTATTGTCATTACATGTCCTCGTTTAGACTGTAAATAAACTTGTTGGCTGGTGTATGATTGTTCTTTTTCGAAAATTCTCCTGCTTATTATTATTTGAGTACCTCCTAAGTAGGTGTCAGGCTAGGGGCGTTTCTTATTAAAGGGGGCGGGGCCTTATTTTGTGCATGAACTAATTTGATCTGTTAGACCTACGCCGTTCTTCACGGAGCAAAGCGGCGACAAACTTCCCTGTATTATCAACTAAAGAGCAGAAGAGAATTTACAGGTAGGACAATAAATATTTTGTATTAAGTCAGATATAGTGTAATAAGTAAGGGATTGTTTAAAACGTCATGTCAGCCTGAATTTCGATTACTGAATTGTTCCAAAATAGTTAAGCAAACAGATGGACTTTAGTTTTGTCGCGCCATTTGTTCGCCACTATTAATTAGAACAGACGTAACATCAATAAACCTAAATTGTTGGATTGAGTTGGTCTTTACTTGATGTAAATCCATTTTCAATGTGAAATAAAACAAACAAATGTTTAAGATTTACACTGCATTTAATAACATCGACAGCATATCAGTTCTTAGAATTCCTAATATCCACACACTATATATAAGAGTCAAGTGTATGTAGATAGTTATTATTGTATATGTCAACCTGACGAAGCTACAGTGAAGCGAAACAGCTGTCGTTGTTATTAAATACAGTGTAAATCTTAAACATTTGTTTGTTTTATTTCACATTAAACCTAAATTGATTTTTAATTAGTTAATATTTATTATGTGCTAAAATAAACAACAATTAACGCCTTTCACAAACATTTGTTGAATTGTTTCTAATGTATGTTGCTTTTATTTTAATGCTATCATTATTTCAAACTTTTAGAAACATTAAACAAAAATCACTAGGAGTTGGCACTATATTACCTGCAATTTTTCCGAAATAGAAACAAAATTTTATTAAACCGTGTCTAGCAATTTACCCTTTAATATTAATAATGGATAAATATGATTTCTAACGTTTCCCCTTTACTAAAAGTTCTATTAAGTATAGGTTACGTAATTATAGTACTTCATTTAAAAACAAATAATCTTTTCTTTCATCAAGTATATAGTATTTCATAATTTCTAACCAATCAAGAGAAGCCATCTAAAAGTATTATATATTATACCATTATATCCGAGTATTCCATCTACAGTTTCATAAATTTATCAGAGTTGATAGCATTTTTAATATAGATAGTCAGAAATGCATATACAATGTTATAATTTCTTTGTTGTTAAATTTCAACTTTAAAAATTCATTTAAAGTTCACGTTACTTGAGCACTACTTATACATCACAGGGAATTAAGATTCTCGTATACGCAAAACATCGTCAAGCGTTGTGTTAAACCGTAATACGAACTCCTAAACAAAAAAATGCATTAAATTAACAGGCCTGCGGTTTAGGTAAGCCACAAGTTTTTGTTCCTAAGTAAAAATGTAGACCGTATTACATTAACAATCTCAATACTTACAGAACATATTTTACAATATCCATAATCATTATCTTTAATAATAATAGTATACGTTTCCAGAAGTTAAATTTTACGATAATTTAGAATCGTTTTAGAAAAAGTACATTAATAAATTAGTTTATAAATTATTAAACAAATCAAAGTTGTAGGCATCCATCATTGTCGTTAAGTATCACAGCTTAACTATGGGATTAATTAAAACTACCTCGTTAGCTATCTTAAGGGATATCTACTGGGTGTCCCAGCTAAGACTTTCGGGTCACATATCTCCATTATTATAGAACAATTTTTTTTGAAATTTAAAATGTAGATACTTTATTGAATGAGGATTGTTCTGTTACTTTTGAAATTAGTGAAAGTTAAAAAATGTAATTTTCACTCATCGTTCTTTTTTTTCAAATTCCACGAAAATATCTTTAGATGGTTAAGCACGAAAAATCAAGCCTCTACAGAAAAAATGAAGTAAAACATCTACTATGACGTTTTCCTCTGACTTTTGTTTAGTATTCTCGTTTTTTGGTCGTTCTTTGTTATTAAATTGACTACTTTCAGACCTGAAATTCAATGTTTTAACGCTCTTGTTGCCCGAAAACCCTACTTAACCTCTATTGGCAGTTTAGTGGAGTATCTATGGGTGTTATATGAGTTTAATTGTTTGCACACTGTAAAGACATTAACAATAAGATTCACTGGAAACTGGAAAGTCTGAAACCAGTATCTTGCATTTAATAAAGTATGCTGCCTTTAACTCGCCTGAATATACAGTAACAGGAAATAAAAGTTAGTTGAATTCACGTTTTAAAGACTATGGTTGTTTCAGTATAGCACAACGGTTCTTCACTTAATAAATTGTCCATATTCCAAATTTTATAAAAATTCGTTCAATAATAATGGAGATATATGACCCGAAAGTCTTAGCTGGGACACCTTATATAGTGCTATTGCATTTCTGCAATTATTGGCAACAGACTGGCGACTGTTGATAAGAGATTGGTTAATATTAGGAGTAGTGTAAATAGTTCATTAAAGCAGAAATGTTGTTGAGTACATATCAAAGATTTTCAGATGCAGTAAGGATAATAACTACTGTCACAATTAAGAATGTTATTATAGGGTGTTTCGACAGATTACTGGCTTCTAGTCGGGGCTCGGCAAGAACACACTCAGCCACGCTAAACAATACGCCGCTCATGTTCGAAAAAAAACAGTCCCAACCAATCGTTTATATCACCCATGCATAATGGAGCACGAATACTGTTCTTTATCTTTAGTAGGTGAAAATCCATACGATAGTTTAGAATGGTTTTGATATTGTGTGTTGATAATTTTGCGGGTGCAATTGATTACGCCCTCGACATATGGTAGTGAACGTGCCCAGGTTGATCTGTCTGGTTCAGTGGAGCTTCTGAAGTGTGATTTATATGTGTATAAATGGTCTAGTCTATATTACTTTGGAAAATATGTTTTAGGACACGGTTACAGTTACATGGGAATCTCATAGGGGGAATGTGTTGGATTCGGAAAAGGCAAATACTTTGTTTACTAAGGCATTGGTAACAGATAGCTTTCGGTGGAGGTAATGATACGAGTAATTACTGAGTATCAGTATCTGCAGATTTGCAAAATACGGTGTGTTAGTTTATCATCTGAGATATGTCGTACTACTAGATTTAAAAGGGACTATAAAATTACCATTGTCGCACTAAGCATCTACTTTATCAGCAGTCAACCTCGTCAATGGGGGAGGATAAAAGCAGTTATTTTAAATATGTGCCACTTTCGAGGTTATCATCAGTAATAATATGCAAAAGGAAAAAATCCCTTACCACAAAAGAAAAATATATATAAAAATCAAAATACGTATTCCGGCAACTAAGTTGGCATATTCAGTAGATATCTGTATAAAACAAAAAAGAGTGTTAAACGTAGTATTTTTGGCTAAGGTGTAACCTTAGAAGATATGCTCTTCACCAAATCACCAGTGGGATAACACTGATTTCTTAACAAACGACATCCCTATATATGCCACCTAAATCTAATGGGACCATAACGGTACCTTAAAGTGTGACAGACTATTCCCTAAAATTACAATAATACGTACAAGCTGGACTCGAGTATCGGTCCATTGTCAGAATGCATTAACTTACATCTATTTCTATGCATATAAATACTTACGTTACTGTGTAATTCTCTAAAATTATTTACAGTTTTAATTAATCTATGACTATCTGTAGGCATGCCATGGCCTGTGTTGAAAATATGTCGAGCAATACTTGATTTTTCCAGTCTGTTGTATCTGAAATGTGCAATGTGTTCTTTGTAACGAGATGAAATTGAACGCCTAGGTTTGCCCTACATATTTTTGATTTCAATCTTTACAGGTTATTTCATAAATACCAGATTTTTGATTTACCACAATTTTATCTTTAGCGTTCTCTAAGAGTGATTTTAAAGAATTGCCCGGTTTAAAAGCGATTTGAAGTTCTTGTTCTTTAAGAATGATGTTCAAATTTCGTGTGACTGAATGATACGGCAAAGAAACAAACTTATTACTAAGAGTTTTTTGAGGTAGCAAATATGTAGTATCCTGAATTTGTTTCTTAAATTAATGTTTCCTAATAAGCTTAGTTACTATTTCTAAATTGAAACCATTGTACTTCGCGATCTTTTTAAACTAAGTTCTTTTTCATATCTATCTTTTGTAAGTGGAAAACTTAACAACCGATGGATAAGAAAATTAAAAGAAGCCATCTTTTGCTGAAAACTATGATTTGAATCCGCTGTTATAAAGTTGTTGACGTTGGTTTCTTTTCGCAAGATATCTATTTCTATGTTATTATTTTTTATGACCAAAACATCTAAAAATGGTAGTTGATCATTGTTTTCCTTTTCTATTGTGAAATTAATTGTAGTGAATTTCTAGTTTAATTCCAATAAGAAGTCATCCAAATCACAAAAGTATTAAAAATCGCGAAAATATCGTCAACGTACCTAATCCATACTTTAGGGAAATACTTAGAGTTCCTTTCAAATTCAGTTTCAAAGTGACTCATGAGTAAATCCGCTATAAATGGAGACAAGCTGTTGCCCATTCCTGTACCCTGTCGCTGTTCGTAGAAGTTGCCTTCAAACTGAAAGCAGTTCTTGGACATGCAAAGAGTTGTCAACTTCAAGTATTTATCTATTTTTACGCGTTATTCTTAATCAACAAATCCTCTAAATATTTTAATGTTTCTGAAATCGGTACTAAGGGAAACAATTTTGGATATTGGATCATCATCAGTCGTAAAAGCAGCATATAATAAATATATCAGAACACATATTACTACATTTCGTTTAGTAACAGTGCTTTTAAAAATACTTCCCACATTTATTCGTGAATTTTGAGATGTTAAATATTAGTCATGGAATTTATATGATATGTGTTATCCTCATATGCTATACATACATAGGTACATTGGAAAAAGACACTGTGTGTTCTTTATCACACAATGGGCAATTTTTCTTTATTGTGCTAATGATATCAACTAAGTTAAAGTACACTAACAGCCCTTCAAAAAGGAATTGCTCTTGTGTCAGACTGCTGTACTATGATGTGGCTTCGTACAATTAATTGATTAACCATTTCATTCAAACTAAGAGTTTTGTACATTAAAATGTAAGTTTAATTATGAGTACTTAAGTATACAAGTTTAATTATGTAACTTATACATTACTTTTATAAAGTAGAAGTAAATACTGGTTTGAAACAATTATTTAAAGCATCTGCAAATAAATATTTACATAATGTGCGGAATTTTTATATCTTTCACAGTTTTAATAATCTTTGCTCTTTTCTGGAAAATATGTACAGAGAGCTTTTAACTTATATTTTTTTTTATCAGCAATCAGTGGTACACTGCAGGGGGAATTACAGCTCTATTTCGAGCTCTAGATTCAGTTTCAGCTTTAGTTCTAGTTTCAATTCTAGTAAAAGTTTGGGTTCTAACGAACAGTACTCACAGCTTCATTTGAGTTATATGTACATATCTTTTTACTTTCTTTTTTATGTTTTCTGGGTTTCAGGTATTACTAAACCATACATCTATTTATTGTCATTATTACTAGTGATTAATACATGTTATGTGTCTAAATCAAAAAAGACCTTATATATTAATAATTATATCGATGTCAACGTGAACGGGCAGATACTAAATGTTAAAGTTTTACAACAACCTATATACACTTTCATGTCACTTAATCTTGCACAGAGAAAGTTCCTACTTATATTTTGTTCTGATGTGATAATATATGTCTATAATATTACATAATCTGTGTAGTAATTTTCCACATGTACGTAAAAGTAAATTTATCTTACGTGAATTTAATTTTACTCATCGCGTTATGGCCACATAACGCTGTGGCAGTAAGTGAATTTGCAGAAATGTGTTTATAGTGTACGGAGATCACAAAATATCCCAACAGGACACTCGCCTGCCTCACGATACACCACCTTGGCATATAATTCATGGATGGTATTCCCTTCGCATAAATAGCAAATATCAGAAGCAATTATCTCAAGTTCAATGGGTTTTAGTTTCACGAAATGTTCATTAAAAAATAAATTATTATGAATATCATCTAGCAATAATACGAGGTAGGTGCCATAAATTCTAGGCTTGATATACCAAAAAAAAAAAAAAAAAAAAATTGGAAGAATATAAGAGTTTTTATTTTTCAATGTAATCACCCATAACTTCTATACATGTATTACAACGATTAATTAATAATTCGATACTCTTGTAAAAATAATCTGAAGTTTTCCGTCAAAATGATCTATAACAGCTGCTTGCAACTCACTGTCGTCCTTAAACCTACATTCGCTAAGGTCGTTTTTTAAATTAGCAAACAAAAACAAATCACAAGGAGCCATATCAGTACTATACGGTGGATGTTCCAATTCTTGAAAGCCGCATTCGAGGATGGCAGCTTGTGAAATGGCGGCAGTATGGACGGGAGCATTGTCGTGCAGTAATCGCACTCCTTTTGTCAATTTTCCACGACGTTTTGCACGAATACTGTCCCTTACTTTATGCAACAAAGACCCATAATATGTGCCGTTCACACTTCTATTGCGCTCTTTAAAGTCAATTAGCAAAATGCCGTCACAATCCCAGAATATTGTGGCCATCACCTTTTTCGTTGATTGAACGACTTTCGCCTTTCTGGGACGAGGTTCATCAGGTCGCCGCCATTCCATGGACTCCATGGACTTTCGATAGAGGATCGTGAAACAGAGCCATTGTTTCATCCCCTGTGACAATGACTCCAAAATTGGTTTTGGGTCGTCTCCACATATGTTTAAAAACGACTGCGCACATTCGACTCGACGTTCACATTGGAGAGCAGAAAGAAGTCCCGGTACCCATCTAGCACTAATTTTATTCATATACAAATGGTCATGGAGAATTCGGCCAACACTCGTTTCGGAAATGTTTCTTATCACTGCTAATTCCTTCACTTTCAAATGGCGGTCTTCTAACACTAAATGTTCAATAATTGAAATTTGTTCAAGCGTTATCACTTCAATTGGTCGATCCGACCGATCACCATCTTCCAGAAATTCTTGTCCCAAACGGAAACATTTTGCCCACTTTTTCAAACAGTTGAATAAGAAGGAGATAAATCACCGTAAACGCCGTCTAAACGTTGTTTAATGTGATAAGGTGTATGCCCTTCTTTTGCTAAAATTAATGACCGCGCGGTACTCAATTTTCGTTACTTCAGACATTTTCGTGCGCTAGTGCATGCATGATGTGACGGAGTTTGAACACGTTTGAACCTGTATAAGCCTGTCACACCGAGAATTTATGGCGCCTACCTCGTATATGTATAATATAGTTGCACTTTTATCTAATAAATATAATATGACAATTCCTTTTCGTGATTTAGCAGCTGTTAATTTAAACAATATAGAAATTGGAATAGTTTGGTAATACAGATATTTTGTTTATCAACTGTTAAACACATGGATACATTAACACATAAAACATTAACAAAAACTGTAAAATATATTTCAGAAATATTTTGAAAAATATGACAGTACCTTAAAATATAACTGGTATCTTCTTGACAACCCAGCAGATATATAAATGTAACAATCTTTCTTTTTAAATTATTGATTGGAAAGCTATTTTTAATTGAATTAGTATTAAAATATTTATAATCTTGTTATTTTCTTCTTGTTTTTGTTTCATCAAGTTTAAAGTTGTATGCTGTATTACTTATATGTTTCTAGAAAGCATAATGTTTTTTGCATATTTCTGGCAATTTAATCTATCCGATAAATATTGCATGATTTGATCTATACATTTGCCATTTCAAAATTCAGAATCGAATTTTGTATTTTACATGTACTTGTTAATTAAAAGGATCTTCAAATTTAATTTTGGAGTATGAAAACCTTAATTTATTATTACTTCTATGCGCATCTTTTGTATTTCAAAGACGTAATACTACATGCATTTCTTCTGATAAATGTTTAAGTTGAGGAATAGCTACATATTGACGTCTTTCTACATCTGTTGATTTGTATTTCTTATTATTTCTATTATTGTTATAAAATTTATAGGATATCATCAAATTGTTATAAAATTTATAGGATATCATCTAAATAATATTATCCAACTTGTTTACATAAGAGGTGGTTATCAATTAAATAGCCACAAAGTCCTGCAATTATGTGATCATTTTAAGACCTAAAGACCAGCATAAGGAAACCTGTTCTGGTTCAGAGTACATACACACACGTTTCAGAAATGTACAATCCTGTTAAAGATAATTATGCTGGGATGTTTAAAAAGTTTTATACATGTATGAATGTAACTTGAATTATCTAAATGAAAATTAGTATATGTTTTTTTGTTATTAATACGTCGGAACAACAAATGAGTCATTCCAAGTTTAAATTCCATATTCTAGTCTAATGTCACCCAAGGTATAATAAAGGATAATAAGTAGATAGTTGTTAATATGAGTATCAAATTACAAAGAAACTATGTTAAAGAATTAATATAAAAGAAATTTTGATTGCCCACATTTGTTATCTTATTATTTGCAAGAACAAGTTCTATTAATAGTAACTCGTATTGATGTGGATTTAACGCAATATTTTGTGCAGTCATAAAAAGACGTTTTAGTAGCTTATTTTAATTTGTTCACGTAAATTTTAGACCTTAGTTTAATAAGTGTATTTAGTACAATTACTGATGGTTCATTTGTATTTTTGCAAATTTCTCGTTGGACTATTCTCGCACATACTTGAATACAACATAATTTTGAAATTATACATTAAAATCCAAAAAGCGTTGTTAAAAGGGTTATTTAGCAATTATTTTGAAAATTATTGATATAAACTACTAAACTACTTAACATTAGCATAATATGAATTTAAGATTACAGGTTATTAATGCTATTTTATCATATTGGTAACGTTGGAGTTGCACGTAAAAAGATTATATGCTTAAATGCTGCCAATTAAATAACACAAAAATTTCTAAATAGCAATATGTAAATTACACACGTCCGTTACTTATGTACCTACATATTGTTATAATTCATGTCACATACTTAATGAATGTAGAGATTATGAATGGATTGTTGCTGTCAAATAAGGAAATGTGTTTCAGTTGATCTACAATTCAATGGCCACACGTTTTTACAAACTTCAACCGTTTCGCTTGCTTTATTTGGATACTAAACGCTTTTCCTTTGATTGTTTGTCCAAGCAATCCGATTTCATTTAATCGGCTAACAGTTGTTGTTCTTGCTAAAATATTTCTAAAATCCCTACATAAAAAGTAATAACAAATTTTAGACATGAATGGGTTCAGCTTGGCACCCACCCTAATGCAATCCTATATACACAGTCATTAAGTTAAGCATGTACTGTCTCACTTTCTCCGGTATTATCTATTTAAACAGATTGATTAAAGCAGCACATAAGGGATACTCTAACTGAAGAATTTCTGTTACCTATTTTAAAATACTAGACTACATTAAAATTAATCATGATGTAAATATCACCGATTTTAATTCACTTGTCAGAGAAGTTAATATTTCACAAAAATTATATTACACCGTGTCCTATTGGTATAACAATTTATACGTTATTATATTACTTAGAGTAAGTGAGATATGTAGAGAAAGCATAATATCAGATATTATTAAATTATATAAAAATTTGAATATTAGTTTTTTAACTTGCTTCTAAATTAAATTTACCTTTTATTTTATTAATGATGCTTTAGAAAAGAAAAGATCTCATTTACTAGTGGCATAAATTTATTCAATGTGATAATTTATTAATCATTTTAACACCAGAATATTTAATTATTGTTAACTTCCTGTATATAACCAATTCAAGTAAAAGTTAGTTTTACATTCTAAAGAATATGTACATTATTTGAAAGAAAAATTTTGTGTACTGCATATCAGTACAGTTTCTATAATAGTCAACTTTATACAGGGTGTATTTGAAATAAGGGGACAGAGTATGATAAATGGAAAGGTGCAATTATGTAGAATATAAATCCCAAAAATTGTGAGTCAATTACGACACGAACGCCAAAATTAAAAACCCCCGAAAAGTGTTTAATGTGCCACCTATGGATTTAGCATGTGTCTATATGTCGTAGGTATCGCGCCAGACGTCGACGGTTCCACACTGGTTGAGGAGACGTAATAATTACCATCGAAGTAAATAAACATGCATAGATATACGCAATAACAGCTGTAGGCGTTATAAAAACCCCAATGATAGCATTGTTTACTATTTTTAAACAGGTGTTCATGCTAAGAGTTCAACAACCTTAATATGAAATATCAGCTGTTAAAATATCTTATTTTTCAACAACGAGAATTTTTTTTATTGAGATGGATTATTTAGATATTACGTTTTCTTCCGCTATTACTGTTATTATGATTAAATTCAACGACTTTTTACTTCTTATTTCACACAAAAACAAATTTGTGTTGTAAAATTTGCCCAACTCTACTTATGAGTAACTTTTATTTTAATTAGACGCAAGTAAATTAAAAAAAAATATAATTTATTTCAGTTCGTGTGTTGTGTAAGCAATAGTCGAAACATCCACACGTAACAATCGAACGAGACTGACCTCGCACGCCTTCACACTCCTACTTACCAACCCACCCTTCCATAGCCTACAGTCGTATTAAAGTGCAGTGTCGCGACGAATATTTTAAAAATATCTTTGTAATTTTTAAAATTTGAATTTGCGCAAAATATTTTGGATTTGAGTCTAATAAAATTACATCTTTCCATTAATCATACTCTGTCCCCTGATTTCAAATACACCCTGTATATATCATTGGAAATGGGTTAAAAATATTTTAGAAACTGTTTGGTGTGTTTTACAATGGCATTATTTATTTATTTCATATAATTTTCCCCCTCTTCTATTGTCCTTATTATAGAACTGCCAAAAGTAGATTCGCTACTGATTCCTAACAAATTATCCTCTAATTGTTACTGATAAAATTATTTGTTTCGTTTTCTTTAATTTCGTTTATACTTCATGTAGCTAATCGATATTCTATATTACGATTCACTATGATATTGACAAATAAAAAAAAATAGGTATCACCAATAAAAATCGTCTTACAGATGCGACCATTGCAGCAAACAAAATTCTATACTAACGACTCATTTGTGTCCTATTTTTTAAAAAATCTTTAGTTTCACATATTTAAAACTACTTTGGAACGACTTTTAATCGAAGAAGCAATCTATGATCTAGATTCATATTTAAAATACCGTCCTAATCGAGTGAACTGTAATTTAATAATAATTTTGTACATGTTTATTAATTATTTAGCTATATGGAGGGTTAACAAAGCCGGTTGATCTTCTATTGTTTAAAAGTTGTTTGTAACTCTTGCATTTCTGTGTGACTTTACCTATACCTGTATACATTACAACTATTTACTTTCATATTTATGAATTATGTATTTGACATGTGCTGATATTGTTATATATTAACATGCATAAATAATAATGGCAAAAAAATAAAGAATGTAAAGTTAAACAAAATGTTAAATGTACATTGCAACAAAAGGTTTTGTCGGGCCTTAGGAACAGCGAAATGGAAGGTATATCTGGTCGCCTGTAGTAAATATTAAGACCAAATGAAGGCAGTTTGTATTTAATTTTGAAATACCTAAGCAATATACATTCAAACTGGTTAAAAGAAAATGCATCAGGAACCAAGCAAATATATTTTAAATAGTGATTTATTACATGATAACATTGATGCGCCTACCTTATTGGGAAAAATTATTTTTACTGTTCGGCAATATTATTCTCGCTTTCATCATGTATTTTTTTTCAACAGCGAGAACGAACGTTTCATAAATAATTTCTAATTATTTTAATAAATTCGAACTAAACAACTGCTTTCAATAATTCAGAACACACCTATGCTTATTACAAAATAGAAATATCTTTATATTTTAAAAGAAAAACAGGCAATGTTATTGTTAAAACAAACATTTTTCCTGTCATATTTTAGTCTATATACACTTAACCCTGGACTGCTTAGGTAAAAGGTGCACTCATAGTTGCTTAGGTGGGGTTACTCATAACCCCATTCAATAAAAACAATTTTAAGCAAATTAAAAACGCAAAACTAAACATTAAAAACTTTATTTACTACATTTTAGGCATATGTCAACACGATGTTTTAATTTTCTTGTCTTTAGTCTTGGGCAGATTGCACACCGGGTTTGTTTTGTTGGAGGTGGAACCGCATCTATATTTTTTTCCTCTATCCCTAAAATATTTTTTATTGATAAAGACAATTTTTTTGGCAGATTTTTTGTTAAACGCCGTTCCATGTGCGGTCTTGCAAGTTGAATTCCGAGCTCAAACAAATAATGTCGGCGAATGCATTTTTGTCTCTCACCCTTTACCATTTGAAACAATATTCCGGAGTCTACACCAGCTTGATCCAGAATTCCGTAAAAAAATCGCAAAGGCCATCTTCTGGTCTTCCGCGTGACTGAATATGTATGAACCATTTGGTCAAATGTGTCGACACCTCCTTTTGTTGAATTATAAAAATTAATTATTTCCGGTTTATTATTTGGATCTATATTTTTTGTACTGTGCATTGTAGATAGCAATAACACACATTTCGACTTTTTTGGTGTAAATGACACTAACGTCTTTTTTTGGTCGAAAGCAAATTGTGAAGTCAGTGCTTCTTTAGTTTTATTTGGCAGGAATGATGGAGGAACTTCTCTCTTATTTTTACGGAGGGTTCCGACAATGGTTAGATTGAATTGATTTACCATGGTATCTGCCAATGGAATGCTGGTGAACCAGTTATCCATAGTTATATTGCGTCCTGTTCCGTGGATGGATTTAGACAGCTTTTTTACATAATAACTTGGTAGAGGCTCTGAATTTGGTCTAACTTCTTTCCCAGTATATGGGATGGCACTTACCATGTAAAAAGTCCGTGAATCGCACATTGTTACTATTTTCAATCCATATTTGTCTGGCTTCGACGCAATATTGTATACTCTAAAAGGACAATTTCCGCGAAAACCCAAAAGCTGCTCATCGATAGTAACATATTCGTGAGGAGTATAATATTTAGTACAGTTGATTGAAACTCCTCCCATATCTCCCGAATGGGCGAAAATTTATCTCACAATTTCTGACAGTTTTATCATCGAATCTTATACATGATAACAAAAAGCGAAAACGTGTTTCACTCATAATAGCACAATATATTTCAGGTCCATACTTGGACCACATTTCGACAGTTGTAAGGTGATTATCTTTTCTGCATCCTGATATATAAAGGAGACCAAAAAGAGCAAGTATTTCCGTTGTATCCGTTTCGCCAACATAGCCACAATTTTCAGTATAGTTACTTTTTTTCTTATAATTTCCGAATTAGTGTGCAAAACTATTTTGTTTATTATTTCATCAGAAACTAGCAACTTCCAACCTTCCAATTCAGTAGAAATAGTTTTTGCCTCGCCTTTTGGACCTGGAATGCGTACAACTAAATTTCGCTTAGGTGTCCGAGTACGAGGAGGAGGATCAGAGCACCACCGATGTCCATTTTTACCCTTGACAGAAGGACCTACATTTTGATCTGTCGTGTCTGCATTCTTATCTTCATCAAACTGAAATCTCACTTTCAACTTCTGACTGCTGAGATATATGGTCCTCAAATTCTTGGTCACTACCATCAGAATCATACTCTGAATCAGCTTCATCAAGCCACCGTAAAACGGTTTCTTCAAAATTAGGATCACCTGGTTTCACTGCCATCTAAAATCAAAACAAATTGCTTAAATGTGGAAAATAGTTTAAGCTTTAATGCTTACCTGGGGTTACAAGTCACCCCAATTGCTTTATAATGTAAAAACAAAGCACAGAAGCAAATGTTTAACGCACATATGACTTAGAACATAACCTCAAATAAACATAGCTAGTTCCGCAGTGATGCAAACCGCACCGCAAAAAAGTTACAAAGTTTCTAAATTCTATTGGGGTTACCAGCAACCCCACTAAGCGTTCCAGGGTTAATATGCAAATCAAAACCAGGAATAATAAAACACGAGCAGTATAATTTAGTAATAGTAATAATAATATTAATAATACATCTTTATTTCAGAAGAAAAATTACTATCTAATTAATTTTCGGAAATATCATTAAAATAATTACAAATTCCATCTTAATAAACATTCGTTCTCGCCGTTGAAAAATAAAATACATTCTGAAAGGATATTCAAAAACTGTAAAAATTTATTTCTAATAAATTAGGCTCATTAATGTCAATATTTAAAACATATTTACTTGTATATGCCAGTTATATTTAAAAAAAAAACAATATAATATGTAATCAAACCTATGCATTAAAACATCGGATGGTCGGAGGAGCCCACAAAACATTTTGCCGCTTTGATACATCTATGCCAGAGGTCTTGAAGGTCCATCGCTATTCTATATGACGGTCAACATTCATATCATAAATTGTACTCGTATAAGAAGTGAATATAAAATAACAAAAGAAAATGCAATAATAGTCTTACGTATTATGAAAATTAACAAACACTTGTAGTAACAACATGTGTCGTTCTCGTTTGATGTGAAAGTTACTGTTAATTGATTCCGATAGTCTATAACATTTTGCGTACAGAATAACTGTAACAGATATGCAATTTATAATTATGTATGAAAAAGATCATGCTTTATTTAATGTAGAAGAACGAAATGTAATGATTATAGACCGGACACGAGAGGCCGATGACTCATCGCCCATGGGCGCACTATTAAAATGTTTGTTGATTTTGTAGTTCAGGTCGAGTAAAGGAGTATTAGTATTTACTAGCACTACTTTCTCAACATTCTTTTCTGTGAGATTTGTTCGTTTTGAATGAAATACATCAATGTAGATAGAAAACGTCCTTTCTATATCGCAAGTGGTTATAGGTGCATACTGAAAGTATTCTTTTATTTTGGCGTATTTAGCGGTTAGATTTTGTGTCATTGTCCCCATACATAATTGCCGCAACGTTATTAAATCTGGCTTTCTATTAAAAACTGCGTCTAATTTTTGCCGAAGGCCATATCCGAAGTCACTTGGAATACTTTTAAAGTTATTAATAGCCATATCTAATGTGGTTAATCCCTCTTTTAATTTGGGATTTCGATTTTCAAAGTATGTGATTAGTTTAGGCAAATTTCCAAAGTGTTCCTGAAGGAATAACAACTGATTTTTTAAATTCAGGATTTGTGTTAGTTCCTTGCACTCAGAAATACTTCGAGCAACGTCATTTAAACATGTAACGAAATTTTGTAAACTATCGAAATTGTCTGCATAAAAACAAGTAGTTTCCAACCATGTTCCCAATCTAGTTATTACTGGCGAGGGAGGGAGTGACAAAGATGGAAGTTTTCCACTGTAAAGAGCTACTCTCGATGGCATTTTCTGAAAACTTTTTTAAAAGCGGATACAAGTCTATCAACTTCCCGATAGGTGTCTCTGATATATTCACAGCTTCTCTGGAGAGCATGTGCTACACAAGTAATATGAAGCATGTAAGGATTTAATAGTCTGCATGTTTTTAACATGTATGCGGCACTGTCACTAACAAATAAAAGTATTTCTTCCTGGTACCTGTCGTCCGAATGAAGCACTTTGTGCAAATTCTCGTCAATGGTTTTAGCAACTGTTTCCGCTTCAACTGTATTTATAACTTTAGATGCTATATTACATTGCAATTTATAATTATGTATGAAAAAGATCATGCTTTATTTAATGTAGAAGAACGAAATGTAATGATTATTGACCGGACACGAGAGGCCGATGACTCATCGCCCATGGGCGCACTATTAAAATGTATGTTCATTTTGTAGTTCAAGTCGAGTAAAGGAGTATTAGTATTTACTAGCACTACTTTCTCAACATTCTTTTCTGTGAGATTTGTTCGTTTTGAATGAAGTACATCAATGTAGATAGAAAACGTCCTTTCTATATCGCAAGTGGTTATAGGTGCATACTGAAAGTATTCTTTTATTTCGGCGTATTTAGCGGTTAGATTTTGTATCATTGTCCCCATACATAATTGCCGCAACGTTATTAAATCTGGATTTCTATTAAAAACTGCGTCTAATTTTTGCCGAAGGCCATATCCGAAGTCACTTGGAATACTTTTAAAATTATTAATAGCCATATCTAATGTGGTTAATCCCTCTTTTAATTTGAGATTTCGATTTTCAAAGTATGTGATTAGTTTAGGCAAATTTCCAAAGTGTTCCTGGAGGAATAACAACTGATTTTTTAAATTTAGGATTTGTGTTAGTTCCTTGCACTCAGAAATACTTCGAGCAACGTCATTTAAACATGTAACGAAATTTTGTAAACTATCGAAATTGTCTGCATAAAAACAAGTAGTTTCCAACCATGTTCCCAATCTAGTTATTACTTGCGAGGGAGGGAGTGACAAAGATGGAAGTTTTCCACTGTAAAGAGCTACTCTCGATGGCGCTTTTCTGAAAACTTTTTTAAAAGCGGATACAAGTCTATCAACGTCCCGATAGGTGTCTCTGATATATTCACAGCTTCTGTGGAGAGCATGTGCTACACAAGTAATATGAAGCATGTAAGGATTTAATAGTCTGCATGTTTTTAACATGTATGCGGCACTGTCACTAACAAATAAAAGTATTTCTTCCTGGTACCTGTCGTCCGAATGAAGCACTTTGTGCAAATTCTCGTCAATAGTTTTAGCAACTGTTTCCGCTTCAACTGTATTTATAACTTTAGATGCTATATTACATATGCGTTATATGGAATAGTTGTATGTAGTACACCAGCTACAACATTTACTACATAGCGTCCTAATATATCGACAGTTTCGTCGGCACCTATCCATAAGTACAGATTTGAAAGATGTCTTCTAATGCATTCTACTGTTTTCGTGAAGCACTTAGAAACGTAATATTTGCGTAAGGTGGATTCATCAGGAACATTTCGACCAGTATATTTTTGGAGAAATGTTTTCAAAGTGTGATTGTCAAGCTTATTTAATGGGATATCAGCCGCCATTAAAGTTTCATAAAGTTCTTCTTTAAAATTATCAGCTTCCAACGGGTTTAATTTCTGTGTATGTTTTAGCGATGCTGTACGTACGATTTTTGGGCAGATGTTGCAGTTCACCATGTGAATAGTGCTATTCGTAACTGGATGATGTTATACATTATTGCTTTTGTCCGTCATAATTTCGGCCCCGTACGTCCGGTCTATAGTAATGACTACTAATGACTGAATAACTGAGGTTCTCATTTATTGATAAATATAAAAAATAATAACTTTTTCAAATATTATTGTCGAACCTCTCCGATAATTTAAGAGAGAAACTATTGAAAGCCCCACACGCGTACCTACGTATTGTGCCCCGCCGAAGTGTGGGAAAATTTCATTTAAAGATTGTTCTAAATTAAGTGTAGTGTTTGGAAATGTACTTAGGCTATATAATTTGATAGATATTTACATAAGATCAATTTTCGGTAACAGTAAATTGTTATTGTCGGTTGGAATTTTAAATTTTCGAACACAAATCGAGTCTTAAACTCTTTTATGGCGTAATAAATCTGTCAGGAGCGAATAGTGTGCGATATATTCCTAGAAAACAAGTTTTCGATAAGAATAAGTGTTACTTCCGGGTAGAATTTATTTTTTGTATGCCCAAGTTTTTCTTCTAGATATTTATACACTCCATATAAATCTATTTTATTATACTGTATGTAATTGTCGTAATAAAATTACAATTGCTATTTTAAGTATAAGAAATATATATATGTAGCTACCAATAAATTACCATTTAAGTCACAGTACGAATTAAAAAATGAAGAGACTTCTATCTCCTTGTCCATGAACTTGTATAACATTTATTGATGAGGAGGTATCATTTCGTGAAATGTATTCACCGCAGTTCTCGAATTGTTCAACAACATATTGACTACAGTTCCTAGACCTCTCGATTCTATATGGAGCTATAAGATTATTTCTAGATCTGATAGGATAATCGTGATTTCACAGAAAATTCATTTAGTTTGCGATGAACAGATTGTAGACAATATAAAGTATAATACATACAGGGTGAGTTTTTTATCTTGAGACAACGGAATACCTCTAAAACACTGCATAAAATCAAAAAAAGATCTTAATAAGATTTGTTATAATGTAGGGGGCTCACTGAATGGTGCCGAACTCGATCCCCCACCTCACCCCCCAGAGTGGAGGGGGGGCAACTTTGAAATCTTAAAGGGGAACCCCCATTTTTTATTGCAGATTCGGATTCTCCGCCATCAAGTATGTATGTTTTGTTTGAAACTTTTTTTCTTTTCGTTACGGATTGCGCTGGAATCGCAAAAACCATGGTTGTAAACATCTAGAAAAAATACTCAAAAAAGAGAAAATATGATTTTGTGTTTTTTTTATTTTAACATTAAATAACATTTCAAAACGCCATTTAACATCGAAGAACTTTACTTTATCATACCCATTTCAGAAAATGTGTTCGAAAATGTGCCCTTCCACTTCGATACATTTATTTATTCGCAATTGGAATGATTGCACACAACTGAGAAGTGTTTCCGCCGTAATCCTTGAACAAGCGTTGGTGATTCGCTCAATCATGCTTTTCTTCGTGGTTGGCACTTCTGTATAAACTTCAGACTTTAAGTGGCCCCACAAAAAGAAGTCAGATGAAGTAAGATCTGGCGATCTTGCAGGCCAATACACTGGACCACCTCGTCCGATCCATCGACTATTGTAGGCTCGATCTAATACTTCTCGTGCTATTCTTGAACAATATGCTGGACAACCGTCATTTTTGAACCACATTGTTTGTCGTACGTCCAAAGGAAGGTCTTCAAGTAATACTTGAAGTTCGTTCTGCAAGATGTTTTGATATTTTTCACCATTTAAGTTTCCATCGATAAAATATGGACCAATAAGCTTATTGCCAATTATTCCATACCAAACATTTCCTAGGATGTTGATGCTCAACTTGGCGCAACCAATGGGGATTTTCGACACTCCAGTAATGCCTGTTGTGCAGATTTACCGTACCGTGATTTGTGAATGTCGCCTCGTCAAAAAATAATACTCGAGCAAAAAAATTGGGATTATCTTGTAACCGTTGAAGCGCCCATTGACAAAATCGCACTCTATTTTGAAAATCATCGCCATGAAGTTCTTGATGCAAGAAAACTCTAAATGGTTGAGATTGCCTACGATTGAATATTTGGCAGATAGTGAACTGAGAAGCGCGAGCTATTTCTCGAGTACTAATGTGCGGATTATTAGCTAGCTACTGCAGCTAAAACCGCAATATCATTATTTTCTCCAGCAATTGTTTTTCGCAGATTACGTTTCCTTGGCTGCACAGTTTTTTCGCTAGAGAACTGTTGAACGACTCGGTAAAAAGAAACGCGCGATCGCACATTGTCGGGAAAACGTTGTGAATAAAGATTAACAGCATCATTGGTATTCCTACCACTTTCTCCATAGATTTAAATCATTTCAATTTTCTCTTGTAATGTTATAGCCAAATACTGAATAAAGTACAGTTTTGTATCGTTGAATAGCATTCTAATTGCGAATAAATAATTGTATCGAAGTGGGGGGACACAGTTTCGAACACATGATTTTTGAAATGTTAGTTTACGTTAAAATAAAAAAACACAAAATCATGTTTGCTTGTATATATGTACATAAATTTGACGAAATTCAGTTTTAAACTGACGCTGTATTTCACTATGTAGTAATTAAGTAATTTAGTTTTATCATTCCAAAGGAAACGGAAAAAGGGGTTGGAGAGATCTTTAAATAAAAGCAACTCTCCTTTGCTTTTGTGAGGTTTGGGCTGCTATTTTCAACCTTCCTCAGACCTGTTTATTAGGAAAAACGTATGTGTTATAATGTTGTGGATTTACAATTGTTTAACAAACTTTACATATCGATATTAGGATATAAAACAAAAATGCAAACGTTAAAATAGAAAAAATCCTAGAATAAATAATTGACATGTAATTAAAATCACTCTCGCTAATGTTGTGTAGGTTTTCTAATAAGGCATATTATGTAAATGGTACTGTCTTGCAGATACATGTTAAAAAATCTCAATTTTACGATAACACAAAACACAAAAAACGATCGAATATTTAAAATTTTTCTTGATTGCAGCATTGTTGTATATTGTCTTTTCTACACCTGTGATGACAACACTTGAATTTCGGGAACGATATTCTTATTTTTCAACATAATTTTCTTTAGTATTAACACACAGTTTTATACTAGTTTTATACACATCGGTATTAAAGTCGTTTAAAAATCTACTTCTGATATAACTTAATAAATTTTGTTCTGACGAGAAGCGGCTTGAAGTTTGAGAATAAGCCGAAGTCTGAACGAGCTTTCTAATTCCACGGTGCACCTTTTAAATCAGTGCTAAAATATCTAATTTGATTGTAATATATGAGCCCACTTCACACGTAATTTATTACTGAGTTGTTGACCGACTTGACACCTTGTATATCTTACAACTTTCTACTTTAATTCATCTGATATTAGAATATTCTACAACGAAAGTTGTCCGCTCATTTAGTGTTTATTTAATAATAATAATAATAATAATAATAATGTCTTTATTTAGCAATTTGCTATTATGTATACATGATAAATAAATATATGTTCAAATATAACAACTTAATTTGATATATGTGTTACAAACCAACTTCTAAGTCAATAATTCAAGTGTATATGCTTATAAGCCAACGTCTTAAATAAACTTAGTCTATTACATTCTTTTATACTATTGGGTAGTGTATTATAAAGTTTCAAACCATCAACGTATACACTTGTTGTTGTTTGACTTCGTTGATATCTACTTATATGAAAGTCTTTAACATTACGTGTGCTATAACTATGCGTATCTCCTACTTGTACTAGCTTATCCGTTAAATATGAAGGTGCCTGACCTAACTTAATTCTATGTATAAAAACGAGTACTCTATATGCTAGTCTCTGTCTAATGTTCATTAATTGTAGTGCACCCAACATTATCTGGATGGGTGTATATTTACTACATTTCAGTATTACTCTCATACATTTATTCTGTAGTTTTTGTAATTGTTGTATCTCATTTTGCTTTGCATTGAACAGAATTGTTGAACAATATTTAAAGTGTGGTGCTATAAGCGATTTATATAACATAAGTTTAACATAATTTGACAAGTTTTTACCTATTCTATTTAAAAACCCTACTTTTTTAGATATCTTACTTATTACATAGCTTAAATGTTTTTTGAAATTTAAATTTTCATCAATTATTACGCCAAGGTATTTTATTTGTATTACTGACTCTAATTCAACATTATTAATTATTACAGTAATATATTCTGGTAGTGATGTCCGAGTAGCAACATAAAATATATGTAGTTTCTCCAGCGAAGAAGCATGGACGTTTCTGTATGAAATAATCAAAATTTTGCATTTCTTGGTTTAAAATTAAAAAGGTTTTAATATGTGTAGGTGATGCAAAGAACCCTTTCCCGATTCAAATAAAAAAGTTGCAGGGCTGAACAAAGTAACATTGGCCGGTAATATTAAGGATAAGCTTGAAAATATGAACAGTAAATATTTGAAATAAAATCTTGAAGAAGATACCAGAAAATGAATACCTAGCTAGGTTAATTATGAATATTTCAAGATTGCCACTTTTTGTTTTATAATTACTTTCTGTTTTACAAATAAAGATATACGAATATTGAAGAGTACCAACAATACAGTGGTTAGAAATGAAGCATTGATTGTTGAAATGTGCAATATGCCAGATTTATCTGAGCTAACTGAGCACCACAGAAAATTATAATAGCAACTTGACCAATAAAAGAAGACAAAATAATACAATTTCAGATACCGCTTTTCACAGTGAGTTAATTCAGTTGAACTGTTGTAGTTAGCAGCATAAAGTAGAAAGCAATAAAGTCAAACAATTTTGATTAAACGCATTAGCAAATTATGATATGCTCGACAGTAAGTACATCAAATATGTACGAACCTTGAAATGGAGAATATGTTTAGTGAATATTTAATTTTTTTAGCTTAGTTATTTGAAAATATTCTTCATTTAATAAATATATACGTATGTATGTATTTATATCAATTTAAAGTATATCAAAGAACGTCTCATGTTTTTGTGAATTCGTATCATAAAACAATGTAGCATATGTGCAATATGATATTATAATACATGACACTGATGACTGTATAAACATTGAATAATTTGAGTAGCTTTTATATATTTGCTTATCATTATGATTATTATATAAAATTGACAGAATAACAGTTCAATAGTCTTTAAATCAAAAAGAATTAAAAATCAAGGTGTTGTTTTATATTAATTATTATTAAAAATATTAAAGGAAAAACAATATGTATAAAGAAGATTCTTGCTTAAATGTTTCTAACCATTTTCAATAAAATATGCCTTCTAAGCTATATGTGGAAACCCTCTTTCCTTTCTTTTAATCCTAATAATGGTAGGTGTTAATATTATTCAGAGGACCTTTTTCTTCTGGAAAATCCCATCACATTAGATAATGAAAACGTATCAGAAAAAAAAATAGAAAAGAAATAAATGAAGTTTACAGTGCGATAAGGGAAAAAGCCGTAAAAATGTTTTAAGAATCTGGTTGAAATGGTTCACGATGAAATATACATGAGATTGTCTCCCTGTTTTTGCGGTACATGACGTAAAATTTAAGAATCGTTCCGCATCGTAGAGAGAACTGGAAGGACTGTGCATTTAATGTACGAAACGGGAAAGAGATAATTGTCAGTTAGCTTTATGGCACGGCCTTTCCGATTCCTTAGTCCTTCGTCTTATTTACAGCTAGTGTTCCGCAATCTACACAATCACCGCGGAGCACATTCTACCGAAATATACGGCCGTTGGATTATCTCTAATAGTTCACGATACAAAATCGTTAATGATATTTCAACGAGAGTCGACTGAATGCTCTGAAATTCCAACGTAGCTGCTACAAATGAAAGATATTCAGTCGTTAAGTACTTACTTTTTTTTGAATATCAATTGATCGAGACAGCAATTGGAAAGAATTCTAATATTTAACTCTCAACAGAATAATTAAATAGGAAAGTATCTTTATTCAAATAAAAACTAGTACGTCAGCATAATTTTGTGTAGAATCAAGAATAATAGCCAGCGTTGTGAACAATAGCGACGACATTCGTTTTAATACTTAGATTTTCACTTATGTGCATCTCATATGCTTGAAGATTTTGCCAGGTACATTCCTAGATTAATCTTCATACCTGTATTTTGTAAGTAATAATATCAGCTTTACTTTAGTTATTTCTTTTCAAACTAGAATTAGCATAGAACATTCACATCTTGATTATTTTGTTTGTAATTTCTGATTTTTATAGATTATTTATATTTCAATTTATATAAATTATTGATAATTAAGAGTAATACTTTGAAAATCAAAAAAAGTTACTATTCATACCTGTAAAATATTTGTATTAATTTATTAAGGTTTGCAACTATGCAGTTTTTGTAGTAAAAACTCTATATCGTCGGCTTAATTTGCAAAGTACGTAACTCAATTTTTCTAAATTTTACAGGAGAGACAAAAAACTACCTATTTTATAATCTAGTGCAAAAAAAAACACGTTTTGTACACCACATCCATTTAAATGGTTTTATGGTATGAAAATTTCATTCTGAAACGAATTCTGACCTCTGCTGATTGAAGTATTTACATTTAAAGAGGAAAACTGGACTTACGCATTTTTCTAAAATAAAAATGATAAAAAAAAGGAGTTACACACTTTGTATGGGTTATGTCTCCAGAAAATAAGACGTGAAAAAAAAACAATATTTTTAATAAACACTGGTTTTAATACACTTTTGTGTCATAAATAAAACAAAATATGTATGTATACATTCTTAAAAAAAAAGATTCTAAAATACTGCAAACTGAAATGATGATAGTAAAATAATAGTAATAAAAAAATCAGTCATTGGACAGGTTATCAAAAAAATTGTGGTAGTCTGCTTCCATACTTGTTTTTAATTGTTGAAGGTGCTGATATTTTTCTTTTTTGATTTTCAACCTACTTTTATGTAATTGTGGTAGGGTTAAAAAATTTACTGGCTCAATGCTATTCATGTTCAGTCTGACTGGCAAAGTTTGCCACTGTTTGAATATTGTAGTGCTTTTAGATCGTTTACCACTGGTGAACCGATTGATCTTCCTGGTCTTATAGACTTGAAAAACTTTATATTGTCGCATAGTTTGAAAAAATGATGGAGCAAGTACTCAACTTTGTAAGGCTTTTTCTGGCATGCTGTCGCACAAATTTGAACGTAGTCTGCTGGTGTGTTAATCTTCTTGTTCCGTATTTTTCGTTCAATTACCGAATGGACACTATCGATCTCCATTTGGATATGACCCTTTTGTAAATATTTCTGAGTAATTACTATCTGTTTGTCCATTGCGAGATTAAATAGTGCATTTGATAACGTTGCATTCCTGTTTTGGTAGCCACAACCGTCGCTGTATAGAATTATCTCTCTGTTGTCGGTTATAGGGTATACTTGAAGGTGGTTTTCTATGAAATGAATAATTATAGTTGTAAACTCATTGCTAGTAAGCCCACCTTCAGACTCATTCCAGATGTAGCAATATCCCTGCTGGCGTTTAATATCATAAACTGTAAAATTATGCACGATAAGTTTCGTCTTGTTATATAAAGACGATACATTTGATTTCGGACATAATAATACCGACTGCAGATCCATAGTAAATACGTCATTAATAGACTCCTTGTCTTTTGATTTTTCCTCCCTTGCTTCCTTTTTCATTTGGATGTGTTCGTTATACTTTTCTTCTGTTAAGTTTCCAGTTTCAAACGCCACGCAGGTGTCGCACAAATCTTTTTTAGGTTTATACAGTGATAGTCTCTTTTTATCGAACTCTTTGTGGAACGTTGCAATTGACAAAGGACTGCTATTTTGATTCGCACAAAAGTCTTTACAATAAATTTTATATAAATGGGCTTTGGAGTTCCAAATGGGCTCTAAATATAATTTTGATGTTGAGGACCTGCAATAATGCGATTCTAACTTCGGCAAGGAATCAAAAAAATCATGAAGCAATTTAATACGTGCCTCGGAAGTGCTAACAGAATTTGTGTCCCGTGAGATTTGTTTCATGATTGGTAAATCATCTTTGGCCCATTTCCTTATAACCCAATCTTTGACCGCTAGAGTATTGAGAAACATTTCCTTACAGACTCTGAGTTTATAATTGCCCAAATGAAATGTGTTTGAGTTTGCTCGTCTTGAATTTTCTTGTTCTCCTCGTTTTCTAGCTTTTGCTTTGACACAAACGTGACTTTTGACAAAGACCTTCTTCTCCTTCCAAGTAAATTCCCAAAATTGTTTGAATATTTGCGTTCTTTCTTCTTCTTTCAGGTGTCTACATTTTAGTGTAGATTTTTCATTTCTGCTGCAGTTACAAGCTGGTCGCATTGCTTTGGGCTTTTTCAAAAAATCGTACTTCCATTCCCCATTTTCTTTCTTCTTTCCATAATACGATTTTCCTTTTTCCCTGTTCAAACGATTTTCGTTTGCGTTCCAAACTTTCGAGTTAACCATGTATTTTGTAGAACGTGTTCTCTTTGGTGCCTCATCCTCCAAATCTTCTTGTTGAACAAGCTCATCTTCGAGTTCAACGTTTGTAGATTCGTCTAATTCATTTTCTACTACAACTTGTTCCTCTGGCATAGGAGTCTCTGATATTACATTTTCGTTTTCTAGCAAATCTGCATCAGAAGGAGGGTTGGGTTCTTCGTTATTCATAATATTCTTGGATATTATTTATTTGATCTACAAAGCTGATTTCTGCAAACTCATCAACTGTGTTAAACTTCATTGTGTCACTACTTGTCAAATTAGGGATGTCATTCAGAAAAATTACTTCTGTCTTTTGAATCATTGAAACTGCATCCAAAGTATTTTCGCTATCTGCATAATCTGTTCTACAATAATTATCATTACTTTCAGCAACCTCGTCGACAATGAATTGCTCTGAACCATTATTTCCTTTGTGATTTTCTGGCTCAACTGTATCTATTGTAGAATTTTCATGTTGTAAACAAGTTTTCTGCTGCGCTAACGCATGAAATATTTTCTGGATTCGAGTCTACATTTTCCTGAAACAATTATGAACGACATGACAAATGAGTACGAAAAGTACGTATCTCAATACTAAACAATTAAACTTCCACCCACATAATTCTATGAAAAGTACGTAACTCCATGTAGTCATGAAAACCGATGAAACTGGTTCTAATTGCAGCACATTGTGTGTTGATTTGTAGCTAAAATGTAAATGATCCTTTTCTTACCTGATAAATATCGAGTTCAAATAAGATTTCACTAAAATTCACTTGCCTTCACTGAACATAACTAAGCACGTGAGATGCTGTAGCTGTGACCATGCTATTGCCATTGGGAACTGATGGAGTTACGACTTTTTCCCACTGATTTGGCGGGAAGGAGTTAAGAAGTTTTCTAATAACACAATAAACGGAGAAACAATTTTTTCATGGATGTAGGGATTTTTCCGTACAATTGTGAGCAAATTCGACATCAGATGGCGCTAAAACCCTAATTTCGTCCAAGAGTGGAGTTACGTAGTTTGCAAATTAAGCCGACGATATGATTATAATTTAGGAAATAATAGAAATAGTGATCCACTTTATAAAGTAGAAGATTTAAAATCAGACTGTAAAATGTGATGTGTCAAATATCTCTATGTATGTTGAATAATAATAATGTAGTAAGTTATAATTTCCAACTGGTGCTGCCATCTTGCAGGTTAAAATTTTATATTAAGTAACATTAGAGTATTTTAGTGGTGATAAAATAGTAACAGATTCTTTAAAGTTATGTATGCACTACTAAGTGTTATAAATAGCAATTTATACCGAATCAAAAATAGCAACGGCAGATAGAAAACTAAAATTAAATTTTAGGAGTTTTGAATGGGTTGCCATTTACTTGGCTATTAGAAACGTAAAAAAAAGAAGCGCATTTTTTTCTTGAGACGTTAACTCTCAGTGGTATAAGTAATACTTTTTATAAGTCAAACGTCTTGAGTGTGTTTTCTGAATACTTCAAATGGTTCGGACACTAAATTACATACAAGAACACAATGATTATGTCGTTATGTATAAACATAAAATAGTGCAACACGCCCTAAAATGTCGAATTTGGTTATTTATAAAAGTTTTCAGTTCTTTAATCGATTACTTAAGAGGAAACGCAAGAAACGATGAAGTTATGTTTATTCTGCAAGGAAATATTTAAAAGTAATATTGAATTTTGCTGATATTAACATTTTGTGTAATAACTGTCTCCTCTTATGACTTTGTGTAATCTACGCGACATAGAATTAATTAAATTATGGCATAAGTTTTCTGGTAGACTTTGCCATATTGCATGGGTATGTTCCCTCAATAAATTCATATTACCTAATTAATTACATCATTGTAATCATAGGGGAGACAAAGGCAGTACTTCAATTTCAGGATCTTCAACTCTCGTTGACCAACTCTGGCTTTATTGACGGGCTATTGTAATAAACAAATACAAACCGACCATCGTTTACATGCACTAAAGGCAGTAGGAATACAGGGTGCTTACAAGATCTGATAACCGTTAGTTGGACAATAAAAAGATCAAAAAAATAAGTAAAAAAATTCATGATATCATTACTCAAAAACAAATGATAATTGGTTATCACTTGCAAGTAAAAATGTGTATTATTTAATAAAATCGTCTTGTTCCAGGATTGTTTCAATAATTTATTCTACTCTTTATAAGTAATGTACCTAATAAGAAGACTAATAGAGTATGTCTGATATTTTTGCAGCGACTACGGAAAATCAAAATGATCTGAAGGCAATAAAATTAATTTGAATTATTTATTATTTATGTTATTCGTATAGGTACTACTCATTTATAGTATACAATTTTGTTTATTATTATATTGTCGCATAAACGTTAAATGTTGCATAACAAAGTATAGAAAATCCATATTGAACTGCATTATACTCTCGTTTACTCTGACGAAAATTATAAATTAATAACCTATGCTAAAGCATACGCGATATTTGCAGTGAACCTTTGTTCGGGTGCTTCTTAAAGTAATATATACATACGTTACATAAAAATTTCAATGATCGAAGTGAACTAATTGCGCAGCCTTTAAAGTGTTTATTATTATTGTGACGAGAGTCTACGCTGTCTTGCTGACTCGATCTCTTGAAATAGTTTATTAAACCCTACAATAGCATCAATGACTTGAACAAATGCTTGTTAGAGAAAATTGTTTAAAACAATCTTATACGTATCAGCTGTTGTAAATTCGGCAAGACTATGGTATTGAAAACCTTGCCAATTGAGCAGTTTGGTATTTAGATCTTTCGGTTTTTAATACGAAGTTGCGGAAAATATGCAATCTAGCAGCTATAGGTTGTTTTGACGGTTTTTAAAATTTCCGCTACTAAAGGACAGACTTATATACAAAATTGACTGAAATTATTGTATATTAATGAAATAATACACAAGCTTCTTTATACAATTCAATATTATTATATAACATAAAATATAAAGCAACAATTAATTCTAAAAAATGATCAATGGCCCGAGTAAACAATTATGAGATTGATGAGTTATACTATATTGTTATAATTATAGTACTTAAGTAAAATACAAGTAAAGCACATGTTTAACTGAGTTCTCTTAGAATATAATTATCTTAAGACGTGATAATTTTGTTAAGAAGTTGTATGAATTGATAACATATGCATTTTATTGTAGTGTGCATTATTTCTTAACGTTATTATTATACTTTATATTAATATTTGAAAAAAGTTTTAATTTTTTTTTAGTGTTTTAATTTCCTATATTGTTATTGAATTGTTCTGACATATGGATATCAATAAAATGTCATTTATGTATTATTAATTGAATATAAATATTTTGTAACACTGAAAACAAATACAATTAATATCTAACACATTTATTTTCAATTACGTCTTCTATTCATGGTCTCTATTCCAATTCTATGTGCATATATATAAAGTAAAATGTACCCTGTATTTCTAATTATTATTAATTAAGTACAATTTCTTTATACGTTATGTTGCTTACTTGATTTGTTCTCTCCCTTTTTATCTAATCATATATAAAAATGAATGTAAATGTTTTTCTTAATTTATCCTACTTAAGTTCAAAAATATATTAAGTAATATTATATTCAACAAATGAGATATTATCCTAACACGAACTTATGTAATAAATTATATTTAATAATTATTACGTGCATTCTATATATTACATTTTTAAATACTTTATAATTAATGCGGTTAATATGTGCTATTGCTTTAAATAATACAGCTAACGCATAGAAATTTTGATAAGAAAAACTCAGTGAGATCTTGCCAGACTTGTTTTGCATCAACAGCATTTGTTCCCGGAGAAACGGTTTATTCGATGTTGCCAATATGTGGAGGTAACGACATCGAGAGTGTTACATAAGAAGAGAATATATACGGTGGAGGTGACCACGCGTTGCAAATTCCACTTGCAAGGGCGAGAGCAGCGCTGTGATCTACAGCTGAACTCAAAGCGTCGTTTATGAGCACTAGGGTAACTTTTTTACCTCCAATGAAAAATTTTAATTTTAGGTTTCTGAGGTCATCTATATCATGATAAACTAAAAAGAAAGGCAAAACGTTGTTACCTCCAAAAGCGGGGGTAACTGCGATATATATGAGGTGACAACACACACTTACTACCTACTTTGGAGTTGACTACGTTCCCATCTTCAATATATACATATATATAGATATATATATACAAGAATGTTGACATACCTATATCCTTTATGTACTTGGTCTTCAAGTAATATTATCTATATTGGTTTTATTTCTTGGTATGAGTATCTAATCTATTTTAAATACTTCTGAAAACAACATATTAAAAAATGTCGAAACGTTAATACTGAGTATTTATTTCACATTATCTAGAAGGGGCCACATATCAATAAATAAATACCGTATGTGTCAATTTTCATTAGGTATAGGGATTCAATTTTACATGCGATTTATACATATACAAGTAATATGTGGCAACGTGCCACCCCACAGCGTCCGTCACCAATCCCGGGAATAATCGACATCAAAACGACTTTCTCCGATCTTCCCACTTCTCCCGACCAGATTTTACATTCAATGTTAGCTGCGAATATGTTGCGATCTAATCTGCAATGCCGTCTTATTACTGGAACGGGAAACATCAAATGGCCGCCGCGATCTCCTGATCTAGTAATTTATTATTATTTTCAGAATCCTTTTTTATTTACCTTATTTTCAATTTTATTAGAATTACGCTTTTGTTTGTGTCATGCAGCGTGAACGCAGCTTAATAATTCTCTGCATTTAATAAAAGGAAAAAGAAAAACAAATCCTTGTAACTCGTAAATATTTCTAAACGCATTACAAACATCCAACCCGCTGGTCGAAGAGTCACTGCTAACTACGCTAACTTGTATTTACTTACGAGCATGCATCGGTCGCGCTGACATTGGAAAGGAAAGAAGGGGTATACTATGTTGCCACATACTGTATGGATTAATCGCCTATGGCTAATGAAAATTGACACGTGCTGAATAATAAATAAATATACAATAAAATATCTTTTTGGCAGTAGTGGCAATAATAATATGATGAGCAAATGTAATAACAGTATGACAAATGGCCGTCATTTAAAAATACGCACTATAGAATGTAAAATATGTATGAATGAAAATGTAAACAAATAAGCATAGGACAGTCGGTATTACTTATGCTGTTCCATCAAAAGGTTTAGGTCTACCATAAACTGTTCAATTAATGTAATTACTCAAATAATAACGACACGACTATGTAATTAAAAATTGCGTGTAGAGCTGTTGATATTATGACAAATATAGAATGTAAAATCGGTCGTGTATAAATGAAAATATAAGCAAATAAACTGAATTTACATTCTATATTTGTCATAATATCAACAGCTCAACTCGTAATTTTTAATTACATAATTGCGTCGGCAGTTTATGGTAGACCTAAACCTTTTGATAGAACTGCATAAGCAATACCGGCTGTCCTATGCTTATTTGTTTACATTTTCATTCATACATATTTGATTTTTACATTCTACATTTGTCAATGTATTTCTAAATGACAACCAGTTGCCATATTGTTATTACTTTTGCTTATCATATTATTGCCACTACACTATAATGTTTCATTGCCATGAATGTTAACGATATTTTTAATAATATTTTTTAACTTCATTAATGTTTGTATAATTTTCGTAGTATTAAAATCTTTTTATTAAACATACAATAATGTATGCCCGGCGCCTCCACCACTTACCATTGACATTTATTATATTTTTAATAAACATGTTTTCTTACTTAAAATAACTAGGTAAGCCTTCGCCAATAATAAGGGTCGCATGAAGGCAACGCCAATACCAATAGGGCTTTATTAATACATATTTATTTCTTTTTTCTATTTTTCATCAAAACCTAATATTTACATATTCATTTTGCCTTGCGGTCATAATGCCTGCGCTTACGACTCTACAACTTTCCAATATATAAATTAAAAATAAATAAACTCAAATATCTTTCGACTCAATAAACAACATAAGACGTTTTATATAGATAGTAGAACTTTTAAACTATGCATAATTATTTATCCCGCAAAAGCTAGATATGCAAGACAAGGGATGAAATTTTCAAATGTTAACTATTTCAGGTGAAGCAAAAAATGTTAAAATGTACTTACATGTAATTGGATCAGTATTATTATACCAGGTTACTTTAGGTATCGGTCTTCCTCTATGCGCTTCACATGTTAGCTCAACGTTCGTACCTTCATTGTATGGACCCAGTGATGTTGCATTTTCTAAAGACTCACCGCCGACAGTCAGTATTCTTACTGCATCCGGTTTAACTGAAATTAAATAAATCTTGTCAGTAAAGTTACAGAAAAGGAATTTACTTATTTTATAGTTTGCTTTCATGAATTAGTATTTCATACTAAGCAGAATCTACCGTATATACTGGCGACTTTTGCTAAGCAATACCACTTTTGTGAAGTTACAAAAGTATGTTTCCGTAAACAGAAAGTATAAAAGTAGGAATATATAGCTAATATTAGAAAGCATACTTGAAAAGACGTTTCATCAACTACGTATTATTACAAAGTTGGATATTGTGCGTATACGTAATCGTATTTCTTATTGCTGATTTTCTTGCTCTTCTAGAATTATTAGAGAATCAAAACCTTTCAAATAAATTATTTGTCATGATTTCCTTTTATTTAAAGATAAAATATATTGATATACCTAATAAATTACGTAATACCTAATCTAGGCAAAGGCCGATGAGATGAATGATTATTTTATCAATAGCGTCCCTGTGGTTGAGTCTATCCGGATCCGAGAGGTGCGGAGGTACGAGTATATCGCAAGTGCCCCCCGCCCGACCAACATTCACATAGTTGAGGTGCTACCATAACGCGGATCCCCCTTGCGTGCGAGTCACGAACTCAAAGTACGCTCTCTTTTCCAAGATAAATGTGCTGTTAGTTAGGTTTCGCAAAGATTTGTAGTAATTCCAGTCCTCCATATTTCTGGTACCCTTAAACTTATTTCTGGCCTGATCGCGAAGTGACATCAGCAGTCTCAAGTAATCTGTCAGTCACAGAATGTAATTTTTTTGTGAATTTGCTCGTGATCAGCAGAGCGTGCTTATCGAACAGCCGTAAAATACTGTAGTTGAATGGCATTATTTTTTCCTCCATATTCCCCGACCGCAACACATCCCGGAAGTCAATCTGTCGCATATCGCGATCAAAATCATACATATTCAGACCCTTATAGTTTCTATAAGTACGAACTACCGGATGATGCCTCGCAATACCAGCACCAATGCTACAGTATATCAAATCATGATCCGAAATGTTACAATCAACAACCCCACTAACCCTCAAACTAGTGTCATCCATGACCAAAATGAATTCAACCAACGATTGTGTATTTTCAGTGGTTCTGGTTCGTTCCGCTATAATCTGCCTGGTACCAGTAACATTCATAAACGAACTGAAATATCGAACAGAGGGTTATAAACCGACCCAATACTGAAACTCCTCGCGCCCACAGTGATCATAACCCACACCTGCTCAATATCACCCGGAGTATTGATGACCGAGCACGTATATGACCTATTAACATAAATTCCCACACAACCCCCGCTCTGTCCCTCTGGAAAAAATTGTAATTATTAATCTTTACTAATTCATTGCCCACTGATTGATGCAACCAAGTTTCAGTGACAGCCAGAATATCTATATCATTTTCATGAATAATTGACCTTACGTCATCCACCTTAGGCAACAAGGACTGCACATTGACGTGCGCCAATCTAATGCTAGACGCGCTCATCCCAAACTCCCAATCCCAAATAAATATGTACAAAATATGGACATAATAATGCAATGCTAAAAACTAATAATAATAATAATAAATAAAAAATACAGAATAAAAAAAGAGTACATATGCATATAGCTACCTGACGCTTACCGCATACATACGGTGTAACAACAAAGCAGAAATATTGATATTATTAAATAAGAAGATAGAGAAACGAAATATATGTTATTATACCTAATAGTAAAAATTAATCCAAAATTAAACTTACTCTCTACATTCCAATAAAAAAAGAAAATAACAGTATACGCACAGAAGTTACCAAAGGACAGTCAGTTTACAAACTAAGCGAGTCCAAGACACCTAGGCTGGGTTTTGAGTCATAATGTGGAACCTATCCGAATCCATTCTCGAATTTATTCTACAAATTTTGGAGTCGATCTTCGCCAGTAAATTGCCGTCGGTCGTCTGTACATTCCGCTGTTCAAACTTCTTGACTGCCTCCCGTAATAATTCCATTTTTCTTCTTGTAAGGTCTTCTCTAATTATTATCGGTGAGTTTTTTAATTTACTCTTATTGTCGTAAATTAGCTTTTTTACGTTATAGCTAACGAATCTGACAATGATTGGCTTATGTTTACTTTCTCTATCCTGCAATCTGTGGCTCCGGTCGATCGCCGATACATCAATGTCAATAGCAAGTTTTTCCCAGCATACTTTTATGATGGTTTCGTTAGTTTTTTCGGCCCTGACCTCGGTATACCGTATACACGCAAAGAGTTTCTTCGTGAATATTGTTCTAAAGAATCGAAATATTTGTTGTTTTCGTTCACCACAACTGCCAGTTTTTCTTGTAATTCTCGTACTTGTTTTTCGTACTCACTGATTTTCTTATCAAAAATTTCATTCAGGTTTTTGTATATCACAGATGTTAGTTTTTCAAGAAAACTTTCTGAAGATAATAGTTTTTCTACTATTTTCATTATTTGTGCTTCCTCTTTGCTAAGTTCAGTAGCCGCACTACGAGTAACTACTTTTTTTTGAGTATTAAGTCAACTACTTTTGGATGTGACAATATTAACATGGACATGCTTAGAGTGTGTTGTCCTTATATATTTCCTTGTGTAACTCAAATAATTAATACCTGTTTACTCGATTCTGTGTTCCCGGATTGCTGGAGGTACACCTTGGTCTGTCCCCTTCCCAAAATAAGTGAACCAACCCAATTCAAAGATCTCAGACCTAGAAGTCTGTTATCTACCATGTCAGAAATTTTTGGGCGAATTATTGGTGCACTACTAATGGATTTTAAATCAAGAAATAACGTCCTACCGTTGACCGAGTTAAGTTTTAGGGCTGACTATACTTGCGAGACAGCTCTGCTGTCTGTTATTGATGACTTGATTGCATCTGCAGATAAGGGATACCTTTCGTGTTTTGTATTGCTGGACTATACTAAGGCGTTCGATACGATTGACCATGGTATTCTTATGTCTATATTACAATGTATAGGCTTGGGTGATACAGCAGTCACTCTATTACAAAACTATCTATCTAATAGTAGGCAGGCTGTCAAATTGGATGACGGTGTATCGGAATATCTTGCTGTTTCGAGGGGACTTCCGCAGCGGTCGGTTGTTGGTCCTATTTTATTTACCATTCACACCTCAAAACAATTGTCTTGCATTAAACACTGCAACACACATACGTATGCCGATGATACACAATTGAACTGTTCTTTCATGCCATCTGATTGACGTGCAGCTGTTACTAACATCAATTCAGATCGTGGTTCTTTATATAAATCTTCACTTAACCATTGTCTTCATTTAAATCCCTGAAAGTCTCAAGTTATTCTGTTTGGACCTGTAAAGCCTGCAGGAATCTTAGCAGAATGATTAATATTTCTAAAAATGACGTTCAATTGCCTTTGGTGGATGAGGTTAAGAGTCTCGGGCTCTACTTGGATGATATATTCAGATTTCGAGCTCAAATTGCCAAATACATCAGAATAGCTTACATCAATCTGAAAAACTCTTTCTTTACAGAGATATTTTAAATAAGTCAATAAAAAATGCGACGTTTTCATTCTGTCACGGTTTACATATTGCTCTCCAATTTATCATGGGGCCCTGGATCAGCTAACACAGGGGCGTATCCAAAAAATACAGAATGCATGTTTTCGGTACATACATGGCCTCAGAAAGTGTGATCACGTTAGCCATAAGCTTCGCGAGACGGTGTGGCTTAACAGGCATGACCGCAGGGAGTGCCTGGCTCTGTCTCTCTTCCATCGGATAATGCTGTACAGATCTCCTCCATATCTATATTACAAAATTAGATATCCGTCTGACGTGCACAGTATTAATACAAGATTTCGTGATTTAATTTCTCCGCCTTTACATAGATCATCCCTGTTTCAGAGACCATTCCCGTTTCAGGTTTACACTAAATACAATGCCTTGCGTTTACATTTAAAGCCGTACATTGCAATTCATACTCTGTTTTTCGTCTGTACGGTGACGAATTTTTTAGTTTTTTAGTTTTCCTATTAGTTTTTTAATCTTCAGTTTTAGTTTTAGTTTTATCTTTAGTTACTTTCTAGTTAATTTTTAGTTAAGTTTAGGCTAGGACTACTTTATATCAAGGTTGGCAATTATTATTATTATTATTATCATTATTATTATTATTGTTATATACGCAGATTAATACTGCTACAACTTAATCCCTTTAAAATCAATTTAAATTCTGACCACATACAAATTAAAGCATCATTCCTTCAAAAAGGAGGTTGTTGATGTACGAATATGTTCAGATTTAATAGTATATATAAATATATCATCAGTTTTCATACGTTGTTTTTAAGTTATAACATAACTAATTACTCTTATCATAAACTCTTGAAAAGGCTGAAATTTTTATTTATCATGTTCATAAGTTAAGAGCGTTTAAGTTTGTTCAATCATTATGCAGGGATTATATTTTTTGTTGTCAATTTCTTTTATTTAATTGGAATAACTTAATTTCGCTTGTAGAATACCATATATAAGCCTTTACTAAAACTTGGAATAGTGTTAAACTGCTTAGTTTAGCTATCTATATAACCATATGTATTAAGAGGGGCGTTTACCTATCGAAAACTAAGGCATCGCCGTTTCGCGTTTTTTAAACATATTTTGTAATTTTAGAATCTCAAATTTGGGTTAGTGATGCAAAAGGCATACATTTATAATGTCAAGTTCAGTTTTTGTTCTAATTTATTTTCTTAAAGAAGATATGTGTTTTAGAAATAACCACAAAAATGCATGAATTTGATTAATGTCTACTAACTAAGGCTGATACACAAAAGAAAAATTCGGTGTGGCCACCACATGACATTCTTATACGTATTAGCGTTTCAAACTATACAATTTTATGAATTTCTTTATACAAAAATTATTCAAAATTCTGTTCTAAGTACTTCTATTCTCTTAATAAATCTCTATAGAATGCATACTTTGCAAGATCTTATCAAAAAAGTGCTACTCGCTAAGAGCAAAATTGCTACTCCTGGTCCGAATTTTGAAATTTCATATTTACAAAAAATATTGAAATCTAGTTCTAAATATTTTTGTACTCTTGATAAATATATATAGAATGCAACTTACGACATATTTGCAAAAAATCGCTATTCGATAAGAGTAAAAGTGGTACTTCCGGTCTGAATTTTGAAAATTTCTTTATACAAAAGATATTGAAAATTATGTTCTAAATACTTTTATACTCGTAATATACTTGTCTAAAAAGCATGACTTGCGAGATATTCGCAAAAGACTGATTTTCGATAAGAGTAAAACACCTACTTCCGGTTGGAATTTCGAAAAACTTTTTTAAGACAATTTGTCTCAAACTTAATTTTAAGTACATACGAATTCTTTATAAATTTGGTTAAACTTAGTAGTTGACGAAATATTGGCGAATTCGATTTTTAACCGAAGTAAACTGCTACTTCCGATCTACCGATTTTACTGAAAAACTAATCAGATCTCAAGAGGGAGATTATATACGGAATTGATAGCTATAGCGGTTTGACCGCTATCGTGGTCATAGACACATAGACAGACAGACACAATAGGATACTTCTGAACATTTCTTTGGTTTCTAATTTTCTTTTTGCTAGAAAAATTCACTAATGGGACTTCTCAGTGTTCTTTGCCACGTTTTTTAAACCTGTTAATTCTGAAATAGTGCTTATCACTGGCTCACCCCACATGCGAAAAACTATTGCCCCATTAATATTCCGTTGGAATTCCTTTGCTTAATAAATAAGAAAAGAGTAAGGCATCACTGCAGTACTGCTAACGAATGGAGTTAAATTCCCTGTTTAGGAAATATCTAATATACTGAAAACATTTGATCATAAAAACGGACTTTCTTTTGAATAATAGAACTTTCATTTGGAGATTAGAAATGTCATGTTCACAACCGAACGTTCTATAGCCGATATCGGGATTACTTATGAATACAGGGGAAAATTAATTGATTTGGATTGTATATATACAGTGTGGTGATAAAGTTTGTAACAAACTTCATAAGAATCTTCTATAATGTTTTTAAGAAAATCGCTCGGACAGGTCAATTTTTGTTTTTAAAATGCCGTATTTTGACGATAATTTAATGCGTGTGTAAAAAACCCATAAGTCAGAATTGTTTTGTCACTTTGACAGCGATAAAAGTTTACTTTAACTTTTATATCGGCAAAAAAGTTGTTTACCTTTGGTTGGCCTGACAACAACTTGTGTTTTCTCGTTATGTCATAAGCTCAACGAACCCACTGTCAAAATGAAATGTTAAAGTTGACGCAACCGTAACCTTTGCGTACTATCTTTGGTTGATCCGACATAAATTTGCTTACTTTATCATAATAGTGTTCGTTGTGAAGTGTTGTTATGACAAAATTTGTAAACTCATCGTAAGTAATCAAAATATATAAGAACTGTGTTTTTAATAACTGTATTTTTAAATAGTATGATTACTATGTAATAAATTTTTCAGTAATTGTTTACACATTTAGTAAATTATCTTACCGAATTATATTCGAGCTTTCTTTTTATTTCCAAATAAATTTTCAATATTTATACTCAAATTTAGTTGCTAAATGGTAACTGAACTCAACAAATTGCCTCTTCGATAAAACGACTCGTCCTTCGGACTCGTCGTTTTATCAGGCAATTTGTTCCGTACAGTTACCTAGCAACAAAAATTTTCGTTAAAAAGTGAAAATTTATCCGAAAAAAAGGAAGCTCTCGTGTAATTATAAGTGAAAATTTTTTTTAGAATGACGTCGTTGGTTTTTACATAATGACGTCATCATCAATCTTTTTAAATAACAATCCCCACTATTTTTCTGTGTTTAATAGATCTTCTTACTGCGAAAACGGTGATGTACAAAAATTGGTATCTTACGTAACAATTTTTTTAAATAAATGACACATTTACTTCACAACTTTCTTAGTTACAATTTAATAACCATAATAATAATAAAAAAACATATTTAACAAAGTAATCAACAGAACTTAACCAAATGCTCAAAGTGCTCCCCTCCGTCCATTTGGCATTGACCAGCATGACAGTAAACACTTTCTATACTGCGCTCAATAATATCTGGTCTAATTTGATGCATTGCATCACAAATTCTCTGTTGCAAATCTTCCAAGTTGTTGGGTCTATTGAATTAAACTTTTGATTTTAAGTAACCCCATAGATAAAAAATCTAAGGGCGTTAGGTCGGGGGAACGCGCTAGCACCAAATCAAATTTTTTGAAATTTGATTTGGTGGCAGCAGTGGCGGCTCTTTTTTGTAAAAATGAAGATGGCGACGTACGTCATCAGAATATTTGGTTTCGCCTCCTCATTTTGGTATATAGGTCCGCCAATACCTTGATGCTATCTGTACAGAAAAATGGATAAGGCCAATTGAGTGGACAGCGCGTTCCCCCAACCTAACGCCCTTAGATTTTTATCTATGGGGTTACTTAAATTCAAAAGTTTGTTTCAATAGACCCAACAACTTGGAAGATTTGCAACACAGAATCCGTGATGCAATGGAACAAATTATGTCAGATATTATGGAGCGTAGTATAGAAAGTGTTTACTGTCCTGCTGGTCAATGCCAAATGAATGGAGGGGGGGGGGGGAGCACCTTGAACATATGTTTTTTTATTATTGTGTTTACTAAATTGTAACAATTAAATTTGTGAAGTAAATGTGTTATTTATTTAAAGAAATTGTTATGTAAGGTACCAATCTTTGTACATCACCGTTTCAGCAGTAAGAAGATCTATTAAAAACTGAAAAATATAGTGTAGGTTGTCATTTAAAGAAATTGATGATGATGTCATTATGTAAAAACCAATGACATCATTCAAAAAAAAATTTCGTCAAAGGACGGCATTTTAAGAACAAAATTTGGCCTGTCTGAGCGATTTTCTTAAAAACATTATAGAAAGCTTTTATGAATTTTGCTCCAAACTTTATTACCACACTGTATATATAGATATAGATACAAACATACATATAATATGTGTAAATCGACGTTCAAGTCATATTTGAGCAGATCTACTACACCCGTGTAAATGAACATGGTTCGGGAATATTTAATATGACAAGTGGGAATAGACCTTTATGGGTGTAGTTTTACAGACGCGAATGGAGTGAACACATCTACATTTAAAAATTAATGCTGTTTCGCCAATGTTTCTTCATTTAAACTAGAATTAGATCTGAGTATAAATAATACAAAACTGAATTTGGGTCTGTTACTAGCTATGAGTTGAAAAGTTGAAAATAATGTAATTACCTATAGAGCAAGAGCAAAAAATAATCTCTAATAAATAAATTATCATAAGTTAATATTGTGCATGGTTTAAATTCTTTTTATTAAAAAGATTTTAAAGTTTATTATAATAATTGAGAATATTTTTACATTCAGCCACATCTAGTGATATTTCTTATAAAGCAAAGCAATTAAATAATACTGGAATAGATAGTATTCCAGTTAATGACTGATATTAAAATTAATGAGGAATTTCCTTGAAAATTTATTAGAAAAGATGCTCTATGCATATACATCTGCTCTCTTCCATAAGGAATTCAAAATTTCAAAATTCTTCGTATTTATAAAAAGAACGACTATTTTTAGTGATGCTGGATTCGGTTACTTTTCAGTTATTGTAACTATCCGTTCCCTTCGAATTCAATATCCGTTACTTTTTATTTGTTACCGAGTACTCGTTCAAATGTGTAGTGCGGGAATATGTATAGTTAAGGGGGCTTACGCAGAGATGACGACTAACTGCCATGAGGTAGGACGTAAAGGGGTGGCGCCATATGCGCTAATGTAAATTCCGCCGATGTAAGGTGTTAGTTAAAATAAAACAAACAGCAGACTTTTTGTTTTTCTTATTATGTTTTTGCATTAAATTGAATACAAAGGATTAATTAAGGTTTCATTGGGAGTACATTCTTATAATTAAAATTGTTTATCCCTACATTCCACTCACAAAGTTGGCAAAATTTACAACATCATAACACAGTTTCAGAAACTTTATTTTAAAAACTAATTCCAGTCGAGCATGCATTGAGCATTTGTTTATTTGTGTTTTAAAGTTTGTTTTCATATTTCGTAAATAAAAGCGGTACTATTGTTTTAACGAAACCTTGTAAAGTCCAGAATTTACATTAGCGCATATGGCGCCACCCGCTTACGTCCTACCTCACGGCAGTTAGTCGGCACCTCTGCGTAAGACCCCTTAATATATGGTACAAACAAAATGTTCACTTATATACTAATTTTAATATATATTACGTTAAATAAATAAAATTCTTTAAAAGTGTCACATAAAACATTCCAATTCCAAATTAAAAGTAAAATGCCAAAGGCTAAAGTATTTTTTGAGGTGTCCCCGATTTATTTACGTAGGCAAAATATTTTGTCATAAAACCATAAAATCACCGACTACGACATTAAATAACACAAATAAGTGTAGAATGTAGTACATGGCAAAAAATTTATTTTACATTGCATCAATACAATAAGTTCAAACAAAATTTTTATAATGAAATCGACCTACGCAAATACAAGTATTACTAATAATTGGTTAAATTCAAATATTTTGTACAAAGTTATTTACTCTAAATTATATTTTTTAATGAAACATTTCACACAAGAATGTATTGTAAAAGTTATATATTATGAGAGTAACTGTTTGAAAAAGTACCGAGTATTATTTGAAACTATTACAGTATTCGTTACTTCTGATAATTTGCAACACCACTAATTATTATAGTCAATTCAATTATATATCTGTAGCTGTTCATCTACCATAATCATAAATATTTGATAATGTTTTAAAAAACCAGCGTAGAAGTACTTAGAATAAGATTTTGAATAATTTTTGTATAAAAAAATTCTTGAAATTCTATAATTTGAAACGCTCATACGTATGAGAAAGTCGTGTGGTGGCCACACCTCATTTTTTTATTAAAAATATAGATATGTAATTTAAAACTCCATTTTGTCAACCATTATTAGTAAAAAATACGAAATCTGTTTTCTAATTACAGCCCAAATATGGTAATTAATTAAACAAAATTTATCAAGTATTTCAAAAAATTTGAATTTTTTGCTTGCAAACAAAGGGCCGATAAGAAATATTTTTATTGGGTTTGAATCCCTATTGAAATGTTGACATATTACCGTGTGAGCAGTTTGTAGGCAGTTCCCCAAATAAAAACGTTTTTAAATACACGAATTTGCCTGGTAATGTACATATCAATAAATAAATTCAATTTCAGTGTCGTTGAGCAAATTAATAAAGATAAATCTATACACTAAAATGTAATTATTAACAAACCTTGTTGTTTTTTGTTTTGTTTATTGATGAATGATATAAAAGGCTTGTTCTGCTTTAACATTAGAATAATGTTAAATTAAAAATATTATTGAATACGAGCAGGAACCGGATAAATTGAAGAAAATAAAATTGCTTCAAATGCAAATACTTATGAACTTTATGATTAAAATATTTTCCATTTTATACTTTTGTCTCCCATAGTATAAATAAAATAAATCATATGTTTGCCTGTGTTAATTCCGATTTTTAGTAATTGACCGTGTAATTTCCGTTTACAAATAACTTACTAAGGTATTTCTATATAACTTCATTTAAGTAATTTTGAAAAGAGCTCAAAGTGTTTAAAGCAATGTTTGTAAAATTCTATTACTGCCCAGCTTTCATCCTGTTGACGATTAAATTTATTACTTGTTGATTACGGTTGTCTCCCAAATATGAAAAAACATGTCTACTGAATTTGATATATTCACATTTCAAAAAATATGTTGATGATATTCAAACATCCAAACAAATTACCAAAGCCGGCGTTAACAAATATGGCTTAACAGATATTAAATATGTTTGACCTTTTTCACGGTTATGTTGATTTATTTGGTGTATGTTTATGTATGTACGTATATGTATGTAGAAACACGCATAGAGATATATTTTTGTAATTGATTATTTATATAAGGTTCACCCGCCATATCATGAACTAATGGATATCTCCTTGCTTTAGTTCAATAAACTTTGAATTAATTTAGGGCTTTAACAACTTAGTGCTAAATTGCCGATAAAGTTTAATAACAAAGTAAGGACTGTGTACGTAAATATTCATTGTCTATTATTAACTGGAGATCAATAGGAAGGTTAGTTCAAGACATGAATTCACAAATTTATGCAAATGAGTACGATATTATTCCGCATATTATGTCCTCATTAATACAAAATACAATGGTTGTTTTTCTGACAACATTCACGTTGTACTAGTTGAGCATGAAAATATAATAACCCTGGAAATGAAGAAGAAGTATAAACAAATTATGAGGAATTATTTCAAAACCCAAAACGGACACGCTATCAAGATGATACCCTTGTTACATTGTGATACATGCAAGTATGTCTCCAGTACATTGGATCAATATGGTATTTATTTAAATTTCAAAAAGAACTATAAATTCATTGATATCACCCAAATAGCAAAGCACTTGACAATGATATCTTTGTTGTTATTAAATAGCGCTGATCTTCAAATGGTGATATAGATGAATTAAAATGAAACATTTGTTTTTTTTTTCTCTAATGCTATGATGCTGATATATTTGTTTTGTTTTGTAGAATTACTATTCTAAAAGTAATGAACTTTGTTCTCTTAGATAATTCTTACCAAGAAAATGCACTATTCAATTTTGACAGTATTCATAATTTTTATATATACTAATAAGAAACGGACAAAATCAATCTAAACTGGCAGCTTCATTGATAAATATATTAAAATAATATCAACATAACAAATACGAAAGCAGCCTACGATTTGTATCTTCTCTCTGAAGATCCTCAATTTATTGAGGGCAACCACCAAGTTTACTATATGGTAAACAATGCTGGCTTAAGTATCTATTTTGTCTACTTCCTTCTTCACTCAATTGTTGACGGAGCGACATGAACTTTCAACCAGCATTATACATCTAACGCAGAAACCTTCTGTGGATATCAACGACACTTGAATTCTGTTTCTGCAAACGTCACTTTCACGTTTATAGTTGATTTTACTTTCTTATACGTAGTATAAGGAAGTATTGTGATGACGACAATTTTCGACCTCGAGATTTTTGCAGATGTCCACGTTTTGAAGTCCCCTGATACCAAAAAAGTTTTTAAAAAATGTCTCTCTCTGTGTGTGTGTCTGTTTGTGTCTCTGTGTGTGTGACCACGATAGCGGTCAAACCGCAGTAGATATCAATTCCAAATTTTGTATTTACGTGTATATCTGCCTCTTGAGATCTGATTAGTTTTTCAGTAAACTCGGTAGACCGGAAGTAGTACTTTACTTCAGTGAAAAAATCGAATTTTGCAAATATTTCGTCAACTACTAAGTTTAAACAAATTTATAAAGAATTCATATGTACTTAAAATTAAAATTGAGAACCATTTTATTTAAAAAGTTTTTCGAAATTACTACCGGAAGTAGATCTTTTACTCTTATCGAAAATCAGTGTTTTGCCAATACTTTGCAAGTCATGCTTTTTAGACAGGTACGCTATGAATATAGACGTATTTAGAACTTAATTTCCAATATCTTTCGTATAAAAAAAATTTCAAAATTCGGACCGGAAGTATCACTTTTACTCTTACCGAATAACGATTTTTTGCAAATATGTCGTAAATTATGCATTCTATATATATTTATTAAGAGTACAAAAGTATTTAGAATGGATTTGCAATATTTTTTGTATACATGAAATTTCAAAATTCGGACCGGAAGTAGCAATTTTATTCTTAGCGAGTAGCAGTTTTCTTCGAATATCTTGCAAAGTATGCATTCTATAGCGATTTATTAAGAGAATCAAAGTATTTAGAATAGGATTTTGAATAAGTTTTGTATAAAAAAATCTTAAAATTGTATAGTGCGAAACGCTCATACGTATAAGAAAGTCGTGTGGTGGCCACACCTCATTTTTTTAATTGTCAAACGACAACCTTCACCACAGAATATAATATTTTGATTCTTAAAGTACCCAAAATAACACGTTTGCGGTAGCTGGCATACTGGCCAGTGTGGAACGATTGTTTGAGATAATGGTGTATTTAATTATAAAGACTAAATTTTTTTTTTAAATTCCTCTCAATTCGAAATACTTTATTTCTTGATCCTTTTTTCTTTTTTTTTATTCGGCTAGCGAATTTGACGGATTTTAATCGTCGAGTTAATATTATAACATAATTTCAGATTTGTTCGAAGTTGATTCTTTTCAAAAGCAAGATTTTTTAAATACGAAAGCATTAACGTACACGCTATTGTTTTAATGGGAGGTAATAAAATAAGTATTTTAATAAATCCTTTACTAATCCCTAAAACTGATTATATAAAATGAAAGGAGAAAGAAAAGGAATTATTAGTTTTGATAAAACAGCTGATTTACGAAGTTGTTATTTGAATAAATAATACTCAGCTAATAAATAAGGATTTTATTATACAGGATGTACCACTTAAAACTTCCAGGTCAAATATTTCGGAAACGGATAAAGATATTTGAATTTTGTAAAAGAGCTACTAAATAATGTGATCGACTCTAGTTTGCTCTCACAATTGTGCTTTCTTATGTGAAGACGTAGATGGCGTTGCAACAAAAAGAATTTTTTTGATCGCCACAATCTTCATTTGTTTTTTATTTGATCGCCACAATCTTCGTTTGTTTTTTATTTGAAAGAGTATTAAAATTAATGTAAGTGTTATTATTTGTGTTAGTTTCCAAAATTTAACGGTTTCATAGATATTCGTATTTAAAGAAAGTAAGAGTAATTTTAAAGCTTTGTCTTTATTTTGTTTAAATATTTAATTTGTAGGGAAAAATATCAGTAAACAATTTCCTTTTTATGAATTTCACTTCATAGGCACCCATAGGTATGTAGACAGAAAAACATTCACGTTTGTGTTATATGTATGTATGCTTGCTTTGATTATTTAGGAAATATTTTGACATTAGCACACATTAGTGACATTTGCTTGATTATTAATTGTCTTTATAATTAGCTTCATTCAAACATATACTCACGTTGCGTTGAGATTTTATTAAAAATATGGTTTTACACACAAATGAAGACAAACTGAATATGGTTTTATTTTATGTAGAATCCCGTAGAAATGCATCTGAAGCAATGCAATTATATGCTCCACGCTTTCCAAACAGGCCTTTATCAGATCACAAAACATTTATAAGGCTGTGTGCGAATCTCAGAAATTACGGTAGTTTCAAAAAACAAAAACAATTAAGGCAGAAACGAGTAAGAGATGATGAAATTACGGCAGCGGTACTACAAACAGTTAATAATAATCCACATACATTATTACGGCAATTAAAAGAACAGCATGATATATATGTAACCTCTTGCCGTAGGATTTTAAAAGAAAATAAATACTTTCCGTATAAAGTTCATTTAGTGCACCATTTAAGAATAGGACATTATCAACGCAGACACGATTTTCTGGCAGAATTTTCTGTAATGTTAGGGAAAACAACAACTTTATGAATCAGATCATGTGGAGTGACGAATGTCGTTTTCACAACAATGGTACTTTATTAATTACACATAATGCTTGATAGGTCAGAAGATAATTCTAGGTGGATAAGGCAAACAAGAAATCAAACAGTTTTTGGCGTTAACGTTTGGTGTGGAATTTTAAACGGATATATCTTAGGTTCCCACTTTTATAGTGAAATATTAATTGGTGTGCACTTCTTACATTTCCGGCAAAATGAGTTACCACTACTTTTGGAAGATGTGCCTATAGAGCTGGGAATTAATATGTAGTTACACCTGTTCATAATGCCAACCTAGTTACTGATTATTTTAATCAAACGTTCCCACGTCATTAGATTGGTGCTACTGACGTACTTAGGTGGCCGGCTCGTTCGCCGGATCTAACACCCTTAGATATTTTCTGGTGGGGTTACTTGAAAGTTGCCATAACAGATATGGGCGACCTTTATAATAAACTTTATGCAAGTGTTCAAAATATTAATAGAAATACATTTGTTAAATGTTTGCGGAAGAGAACTAATAAGGCGATGTACGTTATGTGGCAATTAAGAAGGGAACAATTTTGAACATTTTTGTTAGTTATATTTCATCCTTTTAAATATTTAACCAAAAGTAAAGACAAAACTTTAAAATTACTCTTACTTTCTTTAAACACGAATATCTATGAAACCGTTAAATTTTGGAAACTAACACAAATAATAACAAAATTTTAATACGATTTCAAATAAAAAACCTATGAAGATTGTGGCGATCAAAAAAATTCTTTTTATCGCAGCGCCATCTATATCTTCACATAATAGAACACAATATTGAGAGCAAACTAGAGTCGATCACATTCTTTAGTAACTGCATTTTACAAAATTCAAATGTCTTTATCCCTTTCCGAGATATTTGACGTGGGAGTTTTAAGTGGTACACTCTGTATATACAAAGCAATAAATCTCTGCCGGCGACCTAGGTTGTGTTGTATTGTTTATTATTTTATCAAACAATAATTTTTATCGCCAACCGTCAGTAAAGTGATGCGTTACCATAGCGTTTTACGGAGGTAAAGAAACACTTTATCGTACTGTACAATAAAGTACTTTACCTGCTGCTAATATCTGTCAGCGTAGCCATGACTGATGACTTTAAAAATAAATCGTTTGTCACTGTCATAAACTGTCATAAGTTATTATATCTTTATTTCTTAAATTAACAATTTTCACGGTTGGCGATAAAATTTTGTATGCACCACGTCAGTAAAGTACCTTTACCGAACTCGTCTGTTACTCGCCGCGCTCGCTTCACTCGCTTGGCTCGTAAATCAGACTCGTTCGATAAAGTATCACTTTACTGACTTGTTACATAAATAACTATTTGACTAGTGATATAATACTTTATCTACCGATAACTACATGGGTATCTGTTACATGTTATATATGCTTATTTAAGTATAATTAGCTACAGGTGTATTTCTCGAATATATACCTCTGCTTACAATTTCTATAGTTGGTCTTAAAGTAGTCTGTAGTAAATAATTTTCTAATTATACATTAAGAAAACAGGGTTTGCAATATCAGTTCACTTTTATATCAGAAACCGTGTCTATACAATAATTCCAATTTTATTTGAAGAATATTAATTTATTGTGACTTTTCTAATATCAGCCAAATAAACCTGTTGAAAGAATTAACAAAAGTAATAGAATTATAATAGTTATGTAGATGTAAATTTAAGTATATTAACATATTCCAAAAAAACGCTAATGGAAGATATACACATTTCTTTACCGTTTGTTTGATATATTTAGAAGAATCGAGATATCTAAAGAAAGTGAAGCAACTAAAAATAACGGCAAATATCTCAATTATCTTTAACACAATGTATTTTTAAAAAACTTATTTCAAAAGGTTATTTTTCTACTCCCGTACTTTAATTGTATTATTAGATATGCCGACCTGTACTTTAATTATGTCTATTACGATACAGATTTTCATTATGGTACAAGTTTATATCCAATAGGAATACAGATTTTTCATTACGATACAATATTCAAACAATATTCAATATGGCGACTGTATATCTGACAGATATACAGATTAAATAAATGTGACAGTTCTCTGCAATTTACAAGTAAGTACTTAAAATTTTTGCTTTTTTGAAAATATAAACGGTAAAAATGAGGGATAATGACAGTGAAATGTAAAATTTGAGTCCACCAGAAATTATGGAACAAGCCTTAGTAACCACGAACAATTTATTACCAGCTAAATTCGCAAAGGTGCATGCAAAATTTTAACCTCAATTTATGAGGAAATGTTCAAAAAATAATGTTTTATTATGGGGTCGTTGAAAAAATAGTGTATGCAACTCGCATTTAATGGCTATTAAGACACTCGTATTTATTACAATACTCGGCTTCGCCTCGTATTGTAATTTTCTTACTCGTGTCTTAATAGCTATCATTAAATGCTCATTGCATAATATACTATTTCATTTTGCCCTAGCTCTTAAAACATCTTAAGTCTAAGCTGAATTTATAGCAGTAACAGGACTATTCTATTACATTGTTTATGTATGTATACTTGGCAATGCTGCAGGAAATCAGAAAATGTCATAAATGTTGCTTTCTTATACATTGGGATTTGAAAGACGGTCGAATCGTTGAGTTTTTAAAACGTCGATTGAATGACAACTCGTGTGTTATACACTATATATATATATATATACATAATATATAAATGTATTGAAAAAATTAATATCTTCTTGGTAGTAGTGGCATAATGATGAGCAGAAGTAATAAGAATATGGCAACTGGTTGTCATTTAGAAAACATTGATAAATATAGAATGTAAATCAAATCCATATTTGATTTACATTCTATATTTGTCAATGTTTTCTAAATGACAACCAGTTGTCATATAGTTATTAAGTTCAATATGTGACTACAGTAAATTTTCCTTGCACGTTTGTCCACAGCGTTTAGTACTTGTCTACCTTGATTATGGTATGTATAACTACCAACTGAGTTGAACATCCGATATGTAGATGTTCACTGATGTGTGGTTTATTTGCAGTTCTTAAAAGGCATTTTTTGTGGTGAATGCACAACTTAGTCAAAAACACGTTATGTGTTTTCTTTGATACACACTGTATTTCGACGACCTGAAGAACCTTACACTACAAGTGTGACGAAATTTCTCAGCAACAACTAATATCACACTCTCACTGTGGCTACTTTATTAAACATGTGTCGATATCTTACTTACACCTGTTGCAAGCTTAGACCTTCATTGCGACCATTTCCGTATGAGCGAAAATAATGTTCCACCAAAAACCCTTTTTTTGCCGTCGTTAGAAACATTTTTAATTCAAATACAATTGCAGCGTAACATTCATATATCAATTAATGACAGTTAGGTCAAAAATGCCATATGCATACTACTTAAGCAACGCCATAGCACTAAGTTTCGGTACTGTATATTCTGGTGGATAGCGTATATGTATGTATTTATATTGCCAAACTTTTCACTAGGAATGTCACATTTCATCAAAAAAGTATTTCTATCCGTTCTTGAACGCATTGGTATAATATATTAACCTTATATTTTTAGTTCCATTGTTTCAAAATTATCACTTTTAATTTCAATAAAACTAATGAGCAAATGATCAGTTAATATTAAGTAAATTAATTATACTTGGTGGTGGCAGTATTTACGATTTCCTAACAAATAAAACGGTAATGCGTTGAACACATCCATTTCTAACTAAATTTGCCCACAAAAATATATTATTAAATAGGGCTTAAATTAATTAGAAATCTTATACATGAATTATAGAATTTTGACGATATAGCAATTTTGCACCGAATTCACTCTGAGAGTTGGGCAATTATTGATACGTTTTGTGTCAATTTAAAGAGGAAATAATAGGGAATCAATTGCCATCATATTTTAGTATTTTCAAAGAAATCCTATTTAACTAAAGCTATATCTGTATCCAGAACGTTGTTGCATAATTAATACAACCAGAGTATTTAAATGAGGTAAAACGCTAAGTATAGGCAAAGTTATTTTAGCACGTGACCTTATATAACAGCAAGCGCCTAGAAAGGTCGAAATGAAATAGCGTAACTGGCGTTTAGTGTACGCGCACACATACCTGATATACCCATCATTCGTTTAATTTCCCAGGTCAGTTGCAATTTAAACTGTTTCGTCAACAAATTACAAGAATAACTTTGAACGTTTACAGCAAACTAGGTACCATGTTTCGTAATGAACACATTAGAATGTATAGTATATACATACATACATATACATATACGCTTTATACAACATTTATTTACAATACACAATACACACACACATAATGCCTTGTTCAGAACTGCAAATAATTAAAATGTTTGCATTTTTTTTTAAACTTATTTACACTAAATTTAACTCAATTACATGGTAAGCGTAAATTTATAATGATTCTAACCGCGAAATATAGCATACATACCCTTATATTAACGCATGCAATTTCACTAAAGAACGTTTTAATGATAGATGATGACTAAATGGTAGTGGTTATAGCAGCTGCGCTTTTAATTGAAACTAAAAATACAACATATCAAGAAAAGTTTCATAACAAAGTTAAATTAAATTTTTATAACAAATGTTAAATGAGTATAAGATCAAAGGCCGAATGTTTTAGGATTCATCGAAATTATTTATAGTCTGTAATTAAATTCCAAATTCAGAGTGGGCACATTTCTTTAATTACTCTGTTGCTGTTAGTGTTAGAAATATTAATAAATATTTGATAACGAAATTGTCTGAACTAATAAATTTATTTTCCAGTTACAGGAAATGAACAGAATATTACAGCAGTCTGAAGGCATATATGATATTCGTGATAAATGAAATGATGCAAATAAAAGTAATAATCACCAAATTAAAGCAAACTAGTAGTATTATGAGTACATACATAGTTTGGGTCTTGCTAAGTTCCTTATTCTTTTCATTAGGTATTCTTTCGCACTGCTGTTTAAGTAAAACAATCAAAACATACAAATAATTTCATTTGTTTGTATAAAATGTTTTGTTCGTCTATACAGAGAGATTGTATACAAAAGAACTTATATACAAATATTATATTTATCCAACACGCTAATTTCTATACAATTAAAAAATTATTTAGAAAAACAAATGAAATTTTTACTAAAATAATATGACACTTTTGTAAGTAGAAATAAATATATAATTAAGATTCTATAATATGAAATATTCTAAATCATTAAATTTTGGTTCCTTTCTTTTAACAAATGACAAATTTTGAAAAATATTCCCCTAAATCAAAATCAATTTTATAAATAGGAAATACATGAATCTGGTTTTCATAAAGTTTAATATAAGACAAGGAGCGAAATTATAAGTTTTTACGCTGACAACAAACCATCTCGATGCATGTTTTTCTCAGCCTTTTGATAAGTATTTATAAGGGCTTTTAATATCCAATACACATATTCGGAACACGTTTTACTCTTTCAAATTGTAACAAATACATACATATTATTATGATGGAAACGCGTTACATTCAGTTGCACGTCATACTAGATCCATGACGACTCACCTTGTATATGTTGCCGGATCTATTTTTATTTCTGTTAGTGACAATTGATATAACCAAAGAAGAAAATTATTCACAATACAATAACTATAACGTAATATATTCAGTAATTGAAATGCTCTAAGACTTCAGTCTTTCTCAACTTATTTATTATATTGATTTAGATTGTCGAAAAACCTTAAATGTTTCATTACGTATCCATAATATAATTTAAAATAAGCGATACTTACGCTATTCACATTAAATTTAACACATGATTATAGAAAAGTTTGTAAAAAGCCTCGACTGTTTACAGAAACCTTTCGGCATTATATTCAATGGACGCAAATAAATAATAAATATACTTCTAAGAAGCACTGTTTTTAAACAATTTATATCAAAGCAAAAATAAACATGAAAAATTTGACAGGAAGAATATACACAACGCACGTCTTTTTGACAGATACGATTTATCTGTCAACACCGAATTGAACTATTAGTCTATTAAAAATATATAATAAAGAAATTTAATGTTGAAATGGAAATTATGTGTTTATTTGCCATGAATGCGTATATTACGATCAATTTAAAAATCTTCTATTTAAGCTAATGAAATAAATGCCCTCAAGAATAATTTAACAAAGAAACTTTTTTAGTTTCTCTAATACAGTTATGACAACATGTAAACGTCATCGATGACGTGCAACTGAACTTAACGCGTCTCCAGTATAGACATCATAAATACATGCATAACGATAAATATATTAGGCGAACAACAACTTAATTTTCTGCGTATATACAGTGAGGTGAGTCATCTCCGCGGGTAAGGTCGATTGTGCCTTTACGAGTAAAGATATTCTAAAGCGGTTTTTTCCTTGTGATAGCTGCTCATTAAGAGCACTTTCTAAAAATATTTTATGTTATACACAGTGTTTCATAACTTGGTGGCTGACCATAGTTATAATTTTTTAAAAGGAACACCTTACGTATTATTACATTTTTGTATTCCCTGTATAATTTTTAGGCAAAAAGTAATAAGATAGTATAGGCCTAAAGTCTAAGGTTTTCGACTTATTCCCATTTTTCCTGAAAAATTTAAGTTTGTATAAAATTATATGTCTCGAAAACGACGTATTAGATGGACACAATTTTTTGTAGTATTGTTCATAATAAGACGTCTTAATAGAAGCATATTTTATTTTCTTTCCAGTTACTAATTGCAGGTATAGAAAATTGAAGTAAAATTACATGACACGTTTTTGTATAAAAGTCAATTTTTTCAAATAGAACACCCTGTATATTAGTTCATTTTTGAATTGCTTCTTTAATTTCACTTAAAAAACATGTAAGACGTTAATACTTTAAAAGTGACTATTACAGAGCTATTGTCGTTTTTTGATATAATTTTGCCAACTTGTTTGTTTATTATTTGAATACGGCATAGTCAGCCATGATATCTGTTGCAGCCATTTAATAAGTTGTTACTCAGTTGACAAGCATGATTTTATAAATAATTTGTCTACAAATTAGCGTAGAAAAATAAGGTTTTACCAATTTTGTTTATTATTGAGTATAGACAAACTTCTAAAGAAAACAAATATATTCACACAACTTTCTTGTTTTTTTTGTCGATTCTTGCTTTAACAGGCTATGGAAATTGTTTGGACCAAAATGTTAGGGTAAAATATGACGGCGATTCTTAAATTAGAGAAAGTAAGAGAACTGCTTGATAAAAGCAGGCTGTCAAAGGTCCCAGTGCTCGTAGGTTAATTAATCTTATCGAAAAACAGTTTTTGCAAATATTCCGCAAATTATGCTTTCTAGGCAGATAAGTATATTAACCCAGATATGCCCACTGTTCTTTTAAAAGTACGTTTCGTGGGTGCATCTTTCAATGTATATAAAACTTAGGCTTTGTAATAATAGATGTCTTCTTGTGTTCAAACATACAAGGTCAACAGAATCTCGCTATCGCTGCGCGATATAAGACCGCCACATAACTTCGATTTACATGATGAATTTTGATTCTGGTAACCTCAAAATATTCATTCTTAAATTGCGCCATCTAGTAATATAATAACAAACTCAAAAAAGAATGATTTATCAATTTTTATTAAAATACACTTACAAAAATACTATAAACGTTAAATTTACAATAATTAATATTAATAATAAATAGCAGATTAATGATAAATAGTAAATGACCTCTTGGATTTTAAAGTAATTCTTTCATTGCTATCAAAACGCAATTTTTTGCAAATATCTAGGTATTGATGCCGCACAGATCTATTACGAGCATAAATTATTATAAACTTAATTTGAAACAAATTTTGTATATAACATTCTGACCGCACAAACATATTTAAAAAGTCGTGTGGTGCCAAAGTAATTTCTTTTAAGTTCGAAAATATGTTTTTGTACTCACCGCCTGTAAAGTGACATTTGGTGCATGTGTCGCTCGACCAGGAAAGAGTATTTCCAGGTCGAGGTGACTGTAAAAATTAAAAAAAACACTGGCTCTTTGGGACATTAAAAAAAAATAACTTGATAGTAATAAAATTTAGTTTATAAACTGCTGCTTCCCTCGACTATTCTTCACTAAAAGTTGGGGAAATAGGAATAATAAAAAATTCTTCCAATAAATTTGTGGCGCCATCTATTTAACCACATCGACATTCATATTGACAGTTCATAATAAATTGTGCATAAACCAAAAAACTCAATAAATGTACTATAAATGTATAAATATAAGAATAAATATCTCATGTTTGCCATGTGTAAGTATATAATAACTTAATTTTAGGGAAATGTGAGTAATAATTACGTACATGAAATGCTTAAATTAATTAGGTAATCCATTTTAGGTTAGGTATGATACTAATGACATTAATCAATAATATTTTTTTAATTTAATGTTCGTACAAAAGAAATTGTACAAAGCACATGCGTGAAGACATCTTCCTTGCATTCGCGCTCATGCGGTAAAATAGTCTACCACACTTGGTTTGTAAATAACTATTCTTGTGAATGGTTACTTTAATAGTATGTTAGTTGGTATAGTTAATTTTAATTCCTGTACTGAACGTGGCAACTAAACGAAATATTAAGGTGGCTAGACTCATGCAACAGAACATCGTACCGAACTCCGTCGCGTCTCAAGTGTGGGCGCAATCATGCAATAGTGCAACAGCGCAACATCGCAACATAGCGGCGTCCCATCAGTTGTCGATTTTCTACCGTCGCATCAAGGAAATGTTACGCGTTCACGTTGCCCCACATGTTCGCATGTCTGGTCGGGCCTGGCTGATTATGGGAAGATGGGACGGCAATATGTTCGTGTTGATGTTGCGCAACGATGTTCTGTTGCACCTCAAAACTTCATCACACCCCAATTTCGTCGCGCAACAAGGAATGTTCGGTACAATGTTTTGTTGCACGTGTGTAGCCACCTTTATAGGTTAAATAAATAGCAATACCTATCATTATAGTACAAAGTAGAATAATACAACGGCACGGACAGACTTGCCGACTGTCGGTATTTTTGTAAAATAGAATTAATAGCACAATTACTAGTAATATGAGAATGTAAAGATATTAAATTCTCATACGCACCAAGATTCCCTTTTTCGTAGAACTTCGGTCTCTTTTATGTCATCTTACATAATCGCCTGTGACAGTTTTACATTCTACTTAGAAACGCAGTTCATTGTCAATTACTTAAAGGATGTTACATTATGTATATCAAACATTTCGAAAAGGGAAAATATATGTCAACTTGTTCAGCTTATATGTATTCTAAAACTTAAAAAAATTCGGTGTAATTACTACTTCAGATATTTTAAGAGACACATTGTTATCGGAAACTACAAGGCAACTATGTTACAAATTTTAATCACGAAGCTTTTTCTAATAGCACTTTAATTGCTATATTTGTTGTACAACTTTCCACGTTAATAACAAAGAAATTTGAAAGTAAGATTCGCAGACTCCACCATGTTTTAATATATGTCTGTCCGGATTACAATGTTCCTTATTAAGACAAAGTGAAAATATGTCAAAGGAATACCTTGTTGTTATAGAAACATGTAATTATGTGATCAAAGCAATAGGAAGAAGGATTAATTTCATACATTAAATTACCCGTGTTTGTGTATATAGCTTTTGTATAAAACTGGCTGGAAACCCTTCCAACGAACTAACCCTTTTCAGAAAATTGTAGGCTCGTGAATTTCAAAATGCGGCACATTATCCAGGCTAAAAGCTATTCTGTAGAATTTCGAGGCATTTCAGGACGCGTCGAAATAATTTCTAGCTGGTCCCGTCTCCAGACAATTAAAGGAAGATTCATTGTTACGCTGCAGAGCGCATAATTGAAATGGTCGCAAATTCGGGCATTTAGTGCAGAAATGAAGACATCACGCGAAGTTCACTGGCGTCTGCGTCGCCACTTTAATGCCTTTTAATAAAATATATAGGAATGTATATATGTCGAGTGGGGCCTGGCAACGAATTCCCGTCCTGACAAGTTAACAGTTTGATTCGTAGGGTACCGTGTTAATTCAATTAAATTTTCAGTATATATATATATACATACCTACTATACATCATGGCGAACATAATTGAAGTAGTTTAATGAAGACTGAGCACTCCCTCCAATTTTGGTTTTAATGAGTGTACATACATGGATTAACTGAATGCATACAAATTTTCCAATGAGATTTCGGCAAACAAATGGTATCAATTTCAAGTAAATGAATAATCGAAATAACTGTGAATGAGATTAGTCGACGTTAATTGATGAGGTTGTGAATTTGTTTTTAATAATTAGAAACATGTAGTTCCGCGGATCTCAACAATAACATACTAAATTAAAATTCCTGGACATTCACAAAAATTTCGGAAAAATTTTATTAGTTCGAATTTATCCTATGCAATGCGTATATAGAATAAGGTCCGCTGTAATAATTTCATTATTATTAGTCGGCCACAATTCTATTCAAAACTAATAATAATAACAACATAATGTTTGTTGTCACCCAGATAGAAGTTTGGGTGTTTTGACTGTGGCGTCGGGTGTTCCGAAGGGGACTGTTGTGGTCCATTGCTGTATAGTCTATCTAGTAGCCGTTGATATTTTACAACAAATTTTGTATGACAATTTCAATCAATTGTTTACAAGTTTACTTATAGTGACAGTTGTCAAATATACCTGATTGTAAGTTATATTAGTTTAGAGTACTCCTGTCGCCAATAAATCATAGCACTGAATAAGGAACATTAACGAGCGGTGATTTTTTACAGTTTCAAGTGTGGCTTAAGCCGTAAAGAATTTTTTGAAGAAATCAATCAAGTGTTTGATGACAAGTCGTATTGCTTCGCTACTGTAAAGCGGTGGTACAATGAATTTCAACGCGGTCGTCTTTCCTTAAGTGACAGTTTTCGAGTTCCTAAGCCAAAAACGGGAAATACAGAAAAAAATATTGCTCTTTTTCGGAACATGATTGTAGAAGACCGGTATACTACTGTCAGAAGCATTCAAAAAACTCTAAAGATTGGTTACAAAAACATTTGAAGGTCCGTAAGTTTTGTTCTCGGTGGATTCCCCATAACTTGACTTCAATTCAAAAAGAAGACCGTGTGGGATGGTGTAGATTTACACTAGATCGCTTTAACCGTGGATTGTCTCATTTGGTGTACAAAATCATCACAGGTGATGAAACATGGGTATATTGCTATGATCCCGAAAGAAAGCAACAGTGGACAGTTCGAGTCTTTGGGAATGAGTCGGCGCTCCAACAAAAGTTGTTCGTGAAAAAAGTCCAAACAAGAAGATAGTCGCCACATTTTTTGAAATTACTGGCCATTTTTCCATCTTAGCACTGGATAGATGTACTGTTAATTCAGAATGATACACTACATTTCGTTTGTCTCAGGTTCTCCAAAATGTTTGCAAAAAACGTCCAAGAGGAAGGATCATTTTGCATAAAGATAACGCTCGGGCCCACATTGCCGCCCGAACAACTGAGAATTTGAATGCCCAAACCATAGAAATAACGGGTCATGAGTACCCTAATAACTTATTTTTATTTCCGCAGGTAAAGGATAAATTACGGGGTTTACGTTTAAGTTATTATTATTATTATTATTAAAAATGCATTGACTGTGGAGGAGAATACTTTGAAAAATTCTATATTACCTACATATAGGTATGCTGATGACACTCAGCTATATTACTCCTTTTTGAAGTGTGACTCGTACACAGGATTTGCCAAAATTGATGAAGACTCAGAGTGCCTTATGAGGGTATCTCTGGATCACTCGCTATCAATGCACTCTAATAAATTGTAATAAATTGGCTTTACGTAATTTATTTTCTAAAATTTTTTAGTTTCGTCTTTTAGTTGAAATACTTTTCATATACACCGCTGGTCTGAGCAGATCTGGAATGCGGCTATCAGTAGAAAACGCGCACAGTGTTGCCTTATGTATTTGAAACATTTTTCCCGGTATCGACTTATAGACTATGCACTAACGTAATGTAAACATTAAACATTTTGTTGTTGTGCATTGGTTAGGTCAGGCTAGATAAACGTCAGTGAACGTCATGTAAACGTTGCGAGTGCATTTAATGCTTCCGTATAGCGCGCTTTTGTTAACGGTAATTTATATTTTATCGAAAATAAGTAATATCACACTGAAGAGAAGTGAAAAAATACAAACAGAACACAATAATCAGTTTAGAGGTAGCAACGTTTTAATAAAATTGGAATAATTCTGCGTAAGCAATGGTATTAATGTAAAAAGATCGCTAGAAAATTAAACTAAAATATTCTTGAAAAATTAAATTACAAAATTAAACTACCGTATATTAGAATTAAACTAAAATGTTTTTTAAACTAATTAGTAAAAGGAAAGATTTTATTTTATAAAATTTAGTACAAAAATTCTATAAATATTAATGGAGTAAATGTTCAAATAAACCGCCTGCTTGCTCTTGACAATAACCAAGCCTGTAGTAAAATTCATTCCGTAAGTTGGCAAGTGTTTCAGGCAATATACTATTGGCAGTGATGACAATCTTTTGCCGTAATTCTTCCAAATTTCTAGCTCGCTCATGCGCATATGTATAAACTTTTTCCTTGATACAGCCCCAAAAGAAAAAATCTAACGGCGTCAAATCGGGCGAGCGAGGTGGCCATTCTATCGTTCCGCCTGAACCTATTATACGGTTAAGAAAAGTTTGTTGAAGAAATTGCCGTACAATCCGTGCAGTGTGAGCTGGACAGTTATCCTGTTGAAACCAAATCTCTTCAACATTAACATTGAGAGCACGAACGGCCGGCATGATATTAGTTTCGAGCAATTGCAAATATCTGGCTGCTGTAAGTGTACCATCAATAAAAAATGGACCAATAATATGATCACCCAATATACCGGCCCACACATTCAATTTTTGAGGATATTGGGTACGAAGGGGCAAAAACAGATGTTTATTTTGCTTTGACCAATATTTAGTAATCATTGGATTAGAACGACCATGTAAATAGAACGCAGATTCGTCCGTAAATAAAATGTTTTGTATAAAATTATCATTTTCGACGACTCGTGCCATTACACTTTCACAAAAGTTAATGCGCCTTACTTGATCTCCAAGAAAAATTTCCTGGCGTTTTTGTATGCTGTAGCTACGATACCCTTGCCTATTCAAAATCTTTCTAACAGTACGCGCTGGGATATCAACCTGTTCAGATATTTGCCGTGATGAACATGGTTCATTTTGCTCAACAGCACTACATACATTAACTTCCCGTTGTTCCCTTTCCTCGCTCAGTATCCGTATACGACATCCTTTGCTCTTCTCAATGCATTTATGGCAGTCCGTAATACATCCAACAGATTCGAATTTATGAACAATGTTTGAACGGCAGGGACGGGTCTATTTTCAAATGAAAATATGAAACGACCAACTACTTCCTGTGCTGTACTACCTGAATAGTACCATTTAATTATTTGAATTCTTTCTTACGTAGTGTACAACATCTTAGACAGTGTCAGTAACTCAAAATCAAAGAAAACTGTCCGCGTGAATATACGATTTTCTATTAAATGTCATTTGTGTCATTATTAAGTACTGTCATAGTTATGATGCCGGACTAAATTATATTGGCAACCTCGCTTGCTACCATATGTACGAAATACATGTATTTTATCCCGCATTCTAATAGTAAACAGACCAGCGGTGTATGTCTATAAATCATTTCGGTCACTATTTTGAAAATCCTCTCTTCTTAAATTAAAAGGGATACACACAAAATCTTTTAAACAACTACCACTCCCACTTCTAATAATTTAAATGTATTGGTTACAGAAAATTTACTACAAAAAAATATGTAAAGAGAAAAAAATATACAAGTACCATACAGAAATTAGTAAAGTGCATGTAATAAATACATCGCTGGTAATTGATATGAGCATACTCAAGGCGTCAACCACCTCTAATTCAAAGTCTCTAAAAATTAATGTCAATGGGTTCAAAAAATATTCTGTTACCTAGAAGTGTATAAACTTCATTGTGTAAATTTCATAAATTTGTCAGCACAAGTAGATAATGGTCAAAATAAGTAAAATTCTGTGTACTATAATTGAAGATTATCATTGGATACCTAACATTCACTAAAATGTAAGAAAGTGGATACGTTAAACAGTCACAATCTTATATTGTATCGTCATACATCGAATCATTATACTTGTTCTTAGATTTAATATCAAATACAGTTCATAATTGGTAGACGTTCGTGATAATTTTGAATTGAACGATTCTACTGCAACTCTCGATTTCAATATGCATGTTGTTTTGCTTTCTTCGTAGTATAGTTTCCTATGAACGTCAACTAGAAAATTTAAACAAACTTCTAAAGAATACAAATGTACTCAAAAGTAAATTGAAGAAAAATACTATATAAAAAGTTTTTCGAATTTCCTACAGGAAGCAGGTGTTTTATTTTCATCAAAGAATCGTTTTTTTGCGAATGTACCGCCGGTCATGCTTTCTAGACAAATATACTAAAAGTATAAAAATGTTTAATTCTTATCGACTAGCAGTTCTTGAAATTATCTCGGAAATTATGTACTTAATACAGATTTTCACAGAGAACAAATGTATTTAGAGGTTGATTTAAAAATTAAAAGTCAATCCGAAAGTAACACCTTTCCTTTTATTGAATAACAACTTTTTTACAAATATCTCGTAAATTATGCATTCTCTACTGATTTATTGAGAATGCAAAAGTATTTGAAACTTCATTGGGAATAATTTGGAATATTAATGTATTTAGAGCTGGTCGATTTGAAACAACTTTTATATTAAAAATTTCAAAATTCGGACATAATATAAGAAAGTATTGTGATGATGAAAATTCTTGATTTAGAGATTTTTGCAGTTGTTCACGTTTGGAGGTCCTCTGATACCGAACAAGTAGTTTTCAAAAAATGTCTGCATACCTCTGCATGTGTGTTTGAACACGGTAACGACCAAACAGATGAAGCGATAATACCAAGCTTTATATTTACGAGTATAAATTCCGTCTTGAGATCAGATTAGATTTTCTGTAAATTCGGTAGTAGTTTACGGCAATGAAACAATGAAATTTTACCATATTTCGTCAACTACTAATTTTAAACAAATTTACAAATATTTCAATTGTAGTAAAAAGTGAAATTGAGAAAAATATTATCAACAGAGTTTCTCGAAATTCCCGCCGTAGTAGGTCTCTTACTCTTATCGAAAAATAGCTTTTGCGAATATCTCGCAAGTTATGCTTTCTAACCAAATATATTAAGAGTACGCAAGTATTTAGAGCTTGCTTTTGAATAATTCTTATATAAAAAAAATCAAATTCGAAACGGAAATAGCACTGTCACTATTATCTAATAGCAGTTTTTTGGAAATATTGGACAAATTATGTATTTTATATAGATTTATCATCAAAACCTTATATTTAAGAATATAATCTTCCGCCCGTGATCAGACTAGATTTTCAGTCAAATCGAAAGATTGGAAGTCGTTGTCTTCAGTGACAAAATCAAGTTTACAATACCTCGTTAACTACGAAGTTTAGACAAATACTAAAAAATATGTAAAGTACTCAGAAGTAGATTTGTGAACAACTTTATACGAAAAGTTTTTCTAAATTTTTTATGGGACATAGTATGAGGGACACTATTTATGTATTGAGAATAGAAAGAATAAACAAATGAATTTGATGAAAAATACCTTTATTGCTTTTCAAAATAATCGCCTTTAAGATCTATACACTTTTGCATGCGATTGAACCACCCTTCAAAGAAATTTGTCCAGTCAGAAGATGGTAGCTCTAAAACATGCGTTTTGAAGGCCTCAACCGCTTCTTCGGGCGATGAAAATCGTTGTCCACGCAGTTTATCTTTAATTACTGGAAACAAGAAGAAGTCATTGGGTGCCAAGTCGGGGCTGTAAGGCGGATGACCCATCAATTCGATCTTTTGTGTGTCCAAATACTCGTTTGTTGCATGTGATGTGTGTGAGCTCGCATTGTCATGATGCAAAATGATTCGTCGTTTTGGGTTGGTTTCTCTCAATTTACCGAAAACTTCAGGCAAACAAATGGTCGTATACCACGCTGAATTAACGTCTTTTGATTTTCGAGAGCCACAGTTGCCACAGGACCAGTTTTCGTGAAGAAAAACGCCACCATTTGCTCCCTAACGCTGCGAGAACAAACAACTTTTGTTGGCTTTGCTTCACATTGAAACACCCAAACTGCCGACTGGCCTTTTCTTTCTGGCTCATAAGAATAAATCCACGACTCGTCTCCTGTGACGATGTTGTATACCGCTTTGGATGCACCACAGTTGTATTTTGAAATTATTTTACGGCATCAATCGACACGAGCACTTTTTTTCAACAAATGTGGAATCCAACGCGCACACAGCTTCCGAACACACAAATGTTCGTGCAAAATCTTATGTATGCTGGTCATACTAATGCTTAAATATTTCTCGATTTCTTGATATGTCACATGACGATCTTCTTCAATTAGTTTTCGCACAGCATCGATATTTTCCGGCACAACGACCGATTTTGGACGACCTTCCTTAACTTCGTCCGTGAGCGAACTACGTCCACGTTTGAATTCAATTTACCAGCGATATACAGTGGGTGTGGATGGCGCTTCATCACCAAAAATTGAATTCAGTTGATTGATGCATTGTTCTTGAGTTAGAGCACGTCGAAAGTCATAATAAATCATAGCTCGGAAATTTTCGCGAGTTAATTCCATATTTTGGCTGAGATGAAATTTTAAACACTGCAAAAAACACAAATATTGCTCGCACGTCAAAACTTTCTGACTACCTATAACGTCAAAAATGTCAAACTTTACGATGACAATTTCAAATTTCACCTGGCAATACCAGTGTTGCCAATTCTCAATACATAAATAGTGTCCCTCGTAGTTGTTTTGTGATAACTCAGAACTTATTCCATTTAGCACAAATTTAGTAAGAGTATGAAAATATGTGGATCATAATTTGGAACAACTTTTGTGTAAAAAGAATTACAAAGTTTCGACTGGAACGCTTCTACCCAATCAAGAAGCAAATACAAATATATTGGGAACATGCATTGTATGCAGAATTATTAAGAACACAAAAGTATTTAGAGCTTGAACTATTCTTGTATAAATAGAACATCGAAAATTTGGATCGCAAGCAACATTTTTATTCTTATCGTAAAGCAATTAATTAATATGTTTTGTGTTCCATAACATAAGTAAATTCAGTTCCAGTAATAACTACATACCTTCTTATTGGCTAGAATATTGCAAAAGTAGCAAACTATACTCACAGTTAACTAAAATGAATAACATTTAGAAATATATTCTTTAGCGCACTACGAAATTGCTAAGAATATTGAGTATTAGGTAAGTGTCAAACACGTTTTGTGTACGTTTGTTTAGCATATACTGAAACCTTTGATCTTAAAAACTAGACGAATATAACATTTTTGAATAATTTTCAGAAAATTTCCACTATAATACTTGCACTTCGCAAAAATACAAATTGGGGAAGATTTATTTATTGTTTATAAACCTAGAAAACAAATATTATTTAATAATTGATATTTTGTAAAATCCTTTTGATTTATTTATGTTGTGCCTTTTTTTAAATTACGTATGTATCTAGATATAAAAATCGAAATTTACACATAGCATTAAACATAATTTTTTAATTAGCGGTTATGTGTCCGACAACAAATACTTTGTCCAACGAGGACATGGTTAGAAATAGTAAAGAGAAAGTAAGACAGTATTCTTTTACATACCTACTCAGCTTTGTCAACACGATTGATTGCCTCACTGAACTACAAAAACATATAAGATATATACTATATTCTTGAGTTATATATAAAAAGCATGTATACGTTAATATAATGCTTCGTCACTTAACGAAGCATGAAGTTGAATCCCAGAATACGTTTTTTGCTTCGTTGATGGCTTACAAAATATAATAAGGAGTGAATACATGATCTGCGCAAATATCGCATAAGTTTATGCATATTAATTTGTTCAGTTAACTACGAATACTGATTTCTAATTACCCTAACAAGAGTAATCATAATTTGTGTTCAATTTTGTAATAAAAACACATTCTCTTGTTTAGGTTTCTTTATGGGCAAATGTAGATTCCTTTGGCGAACCAAGAACAAGGAGACTAGTCGTCATCAAACTGGTGGTTCTTCTGCGTTTTGGTTTCCTCGGTGGACCTACAGTCTAATGATCTACACACATTGATTAGCTGAGAGTCACTGTTTATGTATGTATTTTCCAATCATTATGCTAATACTAAAGAAATTCGCGCAGCCTCTGGAGTTAAATTATATAAATCAGTTTATCCAAATTCCAACTTAGCTAGAGGACATTCTTCAACAATATGTTTAACTGTTTCAATCTCAGCTCCGCAATCACAAGCTGGACTCGCAATCACATTCCATTTGAATAACAAACTATTGCACCTTCCATGACCCGTCCTAAGACGATTCAACTACATCAAATTTTTCTTGGTTGTGTAAAGCCAGACATTTTAATCAAAGGATCGTCTATTAATTGTTTATTAAACATTTCACATTCTAACCAAATTGATTTCCAGAGGTCCTTAATCGAAAATTGTTGATTTAAAAATCTTTCTTCCAAATTAGACTAAGTGATTTCAGTCTATAAGGTGGTAAGTTCTGAAGATCTTGAGTAATTATATATAAATTAGGAAAATTTTGATATCTATGCCAACAACGTTTTAAAGCTATTTTCTTCTTAACTGATCAGGATAAATGTTAGCCAGGACGTTGAGCCAAGGAAGTGGAGTAGATCTTACTGTGCCTATAATAATTCGAAGTGTACAATTTAACTAAATATCTACTTTACCAACATGTAGGCTATTCATCCAAACTGCACTACAATTTTCAGCAGCAGAATACACTAATGCAAGAGCGGGCGTAAGTAAAATGTTTGCATGAGCTCCCCAATTTGAACCAGCCAACTTCTGTAAGATATTATTTCTTATTTTAATCTACATACGCAATTTACCAATATGTTGTTTATATGTTAAAGATGTATCCAAAGTAACTCCTAGGTATGCTGGATTAAAATTATGTCAGAACAGTACCCTTAAAAGACACTACAAGGTTTTTATGGTTTTCGTTATTCTTTAGATGGAAGCAAGAAACTTCTGACTTATATGGGTTAAAGCATAACCTCCATTTTCTAAAATAATCTCTTAAAATCATTAGATCTTCATTTAGATAAACTTCAATTTGATTGAACTTATTGTGTTGATAAGCAATTGCAATGTAATCAGCGTAGATGAATCGTCTAGAATGTGACAAGCCTGAACGTCATAATTAATAGTAGTAATTAAAGATTGACTACATTAGAGGCGGGGACGTAGGGGTCCTTTTCTTCTTTTAGAATACCAATTTGTCATTAAAAAAATGTTTTTATATACAAATACCATATATGCATTTTTCCTCATAATGAAATCTGAAGCCAATAAAAAAGTAAAATGTTACAAACGTTAGAAAGGCAACAAAATCATTTTGTCCAGACATTATTAAAGGCGTATTCTAATAAATGACGTTTATTTCTTCGACTTTCTATATACTGCTATATCACAAAGAGTAGTCCCTTAGTTTTAAATGAATATTTTATTACTTGTTCTGAAAACAACTTCAAATTCCACAACATTCTTAAAAGATGTCAGATGAGGCCAATATTCTATTAAAACTTTCATTAGAGAATATGTGAAATATCTCAGGTAAGTACTTTTGGGAAATGAGTTTATCGGGAGAATGTGTCCTTAAACAGTATTTCTTTATGTAACATTAGACATTCTATCCAATTGGATGCACGCGGTCTGAAATTTAGTGTAAATTTGAACAGGTGAAGTGGGTGCATAGGAATTTAGAAACATCCTTGTAATTAAATTTAGTAAAGCAACCATTTGGTGTAGTGGTAGTGCGTAAAATGAGATTGGTGTTTTCACAGCTGTGACATCATGGCATTGGAATTTAATTTAAACCATTGATACCGCGTTCTTAAGTAGATATACAGAGTGAATTCTTGACATAATATCAGCTACTCTAGTATTGATGTTGGAGATGAAATGGGATAGTGTTCGATGCAGTAGCTTCATCGAATATGTGTAATTGACCGCATGCTAGGATTTACTATCTGTAAGGTTTAGTATTTATAGGGTGATTCTAGAAGCTTTACTTGTACTAAGGATAATTTGAGTAATTTTGGCAACTTAAACTAATATACGTTTTCATTTAAAAATATAAGTCATTTATTCATATTAGTATTATAACTGAATGAAGAAAATCCATTTTATAAGGTAATTGATAATAATATAAAGTATCAAAATTAAATCCTCTTTGAACCTTATAATACTTTATTCAGTGGCGGCTGCTGCAGGGAGGGCAACGGGGCACTGCCCCCCCGTGACAAATTTCTTTTATCAGATAAATTAATTATAAATACCTAATTTGTATGTAATTTTTCTGATTTGTTTGATGTCAAATAATATGTTTTCGGAAGTGACAGTCCGTCTTTTCAGCGCGTTTAAAAATCGCAGTCTGACATAGGCTCCGGGCCATCTCGCGCGACTGCCCCGTCTGTATTAGAAATCGAGCGATGAAACTGGCGCGGGTAGCGCGCGTATATATGTAAGCGGCGGGGCACTACTGTATGGTGCCGGGTCCGGGTGGCGGTCCAGTATGTAGTATACAGCGGTGACTGTATGTTGTAATTTCTATAGGTGCAAATGCAACTATGAATTGCGTTAGTAACATTAAGACAGAATTAAAAAATCTGGGTCTCCCTAGACCAGATTTATTGATTAAACTAGAAGATCACAGTTTGAAAACTAATAAAACCGTGACGAGAAAATTCAACAGAAGCTCTTACAGTTTATCAGACTGGTTGTGTGGGTGTAATGTGCAAAAAGCTTTTTTCTATTTCGGTGCTATAAAGTTCACTTTACGACATCCGTTTTGGTTGCAAAAGTATTTCTTTATCGCACGCTAATTTTGTTGTTTTGACGTTGGTAACAAAAAAAAATGGAACCAAATTATATTTAAATGTCAAAATGTAAGCCTTTAATGTAACAAACATGTGCAATCGAAGTTGTACAAAGAATAAAAAGCACACATGCTAACATTTTATTTACTAATTAACAATATAAATTGTTAAGCAGAGTTGGATGATAAGTTTTCTGATGCTACTATTGTAATTTACTTCCAAGGTTGAATAGTACAACTGTTATAAAAGTTTGTTATTGATAATATGTCGAGACTATGTTGGCGAAAGATTTTGTAAATTGTCTTCTGCTATTTTGCGAATCTCTGGAGGCGTGCAAAATAGAAAAAATCAAGTGAACGGTGTTTTTCTACTTTGATGAGAATAAAAACATTTTCTAGAAATACCATGCGGGAAAGCAGACTACTGTGCCTTAGCAATGTGTTCCATTGAAAAACAATTACTGACATCAACACCAAACTTCAATGAATGTGTTATTAATCATTCTGCTGATCGTGAGGAACGGCGGATGAATTTTATTTTCAAACAAGTTAATTAAATAGCATATTGAGTTTATTTTTTGTCTGTAGTTAATTTTGGATATTAAACACTCAGAGCCCCGGTGCCCTCCCATCCCAAAAAATCACGGGCCGCCACTGAGTTTATTATATACTCTAGCACATGTTTCGCCTTGAAGGCATCTTCAGCTAGAATCTACAAATTTATAAATATTTGAAATTTAAATTAAAATAAAAGATTGAGTACTTACGGTCACTAGATTCTAAAATATTTGGCATTTAATGTTCATCTGTTATGTCGATGTAAATATGTAATGTAATAATTGTAAATATATATATAAAACTTGTGATAGATTTAATGTAATTATAATTAGAATGTAAATAAAATGGGAATTGGATGGTTATACTTGGATTTTAAGTTACTCAAAAAAGGAAAAGGGAAAAGGGTTTAAAAAGGTAATACGTATTACCTGGTTGGAAGCTGTGAAACGACAGGTGGATGTGAGGTGGAAAGTCAAGTATTAAAACATATAATTGTATTCCATATCTGAAATTTGACTCCGACATTCTAAAGCGATAATATTATTAGAATTTATATTAATATACCGTAAAATGCGGTGACTTTGTGCCAGCCGGGGCGTGATTGTGCCACTACGTGTTGATCGTGTATATTCGCACCATATCGGCACATCGATTCACCTACCGCCCCGAACTCTTGTTCAAGAATACCGATATTAGAGGCGAATAGAATGAAATGTATGGTTTGTGTATGCAATACCCTCCATTTCTGTTCCGTCAAGTTATTAAGTTGGTGAGATTTTGCAAAATTTTCGTTTTATCGCATACTTTCTCCTGGCTTACCTAAAGTGTTTTAATAATGACCGTTTCAAAGTTCACACGTAATTAGGTGTTATATAGGTTATCTTTTAAAGAATACGCAGTGGTCGAGTAGTGCAAAATAACCTGGGTGTGTCACCTTGAATAAGATTCCGACAATATAAGGGGGGAATTTGTACCACTATCTATTTTGAAATTCAGTTTATACGCTTAATTATCTTTATTAGTTACTATTCTATGTGAGAATTGGCTGTTCTTTTGTTTTATTTTGGTTTGTAAGAATATCTAGTTTTTGTTATATTTTATAAATAAAAAAAATTTTTCATTAAACCTTCTATTTGGGGCGAGATTGTACCACAAAAATAACAGAGATAAAATTAATTGGGGTGAAATTGGGCCATGTCACTCATACCATACAGTTTCACTATAATACGAAGCTGGGCCTGGCACATTTTCAGCCTGTAAATAGGCGGCATTGTGCTAAAACGGTAAACAAGTAGCTGGCACAAAGCCACCCCATCCTATGGGGCGAAATTGTGCCAATTGTTATAAATAATTTTAGAAAAACGAATGAAAATTTCTAAGTCTTTTTTACACAATTTAGTAACCAAAGGTTCAAAGTATATCGTTAATTTTTACAAACATATTTGGTGTCTATAATTGTCCGAAATTCTTTGAAAACCATAAAAAGTGGCATAAAGCCACCCCATTTTACCGGTACACATTATTTTTAAGGCAGCTCTCATGGGCAAATATATACTTCAACGTCATCATTGCTTGACACGTACTGCTTTGCGCCTATTAGCTAATGCTATATTAATTTTAGTTCTATTGTTCGGAAACCTATTGGAGCCTTGGCATTCTAACAACAATTATAAAATTAAAAATTGAAATAAATTCAAATTGAGTTCAAAACAGTTATATTCAATTCACTACAATTGTTTCACCCTACTAGGGCTTCATCAGGTGGTGAATATTATAATTTGAAATTTATCAAAAAATTTATGTAATTTTTCTGACTATTCACACCAGACTCTCTAATGTAATTATTGAATCTTGTCAAAATATTTCTAGTGCCAGTAAACCTATCACTAAAATCACTAACACTAAACCCTGAAGTATTGCTGGAATTCTTGATGTATTCCTCATATCTTAGATAGGTCATATGAGCTGTCACATTTCAACCTCTTGTCAATAATAACGCCAACAATAGACTGTTGGTTCATTTTACATACCTCTTCGTAAGTGTTACAAACTAAATAGATTTGGTTTTATCATAGTGTCAATTAATTTTTAGTTAGCCATATACTCAATCCCTATAAAGAATACAAGTGGTTTCGAAACAACATTATATGTTGTAGTACTAGCTGGAACAGGTGCGTTAGTTGACAAACTAATATTTAGAGAACGCAATATATTCGTCGAAACAATTTGCATGACTTAGCCAAGAATGACGTAAATCTGATTTGAAGTAATGATACGCGGAGTATTTATGTTTATATTGAATGTCGCTAATGTATGCGCTATGCAAAACATTCGCATAAAGTAGATAGATTATTTAACTTGTAATTGACAAAACCTATTAACAAATTCCAAATATTTAAATTGGTTTCGAACGGAATTGGAACAATATATGTACATGAACACCCGTTGTAAATTTTAATGAGTGTACATAATACAGTGTAATCTAGTTATGAAAATTTAACCGGAGAAATATTAGTTTTCGCGTGTCTATTGCACGAATACTACGCCATCATCATGTTAATTAATTTGTTATGTACGTTCATCCGCATCTACTTGTGTTTATTTATGTATTTAATCAAAGCCATCTCAATTTTAACTAACGTTAAATATGAGCGCGTTTGTTTACCTACGCTAGAATCGCATGCGGAGCAACAGAAATAATAAATGAAGGCAAAAAGTCGTGATAACATTTTTTGTCATTTTCAAACATGCGTGTATCGATTAGGTGAAGAAAAATAATTTCCTGTTGTTTTGAAATAAAATGGAAACATATTTATAACACATTGAAATTTTAGGATATAGCTTTCGCCCACAATTGTTTTTAAGTTCCAAATATAACGTTGGTGGAATAACCACCTATTGCAATAATGCAAAACTCGAAACTTTTTTGGATTCTAGCATCACGTGGTGCAATGTTTTGTCAAAAGTGTAAGTAATTTCTTTCTAAGTATCGAGAAGGCCATCAAAATAGGCTGACTGTGTGAAGTCTAATGACTTTCTGACCAAACAATATTGTTGCTGTTGACATTACCTTCTCTAAATATCTGTATATCAGTTGTTGTCAAGGATGAGAGAGGAAGGCTTTCACTCTGACGAATATCGTCCTGTCGTCATGTCTTCTGCTTCTTCTTCAATTTATGTTGTTGCTTATCAGGGCGTCGGATTTGGGTTCTTGGAGTTTTGTTTCTTTTATCAATGCTTTTTTTATTTTCCTGTGATTTGATTTGATTTCCATTTTTTTATTGTGTGTTTCCTCTTCGTTCACCTCTTTCCTTTATCCGTTTCATTCAGGCTTCTCGTGGTTTTTCCTTCCTTTCCTCCCCTCTGTTCTTTTTTCTATGATTTTTCATTATTATTTTATCAGGGTTTATTCTGCTTACATGTCCATATCAAGTCACTTGCCTCTTTTCTAGTCTCGTCATGATGCGCATATGTTGTCATTTATTTCTCTATTTACAATTCTATCAAATTTGGGGTCTCTATCTATTCTACTTAAGTATTTTATGTCCACTGTATTCAAATTTGATTCGTGTTTTTTCAAATGCAGACATTATTAACTTCCATGCAGTATACTCTACTAAATTAAATATGAAAGTCTTTGTTTATATGTCTAAAATTGTATGCGTAGCAACAGAAATAACAAATGGAGGTAAAAAAAACACATAAATATATCGGAGGAAACTTTTTTGTCATCACTGAACAATACGTGAATGGATAGTTTGCAAAAAAGTAATTTCCTGATGATTTGAAATAAATTGAAAGCATATTTATAATAAAATGAAATTTTAGTATACAACTTTCGCCCACAATTGTTTTTAAGTTCCAAATATAACGTTGGTGAAATAACCACATATTGCAATTATGCAAAATTCGAAACTTTTTGGATTCTAGCATCACGTGGTGTAAATGGTTCGTCAAAAGTATTAGCAATTTCTGTCGTATTGATAAAGATCATCCGAACAGGTCTCACTGTCTGAAAGTCTCTATATCAGTGGTTGTCAAGGATGGGATGGGAAGGTTGTTAATCTTGTCGCAATATTGATGGCAAAAATAGCATATAACATATCTCTATACCGAGCAGCTCTCACAAATATCGCCTTGCTTTCATATCTTCTGCTTCTTCTTCACTGTATGCAACTGCCTATCAAGGCGTGGGATTTGGGTTACAATCTTTTACAAACGTATGCAATATGGATAGTACAATAATTTTAAACCACATACATTTAATGTTGTTAAACTATATAGATTTTAGCCAAATATGATTTCTCATTATAGTATATTAAGTATTAAGAACGGTAAGGAACTTTTACAAATCGAGGACAATTGTTTGGAGGAGGAGCGAAGCGACCACTCCAATTGTTGTCTGAGATCGGTATTTCCTTACCGTTCGTAATGCTTTTTTTTGTGCGATTGTATTATAAATTATACAATATTACAATCTACGATGAAAGAATAGAACAAGAGGGAGTCTCCTTAATAAAAATATTTGTCCAAAGTGGTAACTCAATATGGTCGCCGCGATGCATAGGCGTGCATAAATATTGTGTATAGGGTAAATGTACACTTCGTATGTTCTCGATGATCGTTCAAAATAGGTTCTTAGTTCAATAATAATTAAGGTAATATCGTGAGTGTATTATTTTTTCACTCCTTCTATTCTTTTTAATATAGTAACATTAATTCTAACTCTATTAGTGAAAACTTTTTAAGAAAAACATGTCTAGAGGAATGTATGTTACGCCACTGAACACATAATCAAACATGTCAGATATATGACAAGTTATTCAAAATACATACTTTTTAAATTATTATTGCCTATGTTGAATGCCAATTTGAAATTAACTTTACCGAAGAAGAGAAAAAGTGAGATTATTCCTTTTTGTTATTTTAGAACGGCCAAAAGCACTAAAGAAGTCAATTTGACCAACAACTGACCTGCCTTAAAGTGGCAACTTCCGTCTAAATTATACCTATTCCCGCACCATTTTATTATGTCTTCTGTTCTGTTATTTCCTCGTAGATTACAATAAATAAGTGCATATTGCTAATGTCATTCCTATTTAAACCTTCAGATCAATTCATATCGCCATGATATCAATTTGTGGTTTGCGTTGGTACTATAGAAATTTGTGAATAGTTTACAGTCATCCTAATTTTTTGATAAAAGTAGAATTTTTGTGTAGCTATAACGAAATGAAATAGAACACACTTGGAATGTAGGGAGTTCTGCTCTCATTCCCGAAAAATCTAAGAACAGCTATCAAAGTATGTACCTATAATCTTATTAAAAGCTGGTGTAACGAGAAAAGCAGAAATATTGATGAAAAATAGTTGCTAGTATACTTTGTTATACGAAGAAAGAAATTGAAAGCTCCAGGCAGTCTGTTAAAATTCAAAGTTTTTCTCTACGATTCTGTTGATACCTATATCAAAGTTTAATACGTTAACCGCTTCCTTGAAAAACCCAATATCGGTTATCGATGAAAGAAACCCAATGTTGTCATTGAGAGAGATTTTAATAAGTTTTTACTTGAGGTACAAGACGTTACATTTTTAGTACACAAGGTAAATATATTTATTATTCAATAAAGTTATATTTTGGACACTAGTATATTTTCATTTTTCAGGTAGGAATGATACTTGGAATTGCTGGGGCATATAGAAGAGAGGAATTGTAAATATGAAAATTGAAGATATAGAGAAACGTCACGAAATAATTATTGTCAAAATTCCTCAAACGAAGACTAACATTCAACAGTCACTTGTTGTTCTTAACGACTCGAATGTAGGAATTGGGAACTTGGATATATACCAGAAATATATAAACGTTCGACCGAGTAAAACCAAGTTATTCAATTTTTTTTTAATACCGAAACAGAAAATGTACTAACCAATCAATAGGAAAAGGCACAATTGGTAGCTCGCCGTTAAAAATAGGTATCTATTTGAAATTAAAAAATCTTTCTGGGTATACATACGAGGTAGGCACCATAAATTCTCGATCTGACAGGCTTATACAGGTTCAAACGTGTTCAAACTCCGTCACGCCATGCATGCACATACACGAGGTGTATACTATAAATATGACGGTTCCAAGCCTAGTAGTTTTTAGTAACCAGCCAACCAACGTGACTAGCGCACGAAAATGTCTGAAGTAACGAAAATTGAGTACCGCACGGTCACTAAAATTTTAACAAAAGAAAGCCATGCACACATTAAACAACTTTTAGATGGCGTTTACGGTGATTCATCTTCGTCCGTACTGTAAAACTGTAAAAAAGCGGACAAAATGTTTCCGTTTGGGACAAGAATGGAAGCTGCCGACCAATTGAAGTTATAACAAATGTAAACGGCACATATTATGCGGACAATATTCGTGCAAAACGTCTTGGAAAATTGACAAAAGGTGTGCGAATATTGCACGACAAAGCTCCCTTCCATACTGCCGCCATTTCACAAGCTGCCATGCGCGAATGCGGCTTTCAAGAATTGGAAGATCCACCGTATAGTCCGGATATGGCTCCTTGTGATTTTTGTTTGTTTTCTAATTTAAAAAAAGACCTTAGGGGACGTAGTCTTAAGGACGACAATGAGTTGCAAGCAGCTGTTATAGAACATTTTGACGGAAAAAGTTCAGATTATTTTTACAAAGGTATCGAATTATTAATTAATTTCACAAGCAGCCATACGCGAATGCGGCTTTCAAGAATTGCAACATCCACCGTATAGTCCGGATATGGCTCCTTGTGATTTTTGTTTGTTTTCTAATTTAAAAAAAGACCTTAGGGGACGTAGTTTTAAGGACGACAATGAGTTGCAAGCAGCTGTTATAAAACATTTTGACGGAAAAACTTCAGATTATTTTTACAAGGGTATCGAATTATTAATTAATCGTTGTAATAAATGTGTAGAAGTTAGAGGAGATTACATTGAAAAATAAAAATTCTTATAGTGTTCCAAGTTTCCTTTTTTGTATATCAGGCAGAGAATTTATGGCACCTATCTCGTAGATCCCTCATTTCGACGTTGTTCGTGTTAATGTTAGCTGATAAAGGTAAAGATATTCTTAGACTAAAACGGCACGGAGGATGGACGTCTTCAAGTGCTGCTGAAGGTACATTGAAGAATCCGTAGAAAACAAGATAAAGTATGCTAAAAAAATTCTTATGGGTGACGAAAAGATAACTATCTAGATATCTCATTTTATGTTAAAATATGCAGATATAAAAAAATTTCACCACAGCAGGTCGTTATAGATGGTGCAACTTCTTCATCAAACGTCATTATACAACAAAAGTCTCCTATATTAATTGGCAGGTTTGGCAATAATTGTACGGTTAATGTTTTTATAAATAAATAATTAATATACAAATCTGGAAATAATGTATATTTTGACTCAATTTCCTTACCGTTCTAGAACGGTAAAATATTTACTGCCGAGTTTAATTTGCAACGGGTAAACAATACTTACCATCTTGAAAACCAGTATTGTAAATGATGAGTTCAATCGCACAAAGAAATATGAAGCAATCATATCTATTTGAATAACTCCTTGGATTTGCAAACGCCCTGTTGCCTAAATATACGTACCTATATTTTCAAGATTCAGAGGCTGTATTTTAAAAGTAGGGTTACAGATTTAAGTGCATACATACACCAATTATGCAGTTGCACACTTGTAAAAAGTATATGGTGGTATATTATGCATACTAGATGTCAACAGAAATTGCAGTTGAGAAATACTTCAAATATAAATTTAAATATGCATAGTTAGAATTAGCAAAACTAATTCGCATATCTAATTAACGGAACAACATATTTTCGAATTATTTTAAATCATAAATTATACATAGTTTAGAAAGGACAAGTTAGAATATATGTGGAACAAGCGGTAGTAGGTTCCAAACCGGAAATTCCAAAAAAAATCAACTTTCTGAAAAACTAGTCTACACTAGTACGTGCTCAGAACCATAACCTCAGAACATGTTAGATGAGTGTAAAACAAATAATTTGATATACATACATATAGGAATGCTTTAATACGATGTGTAAAATACAATACGATAACATACGAAGAATCATCGTAAACTAGAGATCTTCCACATCTAATAGCGTTTGTCATTTGATAAAAAATTGATTTTGAGTACAATTTAGCCTAAAATACTCATTCACGTACTTTCAAACTCTTTGCATTTTTTGCTGAGAACCCTTATAGCCTAACGGGTTATTTGTGCAAACCAAAGGAAAGCGACAGTAATACCCAGCTGTTGCTTATAGATAAAAAGAAGTGTATCATCGAGCTAAAACTTCAACAGCGTCTAATAAACTTACTTTAATGTTTAAAAACCGAAAAATTTATTTTCTGATTAGAATTATAGTATACAATAAGATTTCGAGATAAAAACAAGTTTTATTAATTTTACAATGGATTATATTCAATCAAATTTATGTTATTATTCATTATCATTTCAATAACAGGTTTAGAAGATTTTTATTTCTACAAAAATTTGCATGTAACAGTTGTCTGCAGTCGAGAAAATTAACTCGTTTTTGGAACAACGTATATATAAGAACTGCAATAAAGTAGGTACTAATGACTGCTAATTAAGGGTCATAATTTAATTTGACGAAAAGTGTCATACTGAAGATCTTGGAGAAGGGCGTTCTAAAAATAATATGAAGAGGTTTAAGATAAAATAAATTATCGTTTTATATGAAATATAGACCCATAGGTTTTATGGAAGATCGTCTCTTTCCACACCGGGGGTGCGACAACCAATTATTTCGGGATAAAATATGTTGTTCAATATAAAAATTGAAAATATATACATTTTCTACTTGACACTGATGCCATTAGTAAAACTTTGTTACAAAAATGTACTCGCTGGTGTGATTTGCAAAATGCATACTCCAATATCCAGTTAAACAGTCTAATCCATTAGGGAATTTTTGTAACAAAATTGTGCAAATGAAAATTATTACTTTTCATCTGGTCATTAGAAAATATGTATACCTTCTAATAAGACCATCAAATCACGTTTGGCTTTATTTGTTTTGGCATTTTAGTTGCTTTGTTTTACGAAAAAAATAGCGTGCTTTAGTTACATGTCTTTCTTTTACATGGTGCAAAGTTTTAAAATATCTTTACTCACTCCCCCCCCCCCTCTCTCTCTCTCTCTCTCTCTCTCTCTCTCTCTCTCTCTCTCGCATCTGCCTGTATGTCAGAGACAAATTTCCGAAATGTTCCACCAAATTTGATAATTCTTTTAAAATTATAAGGAGCACTCATTGTTGACAAATACAAGATGTGCCAATTATGTTCAAAAAAATTGAATAAGATGTATAAACATTTCAAGGCATTCCAATACAATGATGTACATTAAGTCATGGTCCCTGGTAGCAAAACATGAAAGAGTTGAGATGTACGCTACATCTTATCGATATTTTAGTGAAAGTATAATGTGTACTTCAGACTTCTTTAAAAGTTACAATGTTTAGAAAAAACCACACGCGTAACTTCTAAACTTGTACGCATCAGGCTAAAGAGTAATTTATATATATTCGCCATTTAAGTAATTCAATTTTCTTTTTCCCAGGCCTGTCTGACTAACGTCTCCAGTTTGTACCGCAGCCAATAAGGCTTATTGTGCTCAACCTGTGTTATCTATGTTGTCCACTCCAGCAATGTTGTGTCCTGTACTAGTCTGTACAGGTCCTTTACTGGGTGTCTCTTGAGCATCTCTGGATCTACGTTCGGTTGCCCAAAGATGCTTTGCCTCTTGTAATCCAGTGCCTCACAGTTTACCAGGATATGCCCGACTGTTTCTGGTTCCTTATTGCAGAATCTGCAACTAAGGTCTCCATCATACGGCCTATCCTGTTGAGATGCACTTTAACAAGTGCGTGACCAGTCAAAAGACTCGTTATTGTTCGAAGCCGTTCCCTGCTCATGTGTAGTAGTTCTGCGGCTTTTTTGTTGCATGGTTGGCCAATAAATTCCTTACCATGATTTTGTTCTGGAACTGTTGCCCAGTGATGCTTGTGTTTTTCAGAAACCCAGTCTATAACCTGTCTTCGGGTCATACTTTTGGGTACCCCCAGAGCTGATTCTGGGCCTATGAATCTTGCTTCTGATCCTCTCCTAGCGAGTTCATCAGCTTTTTCATTGCCCTCGATCCCTTTATGCCCTGGCACCCAGGTCAGTTTTACCTTATTCCGGGTCGCCAGCAGTTTAAGTTCTTCAAGGCATTCCTAGACCAGTCTTGACGACACCTCTTGGCTAGATAACGCCTTTAGTGCCGCTTGACTGTCAGATAATATAAGAATCCGCCGGTGACTGACATCATTCCTATTGTTTTCTATAGCACATTGGAATATGGCATACACCTCTGCGTGAAACACAGATGCATACCCCCCCCCCACCCAGTGCATAGTATTTGCTCCGGTTGGCAGAGTAAATTCCTGCTCCAGTGCCAGCTGCGGTCTTCGACCCATCTGCGTACCAGATCTGATCCCGCCTGCTGATACCTGGCATACCATTCTCCCATTCGAGTCTTTCTGGAATGTTTAGTTCGAATGGTCTGTTTAGGCTATATTGCTTTACCATGTGGTCCGTTCTCATGTTTAAGACATTTCCACCCACAAGGTCCACAATTGCCATGTGTCCCGCCGTTTTAGTTTTTGCGTTTTTCAGCTGAAGCCTAAAAGCCCCCATCCTAGCCTCCCCCTGTATCACAAGGTGAAGAGGCGGAAGACCTAAATTCAATTAATTTGCTTCATTTTTCTGATGAAAGAACGAAAGACTGAGGAATTTTCATATTTTATAGATTCAATATTCATGGACCGCATACTAGTTAAATTTGTCTTGCCATATATGAGTTTAGTACAATGAAATGCTATTTATATAATTCAATTTATTAATCTTTTCGGAATTATGGCAACTGTGTATAAAGCTGCTTCAGTGTTATATTAATTAATAAGTATTTTGTATTAGATATATACATTTTACTGGATATCATTGTTGCTTGAAAGACATAGACTTTCCAAGAAAATGAGAAAATATCAAACACGACAATTTTAATTTGAACTTGCTCACCTTCCCCGACCCGTAGCAGCATTCCAGTTTCCCATAATAAATCTCATTTGCGAATCCAATACAAGAGGGAGGAATAAACGCAGAAACGCAATATCGAAGTTAGGAAATCTGCTTATGGCCAAACTTATTTTGGGCGCGTCTCAATTCCGCTGTGCACTTAACCCGACACGATTCACTGTACCGGCATAAATGGATCCGGGAAAACAACATATGCGTTGCATTAGGTTTCGTATGAAGGCATACATTTACACAAAATCAGCTGTTGTCATTATCCATTTTTAAAGTTTGTATGGTATTTATTCTGTTTTCTGTTAGCAATTGCTTTTAGATTTAATACATAATAGAAGTGTTCATTACAAAATTACCTATTTTCTGTGATGGTTTCATAAAGAAAGAATTAATCGTGTTCACCGTTACTTTTTGGTATCCATATTAACTAGAGATAAAAACAAAACACCTTTTTATTTTATACTGTCCGTGACTAGCTTCAACTCTAATGAGTTATTTTCAAACGGTATTTTGCTACAAATAATGACACCGTAAAACGCATAAACAAGAGTTTTTTATTTGCATCACTAGCTTTATAAATAATTTTGATATGAAGCAGATTGCCCATTTCAAAAACGCGTTTTTATTATAGTGCATGCATTGTATGGAAGATTTTATTTACTGAAATATCTTAAATAAATACAATTAGTTAAGTAAAGTAAATATACTTAGTAAAGAATGCTATACTTATTCTATACTTATAATAAACTCAACCATTCTGGTTTCTACGGTAATCTAACTGAATGACTCAACTTAACAATTGGAATCAGACCTTCGCACCAACTATAGTGGACTTTCTCTGAAAATTTCCTTAACAAGAAGCTATGGATTTCTTTTTCAATGGTAATAATATTTTTGTGAACTAGCACTTGCCGCTTGTATCATCTAAGATTATATTTCAAAACATCCAGTATTGAAGCTTGTGAGAATTAAATCACGTTAAATATGAACATTAGATATGATACTATTGTAACGAAACCAGCAGACTTCCGCGACAATCAAAGAAAGGGTTGTAAATCGTATCGGCGCGACTGGTAAACATCATGAACCAGTGGATCATCCATTTGCGTTGTACTGCCTGGAGACAGAATGTCTATAGAATGTTCTGCAAACGTCGAGAGGGAGATGGAGTATACGCGAATGCTCCAGATGTTTCGTATGTGTATATAAGGCGGCTGGGTCACCGATGGATGACTAATTCCGGAATAAGAAGTTCGCGGAACAGACCAAAGTAGAAATAAATATAAGAAATAAATAAATAGTTCTTTAAGTGGTAGTCGAAGAATAAACATAAATATAGTGTAATAAAGATATAAATATTAGAGTGTTATATAAATAGAAGTGATATAAATATTACAGGCATATAAATAGTACTGGTAAATAAATACCTGTGTTAATTTAAATCGTAATAGTTTTAAGTGTGATACGTTAGTTTTATATTTTATATTGTAATTAATTTTACGTGTATGAATATACAGACTGTTTTAAATAAATAAATTGCACGAGTTGTTTATTGCGAACCCGAAAACGTTCCACTATAAAACCGCGACGGCCGGTGGAGCAATTCCATAGAGTAGCCTTACTACATGTAACATAAAACTAATGTGATAAATTCCGGGCATCCATATTTATTCACGATTTCCGTTATGTATTACTTATGTTAGTTAATTCTATGCGAATATTAATTCAAACCATTTCACAATGTTAAATATAAAATATGGAATTAACCAATAGGTAATAATAATAATTGATTGAATCAAGAAAAATAAACGTTTCAAACAACTTTCTAAAATTTGTTAAACAAAAAGTGCTAATAGAATGCTCTTTACGTATAGAAAACCAATTGCTTTACTTAGAAACAAGAATGTATATTTTATAAGGTACACCTAATCTGATTAATATCTCTAAAATAGTTTCCACCCGTTAATCACGTGTGCATTCTTCATAAAATAGCAATATTAAAATATTGTGTTAACGTTTAAGTTAACACTATTTAGCTGGTTATTTTAGCCACATGAACTATTGCTCATTGGTAAAAGTTTAGAATCGTTCGTTTCACCAATTACTTGTTAGCTGAACAATTTTTCTCTCTCTCGCTGTATGTTTACTTTTAATAGAAATGACATTGGGGAGGACGGGGGAATAAGAAACACTTGGGGGAATAAGAAACAGAAAAAAATCGTCAAAGAGTTGGTTTTAAATATTCAGCTCTGTTATTTTTTTCTAGTATATATCCCACTAAAAGATACACATTGGAGAGCAGCAATTCATTCTTATCAAATATATATTGTAAAGCCGTATTTGTTTCTTATTACCCCATTAATATGTTTCTTATTTCCCCATTGGGGGTAATAAGAAACAGGCACGTTACTTCTCATATATCAACAGTCTAAATTTCATCGGGGTAATAGAAAACACCATTGAAGTGTATCTTATTACTCTGATTTTTTTCAGATTTTTATTTTTAATTTTTACCTTTTTACAATAGCGATAAAGATGGAGGGAACAAAAGTCATGTTTAAAGTTTTGAAGCGAATTTATTAAACATAAAAAAAATTAACATTCTGTTACTAAAATCATTTGAGATAATACTATGATGTATTTAACATCACTTTTAACATAACATTACGAGGACAAATATTTCTTTTTCATTAAAGAATAGGCTTTTTTAATTTCTATATAATCACCCCTTGTTAGAGTGAAGGGTCCACTGCCTTTTAACTGAATAGGGCCGTAGAATACGTATTCCTTTTTTACCACTTGTTTGTCCTCGTGAGGCGGCCAATCAAACGTTTCAAGATTTTCTTTCAGAAACTTGACTACACAAGTGTCTTCGGCTATGGAAATTATTCGACCCAGATACCAACTGACGTCATAATAAACGGCAAAGTATTTTTCAGCTTCTAAAGTGAGTTGGTTTGCTGACTCATCAGGATCACTAAGTCCCTGATGATCACGGAGATTGCTCAAGGTACAGTCATCCATATCACTCCAGTCATCTGAAGCATCATCGGATTCCAACAATTTTGGGCCAAGCTCGTCCTCTGATGTTGATAATTCTTCGGGAACTGCCCTTTTTTTGGCTATTACTTTCTTTTTGCAGTTATTCTCCTTTGTTTTCTTTTAGTCCTTTCTCTTCTTATCTTCCTTTGCTTTTGTTTCTGTGGAAATCTTGGCCTTTTTTGCTTCTACTTCGTCTTTCAGGCGCTGTGCAACTATTTCAGATGTCAGAATTTCCCCGACACCTTGCGACACTTTCTTTCGTTTTCCCGGAAGTGTCGAGGTTTTTGCAACTTCGGAAACAGTTTCAGAAAGTTTTTTCCTGATAAAGAATTCAAACCTGGACTTGCCTGTTTCTTTCCTCTCTTTAGTTTCAGAAGCACTTGCCGCTTGTTTTTCCGTCTCCTGGTCTTTCAAAAGAGCTTCTTCAGCTGCAGTAAGCCTATGACTAGGACCAGGAACATCTTCGGATATTATTGGAGATGAAGAAGCTGAGGCAACAGGTGGTGGAGAATGTGAGGACTGTCTTTGGGTTGAATGGTTAGACTCATCATTAGTTTCATTGTTCCTGAATCTTTCTAGTTTGATTGGATCAAAAGCTGTCTCTGGAAATCTATTAAAGTTTATGGGAAATAGTCCTGTTGATTCAAAACCTGACCTCAGGTTCCTGGACTTGAAGGACTCCTCCCACAGAGTACCAATAAGTTCAGCAAATTGCGCTTTTATCAACAATTTCCCAGGAAACTCTCTGTTATGCTCAATAAGAAGCTGATTCCAATCTGTTTTCATAGTCTTGAAAACTGTCTTGTCAAGAGGCTGAATGAAATGACTGACGTTTGGTGGAAATTTAACGAGCACGACGTCATTTTCTCGTGCAAGTTTCACTAGATTCTAACTAATATGAAAGATGACTCCATCAAAAAATAAGAAAACCTTCTTTCGTCTTTGTTCTTTGGAAGGAATGAATGGCAGAAACAATTTTATAAACCACTGGAGAAATAAATTTCCATCCATCCAACCTTTTTCCTGAACTGCATAGCAAGTACTAGGGTATTCATGTTGTGGGATCCATGTGGACCACATCTGTTTTCCAGTGAAAATAATGAAGGGCGGAAGTTTTGTCCCATCAGCTGCTCCAGCGGCTAATACTGTTGTGTTAGTTTTCCCCGTTCCCGCAATGTTTCTTGAAATTCTTTTTACCCCCTTTTCTGCCACGATTTTCATATCCTTCGGATCGTGAGAAAACGAAGTTTCATCACAGTTAAATAGGAGGCCACCATCTGTAGGGCCAATGCCCATGTCTTCGTACATTTTGGCAATATCGTCATAAAAACGTTTTATAATGAAAGGATCAGTTCCCCTAACTCTTTGTGAGCTGAGAGCTTCACCTTTTTTGATTGTCAGCTGTGGATGACGAGCCAGGAAGCCGCGAAACCAATCTTCACCGGGACCTTTCCCATCTTTCCATCTCGTCACTATTTTCTCTTGTTCAATAAACTCTGACACAAGTGTTAATGTTTCTTTCTTAGTTAAGCCTTCACCATGCAGTGCGCACACTCTTAGGTACTGAGCAATGTCTTCTTCATCTTTAGCACTAAGTTCAGGCTTTCGTCCCCCACCCACTTTCAAATCACCCGTTTTTTTATATTGTTTACTAAGCGTCCCAAATGGCACTTCATAACGTTCTGCCGCGACACGTAATGTTAAGCCTCTGCGAACAGCAGACACCGCCTCTGCCATACGTTCGGGGTCATAAGTAACCCTAATTCCTTTCTTTTCGTACTTTCTGGGCATTTTCACAGACTTGGATCAATCTGCAACAAAAGAAACTATTTGTTTCTTATTTCCCCCTGATACTAACTATTGGGGTAATAAGAAATATATTCTTTCTAGCGCTTGTGTTTGTGACAAGAAACAATTTGAAAAAATCACATTAAAGGTCATTCAATCGTCTACAAGCACAAGTTACCAAAACTACAAATAAAAATATTTCCTAGGACAAAAAAAAATATTTTATCTGAAATGCACTACTTTGACCTGGTAAAGTTTTAGGAAGACTTACTTTGTCTGTCAAGAAATCAAGAAACATGAGCAGCAAAACGCAAATCCTTTTTGTCTCTTATAGTAGAAAGGTCTAAGTATCTTATAATTTTTTTTCGGATTTTTTTCCACGGAAACAAAAATATTACAAAAAAAATCTCTTTTTACCCCTGTTTCTTATTCCCCCATCCTCTCCTAAGTGGTGATTTATTTACTGTGAACGAAATCTTCTTAATTGATCACTGTCTGTAGTTAAATCCTTATAAAACCTCTCTTATATTATTTGGTGCTGGTGAGAATTTTGTCTCTAATAGTACATAAAATTCAATATCAATTATCTTTCCTGGGTTCGGATGGCACACAGGTTGACAATGTCTTCCTCGTGGCAATGTCAGTTGTTGTCTTCAAAATCATGGAACTTCTAACTGATGCTACAAATGGCTGTTTGTTACTTCTGTGTATGCGTACATCACCAAGGTTATCCCACCTTATTCCTTGGCTACACCATACTGATAAGGACCAATGAGTCAGAAACACGTGTCTACGGTTGTTCTACAACGGAATATACCCGATATTTTCTAGTTCTTGTTCCATATATTTATATACAGGGTGAGTCATCTAAGCGGGTAAGGCCGATTATGCCTTTATCAGTAAAGATATTTCGAAGCGGTTGTTTCCTTGTGATAGCTGTTCATTAGGAGCACATTTTAAAAATATTTTGTATTATACAGAGTGTTCCATAACTTGGTGGCTAACCATAGTTATAGTTTTTTAAATGGAACACCATATATATATTATTGCATTTGTGTATTCCCCGTATAATTTTTAGTCAAAAAGTAATAAGATAGTATAGGCCTAAAGTGTAAAGTTTTTGAATTATTTCCATTTTTCTGAAAAATTCAATTTTGTATAAAATTATATTTCTCGAAAACGACGTATTAGATGGACAAAATTTTTTGCAGTATTGTTTACAATAAGAGGTCCTAATAGAAGCATGTTTTACTTTTTTACAGTTACTAACTGCATGTGCAGGAAACTAACAGGGAAAAATAAAACATGCTTCTATTAGCACCTCTTATTGTAAACAATACTGCAAAAAATTTTGTCCATCTAATACGTCATTTTCGAGAAATATAATTTTATACAAACATTGAATTTTTCAGAAAAATGGGAATAAGTAAAAAACTTTATACTTTAGGCCTATACTGTCTTATTACTTTTTGACTAAAAATTATACGGGGAATATAAAAATGCAATAATACATAGGGTGTTCCATTTAAAAAACTATAACTATGGTTAGCCACCAAGTTATGGAACACTCTGTATAATACAAAATATTTTTAAAATGTGCTCCTAATAAACAGCTATCACAAGGAAAAAACCGATTCGAAACATCTTTACTCATAAAGGCATAATCGGTCTTACCCGCTTAGATGACTCATCCTATATATGTTAGTTTTATAGTCGGAAAATAACTAAATTCTATCTCCGTATTCTATTGAAAATGAATATATAGCATACATTAGCTTGAACGGGGGAACATCATAAAAGATCATGGGCTGTTCTTTGATACACATTCTAGCTTCTCCAGCCATAGAGTGCAGCAGTAATTTTTGAAGTACTTGTCTTTCAAGTATACGGGAATTTATTGAAGGCTAGTATTAAATAAAATGTCTTAGTACAAACGCATGCATGATCTTCTGTTACTGCGATATTGTCGAGAGATTTATAGTACTCGTTTTATGTGGGAGTTATAAAGAAAAAGTTGATTCCCCATTTTCTATAAACTTGCATAAACTTTTTCACTCCGAGGATTTCCTCTCGTTCCTCCATCACAATTCACTTACCTTTTTAGAGGACTAATTTTCTTCAAGAATTGCCATTAATAACCATTTGTTGAGCTGTAGGCATACATTATGATGACATTTTCTTTTCTCCCAATTTATGCAGCCAGTTTTAATTTTTCTATTTTTACACATAAATTTATATGTATACACGGTGGCCAGAAAAATGCGGACAAACGCCAGGTAGAACGATTCTTTGTTCAATTCTGAGGCGATAATCTTAATCCAAAAAAGTTATACGGTCCTTCCTTACGGCATACGAGACCATCAAACATTAAGTTGTACGGCTAAAATTTAGCAAAATTCGTCAAATTTATCTATGTAAAATCATTGTGGTGAAATTTAGAAATGGAATGATCTCAAATGCATTGATGTAACTAATCGATTAATACCAATGGTTTACAAAAAAAAAAAAAAAAAAAAAAGCACTGTTCTACTTTTTTCAATTAAGATTGTCAACTCAGAATTAAACAAAGATTTGGCCTGCGTGGCGTTTGTCCGCATTTTTCTGGCCACCGTGTATAGTTATAAATTACTTGTTGCTCGAGTAGGTAAAGTTGTATTTAGTAATCAATCATACAAATTTTCATTGATATTTCATATAAATATTTTGATTGTAAGTACTTTGCTTTGTCAACATAAATAGAGTTTAACTTAAAAACTCTCGTAATATTTTCATCAGTCTTTGTTCTAACTCAAATAAACAGTGGCGTTTAAAAAAAACAGTTGAAATGAAAATTCACCTCAGGCGTTGCGAAAAAGTTCTAAAGCTTAAAAGGTATGCAAAAATGTGAATATATAATATCTCCACTTTTTTTGATTTCCAGTCGAGTGCAAAAACATTAGCTTGATAAAATAACAGTATCTTAAATTTATTTTAATCTTATATTGATGTTTGATTCAAATTTAGTTTTTAGATTTGCTTCGGTTGTTATTCGCATTTGTGACTTTATATAAAGGATATGGCTATAAACGAGTCAAAACTTCTCTCACTCTAGCAGTAAACATTACATAGAGTAAAATGGATAGTGAGTTAATAAATTATTAGCACAAGTAAAAGAACATTTACACAAAGAGCTTAGGGGGTGTTCTGTTGTATTGAATTATTGATTGTATTATTGTTTGGTATATGTATGTAGTACGAGTAAAAATATCAACGAATCTGAAAGTTAAATAACCTATATATACTTATAATAAGTATAGTGTTTTATAGAAATGGAAAACACAAAAAAGCAATAATCCAAGGAACAAAAAACACAGGATTCTCAGAACATTGCATTGAGAAGCTCCACTTTCCCAATATCGATAGTTGTAAATTACTCCATAATGTTAGTAAGAGCAAAAGACTTAATTATTTAGAAATATTAGAAATTAAAAAAGCTATACACAAACAATTACACATAACTAAAGGGCGGAATATATGCACGTCAATTCAGTTAAAATATGCGCATATATATGCATCGTTTTTCTCTGAAATATGCAACAATATGCATTTATTTGTCAAAATATGCAATTATATGCCTTGAATATAACATGGAAAAATGGAAATAAAGAAACGCCGGCTCTTACAAAAATTATTTATTTTAAGTAAAATTAAAAGAAAAACATAATAGGTAGAATTTTCAACCTGAAATAGTATAAAATGCATTTATAACGATATATTTTTCAAAATTTTCCAATAAAAATGTTTGCCTTCTGTCTGTAAAAATATGTTTGTACAAAGAAAAAGTTCTTTCAACATCTACCGATGTGATCTGGCAATATTTTAATTTGGGTAGTAAGTTATAAGGCCAAGGTATTACTTCGTTGGATGGTTTACTATCAAAAATTTTTTTGACTTCCATTAAATACTTAAAGCCTTCATTCTTTCCCACAATAACTTCGAGCTTCCTTCTTACTTGATTTCCTACATCACTGGGAACTTTTTTGCATTTGTCGGAAAAAGTTTCAACAATATTAATTGATTCTCTTAAACTTATATTCCTACTTTCTAACGAAGTTATTATATCTGGTACAAAACTAAAATTAACCTTAATAAAAACAAGTTCCTTAGCTAAATTTACATTTTTGAATAATGCTTGACTTTGCACTACACACTGCGAATTGTCTTCTAAATCTAAAACTATGTCTTTAATGGCTTCAAAATGGTCTGCGTAGAATATCGCGGCCTTAATCCATGTTCCCCATCGAGTAATTACGGGCTCTGGAGGTAAACAAACTCCTGGCAATTTCTCTCTATAGATCTGCACTCTTAGAGGTGCTTTCGAAAACACTTTCTTTACATTTGAAATTAATTTGTTCACCAAGGGATGTGCTGTTCTAATAATTTCTGCAACTCTGTTTATCCCGTGTAAAAGACAAGTGACATGTACCATATTGGGATAAAATATTTTTAAGTTTTGGCCTACTTTAACCATATACGGCGCTGCGTCAGACAAAAACACTAAAAACTTCTCTACTGGAACTGGATTTGGAAAAAAAAAATTTGATAGAGACTGCTGAATAAATCGAGTTACGGTCTCATTATTTGTTTTGTCTAACTGTTTAGAAGATATTAAATATGGTTTCCCTGGCTCATTTTCTTGAAGCCCTCCAATCATAAGATGTGCGATATATCGACCACATGAGTCTGTGCTTTCATCAACAATAATATAAAAATGTTCATCGCCCAGTGTAACTTTAATTTCTCCCATTACGGTTTCGTATACTGTTTGCACATTCTTCTTTCTAAGTGTGGATTCGTCAGGGATGTTTTGATTACAATATTTTTGCAAAAAATCTCTGATTTGTGTATTTTGCAGTTTCTTCAAAGGTATATTTGCTGCGACTAAAGCTTTGCATAAGTCTTGATGAAACACCTCCTTTTCACTCTTTGGTTTGACATTTTGAAATGCGGTTTGCAGACACTGCTGAACAGGCACTGTTTTATTTTTCTGCAACTTAGCTTTATGTATAGCTGTTTTCAAGTGTTGATCAATTTGGAACTTCTTTTCACAAACAATGATTTTGGCACAAACTTTGCAAAACACTTTATCCCCACTAAACTCCAACTCAGGAAAATTTTTAATCCACGAAGCGGCTTTCGGAATTTTAGGCGTTTGAAATAAAATATTTTCGAAATCACTCTTTTCACACTGGAATCTATCGACAAACTAAACTATACAATATAAATATAAAAGAATAGACCACATCTGCTCTCCATTAGGCAAGCTGGTTACTTGGAAATTCCTAAACACCCAATAAATGCGGGCAATAAACCATATAATAATAAAAACTATACAATATAAATATAAAAGAAATCTGCTCTCCATTAGGCAAGCTGATTACTTGGAAATTCCTAAACACCCAATAAATGCCGGCAATAAACCATATAATAATAAAAACTATACAATATAAATATAAAAGAATAGACCACATCTGCTCTCCATTAGGCAAGCTGATTACTTGGAAATTCCTAAACAGGGTCGCACTTAATCTTTTCATAAAACGAAAAACATAAAAATATGCACACAAATTTTATTTTTGCCGAAATATGCAATTTTTTGTGAAATTTGTTAAAATATGCAAATATATGCACTTTGCATATATTCCGCCCTTTACACATAACCAATACACAGACAGAATACATAAACACACCAATAATAGACACAATAATAAAATGGTCAAAGTAGATAGTAAACACACCCGCAAGTATATAAGTTTAAAAAATAGACACACAAATTCAGTTGAGTAAATTCTGTGAGAATGGTAGAACATACCAAAACAATTGTTAGAAATATTCTAATAAATTAAGTGAAACTAAATCAAGTGTTTTTTTAATTTTACCTACGTTAAAGTATATATAAATTATGTTTCACCAAAAACCGATAGCTATATCTATAAATAGAATAGATTTTTTTTTATTACAAAGTAGAAAATAATTCACAAAGCATACAACTTTTAACGAAAGCCAAAATAGTGAAAAATTCAAATCGTCAAGTGCTTAGTGTAAATAAATAAATGTATAGGAACAGTAAATGACCACAAAGTGTAAGTAATACAAGATGCTAACTGTAATAGGTGCTGAGATAAAGGAAAAGTATTAGTATATTTGAGTTAGAATTTTCAGAAAACACACAGAAACATGATTCAATTTGGATTAGGTAGTTCTTACCTAGTACGAACGGGGATGCATTTACAAAAAATGAGGTGTGGGCAACAAATTAAGTTTAAAATTCTGTATCTTCTTAATAAAACCTCTGAGCAAAACTGCCACTTCTTGTCTGAATTTTAAAAATTTTTATACAGAAATTTATCGCAAATCCAGCTAAGATACTTTTGTTCTCTTAACAAATCTCTATAGAATGCATAATTTGAGAAGTATTATTATTTAGATGACTCACCCTGTATATGCAGGGTGAGTAATCTCCGAGGGGGAAGGTAGATTGTGACTTTATGAGAAAAGATATATCAAAACGGTTTTCTTGCTAAGATAGCCACTCATTAGGAGGTAGCCTCTTCGTTGGAAACATTTCATTAAAATATTTTGTGTCTCTAGCATTATATGTGGGGATCCGCTGTCTTGCTGTATCTACATCTCTACGGAAATTTCGCGGAAGATCTTCCAAAAATTCCACTAAACTGCTTAATGGAAATTACTCATAAGCTTTTCCGTTAATACTACCTTCAAATAAATATCGTCTAATCACCAAGAATGCCACCCCATACATTTATGCTCCACCTATGCTGATGATCTATTTATTAGTGAAGTGAGTTTTGCTATGAACAGTAATGAAATTTCCTTTGTTAACTATTCCGTTGCTATGGAAACCAGCTTCATCCGCAAATAACACACTATCAAAAGGAATTGCCGGGGCATTTTACTTACTGCTCATTAGCAGAACATTCTTCTAGCTTTAAAATGATGGGTGCGTAATTTAATATTTAAATGTATTCATTATGGATGACATTTCATTTTAGGCCTTTGTAACAAGGGTTTAGCTAATATCCAGCAAACGAGTTCTTTCATGGATATTGACGTCTTGATTTTTTGTTTTTGTCATAAGAATGCCTAACTGATTTACATCATTAACCACATGTTTAAATTTCCTTCGTTTTGAATTAGCAATACTACCAGTAGTAATGAAACCATCCATTACCTTCTGAAGGCAATTGTTTTCGGACATCTACTGTCAGGGTAACGCTGCTGGTAAACTCTTTGGGCTAATAAATAATTTGTTTGACATTCCTTCAGTACAAAAAGACGGTATTACAATAAAAAACATCAAGTTGGCAAAATTATATCAAAAAGCGACAATAGCTCAGTAATGATCACTTTTAAAATAATAACGTCTTACATGTTTTTGGTGAGAAATTTAGTAAGCAATTCAAATTTAATTCAATTTTATTTTGACATTTTTCTTCTTGGAATTATGCACGATATGATCAACAATACAATTTTTGTCCATTCGATACATTCTTTTATTTTAATTTTTTAATAATTGTGAATGGATAAAAAGTAAAACGATTATCATTCTTGTTCTTGTTCATTTATTTGCCGTTTCATTGTAGAATAATTCTCAGATATAATAAATATAAACATGGCTCTCTCTTTAATTTATTTAATTTATTATTTTAGCTTGTATATTACTGTTTGTTCGATATCATTGTGTACTGCGACTTTTTTGGTAAATAATATCCTTTTTGTACTACTCCTATATTAAGATGTTTCGGTGATAACTGTGGTTCATGTAAGGTAAAGGAATATCAGTTTCCGTGCTTTTGTTTTTTGTTTTAAATTAAGAATATATTTTAAAGTGGTAAACGATTATTCTTTTCATTTTAGGCTAAGAATCTAATTATCGGTTAGATTTTCGTTAAAGAAAAGAAGACAAGATCAGAATACTAGTAGCACAGTCGGAGAAAATAATTACACTCCAATTCCCAGTATAGCAATGATAGGAATGTACCTATATATATTTAGGTACGTATTTTTATCTGTAATATACAGTAAATTAAGTATCCTAGTCGATGAGGTTTTTTTTATAAATCGTTAAAGTCAAAAAGCTTATCATATTTTTGGATACAGGACATATTATTAAGTAATTTAAGTAAGTGGCGGTAAATTATAGACACATAAAAATGGAAATGCCAAAATAACATTAATGATTTTTTCAATATTACTAAAATAATAATAATAATAATAAATGGATTACTCAACTACGATATGAAGGATATTTCCATCTATGTAATTCAAGGTTTAATAAAGAGTCAAGTAAACAGCGGTTTGGAAGTAATGATATCGAAACTTTGTCATTTGAACTTTTCAAAAGCGAAATGATGTTTATACTTTTGTAATATTTTGTTGCTAAATTATTTACTTAATAAGACAATCCAAACTACAAATAACTCTTTACTTTAGCAAACCGAAAATCTAAATTACTGTCGACAAAGGATTTTGTTTGTGTGTAAAAATGATCAATCGTGCAAAAAGGTATTTCATAGCTTTATTTGGCTAAAAATGAATAATAAAAACAGAGCAATGCGTTTTGTGAATAAATGGACACAAATTCGAATCAACCGGTTCGATAAAGAATCTGTCAATACCCGTACGTCACCAAAACGCTAAATCTCCTTAATTCTCTTCCACTAAGTCTTTTTCGACCTACCTCTCTTTTCCTTCTTTTATTTGCCGATTTCTGGTATTTTTCTTGTACCTACTGTGATCCATTCTCATCGCATGACCGAATCAGTTCAAATGTCTCCTTTCTAGCTTCAATAATATTGCTCCCTGCTTTGTTATATTCCTACTAGGGTAAAAACATGTTGGAGTAGTTCTGATCGCCACGCACCTCGCAGTGCACATCGCCATGCGGCGATGAAGAAACAACCCAATAGAAACCTTTCCACGAAAACATATTGGAGTTGTTCACATTGCCGCGCCGCTCGCCGTTCACCAAAGAATCAAATAACTTTCGCTTTCGCTTGGAAGTAGCGCTGTGATTGGTTATTTGAAGGTCATCCCCACTTTTTGGCAGACACGTGCATACACACAGTATTTGCATAATTTGGTTTTAGATAAGTAACTATATATTTTGATATGGATAAAGATCAGTTAATTAGTGCGGTTTTCGAAAAACCACCAATATGGGACCAAAGGCACAGGGCACACCACAATAGATGATACACTTCTGATAAATGCTGGGCTAAGATCGCTGCGAAATGTGGTAGGTATAACAGGTATGCAAATTAGTTGGTTTAAGCGATATCTTTTACATTTTAAACAAGATTAATATTATTAAATATATTACAATAGATACAATATATTATTTAAGGGTAAAAAATGAGGTGTGGCCACCACACTACTTTCTTATAAGTATCAGCGTTTCAAATTATAAAATTTTCAGAATTTTTTTGTACAAAAATTATTCAAAATCCTGTTCTAAGTACTTCTATTCTCTTAATAAATTTCTATAGAATGCATACTTTGCAAGATATTCGAAAAAAAAAGTGCTACTCGCTAAGAGTAAAAGTAATACTTCCGGTCCGAATTTTGAAATTTCATCTATACAAAAAGCATTGCAAATCCAGCTATAAATACTTTTGTACTCTTGACAAATATATATCAAATGCATAATTTACGACATATTTGCAAAAAATCGTTATTCGATGAGAATAAAAGCGTTACTTCCGGTCGCATTTTTGAAATTTTTTTATACAAAATGTATTGAAAATTAAGTTCTAAATTGTGCTTCTCAGTATATTAAGTTTATAAATTCATTATGTATGTGCATTTATGTATTTTCTTTTTTCTTTCTTTTACTTTCTTATACGTAGTATAAGGAAGTATTGTGATGATGAAAATTTTCGACCTCGAGATTTTTGCAGATGTCCACGTTTTGAGGCCCCCTGATACCAAAAAAGTGGTTTTTAAACAATGTCTGTGTGTCTATGTGTCTCTCTGTGTGTGTGTGTCTGTGTGTGTGTGTCTGTGTGTCTGTGTGTGTGACCACGATAGCGGTCAAACCGCTGTAGATATCAATTCCAAAGTTTGTATTTACGAATATAATCTCCCTCTTGAGAACTGATTAGATTTTGAGCAAAATCGGCAGACCGGAAGTAGTAGTTTACTTCAGTGAAAAAATCGAATTTTGCAAATATTTCGTCAATTACTAAGTTTAAACAAACTTATAAAGAATTCAAATGTACTCAAAATTAAATTTGAGAAAAATTGTTTTAATAAAGTTTTTCGAAATCCCTACCGGAAGTAGGTCTTTTACTCTTATCGAAAATCAGTTTTTTGCGAATATCTCGCAAGTCATGCTTTCTAGGCAGGTACATTACGAGTATAAAAGTATTTAGAACATACTTTTAAATATCTTTTGTATAAAAAAAATTTCAAAATTTAGACCGGAAGTACCACTTTTACTCTTATCGAATAGCGATTTTTTGCATATATGTCGTAAATTATGCATTCTATATATATTTATGAAGAGTACAAAAGTATTTAGAGTTGGATATGGAATATTTTTGTATAAATGAAATTTCAAAATTCGGACCGGAAGTAACACTTTCATACGTATAAGAAAGTCGTGTGGTGGCCACACCTCATTTTTTTATATTAAGATTTTCAATTGATGATTATTACTTTCTGTTCATCGGGGAAACCCCTGTAGTTGCTACTTGTCTTTTAAATTTTAATTCGTATATAATTCGTGATAATTTTCTGCAGATATGTCACTAAAACTAGCTCACAATAACACTAGATCGCTGCCAGCACATTTTCGTAGCATAAGGGAAATGATTTTATGTCAAATACACGGCTACTTCACGAGAGCATCTTTTTCTTAAATATTTTAAAATCTAGAAAGCCACCATATTTATATAATAAAATGGAATTCGGGCATCAACAACATAACGTGAATGTGAGACACAAGTATCACTTGACAATCCCTAACCACAAGCAGGAAATATTTAAACGCAGTTTTTCATATAGTGCAGCCAAAGTACTAAATAATATTCTCCCAACAATAGACCTAATTACGAAACTTCTTCTGAATATTGATTAAAGCAGTACGTCATATAATTATATCTAGGTGTGTACGCATATATGTGGATATGAATTTTGAGTATGTGTGTGTATGTAGTTGTATATATGTATTTACATATGTATATGTGTTTTTTTTTCTAAATCATCTTCTTCTTCGTTTTTTTTCTTTTTCTTCTACCAAACGTATTCACTAGGCTAAATACTTTTTACTGACATTAGTGAAAATATAAATCTCATGTTTATGTTGAAAAGTATTCTTTATACGTATACCTCACTGAAGCGGCGCGGCGGCTTCCACTGTCGAATGGTTGTGGCCCCTAAATATTCTAATACGAGACAGCACATTGTCTCTTCAATGCCATTTGTTATTTTTTCTCTGTCAATAATGGTATTATGAATAATACAACACGCTTTAACGATCGACTCAGCAGTATCAGCACGTGTTTCGATAGCTGTGCACAGTATTCTCCAATTCATAGTTAAGATGCCAACGCTACACGCAACAGTTTTTCGTGCTCGAGGAGGTCTCTTATTGAATATTTCTTGCTCTTCATCTAAATTTTTTCGAGCATACGGTTTCAATAAGTTTTTTAATAGGGGATAAGCTTCATCACTGATAAAAGCAAAAGGTGCCTTAACATGACAATCCGGCAAGAAGTCTTCGCCAGGAATGTTCAATTTGTTTTCCTCCATTAACTTGTACATAACTGAGCTTCAAAACGTTCTTCCGTCACTCTATTTTCCGTAAGGTCCTACTTCAATTAAATTAAACTTACTGTTGGCATCGCTGATAGTCTATAGGACAATAGAAAAGTATTGTTTGTAATTATAAAACATTGTTCCCCATCGAATTGGGCACTTAATTCGAATGTGCTTCCCATCTATTGCTCCAAGGAAATGTGGGAAACGCCATCGTAAAAAGAAAGAATTTGCAATTTCCCTGAATGTTTCTTCCGTAGGAAATCTCATATGTAAAGCTTGTAAAACTTCCCATAGTAAGTCAGTGATTTCTGCAACAATGCTAGGCTACAGTAGTAGCTCCCATGCGAAAAGAAAACGCAATACTTTTAAATGAGTTTCCTGTTTCTAAGAATCTGCAAAGAAAAATTACTCTTTGTTTAGTTGTTTTTTCATGTTCTATTGTAACAATTTGCTGTGTTTTAATTTTTAGGAGAACAAGCACAGAAAACATGGAAAGTTTCAAGACGACAATTTAATGTGCATTTTGATAAGCTTCCTCAACCGAAATCAGGAGATCCTGCTCCGGAAAAACCTGTGAACTGGCCTTATTTCCAAAGCTTAATATTTTTGAGAGACATATTCGAAAAAAGGCCAACCACTGGAAATTTAACACTCGATGCAGAGGATATTCCAGAAAATGAAGATAATAACACAGGTGTAGATGATACTCAAGATATTAGGAGCTCACCTTCTCCTGTATCATCTTCTGTCCACAGTGTAAATAGTGGGCCTTCATCTGGCAGATTTAGTACTGTTTCATCTTTGGTGACTACCGATAAAGAAGACAATTTTGGCTATAGAAAAAGAAAACGTGCAAGTGACATATTTGGAAAAGGCTTACTGGAAATAGAAAAAGAAAAAAATAAAATGAGAAAAGAAAAAAAAAGCACCAGGATAAGAGAAAAATTATGAAGATATAGCTTCCTTTACGTCGTTATTACCACATATCAAGAAGTTGGCTACTGCTGACAAACTAATGTGTAGAATGAAAATACAAGTGCTTATGAAATGTGTCTATGGGGTTAAAATTGGAGAGCGCACAAGGTCAATACGTGCCTCAATATCATCTCCGCTATCATTCACATCTCTGACGCCAGTAACCCCACATCGCGGAATTTATTTTGATGGAGATCGATCTTATACCGATTTCTAGATTTTCATTTCAAAATAATATAACTCTTTATATTTATTCAATAAACAGTTTATATTGTTAATAAATAAAATCCTCTTATAGCTTGAGAACGCAGCATGAAACGTGAGAGATAGACATAGATTTCGCTACATATGAAGGGGTAAAGACCGACTCGAAAACATTAGTCGGTAATTAATTCAGTTGCACTTTGTCTATCGTAGTGTATTCCTTTCGATACCGATGCTTTTAACTCACATGATACATATTTTAGCCACACCTTGCGCATTCTGAGTGCCATCAGATATTAACCGAGCTATACCTTAGTATTACTACCAGTCTTTCCTCAACACCAATTGGCTGTGTATGTATGTTCGTGTGCTTTTTTTTTTGATTTTTGGTTCGATTAACTCTAAAATGTAGTCGAATGCATAAAATCTGTTTGATTATGATCTTAACTGTTTATACAGGTAATAAAATTCACCATGTTCTCTGCGTTTCGCATTCACTGGATGCACACTGTATTTTCGGACGCTCTTATTTGAAAGGAACCACCATTTGGTGACATTACTTGTAGATAAGTCACTATCACTGTCGGAGTCCCATAACATTTTCAGCACTGGTAAACTATTATTACTACTGAAGATTATTTTATAATAAAGTAAGACAAATGAATCTCATTGAATGACATAAAGGTGCGTGATGTAGGGCGTGGTGAAATGCTCCACTATGCTAGGTTATGGCGAGATGCAAGATGCACGACGAAATGAACGGTGGCATGGCGATGTGCATGGCGAGGTGCGTGACGAGCAGAACTACTCCAACATGTTTTTACCCTTTTGTTCTCATATCTTAATTGGTCAAACTTTGTCTTCCATGCAATTCTTTTTAGATACTTCATTCCGCTGCTTCGAGTTGGGTTTGATGTTTTTTGCGTTATAGACTATTGTCTTCATCATCATCTCTCTCTCACTTCTTCCTAATATTGTCTTATTTATTGCGTGGTAAATATTTGTACTCGTATGTCTTTTTCTTGCAATTTGTGTATATAGGCTACCGTCGTTTGTTATAATTGCTCCTAAATACTCATACTTATTACAAAATATAGTGTCTATTGCTTACAGGTTATTTTTTAGGTTTTCATTTTCTACATTATTCATTATCATCACATTTATATTTATTTTCATTTTTAGGCTCTCAATTGTGTTTGTTTTTAATTAAATTAAAGGGGCTCTCTTAAAAGATGCTTTCTCCTTTTAAACCATCAATAAGCAATCAGGAAGAAAAGAGCAAATAATTTACACGGCATTACAAAAAAAATAATATTTTTCAAATTCTGGGTTAACTAAAACTTCAAATATATTTGATTTAATATTAATTACATTAGTGCATTAAGCACATAATTTATTCATTAACTATTTAAACATTTGTGTATTTGTGTATTTAACATAGGTACACTTCCTTCTTTTACAATCTAATTGCTTGTATACAATCGGATTCCATATTAGCTAACAACTTTTATTATGTGAAAAATATTCCTCAAAAATCTGATTAAATTTACAGTGAATTCGAGAAAAACAGGAAGCAGTAGTTTATTCTTTATCTGTTTTTTTAAATGGTTTCATAATCATGGATGATCAGAATTTAAATTAATTTCTAAACAACAACAAATACGCGGTTGAAACAAAATAACTAATCTTTCTTTCTGTAGATTCAATCAAGTAAAATGAATATTACTGTTTTTTCAAAAAATCATTCCCTATTGTTACCTACTTTAATTTGGTATATCGGTCTGTATAATATAAAACATCAAAATTATACCGTAAGTCTGCATTGTTATGTTTACCCACACAAATAAAAAGAAGAGTATAATATATAGAAACTTAAATTAGTTATGGTAAGATATTACTTTGCCCGGTACCCATAGACTTTCACAATCGAAGTTGGTGGCCTTTACTCACATGTGTGTTTGACATCAACTTGTATTAAAGTATTGTTATATGAACGTCTTCCAACGTAGAGTATTGTTGTAATAGATAGCGAAATCATTCAAGATATTTTGATTGAGTTTGCTTTCTATTATGTCAAGGATATTATAAAGAAGAAATTTGTATTATAATATTATAGAGCATTAAATTAGTAAGAACGTGGTACATTGTGAATAAACTATGGGAAAATAGTCTGCAATAACAAGCGATTAAATTTAATTAATAATACGACTTTCAGAAGAGTCAAAATAATATCGATTAGTCTAAGAAACCAAGTAAATATATAGTTTTATTTAAATGATTCAATGAACTAATTCGTAAATAAAGTAGTTATTGACAACTTAAAGCGAATTCGATTTGTAGTCCAGTTCAGCATATGGCGATCACATTTATATGTATCTTATTTATAAATGATTAGTTACTTAAATTAGTAAATTAGTGACGTCTTCCGGAAATTACTACACTGTTTTCATGCTTTTTTTTCATTTAATTGCATAAGATTTATTTTAATATAATTTATTATTGAAGTATTTGCTATAGAACATTAAAATTTTAGGTGTCAATAAAAATAGAATATTCTATTTTAAATTAAACATACAATTTTATCTACATATCTTTTTCCTGAATTTAATATTATTTCATACTCCCGATAAGAACAACACGTTGTATTTTAACTCGTGAAAAATTACTGGGACTAAATGTCCTATAAAAACTTATTTATTATGTTAAAAGCACTAAAACCTTTGATACACATCAAGTCTTTACGTGTTCCTCAATTATTTTTTAACAAAGAGAAATATGTTCGTTGATAAACATGGTGTATGAGTTGTTTTACATCGTTTGAATAATTCAGTAAAATTTTAATTTCTCTATTTAAAAATAAATTCTCAAAATTTCTAATTTACTAATGTATGTACGTATTTTAGTCGTATTATATACCCACTAAAGTACTTTCTTTTTATAAAACTTAAGAGAATAATCAAATATTTTTCACTCAACGAAGGTTTGTGCATGTGTAACTACTATACAATTACTGATTTATTTCCTGAAATACCTGACAATAATTTCATTCTTTTGACAAAAATATTGCTTAGCAAAACGCGAGAGTACAATTTTTCATATGTAATAAATCTACTAAAGCGTTGCACGGTGCCCAGTAAATATTGCAATTTGTTATTTGCCGTTTTATTTTATTGGTAAATCTTGGGAATGAACTTTTATTGAATTATTCCATGTATCTCCATTTATTTATTTCTGATAATCCTAGAAAGAATATTTGGCATTTGTTACTAGCACACAAGGGTATAAAATATTTTTATATTTATGTACTGACATATTTTTCGTGAATGAAAAACATTCAGATTCCAGCGATTTACTGGAAGTTTAAAATTTTTTAAGGTGAATATGATTTCAAATTTTACTATTAACTATCCATTCAATTCAGTGTATAGTATAGATGAAAATATTTTACTGAGAAAGAGTATTTGTTGCCATACCTTATTTTAAAGTTTAGGAGAATATCTCTCACGTAAATTTGCACAACCTAAGAGATATGCATTACGTGTCAAATGTTGAAATTGAAAAAGATATTTTTTTGCATGGTTATACCGTCGACGTAATGTACGCAGCTCATCCAGAAAGTAAGTACCGTTTGGGTATTAAAAAAGACTAGCCATTTGTTTTCATTTGTATTTTAATACAGAAAAATCTACACATCTTAAACTACTTTTCGACATATTCACCATGCAAATTAAGGCATATGTTACATCTTGGCATTAATTGCAAAATACCCGCTTTGTAGGATTCGGCCGCCTGCAACCTGAACTAGTTCTGGATCTTTACCTTAATCTCATCATCACCTTCAAAGTGCTGGCCGGCAAGAAATTTCTTGAGATGATAAAACAAATAAAAGTAGGGGGGAGCTAGGTTTGAAATATAAGAACATTTTTCACATTCAAAAACTTGATACCGGCCTTTATTAACATTGTTAATCGATGGATTGTTTTAAACAAGATTACCCATAGACAATGACTTCAAATGTTAACGTAACGAAACAAAATGCCCAAACTTATTCGTTCTCCAGTTGAAGGATGTAACTATACATGTGCGACCTTCGTGCTGTCAGATGCGCGGCAGATATGTGCAAACGGTAGGTACTTACTTTCAGGATGACCTGTGTGTAATGTATACAGAATTTTCTATTGTTGAAATCTATTGAACATTTAAGGATTTTGACTCATTATATTCAGAAGTACAATTTTGAGAATAATTTCTTGAATTTCAGTTATCTATAGTTCCGCTCGTCGGATAATTTACACTGGCATCCCAGGAATTTAAACTGTTTAAGAAAAATAATCATATCATGTAATGGTATAGCAATGAAACTAGTGCAGTGATATCTGCTTCTTTGATCTGATTTCTCAGTTTCTGGTACTAGTTATTCTTATTCTCAGACTTCAAAAATCATCTTCATGAATTAGCTGTTCCTCATCTACCTTGTGGTTTCTATTATATCATTAACTTTATTCTGCTTTCAGTTCCAGCTTTTCAGGACATGTTTTAGACATTCTATTCCGATATATGCTATTTGTGTAGGCTTGAATAATACTGGTTTTGACAAGACATCTTCTACTTGAGAGAAACAAGCAAACGCAAAGTAAAATTAAGAAGGAGTCAGGAAATAATCTATGAAAATTATAGATAAAAGATCTTCCTTCTTTAAATTTATCCCTTTTAGACTTCTCCGTATTTCCCTGCCATTGTCTCCTCCGACCGGTCTGCTGATGGTAGCTGTTTTTTTTAATCATTTACAGTAGTTTTCATAACTGGTGGCATCTTTTTATGAAATTCAGTTCTACAGGGTCACCGCTTAATAGGTACCAGACTATGCGAATCTGAAGAATACGTATAAATGTCTAACTGAAAATCAAAAAAGAAACCCCCTTAATTTTAATGACGCTATTTAAGGTGGCTTACGCAGAGGTGCCGATTAACTGCCGTGAGTTAGGACGTAAGAGGTTGGCGCCATATGCGCTAATGTAAATTCTGGACTTTACAAGGTTTCGTTAAAACAATAGTATCGCTTTTATTTACGAAATATCAAAACGAAATTTAAAACACAAATAAACAAAGGCTCAAAGCATGCTCGACTGGAATTATTTTTTAAAATAAAGTTTCTGAAACTGTGTTACGTTGTTGTAAATGAAGCCGTAATTAATCTTTTGTATTTAATTTTATGCAAAAACATAATGTGAAAAACAGAAATGTCTGCTGTTTGTTTTATTTTAACGAATAGCTTACATCGGCGGAATTTACATTAGCGCATATGGCGCTAATGTAAATTAAAATGACAGTTAGTCGGCAACTCTGCGTAAGCCCCCTTAAAACTAACCCTGTATAGTTTTGACCCTATCTCCCAAGCTGTTTATGAGACGAGCAATTTCTGCTCCGCATAGAGTAATTTTCTACTCAGCTGTGGAAAAGAATTTCTTTTTTGTTTCATTTGTAATGTTACTATTCCAAATGAGACTGCGTAGACTCCTGTAGTTTCCTTTGCCCTATATCGCGTCTTCTACGTGTCGTATTTATAATTCCTGTTAGTTGTTTGGATGGTGGCAAAATACTTGGAATTTTTGCGGCTCAGTAGAGTCCTGTCATCTATTACTAAATGTAATTCCAACTCATTTTCTATTCATATGTATTCTGAATTCTCAAAGTTGACTGAGAGACCCCGTGCAACCTTCGTATTCCGCAACTAAACTGTTTGGTCAGAGTACTGAAATCATTTTTCCTTTTACTAAAAATTTGATGATCTGCATATGGTAGAAAGCGTAAGGTCATTCTATCTATTTCTATTTCCATGTTACCATATGTTTTATACCAGTTAGTTAGTATTTGTTCTAGATATATTTTAAGTAATACTTTTCAATTTGAGCTAGTTTTACATAATTGTGTACTTAGAATCTATGTACGATGATTATCCATTGTTGATCTACGTTCATTTTGTTTAAAGTTACACATCAGGCTTGCGTTGGAACGCTACCGTAAGCCTTGATTAGGTATATGAAACCAATTTGTGCCTTAAGATTATTCCCCTGACTTTTTCCATTAATAAATCTAGGATATGGTATGGTAAGAATAAACAGAATGTTACAAGGGGATAATTACAAAAATTAATTGGTTACAGGAAGTTATAAGAGATTTAAACAAGGTACAAAAAGAAATTATAAGACAGCAAATATGAATCTATCTATTAATTATATATCTATCATTTTTTTAATTTTTATTCACTAGTTGGTTTGGTGACTTCTTCTTAATTCCTTCATATGGTAGCTGTCAGTTTACAGGAGTTTCTTCTACAGTTTGCCTAATCTGGACGAATATCATTAATGTTGTAAATGATAATTGTCATTTCAAATGACTAAAGACGGCAATCTGGATGATTTATAAGTTCTAGTTCCGTACAAACCAAGTATTAATTAAGAATTTTAATTTTTCGAAAAAGTTTAATATCGCTACTCCAATGTGAAGAAATGCTTTTTGAAGAATATATTATTGCTATTTATTTTACCCCCTGTGTTTTGAACACACATATTCGGATTACATGTCCATGCGTGGATAAGGCTGGAAACGTCTGAATTGCATTAACGAACAGATGTAGATTGTCACCCCTAAATAAAGTGTAAATCGCGGCGTACTTATACGTTACAAAATAATAAAGCAATATTAATCCATCGAAATTGTTGGTTATTATTCAGAAGCTAATTTCTAATTAGTTAAAGATACTATGTTGTTTCTAGTCAAAAGTAATTGCAGTCCAGTTATGATTGGTTCTGCATATGGACATTAGATAAAAAGTAGCACGTCAAATAGCGTTGCTCCCACATTGTAATCAACGATTTTGCGCACATAAAATAATAAAACTTCAATTTGCTAATTGTAAACGTCTCGCTACAATGTAGAAACATAAAATAATGTACGGCGCCCTTGAATTTACGATATTCCAAATGCATGCAGGTACACATGTATGTATGCATATATGAATGTCATATAATAATATGTATGTATATGGTATTCAAGATGACGTGTTCTATATGGAAATTCCCGACAATAGAGGCTACGATGTACAGGGTTTAATGAAAATTATCCGCATGTCATTCGGGAGCACAAGGTAGAAAAAAAATCAAATGTGAAATTTTTCTATATTCTCTTTGTATTCTGGAAACTATACAATGTGTTTTAAATTATTGATACACTATTTTATAGCTCACTTCTCCATTATTAAAACTATGTTATCGCTTATTACCAATTATTAGTACTTTATATGCTGCACATTCCATTAGAATTAATAGCCACCCAATGCTTGGTTTTACAAATCACATTCCTATAGTTTGTTAGACTGCATGCTCTGCATGTATATAGTCATATTATTATAGCCTATTTTAAGTGTTATACCCAGTGATCGGCATTCAGGCTTACATTCCAGGACTGGACTTGAATGAATAACATTGTCGAATTACATTATTTATTTAAGTCCAGTCCTGCAATGTACCCCTAACTACTGCTCCCTAGTAATAACACAGAATATGCAAATCATTCTCAAGTACTGTACTTTGTATCGCTTTGTCCACTATTCTTCTCCACATCTTCCTATCTTGCACCCGAATTATCAAGTCTTACATTCCTAGTGTTCTTTCATTCTCTAATACTTGGTTTGGATCTTCCTCTTTGTCTCTTTCATATTGATTGTAATCATTTCCAATACTTATGCGTATTTCCTCCTGTTTATATGTGCGTTCCATCTTAACCCATTTGTTCCCACAACTATTTTTTTTACAAAATTTCAATAAGGTCGTTTTTTTCTTATTAAAGGTATGCCCAAAGACCAAAATATGACAGTTTCTCGATAAATTTTTTAATAGAATATGAAAAAAAGGTTAAATGAGTACAACGGGAATATAGGGACATTAATGAAAATATAAATTATATAATATTTAGCTAATTTATTTTAGTGGTTTACAATAGAAAATGTTATTCACTATGGAACTTTATAAAACATTCCCTTTCTAAACAAAGTGTAACATTACACTTCATACAAATCCACCTAGCTCGTTGATGGCACTTGCGACAGCGCAATTGCTTTTCAATTTTTTTGGGAAAATGCCCTCTTTGATCTTCTACAATACCTCTTGGGACAGTGCTTGGGTGCCTGGAGTGTTGAGCTTTCTCAAAAACTCTCAAGTAATGCCTTGATATACTTCTTATAAAGTTGAGCAAATCCATATTACCGCCTGCCAATGAATGTAACCTCCAGGCGTTGATTGCTGCATCATTCAGCATGTGGGTCCAAAGGGGCCACCACCACTTCTTACCTTGGATGGACACTCGGTAATTATTTACAGATTGGTCTAGCAAGTCTACGCCGCCCATAGCAGAATTATAATTGGCAAAGAGACGAGGTTGAGGTACATCAAATTTTTCTTTCTGTTCCTTGGACCAACGTTTTACATTTGAAAGGGGATGAATACTGTCGTAATTGGTCATCATAGACACGATACTGTTGTCCTTCCATTTTACTAGAAGTAATGAATGTTCTTTATCGTATTTGTATTGAAAAAAACCGCGATTTTCTTTTTTCAATTGCTGCTGATCAGGCAAAGGACATTTTTTTGTGCGATTGTCCCTCACTGTCCCCGTCGCTCTATAGCCCAAGTCCCTAAGAGTTTTCAACAAACCGTGACTTGTGAAGTAGTTGTCGAAAAATATTATATGATCATGCGGTTCTGTCACTACTTCTAATAAGTCCCATACAACTTTAGACCCTAAAGGCAAATTTTGATACGTCCCTTTTCTATTTTGTTTTGCCCCACAGTAGGTATCGAACTGATAGCAATAACCAGAAGAACTGCAAATCATCTAGTCTTTATAGCCGAAACGCACTGGCTTTCCACGGATAAATTGTTTTGAGGAGTGATGTCCGAAGTATTTTACCATAGCCTCGTCAATGGAGAGCTTGCCATGGAATATACCCCACTGCAAGAATCGCTTATTCAGTTTTTCCATGAGAGGACGAATTTTATACATCTTGTAGTTTTTATCAACTGTTTCGTTATTTGCTAAATGAAAGTATTTTTTTATTTCATAATATTTATTGCGGGACATACTACCTCTAACTAGTGGTACCTATAAACCTATAAATATTTTTATCTCGTTGTTTGTTACAGTAAATGAATGATTGTTTTGCTGAGCAGCATATCTCTGGGTTTCTTTGATAATATAAGTTATTATTTCATCGTCAAATAATTTTTCAAAAATCTGGACAGGATTTAGTCCTGCTAATTCTTGTTTGACAATATCTTCGCGAGCTAAATATCCATTTCCTTGGTTCATTGTGATATCAATTATTTCGTCAGTCCAATTTGGTTCTTTTTCTGCAATTTTTCCCTTTTTCGTAGATGATTCAGCAGTATTACTAATACTGCGTAACATATTCAACGGAATATTATCTTCTGGGTCACTCTCTGTACTGTCCTGAGAAAAAATTTCAACAGCACCAGGAACATCGAATGGGAGGGTATCTGCTTGAATATCATCTTCATCGATATCGTCCTCATCTGTTTGATAATCGGCATCCGGTGGTATTATAACGATATCAATATCTTTTTCATTTTCAGTAATATCGTCTATGGCAGCTTGCAAATTCTGGTAGGATCTGCCATAAAACATATTAGTGCTGATGGGCTTGGGATCCATAGTAATTTATCTACCAAAAATAAATACAGCTCTAACAACGTATTGTTCCCGCTGTACTCATATGAGTACACCTATATGTAAGTATGAAAAAATACCAGTGCATGTATTTTATGTAAAATTCACAAAAATAATAGTAAAACATACATACCTCAGTAACTAATTTTAGTAGAATAATAGTTATTTATGTAACAAGTCAGTAAAGTGATACTTTACCGAACGAGTCTGGTTTACGAGCCAAGCGAGTGAAGCGAGCGCGGCGAGTAACAGACGAGTTCGGTAAAGGTACTTTACTGACGTGGTGCATACAAAATTTTATCGCCAACCGTTAAAATTGTTAATTTAAGAAATAAAGATATAATAACTTTTGACAGTTTATGACAGTGACAAACGATTTATTTTTAAAAGTCATCAGTCATGCTACGCTGACAGATATTAGCGGCAGGTAAAGTACTTTATTGTACAGTACGATAAAGTGTTTCTTTACCTCCGCAAAACGCTATGGTAACGCATCACTTTACTGACGGTTGGCGATAAAATGTTTTTTTTTTATAGATAGGTAAAAAATAACAAAAAGTTACACAGTCACACTGGCACAATTTGTAGCAAAAAGTAAGGTTACGTTTTCCATACATAAAAGCGACATCTAGTGGCCAATTTCTAAAAGAATATTCCTTCTTTAGTGTACTTTGCATCGCCACTAAGCATAGAACTCTGAATGTACCATGTGGAGCTTAAAAAATATTTCATTAACCGTACTCAAATGGGTACACTGGGAACAAATGGGTTAATCTTGTGCTTTTATGTATCTTACTACGTCTTTTCCGTCTAGGAGATCTCATTCACTTCAAAAGTCATCAAGGTACAAACATTCCTTTCATATATTTCTGGGTTCGTATATTTTTCTAATAATTTTAATTTCAGATATGTTGAACTACCCTTGATCTTTTTAGGTTAGATTCATTGTCTGCGTTGCGAGATCTTATTACCTTGCGTGACTGGTCTTATTAACCTTATGTATATTTTTAGTTTTGTGTTCCTGCTTACTCTCTTGCTTCTCATGAATATCTTAAATTTGAAATACATGGTATAGTAATCCAACAAAAAATAGAGAAAGCCTAAAAACACTAAAAAACGGAAAGTCGACCAGTCAAAACGCTATATCTAACGAAAAGCTAAAATACAAAGGAAGCAGTTTAGGGGTTTAAAAGAAGAGATAAAATATGCCCAGGTAACTGAGGACGTATAAACTTTCTAGACATAACCGCGAACCCAATTACAAAAATAATCAATAAAGTTTTGAATCGGGAAGATGCTTTTGTATTGAAACATCTTACTGAATATTTTTCAGAATATAATAAATCGGCGCAACTATGCTTCATAGGCCTACAAAATGCATTTGATCTCATACAACTTCACAACATCGTCTCTATTATGTAATTGGCATAATTGAACAAACATCGTTCAAACTATTAAAAACATCCAGAATAAATTAGAAAAATATTGGATAGCGCAAAGAATTTAAGTTAGGTGACAAACAATTCACAACAAGGAGTACATGACAATCTCAACCGAGAAAACAATGTGCATGCTGACGCCAAGGAACTCCTATGGTGCAAAATAGAAGTCGATGGGAGGTAATATAGCAAATACTAAAAATTCAGATATTTGAGAGAGTAGACATAACGAGTTACGAAGAAGTAGTAGAAGAAGTACAAGTGCCGAAGGGAGCTTAATCACGGGATGTACTAACCCAGAACAGGAAACTGTTCAGAATTCATAAATTAACAATCATGTCCATTGTCACAAAGGGACCATGGCATACATAGCTGAAGGAAGATACGATACCACAAAAACAAAACGATTGTTTCAGGCAACAGAAATGAGAAAACTTTGAAGGATGCCAGAAGAAATTAAAAAGATATAAAAAAATCTATATACGTATTTCGACAAATAAGTGGCCATCTTTAGTAGAAACCTGTAGAAAAACAGAAAAGAGTGTTAACGTAGTGTTTTTGGCTAAGGTGTAAAAAATACTCTTTTCTGTTTTTTACAAGTTTCTACTAAATATGGCAACTTAGTTGCAGAAATACGTGTATACATTCTTTTATATTTTTAAGAAACAAGTTCGCGCTTATTATACAAAGGAGAAAAAATGAGGTGTGGCCACCACACGACTTTCTTATACGTATGAAAGTGTTACTTCCGGTCCGAATTTTGAAATTTCATTTATACAAAAAATATTCCAAATCTAACTCTAAATACTTTTGTACTCTTCATAAATATATATAGAATGCATAATTTACGACATATTTGCAAAAAATCGCTATTCGATAAGAGTAAAAGTGGTACTTCCGGTCTAAATTTCGAAATTTTTTTTATACAAAAGATATTTAAAAGTATGTTCTAAATACTTTTATACTCGTAATGTACCTGCCTAGAAAGCATGACTTGCGAGATATTCGCAAAAAACTGATTTTCGATAAGAGTAAAAGACCTACTTCCGGTAGGAATTTCGAAAAACTTTATTAAAACAATTTTTCTCGAATTTAATTTTGAGTATATTTGAATTCTTTATAAAGTTGTTTAAACTTAGTAATTGACGAAATATTTGCAAAATTCGATTTTTTCACTGAAGTAAACTACTACTTCCGGTCTGCCGATTTTGCTCAAAATCTAATCAGTTCTCAAGAGGGAGATTATACACGCAAATACAAAATTTGGAATTGATATCTACAGCGGTTTGACCGCTATCGTGGTCACACACACACACACAGACACACAGACACACACACACACACACACACACACACACAGACATTTTTTAAAAACCACTTTTTTGGTATCAGGGGACTTCAAAACGTGGACATCTGCAAAAATCTCGAGGTCGAAAATTTTCATCATCACAATACTTCCTTATACTACGTATAAGAAAGTAAAAAAGAAGAAGAAATACGAGGAGTGATCTGTATATCCTAATGAATGTCAGCGGTACACTAAATATTAATGTCTGCGCAAGACCTTTAATTTTGGTTGACAGATCAATACTGCTGGACAAACTATACTACTATGGTAATTGGACAACTGATAAATTATGTCATTAAGTTTAAAGTCTGCCAATGATTCATACTAACGTCATTAATGTTTAAAATTTTTGTACGACTTCCCATGCAATGCAACAGGCGAAGATAATTGCATATCTTATGCACTACTATAACTGATTATAAGCGCCCATGTGGAAGGAAATTGAAGGTGAAATAAAAGGTACTTTTCAAAAACAACTAAATATTTTCCATCTAATAAACCACAAACTAATAAAGGGAAAAGGCATAGTATGACATTTCTCATGAAAAATCTAAGTAAAACTTCTGGGCTAAAATTCGCTATTAAAGTAACGTATAAAATTTGTATATAAGCCATTTGTAAATAAGCCACTACTTACCTGGATATGTCATTTTAGATTAATTTTAGATGTTCACTTCTTAGCTGTTTGATAAAAACAATTCCTCTTCGTGGCTAGCTGTCAATAGACTTAAAACTAATACATAAATTTCAACGTTTCAATAATAAAGATATTATGTCAATTAATTAAAACATTAACTAATTGACACGTTAATTAAATAAAACAATAGTATATTAACGAACTATTATCGTCAAACTAAATATCTTCGCAAGTGTCGGACAGGTGCATAACAGCCTGGATGTTTGTTATACTATATCATATGCCTTATCCAAGCTCCCTCTTTGTAGGTGTCTACCCTGTTATTGACATAATATTAGTACGTATCGAACGGATCTTTGTAATCTAAATAATAAAAATAAACACGAATTAGTGATGGACATCATGATAACAAGAAAGTCTATTATATTTATAGCAAGATAAACAGAATGCAGCAACGGTTTTGCCTTTAGTTACACGATAATAAACTAAAAACAAAAGGCAAAAAAATACTTAAAGAAAATATCGAAGTAAAGGTTCTTTATTCTTATTTTAAGTTTATATCTGTTATGGTGCTATTACCACTATGTCTCTGTCTGCACTGTATTCATTTACGTAGTATTAAAAACTTACTTTTCGACGATGTAGCTATTATTTCAATACAGACTTACACGATTCTTACATGAGCAAATGTGCAAATGGGCCTACATTCACTTAATGAATTCACAACGAGAACAAACAGCCTCTCGTGTGAGGTTCAATGGAATTTTTACTCTACTAAAAATTGTGGTCAAATATGTATTCTTACAGATTCACCACTAACTGACGTGACATTAACACAAACAAATTAAACAGAGATAACTTGATATCAAACTTAGGCATATGTATTTGATCAAGGAAAAAAAATCCAAAATAAATAAGTAGAATATATTTCGTGTGTAATAATTCTAATGTCTATTTGGTCATATGAAATTAAAGTTTGAGAATAAAAAGCAAACCATGTTATCAGATCAAAACTTTTCGCGTGATTGTCAATAATCCATGCCCTATAAGGAAGTAGTTTTAGTTCTACTGAAATAAAGCAACTTAACTTACTAACCCTTTTTTCTTCAATCAATCTCAATAATAAAACATGCATAACTGGGAGATTCCAGAAGTGAAGATTATTCTAATTTCGTTAGATTCGTTGGACATTTGCTTTAAATCTGTACTTGAATTACTTTGATTTCATGTTAAATTCGCTTTAAGCTCAAACCACTTATTCAGCAATGTGCAATGGACTCTGCCCCACTTCCCTGCCGTTATTACTTCATACAGTAAAGACTTTTGTTGTCTGTTCAATAGTAATACAGACTGTTCAATAAATTGTTACTCTTGAAACCCTTGTTTTACTAAACATTGCACTTAACGGACAATTATAACTTAAATAAAATTAGTAAATTAGATTTATGATTTTCTTAAATCTTATGATGTCATTCTACTTTATGTTCAATAATGTTAATAATAACCTTATTAAACATTTAAATTTTGTTGTTGTACACTCTAGTGTAAAAGTAGATGTTCTAAATTAAAATCATAACCTTTTCTTTTACAATTATTTCTAATTCCTATTATCGAATACGAATGATGATGATAATTTATTATAAGAAAAGAAGAAAAAATATATAAATCAATGAGCCTCCTAGACTTTTAAAAGACAAACATATTTTCATGATTTTCTTATCTAGTTACTATTATTTTCTCATATAGGACACATTGCTTTGGCCACTATTTGCAGTACCTGCAAATAACATTTGTATAATTACAATTAATCTTTATGACGTCACAAAAAAAGTCTTTACAAACACATTTACATTGTTTGTACCTACATTGAACGCAGCAACGAGTATGAGGTTTAAAGCATTTTACTACCCACCAGCAAATTTTTATCCTTGATTCTCAAATAAAATTTTTATTTCTGTGCTTTGCCCTGGGGATTGTAATAAAAAATATTTTTTGAATAAAAATATTGCCAGATAAGTGACTATTTGGTAAACGTACACTGTGCTTTGTGACTTAATAACGTTTGGCATAATATTACATTGTATATTACGACAACAATGTAGCAATATCAGAGCTCGTAAAAGACGTCTTGTTTATTACACGCGATAAAATTGTGATTAAATTGAAAGCAGAATAAATAGAATTTCTTTCAGCGTCAATTACAGAATTTTCTGCTGAATGTTGAAATCCTTAACAGGTGTATCTTTTTATTAAAAAAAATAATCTGAGCTGACTATTATTTTATTGAATTTAAAATTAATAAGTACGGATTCTTAAATTATATGAAATATAACAATAATTAAGTCAGTTTACTAATCTATACATATAGTAAAACGTATTTACGTTCTAGTATGAACGATTTTATAGCTGTGCTTATTTTTTTTTTATTTTGAATTCTAAAGGTGGATTTAAAACTTCGCCGTAATTAATATTTATTACCAGTAAGGTTATCGATTTTTCTTAATGGAACACTGACTGGTTCACCGAAGAGCTCTCTTACTTTTGTCTTTTTAACAACACTTTAATTAGTTGGTTCTGGCTTTAAAGTTACATTTAAAAAATTAATCAAATACTCTTCAAAGCAGTTGAATAAATTCTCTATATCTGAAATCACAACTGTTGGATAGGTGTGAGAATGAACGCCCATAACTTTAATTAAAGCTGTTTAATCGAAAAATCTGCATGTCTGCAAAAAAACGATTCTCGTATTATTGCTAAATAATTTTTTTTAATTACTCACATACGCAGAAACGCTTTTAATCCCCGACTGGTCTGTTTTTAATTTTGATACATTTCCATTACGTTTTTTTTTTGTAATGACATATGTATTGATTGCACAGCGTCTATTATAATTTACAAAACAATCACAGCATTATTAATTTGATTATACGCCAGTTTGTGTTAGCTAAATAAATTCAGGAATGTTATAAAACAAGTTAAAAAAAAGTAAACACTAATTGTTTTTACACATCACCACAAAGATGGACTAGGTTTAGCACAATTTCTCTGCTAGTAGAAGATTGTTCCAAAGCCATTTGGAGACTAGAATCTATAGAATGTCTGATAGTGCACAAGATGTATTTGTATATTGGAAAAACCAAATATAATATATAAACACTTAGGGTAAATTATTGCAAAGTCGATTAACGCCGCTAGCTTAATCGTTTTCAACACTGGTTAGCACATCAATCAAATCGTTAACCGAATAATTTGTAATTTGTATTTCGACTACCTTGTAAAATTTTAAACAGTGATTATATCTGGGTGTAAATAACTGTCATCGTAAATAAAGGCGTCATATAATCTATGAAATTTAAATTTATGATAATGTTGACAGCAATTGTGTTTTCATTTTTGGAATTAATAACATGTTGTTTATTTTATAAATAAAATAACTAGTATAATTAAAAGTATAAATAACGTAATATTTATCTACCATAAAAAAATGCATTCAATTTTTAGCTTTTAGCTTTTCAGCTATCAAGACATTTTATTTTGCAGACGGAAGAGTTTTAGAAGTGTTTTACTGTGACTACAACTATAGGAATTCATCTCAATTTATGTTGGTACTGATTATTCTATGGCTATTCATCGTAGATTTGGTTTTTGTCTATTTATAATTACATTTAAAACAGCTATTTTCTCCAACGTATCATGGGGTCACTTTAGGTATTTATTAACATATTTAAAAATTGCCAATAAAAATGAAAATATAAAGAAATTCTACAGAACTGGTAGGTTTAAGTTGGACAGCTTATGCAGAGAGTTTCAGTACTTCTGGCTGGGCTGGCTTTGGATGAATAGTGTACATGTTTGTAAACTGAATGTCCAGTTTACTTCTAGACTAGGAATTATTAACGGTACTGTAAACTAATTCTTGAAATTAAACCTTATTCCTACTGAAGTCGTGTAAAGCAATTTGGATTTTCATCGGCCTTGTATTTTCCACAGTAGTTAAATATGTGTCAATTGGTAATCAATAAATTAGGTTCATATTAGAAATTTTATATATCCACTATATAAACAGAAACCCTCACACGTTACGTGTACAGAATAGTCTTACATTTTTTTGTATAAAAAAGTTGTTCAAAATTAAGTTTTAATACTTTTATCGTCTTATCAAAATAAACGCATGAGAAAGTGTTACTTCCGGTCTAAATTTTGAATGTTTTTTATACATAAATTGTTCCAAATCCAGCTCTAAGTAATTTTGTGTTTGTAAAAATTCTGTATAGAATGCAACATTTTCGAGGTATTTTCAAAAAACTGCTATTAGATAAGTGCAAATGTGCTACTTTTTTTTTACAATTTTTGTAACCCAAAAAATCATTCAAAGTCAAGCTTTAAATACTTTTATAGTGTCAATATAATTGTCAGATACCATATCTTGCGAAATAGTCGCAAAAAACTGTTTTTCGTTGAAAAGAAGCCCTATTTCCAGTAGCAAATTTATAACGCTTTAAAAAAAAATAGAATTCGCTTTTGAGAACTTTTGGATTTTTTATAAATTTCGTCTAAATGTAGTAGTTGACGAGATATTGGTAAAAATCACTGAAACTCTAATTAGATCTCAAGTGGAAGATAAATGTAAAGTCTATGGTTGATAGCTTTAGCCATTTCCCCGCTATCGTTGTCGCACAAACACACACACACACACAGTTAGAGAAAAAGGTAGAGAGCGAGAGAGAGAGAAAGAGAGAGAGAGGCATTTTCAGAAACCACTTTATCGGTGTCAGGAGACTTCAAAAATTTCGAGACCGAAAACTTTGATCATAACAATACCTTCTTATTATACTAAGTATAGAAAATAAAAAACATATTCAAATAAAAAAAAGGGGGGCTAATATTATTACAATAAATTACAGCGGCAATATGTAATTAAAATCAAATACAGTATCATATGTATATGTTACCAACTTTATAAATAAATCCTCAAATACTGTATAGTTAAACTCTGTATTTTTTCGTATTGAGAAACAGCTGTTAAATATAACCAATTATTAGGCTTAATCAATACTTAGTTATACGAATATTTTACTCGCAAATGGAAAAACCGGGTACTACCATCTAATCGATAGGAGCCAGATAATGCCGCGATTTAGAAACATATAAATCAATTTATATCAATGAAGCAAAAAAAAAGAAGTATAATAAACAGAGAAGGGAAATAAATTTAAAACTTTTAAATTTCTTATAATTAATGGACATAAGATGAAAACATTTAAGTCAATTAGTGGAAATAATTTATAACTTACTTACTTGCACTCAACTCGAACACTTGAGTAATTTAAATTCAAATTACATATGACCAATATATGCGTAATATTGCCAAATCTTTATTTGAGCTATTATTATTAAACCGATATAGAGAGACAAAAGATGTTATTTAATTCAACTTGATTTATATATGATTACCTAATTTAGCCACATGTAATTTGCATGCTCATTAATATACTTATATATTTTGTTCTTAAGGATCCTCGCTAGTGAATCGGAAATGTAATATTGGTTGCATAGCACATAATTTAATAAGCCATGCATGTCCGAGTACCTATTACACATAGGGAATATATAATAAATATTTGAAATAATAACTCAATATCTAAGCTAATAACAATTCATTTATGGTCAAATATTTACACATTTGTAATCGTGGGAATGATTTTTGCCAGAATAGCATTCATTGTAATGTAGGTTGCCTAATTTTAATTTATTTTATATACATTTAAAACAAAGAATAGTTGAACGAAAAATAAGTGCAGAACGGGGTAGCTTTTTACTCACTTTTTAACGCGTTTTAAATATTTTGACATGTTAATTCATTTTCTTTAATCAGATATTTTTCTTCTAAGTTTGATTATTCAGCGGGGTAGATTACTAAATTCTTCATAAGTTGACGATGAAAGGTTTTCTCCAAATTTAAAATCAACAAAAATATCTTGCAACAAAAATCTGCTATTTTTCAACTATTCACAGATCCACGATCGAGGAGCCTTTCGGGTGTTTAATGCCCCAGACAAAATGCACTACACCCTATTTATTGATATATTCATTTTGCAGGAATACTTAACCTAAAGTAATTTCCAAAGAAGTACTTTCTTTAGAAATTTCTTTAGGTTTAGTAGTTGATGCAATACTTATTTCTTTATACTAGGTATAAGAAAGTAAAACCTTGAGACATTTTATTACAATATCATGCAAGAGCTTCAACTCAAAAATGGAACAGAAATTCCGCACAATTTCATAAAAAATAATGTTTAAAACGATCTGCTTTTAACGCATGTGGGTTTTCATTGGCTGAAACATGGTTCTTATGAAAGTTCTTTACAGTATTTCTTGAGAATTGTCGTTTATCGAAAATCAACAGTGTTTGAAATTTATAATTAAATTAACACCGTTTGTCTATTTATAAAAAAGACACATGCTATAATTTTATTTAGCCTGATTAACAATATAAGTCGTCAAACAGAGTTAGATTGTAAAATTTATATCTAATATAGATATTTACTTCCTATATTTTAATAGTATAATTGTTTACTCCAACAGTAGCAGTTTGAATATTTCTATCCTCAGGGGCGCTTAAATGTTATTAAGTCACTTCCACTATTAACAAATTGTAAACACATGGTATCTATAGCAATGATCAGTGAAGAGTTCAAGATTATATAATTTTAAGTAAGTAACAATTCTTTTGTGTACGTTTCTTATAGCATCAATACCAATTGGAATATTAAGATAAAAACCATTTCAATTGCAGCAAGAACAGTTCATGTGTAACATGACTGGGGCGAAGATAATAATATTTTATAAGTATGAAAATTATTTAGAAGAAGAAGTCTAATTTTTCATATGTTGTTGGGTGTGTTTAGAAAAGCTTAACTTGAAGTATGCGCATTTTCCACCATCTTAAAAAAAGCGGTGAATTTTAGTTTTTGTTTTAACTCAGTTACTCGCCAAGATACAGAATTTGCCATTTTTATTCCTATTCCGACGCTGTATAATTTAGATCCTATGAATTTTTCATTTATTAATGTTAGCTGTTGAGATATCGAACGAAATAACCAAAAATTTAGAAATTCAAACTGTTTTATCTCATTTTTTCCGCGATACTTATGGAAGAAAGGACTATTATCTAACTTGCAGAGCATTCTCATACGAAAAAATTGGTGTTTTTGGTTTTTCTCTCAGGTGATAATTGCACGTTTTCTCGCCGTAAGTTCGGCAAGTCCCTGCGAAGTTGTGATTTATCTCGCGCGGTTGTACAGGTACGTTTCTATTGCTCACATATAAGTAATTTATTGTTGTGTATCTGTCTTCCTTTTTTCGATGGTCCTGGTTCGCAGTCCCTCTGTTCAGGATACTTCGTCGAAGGTTGCAAATAATCCTCAGAGTCTAATACGCTGTCACAGAGAAGGGCGCCGACATTGACAACGTTTTTGCATCTGTGCTCACTGCAATTTAGGCAAATAATATGACACACAGCTTCTTTGCACCCACATGCAGCTCCGCATCTTTCCCTGCATTTGCACGGCGTAAACTTCAAAACCTCGGGTGGCGCGGGTCAGCTGTGTTTATAATCAGCTCCAGTCCATGGTCTGTTCCTCGCCAACCCCAATCCTACGGATCTACGGAAGATATGTTGTCGTGCTGGGCTTTTCGCTGGTGAAAGTGGCGAGAGGTTTAAGCTATTTATAGTGACAGATGTGAGTAGCGCTGTTATTGTAAAATATTTATGGTTTCACTCTGCTTCGCACCGCCATATAGGGTGATGAGGAATTGTTCTTCTATGTACATCAAAACCTCCTGACCGACGTTTCCTTGTTCGATTAATTCCATCGATGATAGCAGTTCCGTATGCCTTTCTAGGGTGTTGATATATTTTGATTTGTCAATATTGAAAAGAGATCATCTTTTATCGCAACCGTTAAAAACATGAAGGAAGAGTACCTATGTTGTCGAGAACGGACTTATCACGTTTATACTAGCTCAAGAGTGTAGCGTTAATGGTGAATTTTATTTTTGCTGGTTTTCTAAAGCATTTTCCTGTGCCACTCTATTGAGTAAAATCAAAAGATAGATGTCCTCGCCGACGATTTTAACCAAATCATAATTTGTAGCTTTTTCAAGTGCCGTGGAGTATTTGCTAATTGTTTATTTGACATTGATTTCGACTTTTGGAAAATGAAGGCGAAGCCTTTGTACAAAGTTATCTTTATTTATGTTCCTTGCAAAACTTTTTCTTGGCCAACTTCAGATTGTTCGGGTACTCCCAGTTCTGCCATTTCTATTGGGTGGATCCATTCCTTCGGCCAGAAGTATAGGACTCTATTCTACGCTTCCCGGTTTCTATAGCACGCACCGTAAACATTCACTGTATTAACACTTTGTAAAATGTTCGTCATGTCATATTTTAATGGTCGCCGCTGAAAGATCTTGAACAGCTTTCTTCTTGGTCTTGCATATCTTCAGTCATAGGTTTTTTGCAAATAAAACAATCACGAGGTCTCGTACTCTTAATCAGCAGTTTTCAAAACGACTGACGGAAATGCTACGATACGGCAGATGTTTCACTACAAGCAATATAATAGGGTCAATTATACCTGACCCTCTCGCAATCCAACGAATGAGCAGTTAGAGCCTAATATGAGCTACGCTACCGGCGACCTTGCGGTGTGCGAAACTCGTAATTATCACCACAGAAAAAAAATCGAATTATCGTTGTCTCTATTTTTCTATTTGTCCGACAGCTCAACAACTAACAATAATACATAAAAAGTTCATATGAAATTGTAGAGCCCGTCGAAGGGGAAATTAAAAGTGACAAAACAATAGTACTGTAGCTTGACGGGGAACTGAGTTATAGCAAATACAAAATTTTACCCCTTTTTTCAATAGATGAAAAAATGCACATAGGAAATCTTGGTAGAAAATTTCAAGTAAAGCTTTTCTAAGCATTCCCTACAACATATAAGAAAATTAGACTTCTCGGTTCACTTTTCTTTCTTTACCTTATTTTTCGACAGCATGACTGGACTACTATTTAAAAACCATTGTAACCAACACAAAAAGCATAGTTTCTGAAGCTTTCATTTTAATATATTATTTCAATATCTGGGCTAACCTTGTGTGACATATAATACCCGTTTTTCCTTACAGGTTAATTGTTAAAGATATAAAAACATACCTCTCAAAATTTCTTCGTTTCGGTAGACCTATTGCAGTACACTATAGTTATACTTAGTTGGCATTAATAATTTTAAAAACATCGAAACTTGTCACTTCCTTTATCATCGAAACAAAGCGTTTTTCCAAAAATCACTCGAGTAGTAGTAATCTTAATATATCCAACGTTAATAATTCAAATAATGATTATTGTAAAGAAGTTTAACCTATAATGTCGTACATTTTGATGACTCACGAAATATAAGTAACGTTTAAATACTGATAAAAATCCTTTTTAACGTTGAATTAATGTTGTTATAGAAACACATAGGTACATCTGTCTGCTATGAAATATAAATAAATAATAAAATCATAGACAAATGCAGAAACTGTCCATAAATTCCAAAGAATTACCCAACAATAAAATTGCAAAGTTAACGGAATGGGTTGCTAAATAGCCAGTAAATAAATATTTTATGCATAAACTAAAGTAACTGATTTTACATGTCCTTAGACAAACGGCAAGACTCTAATACGGGAGAGTTCTTAATAAATAATAATAAATTTCAACAAGACTTTGGTCCGACAGTAGTAGAACCACACAAAACGTCCGATCAATGGCGTCGCCACAAGGTAGCAAAATTTTCAATATAATCCTTAATTATTTCTCCTCATCAAGGTAATCAGGAAAAGGAAGTATAAATAAGACACTAAGAAGGAAACGACAAATAAAATTTAAGTAAAACTAGAGGATCCATAAAGATTAATTACAACAAGAGCTTACCCAAAAGCAGGTCAACAGTATTCTACTGATTAAAGATCCGGAATCACATTCGTAATTTTCTACCAACTAAGAATAGGCCAAAATACTTATGCCCCTGAGTCAAGAAATAACCTCTCGGCATGGGTTTGACGTCTTTACAACGGTACCTAACAGAGACTCAACAACACGTGAAGTATAGCGCCGTCTACTCAGCTGCACATACATGCATGCGTGCAGATGCTTCGCGCCAAACTGAGATATCTGATAATAAAAAATACGGAAAATAAATAATTGGAATTTAAGGAAAGCACGAAAATTAAAATTAGTGAAATAAACTTAAGAACAAAGGCCGAGCAATAAAACAATTAGATAAGATACAATGCAGAAACCTGCAATATGTTGCTAAGAACAAGTAAAAGATAACACCACAAGATGGCGAGTACAGGTCAAACAACGGTAAATAAATAATGATAACTCACGTATATAATTCGTAATTCTAAACAAGATCAAGATCAATCAAAATTATAATTTTAAAGTAACATAGAAGGACCTACAAAAAACAAATAACGAGACATTCTGCTCTAAAAATAACAAAGCGAAATTAAAAATGTAACACCGGCCACACAATTTCTGAGAGTATTGAAAGTAAATGCTTCGTACTGAAAATTCTAAAAAAAACTAAGTATTTTGAAAAACTTATTATTTATTTAGTTCCATTAGTTATGCAATTTGCTGTAATACAATGCCGTTCGCTTTGTGATTTAAACAAGTCTAGTCTTTCTATTGTAGAAAAATGATCAATATACATTGTTCAATTCCCAGTTCAAACGGAGAAGAGTTATTTGAAGGAATATAGGTTACCTACTTTTTATGACTTGTTCAAAAATACAAGAGTGAACTTCAAACAAATGACATGGTACATAATATTAACAGACAAGAATTTTCTACCGGCAAAACGAGAAACGTCTTTTCCAAAGTAGTATAAGCAACACAGATGCTTACCTTTTCAATAAGGTTTTAACGAGGTACCAGAAATTCCAATATAATAAATATTCAATTACTAAGAAAAATAAAAATTGTTATATGTATAACATTACAATTAAGAAAATGTTTTTGACAATTGTATGCATTATATATTTTGTACACTTAAGGCATCTTAGTTTGCAATAAAAATATAATTCTTTTATTAGGAAATCATCGTGTCATTCAGTCTCATAAATTGCTCCCATTGGCATTGTGTTGGATTTATGAGACTCAGTAAGTATAATAAAATGGGTATTTTGTAAATGGTTTTAATATCTTTTTGTTTTTTGAGAATATAAATATCTCTCTTCCCAAATATTTTTAGTAGAAAAACACGAGTTCGATGTACCGCTTCCAAGTGATAAATTGCTTTAAAAAACATTGGCATTCTTAATAATAGTTTCAAATCCATTAATCTTCTCGAAATTTCATTTCCTATCACACGATTTATAAGTGATTGAACACAACCCAAGAAGAATTATACAAAAGCGAAGTGTTAAGTAGCTTAATTTTTCAATTAAAACTATGGACTATAAAGTAAAACAATCTTATGCCTGCAGAAAATTAATTTAATTAAAAAAATAAAACTAATCCAAACCTAGATTTTTCTATTAATAGAATTTTGCATGGTATAATATAAAAGCAATAATTAAAAGCAATCGCAAAGCTTGCGCAACTTGAGTAGTTCATTCTTTATTGCTAGATGTGATTATTATTATACAGGCTGAACCAATCAAACCCCGCAATAGCATATAGGTAGAGCTGATTAATGTGAAATATGAAAATGTAAGATGAAATAGCATCATAAAATTATTAAAAGCCAAGTTGTTATACAAATATTATCTAAAACCTAGAACAGAAGAGCTTTTCTATAACTGCAAAGAACACAGAGAACAAAATTAAAATTTTCCATGCCTCATATCATTTAACGTACTTAGATTGGCATGAATGGAATAAATATAAGTATTTGTGCGTGGTTAACAAATAAAAAGTTATGTAAAGGAAGACACTTGGAAGTAAAATATTATATAAAAAACTATACTTCCAAAATTATGTTGGCATATAGTATCGAGCGAGAGTTTTTTGCAATATTTAAAACACCATGCATACTTACACGCACTTATAAATAAATTTTAATTTTACTGCACGAATTATGGATTATGTTTGAAATGAGGTTAGGAAACTACGATATTTTAAAACTAATTAAAAGAATTGGTCTTAAAAAATGGTGAAAACTGAATACAGAATAGTAGGTAACTTTATGTATCTTGCTTTCTCAGAAAATAAAAATATCTGATTATCGTGAGATGAGTTATACTAATTATTACATGCGTGCTAGTATTTCCCCATCATCTACAAATAATTCAGGATCTACTGCCATTGATATCGTTTCTCCATATTTTTAATATTCTCTTTGTTTTCAAATTTACAACAACCAGGTAATCTTTTTTTTGCATTTTGTTTAACACTCATTTTATTTTTAAAATAATTATTCTGTAATAATCTAATAATTTTAATCTTGTATCATAGCTTTTACATTTTTAAACCAATTCTAGTTTAGTATGTAAAAGCGGTACTTTTTTTGCCTGTTAAAACATGAGGTACATGAGGTATATCCCTTGTCATAGTAATAATTCATGTTTTGAAGGCCAGGTTTCAATAAATTAATTATGAATATTTAGCTTGACAATATCATTCACATAAATAGCAATAATATCTGCATAAACATTATTATTTTAAAAAGCCGTCAAATAACTTTTAAATGTCATAATATCTACTGGTATTGCAGTTGTTGCACATGGAATTAGAGCTTACTGCATTACCTAGAATTAGTGTTTACTAAAGCACCTTTATTTTCGAAGTGCAGATTATTTATTTTATATTTGTGCTGTCTTGAGCTGAATATCGTACCGAAGCTGTTGGCTGGATCTTCAGGAGTTAAGAGTTATCCGTTTCTTTTATCATCTACCTGAACCTAAGTGTCGGAGGCTTGTCAGTTCCCCAGCGACCAGGTATACGCATTTATCTACCCTTCAGTTGCACCGGCCACCGGCAATAAAAGTGATGTCCCAAAATTTATATTAATTTAATTTATTACAAAACTTCATATAATAATTATAACGGTACTTAATTCACAAAATTGAAATCAAATTATAGAAAACAGGTAAATAATTCCTTTATCCTCATGAAATTGACACATTCCATGCTAAGCATGCACCTACATATATAAATTAAAAATTCATACATGCATGCATAAAATGGATGCACAATCTGCCATGGAGTCGGCATTACAGCAACCAACGCACAGACACGTGTTTGTGTCTACTATGTCTTCGTCAGTGTGCGACGTGCTTGCTGCAATGCTCAATGGCTAATTGTGGCGAGTTTTCTGACACTAACAAATAATTTTAAAAAGATTGTTTATAAAGGGCAGGAATACTAAATGTTATGCCATTCTATTAGTTCTGATAATTTGCATTCATGTAAGTAATAAGAATTTTCAACGTACTGGGAAGTATACAAATACTAAGAGGGAAGTATTTGGCAACTGAACGACCGCTTTAATACCCTGCCTGACTATATTTTACCCTGGAATATGCTTCCCGGCGCAACTGACTCACGTCGTAAGGGCTAAGCTAGTCTTTTTCATAATACTATAAATATATTGCAGATTAAAGGTAACTGCATTTTAGACGAATAATTATCCTGTATTAATATATATTGTTAGGGGGCAGACATACGGCCTGACCTAATTATACCTTAATTTATGTTCTCTTTTGTCTGTTATTAATATTATTTAATCATTTAGATATTTAGTTTAAAGGTAGTTTTCAAAATAATTATTGGAGTTGTGTATAGATCGATGTAAGTTGAGTCGTTTTATCAAACTCTTTCATAGATTTCTTGAAAATTTGGTTTTTAAATATATTTAATATAACTGTGCATCATATATATATATATATATATATATATATATATATATATATATATATATATTCGTATGAAACTACATGACAAGTACAAGAAAAGAAACATATATAAATTATATTACAAAAGTAGAAATATATATTTTTCTATATATTTAATTACATGCCTGCAATGGTTAGACTTACAGAGTCTTGAGGGCTTTTGCCGTAATGTTTCATTAGGAGTCTTCTATATGACATTAACCCTCGGGGTCAAATACGCTGTAGAGGATTATTTTTGTTATTTTGTTTTTTTTATTATTACTAAAAAAAATTGATTCAAAATTTAAGACTCCTTCAGAAGTTTTTCTGTTGAATATAATAGGGAACACTTATTGCATTGCAAAAATCTTGTTTTTGTTTGACTTTAAGTTAATATTTCACATTCAGTACTGCTTACGACTCTGTGGTTGCATTATTTTAATAAATTGTGATTGTATTTTCACATAATTGAAAAAAAATTTCCTTAATGTTGGCGTTTGTCTCCTTGCTATTCTGTACATCCACTTGATAGAATTTTCATATAATTGAAAGAATTTGTCTTTAATTTTGACGTTTATCTCGTTGCCATTCTCTACATCCACTTTGACTACCAGCATTACACCTACGGTCTTATACCCGTTTTATTTCGATGGGCTTTAACATATGAGTGACGCCCTATTAAATTTAACATCTTTTTCAACTTCGACCATCTCTTTCTTAGCCGGTGGCAGCCCAAATGAAAAGTTTACTCACAGGTAAGTAGGATTAGATTTTTGTAACAATTTGTGGTTTCGCTAAGAATAAACTGTTTTGATTTCGCAACCCAGCGCCTATAGATACACTGCCACCTATGTCCTTGCATTGTATAACATTTATTCAAATCGCACATAATATATTATCGCATGCACATTTCATAATTGTTATAATAAATATCAATGGCTTGTAATCAATAATAAACTCGATCATCAACATTATTTCTATTGAAAAATATATGATTCCTATACATATACAAAAAGGTATAGGGCTTGGGAGCAATAAGAGGTATTTTACTTTTTGTAATTTTCCCTATTTCAGTCAAAAGCTGGATAATTCACTTTTCAATAAAATCACTGAATTGTGCTACAAATGTCAATTGGATGTATTTATGGTTTATGGAATCGCTGGCTTTCCATAAAGACCGAATATCTTGAAACGGGAGGAAACACTAACGAAATGCCAGGTAGTAATAGACAACACGTACGTATGCAACCAGAACGTTAATAGGTACAGGATATAAGACCAAAGTCAATTGTGAATATAAAATCTAGGACTACTATCTCACCCAGATTCTCACAAATTCAGAAATTTTTGTTGCGTACACTGAAGAATATGAAAATTAGAGGAAATGGAAAATGTGCACTGCTGGAGACGTTGTGTGATACACGGAGATTGTTTGTAACAAGTGAAAGCATTGTAGAGGTGAATTAGAGGATCACCTGAAAAATAGGGTTGATAGAAACTACAAATCCTACAATAAGAATACTGCTGAGTGATACGAATATGTGGATTGAAGTGAAAGGTTTTTAAAGTATTACAAATTATAAGAAGCCATAGCAGTAGTGTACCTGTGCTCCAACACAATGCGCGATACAGATGATCGGAGGAGATTTGAAAATATTTTACTGACTTGAAAAATATCAACTTGTAATCCAACACAACTTAATCACCAACATGGTGTGCATGGAGAATTTACTCCTCGTCAAAAGAAACTCTGGGGCTATAGTATATAGCACATTCTTTTAAAATTTTAAAGCGCATATACATACTTCTTCACATATATCAGGACACATCTTTAAATCTTTCCTGAGTAAATTGGTTTGGGCACATTTCAATATTATTTTAAAAAAAGATATTAAAAGGACGCGATTAACAATAATGTTTAGATTTTAAGTTTATATTGTTATTAGAATATGTAGTTTGCGCTGCAATTGCAGCTATAAGGGCCGGTGACCTGTGTATGTATCTAATTAATTCGCGACATGCATATACAATTAGGTATAACGAGGCTATTTATTTAATCTACTCAATATGTATTCGTATGTGTACGCAGATATGATGGTATCTAATAATTAACCCAATTACAATAAAGAAAAACATCAATACTAATCATGTATTATAGGCTAAGTAAACAATGAAATTAGATACATTGGTATTAAGTTATATACAATTTAACATGATTTACTTAAATTCGAAAACTATCATCACTATTGCGACAATTAACCCACTGATTGTTCCTAAATACAAATATATCTTGTAACATTTTGATTCAGCTTTCTTTATTCTACATCCTATTTTCTGTGTAAATCTACAAATCCACCAATGCAATGTATATTAAAAGCATACTTTGGGTATGCTTTCAGTAATATCATGGTTATAGTTGTCAATTTAATCAGAGGTTATAATTATAATTTGTATTTATCTCTCATTTCCCAACTTATAATATAGACATTTTGATTTAGCGCATGCGCAGTATAGACAATGTCACTGAATTACATAACTATGGATTTGTGGAGCAATGAATTTTTACTAGAAATGTTAGGGTTCTTTAATTTGCCCTAAAATTTCTAGTAAAAATTCAGTACATTATTCTACCCTTACGTATATTGATAAACCTTCAGACAAGAACAGCAAATTAATTAAAAAAGCCACTAATGGTAAAATAGCTTACAAAACTAAAAACACTTTAGAATGTTTTTTAAAAAACAATAAGGACAAAACAGACAAAGAATCAAACTCGGGGGTATATAAGTTAACTTGTGATTGTAATATGTCTTATATTGGCCAAACTGGAAGATCCTTTGCCCAGAGAGTGCCCGAACATAATAGAAGTTGCCGGGATAAAAAAGATGACTTACATTTGCGAACCATTGTTTAGAATATAAACGTACTTTAAATAATAATTTTGAAATGCTTCATATCCAAGATAAAAGTAAAAAACTTGATCTCCTAGAATAATTGGAAATTTCTAGAATTATAAAATTAGGGTTAGCGTTAAATGATCAAACCAACTTATGTCACTCCCCACTTTTGTCCTTAAATTTGTAATGTTTGTCTAGTATATAATTTCTCGCACTAATGTAAATTCTTCATTGTTCATCCACCTGATGAAGTCGCTGTGCGATGAAACAACGATATAGTGGTTTATTATTATTAAAATTTTGAAACTTTAAAATCAGTTTTTTTATTTTTATTATTATTTGTCATGGAGTTTCAACAAGTGTGTCCCTCTTCAATTAATTATTTATCACAAGTAAACATATATAGATTTATACGTACGTATATGCACATATGTACGAGTTGGGATACACAGCATACACTTAAGTGTCATTACTAACAGCGAACGCACAGACACGTGTTTCGGCTTTTAAGGCATCTTCAGTGTACGTGGTGCTATTGGCAATGATTCACAACTAAAATTGTATCTTATGTCAGTTGGACCGCAAACTGCCCGTGAGAATATCTCAGCGACATCTGCCATCCAAGCGCGACACCCAACACGAAAGTTTCATCTTGCACACTGTGCTAAAGACAACATCTGTATGCTAAATGTGTATCTCCGCATATTAAGGCCAATAGGTGGTACCACCATATCACAAGAGGAAAAATATTGGATCAGTATTTTTTATAATATTTTAACACTCTTTCGTATTTCCATTAAATTTGTAGCCCTATATGAGACAGCAATTTCTCTAATTTTAAATGTCAACACTGAAAACCAGGTTTGTATAAACGGATCAATGATACATACTGATGAAAAACCCGTAAGCAGTTCTCAAATTTTGAAAGATTAATTATTAGACCGAAATTGTTTCGTCAGGCCGTTAGCTTTTTGAACTTGTTTCTAATTTAATAAAATAATGAGAATTTTCTTCTATAAAAATGTTTAACTGCACAACAATAGAAAATTATTTTGAATGACAACAATGCCTATCCGACCTCCATTCAAAACTTCTGAAAGCAAAGACAAATTTTACAAAATACGTTACACAATAACTAAAAAGTTTGTAGAGACTAATTAGTAACATTAATTAAACTACACAGTTTAGTTCTAGCTTTAGTTTATTATTCGCTCAGATCACGAGCTTCTTTCGACATACTTGTCACGTCATACCTAGCGGTTTACTTCACAAAGAAATCTATTGATAAATGTTTCTACTGACGCCGACTTTATTACCGAGATAGTTTAGTTCCTTGCAATGTAAGGGTTACAAACCTGTCGTTTTATGTCAATAAAACTGACAATGATTAATTGAACCGGCGTTACCACCCTTTTACTCTATGTCATCATTTATGCTTTCAAATCTGTCGAAGTGTCGTTGAATATCTTAAATTGAATAACATCATAAATATAAGTTACTGGGTTCCTTGTGTTTAATGTATCCTGATAACCTCACGTGACGCATTTCTCGATAAAAAATGTACGGCCCGTACAAAAAATATATAATTTTTTGTCGGGAAGAGACAAAGGCCTCGCACAATGGTGGTCGATGCGTAAAGAAAATATCACTGGCAGTCTTCCGTTCATTCGAAAACTCGGCGAATTTAATTAACTAATTTTAAGCGTGTAAGTTGAGAATTGTTTGAGTTCAGTTAAAGGACGCAAGACAAATATTAGAATTCTAAATGTATAGTATGCACTTGGAATTGGATTTACTTTAAATATTTGAAAACATCTAATTGCTTTTTAAAAGTAAGAAGCGTTTCACTGACTTTTTCAAACGAATTAGCGAGCTAAATGAGATTACATTAAAGGATATCCCAAATATATTTCATTAAAATTACATTCACTTTGACAAGTTTATATATAGGGTGTTTCGGAATTGCACGGCACTATTGTAGGTACTTGTTCTCCAACATAAAAGAAACAAAAAAGTCCATATAAACATATGTCGCAAATTAATTTATTACTAAGATATTGGAGCATTAAGATATTTATTTAACAATACAACATCCAAAAGAACTATTTAAAGTGGCCACCGTTTTGTTGAATACAGCATTCAGCACGACAAATTCATTCTTCTTTGGCACTTCGTATAACATCAGGATGATCCTTGATACTTGCTGAGGCTTCCACGATGCGATAACTAAACTACCGATCTAACGGCGTTAGATTGGGAGTTCGGGATTCATCAGAGTTTAGTAATCGCATCGTGGAAGCCGCAGCAATTATCAGGAATCATCCTGATGCTATACGATGTGCTAAAGAAGCATGGATTTGTCGTGCTGAACGCTGCATTCAACAAAACGGTGGCCACCTTAAACAGTTCTTTTGGATGTTGTATAGTTAAATAAATATCTTTATGCTCCAATATCTTATTAATAAATTAATTTCAGACATATGTTTATATGGACCTTTTTGTTTATTTTATGCTGGAGAACAAGTACCTACAATAGTGCCGTGCAATTCCGAAACACCCGGTATATATATATTGAAAAACTGAAAATCTTCTTGGTAGTAGTGGCATACAATGAAATAAAAGTAATAACAATATGACAACTGGTTGTCAATTAGAAAGCAATGACAAATATAAAATGTAAATCAAAATGTATAAATGAAAATGTAATCAATAAGCATAGAACAGTCGGGATTACTTATATAGTCACATCAAAAGGCTTGGGATCTACCACAAACTGTTCAGTCAATGCAAAACTATGTAATGAAAAATTAAGAGTAGAACTGTTGATATTATAACAATATAGAATGTAAAATCAGTCATGTATAAATGTAAATGAAAGCCATAAGCGTTGTTATTTGTATAATTGCATTGACTGAACAGTTTGTGGTAGATTCCAAGCCTTTTGATGTGACTATATAAGTAATCCCGACTGTCCTATGCTTATTGATTACATTTTCATTTATACATTTTGATTTACATTTTATATTTGTCATTGCTTTCTAATTGACAACCAGTTGTCATATTGTTATTACTTTTATTTCATTGTTGCCACTACTACCAAGAAGATTTTCAGTCTTTCAATACATTTGTATATTTGACAAAGAATTGTAATATATTTTATATATATATATATATATATGTATATATATAGTAAACGTGGGATTAATGAGTGTAGCAGTCGGAAGGGCCAAATAAGACAACTCTTTACAGTTTTGGTCGAGCTTTCGATTGATTTATTTAATCTTCTTCTGGACCTGGTACAATTATTCGATTGTTCAAAATGTACATTCTATTCAAAGATTTTGACAATCTAATTAAGTCACAAAGAAGTCAACATTACATTGCATTTCGTTGAATACAGTCAATATGGACGATTCACAACACTTTAAAAATTATTAAAAACAGTCATTAAAAATCATACTTAAAAATAGTCGTTAGTTACATGAAAACAAAATAGACATTTTAAATTAACTTTGAATTATTTGATGGTTAAGTGAGATGATTGATGTAAAACAGCTGATTGATATTTATGTGCATGAGCACATGTTAAAAGCAAAATGAACAGTGATAACGGTCAAACACCCCGAAGGTCATAGTAATGCTTTTAAAATGAAAACTGAAAACTTCAGGAAAATGAATCCCCTCGTACGTGCCCTTGACCGATACCAACTGTCAAATCATACAGTGCATAATGACTCAAAACTGCAAGACAAATCTTATTCTTATGCTTTCAGTAATAAAACAATTAAAATGGAAAGAATATATAAACACGTATTATGTTATGTAAATGGAAACTATGAAAAGAGAAACAGGTAGAAGTAGTTTAGGTCAGTTACTGCGTGTCTGAGGCTATATTATTGTTTTGATGCAATTGTAATAAATAAGAATACATTTTACTAAGATTATTTATATCTGTGTGTCTGTTTAGAGGGTGTTCCTCCCTACTTATATGTACCATTTCCAAAAAAAGGCGTTTCTTTTGGTCATGTTCAACAGTAAGAATTGTAGGATTATCGAAGTCAATGTTATGTTTGGTGCGATTAATATGTTCTGCTACCGTACAGCGATTGCTCTTTGTTGAACTCCTGCAGTCACTCTTATGCGACGTGATCCTTTAAAATCACGGATCACGTCGTTAAAAATACTCTGTGTGATGTGGACATAAAAATAATGACAGATATCTTCAACAAAGGCAACCTTTCTTTAATTTTATATAATATTAAATGATGCAGTTTCATTTAATTAACGTACTAGTAGAAAATTTGACACTTCTTGATCAAAATTAATGTGATTTTTGACTATATTCGTGCATAATTCATGATAATTTTATATTGTGAGGTTTAATAACCTACATAATTTATGGAAAATTGAGATTTAAATCTTTAGTTGTTTAGATAAATACTTGTAGTAACTTTAATTACTTTTAAGCCTGTTCAAATAATACATTATATTTATGATTGACATTTCAGCTATGACGATAATATAATACTCTTTTTTCTACGTTCTATTCTTAAATTTGATCAAATATTATTAGTAAAAATTTAAATACTTAATGTGTTATTCTTGTAGATTTGTATCCTAAATTCCTGAAGATTATGATGATATTTAAAATCTTTTTGATGTTTTCTGGACAAGTAATCTTGATAAATACTTCTTGAATATAACAGCAATCTTAACAGCTTTGGATCTTTTCCGTTACCTCTACAGGAAAATCGCAATCCTTTTAGGAAAATAGTAGCCCTCTTAGAATACAGAATCTCTTCAGGAATATTACAGCCCTCTACAGGAAAATCGTAGTCCTCTTAGGAATACAGGATCTCTTCAGAAATATAACAGCTCTCTATTTTCAAATAAATGGCAGTCCTATTTGGATTTCAAAACCTCTTCAGGTAAATGGAAACCCTCTTGGAAATTCGACACCAAAATTATTTCTTCTGGTAGAAAATCACAATTCTCTGGTCTTCTATTTAAATATGGTAAGTAATATAACTTATTTTTATTATATATTAGCTAATATTTCTAAAAATTTTGCCAATCATTATTATTTTAATTATATGCGTATGAATATTCAATTCTAACACCTTTTCACTATTTTGGATTATAATCGCGTTTATATCGTAAAGAAATTCATTTTTACAACCAACAGAACTACCTCTTTTAAAGATTTTTTTAAAAATCCCTTTATTTATCTATTATCGCCTTGAGGATTCTATATTTTTTCAAATTTGGCCAATGAACATTATACACCAACTTCTCTTAAAGAACATAGATTTTAAATCCTTTTGTGATACTTAAATTCTCCATAAAATTATGTAACCTTATTAATTTAATTCTTTTCATTATTTTATAAACGTTTACATGTTATATAATGTATCAAAAACTATTTCTATACAAATACTTTTCAAATGTCATTCAACTGACAGTTCCAAAATTTGAATTCTACGCGCGAACTTTTATCAAAATAATTAATTCCTCTTTCCAAATTAAGATATTATTTCCTCATCACATCATTAACGTCAATTACATAAGTTTTCACAAAATCATAATACACACCATAATTCAACAATTAATATTTAAATTTCTCCTTTCCAGATTATGTTGGACTACAACGAAAAATGAAACTGAACGACTTTTCCCAAAACAGGAGGTCCATTTATTTAGTGATTACTAAACAAATAATATATTTAATGTAATCAATAAACTTCTTAACTATCAATCCATATAATTTACTTCCACTTTGCAATTACTCAATTTACAGTAAATTAACCAATTATAATGAAACTAATATATAATACTATATTGTTAGAGTATGTCTTCATACTATAACAATATATATATGGAATGGAGAAAAAAATAGAGTATTAATTTTATTAAAAGTGTCCTGATAATTTGCATTTGTAATATTCCACAAAGTACCTCAATACACAGTAAAAGAAAATAAATAAGTAAAAACATGGTATTAACTATACCTTGTCTCAGAACAAGGAGTGATTCAAATATCGCCCCAAAATGGTACATATTTTTAAGGGATCTCGTTTGTTCTTGCTTTAATATGAAAAAGTTGGTATACAATATCCGCCATATTTTAATTGCATAACCAAGCCATAATATATAAATAATCTCTTATATTCTGCTTTAGTTTATTATATTTCATTGTCTTATTAAAGACACGTTTAACCAGGCGAGGAACATTTTTAGTTAGACAGGCAAATCGTTAAAATCACCACCCTTACAGCGTCAACTATTGGTACACTTAAGACGACGAAAACCAGTCTCAAAATGTCCTGATAATTTGCAGTTGTAATATTCCACAAAGTACCTCAATACACTGTAAAAGAAAATAAATATTGTAACGAAACCAGTCGACATTAAAAAGAAAGGCAAATATTCGGCGCGACTGGTAAACAAGTCTTAAAGCAATAAATCATCCATTTTATATGTACTGCGAAGAGACGGAATGACTGCGAAGAGACAGAATGTCTGCGTATATTCTACAAACATCGAGAAGAACACTAGCGTTTTTCTGGTGTGTTCCAGATGTTTCGTACGCGTATATAAAGGCAGTTGAACCGATGGATGAGTAATTCCGGAATAAGAAGTAATACATTCAATAGTCTCGTACGGAACAATAAAGATAAATATAATAAATAGTTCCTTGAGTGGTAGTCGAAGAGTAGACATAAATATTAGTAATAGAAATAAATACCTGTGTTAATTTAAATCGTAGTAGTTTAAGTGTGATACATTAGTTTTATATTTTTATATTGTAATTAATTTTACAGACTGTTTTAAATAAATAAATTGCTCGAGTTGTTTATTGCGAACTTCGAAAACGTTACAATATGTAAAAACACGGTATTAACTATACCTTGTCTCAGAATAAGGAGTGATTCAATTATCGCGCCAAAATGGTATATGTTTTTAAGGGATCTCGTTTGTTCTTGCTTTAATATGAAAAAGTTAGTATCCAATATCCACCTTATTTTAATTGCATAACCAAGCCATAATATGTAAATAGTCTCTTATATTCTTGCTTTAGTTTATTATACTTCATTGTGTTATTAAATGCACGTTTAAGCAGGCCATGAACATTTTTAGTTAGACAGACAAATCGTTAAAATCACCATCCTTTCAGCATCAACGATTGGTACACTTAAGACGACGAAAACTAGTATCAAAAATGTACATAATGTTAACGGTACAAACTTCAAACAATGGGAACAACAGCAATTATAATGAAAATGGTCATAAATACTATACGGTACACAATGTCCGGTCTTTTTTTATAGTTTAATCTCTTCGAAGATATAAAACGACTAACAAATAAATGGTGACCTTTTTGAAGAATGACTTGAACAAGTATTATATAAATTGCCAGATAATGTGCTAATTGTATCATTGACGTAGAGTGGAAAGGCTACCTACTTAGAAGACAGAATGTGGAATGGCTTAATAGTTAATACTGTGTGCACACATCGTTTTCATATTGAAAATAACATTTAATGCTCTCTTACATATTTCTCCTTGCATATATCGTTTCCATATCATTGCTAATTGTTTCCTAAATTTTCAAGCTATGTGTACTAACTAGGTTTAGATTGTTAGAGACAGGGACTATATCATAATAGTAAGTCAGTCATAATATAGTACATATGATAAAAAAGTTTAAAACTATGACTGCAACGCTACCTGGAAAGGATCTGTATAAATGCTCAAGCTCTGGACAAAAAGATAAAATCAGGTGATCGAGTGATTTGCCAAAAAATCACCTACAACATCAAAACAAACACTTTACAACATAAAGGATCCCTACTTCATTTTACCTTTTGAACTATTAGAAATGTAAGCAAAATTGTTATTCCTGAATTCCTAAAACTACATCACAACTTAATTTTCTACAACACTTTTTTAATTTTATTTCATTCCATTTCATTATTTTAATATCATTGATATTAATTATTGAAAGTTAATTGCAGAAATGCCAGAACATGCGAAAATCGTAGTACAAAATTATCAGATCAAAGTAAAACAGCAATTTAAATACCTAGACGCAAGAGTTGAGCAGAGCGGCGAAATCGACATGGAAATAGCCCACAGAATCAGTAAAGCAGCGAGATCATACAAAAAAGGCTCAATTTAAACAATGCCAAGACAGTTGCGTAAAAGAGAAAAAGAAAAAAAACATCGCCTCGATACCACTTGTAGAAGAGGCTCGGGATAAGTAAGTATTATAAAGTTAATGTTTAAGTGTTATTTTAGAGTTTATTTCAATAAAATTTAAGAAGACATTCTTCTTGGGTTTATTATCCTACTACTAGATGGCGTTACACAAATGATATTATTATGCAATTAGCAGAGTCAATTTCAACAACATAAATCAAAGTTATGTCATTACCATGATGGGGCGCAGTGTTAGTGAGATACAGCTTTCCATAGTTGTCGCCTAAGTATTTTTCCAATATTATGTATCGGGTGTTCAGAAAAATTCGAAGCCAAGTAGGTGTTGACCAAAACATCGTATGTCTTAACTTAAATCAAAACATCATCATTTTATCATTTTTCATACAAGTGAAAAGGAAAAATGTTACGTTTTATCCTTTCCAACAGTTTTCAGTCAAATAGATTCGAACCGAAAAAATTAATGAGACCAGATCAGATATTCAATAAATTGAGAAACTAAAACAAGAAGTAAGAATATATTCAACAAATGATAAAAAAATCGGCATTACCATTTCTAACTGGTTTCACATTTGAAAAATTAATAATGAATTATTCGAAATTGACTAAATTTTTACTACGATTGACACATGGTTCGTCCTTTAAGCAAAAGTTTTAATTTCACTCGTTTCCAATTACCTCCGTTTTATTTAAATTGCTGTATCATATATTATTAGCAGAGATGTATCACGTCCTGCACATCAAGAGATAAGGTAACACATTAGGTCATTAACACGTTGACTGCCAACTACGAGATAACTCGTAGATTGCGTTCTTTGCTAGGGCGCCGACTACAAGTTATCTCGTACTGTGTTTACTTGCTATATTCGTGCAGCTACGATTGAATTCGTAGTATATCAGTGCTAATATAGATAGATGGCTTCTGGGAAGAGAACAAAAAATTAATGCTGGCTTACATGAACAGAAAATATAATTATAAAAGATTTATTCAAAATCAAGAAGTAAAAGAATATTTTTATTGTTTGTGAAACTTTTTAAAACAATCTTCCACACAAGGGGCCGAACAAAAATAACGCGTTTCTCGACGTTTTGACATGGCTTTGTCGGACGCTGTTTTTTTCCCGGTAGGTGACAGACTCTCTAAATAGTGAAGGTCTTGCAATCAAATTTTTTTCAAAACTGATTGAATCTCTTCTCCAATCAACGCGACGACGAATTCTTCTCTAAACTTTATGAGTTTCATTTTAGAAGAAGTTACTTTTTCAAACAATTTTGTGCGCATTGTGTATATATATCTCTATAATATGTAGTGAAAGCTTTTTGGGCCATCTAATAGTCTTTCTTAGAGATGTGTAGTACGACAGCATTTGATCTGATCGGTCAATGCCAGGCATTCCTTTATTGTAATCTCGAATTATATTCGGTTTCATAGAAAGTTTTCCATTGCGATTGGACACCTCTACCATTTCCACAACATGCATGTTTGAAATGGTAAGAACATCTTGTTTGTGTTTCCATTTGCATACAGTAACAGGACCATTTTGCTGCCAAATACCCTCCCCTTTTTTCAGTTTACGACTTACTACATCTCTGAGGTTTCCCTTTCTGTTATTTCGTAGGGTTCCACACACATAAGTTTTTCGTGTATTTAGCAGTTTCGTAAGAGAAACAGAATTATAAAAATTATCCATGTAAACTGTATATCCCTTATCGAGATAGTCCTCAAGTAAATGAAACACAAGATCAGTAGTGTGACCTAAATTATGGTCTGTTTCCTCAGAATTTCCGCTGCAAATCTTTATTTTCATTACAAGACCGTCGGACTCACATAGTTCATACAGTTTGATACCGTATTTGTGTTTTTTATTTTTTATGTACTGGCGGAAATGCAATCTTCCACGCCACAGTATCATGGATTCGTCAATACAAATATTTTTATCTGGTGCATAGTTTCCACGCATAATATTATTGAAATCATTTAGTATTGGTCTCACCTTGTATAATCTGTCGGCAGATGGTATTGAGTTATCAACCAAATCAAAATAACGAAGTAACAACTGGAATCGATTTCGACTCATATTTAAGCACTAAAACTTTACACTGTATAGCTTGGTTGTGCTTCAGTAATGTTTAATTGATGGAAAAGAACAAGGGCCCGTTTGTAACAAAAGTCCAATAAAAACTTTCATCTCTGCAGCACTGACGTCTGTCCACTTTGATACCCTGTTAGATTTTTTATTGCTTTGCGTTTTGCAATTTCTTGCGCAACATATAAATTCGTTTGTTCGACCAGTAATGCAAGAAACTCTTCCGAAAAAAATGAGTCCACCAGCGTTTGCACTGTAAAATTTGACGTATCCAATTTCACACCAACATTTTCTTGGAAAATAAATAATTCAAAAGTTTGTTGAATTTCAGTCCACAAATTATCATCGCATTTGATGTTGTTGCTTGGGAGTCGTCGTCATTATCATCAGGTTCGGCAACAACTTCAGGTTCGGAGACGATTTCATCGTCACTATCACTTGAATTTTTAGAAGGTTCATAATCGCTACTGTCGTTACCATCCTCGCCAAAAATCTCGTCAAATTCTGAATCACTTAGATTAGCGTAGTATTCAAGTTCATTTTCAGTCAGTGGTCTTTTCTTATCCATAATGGGTTCTTGATAATTTAATTATAAAGATAATTATAAAACAACACACTCAAGAAAGACGTAAATGTGATGCACTCGACAATATCTAAGATACTACTGACGAATATGGACGCATATCTCTGATTCAGCTTTAGCGAAGCGACAGGTCTAATCGTGTCTGTGTACGAATTAACTCGTAGTTGACTTCCGCGAAGAGATTTCTGTTACATAAGCCAACTACGAGATAATTCATAAGACCTTTTTTTTAAAAAAAAAATACATTTTCTATGCTTTTTGATGATAACTAGATATGTACTATAATTAGAGTTTTTAATAATATAATATGATTAAATGAAATTGGCTTTTTAGACCGGAATTCTGAAAATTGCCGTGGCAGTCAACGTGTTAATGAGTATATTGTGGACAATACATATCAAAAACAAAAAATATGCAGTTGAAACCTTATGGCTTGCTTAAGATGGCAGATGGACGGAGAAGTTCTCCGCCCCCTGCTCTTACACAAAAATCTTAATATTAAGAGAATATTTACATATAACAAGTCTTTCATATTCTTTCTTATAGGTAGAATATCAGTAATAAATTTAGTTATAACTGTTGTTGTGTTTCTACAGAAAGCTGTTTTACGAAAGCAAGTAATATTTTATAGACAGCGAAATGAGGTTTAGGGGTCTGGATGACGTGTTGCGGGCGAATAGACACAAGTGGAGATTGGAAATCGGAAGACGACGGACGTTGTAAAACCGAGTTATAAAAAAAAAAAGTAATATTTAATATTTATTAAATGTTTCAATAATTTTCGATATGATTAACGATTACTGTTCAAATTATTGGGAACATAATTAGAAGAAAGGTGAACAACAAAGTGAAAAGTAGGATATAAAATTAATCACGTGTATTTCTTGTGTTGTAACTTACATGCATTTTATAAGTAATGGCACTTTTGTTTCATTTTAGTATATAAACCTAAATAAATATTTGAATTAACACAGATTTTTTCAAGATAATGAAATAAAGAATGAGGTGTGGCCACCACACGACTTTCTTATACGTATGAGCGTTGCAAATCATACAATTTTAAAAATTATTTTATACAAAAATTATTCAAAATCCTATTCTATGTATTTCCAGTCTCTTAATAAATCTCTACAGGATACATACTTTATGAGATATTTGCAAAAAAATGCTACTCGCTAAGAGTAAAAGTATTACTTCCCGTCCGAATTTTGAATTTTCATTTATACAAAAAATATTCCAAATCCAACTCGAAATACTTTTATACTCTTGACAAACATATATAGAATGCATAATTTACGAAATATCTGCAAAAATCGCTATTCGATAAGAGAAAAATTGTTACTTCCGGTGCGAATTTTGAAATTTCATTTATACAAAAAATATTTCAAATCCAACTCTAAATACTATTGTACTCTTGACAAATCTATATAGAATGCATAATTTACGAAATATTTGCAAAAATCGCTATTCCAAAGCAAGGAGCCATTTGGTGGAGGTTCAAAAATGTTCTGGGGGGAATATGTTTCGAGTCACGCACAGAGCTGGTTCCTATTCGTCCGCGGTCTATGAATGCAGAATTCTATCTGGAAAACATTATTCAAGATCACGTGATGCCGTTTGCACCATATATAGGAGAAACCTTCATTTTCATGCAGGATAATGCAAGGCCTCACATTACAAGGATTGTTATGGATTACTTAAATGAAATCAACATGCAGATCTTAGAGTGGCCACCGCGCAGTCCTGACTTAAATCCAATAGAACACCTTTGGGATGTTCTAAAAAGATTAGTTCGGCATCTTGTACCTGCCCCAATGAGCCTGCAAGAGTTAGAGCGCGTTGTTCTCTTGGAATGGGAAAACATTCCTCAGGCAACCACCCAAAACTTAATACCAAGCTTACCCCGACGAATGCAAGCGGTTATAAGAGCTCGAGGAGGTACTACGCGTTATTGAAGTTCTTTTTTTTTTTGTGGAAATTAGAAACTCTCTTTGTTTGTAAAGTTGTCTAGGTTTTTATAATTTTTAAGTTTTTGTACCTGATCGCCAAATTTTGTATAATTTTTCTAACTTTAATTAAAAATAAATGTTTTGTGATGCAATACTGTCTAATTACCTTTATTTATATTATACTAACTCTAAATTAAATAAAGAGTGCAAACACAAAAACATAATTACAAAATTTATAGTGGTGCGTTAATTTTGAACAGGAGTTTATATATAGAATGCATAATTTACGAAATATTTGCAAAAATCGCTATTCCATAAGAGTAAAACTGTTATTTCCGGTCCGAATTTTGAAGTTTTTTTTTATACAAAAGGTATTGAAAATTGAGTTCTAAATACGTTTATACTCGTAACGTACCTGTCCAAAAAGCATGACTTGCGAAATATTCGCAAAAAACTGATTGAAATTTGGAATTGATACCTGTAGCGGTTTGGCCGCTATCGTGGTCACACATACACACACACACACAAACACACATTTTTTAAAAATCAGTTTTTCGGTATCAGGGGACTTAAAAACGCGGATATCTGCAAAAATCTCGACGTCGAAAATTTTCATCATCACAATACTTCCTTATACTATACGTACAAGAAAGTAAAAGTTGTATTCCCAAATACGTTCAAGATCTGTCAAGAGGATAAACAGAACAGTTTTTAATTTCTGAAACTTCGACTATTTTGGTTTGGAACAATAAAATGATTTTCCGAATCAAGAGGCACCTTTTCAAAATTTAACAGAAAGCAATTTCTAAAAACCTTAAATATTTCTTCATTATTTGGGTACATATTACGGTGGACATGGTATATAGAGTAACGCTAATTCACTGAAGAATTTATATGATGTGCTTATTGCTTATATTAGATACGTAATAGCAAGTTTAGTCACATGTTATGTGCATAGTCTAAATGTTTGTCATTTGCTATTAATTAGATTGAAATCTTGTTACAGGATAACGCACGCTGATGCGATTTCCGGAATTTCGAGCATGGTGTTACATGTCTCTAAATTAAATTACATTAGATACAGTGTCTGTCTACGAAGAAAATCTTGAGGATGCATTAATTAATATATACAGTAATTTCACAATTTACATATAAATTGATTCATGTTAAAAATACGTTGTATTGAAGATGAATGCATAATGTCACGTCCCTGGTGAAGAAAATGTGACTCTAAAAATCTCTGAATAATAATTTGTTCGACGGGTGCATATGGTATGTTAACTCCCTCGGATGATCAAAATGATAATTTTGTACATTACATATGCATTAGTACGTAAAAGTAATATATTAAGGGTATATTCTTTATTAGAATTTCACCTACATAGTTCCAATGTAATTCATATTTGTGCCTTTAAGGAATGGCGTAATAGTATCAATAGTCGTTTGTTTTATGTGATGCATAATATAGAGAAATATCTATAAATTAATAATACATAGAAACATTGTCCGGTTAAAGAAATGTACGTCTTTCAGAATACTTAATAACCCAAGGGAAAACGTTTTTCCTTTTTAAAATTTAATGCTTGCAATTATTTTTTGTTTAATTTAGATAATTATTCATTAATGTACTCCGTTTGTATCATTATAATATTTACTAACTTTATTACGTTTATGGAATAGGGTGGAAGTGTTGAGTAATACACACAAGTTGATTATTAATTTTATCATGAAAGTGGTTTGGCTTTCATGTTTGTGTCTGTACTCGTACTACTTCTTCTTCGTCTATTCCTCGCTGTAAATATGTAATATAACTAGGAAGGCCTGTTTTGTTTTATCTTCTACTTCTGTTCTACATAGTTCGTTGTCTAAACGATTACTATAGTAGAATTACCGAACAGATGCAGTAGGAACATTGCGTTACAATATATTATATTATGTATTGACGCGCTGCTGCTACTGCATCTGTTCGGTAATTCTACTACAGTACTACATAGAAAGTACATATATACAAGTATGATTTAACAGAGTGAATCTGATATATGAGTCTTTCTTTGTGAATGAAATGGTATTATTTTTGAATGTCCATGCGCTTGAAAGAGCAAAGTTTCAATGTCGTCTGACGTTTATTTTGTTAGATACCTTTCATTAAACACGGCGTACTTAGTGAAAGTTCTAAAACATTAGGGAAAAAAGTGAACCCTCAAAATGTATTACCAATCCAGAACTGGTTGAGAAAGTTCATGATGTCTTACGTGATCGAATAGTTAAAGTGGAGTTGATTTCCAAGACTGTGTGTTTATGTACCGAACGTGTACAAGTCCTTTTGCATATTGAATTAGCTGCATCTGCTCTATCGTGGTTACAGAATACAAATCAAAAACATGAAAAAATAAATTCCACACAAGAGTTTGAAGCTCTTTCAAACCAATCTGTTAGGCATTTTGCGTTACCGTGTTACGGTGGCTAAAACTTGGCTGCATTATAATGTGCCAGAATCGAAGAAGCAAAGGCAGACAGGTAAAGGCATCTATACTTTGGGATTAGACAGTGGTACTTCTTATCGATTTTCTTACAAAGAGAAAAATATCAACAGCACATATGCGTCCGGACACGATAAAACTTGTCATTACCGCAATTGCAGGAAGGAATGTGTTATTATTAGTCCATTCGTATCCATTTATTCCCAGCACTCAAGCTGTTTCTCGCTGGATGAAAATTCAAAACAGATGAGGACGTAATTGCAGTGTATTATAGTAGTATTTTGATAATTTTAATGCTGAAAATTATAAAACTGGTGTAATGGCACTCCAGCATTGCTCGTCCAAGTGCAGTAATATTAAAGAAGAATATGTTAAAAAATAAAAAATCGTTGCCGTCAGTCAACTCTTAAGGCTCTCACCTTCCATCAAATCATCCTCATTCATATGCAATAAATTCAAAGTAATATACAAATGGAATTCCTGATATTCTATCCATTTAGTAGGCAATTGAACTACTTTAAGGACCGGCCTTTCCATCTGCCATTAAACCTCTGAATATCTTTAATTACTAATTAAAATTTATTATGACACAACACTAAACTCAAAACTAAATAGGTACGCCGAATAATATCCAACAAATTTATAAGTTACAATTATCTAATAATATAGAACTACTAGATGAACTGTAGAGAGAGAGGAATTAACCTCTACATATAAAGGAGACAGATATACAAAACCGTTAGTTGTGATCAAAACAAGGCACCAATACATAGTGTTGTATATAAACTTTCTCAATTTTGTTGATTTGTACATATTTATTTGTCTTTTTCGTAAGTTGAATTATGTATTTTATTAATAGATTTCTTCTAGTATTGATTTTATTTCATAAACCACTGACTTTATACTTGTTTAAAGAAATACGGGTATAAAGACTTCTGTACATTCATGATGATTATTAAAGTTGCAATACATTTACTTTCGTCTCAATATAGCACATTTTTAACAAAATAATGCTTTTAAACATTATAAGCCATTACAAGCTATAGCAACATATTTGAATTTTGCCCACATAAAACGGTCTATTTCGTTCTTCCTTGTCAAACTTTCGACGCTCATATATTTTCCTTCTTTCTCTCATGGTGTGAGTCACTTCCTAATAAGCAAGACATAGCATACAGTGCATCTAGTAGTATAATAGTACTAGATCATAGATAGGTTATAATAAACAGTAAACACTGACACTGGCCTTCCAAAATAAAATAATCACGTTGTTCTATCACTCATCACTCTCTTATTTATTGAAGGTATACAGCAGTTTATCTTGTCTATCAAAATCCATTTGAAGTTGTTTTGGGGCAACAAGTTTCTCATACCAACATAAGAATTATTTTTACATTAAACGTATTCTGCCTGATAGGTATTAGCAGATTCGGAAATGTTGAAAAGACGCACTCGGACAAACTGATTAATAAAAGTACCTTATAAAATTATTTATGAAATAGTTATCAGGCACTTTATTAGGAGGTGAAAAAGCTGGCCCTAAATCTATAATCGGAACAAAAATAAACAAAAATAGTAATAAAAAAAACTCATGTTAGTTGATAATATTGTACTTTTGTATGTACAAATCCGAATTCTAAACATTATGCTTACCAATTCCTAAGTTATCAGAGTCGGAAAACAGAACACTGGTTTTGAGAGAACTTATTTATAAAATTACCTACTGGTTGACTTCTAAGAGAGGAAACGGGGGGCGAAGACAATAAATGATAAACAAAGACGCCTTTTTCGCTTAGTGTTTTCAATGACAACGTCTATCTATTAATAATACTTTTTTAAGATTTTTAGGAAACATATAGTATATATACTATTAATTGAAAGCAATATTTTTCAATAAATATACATTCTATTCGTAGGATAAGACAGAAATAATTACTAAAAAAGATAACAGTATAATATTTTTTTACCCCTAGAGGGAGAACCTTTGGCGTTCCAGTAGATGTTGCAATGAATGTTCGATCATTATATGCAACAAGAATAAATACGATATACATCGGAAAATTGATTCATTCTCATACATTACAGAAACCTCGCTGTCTAGAATTCAACATTGATTAGGTCGAGTTCCTGTCATAAGAACATGCATGGAAAGAACGTTGAGGAATGTGGGTGCGTACCTTCAATAGACACTGGTTCAGTAAAGATGGATTTATTTATTTGTTTACACCGGCATTGAATTTATTTGCAGTTTAATAACAATTAATAATAGTAGCTCATGTATAAACATATTCCAACTTCACAATGCCAATTACAGAAGTATATCTAAAACACCCAGTAAGGAGGCAACATGAGAACCACACACTGCAAACTCGACTTAATGCAAATGTGTTTTAAACAACAATTCTGACTCTAATAATTCAAATTACAAGACATTCCAAGTTTGGAGTTCAACGTCAACTATAGCTTAAAAAATATTTTTAATAACAAAGAATTTATCTACCAATCAGTCAGTGTCATATCTGTTTTTAACCACATCAATCCAAATTTTATTTGTAATGTTATATATTCCATATTTTCTTGGCGAGTTATGTTATATTACAAAATTCCGTCACCTTCTTATGTCATGTCCTATCACAAAAACAATTTCATGTATAACTTTGTTTGAAATAAATACATTCATCCAAGTCTTGGTTTCAATTTTAGGGGTTCACTTCAAAGAAAATGTTGTTTTGTGCTTTTATTTAGAAACGATTTTATTTTGAATTGTACAGTTTAATATACATTCGACAAACATTAAAGGGGTTATTCCTTGGGCTATTTTAAGATTATTTTGCCCTTGAATAATTTTCGGAAAACGCTTTCTTTCAAGAATACAGGGCGTAAAAGTTTGGATATTTTTAACATTAAATATTAATGCATAATGAATAGAAAACGAATATTATTTTCAGCCACATGAAGTTATTGTACATATTAAAAACAGTATTATATTAACAGTAGATTTTAAAACTTGTTTTCATTGCAACTTTCTGTAAAAATTGATTATATTACACATATTTGTTTTATAATTGAACTATTATTATTAAAGTTCTTTATTAGGAATCACTATAAGAATGGTGAGATGACTGAGATGTATTTTATGTATGGACTTGCCAATGGAGGTTTGTTAGAGGTTGGGATAAACAATCATCACGTTCCTTACAAGAAAACCTTTGAAAATATTCAGCAACGTCTTCATTAAGCACGGATATTTGCTCGTACTGGAAGGGCACTAACGCGAAGTATTATAACAAAGGTAGAGAATTTTCTTCCTATTGCATTTTGACAATGGCTTCTGTAAACATTATTTGCAATTCCTCAACTACTGGCGCTGATTATTTCTACCGATGAAGCACATTTCTCAAAAAATACAGTTAGAAACTTTCATAATAACTACGAGTGGGCTGATGAAATCTGGCATGCCATAAAATATGTACGTTTTTTCTATCATTTTTTCTTAAACTTTTGAGTTAGAATTGTTGATGGCTGCCGTATTGAACTGGTATTCAGGGCCCTGATTCTCGAACGTAAGAATAGTGAAAGTTCTCTTGGGTGAAATGATAGATCATAACCCCATACTTTTTTGCTCTCCCAATTTCAAGAATAATTGTTTTTAAGTAGGAATGTTTGTAGATCAGGTAGGAACTAGTACTGCAATATTGCCAGGTTGAGAACGAAGAGAGATTACAACAATTATTAGAAAAATGTATATTAAATAATATGTGTGTAAAATGAAAGTCCACATTTATATTATATTCATTACATTTTAATATAATTTCAATCTATTGTCACAGTTCATCCGAATATGATATTAAATTTTCTTAAATGTGACAATTTCTTAAACGTTTTGTTTCAATATGCTATTTATAAATGTTAATCACACATAATGGAAAATGCAATGCAGAATATAAATAGTTGTAAACGGAAGCATTCGAATTGCAATGTTTTCTATTATAGTACTAACGCTTAGATTAGGTATAATTACATAAATTTAATATTAGATAAGTTATGTGTATTTTCCCAAATACAAAGACGATGTCAAGGGGACGTAATAATTATAGTTTCTCAACGTTTTACTATTTTCTTCAACACATTTTGAATTACCTTATTCATTATGATGAATTTTTAATCTACTATACTATAGTAATTGCATTATAACTACTATTTTAGCACTAACACCTATAATTTACTACGTTTAAAATCCGCGAGCAACTAGTAGCAGCATATTAAGGCGCCTTATGCGCGATAATAATAATAATAAAGAAACTAGACATTACTAAAAAAGTGAAAAAAAACTTGAAAATCCCCTAAACTCTTTCTAATCCACTCAGTTGAATATGTTCGGGGTTCCGAAACACGTGTAATAAATGGCGCCACTCATACAATAAGTTTTCTCAAGGTCACGCATGCATGAGCAGTCAAATAGCAATTGTACCAACACAAAAATAAACAACAAAAGTAAATCGAAAAACCATACAAGGTCAAATAACAACTTCAACTTATAAGATTAACATCAAAAATATTAAAAAAGAGAATATGGCGGAATTGTAATATAAAACCACTGATGTTGAGTATGAACAATATACAAAGGGGTCTTAACTAGTTGCAAAATAAATAAAAACAAATCTAAAGTGATTATGTTGTTTCCAAGCAACTTACAAACAAGGAATCTCAAATGCAAAGAATCAATTAAATGAAATACTAAAACAAGTAAAAACAAAATTAATTAAAAGATACGAAATACTTGAATCTGTATAACCTGTAAATTGATAATATTACTAGAAAGTGTTTCACGAGGAAATTACTCTAAGATACATGAACAGTCGGTAAAATTTTACAGGCAATTATATATAATTAATTGGTCGTATTTTAAACCTTCGAACCCTTGATCAAGTTTTCGACTTACATCGATCATACACGGGTTGGGTTGGGTTGGTTACAGGCAACTAATTGGTCGTATTTTAAACCTTCGAACCCTTGATCAAGTTTTCGACTTACGTCGATCATACACGGGTTTCATGATTGTCCACTTTCGTAGATTCTACACGTACACACGTACGCAATACCCAATAACAAATGTGTATTTCAATATTTACTAGAAAAAGCGGTTACGACATGGGCACAAATTAATAAAATTAATTATACGGTCCGACTTAAGGTCCGCCTTAACAATTGACATCAAAAAATACTAGACTTGGCTCCTTTACTAAGCAAAAATGGAAGTTTAAGATGAAAAACTGAACACGTAGCATTTAACATCACCTTAAACATATAACCGGTATTCAAACAAATTCACAGTCAAACTAATCCTTGTAAATTTGAAGTCATGTCTGAGATAGAGTAATTATTGACATATTACAATTATCATTTAATATTTAATACAAATCATAGACTTAAGATCTTTTGTTCAGCACCTACTTTTTCTGAACAACCGATGTAAATGGTTAACGTAGTTTCACCAACATTCATTCAAAATAGGAGGTAAATAAAACAATACATACAAATAAGGCATTATAAAAATACTAACAAATATTAAGAGAAGCGTTTACTTATCGAAAATTAAGGCATCTTTTTTAGAAATAACTATAAAAATGCATAAATTTGATTAATATCTACTAACTAAGGCTGGTACATAAAAGAAAGAAAACGACCTCTACGTGCCAGCTGCACATTGGATGTACGATATAAAGAAAAAATCAAATTTATGTAATTATTTTTAAAGATAAAAAACATTAAACAGTAAACATTGTCACACACATTTTACACGAGGTTTTTCCAAGCTAATCGCGTCGTCTATTCCCACTTTACAGTATCTCTACCGGTCCTAGCGAAGACGAAAATCTATCGGAATCGGTCGGCTATTGCAGATTTAAATGCGAGTGACAGTTTAATTACAAACTGTCACTCGCATTTAAATGTCATATATACCTATAATATTCGAGTGTATAATAATGTAACAGTTATGTGCAAGCGAAAATTGGCTTATTATAAAACATCAACAACATCAACAGTTCCGTAAGTACTCATTCTTTATACATTATGTTTCCCATCTATAGTATTTCTTTATCTATGACAGAATGTGTGAATAAACCCGAAGCGCTGTGACATAACCGAATATCGTCTACCTCCAGCTACTCACCCCCCCTTGCGCCTACCCATCCCGCGAGTAATATAAGTTGCATATGTTTCTATTTGTTGGTAAACGCCCCGCTTAAATAATATTCTGATAATATTATGAAGTGCAAACAAATAATGTTGATAGGTACTAGTAGACATAGAGTCAGCAACCAAACACACAGACACGTAGAGCATACAGTCTGGTCTGAAAAAGAGAGACACCCCAGAATTGAAATTAGATAAGTCACAGTCATTTTCCCCACAATAAAAATGACGTCGAGAACGTTAATATATGGTTTTTTTGCGTCCTGTTTACCAAGAAAGAATATCGATATTCTCATGCACCTATTAACGTTTATGTGTTCTCTTGATATAGACCAAGAGATGTTTCAAGTATTTGATATTTAACCGTCCAAGTGGAGGGATTCACTTTTCTCTCAAAGTTTCTGTTCTATCGACTCAAAGATCGGGCCCCAAGAAAACTTGCCGTTGATGTATACCGACTTTTTGTTTGAGAAGTACGAATATTCGTGACAGCGATCCACTTATAGTCTACTCGCTTCCCAAACTTATGCCCCTCGGATTCTTTCTTGGGGACCCTATGAAGGCATTACTGGACACTATTCTTGTGGAAAATAAATGAGTTTTTGAGATACTGGACAACTGAAAACTACAACGCGATCATTTAAATTCTAAATTATAGCAGGCGGGATTTTTTTTATTAGGTTGTCCAGAATGTCAATTATTGATTACATTTTGAAACGTCACTTTGACAATTCAAATTGTAAATTAGTACCTATATACCAACTTCATTTAAATTTCACAGCCTGCTCTAATTTAGAATTTAAATGATCGCGCGGTATTATGCAATAGTGTGTCACTGGATATATGCGTCCTAGCTAGTTGTAGTCGCTATGCGAGCAGTTTTTGTATATTAAAAGTTATGTAATACAAAGCAATGAAGTATCGTTTAAAACGTGAAATCATATGTTGAATTCAATGAAAAATAGCTAAGATTTAACACCCACTATGTCATTTAACTGTATCCATCTATCACATCAATCCAATTTTTACATCAAATGCTAGATATTGCACATTTTCTTTTCCTTTTGTAACATAAACACACATATTCATTTCCTCGTATTAATGTAATGTGTACGCATTGTAATTCAGACTAATATTGAAACCTGTACTCTATATGTTGAATTCAATCAACGATAGTCAAGATTTAACGCCCAATATGTCATTTGACTGCATCCATCTATTACTTCGGTCCAAGGGCATTTATAAACGAGAAATTTTGATACTGCACATTAATATAGTCTATGTACTTGTTAATTCATAGTCGTTTATCTGGCGCATGATGAAGTGACGGTATACACATACACACACACATCACATTATATCCTGTTGTATCGCCCCACATCCACGTGTCTTGCTCCGTCCGGATGCAGCGACCGGAACACATCAATAGTGTTTGATATATTTACTGTCCGATATCCACACTGCGAAATTCGCACGCCCAACTCGTCCCATACTATAACCTGAATATTTCAAGGGATTCAGTATCTTGCGGCTATATAATTTTTATGGTGATTTTTCCGACTTTATTACCTCTTTATATTTCACTGTGAGCTAGATATAAAGCAAAACCGTAAAACTTTAATGTCTATCCGACATTAAACTAACCAGCAGTGTATTTTCACTGCATATTTTAAGCAAGAGGCAGCAAAACTTCATCTAATGCGCAATATGACAATTAAATTTGAATCCTTAATTACGAGTCGAGTAAATTTAATAGTCAACTCAAATTTTTAGGAATACCTGCATATATAATAAAATGGCGAAGTATTTTTTTATGAAGCTGTATATTTTTTATTATTGTCATTATTGATGGTAATTTAAAAAAAAACAATTTGTGTTATATTAAGTCCCGTTTTTGCAATATACTAACTATATTTTTTTATTAACGTACTTTCAACAAAAATATCCTAGCATTAAGTGTTTTACACACATACATAACTTATTATATGCTAGATAACATAAGTTTTCTTGTATTAGGTACAAGACTAATAATTAACTGAAGAAAATAAATAAGTTAAAAATACACGTTATCATTTTACTTTGTTTTGTCACTTGTTGTGTCATTTAATAGATAAGCCAATATTGTTTGCGATGTGGTGAAGTTAGATGTCGCCCATGATAGATCAAGGATTTCTGATTTCTGATGGTAGCTACATGAAGGACTACTATACACCAAAATATTTGAATATTATGCAAATATTTCGAGCATCTTATGCATCGAATCAGCGGTGGGATTCCGAACACTCGGTACGATCTTTTAGGGGATTCTTAGAAAGGTACTGTTGAATGTATATTAACTGACTACATATTATGTATGTTCTTGTTTTCAGAAACTGTTTGTACTCTTTTACATTATCTGAAAAGTTAATACATATCATTATTCTCTAGTTACAATATCAAAGCTACGCTTCTAATAGCCATCCCTAAAAGACTGTAGATTTGGTGCTATGTCGACTCTAAGTAACGTGCCAAGTGGTATCGCACTTCAGATATGACTTTAGTAAATTCGTTTTAGTAAGTTGAAATGCCGCACATATTTATTTCTTAGGAAATATTACCTAAAGAAAACATTTTAAGACTGTCATAATGGTAGTATTCATTCATTGGAGTGCAATTGTTCCCGTCGATGTCATTTAGTAGTGCCACTGAATTGTCTATACTTCGTACTTTGGTCGTGTCGATTGAACTGAATTGAATTTGAACCCTATCTTCCTTTTTCTTATCATTTTGTTATTGGGTTCACTTGATTGATGCTATTTGTACCGATGCTACACGGTTTTCAAATACGACATGCTTTTTATTAACTTCTTCAAAATAACATTGAAAAATAAATACTGCCGAGTAATATAATTTATTCCTACCCCTATTTTTAATAACGATCTCACACTTCTTATCAATACTCAAAATTATATGCCTGGTTTGTTGTTGGCCAATATCGTGCTAAATTTCAAATAAGAATTGTTCAACGCCGTTCGGAATTAAAATGGTGATTGAAGATATCGTTGATATTGTTATGCTGATAGGGTAAATGTTACAATATAACGTATGCTATTCAAAGGACGATCTCCGCGCAAAGATACAGATTCTGAGCAGGCTGTTAGAGAAATACCTCCTCAAAGCATCAAGAGGTCTCCTAGTTGACAAAGTCATTAACGTCTATTGTAATCGTTGGTTTGTCAATAGCGGTGATAATTCCAGAAATAATCGCATGGTGAGCTCTTATCTTCAAGTTTTTGTCCGGAAACATAATGGGTGTCTGTAATTGGCATAGAAAGTTTGAGGTTATTAAATCTGGAAAATAGAATCTTCTTCCTTCATTTATTCTAGCACTAGGGTCGCGCCTAAATATTTAATTTACAAAATCAACACCATTATATAATCATGCTTACATTCCAATAGCCAATATGATAAAATAACACTAATTTCGAATTAATATTGTGTCAAAGTTCATTAGTTTATGTCAATAATTTTCAAAATCACTGCCAAGGACCCTTTAGACTATGCTTATGGGATTCTAATGTAAAATTTGACAATTAATTTGAATTCAAGCTGGCGTGGAAATTCTAAAACGGAAAAATCTGTGGTATTCAAATGGAGGCGGAGTAAGTCAATTACAAACATATTATATTGCTTCATTAGCATGAGTTACAGCTGTAACACCTTATCACCATTCATATTTCTTCTACCATGTTCAATTTTTATGCAAACAGCTAATAACTTTATATAATGCAAAAAATGATAATTTTTAAAAATCACAAATGAAAGCTACTTATGACATTTAAGTCTAATTAGTTTTCCACAGTTACAAGACTAATCCACTCAACTGAGTATAATATGTTTTTAATAGCATTACTTTATACAATAGTAATGCTATTAAAAACATATCATACTCAAAAACTGAGTATAGCTTCTGTAAAAATAGGTATACGAAGTAAACCAAAATCTAACACACAACGTTAAAAACATACCATCTGAATTCTATGGATTTTAAATATTTTAACCATTTTTGTTATGGAAATTCTTAATAACGTTTCGTATACAATGTGTCTAACATTTCCAGCATAATTCTTTATAATAAGAGACAGAGTTACAGATAAATTCAATAAATTTCTCATAAGTATAAGAAAATACTTTTTGTTTTCTTTGTGAGTAATAATAATAAATAATTAATGTAGATTTTTAGTTGCACGTAAATCTCTGACTAAAAATTTAAGACTTCAATTGTTATAAGTTTGTTGAAATCGTATTTGTCTACTTATTAAACATATAGCTTTATGATTGGATAACTTTTTAGAATATATACTGAGTGTCCCAGATATGCGACAAAGTCTATCTAAAAGATATCCAAACAATTTTGATTCAAACATTGTTGGATACACGATTTCTGCAATGCACAAGCATAATCATTTACCCAGAGTATAGGAGACCATCAACACAAATTTATAAAAAAATAAACAAACTTTTAAAATGGGAAGCTAAGCACTTTATTACATTTTATAATAGACTTTAAAGAGTTGATTGGATAATATCGATTTGTATTAGCCAATTTTCAATTGACATATGATGATTTTTTGTAGAACAGTTTAAAACTTCTGAAACATTTGTATGAAATAAGGATAAACTATGAGAAAACTTATCTAAATTGGCAAAGGTATCATTTGACTTTACGTTAATTTCGACATTCAATGCCTGCTCTTTAGAATATATCACTCGATGAACTAAAAAAAAAGTACTTAAAATTGACTGTTAAATATACGCACTTTCTTGCATTTGTGGGCAATGTTGTCAAAGTTGGATAATGTCACACAGGGATAAACCTGATTACAACTTATTGATATTAGATCAGGAACTGATATCACGGGCACTACACATATAGCATGCCTAAAATAAGTCAAATCAGTCGAAAAATGTTATTTATAATATTTTTTTATATCCGTATCAGTAATTTTGATTAAAATCTTAAATCTCAGGGAAGCTTGGAAATGCATGAATTAGGAATAGTTTGAAAATATGTCAGTTACAGTGTATCAAAACATTGCTAAAACTTCAAACTTATATTTGTTTCGAATTACAAACATAAATGATGAATTCTTCTTCCAGCAACTGAAATACAATATGCAAACTACAAATAGATGCTATTGAGAAGCGACTGTATTTTTGAGAAGTAATTAGAAGATATATACACAAGTTAATGAAAACGAAATCAAAATTCTGGAAAATACAAGTTCCAAAATACAATCGCCTGAATCAGTAAAATCGATATTTACGAAAGTAACTCTCAATATATGAGTTCAATACAATTAACTTTCGGTTTACTAACCTAAAAATACTATCATTTATTTGTCCTTAAATAATTTTAAAATTCCATATTACCGGACCACTGATGTGATAGAAAACGTACTAGAAGACAAACTCAGACAAGCACGAAGATCTTACCTGGAAATTACACAAACCCTTTCAAAAGGCATATGTTAATTTCTGCAATATTATATGTCCAAAAATTTTTTTAAAAACAAATTGGAAGAAAAGTACTCGGGATTGAAGAATATTGAGGCGTCCTAGGGTCGATCCTGTATTTGTTTTATACGTCTGACTTGCCATTACTTGCGAAAGATACGTTTGCTAATGACACGGCAATATTAGCAGTAGATAACAATATACAAACAACAAATAAATTGTAAAAAAACCTAATTTCGAATTGAACTAACGACTGGAAAATAAAGCTTGCTGTTAAAGTCATCTCATTTAACTTTATTATTTATTGCAAATACCGTTAGACTTCGATTTTCACTAAAGTTTATCATTTGGTTAATTAGTATAAAATAAACACAAAAAGTATATTTGAACAATAAAGTTATTCCTGTTTTATATCAAATTTGACTCACTTACATACGTCTTTTGAAAGATTACATTTTCCGGGCCATGAATCGCTGCAATTTTGTTACCGTATGCCACTATACAAGTTTGGTCATCAACTAGTACGTAATTATTTCGAGTGTTCACGGTTGTCTGTTGCACATTTTCGAGTTCTCTGCTTTCAATCTCTCGATTCTCATGTTCCTCACATACCTTTCCACCACACTAAATATAACGGGCAGAATCTCTTTGATACGATATTAAGTTAATTGAATTCTTTGAGGAAAGGAGGTTTATTTGCTGAACATAGCATTATAATTCAATGATCACTGCGACATTTAATTCTGCTCACATACCTTCTTGTGAATCGCTTCTATACTTTATTTTGTATTTACATATTTTTATATTCAATTCCAATGGAAAAAGAGTAAATAAATGTATCTATTCAATGCTTCTTGATGTATATATACTAGTATAACTGCATGTAATGGGCAATTTTAATTAACGAGCAACGTTACTTTACTGCAATATTAAAATTCCGTAAACACATTGCATACTTTATCAAAGTTATGTTCGTCCATTTGGTAGACTTTTCTTTTGTATTTCTATTTAACCATAATATATTAAGATATGTGTATTAATACTCTAATTTAAAGATACGTAAAATAATTACTCTAGTAGCCAAGTTCGTCAGCATCCAAGCGGGCCAACGTTAGCCCGATATTCTAAGAACGCTAGAATATCAGTGGTCCCCACCCAATGCCGTACGAATATAAAATTTCTATATCAAGTAAAAGTCAATTTATTTCGTTGGGTTGATATCAGATCAACGTTGTCTATATTGGTAATATATTGGTTAAATATCTAATACTGATTGTGATATTGTATTGACAACAAAAATCTACATACTATTAACATTAAAGAAAAATGTCTATATAATATCTAGTTCACAAAGTCACTGTGATGTTGGCTGCAGGTCAGTGTTCGATATAAATTTAGATTAAAAGGGATGACGTCACAATTTATCATTCTGCGATTAAACGCCAAGATCGTATTAACTATGCAAATCAATATTGCTATAGTCTATATTAATTTATCACAGAATATATTACACACTGTACCAGGAACAATTGTTGGTGTGGAAATTAAATATACAGATTAACAATTAAGCATGTGCAATAATGTTTCGCACCAAATTAACATTAAAGGTACTACGCATGCTTTTATAAACGATAATTTTAGAGACCGGACACGAGAGGCCCATGACTCATCGCCCACGGGCGCATTATTGAATTTTTTTTATTTTTAAAGAGTTTTTTATTTTATTTATATAATTGGATACCAAGTGGGTTCTGATCTACAAAATACATTATTGTCTGTTCATTTTAAGTTCAAATCAAGTAAATTCTCCGTAGTTTATTTATCTTACGAAATATAAGGTAAATAGAATACATTTTAAAAACTCCTCACGCTGCTACCTACACGGCTGAAGAAAGGAACATATAAAATTTGTAAATAAGATTAAAAAAAAATTGCCAGACGCCGCCATTGTGTCGCCAAGCAGAGCAAAATACATGAAGTGGGTAATGTATCCGGACGGCATTTAGCATTATTATAGCGTAGTTGTTCTAACACGCGTTAATTTTCTTATACCTTCATTGTTTATTAATGCATTGTTGGTATATTTTTGTGATAGATGTTAAATTATAGCTGTGATTATAAATGCTTGGTGTTAAGTGACCACGCCGCCCTTGAAGTGTGATGTGAAGTGAAAATAGAGACGTAAGTACATTTCATATTAAATATACCGCAGTCGACAAATTTTAATTTCTGTTTACAGTTCTATACTAGCTATCTATCCCATGGAGAGGATGGCCTTATAATATGCAGCGATGCCTGCTTTCCAACAGAGGTGAGAGAAGCAACGCAGTAGGGGGATTTTACATTTGATAGCAAACGTTTGGCGGGTGTACTTGGCAGCTTCGCTATACGTTTGTCTTTACTTTATTTCGTCGTGCTCTTTTCCTCTTCTACTTTCATACCAGAAATTAAAATTTGTCGATTACAGTATAGGTACTATTGAGTTTACTGAACTTATGCAAATGTGTGTATATATGTATGAATGTATGCATTGCTCTTGTAATTGTCATACTCGTACCTAATATTAATTTAAATTATAAATCTAAAATATCTATAGGCAAAATAAATTAATATATTAAAACAGCAGACGCCGTTAATAGATTGATTTTCAAGGTCACCTCGGAAAGCTAAATATCAGATAAGGCGTTCTGGCAGAAATGTTTGGCAAACGTTTTAAATTGAAAATTCTTACTTAATAATTGATAATCTTAATAATTTTATTTTCATTTATAAATGTCATATTAATCTTTACTTAACTTCACAAATTGGGAGTTCGTTTAATTTATGTACAACAATCAAATAATTTGTGGAAGTTGTGTTTATTATACTTTCAAAGAATATGTATTTTATATAATTGTTGTGCAGTCTTAGACCAAAGAAAAATAACTTTCCATTTGTTATAATAATATATTTATGTATGAATATTCAATAGGAATTTAACTAATTTGTTACTAGTAATGAAATCTGACATTTTTAATAAGTATCTAATCATATCTCGATTTATCCATCAAAAGATGAACTATATGCCACGTACACGTTTTCTATGTAAGAAATTTAGATAAATAAATACAAAATTTCAATAGTGCGCCCGTGGGCGATGAGTTATCAACCTCTCGCGTCCGGTCTATACTTATAATTCTTGACTTGCAAATTTTCAGGATAATATCAACACCGAAGTACAATCCGGTAACATTGAATTACTGAGCACTTCTATTTGTAATTTTAAATTTCCTGCAGATACTTCTGAAGATTTACCACACAGATAGAGGCAGCTAGCAATAATACATGTGATAAATGCATTTGGTATGTGTTAAAATGACCTTTTATTTTATCCTCATCAGGTTGATTTTCTCTTTAGATACAAGTTTTATATCTCTGCGATGGAGAATAAATTCAGGAAGCAGTACATTTAATCATGAAGAAATGTATGACGAAGAAGTTATCATTGCAATTTTCACTAAAAGGGAAGAAGCAGAAAAGACCTATATATCAAGTGATTGTAAATAATGTGTATGGCACTGCCTTTTTTAATTACTAGTTGAAGATACTGAATTTCTATACACTAACATTTACAGGCTGTATATAATCTAAATGAGATACATGTTAATTTGCATGGTGGTTTAATTTAGCATGTTCCAAACATTTGTTCTTTTAAAACCTAAATTTCATTGATTATTTTGATTTTTTAATTACCAATTAGAGATAACTTGAATAATAATTTATTCCTCAAAACATTACTGCTTATTTCACATAATATTAGATAAAACATAGCATAATTTTATTTGTATTATACAGGGTGTTATAAAATAAGTCGGCAGTCTTGCTAACATTGTTATTAATGAAGCTACAGTATGGGTTAACTTAGCAAAGTAGTAGTATTTTTATCGTGGACAATGATGGCAGAACCGGAGAGAACTTCTAATTTTCGCGCTATTTACAAAAGTTACTTTTTTTTGATGGAACACCCAGTATATTTTTCTGTATATTGAAAGAAGAAATTATTTTAAAAAAGAAAACTTTCATACATTATTGACAAAAATTCAAATGTACAGCAATTCATATCTATAAAATCAAGATGGCTATGATAAAAAAAACAGCAAATATTAAACAAGAATTGTGTATTATGTATATTTATTATAATAGATGTTCGAAGACATCACCGTTTTGTCCAATACAATACATCCAATACAAAAAAACAGCAAATATTAAACAAGCATTGCGCATATGTTTATTATAATAGATGTTCGAAGACATTTAGGAACATTTTTGGATAACCTGAATTTGGCTACTCGGCAACATATACATTTTCAATAAGATGGAGCAAAGTAAAAAATTGTTTGAGGGAATTGTTCCGGAATAAATGGATAGGTACGAGTGGACCAATTCAGTGGCCACCACAGTCGCCGGATCAAAACCCTATAGATTTTTATTTTTGGGGATATTAAAAAAATTAAATTTACAAAGGGAGATCTGAAAACGTTGTAGAGCTGCAAAATAAAATAATTACTGTTGCTAATAACACAGACGCAAGCTCGATTTTAAAAGTAACTCGCAATGTACATAAACGAATTCGGAAGTGTATTGGACAAAACGGTGAATAATACTGCTGTCTTTTGTTATCCTTTGTTGTATAATACCAGTTATCAATATATTATTATTATTATTATTATTATTATTACTATTATTAACTACTTAATTAATTATTCGAGCGGAACGGGGCCGAAAAGAACACATTATAACACTGAAGTTTTTGCAAGCCTAGGTGTCTCCATTTCCACTCGACCATAACCACCCTTACTCCTTACTCTATCATGTATGTCAAAATACAATAGAAATGTGCGTCTTTATTAGTATTACAGAAATAAGCATAAATTAAAAGAGCAATAAATAAAATGAAAGAGTTTGGCTTATTCATTCCTTCATTTCAACACCGTTAGAACGAAACCTGTGATTTTATTTCACAGTTTAACACATTAATCATTTTCACTTGTATAACACCAAGGTTTTCCAGATTCCACCTTTTCTCTTGTAATTGTTAAGGTTGAATTTAATTTACCTAAAACTTTTATATAAAAGACCAAATGCCAAACTTTCATTGAAACGATTAAAATATTCTATTTGTTTTTCAATATCTCAAAGCAATAGCATGTGCAGCTTGTTTATAATAATGTTTATTAATGACAAAGTAATTCTGAAGTTTTGGTGAGTCCTTCACAACATATTGTTATAATTGAGGTGTGACAAGATGAACTACATCTATAGACGCTGTCCGTTTCTCAAAAACATTTTGTGATTCCGTAAGGTCCAAAATTATAATAAAATAAAAGCAATATATCCTCTTGGATCCTTATGTGAATTTTTATTATTTACTCTAGAACATGTTTCGTCTTATTAAGGCATCCTCAGCTAGAATCTACAAAATTTTCCTTTTTTCACATTTATTGTTCATCAGTATTTGGTGATTTAATTATGTCTTATTAACAATTTAAAATAGGTGTATAAATAAAAACTAATGAACGAATATTGATTTAAAAAATACTTGTCAGAAGGGATTGTGAAACAAAGGGGTATATGTATGGTTAAACTGGGATTCTATGTTAAAATTCGAAAGGAAGGAAGAAAATGGAGCAAGGGAGTTTTAAAAACGGTAATACGTATTACATTGGTGGAAGATGTGAAAGAACAGGACACCGGAAAATGTCAAAAGGTACATCAGGTTGTTAAATTATATGTGCAACGTGACAATATTAAAATCAAATGTAACTATAATAATAATAATAATAATAATAATAATAATAATTTTATTCGTAATAGACTCGCTCACGCAAGTATCTACATCGTCAGTTTTACAAATTTGTCACATATACATCTAAACTAATACATAGACTCACTATTACGCAAATTACAAATTACAAACTATGAATTATATAGTGGCTCCCAAAAGTATTTTAAATTTTCCATTGAATTAGTAATTATTTCGTATAAAGAGATACTTTAGTCTTTATTTAACCACATTTCAAACTAATAGCTAGACGCCACATTACAATAATGACCGAATCCAATACACCCACAACAAAGCTACAAATTTTATTCAATATCATTACATTCCAAGAAATACTCCTGTATGGAGTAATAAGCCTTTCTGATCAAATGCTCCATAATCTTATTTTTAAAAATTTTTAACGGGAGTGATTTATACTTATTCGGCAGTTTATTATATACTTTTATTGCAAGGTAATTAGGACTTCCCTCCGTAAACGCTAACCTGTGCCTAGGTATTTCTAAGACGTTTGAATTCCGGGTGTCGTACGGATGACCTTCGCTCAACTTCGGCAACCCTGCAATATTCTCCCTAGCATACATTAGTAACTGGTTAACATAAATATAAAATATGAATGTTTGAAATTACAAAGATAGGAAAAACAGTATAGGCAATTCTTTAAACATTCATGTCTTGCAGGAAGTTGAAATACATGAAAATAGGTTTTTCATTAATTTCTAATTGATCATTTAACAAATTATGATGAATTTTGTGTTTTTCGATTTCTAAGATTTCAAGTAAGTTTAATATATGACCTTTTTGACATTTGAGCAACAATTTAGGATTATCATAATCTATCACATGATCAGTCTCTGTTTTATGTTTAAAGATATTTGAATTTGGTTGAATCTTATGTTCGTTGATTCTTTTTGTTAAAGATCTACCTGTTTGACCTATATAAATGCTATTACATACATGTAGAGCAACTCACAGAGTAAACACCACTCTCATTCATAATGTTATTTTTAATTAATTTTGAAGTATTTAATAATTTATAAAGTTGGGTTTTTGTTTTAAAAGAAGGTTGAATGTTATAATTGTGAAGTATGTTTGTGGATTTTAAAGTAATAGTGTTATAGGGCAGAGGCCTGTAAATGACTGATTGCTTGTCTTCCGTGCAGTATAATGGATCAAGTTTCAGTCAAGCTTTATATAAAATTTTATCGATGTCTTTAGCTTTAAAACTATTGTCAAAGGCTAATTTATAAATGTACTTAATTTCAGTAATTTTAGAATTTTGATCTATGGGGTAATTTAAAACTGGATTGAATAAATATTTGAATGCTGAAAATTTATGAATATAATGGTGAAATGAGTCAAATGGTATTATAGTGGGTATGGTTGTAGGCTTTCTATAAATGTTGTAGGTTAAATTATTATTATCATTAGAAATGGTGAGATCGAGAAAGTTGAGTTTATCATTTTCTTCAATTTCAATGGTAAATTCTAAATTGTTGTGTAGGTTATTTAAGTAGGTATGAAAATTGTTAAGATCTTGATCACTACCGGTCCATATACATAAAATATCGTCCACATACCTAACCCATTTGATAATGTGACGATTATAGGGATTAATGTTGTTTATTATGTATGTGGTTTCGATATAGTTTAGAAAAATATCAGCAAGAATGCCAGATAAAGGCATGCCCATAGGCAGACCTTTATTAATCTTATAAAATTTGTTATCGAAAGTACAGTAATTATGATTGATGACATGAGAAATTAAATTTATAAGGTTTTGAATTTTAATATTATTAGTAAATGAATTATTGAATAAATTAGTGATTAATTGAATTTTGTCTGGAATCAACCAAAATTATGTTGTGTTTAATTTTATCATTAGCATATTCTTGAGCACATAATTCTACACAATATTTCCATTTTCTCTGTTAATATAGTTTGGTTGTACCAAACAAGGACTCTACACTTGCCTTTGTCAAATACATAATCACGTATAACTACACTTATCACAATGACAGTAATATGCGAAATAATTAATATGAAAAATAACTATAACAGAGAACGCCAATGATAAATTTGAATTAGAAACGACAAATATTTAGTGATTTCCCTAAAACGCTCACTTCACATTAAAAAGTGGACGTAGATATTGTCCCATGCTATTTGACGTAAACAATATCACTGATAAACTGGTTGCAAATAATTTTATTTGCGTGAATGTCAAATTACAAATGAACGAAATTTCAAACACTTTGCATCTACTTAGTTATTAATTTATTTTTACTGATGAAATTTCAGCAGATAACCTTATGGCAAATAACTTTGTTTGTCTTATACATAACTGTCTATTATTAAGAAATATTTGTTTACCACTTGGCAGGCTTTGTGAAAAAATGAATTAAACAAATTTAAAAAAAATGATACCATTGTAACGAGAAAAAAATGCTTATCAAATGGTAGTAAAAAATTAACATATTCTAATTTGTAAATATTTCACATCATGACGTAACTCAAAAACAATTGAAGAGAAAAATTCAAGTACTGTCAAATGTAGACAAAAATGTCATAACCTTTTGTATACACATATTAAGATTATTAATGAAAATAAAGCACTCTCTGCGTATTTTTAAGTAAGCCTGTCCGTTTGATTTTAATATTACGTTATACTAACTTCACCGCTAATTAAGTTAAGAGGGGCGTTTACTAACAAATAGAAACTTATGCAACTTATATTACTCGCGGGGCGGCTAGACGCAAGGGGGTGTGAGTAGGTGGAGCTATTCAGAATTTGACTTTTTTTTAAATTTATTTACAAATATACAGATGTTCCAAATTTTTGGAACCATCTTCAACTTTTTTATTTTAAATAGATTGCTGTTCTTCCTAGCTATTACAATGATAGCCCCCCAAATTATCTTTGCAATGATGTATGGATATGTGCACTTACGACAGTTAGTTTTGGTTTTATTGAAAATTTTGTTAAAATTAGTCTGAGAATGGGTAGAATGCCTCACGTAACTCTTGTGTTACTAATTTATAGCCTAACACGTTATTTGTTTTGAGGTTGAACAATGTGGATAAATATACAGGGTGTTAAATATATCGTGTCTAAGTTATCGATCTTTATTGGCCATTTTCTCATTTTTTTTTAAATCTAACGTATAATATTTTTTTAAGTCACCATATTCTTTGTAAAATTGCCTTTAAAATGGTACCAATAACATAGTACAGTACAGAGACTGAGTCTTGGCCGATGGGCGGAGTTTTATAGGTCAGTGCGAGACAGAGAAAGTATTTGGAAAAAGGAAATGACCAGCTGCTCCTGCTTATCCTAATATTATAAGAATTCACTGCGCATCTTGTGGAAAGGGCATCTCATCGGCCACGTCTCAGTCTGCGAGCTGTACTTATTTCTAGTATTTTTAAAGTTACTACCCATTAATGGGGTATACCCATGTTTTTATAATATGCAAAATGCGGGGAATCTAATAGTTGGTTGGCCATGAAAATAAAACAAAGTCAATTTAAACATTAGTCTTAGAATAACATTTTGAAAATTTTCCATAATAAAACAATCTTAATCTGTGTTCAAATATCCGTTCTGCTCGACATATGCTCTAAACCGCATCTGTATTGAGAGACTTACATTCTGAGGCATGCTGTTTTCATTTAATTGAAGAAAAGCGCTTCTTATTCGTTGCTGCATGTTTGCTGCCGTTGGAGGTGTTGCGTAAACAGTGTTTTTGACAGTTGACCATTGTTGATATGAAATGGGTTGCACAAAATGAGGGTTTGTAGTATTATAATAATGGATTTTTTTTCTGTTTGTTATTCCACAATTAGCAAATGTTGCTTTATTTGCGAAAAACACATGATCTAGAAAATTTATATCTTGTCGTAATTCTAAAAGTATCCATTCACAGTAACCTAGTCTCCTTTCAAAATCCGTTTGTAATAAGTCTTGTTAATTTCGAATTTATGTAAGGCTGAAATTTATGTTTCTTTAAAATTCTCATTACACCAGTGACTTCTATCCCGTGTTGTTTCGAAATTTTCTTTGTAGATACGTGCGGATTTTCCACAATAGACTAGACGACTCTCACTTCATTATCTTCTGTAACCATACTCTTACTTCTTTCATGTTTGACGTAATTCACTGAACCCGTTTTAAGAATCCTAACAAATTTTCAAACGCTTTACTATCCGGTGCTTTTCGGTCGGGATATTCCATGGCATATGTTCTTGATGTTAAAAATGGATTTCTATTGCTGGCTCCAAGAGCAAATACTATGTCTATGAGCACTTCCTTCAAAAAATTCATTTTATTAAGATATGTAAATACCATAATAGTTTCAAATAATTTCAACAAAACGATATAACTGACCACTAGGAAAATGCAACACGTAACAACTATTAACAAACAAACAGACATAATAACATAAACATAAATTATAACAATAACATATTTGTTATTTTGAAGTAGAGATTTGACGTTTGGTTGCACAGTCATTTTGTTTTAAAGCCAAGGCCAACTAACTATTAGACGCCCCCCATTTTGCATATTATAAACATAGGTATATCCCATTACAGGCTTATATATAACTTTAAAAATACTGGAAATAAGTGCTATGATATTGGTACCATATTAAAGATAATTTTACAAGGAATACGCTGACTTAAAAAAATATTATAAGTTATATTTAAAAAAAACGAGAAAATAGCTAATAAACATCGATAACTTAGACACGACATATTTAACACCCTGTATATTTATTCACTTTGTTCAGCCTGAAAACAAATAACGTGTTAGTCTATAAATTTGTAACACAAGAGTTACGTGAGGCATTCTACCCATTTTCAGACTAAGGCTTAAAATGTTAGATGCTGCAACTGTCAATATTTTAACAAAATTATCAATAAAACCAAAACTAACAGTCATAAGTGCACATATCCATATATCATTGGTAAGATAATTTGAGTGGCTATCATTATAGTAGCTAGAAAGTATAGCAATCTATTTAAAATAAAAAAGTTGAATGTGGTTGCAAAAATTTGTAAATAAAATTACAAAATGCACAGTAGTCTACTACATACGTACGTAAAGTCTCATTGCTACAACGTTATTAGTTTTCATGTTAACCTCCGCCGACACACTATTGCCGCACCCGGTATATCCAAAATTTAATTTAAACTGTCTACTTAAGAAGAAGAAAATATAATAAACTATTAACAACATAACAAACAGGAAAACAGGCTGCCATTTGCAGCTTCTGCTAGAAAATCCCCAATTTATTAGTAAAAATATCCAACATTACTATATGGTAGACTATGCCGAACTATGCGTTAAATGATATACAGGGTTATTTTTTTAAATCTTGACATAGGCTAACTTTTTTATTTGAAAAGATAGACCTATGGTTCCTGAAGCAAAGTTTTAGTAATTAGTCCAAATAAGAAAAATGTGTGCCAGATTGGGCGCTATTTCAGAGAAACATATTTTATTAAATGGCAACACTGCATTTTTTAAACAATTTCTAATACATCTTGAGATTCAAGACAAAACAAAAAGAGTGGATGTTTTTGATTAGAGTAGCGGTTTACGAGCTAATAGTGCCTAAACTTAATGTATTTTCCAACATTAAAAGAATAGTAAAAAAAATTAATTACCTAACGTTTATTCTTTAAAAAATGTTCGAACTAATTTCCTTGTTGGGTTCTCCAGCAACAAATACGTTCAACAATATTTCTATTAACATTATGTAACATTTAAGGGGTTATGTTTTAAATTTCTCATTGTATGGCTAGTTTTAATTCATTAATTGACACAGGAGCGTTAACATAAACTTTATTCTTCAGATGTCCTCAGAAAAAAAAGTCTAAAGGAGTGAAATTGGGAGATCTGGGAGGCCACTCTACTGGTCCTCTTCTTCTAATCCAACGCTCAGGTAGCAGCTCATCAAGATAGGCTCTAACTTCTAAACTAAAATGGGGTGATGCACAATCTTGCTGAAAATACATTATTTTTCTGTCGTTTAGAGGAAGCTCATCAATAAAGTTTTCTAATTGATTTTTTATTTAACAATGTCAAGTACCTTGCACCCGTTAAGTTCCCTTCTATGAAAACAGGACTTATCACTCTGTTGTAAAATATGCAACACTAAACATTAACTTTAGGATTGATCTGATCCCGCCTATCTTCAGCCCAACAAGGATTATTATCAACAGTTTCCAAAAGAATATTATCTTGTACCGCAGTATTTTTACTTCTTTGTCGGATCCTTGGACGCACACTTCCTGTATCTTTCAACTTAACCAGATTGTCTTAAAAATTCTGGACTAGGACGAGGTTTGCTGCGATGTCTAACATGGAATTAAGTGCATGCTTTTCGCAAACTTAAACCACCAACATGCAAACAAATTAATTCAATTTTCTCTTGAGGTGTAATACGATCCATTTTAATTCAAAATTACCCAGAACTTATTGTCATGTTATGACAGCAGGGACAAACATAGCCTCCTTGTTATTCCTTTAAAATTGGAAAATGTATTACAGTTGATGCACTATCAGCTCGCAAACCGCCACTCTAATTAAAAACTTGCACTCTTTTTATTTTGTCTATAATCTCAAGATGTATTAGAAATTGTTTAAAGAATGCGGTGTTGCCATTTAAGAAAATATGTTTTTCTGATATAGCGCCCAATCTGGCAACAACGCGTTAATTTTTTCCACACATTTTTCTAACTTGAACTAATTCCTAAAACTTGTCTTCAGGAACCATAGGTCTATCTTTTCAAATAAAAAAGTTAGCCTATGTCAAGATTTAAAAAAATAAACCTGTATATGAGTGGCAAAATATAGAAAGATGCTAATGCAGGAATGTGTAAATTGGAAAAAAAAAGTGCTAACATTCAACTGTAGAGCAACCACATACACGTGTTTCAAATTATTTAGTTATCAGTACGACATAGCTACATCAAAATGGCAGCTTTAATTTAATTTTACACAAAAATTATATGAATAAAAATATTTCATTCTAATTCGAAACTTCACGACTTTACAACACATTTTGAGATCTTGACTAATAAATATCATTAAGTGTGCAACCTCTTGCCTAGTAAGACATATAAAGGTGTTAAATATTTTATCAATTATTTTGAATTTAAAAGTTTATCACGTACTATTATCACAAATATCGTGTACGTTTCTCGCATATCAAGATCCTTCTTCTGTTGGAGCTTTGACTATCGGCGTGGTCTTCGGTATCGACGTTCGCGGTAAAATTAAAAAGCGCTCGGTCTATCGCTGCAACGATATCTCTAAATGATTTATGTTGACTTGGTGCTGGAGTAATAAATTGCGCAGGATTTTCCACTTGGCCGTCGTAGTGTTGAACACTTTCCAGCCTGATCTGTTACACTTTTTACCGCGTGATTTATTTGGTAAACCGTAGATATAGATACCTCATGTATCTTAGCTTGTACATTTTTCTATTCAGCCAGTAATCTGTGTGACATATCATGGGGTGATTATTTTTTCGACTGTTCTTTTTTTGCAGAAGGGTTTCTTTGTGTGCCGAATGACCGGACTTTTTTCTTTCCCACGCGTACTTTGTTCCGATGAATGATGACATGTGTCTATGCAGCAAATTCCTACTATTTCATTATTAGAAGAATCAGTATATGAAACACAACTGATACTTTTGTATTCTCCCTCGTCTCTGTAGTTAAATCATATTATGAAGATTCATCTTTACTGAATATTCATTTAGTATTGAATATTGAACAAAATTTGAGTCATAGTATATAATAGTATATTATACAGTATATTCCAAATTAAGGATGCCACAGTGCTTTCTCTGTTGATCTTAGTAAATCTGTCGAATTCGTAAAGAAATTCATTAATTTGAAACTAATCATATAAAATGATTGACTAATGGATCTAAAATTTAAAATTTAATTTTATTAAAAAATAGCCTTGCATATACACTGTATCCCAAAAGTCTAGAAACACGCAGATATAACGTAACATATGATTTTTGAAAATAAAAATTAATCAGATTAATAAGTATTATTAAAAAGCCTCTTTTTGATAGTATCTTATTGGTTGACCATTAAAAAGAATTCTTTTTGAATAACAACCTTGCATTTTTACTAGCAAAGAAAAGTTTCACTCCACAATACCTCAAAAAACTTTGTTTTTTCAAAGCCTACTTTCCGACATTTTCACATACCTAAACTTATTTTTTTTATGGAACACCCGGTATTTTCTTGTAGCATTTTGTTTCATCCTCTATTTTCTGTCATTTTTGTTAATAATGTCCCAAAGGTCCTAGCAGTGAATAACTTATTACGAGCTTTGTTATTCTATGCACCCAAATATACGTTCCACCAATGGGGAGGCGGGCTTGAGGTTCGACTATCCACTGTCAAACAAAGCCCGGTAAGCATTTATGTCAAACTTACAAAAGTATACCTATTAGTTAACATCAAAATGAATTATTTTCTTGAAGAGTTAATAGATATCATGTACGTTTTGGGTGAATCTAAAATAAACTCATTGAGAGCATCTAAACTTTATGCATAGCGATACCCTGATCCGAAGCCAGAGGCCTTTGCAAGTGTAAAGGAACGGTTCGAGCGGATTAGAAGTATTAAATATGAAAAGAAGCTGACAAAACCTTTAACTGGCGAGGGCAATGAGTTTATGATACTTGCGAGAAGAACCCCATACTAGTACTATGAAAATTAGTCGTCAGTTAGAAATAAGTCAAACTTTAGTATCCAGAATGATTATGAAATTTCATCTATATCATATTCAATTAACACAGGAGTAAGAAGAAGGAGATTTCCAGAATCGCTTACCTTTTTGTCAATGAGCAGTAGATAAGTTAGAAGAACAGTCGGACTTTTTCAATTTTTTGTTGTTTACCGACGAAGGCACCTTTATAATTGATTTGATTGATATGTTAATCGTCACAATTTTCATTATTGTGTCACACAAAACCCTCACTTTATCAGACCTGCAAACTTTCAGAATCGTTTGTCATTAAATATGTGGGTAGTAATAGTGAGTAGTTACATAGCTGGCCCTACTTCTTTGTTGGAAATGTTAGTGGAGAAGAATGTTTTCATTGTCTAGGGACAGATTTTCAGACTTATTTGGAAAGTTTTCCTTGACATGTTATTAGTCGTATGTGATTTCAACATGACAGAGACTCAACTCACTATATTCGTCAAGCTCGTAATTATCTAGATCAGAATTATCAATTTCAGAACAATTGAATTGGACCTTGCAGTCACCGGTTTTGACCAAATTAGATTTATTTTTTTGGAAAGTCGTAGCCAAAGATCTAGTTTATCAAACAGTGCCTACTACTACAAAAAATATGAAAATTAAAATCAGAAATGCGTTCACAAAAATAAGTCGAAACGGTTTACGCAATATTAGGAAAACAGAATGCGCACGTGCGTTGCACAAAATGTTGGTTATATTGAACATATTATTTGATCTAATTTGTTTCTTGCACAGGTCTGGTAGGGGTGTTGGAAAATAAATTGAGTTGAATGGGCCACGCTGATCGTTTTAAGACATATCAAGAAGATGCCCACGGTAAATACGTATATCATTGCATATTCTGCGTTGATACGCTCTCAGTTATGCCATGTTGGGCAATTCTGTTGAACTCAGACATAATCACCACAGTATAGATTTGCGAATAACTTTTTAACAGCATTCTAATAGTACAGTTAATAATAACTTACCTTATCAGCGGAGGACTCTAGACTATAGTCGGATTAAATACACAGTTAAGCAGTTAAGCATAATGAACTATTTATATTCTATTGAAGAATTTTTAAATGCCCATAGAGGAATGTATTAGTCCTGCTTGGGTCAGCTGCTTTGTATATGTATTTTGTCATGTTATTATGTTTATTTGTGTGTTTGCATTTATTGTATAATGCCTTTATTTATTTATTATATTATGTGCTACAATTGCACTTAAACGACTTATTTACATAGTAGCCAATAAACAGCTACAATCTCAAAGCAATAACTATTGTGCAACTTAAGTTGAGCATCTGCTCTTATGATTGTTTGCTTCATGTTTGTAAGTTGGTTATTCCTTCATAATTTGTGCATATTCAGAGATAAGAAATAAAGTCATTATTGCTACGCGCACCACCAAAACTAATGCTTTTCCTTTTAAAAACAATGCGAATATGATTTTTCTCCTAACAATTGCTTTGATAAAAAACGTTAAAAAATTAATAACCCAAATCTTTGGCTCAATTGTCAAAAAGAAAAATGAATTGATTAGAAAATTTAAAAAGTACTGGAAAATCCAAAAATATATACTGTTTTGATAAAAGAAAAAGTGTCATGCATTCCAGTGAAACCAAAAGTGCGTCAAAACTTAAAGTATTTTTTTAGAATATGCGCCCTAAGCAAACATGAATCTTCCACTAATTGTTTTTTCTCATATTTAAAACACAACAGAACCTGCTACTAATGACTCCCTCATATATTCGGTCATCGGAATGGGAATTATAGTATAGAAAAGTAGTTTCTGTAAATTATAAGTAGTGACAATGATAAATTCTCTCGAATCCACATAAAACAGTTACTAAGACACTTCATTAAAATGTTTATGAAATCAAGTGTTTAAGAAAACTCCAGAAGTTTGTATAATTGTTTGCTTAACTGGCGTTTTCTGGAAATGTAAATAGCGGATATCTTGATAGCCCGAAGATAATATCCTTTGTCATCGCAATGGTTGATAAGCTTATTAATCGGATGAATATTGTTTTCCAAAGTCATTATCTATGAGGAAAGAATAGAACAGGAGAGATAATGAACTGGTGGGGGAATAGGTATTATTTAGACGGAAGTTACCGCTTTAAGGCAGGTCAGTTATGGCAATATTGACCAATCATAATTTATAAAATGAGTATTTTGAATAACTTGTCATATATCCGGTATGTTTGATTATGTGTTCAGTGGCGTAACATACATATTCTACGCATGTTTTTTTATGTTTTTTTTAATACAGTTAGAATAAATGTCACTATATTAAAAATAATAAAAGGATTGAAAAAATAATGCACTCACGATATTACTTTAATTATTATTGGACTAAGAACCTATTTAAATGATTTTCGAGAACATACGAAGTGTACATATACCCTATACAAAATATTTATGCACGTCTATGCATTGCGGCGGCCATATTGAGTTACCATTTTGGACAAATATTATTATTAAGGAGACTCTCTCCTGTTTTATTCTTTCCTCGTAAGTCTTTAAAATTTAATGTTAAAGTTATAGGTATTCATATTATATGAATGTTCAATATACGGACAATATAACTGAGTCTAAAAAATAATAATTAGAAAAATCATATGAATAATATACAGAAAGATTTAAAAAGAATATTTATCCAGCTTTGGTAAAATATGGAAAATTTAAAGCATGCCCTACATTTTTCGAATAATATTTAAAATTTAGGGCAAGGAAGATATTTAGCAATTTAAACTTCTCACAAACTGACCATGATACGGGCGTAGATTACAATGTAAACTGTTAGCAGTGAATTAGAACATTTTTGTTTTTATATTACTTTATAAGACATACATATTTCAACTTTACATAGGGATTGCAAATAAAACCATTAGGAGCGCCTTCGTAATTATTCGCATTCCTCAGAACATTATTTGAAAAGGGCGACACATACTTAAGATCTATCGTGTATTGTTGAAGTGACATTAAACAAACTTTTAGAATTTGGCTGTATATGATAAGCATAGGTAAATATACAAGTCTATATATAAACAACATTATAATAGTATATTATACTATAAGGGAGAGAAATGCGTTATTTTGGCAGAGGTGCAATTTGAAGCCTGAGGACGAAGCCCGAGGGCTACAATGCTCCAAGGACAAAATAGCATCTCTCCCGAATGGTATATACTATTTTTTCCACGGTCTCATTAACTTAAAAACACATATTTTGTCATTATGAAGTAAGTAGCACCAGAATTATTGTATTCGGATTTGAGCATTTATTTAGTAGTCGTTGAGTTATTGTCATAACTACAAAATAAACAAACAAAAAGAATTGTCAAATTAAGGTGCTAGTTTGGTTTAGTTTAAAGTTTGTTTAGTGCACAATGAATAATTGTGAGTCGGAAGAGATTGTGGAGGCTGCAAATATTGCAATAAGCAATTTGCTGCCTACGAAGTCAAGATCTTTATACGATATAGCCTACAATCGGTTCAAAAAGTGGTGCGCCGAGAAAAATGTTCAAGTATACAGCGAGAATGTTTTGTTGGCATACTTCAGTGAAAATGCAAAGAATTACGAGTCTTCCACATTATGGGCGCAATATTCTATGGGTTAAGTCATGCTTGATAATTTACGAAAACATAGATATAAGCAATTTCCCCAAGCTGATCGCATTTTTGAAAAGAACCGGTGACGGATATCAAGCAAAAAAATCGAAAATATTGACAAAGGGTCAAATCGACCGTTTTCTATCAAGTGTAGATGACAAAGAATTCTTAATGATTAAGGTAAGATTACTTTTGTTGTTAGGTATTTCAATTATTAAGTATTTCGATTTTTTATAGGTTGGATTAATTCTGGGGATTGCCGGAGCTTGTCGAACTGATGAACTAGTCAATTTAACTGTAGATGATATTGAGGATGTAGGCTCTTCCTTGATTGTAAAAATTCCAAACACTAAGACAAAGATTCCACGAACCTTTGTGGTTACCGATGTGGAAAATATGCTTGAATTGTTTCAAAAAAAGCTGTCCCTTCGTCCTCCCCACGTCAAGCATAAGCGCTTTTTTTTTGTAAAGCAGGAAAATGTTGTTCGCAGCCAGTTGGCAAGAATACCATGGGAAAAATTCCGAGTGTAGTAGCTTCGTATTTAAAATTACCTGATGCTGCATGTTATACTGGTCACTGCTTACGAAGATCTTCAGCGACATTACTGGTAGATGTTGGTGTTGATATCACGACAATAAAGCGTCATGCTGGTTGGAAATCAACGACAGTCGCTGAGGGTTATGTCGAGAACTCCATTGAAAATAGGACCAAAATTGCTAATCAGGTTTTAGTAGGTACCACTACTGGGGCAATCACAAAAACTGTAAATGTAAGCTAAAGTAATATTCCTTCTAATATTAATTTTGAAAATTGTACAAATGTAACATTTAATTTAAATGTCAATAAATAATTTCAATGTTATCTCTTTTTTGCATGAATCACAAACGTTCTCCATAATGTAAACTCCCTTGGGAGCATTATACTCCCTTGGGAATAATCGACTACTTCTGTTTTAATTTTGATGTCATAGAAACTGATTTCTACTCCCGACCGTGGAAAAAATTAGTTTTGGTGCGCGTCATTTAGAGAAATGTGTATACAGTAGCCAACTTTATATTAAAATCGTAGGTCACCCTTAGATGATACTTTAATTAAACTTTTATGTTTATTTGAATTAACACAACGTTACGCTATATTTTTAATATTTGTGAGATAAACATGCGCCTATATTCAAAATACACACTCTTGTTTACTTTAAATAAAACATAACTGTGTGCTTAGCAAGCCACACAATGCTGTATCATTTTTCAAATTAAACATTTCGCATCAATTGCGGCTTCCTCTTAATTAGTTCTCTTCGTTCCGAGGTAAAATAAAGTTTAAAGCCAACATTCAAGCCGAAATACAAAAGATTTAATGTAAATCTTTCAGTACCGTATATATCAGCAAAACATAAACTAATCAATCTGAACACATCAGCTGTTAATGTTAAGAAATTATCTTATTGTAAATAATAACAATAGTTATTTGAATATATAAACAAGTTTTCGATATTTAATATATCGTGCTATAAAATAATTCATTATTGATAGTACTAGTACAATAAACCAGCTGTAAAGCTTGAAGACTTGTTTCTAGAATTCCTAACAATTACTACTTTAAATACTTAACTATTAGCATTGAATTTGGACAATAAAATATCGTGTTCAGTCACTCGGTATTATAGTCCTGATGTCAATATGAAGTCACCAGTTCTTCTATCATTTTAAAGGAAATTTCTTTTACTTTTTCGGATTACTGGTATATCGTAAGTTTGTTGCATTACAAGTTCTTTTATGAAAAAAAGTAACCATAAAAGATAACGACAATATTTAACATTTGTAAAATAAATGAATTAAACGCTGCTTGCCCTTCAAGAATTCTCTTTTCTGTACTACAGGTTCTATTAGGGGTTTAAGGTTTCTCTCACCTTCCACTATTTTCTGTCCCTTTTTATCGTAAGGCCAACCCTTATTTTCTATGTATATTTTGTTGCTTTTCTCCTTTTTACATCTTTTATTTTTTCGGGTTTAATGTACTATTGAAGTTGATTATTATAATGGAGTTACACCAAGAGACTTGTGGCCCTTCTATTTTATTTATCATCTGTTCGAGATAACCCTGAGAAGTGGTATCACTTTCTATACGACGTATTATTCTTTAGTTTCTTATTTTCTATAGAAACTTCATCTTCATTTTCTTCTCTTTATTTTTATGTATCTTATCATAGATTCAATACTTTATCCAATGAGTAACAGTTTCTGTTAACTTTCTTTAAACAATCTCTCATTTCTGCTTCAATGTTATCATCTTGGTAAACTAATAAGCAGACTATTTAAAAAAAAATTCTTTGCATTTCGTATTTCTTTGTCCACTTTCGATATACTACTGATTTATTATTAACACCATAAATTAACTAATACTTACTTCTATTTTAATTTTTAATTTCAATTGTCCAAGTATTAACTAGTCCAGGCATTTTGTCTTTCACTTACAAAAAATTCCTACTCGTTGGTTTAAGAATTTTATAGCAGTGTGAGACTAGGTGATTCATTTTTTGTCTTTTGCAATATGCTATTCGTAACAAATATAAATAATAGGAGAACTGAGAGTTCATCTACCTGCTTTGTCCCCATAATTAAAACCTGAAAAACCTAATTAAGTGTGATTGAGCAGAGGGCTTTGTATGTATAAAATGAGCTTTTATCGACTCGTTTCGGTGCTAAAAACACTGCACGCTCTTGCACTAAAAATCACAACATTTTAGCAGTCTGATAACATAAAAGAAGAGTATGTATCGAATGGGTAGAGTAAAACCAAACCGAGTAGTTTCTACGTCGTCATTTCATGCACCAACGAAAGTTGGATATACCGTAATTTACTTACAAGAATAGCTAAATATATATATGAAAATAAATATGATAGTTTGGTAATTTATAATTGTACGTATTTATGCACTTCTTGAGTGGGGATTTAAACTTTAGGACCAAATTCTTACTTTTTACTTTCTTATACGTGGTATAAGGAAGTATTGTGATGACGAAAATTTTCGACCTCGAGATTTTTGCAGATGTCCACGTTTTGAAGTCCTCTGATACCGAAAAAGTGGTTTTTAAAAAATGTCTGTGTGTGTGTCTCTCTCTCTGTGTGTGACCACGATAGCGGTCAAACCGCTACATGTATCAATTTCAAATTTTGTATTTACGAATATAATCTCCCTTTTGAGATCTGATTAAATTTTCAGTAAAATCGGCAGACCGGAAGTAGTAGTTTACTTCTGTGAAAAAATTGAATTTTGCCGTTATTTCGTCAACTACTAAGTTTAAACAAATTTATAAAGAATTCATATGTACTTTCAATTAAAATTGAGAACAATTTTATTTGAAAAGTTTTTCGAAATTTCTACCGGAAGTAGGTTTTTTACCCCTTATCGAAAATCAGTTTTTTGCGAATATTTCGCAAGTCAAAAGTATTTAAAACAGAAGTTTCAATATCAATATTGTATAAACATTTTTTTTAAAATTCAGGCCGGAAGTACCACTTTTACTCCTATCGAATTGCGATTTTTTGCAAATATGTCGTAAATTATACATTCTATATATATTTATCAAGAGTACTAAAGTATTTAGTGATAGATTTGCAATAATTTTTGTACAAATGAAATTTCAAAATTCGGACCGGAAGTAACACTTCTACTCTTAGGGAGTAGCACTTTTTCTGGAATATCTTGCAAAGTATGCATTCTATAGGGATTTATTAAGAGAATAGAAGTACTGAGAATAGAGTTTTCAATATTTTTTGTGTAAAAAAGTTTTTAAAATAGTATAGTTTGAAACACTTATATGTATAATAAAGTCGTGTGGTGGCCACACCTCACTTTTTTCTTAATATTCATAACTGCTCTTCATTGTAGAGTATATGTATAATTAAAGAAAAACATTTAAATGATCTCTTATCAGGATAAAACACTATTAATCAAATAATAATATAAACCTATTTTAACATAAGGTTAGGTTTTCTCTAAAGTTCTCATGTACAAGATAATATCTTATTACATAAACGAGTTAAAAATGTTAGTTTATTTATTATACGAGTCTCATACTATTCGAGCTAGTCCATCTACTAAAAGTTCAGACTCGTTAAAAATTATTTAAAAACTTTTAGAACCTAGGTTTTTAGGCTAAATATTGATATTAACAATTTTTTATTAAAACAAGGAAGAAATGAGTAACAATGCTCGTTTTATTCGTCCCAATCTTTAGTGTCAATAACTTGTCAAAAGTGTTAAAATAAGTTAGTTCTTTAATATGAGTAGAGGAAAAGTATATATTATATAACTTACGCGCTATTATAGGAAGAAACCTCTTCGCAATATCTTTTCTCACAGTGCGCAGCAAGAAAGCAAGAAAAAAGAAAAGAAAAAACTATTATACGAGGGGAGGTCAAAATATACGCGGAAATGAAATACAAATTTAAGTTTCCTTTCCGATGTATTCTCTCTTGACCCTAATACATTTTTCAGATGATCTTTCAAAAAAAAAGAATTGTTTGTCATGGAATGCAAAAAGATGGAAACAGCCAATTTCACTTCTTCATCATGAGTAAATTCTTTTCCTCGAAGCTCTTTTTTTAATTTCTGAAATAAATAGTAGTCAGAAGGGGCCAAATCTGAACTATAAGGAGGGTGGCTTAGTGTTGCAAAGTCGCACCTGTGTAGGGCATCCATCACAACATGACTCTTGTGAACGGATACATTGACGTGCAAAAGGAGAACACCTTGAGTCCATTTCCCCCCTTCTTTTTTTAATGGCGTCTTTTAGTTTCTCTAATATTGTAGCGTAGTATTGCCCCGTGATACTGACACCCTTTTCTTTATAATCAATCATTAAAATACCTTCTGAATCTCAGAACACCGTAGCCATAATCTTTCCAGCCGATTGCGACACCTTAAATTTCTTAGGCAGTGCCGTGCCTTTTTTCTGCCACTGCATGGATTCCTACTTCGACTCAGGCTCATAGTGATGAACCCAAGTTTCGTCCCCAGTCACAATGCGCTACATAAAATCGTCTCTGTTCTCGCTAAACAAATTCAAAAACTCGCGCGAACACTCGATGCGTTGTTGTTTCTGAAACGATGTGAGCATTTACGGTACCCATCTTGGAGTGACTTCAGACATGCCAAGATGTTGATGAAGGATGTTTAAAACTGTGGTTGATGATATGCCGACTATTTCTGCGATTTGGGTTTTTCTTCAACCGAGCATCTTCAAGGACAAGTTCTTCTACTTTTTCCAAAATGTCTGCAGAAGTCGCCTAAATCGGTCGGCTTCAGCGCTGATCGTCTTCAATAGACACCCAGCCTTATTTAAACAGATTATGACATTTGTAAATCGTTGTTTTGCCAGAACAAGAGTGCCCATAAACAGACGACAGCTCTTCCATAATAGTCTGTGGCATTTTTCCTTGCCTAGTGAGGAACTTAATCACGGCACGATGCTCAATTCTGTTCATAAGTGCTTGTTACCTTCGCGATTTGCTACTTTAATTGTCGATATTTCAAATGTCACTGAACCAATCGCACTGACAATCTCTCGTCTCTATCCCCTCCATTCCGCGAATATTTTCATCTCCCCTCATATATAATAGTATGATCTTGATATTGTACCAAATTGGCACTAGTAACACTGAAGAAATAACTAATCTAAAGCATTCAATAATAATTTGTAGTTGTCATATTTCCTTTAAAATTAAATAGAACGCAGTAACGGGAATAAATATTAGCTAAGTGTAAAAAATTTGAAAATGCGATTGTAATTAATACTGAAACTCATCGTGGAAGAGGTTGTATCTAGTAATAAGCACTTTCGGACACATATTATCTATTCCTTGTGTTGGCAACAAAGTATGGGTTCGGTCGAAACGTAAAACAAGTAGAACAGTAATCCTTAGAAAGACTCCGTATAAAAAACTAGAAGAAGACATTGACGAAAAGGCAGTTCAAAAAGAACAAAAATGGCCAGACCTCGTATGGCAATTATGAATGGTGAGAGGGGAAAAAAGAATCAAGTATTACTGATTAGTAAAAACCCAAAAGATAAATAGGAATACAGTGACATGGATTTCAAGTTTTGGCACATGAGGGTGTGCGAAAAATGCACATGACTTGTTTTTTCATTGCCTTTTTAGGAAGACTAGAAATATGAAGTTATGGTTATTGAAAATAGTTTTATTTTAAAGAAACTTTATTGCAATTAGTTTTAGTTAAATGCAATATTTACAAAATAAAATCTTGTTTTTTCTTATTTTAAAACCCTATCTTACCTCACCTGGAAACTTATCTTGCTCCAACAGTGGACAAGATGGTTTCTTTATATATTTCTGTATATATGGTCTCACAACTTCAAAAGTAACTCTTAAAAAATTATAAATACTTCAATCAAAAAATAAATGCGCAATGATTACGATAAGCACGCTCATTGTATTTCAACGTGCAACTCTAATGCAGTGTTCTATACTTTAGTGTCTCCCCTAAATCACATGCTAATTACTTTAGACCCTCAGTGTAATAAAATCGTATCGTAGATTACCCAATTAAAACATATAAATTTACTATGTCACAGCTTTTTGGTATACAATGAAATAAAAAAACTTCAATTGTTAGCTCTTCATCGATAATTTTCATGTATATAACTTTACTTGAATTCTTTGTTAATTTGACAGATATTTAGATGTTCCACAATGTTGTCGATCTATGGGTTTACGTTCAAGTATTTGCTTATAACAGTTGTTGATACAAGTATTTCATTTATTTTGAGTAAATATTATCTTAAATACATTCAACCTATTATACAGATCACCCCTCTTCTTTAACACCAATTTTTGGAATAAATTACACTCGGCCTAATTATGTTAGCTGTTGTTATTGAAATAGAAAATTATATTAGTAGTGGAACATTATAAGAATTTTTATTTTTCAATGTAATCTCTTCTAACTTCTATACATTTATTACAACGATCAATTAATAATTCGATACCCTTGTAAAAATAATCTCAAGTTTTCCGTTAAAATGTTCTGTAACAGCTGCTTGCATCTCACTGTCGTCCTTAAACCTAAGTCCCCTAAGGTCTTTTTTTAAATTAGAAAAAAAAACAACAAAAAATGTCAATTGACACTTAAAAGTGTCAAATGTGAAGTTCAAAAGTGTCGTAAGTGTTTCGCAAATTTCAAAAATTTGATCTTCCCCTTTTTGGAAAGAAACAGATCTTCACAGATACTCCGTAGAAGAAATGTCTGCCAAAACGTCGACTATTTAAAATCCAAACTGTGGAAATAGCATAAAACATCAAATTATGAAGTATCCGCAAACTTCTATAGAAGTAGTTGCACCTGTGGGTATCTATACGCGAAGAAACCACTTTGTACCCCTTTTTAAGCAAATTGGGCGCACGGAGGAGTGTGAGATTTGGCGTAGTTAAAATTCATATGGAGAAGGAGTGCAGAAAGGTAAAAATTATGTATAAGTGTTACAAATACATTAAATTAAGAAAATAAAAAGGTCGAATTTCGACGACTGGGCGACCACTAGTTCTAATAAAACGTTAAGTGAATAGGTATTTTATTATTTATTATAATGCGGCATTCATTTCAAACTAATAAATATAGAGTTAATGTATTTTTTTCTGTTTCTAACTGCTCTTTTGAGAGTTTGATCTGGGAGGGTAGTAGCATTTATAATAATTACGGATAAATAATAAATTTTGATTTTTCCTTCCTTCAAAACCACAACTTGAAATAATATAGGTATCACTTATAATAAATAAGAAAAATGGAATATAAAATACACAACTTATTGAAATTATATAAAATTTTGTCATAATGCTGTCTGAAAAAGTAATACGGAAATGACTCCGACTTATAATAAAATAAAATAAATTACCTACAAATATTACGTGGAGATGCTATTGCAGTGCTTCTTGATTATGTAATAGATCATTATTTAAAAATATGTATGCAAGAAATGAAAATGTAAAGAAACTAAATTATTACAATGGCATTTAAAATGTCTCCTGAATATTCAAATTTATATAATAAATGTATGTGATACAAATCCAAATATTGAATAAAAAATCCCTAATATAATACTTATAATCAGTCTTAATATTAATACGTTCTTTATTGTATGAACTAAATTAGATAATTTGAATAAATACATGCTTAATTTATATATAATGTAGATCATGTACAATAGTAAGATTAAATAATAATGAGGCGTATCAAAACATTTTATTACAGCAGTTGCTCGAAATTAAGTTTTAAATGCTCTTATGCTCTTAATTAATCTGTGCGGAACGTAAGATAAGATGTAAGATATTTTGCAAGAAACGGTTTTTGATAAGAGTGAAAGTGTTATTTCTAGTCCGACTTTCAAAAATATTAATGCACAAACCTAGTCGTAAATCAAGGTCTAAATACTTTCTTAGTAAATTTGTATAGAACATATGAATCCATACTTTGCGAGATACTTGCAAAACAATTGATTTTGTCAAACTTACTTTTGCATCCAATTTAAAAATATGTTTTGACACAAGGTGAACTTTTTTCGTTTTTAAAATTGTTCTAAAATTTACTTTAAAATATTTTTGCATTCTATAAAAATTTGTCTAAGCTCAGTAGTTGAAGAAATATTGCTAAAATTCGTTTCTTTCATTGAAGTAATCTGCTACTTACGGTATATCGATTTCTTTGAAAATCTAGTGAGCTCTTAAGGGGATGATTACATTCTTAAATAAAACATTCCGTTTAAATAGCTTTCACAGTTTGGTCACTATCGTTGTCCCAAACATATAAAGAGAGAGAGAGAGGGAGAGGGAGAGGGAGAGGGAGAGAGAGAGAGAGAGAGAGAGAGAGAGAGAGAGAGAGAGAGAGAGAGAGAGAGAGAGAGAGAGAGAGAGAGAGAGAGAGAGATCTATTCTCCATCAATGGACTTTCAAACAACGACATCTGCATAAATAACGACGTGAAAGGTTTTCATCACAATACTATTTATAAGAACGTAAAAGGAGATATGTCTATGCTGTGTAGACAGATGCTGAATAAGTAATGAAAACAATAGCAGTACGTGCATTAGTATGTGCAAATATTGAAAAAAAAAATTCTGTCTACAAAATGCAGAAAAACAGAGATAGATTAATTAAAATTACGCTCTAAATTCTCCAATATTTTGAAAATTATTCAAGACTCTAAATTGAGAGCTTTACTGATTATTAGTAAATAGTATATGCAAAGCTCTCAACATAAAATCCTGATTAGTGCCAACCAAAAGTAAGAAACAGCATAAATAGACAATCAATGAATTAAATAAGCATAAACGAGGCGAAATGAATTTAAAACGTAACAAGGAGTGTTCCGCGCGACTACATTCTGGGCTCAATACCGTACACTATATACACTAATGATTTATCTTCTACTTCAAAGCATAAAGTAAGCATGTTTGCTCATGATGAGGCGACAATAATTCAAGTAGATGATAACGAAAAGTTGACATAGGAGATAGAAATAAAGCTACAAGAGGAGTGATATCAAGCAAGTAGTCAGTTGAATCTGAAAAGAGCTAAATAAATAATTAAAAAGAAAATTGACGTAAATTAAGAGAACAGTGCTGACATCTAGAAATCAAGATAAATTTCACATCAAAAAAGTTGTGTGTGGATTCGAATATGGGTTGGAAGAATAATATAATCCATGATATTTGTAAGGTGGCGGCAGTGCAAATTTAAATATGAGAAAGTCTAGTAGTAGAATATAAATTGGTTATGGTTCCTGTATTATTTATTTCAGTCATTATTATTGTTAAATTTTAGGTATGTTTGTATTTACACGTGTGTATGCACCTACTGTGCCAGGAGGTATTATCCAAAAACTAGTTTCACATCAGTATAATTCCAAATAATCAGTAGCAAAGTATGGAATAAAAGTTATCCTGAGTGTTCTCTACATATAGAACATATTTTATACTGGAGGTAAAAAGGTAGTACAATTTCGACTGTAGTTTTGCATCGTTATATGTATACTAAATTACACACTGTAGCTGTATTGATTCATGGACTACTTTACCACAACAACATCATGTTGAGTAAATTAATAAAAATAATAAATTTACTGTTTATTTCAATCCTAGCCGTAAGCAAATATACATATATATATTAATATGTTAATAATTATTAATAGAGTAATGAAATAAGCCCACAAAGAAGAAGCAGACATCCGGGCGACGACAAAAACGTACCGGTAAACAAGTCGTAAATCAACTGCACTCATATACTACGTCAGCGACAGAAAGTTTGGAATATGGTAGAAGAGAGCCAGAATTTGCTAGACCTTTTGTCTGCACATATAAATGCCGCCGGTGGGATAAGGAATTCATTCAGTAGTATTCGTACAGTGCAAATAAACATAAATATTGTGGATGGTGCAGTGTTATTATAGTTCAAGAAGTAAATAAATATTACAGACATAAATAGTAGTGATAGAAATAAATACGTGTGTTAATTTATTCGTAGTAGTTTTCAGTGCGTTACATTTATTTTATATTTTTATATTGTGATTAGTTTTAAGTGTGTAAATATACAGACTGTTTCAAAACATTTGCACGAGTTGTTCATTTCGACCCCGAAAACGCAACAATAGTAATAATAACTCATGTTCCAATATTTCTCTCTCTGAAAACTAACTATGCTCAATATTTGCAAGGATGAATTATTATTACGCTCCTGTGGTGCGACTTTAGTTTGTGCCTCACCTATTTGCCATGCAGTGAAAAAATACTTACAGGCAGAAAAATGTGCCAGACTATGCAGCAACCAGGCTAAATATTGAAAATAATAATAGGAAATTATTATTTGCACTATTGCACTTTTCATTTCAGTGGAAAATGGAAATTCCTTTGATATAAAGATTAATTAGTTTCTAATAATTTATTTAAATAAACTAAGATTGAAAGTTGAGGAAGAAAAGTCGCATTTATTTTTAGTTTTTGAAAGCAATTGTGCACTGATTTGTAAATAGATTACAAAAAAAAACGGAAAATATAACAAAGGCATTCTCAGGGAAAATGCAATATATTTTGTGGACCATAAAGTATGAAAAACCGTACTACACAATGTAAAAATTTCCTATCCCTTTTCGTAATAAAAAGGGTTGCTTCGCGTTTATGAAAATTTTACGTATTTCCTTTTAACGTTGATGATACTTCCATTCACATGTTTTCCGGCTGACCATTATCAAAGTCCTTCCCTATTGTCATGAATGAGAGTAAAACAAACATTTACAAATAGTAACATCATAAATGTAAATTTTGTAAATGTTGAGAACGTGTTTGCACAAAAACGAACGCTGTAATATCGTAAGACAAACTTGTACATGGACTAAATGCAAAACGTGAGTACGGTTTACTTGAAAAAAAAAACTGTTCATTTTAGTTTTGTATGTAACTAAATCATGCAAAAACCCGACAAATAAAGATGAGGTATCAGGTACAGAATAATAATAATAGTGTGATATACCTACCGACCAGCTGAAATTATTAATATGGCTGTATCACATTGGCAAACGACATGCGCCAATAAATTAATATATCGTCAAATTTGAGATGTTGAAAAATTTATATCCTACAAAAGCCACTTCACGGCTGTCATAAATAATAGAATTGCTAGAATAAGTGACTTTTACTAATAAATATGGCCTTCTGTAGCCATGTGTAGACATTCAAATTACTCATTTTGTCATTGCGCGCCATTTCTGAGTTCACTACTATCTATCTGCAGTATTTCCGTATTTAACAGCTTGTATGTGCTAATAAACTAATCGTCTACGTTAGTATATATTTCATTTAATTTTACAGATAAAAAGCGGGATACAATTATTTTTAAAAGTATTACCTATTGGGTGTGTTTTTCCTTTTACTTTGATTTCAAAAGAAACACAAGCTGCTACTGTATATTTGAAGATCGCTAAATTGGTCGAGGTGAATCTCACTTATTGCCTGCCCGATCTCCAGACTTAAATCTCTTGGCCATTAGAAGACATTAGTGTACACTACTCCAGTGATAAAAGACAGAGAAAAAATCGAATGAATGGATGAAAGTAGGGTATAATTTGGGCATCTCCGCACTTCTCTCTCTCTCTCCCACTCATGCATTTTCTCATATGTGGTTGAGCACATCCTGTCCTTTAAAAGGCTTTCTCCATCTCTCTTGCTCTCATGTTGTCACATCGCGCATCCGGTCTTATCACCGCAGTGGTTGCGCATCCGGTCTGTAAAAATGTGAATATACGTGCCGTCGAAACCCCACGCTGGCAATGTCGATGCGGGGGCGGCGCTTTTTTTTTGGACGGCACTGTATGCGCGCGAGTTTTCGACGGCATTCCATATTTACAGATCGGATGCGCAACCACTGCGGTGATAAGACCGGATGGGCGATGTGATAAGATGAGAGCGAGAGAGATGGAGATAGGGTTTTGAACGACCGGATGTGCTCAACCACACATGGGAAAATGCATGAGTGGGAGAGAGAGAGAAGTGCGGAGATGCCCAAATTATACCCTACTGATGAATGTTATGCAATATGAAACAATCCTGGTGTTTTTGAAAGAGTGCAGCAGCCAATGAGAGGAAGATTTGATATATATGCAATATGCATCCTAGCAGGAAGTAGTCATTTTCACTTTTGTAATTAAGAATGTAATAGTAAGCATCTCTAAAACAAGGCGTCTGTCCAAAGATCATGTAAAGATAAAAATGTCTTAAAATAACTCAAGGAATAATCAGCTCAATTTTTGCCGCATGTCGTATTGTATTTTGTATTTTGTGTTTATTGTATTAAATTTGTATATAATACATACATCATCATAGAACAAGTATAAATACCAAATACAAGACGACATTCCATATCATTCTTAATATGTAATAACTCTAATACTATTTATCATAAAACCTAAACACACGAAAGCCCAATATCCAAGTAGATACCGGGAAACATTATTTGAGATATGTGTGAATCATTCTAATCCATTCCTTAAATAAAATTTAAGTTCTGTATGATGTCTGTATACGACTATAGTTGTATCGCAAGTCTGTAGGGTGGATATTATCACTAATTGTGAATATCTTTTAATTTATTCATAACTGTCGGCATTGATAGAATTTTGAATGTTTTTGGAGACACTCCTATTGTAATGACTATGAATTATCGTATATAGTTATATATTAATTATGTTTATGAGGAGCATTTTAAAACAAAATTGATTTTATGTAGAAACCATACTGTGAAGTAACGCCTAAAATATTAGATCCGGAAGAAGAATGTCCATGTATTCTGCAGCAAAATCCACGACAGTACAGATACGGTTTCAAAATACACAATACCTAGTGAAGCTACGTAATTAAACTGACCGTCCAGAAGAAATATCCTCTCGTATATAATTTTGTAAAGTACACATTTATGGGTTGATTATTTTTCGAAGGATAGCAGTTTGAATTATCACAATATGCAATATTGGATAGATACAAACCAGTAAATTATTAAGTAAGATCTTTTCGCTTACTGTGTGCACGGGCTATGTCCAGGATATGCTTAATATTTTTGCAGAAAAAGCAATGCTTAATCGATTAGCTACCCACAATACTCATTTAAATTTATTTCACTTGTTGTGCGACTACATGAAATGCCTGGTCTACAACGAAAGGGAGAAATTTCAAATTTAAACAATGTCAGGAAACATTGTTTAAATTTGAAACATTGGTCTCGTACTAATTTATAACAAAAACTTTCATAGCAATTATATAATCCATTACTAAACGTCAAAATAATCAGTACATTTTACTGATCCTCGTATCTTAAATGGAAAACACTACACGACAAATCTTATCGTGATCGTGCGACGCATCTAACAAAATATATAGTAAACACTCGTATTTCTCCTGCTAACAGTTCCAAAATATATGTCCATTCATATTTTTAGATGACAAGTTTATATAGCGGCACTGATATAGGGAACAAACAAAAGCCAGTTTATCTGTTTGCTGAGAGCTACTCACCTAAAGTTGACAGTTTGATGATTTGTAAGTAGTCACAATTCTCTCTCACTTCCAAATATGTAATGTCACACTTGTAACTGGCTTCGTCCTGTATTTGTACGGGGTTGATCACGAGTCGGGCTTCCGTATCCTTTGCAGTGTACTCGACGGTTACTCTGTAACAAAACAAATATTTGTAGATCTCTTAAATGAAGGGTTCCTTCGCTGACAAATACATCCTAAATTTTGGTAATTAGATTATTGATAAATGTAATTTACAAATTTAGGTCTACGATATGAAGCATTGAAAGCGCGCTAAAATATCTATTTAGAGTAATATCGGAAACTTTCTTAAGCAATCAACGTGAAAATAACTGTACTGAAATAAAATACTCCGTCTGTATACTATAAATTTTAGGTATTCATTTTGTACTTGAAATTACTGGAATATCATTGTTCTTACTAATGGTGAATAATGTACGTGTTTAATGAAAAGCTGTGAAGTTAAAAGGTAACCTTTTCAATTCTCTTAAAATTCGAAACTAAACACATTAAAGTGACTAACTTTATTCAAAATATGCGTATTTAAATATAGTATTTCATATATTTTGTTTTTTTATATTCACTTTCACAACATTTATATACATCTGATATAGACATAGAAGAAATATAAACCAGAAAATGTATTAAATAATGTATCATGCAAACAGAATTGAAGGGGGGGGGAATCCTCACTAAAAAGTGAAACCACGAGGAGTATGTTTATATCTGCTATTAGTTGGTCATAACGCAATTGTTTGATTAGTAACACGAGGTGTGTAAATTAAGTAATGAGACTGACAACGTAGCATTCGATCTGGCAACATTTGGGACGGGGGCTTGGTGGAACGATAGATATGTAATATGCTTTCAGTAAGAGTTTGATTTCGCTAGAACATTTGGTTTGGATTTTGCTATTTTTTCGTTAATATATTTTTCTAGTACTTTCTAAAAATCAGTGACATCAATTTCGAGCAACGGGTCAGGTTTTGTTTCAAACTTGGGCACAATGCAAAGGAAACTTGCAAAACTTTAGACAGGGTTACGGAGATAATCTTTTCCGGTAGTTTAAAGCATTTTCAAAAGGAAGAAAGCCGAGTGAAGATGAACTACGCAGCGGAAGGCTCTTTGGTGTTCAGATCGGTCAAAATAATCGGAGAAGAGTTGAGTTTGACTGACACCACCGCTCATTGAATTGTAATCAATAAAATGGGAAGTCTCTCGCAGGACCAAAAGAACATCAGGAGAAAATGGTGCCTTAACTTTTTGGAATCCATTGAAAATATTCCCCATATTCGGGAACGTGCCCATTGCTGGTGACGAGTCTTAGATGTTTCAGTACGACACAGAAACCACACATCAACATCCCTAAGACCCAAAAAGCAAGAATGAGCAAGTCGAAAATCAAATGCAAACTGATTTGTTTTTTCGGAAGCCGGGATATCGTCCGCAAAGAGTATGTGTCTCAATGCCAAACGCTTAATCAACATGTTTACTAAGATTTCAAAAACAACTGGGTGTTGCATCACAATAATTGCACCCTGTCATACAGCAATGTCAATAAATAAGTTTCTCATAATTCAAAACATTCATGAGGCCCTCAAGAAACGTCCTTTTGGAACACTCGAAACCATTCAAACGTTTTTAACGGACTAGCTGAAGGTTATTCCAGTATCCGAGTTCCACCATTGCAATGAGGACTGAAAAAACCGCCACCTGTAGATTTCCAATTAAGTTATTTTGAGGGAGATAATATTGAATTGTAATTGTATTAGAATAAAAAAAATAGTCTATTTAGTTATTTTACACACATTGTTTTCACCTGAAATATATTTTGGGCTTGAGTTTATAATGAATCTATATAAATAAAAATGAAATGCTGTTAGTTGGTAAGCGCATCACTTCAGAACGGCTGGATCGAATTGACCAATATTTTTCAATATTCGCAATATTCCGAATAAGAATTTTCGGAAAAAGAAAAATCGGGAAAGTTGCCCGGAAAATAGATAAATTCGGGAAAAACTGAAAGTGCTTTTCTATAGAATTTTTGTATGGACTCAGGACCAAAACTCACAATTCAAACGATGGATATGCGTAATTCTTTTCTTGTTTCGTTCGTTACGGTCATGGAAACGTTTTCAAGGAAAACAAATTCGGAATAATTACAAAGTATAGTCGGAAAATCCAGACAAACTACAAAAAACATAATTTTTGTATGCACTCTCGATCTTAACTGGCGATCGGAACCACATACTTCGTTGGTTATTTTTTCTTCTGTTCTTTATGCCCGCAAGATGGATATAATTCAATTGAATGCTTTTAATTAAAAAAAAAAAGATGTGAAAGATTGGAGAAAAATCTGGAAAAATAATATATATAATAGTTGGTGCGTATGTTAGTGATTATGTAACTTCTGAAGGACTTAACCAATTGAGGTCATATTCGCACAATATATTTGTTTTGTCGAGATGGAGTTCATAGCTATGCTAGGATGAAACAGGTGACGCTGTAGTCAAGTCATGAACAAATTCTATAGTTATGGACCAAAAGGACTCATATGCACAATGTATGCTGTTTAGTGTCAAAAGAAAAAAATACAAAATCTGGACCTGATAGGTGGCGCTGTGGCAGATTTATTATTAATTTTATATTTATAAATCGGATTTATACCCAGCGCTCTATCTAGCAAAAAATGCAGAACAGCGTTTGCAGGGCCAGTCAGTACATAATAAAATTGAAAACAGAGCATGAAATTTGTAAAATATTTGTTTTCCAATTGCAGTGTGGTAAATAAGTTTGGCGTTGTAAATAGTCTATTGATAAATCAATAGCAACAAAATGAATGTATGTGTGTAATATAGTTAGGTATAGAGGTATAACTTTGCAGAAGTAAGGGTTTTTAACTTTTTAAATAATTATTTACAATAATTTTATTAATAGAGTAATTTTCTTTTGCTTTTCCACTTTTGTCAATTGCGCTTCACTATTTGTCAAATGACTTTCCATGTTTTTAAACGTCAGCTGAGTTTGTCAAATCGATTTCCCTTTTTGTCAAATAACTATGACTTTATATCAATTGCTTTTCTTGTTTATATGTTGGTATGTATCCTCTACCATTTCATAAAAAAATTTGCAAATTACACAGTAATGTGAGAAATTTATTTTGTATGTAGATACAAACACATATAATATAAACATAATTCAAAATTTCATTTCTTTGTAAACAGTTGTATAAATATGTCTCCTATGTTGAATATAAGTCAAACAATTATGTGAACTTATACGCTCAGATTCTTTTTATTATCTGCTTCCACTGGTTGAATAACTCCTCTACTGGATTTAGAAAAGGGCCATAAACAGGAAGAAACACTGGGAAACGACCATACTGAGGGCCAAGACTTCCTCACTTCTATGGCATCTTACATTGTCCATAACAATATGACCCTCTTCTACACCGTCATTATGTAAATATTTAATTAACGTTGTGATGAAATTCAGAAAAGTGCAGTACATTAAAAGGCACACCTTGAATTGAAACAAATATAAGGAATTTCCGTTCATTACAGCGGAAATAGAACTTAACTGTGCTTCTATTTTAGATGCTCTGGTATTTTTCACAGATCTTTCGCATGAACCGCGAGAATATATTTGTATTCCGTATTCGTCAATAAAAAACATTTTTCTCTTTCCAACATCATTCTGTTATACTGCAGGTCAACTCAGTCACAAATCTGTTCTTCTTGAGCATTCAATAATTTTTGTTCCCCGATGTCCTGCACTTACTTTTGCAGTGTTATTAGTTCTCCTATATGTTGTATCCATTTTTCTAACTGTATCCCGCACAACTCCAAACTGTTGTCTAACCAACATTCTTCACCGTTATTCAAAGAATTAATGATTACATACTTCTTTGCTTATCTTATTATTATTCCTTCTCTGATAATTATTGTTATTATTTTCCATAGTAATAATGCAAATATTTATGCACGTGAAACTAAACTGACAAATAAGAAAAACCATTTGACAGAAACGGAATTTATTTGATAAAGGAAGCCTACTATTTAAAATAATTTGAAAGTCATTTGACAAATAGTGAAACGCAAATGACAAAAGCGGAAAAGCAAAAGAAAATGACTGTATAATTCACTTATCTAGATATCTATCATGACAAATTCAAATATGTTTCAATTCCCGTAAGATTAGAAAACATCTGTGAATAAAGAATGCTTATAGAAGAAGTTGGGTACTAACTGAAGCCGGTACACTTCACTATAACCAATTTGTATGATTAATATTTTGATGATACTACATATTTAAAAGAAGATAATATAGACACATATAAATTGGGAATTATGCTCATCACCTTTTTTATTGCTGTTGAATTGGTAATTAAAAAAGCAAAAACAAAATACATATATCTAACAAGTGGCCTTTAAGTATATAAGGAATTAAAATTGCATACTATGAGTACACAGTAAATAATATCAACAAGGAACTAAAAATAAATCATTCGTGTTACTATGATAAACCTCGAGTGGGTAAATTCAAGTAACAAATTTTAAAGAATTTACATACAACAGTAATAAATATATAGGTTTATAATTCCTGATGATGCTGATGCTATTTGCAAAGGTAATTAACTGACTTTGCTATTTATGTATACTGTAAATATTGAAAATTGTTTTCGTTGAAATAATTTATACAATCTTTGGAAGTAAAACTAATTCTTATTTCGATTATGTATTGGAAATTAATAATAATTTATTATTGTTGTATTTAATAATTTTAGGCTACTACAAGATGTGATGTACTTCGTCTCAAAACAAATAATAATTTGCCTTTTTTTAAAGAATAATTAACAAAAGAAATGTTTATAATTTAATAAATTCGATTATCATATGACCTGAGCAACCCGTCTAAGTTTGCTATATATCTTATCATACCTATGCCCATTTAAATTTTTCATATGATATGTTTATAAATATTAAAAGTAATTATTTTTCTGTTGCGAAAAACACTTACTTACGGAAGTTGCCTAAATGCTTAATAGTGATACTTGATATGCCAATTTTGTTTTATCCACCCAGCAGCAAAACTGTTTTCCGCTTTCGATGAAATAATCGTACTGCGACTTTTAAAAATTCAATGAAATAATTATTCTCTCTGTTCTTTCTATTCAAATTTATACATTAGTGTAATTTGCTTCTCGTTGTATGACTTCTTGAGAAAATATGAAAGGTTTCCGCTTCTCTTGCGTTCATTTTGACCCTCTCACTCACGTATTTCAGTGGCGAAATGAACAGCCTAGCCCTCCCGTACTTTCTTTAATAACCTCATTCAGTTGCCAGAGACTATACTCTATTATTTAAATGCCACATCCATATACATACTTCAAATAAATACAAATGTAATCCAATGATGAATGCTCAACTAATTCTGTATCTATTTTTACTTTCTTATACGTAGTACAGAGATATCAACAATTCCTGTAGACCACGTGACTACCAAATTAGGCAACCCAATTAACAGCAGTTGGTAGTATTGAATGTTTTATGTAAAATATGGTTAAAAGTGTCAACAATGACAGCAGTATTTGTGAATAAAATGTACGCTACTGTCAAATACTAGCGATACGCGAATCTCATAAACATATGAACACGAAAATCACCAGATTTTAGAAAATTACTGATCACGTGGTCTACAATCTTTCTCGATAGCACTGTATAAGGAAGTATTGTGATGATGAAAATTTTCGACCTCGAGATTTTTGCCATATGTCCACGTTTTCAAGTCCCCTGATACCGAAAAAGTGGTTTTTAAAAAATGTGTATGTGTCTGTGTGTCTCTCTCTGTGTATGTCTGTGTGTGACCACGATGTGAGATCTGATTATATTTTCAGTAAAATCGGCAGACCGGAAGTAATAGTTTGTTTCAGTAAAAAAAGTCGAATTTAGGCAATATTTCGTCAACTACTAATTTTAAACAATTTTAAGAACAATTCATATGTACAATTGCTATTAAAATATACAAATATATTACTTAGAAACTAAAACTTTTTCTATAATATAATTACGGACTAATTGTTCAAATATTCGAAAGTTCTTAACACTTAAAAAACTTAATTAATTATTCGAATAATTAATTAAGTTATTACAAAATGTTTCACCAAGAAATATCTGCCAAGTCAACCAATAAAACTTAAAAAACTACAATTAAATCATTACTGAGCAAATTAATCCTACTAATAATCTACTTGTTACATATATTTACTTTTCGTTTTTTGCTTATCTACTATTCGTTTGTAATGTATACAGTCTCTATCAAACGCTGTGTGATTAGTGTCAATATCCATTTTATATTTATTGTTTGTTCTTACACAATTTATACACTTATATATAATTACGCTATCACATTTGTTTGTCAAATGACTACCAGCACAATTACCACATGTTTCCGCATTTTTACATTCTTTAGCAAAATGATTTCAAAAACAGAAGTATAAAAGTAGTTAGATTTGCAATGTTTTTTGTATAAATGAAATTTCAAAATTCGGACCGGAAGTAGCACTTTTACTCTTAGCGAGTAGCATATTTTTAATAATATCTTGCAAAGTATGCAATCTATAGAGATTTATTAAGAGAATAGAAGTACTTAAAATAGGATTTTGAATATTTTTTTTTAAAAAATTCCTAAAATTCTATAATTTGAAACGCTCATAAGTATAAGAAAGTCGTGTGGTGGCCACACCTCATTTTTACTTACTCTCATGTAACCTACGTTTTACTACGCAGAGTGTATATGTAGTAACTAGAGACCCAATGTCCGTTAAACGTCCTTTTCTGTAAGCAATAGTTACCGCGATATGCTAACTGCTTCTCGCATGCCTTAATCCCGCAAAAAAATTGTGTATCTGTCAGATTTACTTGTTGACAAAAATTATTGTTGACTTTAAAAACTTAATTTCAGTAGATTATTTCTCAATATTTGCTTTAGTTTAAGGTTCTCAACTAGTTTGGTAGCGATTTTGATAGATCGGACACCTGTATAGTTGCAGTTAGTATTTAACTAAAATTAACTAAGTTGTTTTGATTACTTCAAAGACAACGTAGCATAATAGTCGCAACAGCAGCGTAGGCCTTGCATAAAGTTACTGATTTCTTCTTAAAATTTCTTGGTAGGTATTTTAATTAAAGAATATGCAATAAGTTTCATTACTTCAATTAAAACAAATTTATTTGAAACTTACTGATTGTAACAATACATTATGTAATAATACATTGATGAAAAAATTATGATTGAAAATACCCCAAGTATACACAAAATTTACGAGTATGAAAAATAAATATTAAACAAATTTTTCAACTATTATGTTGGTTCTTTGACAGTGCCAGTGATTTATTTAATTTATAATTCAAAAATAAGTAAATTTTTCTCTTTTATGATATACTAATTTAAACTGCCATCATTATAATGCCGTATATCTTACATGTTTCCAAGACGATATGTGATCTTTTTAAATACACATTGACAAGCCGTGCAAAAGATGAACTTAGCAACGGGTTCTTTAGTCACGGGCTGAAGTTAGCTCTAGGTTTTTGTTTTGAAAAATACAATTGAAATTCAAACCAGTTCGTTTTGGCAGTTGTCATGCATCTATCAATATAACCCGAGGTGGCGCGACAACAGACAAATAATTTTATATTATTCTGATTGTTTGCTGCCATAGAAAATAGTATATTAAAATACAGGATTCATAAAAGATGATTTTTGCGTACGCGTTCCGTACGTTTTTGCGACTTTAGCTGGTAATAAATTGTTCGTGGCTACTAAGGCTTGTTCCATAATTTCTGCTGGAGTCAAATTTTACATTTCACTGTCATTATCCCTCATTTCTACCGTTTATATTTTCAAAAAAGCACAAATTTTAACTACTTACTTGTAAATTAGAAAGAACTGTCACATTTAATTAATTTTTATATCTGTCAGATATGCGGTCGCCATATTGAATATTGTTTGAATATTGGAATGTCGCATTCCTATTGGATATAAACTTGTATCGTAATGAAAAATCTGTATTCCTATTGAATATAAACTTGTGTCATAATGAAAATCTATATCGTAATGGACATCATTAAAGTACAGGTTCAGCATATCTAATAATACAATTAAAGTATGGAAGGAGAGAAAATGTCTTATGAAAGGTATATTTTACAATATTTTGTCAATTTCGGGTATTAAAAGTTCAAAATGAAAGGGATGTTTTGTTCGAATATTTTAGAAATCCTTTTTTTTTTAAGTTGGTTATCATGATTTTTAACTAGAGCATTTTAAATATATGAATATCGATGGTATTGAGAAATAAATTTCATTATCCAACTCTGTTTAGCGATTTATATTATTAATTAGTTTAAATAAAATTTTAGCACGTGTCTTTGTCATTGTTTGTACTATTTCTCAATTTCACTGCAAATACATTGAAAGGTATATTTAAATTTGGTTTCCATATGTTTCTGTTACCAAATTTAAAAAGAAAATTAGCATGCGATAAAGAAATACTTTATACAACCAAAACGGGTGTCGTAAAGTGAACTTTATAACACCGAAATGAAATAATTATAGTAAAAAAATCGTTTTTAAATTCGTTAGTTACTCGTTTTAATAAGGATTCTACTAGAACTGCTTTCTTTAGTCTGACATAGTCCCAAAAGGAACGTGGATCAGTATATACATAACTTGAGTTGTATATTGTTATTGTAAAACATAAACTTTAGAGGTCTTGGTCTTAATTATTTTGCGAAGCCGCTCAAATTCGCGTCTAAAATACATGTCACCGGTTTTTTTTCCCGCTTTACATGATACTACCTTTTAACTGATACCTCATTCTTTATATCAACAGTGAACCATGGCGGGTATTTTAAAGAATTGGAATTTCCAACTGCCTTAGGTACCGGCAAATCGAGAATGCCATAAATTATTCCATAGAATTCATGTACAGCCTCGTTAACATAAGCACAACTTTTTAGAATGGACCAGTCAGCATGTAAGAAATCTGAATAAAGATTATGATAATTGGCTTTATAAAAAATATATCTTTTATTATCATTAGATATAAACCTGGGCATTTTGAAATTGGTCTAAAAGTGAAACGCATACTCAAAGCAGGATGGTAAGTATTTTCTGAGAAAAGTGGTAGTGAGTCACGTTCAATTCCAATTGGATAATCACAGTTTCATAATACCAAATCAAGCATTCGACCGTGAGGATTTAATACGTGATGAAATTGAATAAGATTTGTGGATGTTTGAAATAGGAATAAATTCAATTTAGCATCAGCATTCGTAGGACCCGCATAATTCGGCAGGTTAAAGTCGCCTATCAGTAAAGCAGATTTATCCAAAACAAATATCTCAAGAAATTCAAAAAATCCTTCAAATAAATTTAAGTTAAGATCCGGAGGTATATAAACAAGGACAACGTGAATTAGACCTAGACTGATTCTCAAAACCAATATGTCCACCAGTTGTGTGAGCTGTTTAAATATAGAGAGACACAAGAAAGGAAATTCCTAGCAGCGCCTCCCAACAATCTGTCGGTAATTATTGGATCACGATCACATATGAAGCACTATAATGTGTTGGAAAGAGCTCGTTGCTGTAGAAGTAGTCGGTGAGCCATGTTCCGGTAAGTAGTACGATTTCAAAGTGAAAAGAAAGACTAGCATTTAGAAAAGTATATGTTTTTCTACGTAAGCTGCGAACATTTTGGTAATACAGCTCCAAACAACAGATTCTGTTGAGTTGAGCTACTTTTCCGAAATAACAACTTTTGAAAAGGGGATGTTAAGAGGTCTCATGGAAACAGCTTTTGTGGGATCGAATTTATGGTTTAATAGGCTTCATATTTTCGGGAACAGCAGCAACCACATAATGAAACACCTCACGCACAGCAGATAGAACTGCTTCCATTCGCTCTTCTCTAGAGTTGGATTTCGATTTAGCTATACCGTAGACAATGATGTTCTTTCGGCGACGTTCGCGCTTAAGTACCTCTTGTATGATTTCTTCAGACTTAATCAGAGCTTCAGTGATGGACACAACAGGAGCTGTGGCTGCCAACTTATAAATAAAAAACATCTCAAGCTACACATAGCATTACACGTACTTTTGTATTAGCTCTTAAGTTGAAATGTAAGATGGCGCATTTAAATTGATTGGTAAATATATCCTACCGAAATCCTTCTGAGTAAATCCAGATTATCCGGTGAGTAGGTTGCTAACCTTGTTCACCAACCCTCCTCCTTTATCCGGGCTTGGGACTGGTGGTGGCATCGGGGAAATGCTCAATCCACCCCCCAAGCACCACAGGCGGAATTAGAACGGTAGAAATAAAGATTCTCAGAAAAATAGCGAATGTCACGTTACGAGATAGACAGACGAGTAGATCCATCAGAGAAGGATGCGGAGTGCAGGATGTGGTGAAGTGGAGTAAGCGAAGAAGGAAGGAATGAAATGACCATTCGAGAGAATGCAAACCAACAGACTAGCATATATATGCAAACATGAGCAACCAAAAGGAAAGAGACAACAAGGACGACCGCCCAAGAGATGGGGACAAAGTTGGTTTTCCTCATCCGCTGAATAGAAACAGGCCAGGCAAACAGTGGATGACCCTAGCTAAAAGAAGAAGAAGAGGAAGAAGAAGAAGGTAAATATATGTTTGTATTATATTTGTTGCATAAGGGCAAGGAAAGATTATATCAGCGGAGCCTCTTTACAATAAAGCTACATGTATGTTATGCACCATTGGACAAATGCGCAACTAGGTGCATTCTTCTTTATAACTGTAGATTCAATCGATTTTGATTTTGTTCAACAACCTATACTCCCTAGATTGACGTCGGTTGTTCAAATCTACGTTATAGTTACTACACTGTGAGAGATGGATATAGAAAAAACGCAATATGTAGAAGTCGCTAGCTGACGTTGTTGAGGAAAAGCATTGACAATAAAACTTTTAATTAATCGAATCCATTAGGAAACATATTCCCGATTTAATAGTTTTATTTACATATTTTGAATACTGGGTGCAATTACATGATTTACCACTTAGCATAGGCAATTAACTATTTTTACGAACTACATTTGTAATGGTTTGAATACAAATATATTCGTCAATTGTATTGGACTGATTCAAGTTGGCAATTATGAATTAATTCTAATAGTTACGCACAATCTGCAAAACGTTCAATCCCTAAAGTAATAGTGCCTATCGGTAATTCATTAAAATGCTACTTACATAACAATAATACTTTAAATAAGACGTATAATTATTCATAACATACAATTTGATATATTAAAGCCAGAAAAATATCTCAATGTGTCTAGATTCAATCTATTTGGATTCCATATTTACATTGATAATTCATTTTCTTACGCAAATATAATTCCTTATAATTTATATTAAATGAAAATTTTCAGATTAAATATGTGAAAATCAAACAAATCATGTTTTTTGAGGCATACGAATATTGTCCTACCACTACTCTCTAGTTAATCAGCTATCTCTCGGATCTGCAAGAAAACCCTCAGCAGGCGGTATATATTCAGCACCAACCTTCATCTTCATCTATAGTACAGTAGATATTGGTCGTTACTGGCTATGTTCGCCAATAAATCAACTATACCTGTGATAGAGGTTTCCTTGTAATTAGATACCTATTCCATCAACTGGTAGTAAAATTCGTCATTAACCGTCGATAGTAGTTAAGTTAAAAAATAGCACTTCATAATGTGAAACGTGTAATATATTCCCAATCGTTCTGAAACGAGATACAGGCATTACTTGAATGTTAAGAACACGAAGCGGTTGATCAATGTCTTTCTCAAGACGCCCTTTCATATACCTATCGATGAAATCCATTTATCTACATGTCATTACATTCAAAAATCTTACATTGTAGGGAAGAATAATAAAGTGATATATGACTGATATGGTAAAGATGATTTTATACTAAAGCAAAGCTTCAGTTTAAGTCAGAGATGTGGAAGTTTCTAGTTGAAATATATTAAATTGAAGCATTTGCGAACAATATTATTACATTTATTAATAAATACATACACTAACCATAAGCATAAGAATAGAAGGTGAAAAAACTGAAATTCATTGTAAGTCCTATTTTTATTCAGAGTATTGTTACAACGATCTAATTTTAAAGTCATTCAATTACTACCTCTAAAATTAGAGCATTTAAAAATTATAAACAAATTAATTGCATCTCTATTACACAATATACTGAAATGAAATTTCATCAATAAATGGAGTTGTATCTATAACGCTGAGGAATAAAAATACACTTTTTATCCAACAAAAAGCCTTTTGATGTTCGTTAATTAACGTTGATGCATTGTACATTGGGTTTTACATTTTCCACTTCTTTTTTTAATGAGTAGTCCGATAATTTTTATATGAAATGTAGAATTTAATTCTCTTTCAATTTTAATAAATACTTTTTGCATATATTGCCAACAGTATAAGAACACCAACAGCTTCACCGTACTTAAATAAATAAATAATTTTGCACAGAATGAGTGTTGTCCTGTCCGTAAATAGATGTATATGTGTTGCAAGTTTATGTGTATTACACTTTCTTACGCTTTCTTAGCTATACCGTTCTGACGACCACTAATATATTTGAAACACGTGTATGCGGCTGCTCTACACCCCAGTACTTTCCAAATTGATTTTTGAGTTACACATTTCCGAATTATCATTCTTCTCGTAGGCCATTTAACGCATCGGTGGGCATTGTATGCCATGTGGTAAAGTTGGATATTGTCCGGAATAAAACTTCTGATAGAAGCTACAAATAGGAGCTTGCTTTCCTTATTTGTTGTTAGTTTAGAATATTTATCAATGAGAGTCGGACAGCACAACAAATGTAATGCACCAATTGGAGAGGAAGTAGTAGAAACAATTATAAATCTCAAAGACAATAAGAGAAAAGAACGGTATAACTGATGAAAATCTAAAGTATATGGTATAGAATTAAGTAATTGATCGCATGGCATAATAATGAAAATATAACGAGATGGAATGCAATGACTATAGAAGCATATCCATATTAGACGTAGCCTGTAAAGTAGTAACTACACTTAACAAAAGCAAAATAATGCTGATAGTTAATCACAGCTAGAAGAATATCAGGCACGTTTCAGAAAGGGTAGAGGGAAAACTGACCAAATATTTACCCTTAAGAGGACACGAGAATGATATGTACACGACACTGCAGTAGTGGTACTATTTATCAACTTCAAAAGAGCATATCATTCAATAAAATAGGTAAGCTAATGGCAACTATGGAAGAGTTTAAAGTGTATATGTTAAAGCGAAACGACTGCAGTGGCTGGGTCTCATTTAAAGAATAGCTAGGAAAACACTTAATTACAAGAGAAAATGGGGAAGAGTAAGTATATGTAATAGTGTTATATAGAAGAGGAAACGTTTTTAAGTTAGCGGAAAGAACGGGTTGAATGGTTGAGGCAGAGCTCTTTCGTGTCATAATGTGTTCAGTGACTCATTATTAGTGTAAATATAAAGATTTCACACAATCGCGTCAGTAGTCTTTAAACTATTGTCGCCCAAGCAATAAGAAAGTTTGAAATATGGAGAAAATCGAGTATCGAGCAGTTAACAAGTTCCTTACAAAACAAGAAAAGTCTGGTCATACCATACTGGAAGAAACGTCATCGCTTTACAGGGATTCTTGTTTGGGAAAAACTATGGTTTTTAGAAGGCACAGCCGCTTTGAGCAAGATAGGGAAGCATTTGCAGGTGACCCACGGTCGGGGCAGCCTATCGAAGTGGCCATTCTAGGATTCGAAAAAGAAGGTCTAAAAATCAATAATAGAAGAAGACAACTCGCAGAAACTGACGCATCTGATACAACTCTTTCTAAAATTCTTTATGATTATCTTCGCATTATGGAGGCAGCGCAAGATGGGTGACGAGAATGCTCATAAAATCGCAAAAACTGTGCGTGGAATGTTTCCATGCACCTTTGGACCTCTATAATGAAGACAGGGATGGTGTATTGAGTCGAATTTTACTGAGGATGAAACTTTGTTTCATCATTATCTTAGTCCAAGCAAGACTCCATGCATTGGTATAAAAAAGGCTCACCACCAAGAAGTGTAAGGTGTCATAGTCGGTTGGAAAACTGATGGCTACTGAGATCAGAAGGAATCCTGTAAATTTATACGAAAAGAAAGAAGTTTCCATAACTGGTGAGTACTACATTTCAATCTGGAGCGGATAAAAGCAGTCATTAAGAAAAAAATGGGGAAATTTACGAAAGACAATGCTCCGGCCCATAAGAGCCGTGTTGCGCTGGTTGCCCTGGATAAAGTGGACTTCAATATTTTGAATCCCACACTATAGTCCAGAACTAGCTGCTATCGATTTTTACATGTTCCCTAAAATGCAAAAAAAAAAAAATTACGAGAAATGAAGTAAAGAACGCAGTTTCGGTGTATTTTTCAGACAAAGATAAAACACTTTTTTATGGTGGCATATACACAAGCTAATTGAAAGATCTGAAGGGTTGTAGGTGAATATATTCAAAAAAAAAATAATTTTGTATTTTTATTTTCTCTTCTTTTCCCCCTTTCCGCGAACTTAGAAACGCTCCCTCGTAATTACAGCAATTATGTCAGAATTAGGGGTCAAAAAGTAAAAAAATATTATTTTAAAGTTTTGACGGAAACACGCTTTGCCAATACATGCATAGAAATAGAAAAAATACCAATTAATATTCTATTTTTAATGTAAATATCAACATGTATCACTGGTATATGGTAAATCGAGTTTAACAATATATTACGATCTATTGTTAACACGTTACTAAGAAATTTAATAAAAGCTGTGCTGTTTTCTAACTCAAACGTAAGTGTTTAAGGTAATTATATCTACTATAAATTTGTTAGCGTCTGGCACGTTTGTTAACCACCACTTTATATTCTTAATTGCTAAATTCTTGAATATGTAGAAACAAATAAAAATAACCAGAGCTATATAGAAATATGAAAAAGAAATAAATGGAACCTAAATGTTGAAGGTTGTTTGATTAACTCCTAGGGGAAAAACAATTATTTACGGAAGCATTAAAATTACAGAAATGTATCACCATATTATCACTTTGCGCAAGCTACATTAAATCTTTGATTTTATACTTTTTAGGTAGAATTTACTTAACAATATTTGTTGATTGTTGCTGATTGCTGAATTAAATGTATGTCTACCATATATATTTGTTATATATAAGTGGTTTTTCATAAAAAGTAAATAACGTTGTAAGATAAACTAATTTATTATATTCTACATATCAAATTTTAGCTTTAAATTTTCGTTTTCCTCTTAGGGCGTCAAAAAATAGTAGTCTTTGTACTACGATGATTAAAATAACCAACAAGGGTTCGATGTCGTCGAGTGGCGACTAATAAATTCGCAACGTAAAACAAACTTCAAATTGACGCATTAATATGGGTTTTTGATATCCACTGAAATGTGAAGTTGTATCGACAAAGTCTTTGACCCATTAACGATAGCGTCCTTAAAAGCAAACATTTTTTAGTCCGACGTCCACATGTGGATTTTATGGCACGATTTACGGTTATTGGAAACCGAAAGTTCGGAAGGTTATAAATCGAAATACGTCGATATATACAATTCAGTACTGAACTTCCAAATATCCGAAATTCTGCTATATGATACATTCACTTAAATTATCCTTTAGCAGAAATATTCTTCCCATTTTCTTAGCAGTAACTATAAATACTTTATATTTTTCATTTGTAAGTATATTATAAAGTGAAACAGTTTGAGATTCACATATTGTAAATATCCAAACCTATATCTGTACATCAGAGCTAAACTGTATTAACTCCTATTAGACAAATTGTACAGGAGAGCGATTGTAAATTTACTAAAATGGTTAAATTTAAATAGCCACCTACTTTTTTCTCCATAAATGTGTACAAGAGGTTGTTTAAATTGGATCTATGAAGATGTAATGCAAAAAAATTTAAACAACACAAATAATATCGATGCTTAATTGTGTAATTAAAAAAAAAGGAAAAAGTTAGAAGAAAATCCGAAGTTTGGTATTAATTATACTTTTCTTCTCTTTAATTAGAGAAATGCTTTAAGCTAAGTAGAATTAAGTTTTTATGTACTTACGATATGATGAACCGACATGTACCGTCCACTTTCACTAAATAGACATCAACTAAATATATAGTGTGTAATAAAATAAATTCGGAGAATTTGAGGTTATGAAGTAAATAATAGGATCCTCTAGACAAGATTATAATATAAGATATTAACACATAATTCCTTTCAAAAGATTGTTTCGTATAAATGAAAAGTAATTTAAATATAATTTCAAGAAAGATCACTTAATATTATAACAGTATTATAAACACTGATAATAAGTAGATTTCACAAATCCGCCTATGCACACTTTGTTACTCATTAAGATCTTCTTTGAAAACTATAAAACATGCCTTTACTCCAAGATTCCCGTGTAATTTTACGAAATTGTATTACGTATCAAAATTAATGCAAAGCTAAGTAAAAAGCTCTATTTTACAACAAGAAGAGACCGCGCCACAAACGTTAATTGCTACATAGTACTTTACACAGAAAATTAATTGATACATACACACAGAAAGAGCGAGAGGTAGACGCTTCCGCCTGAAAAGGATATGAAAGCAATATTATATACGTTCTTTACTGTATTGACATATTATATAGGCAATCTATAGATATGTGCTTGTTAGCTCAATTCCGACAATACTAAAGTTTATAATCCAATACGCAAATAAGGTTATTGAGTCTAATGCACTATTAACCTCAGTGTTATGGTATCACTTCATATACAAGCTATAACATCAAAGCTAAGTATGTGTTACATTGGTTTCCATGCCATTAGTTTTCAAAATGAAGTGCTTCTCCTATATTCAGCATACATACGATAATGCATAAAAGAAACATGCTGTTAGTAGTAATAATGTTAGTGATTAGTTCACCAATCTAACCTCGATTTTATGCTGAGTAAAAGAAATGTATGTCTAGTACACCTGGGTTGTGTACTCTCGTCAAATGTAAAATCATGTAATCAAAGAACAATATGCATAAACAATTTTAATTTATCTTCTATAGTAACATTAAAAACTCACTCATACATACAGTACATTGCATGGAATTTCCCGGCATCAAATCAGTAGCTATAAAAACTGGGACAGAATATAATATCTTACTAAAAAATGAAAGAAATAAAGTTTATCTACGTAGATTAGAACTGACCGATAATATATCAAAGACATTATGATATATAATTCGCGATATCCTACTTACTAGAAAAACTGTTCCTTCCTGCCTTTTAATGATAACTTTTCGGTCATGACCTATCCCCACAAAACTTGAAATACTTCTAAAATTCATCCTCATCAGAAAAAGCTTGTTCAACAAAAAGTCTTTCTTTAAGGTAATTTTAAAATTATTAAAATCTGAATCTAAAATTTTGAGGAAGAGCATTGTACACCTCTCTGAGAATAAGCCTTTTGTGTACTACTCAAACGAGTATATTCTGCACTAAGACTATTCTTGTTTCTAGTATCGTATTCATGAAAAGTGACACAAGTATTAAAAGACGAAATATTAGCTTTCACATATAATAAGCAATCAAGAATATACAAACCAGGAAATGTCAAGATTTTTGATTTCACAAATGCCTGACGACAGTCAGCACGGTATGGCAATGCAGACAAAATATTCTATGCCGCGACGAACTGTGGCCTCACAATACAATACCGTAGGACATCACCGAATGGAACAATGAGAAGTACGCCACCCTAAAAATGTCCCGAGATATTGTTGAAGATAGATTTCTCATAACAAATATCACTTTCACCAGTTTATTTGCTATATGATTGCAGTGTGGTCCCCACTTAAGATTAGGATACAATAGAAAACCCAAATACCTAACTCTATCTACAATATTAATATCGTCGCCACTTCTGACGGAAAGCATCATCGTAAATGTCTTACTACTATTAAGCAATAACCCATTTTGTCTAAACCAAACCTTCGCATCTTTACGAACCACCGAGATCTTAGACACAACATCTGCGGACTTAACCAGTTAGGCAGTATCATCCTCAAAAAGTATAGTCTTAACATTCTTAATATTTTTGCAAAATTATTAACATACAACAAAACTGGCCCAATATAGAACCCTGTGGCACAACTAAGTTTATTTTCATCTCAGCAGAAGCTCTACCCCACCCCCCACCCTAACTATCTGAGGTCTGTTACTTGGTACGACCTGAGAATCCACTAAAATAATTCATTTAAATTAAATAGTTTATAAGCTTATGCATTAAAATATTGTGATCGACACAATAGAACGCTTTACTAATATCACAAAAGGTAGCTGCACAATATTCTCCACTCTCAAAACATGATAAAGTAAAAACTGCCGCAGTTGTGGATTTCCCGTGCCTGAAACCGAACTGGTTCATGCAAAACAATGACTTTTCTTCAAAAAAAGAAACGATTTTATTCTGATTTATTTTCTCATTTATTTTTGACATTACCGGGAGAATAGAAATTGTAAGCTTTAATTCATCCGGAAATCATCCGGAAAATTACCTGACCAAAAGCTCAAATTAATGAAATTGGGAATAGGCACAATAATCTCGTTTTTTTTTACTACTTTTAATATATTCATATTTAGACCCTAGACATCTTTTGTATCCGATAGCTTCAGAGAATTAATTACATTGCGCACTTCATTGTACGAAACGTCATCCAATCTAAAGGGATCACCAGACACAGAATTTATTAAAATGGATTCATTGGTACAAGGTGCAAGCAACTGATGAGCAACACACAACGGTATATCGTGAAAGAACTTGATAAAGGTGTTTGGAGTCAACGAGCATTCATTTCTTCTATCTATATATTTACGATTTGAATTGATAAGCAATCACAATGCTTTGACTTAGTTAGATGCAGTCAATACAAATAAATCGTTAGCACTTCTTTTCGAGTCATTGATTGCATTTATATATTGCTTCTTATAATTTTTGTCTTTTGTTCTTAACTGTTTGGTGCGATAAACTATGTTCATATCGGCTAACAATTTTAAGTTATCTCGCATATCACTTAGAGGGTCAGAATACCATCATTCCCGAGCAGGCTTTTCCTTGACTAGTTTAATAGGAAAAGCAAGCACAATAGCATAGATTATATTACTATGAAAAGTTTACAAAAGCCCATCTATGAACACCCAATTTAAATTACTATATTAAACAATGATATTTTCCTTCTCTGTGTCATCGATCTACATTTTAACGAATCCGTTGAATCGATGTTTTTATTCACATGTATTTGCTAACATTATTAAAGTATAAATTTGTAAATGTTAATTCTAAATGTAGTTTTTCAGCACAGCTCGAAAAACTTAACATTCGAGCCTGGAGTTACATCTGAAATTAAAAGTATTAAGAATTTGTATAGCTCAGATAATGCCAATATTCCCATTTTTGTCATTAGCAATCAAAGTGACTCAATAATTGAACTTTTATGTTATGTTATTCATTCCATATTTTCCAAATGTTAAAGCTGGCCATGGTAACACCTGCTTTTATTAAAGTAGCTTAATTTAGAATTATAGACCAATAAGTATGCTATATCCAAAGTCTTTGAAAGAATCGTTTACGTAAACATTTCTAACCTCTTTATTAATAACAATCTTTTAAGTTGTGCTCAGTATAATTTTCTCAAAAATAAAAAAAACGTATAGTGTATCATCACTCCATAGTAATACCACTATATTTCTGTTTTCGTGCGGGTTATTGCTCCCCTTTCATTGGGATGGTATGGTTTGTTGCATTTTCATAGGTTTGAGGACGGCCTTGGGCTGTATCAACTTTCGTTTCAATTGAATTAACTCAGTAGATATGGAATTCGCGGTAATGCTTTATCATCGTGGATATCTTCGTACAAATTACCCTAGCAGATAATATAACTTCCGGCTAGTTTAAGGTATGTATGGGTGCACCCACGACAGCATTCTGGGTCCACTGCATTTCGTAATCTTAATACAGAAACAATCAGCAACTGATTATACCCCTAAAACAATTAAAGGTAAAACCTATAATGACAACTGAAAACGGAAATGCACCTATGAATGAGGTTGAAGACTGGTCTCACACAAACGGGTTAGTTTTAAATTGTGCGAAATCAAAATGTGTTCTCTTTAGTACAAAGACAGTGTTGAATATGCCTAACAATATTTATTTCAACAATAGCCCATCTGCATTGGCTCTGGACGACAACCTGTTAGATGATAACGATTATAATTCAAGATGTAGAACTGCTTCATAAAAAGGTGGATTTTAATACTAATTGTAGTAATTAGTTCATACTTTAATCTGGATTAGTATATCTATTTGCTGTATACTATATTGATCGAATCAAGAGGAAATCTAATCAAAAAAACACAAGAAATAGAAACAAAATGTTTTAAAATTACTTTCTAGAGAAACATTAAAAATTTGTTGGGATACATTGCTTGACTTTAAGTTTTATGTCTTGAAAAGTAATTCCATGGATTCCGCAAAGTAATTACTTAGCAACAACATAGGAGGATTTAGTTTAGTAAAGTTTACTATGTTGTTTATTGTAAAGTGTTCGTTATATTTAAATAATTTGTTAAAATATCTTATATCTGTTGGAAAATTGGCGCGTGCGCGGGAAAAGGAGTATAAGTCGAAAATTGTGTAAAATGAGTTAAGTACGTATCCCATGTGAAATAATTGTTTTGTTATTAGGGAATAAGAGTATAATTCCAATTTGTTAAGATTAAACCAACAAGGCCAATGCGTAAAAGAATATAAGTAAAATTTCATATTATGTTTTTGGGAGTAGAAGGATATGTCGAATTATTTTCCTTTCCGTATTTTTATTGTCACAAATTATTGAGTTTGACAAAATAAGTATATTTATATTAGAATTTATATTTAAAATTTTAGTGTTGTGATCTAAGTCCTTTTATCGTATTATGTACAATAAATTTTTATAGTGCCAGGGAGTATAAGTTTACATATATCGTACTTTATACAACATTTGTTACCTCAATATTGTGTTTTAAGGTATAAGTCTACTTATAACCTATTTCTCAAATCACTTCATTTGGAATAGTTTTTACTTATTATTGTTTACCCTATTGTCAGTTTTATGTCGTACCACATAATCCTACATCTTAATGAGACGGTGAGTGGTCTTTCACGTTCGAACTGAACCAATTTGTGTCCACGCAAACACTCCACTGTTGTGTTTAATTTTTTGATACGTTTTGTGGATTTCCCTGTGTTTTAAAACCTTTATAAGACAGTTTATTTGAAACTTCTAAATTGAGGTTATGTCATCCAGGACGCATAAAATTTTGGGACTGCTTAAAGAATTCAGTAACAAACCATCAGTACCACCACAAACCTTTTCAAGTGCAGGTAAGATTACAATACATAATACGATCATTATTATAACACAATGTTATATGATTTTTGGTATAGTTTCGATTTGTTTGCAGGTCTAAATGAAGAACCTCGCAGCACAGTTGCGGAAATAGAAAAAAATGCCAGTGTCAATCCTGCACCTATTCTTAAACCTGATGTATCATTGACCTTGTCCAGGATAATACATGAAGCTTTGGCTAATGACGTAGAAGCAATAAGTGACAGCAACAATGTTGACATTGGTCAACCAAACCAAAACATAGACAACAATATCTCCACGGTTTCCACTTCATGCACTTCAAGTACTGGTGGCATAGAAATTTCCATACCTTGCACTTCCGGCCCTGGTAATATGCATAATTTTATTTGTGAAGATGATTTTGATGACAGCGACGCAGATCCACATTATGTGGAAGAAGAGAGTTCGTCTTCTTCTGGGTATTACAATAGGGTTTCAGATTCAGGAAAAAAGAAAACAACAAAACGTGTAAGCAAGAATAAGAGAGATTCAGAAATATTACATAAACGAGGAAGAGAGCAACAATTCCAAGAAACAGTTGTTAAAAAAAGAGGTAGGAAACCAATAAAAGGCGAAACAAGACATATTAGGTCACTCCGTCGGGAAAACAGAAACTTAGGAAGAGAATATCAAACACGAAAAGGAAAAGTGGTGCACGCTAGAATCTGCAAAGAATTTACAAGTTGCAGATTAAAATGCAAAGACCGCATAGACGAAGCTACTAGAAACTCCGTGTTTAAACAGTACTGGTCCCTAGGAAATTTTAATAAGAGAGTAGCATACATTGCAGCTCTAGTTACTCCTGCACAGAAGAAAACCCAAAAAGTGAAAGTTCAAGGCGAAGCTAAACAGAAAGAAAGGCTTACTGGTAACTACTTGTACCATGTACGCATTAATGGTGAAATGCGTCGGGTATGCAAAGGATGTTTTTTGAAAACATACGGTGAAACCAATACTTTTGTGACAAATGTTTTAAAAAACAAGACTTCTTCTGTGGCTGGCATTACACATGACGACAACAGAGGTAAATCTCAACCAGCAAATAAAACGTCAGAAGCTGATCTGGAATTGGTTAGAGAACACATACTGGCGTTACCATCATACGAAAGCCACTATTGTCGTCAACAAACTAGTAAAAAATACCTACCTGCACACTATACATTAAGCAAAATATATGAAGAGTACAAAAAGTTTCTACCAGCTGATAAGAAAGCTGTTTGTAGGAAAAAATACGAATCTATTTTTCATCAAATGAACATGAAAATAAAAGCCCCAAGCAAAGATACATGCGCAACATGTGATAAACTAAATATGCGAATAAAAAATTCGTTGAATGCCGAAGAACAGCAAAATCTCAAGCATGAACTCGAAACTCATCAGTCTAATGCTGAAAATGCTTACGAAGCTAAACGTAAAGATAAAGAAGTTTCGTCAAATGATTCTTCTAAGCTGGTTTATACATTTGACTTACAACAATGTCTACCAACGCCGGATATCCAAACGTCTGTTGCATTTTACAAAAGGCAACTATGGACTTACGACTTTACCATGCACAGGTGCGATGACAGACAAGCATTTTGTTTCATCTGGCATGAGGGAATTGCAGGGAGAGGTGCTAACCAAATTGCCTCTTGTTTATATAAGCATCTTATGACTATCCCCCCTGAAATAAAAGAAATAACGTTATACTCAGATACCTGTGGAGGACAAAATAAAAACATCTTCCTCCCAGTAATGTTTACATTAGTTTTAAAACAAAAGCCAACTTTGGAATGTATAAATCACAAGTTTCTTGTCCCTGGTCACACCCATATGGAGTGCGACAGCGATCACTCTATCATCGAAAAGAAGAAAAAAAAGTATCACGCTTCTATTGATCATCCTCGTGATTGGGTGCAGCTGATCCGCACGTGCGGTCAAAAACGTCCTTTCGCAGTAAAAGAAATGATTCGAGAAGACTTTTTCGAGTTCTCCGCTTTGTTGAAAACTCATTTTCAACATAGAAAACTTGACGAGAACGGATCAAAAATAGTATGGAGAGATATTCAATGGTTGCGATATACCCAAGACATTGGAATTGTTTTGATGAAAACAACATTAGATACTGCAGCAGCATTCCGAAAACTTAACTTACGTCGTAGAAATGCTAAGATCAGTCTAACATTAATGCCATCTTTATCCTACAAAGGGCCACTGCCAATAAATTCCGACAAAAAGCGCAATTTATTAGAGTTGCTTCCATATATTGATGTAAATTTTCATAACTTTTATTCATCACTGCCAACGAAAGAAGATATTCCAAACGTTTTATCCGACTCGTCAGAAGAGGATGTTGATGAGTAACAGTTTTTTTTGTTTCGTCAAAGTTGTTTTCTAACCAATTTATAATAAAAATCAAAATATAATATTATTTTTTATTTACACCTAAAAAAAGAATAGTGCAGAGAAATACAGGTAGCTATTTTCACAAAAAAATATAGTGTTTAACGGTATAACTACCCTTTTTTTTCTGTAATTTAAAATGTATTCAAGTTTTGAAAATAACATTTATTTTGGTGCATTTTTGTTTTAATGTTATCCCAAAACGGGAAACATCAATTTAAAACCTGAGTTACAAAAGAACTATAAACTTTAACATCAATTTTCTCAAAAGTATAATTTTTGACTTATACTCCTTTTCCCGCGCACGCGCCAATTATTAGGCAAGACTCGGTTTAGAAAACTATACAGTCGATTATATAATTAATTACACCTAACAAGCAGGAATGCTTGGTGGACCTAATAATATTTTTAAACATTTCATAGGAATTCAAATCTACATTTACGTGATATCGAAAAGTCAATAAGAAAGGCAAACTTGAATTTATTTCTTCTTGTATGAAACGATGTCGTACTTTATAGTGATATTTAATCCAGGTATCTTATAAGATTATATATTACATTTACTAAAGGAACCGCCTGGGGTAAATATATATACCTATGAGAAATCTCTGAATGCACCAGACATGCCAATCCCATCAAAGAGTTACTAGTTTAGTTAGATATAAAGATGCTGCTGGTAATCCATATTTTCATATACGAGTATATAGTTTTCGGTATATTTTTCAGATAACTGTAATATTTCTAAGTAATGCAATTTTTTATTACCAAATATAAATAAAATATGTATTAATTACTATAAAGACATTATTAGTGGTAAATATTTGAAACAAACAAATTGAGCACATTAAAACTCATAATTTACAGTGCTTTTCAATTTATCTCTGATTTGTTTGTTTTGATTTCGTATCTTACCGGAAAGACTAGGAATTATTCATTATATTTTTTACCACTCTAATGATACCATTGAGAAAGAATAGGTAGTGTGTGTGGGATGACAGATTATAATTTTGAGTAGTCCGGACTAGGTGATGCAGCCATATTGGTCCCACACTTAACCCCGCTCAATGCTCCCGTTTTGAGAGTACAGCAAAGATGCTTTACAGCGTTTCCATAGTATTTTTCCTCAATGAATGATACAGACTCCCCTGTACTAAGAAAGGATAAAGATTAGCGCTAGACGCTCACGCGTTCCTCCCAGTATAGTAACTTTTTTCGTCTTTGTGGCTTTAATGCCAGAATTAGGATCTAAACATTATCAAGAAAATGCTATTTTAAGCTTATGACCTTTCAGTTTTGATTAAGACCTTTATCAGACCTGTATTTAATTCAGAAGGACATATTAATAAGTTACATTATAATTGTTTTGCATAAAATTATTTATATTTGCTATTGATTTTTTTCGCAAATCTTTTTTGACATGTAATATTTTGTTAAATCATTTTCTATGCCTCCTGATTACATATTAAAATTCATAGATATATTATATATATATAACTTTTTATAGAAGATATATTTAAAGCATCTATTAAAACATTGCTTTGGTCTGTAATCTCAAACAGATTCAATGCTTTTTAAACATTTTTAATTTAAACAAAACCAGTAATTCTCACTTCCGATTAGTGTAAGCTGGTTAAAACTGATTCTCAAAACTTTAGCAAACTTTATAGCATTCAAAATAATTTGTCAAAATATTACATGTCAAGAAAGATCTGTACAAAAACTGATAGCAAATGTAGCCCTTGGTAATTTTTAAACACTGAATTTCGTCAATTATACAACCTACATTCTACCTGGTTTCAATCGTATTCCAAAATCAATCTAAGTTTGTTACCCATAACTGAGCAGCACAGAACAGAGATGTGTTTTTTTTTAATATTAATTTCAACATCGATCGTTTTACTAAATATTATACCCAGAGATTCAAAATATTGCCTGATAACAATTTTTTGGCATTAGCTGCATTTCTGAACATTTTAAATCTATCGGTAATCGGTAGTATTTTTTAAAGTTATAAAATTACAGAGACCAGGCTGTGTTGCTGAAAAAATAAAACTCTAAAGTGATATTAAACAAGCCCACTATATTTATATGTTTAGTTCGGTTCGGAAAGAAATGCCCGTGTTTCCTTTGAATTCAAAACTTTTCCTTTATGATTTATTGTTGAAATGTGGGGCGAATTTGTGTTTTTTTCCCCAAAAACTGTGGTTATATATATGACTTCTTATAGATATACAGCGTGAATTAATACAAAGATATATTGTATATAGAGTATTAAAATTTACGTAACGGAACTACTTAAAATTAATTGCGCTTTCCTAGAGCTCAGAATTTTCTAAACCTCAATGGACTTCATGTATAAAAAATGTACGGGTACTAAATGGGAGAAAGTCATGGCAGGTAGGTACACTTAGTTGCAAAAAAAAGTTTCCACTAAAAAAATGTGGTTAGTGGAAACTTTTTTGCTGCAACTAAGTGTACATACACTTAACAATAATAAAATTTTAAATGCTCTTTATTTTTCTCATTTGAAATTAGTTTGGATTTATATTGTACAGCTAATTTCAAAAACGTTTTCGACTTAAACTTTATGTTATTTTTCCGAGATACGATATTAATAAAATTTCTATTTATAAACACAAAGTTAATCATTAGAGACCTGTTAGAGATGACAGATTAACAAGTATATGGACACTCTCTTCTCAAAATACATTGATAACTGTATATATTGCTCTGGATTTAAAATTAATTTGTATTTTCAAGAAATTGTAGGTACTATTTTGTCAAAATATAAGGTTTTTCAAAATATTTCAATTCCATTGATTTGTATTTAAAACAGGTAATTTAATATAACGATTCTCGTATACTAATTAATTATTTATATATGTACAGGTTTTTTCATTATAAATTACCCATCCTTCATCATCGTTATTATTGCATATATGTTTCAAATAAAAGTTGTGTGACTGAGTCTGAATTTTATGCGCATACTATTAAAAACACATTGGCGTGCAGATACAGCGGTATAAAGAAAATAATGTTTTTTTTTAATGGAATAGCCTGTATATTATTAAATTTTTATAATGGTCTTTTTACTCTGATTTCAAAAATATAATTATGATACCGTTTTTGAGTTATTAAATGTCGAATATCGTAGTTACTGTACTATGGAAAAGTTAACATTATTAATGTAAGCTATGAAAATGACAATTATTGTATTTGATAAATGGCATTTCCATTTTGACTATTTTATTAAGGAATATAATAGCTATATTACAAGGTGGAGAGAAGATATTCTCGAAAAACTGTTTTTTTGTACAACTTTTTCAATATGGCAGCGCGAGCGGCGGTCGGTCAAGGTCGCAAACAAGAATATGATTTAGGACACCGAACTGTAAAAATCTACCTAAGAACAACTCTCTTTGACCTTATGTAATCAAAACCCATTTTTATGTCTTCATTGGTTGGATTAAATATGTCATCAAAAGATTGGTTATTGACTTTTGTATAACGGCACCAAAATTTATGTATTCGCACCTCATAGTGTACATATTGTAACGAAACCAGTAGACATCCGGGCGACGACAAAAGAGGTTGTAAATCATCTCGACGCGACTGGTAAACATCATAAAGCAATAAATCATCCATTTGCGTTGTACTGCAAAGAGACAGAATGTCTATGGAATGTTCTACATACATCGAGAGGAAGATGGAGTTTACGCGAATGCTTCCAGATGTTTCGTATGTGTATATAAGGCGGCTGGGTCACCGATGGATGAGTAATTCCGGAATAAGAAAGTTCTTAAGCAGTAGTCTCGCGGAACAGACCAAATAAATATAAGAAATATATAAATAGTTCCTTAAGTGGTAGTCGAAGAAAAGACATAAATATTAGAGTGTTATATAAATAGAAGTGATATAAATACGGTGCAGTTTTTATTATAGTGCAATAAAGATATAAATATTACAGACATATAAATAGTACTGGTAGATAAATACCTGTGTTAATTTAAATCGTAGTAGTTTAAGTGTGATACATTAGTTTTACATTTTATATTGTAATTAATTTTAAGTGTATGAATATACAGGCTGTTTTAAATAAATAAATTGCACGAGTTGTTTATTGCGAACCCGAAAACGTTACAATTGGTGTCAGAAGTGGGATAAACAATATAAGTGCAAATAAATAAATAAATAAATAAATAAATGGCTACCAAAGGGACGCAGATACGTCTGGAAAAAAACAATTCTACAGGATCGGCTTCGTGACCTTTTAATAAATGAAGGTGAGGATCCCGAGAAATATTTGTTTCAAGTACAGGCTGATTCAAGCTTAATTTTGGAGACTAAAAGATGAAATCACAAATAATTTAAAAACTTTAAAAGATGAGATGTTAACTGAAATGGCAAATAATTCAAAAACTTTAAAATATGAGATGTTAACTGAAATGGCAAATAATTCAAAAACTATAAAAGATGAAATTGCAAATTATTCAAAACAAATCGAGACTAATATGAAGACTCTAAGAGATGAAGTTGCAAAACAATTCGAGACTAATATGAAGACTCCAAAAGATGTTGCAAAACAATTCAAGACTCTAAAAGATGAAACTGTAAAACAATTCGAGACTCTAAAAGATGTAATGGCTAATAATCCAAACAACTTGAAGAAGACATTCAGAAGAATTCATCGAATGGGAGACAGGAATTTTCTGGGGCCATCGAAGCCGTAGAACAGAAAGTTGAGGAGCGCGTGTTCGGAATGGGGGACGAGTTTGGGGTTCAGCTTCATTTCCCAGCGATGAACGACTGCGGTCCCCATGACACCTCAAGCGGAAGCCTTGAGATCTCCCGAACAGCGAAGGCAAAGGTAAAACCTCCCACCTTCGATGGAAAGACGCTATGGATGACGTCCCGGAAACAATTCGAAGCCGCTGCAGGAGCAAATGGGTGGACGTCCCCGGAGAAAGCTACTGCCCTGATTGTGTCGTTAAGAGGAGAGGTCAGTGACATTCTGCAGACCTTACGCCCGGAAGAGTGTCAAGACTACCCTAAATCAATCAAGCGTCTTGAGATGAAGTATGGGCATGCACACCTGGGACAGGTAGTCCGACGATTAGTGAATCAGGTGCAACCTAAGCGAAGAACGCTCCGATGCTGGAATTGGAAATGGAAATGGGCCATGTGCATAGTAAATGCGGGAAGGAGCCCAAGAAGGCCATAGCGGAGCAGCGAAAACTGAAACGGGTCGATGAGAACAGGCAATCGTCGACCCAGTATCGTAGAGCCTCAAAACCAATAGCACGAATTGCATCTCTGCAACACCAAAACGCTGATGCTGTTGCAAGGAGACCACGTCCAGAAGACTGCAGGCATAACAACCAACTAGAAGAAAAATCGGCTCAGAACTGCAGTGGTTGACGATCAGTGGCAACCTGACAATTTGCGGATCGGTCAAGAAGCTGATGAAGACCTTGGTTCATTGATGGTTTGGAAAGGTACTGGTCGCGGACCGGCTTGGCAAGGAGTAGCTCCTCGTTCGCAGGGACTGGAATCCTGCTGGGCTCAATGGGACTCTCTGAAGGTGGAGGATGGCTTACTCAAGCGTGTCGTGGGGAACCCAAATGGAGAAGACTGCGTCAGCGGACCCAGGCGACGGTTGGAGGATGCCCACAAGCGAGTACGCCATCACACTCAGGATGCCAGCGACAGGACGAAGAATTATTACGACGTGCCAGCCGAGAGAGGTGGTTATCGAGAAGGGGACCTCTTCTAGTTATATAATCCTCAACGTCGCCGAGGCCTGTCCCCAAAGCTCCAACAATACTGGGAGGGACTATGCGAAATACTAGAGCGAATAGATGACGTGGTTTATCGCATAAGACTAACACCCCATAGTCAGCCAGGGGTGGTGCGTTTCAACCAATTGGCCCCATACCATGGACGTGACAGCGGTGACTTGATTAATGTTGGTATAACACGTTCACTATGCATTTTAGTGAACGTGTTATACCAACATTAATCAAGTCTATTTATTATTAAGTATTTGTACTAGAGAACAAGAATGAATCAAACCTTTTATCGCTTACCAAGACGTCCTTAAGAACTAGCAGAAGTTTTGCTTATTAGTTTCTCTTTTAAATATCAATAAAGAACTTATACAAATAAATCATTCGTATTACTGTTACAAACCTTGAACAGGTAAATTCAAGCTACCACTCTGGCAAATATGAATCTTACATACAACAGTAATAAATATAAAAATTTATATCGGCTGAAGTTGCTCACACGACCTGCAAAGATAATTACATATACACATTACTAATTATTATTCGCTATTTTTGTATTTTGAAAATATGGAGAAAAAATTTACACTTATACTCTTATAAATAAAGTATAACCAATTTTTATTTCTATTATATATTGGAAATTAACAATAATTTAGTGGTGACATGATGTTAAAAAAATAAAAATACAACAATTGAGACTATAATTACAAACAAAAAATTTACACATAATTTCACTTGTGCTGGACATTAATAAGTCACATACACCATCACTGCTTCTGACATAAATAATAAATGGTTTCACAATCATCCATTAATCCATCTATGTCTCACATTCTCTTTTCTACTTTAATTTCATTGTCGGCACATTTTTTTTCAATTATTTATTGTAACATTTGTAATTGCTTCTGTTAAAAGTTCTCGTACAAGTGATACTTTGAAAGGGAAATTTTTTGGAGAAACTTCACCTTCTAGTTGGGCCCAAATCATTTCAATCGGATTGCGCTCGCAATGATATGGAGGTAACCCGTGCAGCTGCCATTTTCAACTTGGGTAATATTTGTTTAACATCTTTCAAAAACATTACTGTTCATTTCATTAATCTACATGTCAACCGTCCACATATATCAATTCAGATCCTTGCGTATCTTTACCAGTAGTTTTTTTTTAATCGTGTCGATAGGCTTTCAACAAAAGCTTATCGTACACTCATTATACTTGCGGCAATCCAAACATTTTTCTTTGTGTGTCTTCCATTCAGGCTGTTACATCCAATTAAATATTGGACGACCCTCATAATCTGTACTGTTTTATTATTCCCAGATATTCTCCACCAGATATTTTCAGCTTTTTCTATTAATACAGGTTTCTTATTACGTTTAACATATCCGAAATATAACATGTATATAAACATGTGGTAATATAATTAGTATTTAATTAACAGTTACTTGAAATTAATGAGTTTCAAGAATCTGTGTAGAGTTGCTCAGTTCATTTTTGGTATGGACTCATCTATAGTTATTTTTGCAATGATATTAAGTGTATGACGTTTGATTTTAAAAAAGAAATTGTGCACTGCCGTAGAGTGTGTTTGACAGATTCATAAAATTCAAAGTTTCAAATGCCTGATCACTTGTTCCTTAGGTCTTAAGTCGTCTGATCACTCATGTTCATGTTGTACATAAAAGTAAAGATTTTATTTAATAACACGATAAACTATAATAAACCATAGTAAAAATGTAAGAGACTAGGTTATGGCTTGATTATAAGCATAAGATGACGTTTTGGCGACCTTATTTTCCCTTTGTTAAACTTGCCTACGCAAGAACCAATGAGATACCTTAAAAATATACAGCATTTTGACTCGATATTTGAATCACTGTTTCTTATTCTGAGACAAGGTATAATTAATTGTAAACCCGTAGGCGCCACCCGTTTACTATTCATACTTACAGCATTATGCGCTCCGAAGGTAACATGACGAGATTATTCACTAAACATCACAGACACTTGTAAAATGATGATTACCAGTTGTAATCATTTATAGAAAAAAATAAATAAGGGACATATAAAGATAAACAAATACGTATTTACAAAATATCATTAGCATGATGAATAAAGTCAGAAAGAGTAATCTGATACTCATTCCAAAAAAGAGTAACAAAAACAGAAAAATATACTTTTATATTATCTGTAGAATATCAATAAACAATCAGTTGTAACACAGAATTGTTCGCTCGCATACGCATTCACAGAAAGCAATTACAAGCTGCCTATTGTGTTTTGTCTCTACATATATCCCACATGGCTGCACAACATGAAAAAAATGGGTCAGTTTCGTTAAAACCGTTATGAATTTGTGATATTTCATTGTGTAGGAGTATATCAGACAAAACATGGAGTCTTAGTCATTTACAGTTTGTATGTGAGTTTTACTCATATTTGAAAACGAATGTAGACACAGACGTATATGTATTATGTTGTAGTTTGCGCATATTCACTTGTAATTGTGCCAATTTGTAAAAAGTACAATAACAGTATAATTTATAAAACAGAAATAATATTTTCCCGATTATCCAAATTATTTTCTTAAACGTTTTGATTGTGTACATTTTATTTTTCCAGAGATATGTGTGCTACATTATCTAACTAATTCAAAACCCGGAACTGATTCGAACTGATGATATCTCCTGATATGGTTTATTTCCGAATTTACCAGATAATAATCAAACGTAATGAAACACATTGGGTGCATTGAAATAGGATCGACTGGTGGGCTATTTGAACTGCCATTTTTCAACGATCGATGGTGCTAGTGGCCTCTATCCCCGACAATGTTTAAAATTAAGGCAATTCCGGTTAACGCTGCAGCAGATGGTATTACAATTTTGGTAGATATAACAAATTCCCTAAAACGCATGCACCACCATCTATGTATGTACAACGTTTATTTCATACCACTACATTTAATATGACATTATCATAAATATCCACCAACGATATAGATTTTATACATATGTTCCAACACTTTGAACAATATTTTGGATTTCCAGCTATGTACGTATGTAGGGTATACATACACGAATATTACATTTACATTGAGGTGTAACTCATATATTTTTAAATGATAACTTAAGGTCGAATGGTATCATTTCAAGCTTCCGTATTTTTTTCTATACACATTAAGCACTGAAATTAGAAGTGTTAAATTAATAATAATTAATTGAAAGTATATAATAGCTTATTTCAGGATGAAAGAAATCACTTTCCATATTTACATCAAACATGAGTTAATGTATTTATATTTATTCTATTAATTTATTAGTTACATCAATTTTACAGGAAATATTGGATAAAACAAGTATTACATTCAGATAAAAAGAACTATGCAAATATTAAAAAAAAAAAGCATAAAACAATTGCTGGCACCTTGTTTTTGTTTTTCTTCCTTGTCGTCTGGTTATTTAGTTACCTATTAATAGTTAATAATATCATCTATAGAAATAAAACGTGACCACGTGTATAGTAGCATACAGGTGGTAAGGTTTCCGTCGTTCTAGGTTATGCCTTTGTATTGTCGTTGTCATTCGAAATTAATATGAGGCAGTGGCGGCTGGTGAGTACGTTTTGAAGAAGCAATTACATAGACAATATTAATTCGTTAGTATCGGTGATATGCTCAGTATCTGGCAGTATATCACCGATAATAAATGAATCAGTCTTGTCTATGTAATTGCTTCACCTAAACGAACTTCCCAGCCGCGACTGATATGAGGTTCCTGGAGTTCCTTCCTTATGAGCGGTAACTTGGCGTCTTGCTGTTAAAGACATCTTTTGTGTTGGCGATAACGGTCAGTCAATGATATTTTGATAATCCGTATTGATATGGGAGTCATTATAAGGTGTCTAAAGCATAATATTCCGTGAATTTTTTACTATTGTAGTATAGAAAAATTTCTTTTTAATTATTTCGTTTATATATTATGTACCCGCTTCAAGTCTTTTCTTCGAGTTATCATATCTGGATCAGATGGCATACAGGATGGCAATATCTGCCAACTTATTGAAGTTGCAATTGACGAGTTGTCTTTCTGATGGTCTTCTGTTAGTTGGTTCAATCTCTAAGGATATCCCACACGTGTCTACGGCTGTACTATAGGGATTTACCGTATTATGTTACCTCTACTGTGAGAAATACTTGCTGCTTTGCGTTTGTGTTACCGATGTTGTAGTTATATTCGTGATAATGGTCTGCTACTGATTTTGACAATTGAAGTGAAGTTTATCCAAAGTATGAAACAGCTTCTTCGTGACAAGTATTTGACTATTCACGTTATAATTACACCTCGTGTTGTAGGTGTAACGTCGTGATGAAGGTGATGACTTGATTACGTTAAGTGTAAACACGTGACCACACACGTTTGAAAGCGTCCGAAGAACACGTCTAAAATTACTCCAAACTCGGTGACAAATAGTTTTGCACCAACGTTGTGCGGCGCCAGGCGAAGCCAAAGTAAGTAAGCTCGTCTGCTGTCATAGTGCGTTGATCAGCACGAGAAACCATGCAGTGGCTCGACAATAATATCATCTTTTTTCTGGTGAAGTGCATCGATTGCAAACGACCTCTTTCATCAAAGTCTCTGCTTGGATTAACTGATCTTTTGTCAACACCTTATTACTACTTATTACACGTTATAACTTGATCAGTGATTGCATACATTTTATTCAACTTTAAACTTTTGATTAACAAATAGTTTTTTAACAATATCGATATTCTTTTGTCATTACACACGCTTATAAGAAACACATGGAATGCATTTACCTTTCATTTATTTATAGTTCATTTTCAGACTTTTGTTCAATTACATATATTCGTAACGAAACAAATATCCCCTGTTTGGAATAACTGCAAAATAATTACTATATCCAATTATAAACTCTTGTTTTAATTATTTTATTATTTTTGCATAATTATCGGGTAAAAACATACAAATTAGATGCGTATTTCAATGCTGCAGTTTAACTAAAATGAACAGAGAATTTCGAAAATTACATAAACTTTTTCCTTTGTCTCAATCATATTGATGATTGTACAGTCATATTTTTGATTTCCATTCAAACCTCTAAAATTCCCCATTCCAGTCTTATAATTTTTAATTATCCATATCCTTTCTTAACTGCTTTTATATTTCAGACTTTTTAACATAGGGGCTTGTGTTTTTCGCTCTATCGTTCCCGTTCTTCTCTTAATTTGTTATGGTTTTCGTTATCTATGCCATCATATTTAATTACTCCTATTCTTTTTACTTAATTGCTCACAAAACCTAATTAAACAATATGTAAAATTTTAAAATCAAATTTTTAACTTGAAATTAGGTAGCAATCGTGAATAAACATTCCTTATGTGTTAAACTGAGGTACCCAAACTTTACAATATATTACTATTAATTATTGAATTAAACATCACTTTAATATTACTTAATTATATTAACTTCAACAGCACAGTTATTAATTAAAGAAGCTGGAAAATAAGATGTTAAAGCAAATTTCACAGAAGGCTTAGAATAACAGACGAATTTTTTGTTACTATGTATTTAAAATGGTGTTAACAATACTTTATTTTTTGTTATCGAAAAGGAGTAGGAATAGATCGCCTGTTAATATCCCAGGTTTCTATTTACTTAAAATTACCTAATTATGTCTTGTACGTTCGGAACTATAATACGGATGGAATAAATGGATTATATTCTATCAGAATAAGACGAGATTAGAGGGCGTATTGTTGATACTGAAATCCAGATATAACCTAAATAAAAAGCTAAACACAGTTGTGGAACATCAAGCAATATGATAAAAGCAAATACAAAAAAGATACAGCAAAATATGAAGATATGGTAAATTTAAAAAGGAATACATCAAACAGAAAACAAATTATAGATGTTGAACTGAGTAATCATAAATGAATTCAAATATCGAAAATATTGTGAAATTTCAAGTTACCCGGACAATGTAAAATAACATCGAAACCGTTCAAAAGTGTAAGACCAATATGAATGCTATTAGAAATTATAAATAAAGATGGAAAGGGGATATTCTAAATTATGTATGTATAGAAATGATATAGACCCTCTTCAAAACTAACCAAAAGGATTACAGGAGATTAATATTGAAAAATGCGAAAGGTTATTATGGCATTTATAGACTTACAAAAAGCATTCAAGTAAAATATTTTGTAACATCCCAGAAGAAAAAGGGGTGAGAGGAGAGTGTATAGTGTATTTCAAAACTCATACACTAACACATTATTTACAAACCAATGATTTACGAAATGCGAGAGAATGAGTTCCATAGCATTCAGTACGGTCTTATAATCAGATGTGATAAAAGAACACAAAACTTATTTGACGGATACAAAAAGTCCAGAACTAACAGAAACAAAACTTAGTGCATATTGCAGTGGTCTTGAGTCTGGAATTGAATTGTAAATAAGTTTTCTCCAGATCACTTTTAGATTTGAGTTTAATAAAATACTATTTTATTTATTTAATTTAAAAAAAATCCTAAACAAAATCACACTATCTCCTTTGTATATAAATATTTATTAAATTAAAATTTTAGCAAATCTCAATAAAGTTAAGTAAAAATAATGTAAGAATGTTATTATAAATTTTATTCATGAAATTAATATTAGTAATAGTAAATATTCATGACAAAGTGTTTTCCGTAACTTCAGTGGGAAAAAGATATGATGTGGGAGACCGTTCGATGGATTGGCCCGAAGTATATTCGATATATGCTATCAACAATTACGAACGTGTAACACATAAATGGCAATAAATACTTAGATTATATATTGTAAATAACGTAATAGTTATTTACGAACCAAGTGCGTGAAATCAAATTTCGCGAATGAGTGACCAGTTTAAAGCGCGAGCCGAAAGGCGAGCGTTTTATGGACACGAATTCGCGAAATGTTTCACGCACGAAGTTTGTACAATATTTTTTGTACGAGAACTATAATAATAATACATATTGTTAAATACGTTATCGTTTATGACACACTACTAATCTCTTGATATTAATTAAAAAAAATTGAGTTGGCAGTATTGATTATTTGAAGTGACATTTAATTTAAAATTATCAAATTCAAAAAATTCCATACAAAATAAAAACCTCACCAACAACATGAATTCTGATAATGAAATGCAATGTACACCGCCTGAAATTCGCGAAGCTGCCAATATTGCAGTGGATAATTTATTACCCATAAAATCAAAAAACGTATACAAAAACACTTATACTAAATTCGTAACTTGGGCTAGATCTAAAAATATACAAAAATACTCCGAAAATTGTTTGTTAGTTTATTTTCAAAATTTACAATCAAATAAATCATTATGGTCCACTTATTCTATGTTAAAATCATGCTTAATAATATATGATAATACGGATATATCTAAATATGCAAAACTCATAGCGTATTTAAAACAGACAACCAAGCAACATCAGCCTAAAAAATCAGCAGTATTAACCGAAGAACAAATTACTAAATTTATTGTTGAAGCACCAAATTCTTTGTTCCTACTAATGAAGGTAAAGTCATTTCCGTATATTTAAATTCCATACAACACTATATATATGTATTTATAGGCTGTATTAATATTGGGTATTTCTGGAGCGTGTCGACGTGAAGAACTTTGCAAAATGTCATTGCGAGACATAGAATTTAAATCGAATTTAATTATCGTAACAATTCCAGAAACTAAAACAGGTAACAGCCGTACATTTGCTATCATTAAGCCCGAATGGATTACATTAATTCGGCAATATGCAAATTTAAGACCGGACAACCAGCATCGATTCTTTTTAACATATCGCAATGGCAAGTGTGTTTGTTCACCTGTTGGTCTTAATACAATTGGCAAAATTCCAATGCGAATAGCTGAGTACCTTCAGCTTGATAGCGCAAGTAACTTCACAGGTCACTGTTTCCGAAGGAGTTCAGCGACATTGTTGGCAAATCAAGGAGGTGACTTGCTTACAATTAAAAGGCATGGTGGATGGAAATCATCTACGGTTGCAGAAGGATATATCGAAAATTCTCTGCATAGTAGAATTCAATTAGCTAAAACAATGACCCCGTTAGAGATATCGACTCCGCCTGCAACTTGTTCGACATCTGAAATACAAGATATATGTAATAATACAATCAACGTTACTCTACCTTCGCAATCAAGATCAATTCAAACAAACCAGTTAATCCCTGGGGTATCAATCTCTGGTTGTCAAAATTGCCCAATCAAAATTTTTAATAATTGTTCCGTTTCAATTTCTGAAAAGAATGAATAATGGTAATTTATATAATATTTGTTACTGTTCTGACATTGAATTACATACCTTCCAAATATAACAATTTCTATTTCATTTCCTTTTATTTTCATAGAAAAACAACGAACTGGGTAGCATATTATTAAGGTTAGGGATTTATGATTTTAAAATGTGACTAAATTAATTAAGTTCTGGGTAGTACCAACTTTACTTTTACGCACTCGTGTTTAAAGTGACTTTTTACGCACGCAAATCGAATCGTGAAATGACAGGTTTTGATAAGCGAGTACAAAATAGCTATTTGTAACATTTAGGTACATATTGATGTCTTTAAAAAATGTTGTACATTATATTTTGACGTAAACAAATTGACATTAAAATAGATTTTTGTTTACATTTTTAAGTAAGTAATACATCACTTGTCCGAGCATGTCTAAGTTTTTTACTAAGATTAACGTTAATGTAAGAGCAAAACACGAGAATTAGAGGGACCTTTCGAAGTAGGTGTGAACCGCTTTTAAAAATATAAAAACGGGGTGTTTATGCTTATAAAGAATTAAATAAAAATTAGAACTTAGAATATTTTTCAATAAATTGGGACTTGCAATATTTTTATGAATCAATTTCATTTGAACTTAGAATTATTTTCGATAAATCGGGACTTGCAATATTTTCCGAAATATTTAATAATAACTAAGAATAATTTTCAATAAGTTGGGTCCTGTAATATTTTTATGAATTAATTTTATTTGAACTTAGAATAATTTGGCTTAAATAAAACTTATAAATATTTTTAGCGAGATATTTTTTTTTAGAAACTAGGATGTTTTATTTTAACACGCTATGGTATAACACTATGCGTTACGGTGAAACATTTTAGTAATTGTAACAGTTTCATTTTAAATTTAATGAGACGATTTATTTTGAATTTGAATATAAGTATAGACAGTTTACGTTTGCATGTTTGTAGAAGGCTAAAAGGATTAAGATTATTTGAATTTTTTTTTTTGTGTTTTGTAGAATATTTTATTATCCGAAAGTTTAATTATATGAGATTAGTATGGATGAGTTTAATCAATTATATGAAGAATCAAGGTAGTTTAATTGTGTTTATTTTTGTTTGTTCTGTATATTGTGTTGAATAAAATTTTATGTGGTGGTTTATGCTGGAGTTTAAACGAGGTTGGTATTTTTTTTATTTTATGAATATACTTTCACAATTCATTTTTTTTGTGCTTCTGTATTCAAATTTGACGTGTTGGGTAATCGGTCCGGGATGTGTACAATGAATTAAGTAGGTGATAATTCATAGTATGGAGCCTTGATTAATCCTATAAACACGAATTGGTTTTGGTGGTACTGTTTGGGAGCGAGAAAAGGCGCTAGGCGGTACTAATCAGAATAAAGTCAATATCTTAAAACACAATTTAAGCACGTAGTAATAATTTAATCGATATATTACATTAAGGCTGCACACGTAGTTGTATACGCTAGGGATGTGTGCAACGAGTCGAAAGATGTACTCGTAGAACGGAGCCCTGTAATGTCCATGTGTTAATGTGTATATTATTTGGATCATGGAAATTCATGATATTTTATTTATTTATTATCCAGTATAATTCACGACATTTAACAAAACTTTGATTTGTTGATTGTTTTAGCTGAAATATTCATGTATAGGTATATAACAAATGTGTTTAGCAGAGTATTTCCTGATTTAATTGATATTATCGTTTTGATTATAATTACTGTATTAGTTTTTTTTATATTATCATAACATGCAAGAGTTTGATTTTTGTACATAAAATTTCTTTTGTTTGTAAATAGATCTGTTTTGTTTAAATTTAATGTCTTAATAAATTATGTTATAAGATATTTATGTATTTTCACTTATTTTATCTGACTTGGAGATAACTTAAGAGCATTCACTTTGGAGAAGGAATACTGTTATTAATTTTCTGCCCCTTAGAGAAAGTATCATTAGTGTAACCATATACTGAGCTAGTGAAGTGTGAAATTGCTTTATTGCTTTCAGTAATAAACAAAAGTTAAGAGCTAGAGCGAAAGTGACTATAGAGAGAGATGTTTATATACTACTTCTGTCATATAGATGCAGATTCTAAAGTCAAAGAAAGTTAAAAAAACGAGATAAGGTCAGAATTTAACAAACATACCAGATTTTCTAACGCAATCAATACCTCTTAAAATTTAGAAACCAACATCAATTGAGATGTTGGTTGCATATCCATAAATATAAATAATTATAGGCAAGTAAATACTACATACTTCAAATACACATTATATATGATAGTTGAATATGTTTCGCAATCTAGTATGGAAAACTTCAAAATATTTTTAATATTAATTTTTCAGAATTTTGGCTTTCATCAAGAATGCTGAATTCAGAAACTTTAATAATACCTATTAAGACGAAAGATGTACCTATGAAGTAACATCTATTTTCGTAATTGAAAAGTATTTCACCATCATTTTAAAGAAGTGTTTTAAGTATTTATCATAAAATTTTAAGTAAAATAAATTGATATATTACATTAAAAATTCTGTTTTTTATTGTTAAGTAAAAATATAAACAGAAGTCATTAAAAAAAAAGTGTGTTACTACATAGTTGCATATAGAAATGAAAGTAATGATTAGAATTTTGTATAACTTAATGACAGTTATTTGCAAAATGTAAGTACGCTTTCTAATTTCCAATGTGCCACTTACATGCTTGACCTATGTCCTTTTATTTAGAGTATTTCTTTGAGATTAAGGTTTTTTCCTTTGTCGGTAACGTAGAAAATCTTGACGTCCACCGCGGAGAAAGAATGATTCTTCAGAACACAATAGTCTGCACACACAGGCTTTCCTGTTTTATAATATCGATTTTCAGATTCGTGCTAAACATTCTTTATCGTAAAATCTCTCGTACCAATTAATTTCTATTAAAATTCAAATACAATTAATTTAAAATTGTTTAATTTAGACGCAATTTAAATTACGTTTTAAACAAATAATATGAAATGATTGTTTCTCGGGTTCATTCAAACTATTTGAGTCTTTGACTTACTAGTTCACATGAAATAATTCCATTTAAAACTGAAACAACATTTACATAAAGAAAATGTAGTGTCTTTTGTGTTGGCGTCTATATACATAAATTTTTTTTAACAAAGGTAATGTAACTTTATTTGTAACAAAGTATTAAATTGTGTAAGGTATTTGGAACTCATGTGTTACATATATGTTTGATTAAAAGAAAGAAACGTATTAGTACATACGGACTTAGTTTAATGAGCAAACAATTTTAACAAAAACTGCTTTCAATAGTACTCATTTGACAACATATAAAACTTAATATAAAATTTCATTTAAAACGACACTGTGGGATATCCAATATCAAACTTTCACTGCGTTATGCCAATATTAAAAAAATGAGGTGTGAGGACCCCAAGAATTTCTTATACGTTTCAAATAATACAAAGGTAATTCTAAATTAAGTTTTAAATACCTTTATCTTCATAAAAACCTTAAACCTGTGAGTAAATGTATTACTGCAGGTTCCAATTAACTCCAGATTATACAACAACACTTGTCATGTCAATGCAGAATTGTTTACAGCAAGTCATCGACGCCAATGAAATAATTCAAATCTGACTTCGTTCTAAATTCTCGTTGTGTTTCAGTATCCAAATAACTTTTTTATTCAATAAATATATATGTAAATGATAAGTTCATTATTTGTATTAGTATACATTAGTTACGTTAAAATTCGATATTCATTATTTGAAGCCACTATATACTTATTGTAAAAATTAGATGTTTAAAAATACATGGTATTAAATTTTTTTGGGATGCAGTTTTACACTAGAGATTTAGAGAAATTTGTATGTTAAGAGTCTTTACATTTGAAGCTGGTGGCAGTGTACAATAATGTACATACAAATATAACATTCAGAGCAATACATTTATTTTAGTGTCAGTGGTAATATTGCCATATTTCACATGAACGTTAATTAAAAAGTATTCCAATATGTAAACATAAACGTGGCTTCCATCTTACCGTAATTGGAAGTTAATTTAGCTTCGCTGTTTACTTTGTGTAATACCTCTTTTATCTAAAAGCAGTATTTGCATGCGAAATCCGATTAAAAGACGTTAATGAAGTAAATACGATGGGGAATTTAATTTCTGAAATGTTAATAATGTAGACGAATATCTCAATATCAGACATTTTTAAATCGTTAGATTACATACAGCAAGCCACAAATTGCAAATATTTAATAAACTTTGGCATCCCAAAAGTTAACTTTAATATCTTATTTCAATTTACTAATGAAATTCTAGGGAACAACGCTTTCCTTTTGAGTGTATTGAGAATATTATGTTGTCCTTAGTATAGTAGATTACATATAACTTCACATATATAAATAAAATAATTATTACTAATAAAAAACACACAATTTTTAAGTTTCAAAAATTATATTGTACACACAACATATTGCTGTGACCCATGCACATTAATGTATTTAAGCTAATTTTGAGATTTTACCACTACTGCAAAAAATGTCGGTTAGGCATTGTCGCATCTCACTAGCTCAGATAATTGGATCATTGATAAGGTTTCACCACAGGGGCAGAAATATTCTTTCTCCAATATAATTTATTCTTTTGCTTTTAGACAGTTTAGATACATTAAATAAAATACAAAAATATCTTACAAAATTATTTATTATCATACTTCAATTCAACAAAAATAACAAAAGTGAAACAAATAAATCTATATATATTTATATTTTATATTTCATACATAACACTTTTAAATATAAATGAAAATGTCTCACTTGTCACAAAACAAAAATACAAAAAATACAGGTGATGGCTCATTTCATGTATCGTTATAATAAGCAAGAAGAAAAATTTAATGTAACGGACGCATTAGAATACAGACTTCGCATTAATGTTAATCGTATCCAAATGCATTTTCTCACTTCTGGATAACATTCCCAAAACAAATTCACTATAATGTGTCAATCAAGGCTCCATTCTATGAGTTTATATTTTAAAACTATTCAAACGCATCTTTGATTCACGCCACCACATGTCCTAATTTCTAATAAGCAAAAAAAACGAATAAAAGATTTTTATAAAATTAAATTAGAAAACTTCTAGAAAAAATTTTATTATGTACATTTAAACGTCGAGTCTGCTGATATTAATCCCATTCAAATGCATTCTTTCACTTCTGAATAACATTCTCAACACAAATTCTTACCAGAGAATCAATTAGGGATCTACTATATAAGTTCATTACTACAAACTTATCTAACACAAAAAGAATTTTTAAATTTAAAAGTAAATGTACTAACCTTCTTACCTACCTATGAGTCACCACACAAAAAACAAAATCACTGTATAGTTGTATGTTCTTATTTAACCAAAAAAATTATTTAAAGTCCGTAAATAATTTATCATAATCTTAAAATAATACGTTCCGTTAAACTTTTCATGAAATTCCAACAAATTATTATTTGAAAAATATTCTAAGTCCCGTAAATTATTTAATTTCCTACACTATAAGTTTATTACTATTCCAAAGCAATTTGCACCAGCTAAACAATTCGCCGAAATGTTCCGCGCATCGTCTTTTATAAAAACATTCCTTAGTAAAAAATGTTAAGACATGCCCAGTGAATCGACTATCCGTACATTTAAATACATATAGCCAACTTCATATTATCAAAAATCACCGACTGCAACGTGAAATGTGTTGATGCATTAAAGAATGTAAACAAACAAATATAAATTCAAATCAGTGTTAGTACATCAATCAAATATACAGAAGTTAAAGAAAATTTCAACATTAAAATGTGAGAATGTGTGAATTACTACGAGCTCCAATTAATAAAGTAGGTACAGCAAGAAATGTATGTACCTCTAACATCATTTGTATTGTTAAGTGACATATTATTGCCATTTAAAAAAGAGGTTATAAATCTCTCTATTATTGTTACAACGATTCTCGAACCATTTTCGCATGTTATTCGTACCCTTAATTCTAATTTTCCTTGTCTTCGAACGCATAGGAAACAGAGGAAACATGTTTGTAATCGCTGGAATGCGTTTTCCTAAGCAAAATGATTTATGTGGGTTTCAACAGCTTCGATCGGAAGAACACCACCTACTTCGACCCCCTAATGAGATTCTACCCATTGAATGGTTTCAGGTGACACACATACCATACTAAAGTTAGAAATAAACAATTAGTTATTAACATCAACCTGTTATAAAAGGGTTATTCAATTATTAATTTTATAAATAAAAATGTTAATGACATTATCACACTGTTTTATCATTAATTTCCCCTTTTTTAATACAAAATATTTCTCACTTCGGATCTAAAAGAAATAGACATCACAAGGCTCCAAATAAACCTACCTAGTAGTACAAAACACTCATTGACTTCATCTCGTACTGGAACCTTTTCTTAATCATTGTTTTACTTAATACGTAATTAATTGTTTAAACTAATATAAATTTACTGAATACTAATCTACTGTAATATTACAATAAATATTTACATACCTTTTGCATTCTTTAGTTTTAATCTAAGACTATTCTAAAAGGGTAAAATAAAATTAAAAATTAATTAAGTAACATAAATCTAGTTGTGGTTTTGAAAATATTTATATACAGCCTATTTCTAATAACAAGACCACAGCAATACGTTTCATCACACTGTGGCTTCATCAGGTGGAAGGAAAAAAATATATCTTTCATCTACCTGATGAAGCCACAGTATGCCATACACTAGGCTGCAATCTCATATAAAAATACTTTTTATGTGACTGAAGGAAATCATGCTGTTAGCCAGGTTACTGGTGTAATGTTAAAAGGAAAGAAAAACTCCAACAATACAACCTAAAAATGTCGTTTGATGAATTATAGTGTTTGAGGTTCACGATTTTCTTTTTAATTTAACACACTTATAACTAGAAATAAGTGTTCTTTGCAAACATGGCTGTTTGTTCGTGAGTATGAATTTGTATGTCTGTCAGTTACTTCTCTATAATTGATTTTTGTCGCAATTCGTTTATTGAAACATATTTCTTCTTATAGCAGCTGGATTACAACAGTTTTCATGTTCAATGAATGTTCCAAAATACAATGGCAAAATCCAAATAAATAAAGACTTCTTAGAAATTTCGGTTTTCCAAGTTTAAACCGTGCAGTACGTTATCCACTTATCAAAGATTGTGACTGTGCTAAAACAAATCAATTCTTTCCTCGTAGATTGAAAAGAATACGAGAAATTCGAATTTCGTATATTGTGACGTAAATATTACAACAAAAATTATTTGCAGTTCAATAAATAATAGCTATTGTTCTTCATTTTAACTGGCAATAATTATTTCATTAATATATATATATATATATATATATATATATATATATATTGATTATCGAATAACAATGCTATGGAATGCTGACAAATACTCTAACCACTAAATTGTTTTTATTTCATTAAATGCTCAAATTATACCCGGAAAACCAATGAACGAAACAGCATAGAATTAGACATATATCATGCATATTTAAGTACCTATATAATTTAGGAACATTAAGTCCTAAACATAGCATGGAAATAACACTTTTGTAAAATGTACAGACAACAATAGGACAACAGCAAAAACAATTTCCATAACTCATGAACTAAGTATACAATGACGAGAAAAAACAATATAATATAATGCATTAGTTATAAACAACTCATTAGTAAAAGGGTATAAAAATTGATATCTAATTCATCCCCGCATATAACATGAAAGTAAGTAAAAGAACAGATTGTCAACTACTAAGTTAAAATTAAAATTGGGAACAATTTTATTTAAAAAGTTTTTGGAAATTCCTACCGGAAGTATGTCTTTTACTCCTATCGAAAATCAGATTTTTGCGAATATTTCGCAAGTCATGCTTTTGAGACAGGTACGTTACGAATATAAAAGTATTTAAAACATAATTTTCAATATCTTTTGTATAAAAAAAATTTCAAAATTCAGATAGGAAGTACATGCCACTTTTACTCGTATCGAATAGCGACTTTTTGCAAATATGTCGTAAATTATGCATTCTATATATATTTATCAAGAGTACAAAAGTATTTATTGCTAGATTTTCAATATTTTTTGTATAAATGAAATTTCAAAATTCGGACCGGAAGTAACACTTTTACTCTTAGGGAGTAGCACTTTTTTTCGAATATCGTGCAAAGAAATGCATTCTATAACGATTTATTAAGTGAATAGAAGTACTTAGAATTGGATTTTGAATAATTTTTGTGAAAAAATTTCTTAAAATTGTATAGTTTGAAGCGCTCATTCGTATAAGAAAGTCGTGTGGTGGCCACACCTAATTTTTTGTTTATCCATTCTTGCCAACATTTGATAAAATAAGCAAACTCAGTATGTCTTTCAAATTATAAAAATAAGTTATGCACGATTTAAAATTTAACATCAACAATCTCAGAATGTAACTTAAATATAATGTATTTTTCATGTGAATATGTACATTTGTATATCTGTTAGGTTAACTGTAATTGTGACTACCAATTTTAATGTGCTTTTGTGATCTACATAATTAATAGATGTACTTTGCCAATGTGCTACCTCTAAACTGTAGACGTTTCTGATTTTTTTTATAGAATTAAATTCAAATTCCAACAACTCTCAATTACTTATAGTTTCTCACTGATTATGTTGATCAAAGTATAACGAAATGTTGAGGATTAAACACAAGAGTGCAAAACTGCTGTTTCTTTTTTAGTGACCGATCACCCTGTTACTTCACTCTTGTCTAGTGTTGTTTGACGGTCGTATATAATTGGGAACATTTGCTAGTATATATTTTAATTAGACAAAATATATGCTTATATTGAAGTTACATGCGTTTATTTTAACACTATTTAAAATAAATTTGTAATTTTAATTCTATTATATATTATGAGTAAATATAAATAAAGAATGTAGTGCATTAGCACATTTAGTTTTCTTAGAAAGATATTTAAAAGAAATACCGCTCCATAGAATTCCGTAGTAATAGCACTTGACAGCGCCCAAAGCATCTCAAGTTTCAGTAAAGTTGTGAATTCTAGTGAAACTGAAGTCTGTCCTGATTAACTGATTTTTTGTTTGAAGAAAACTTCAAGCTTCTTTCGCTTCAATTTGTTAGATACCTCATCAGTCGAATTCTCGATGCCATCTAAACACTTTCTCTTTTTTTTTTGTATGCTTTTAACGTGATTTCTCCAATTCCTCCCAGGTCGTTATTGATCTGCGCGAATTGCAATGGATATGACAGGTTATAAGAACTATCGACCTCTGTCGCACGTAATTGCATGCTTTATATTTATTTGTTGTTGTGTTCCTAATAACCCAGTTGACGTTTCCTTCATTTCTAAATTTTAATATTGGATATTGGAAGGCGCAGATATAACGCTAGTAAAAACGAATGCTAAATTAAAAGTATTCTCTGTTGGAAAAAACGATATTATTGTTTAGTGAAAATAATAATTATTAGTATAATAAAAAGATATTTAAAATAATATTATATTATAAAAGTCATAATAACATATTTGTATTATAATTATAAAATGTTCGTAATAGGTTCGTAAATGCTTATGGTATCTGGGTTATACGTACATAACGTTTTTCAGTAAACCAGGATGGTAAAGTGACTAGCGCTACCTACCGGTGGCCTACTTATAGCACATAAGTTTTCTTTTTAAATACATACTTATTTTCACGAAGTTAAGGCTACCAAATAGGCCTTAGTATTAGTAACACATTTTCACCAGTCAAAGATAACTATTTTAACTGTTATTTACACTTAAGTGTATAAAAGATTGATAATTGTGCACGGTTATTAATAAAAACCCTAAACAAATATTGTACTCGCGAGTAGTTTTGATCGACAGTTAACAACCTATCGTGCAAGATGCTTGTTTAATTTGAATGCAAACCACTTCGATGGTTTTCCGTAACCATAAGATGGGCTTTTGAATGGTATTCGCCGTGGCATGAACTAAGCTGGCCGCCTATCATGTCTAAACATTAAAGAATGTACAGAACAGAAAACAATAGCATATGCACTGTTTCATGGCAATGCAAACACATAATAACTACGTCTCTTCAATCAAATTGGAGTTATTTATGTGCAGAATCAGGAGGCGCTTCTGGAATTGCGTGGATAACTTATAGTCACCAAATATATTCTAACAATACGCATTTCAAAGCCTTACATATTATTAATAAAGTTCATAAATTAGCGTGCTTTATGGGTAAGCGGCAAAAACCTGTCAACTGCAATTTTCACTAACATTTTAATAGTTATTTACCATACAAGTGTTAAAAGTGCGATTTTATTTCACGAGTAAAAGTCTGTGAAATAAAATAGCATTTTTAATACGTGTATAGTACAATACTTTTTCTACAAACACAATTTGTATCATAAAATATAATGAAACTCCGCTGACCAAATCTGACAGCTCATGAATACGTTTTGACACAACTGGACGCAACCGTTAAATTACGTCAAATTAATTTGTCACAATTTGTACAAAAGATGAGTTCGTGTATTAATAAAGAAAATGAAGTGATACCGAGTGCAATAATTGAAGCCGCTGATAAAGCGACATTAAATTTGTTACCCACAAAATCTAGACAACAATATGAAATTGCGTACAAAAGGTTTATGGAATGGTGCAGATGCAATAATGTGATAGGTAAATTTTGCGAAAATGTTCTACTAGCATATTTTAAAGAAAGGTCTAAAATTTGGAAATCTTCTACTCTTTGGTCACATTTTTCGATGATAAAACTTTTGCTAAATATAAAAGACAACCTTGATATTAGTAAATATTATAAACTTCTTGCATTCTTGAAACGGAAAGGAGAACGTAACCGACCAAGAAAATCAAAAATATTGACAAGACAAGAAATTGATAGATCTATTTCTGAAGCATCAGATAAAAATATATGATGTTCAAAGTAGCTGTTGTTATGGGTATATTTGGCGATTGTCGCCGGGAAGAATTATGCCGTATGACCGTGGATGACATTGAAGATAGAGGAAATGTGTTAGTAGTTACTATACCAGATACTAAAACCAATACTCAAAGAATATTTACCGTTATTGGCTCATATATAAACTTCTATCGCAAATACAAAGCATTAAGTCCATCTAATATCAAACATCGACGTTTATTTATTAAATACGCTAATAATAAATGCACAAGTCAAGCGGTTGAAATAAATTCGTTTGGCAAGATGCCTGCAATTATCGCAATGATTTTTAAATTGCCGAATCAAGAATCTTATACGGGACATTGCTTCCGACGTTCATCTGCTACTTTGCTAGCAGATTCTGGTGCAAGCTTATGCTCAATTAAGCGACATGGAGGCTGGAAGAGTTCCACCGTTGCTGAAGGTTACCTAGAGGATTCTCTAGAAAATAAAAACAAAATTGCTCACTCCATCTTCCCAGATCTATCTAATAATTCTATTGCAAATGATAATTTAAGTCACGATATTTTAGTTCCTATGAACTATTTGTCTGCAAATAATAATTCTGCAAGTACAGCAACACATGGAATAAATATCTCCAATTGCACAAACTGTACATTTAATATTAATTATTCAAAGAATATGTAATTTTCATTGTAATAAAAATCATTTGATATGTACGGAATTTTCTGTTGTCATTTTTGACAAACTGTCATTTACTTTTAACACTAGTGTTAAAAGTGGCCTTTTTAACACGCTACGCTATAAAATCGCATTTTTAAGTGAAGTTAGCCGTATCAAAATGTCAACTTTTAACGGTGTTTGTAGAAAAAATACATTAAGGATAATCCTAAACATTCATATATTATCAGCTTTTTTAATGATCTACTATAACATTCTAAAATACATAGCATCCCATTTCAAACATGCAATATTTGTATTAAAATATTTTTGTCATCTGCATTATTAGCAGTGACGGCTGGTACTTAAGGGCACAAGGGCACGTGCCCACCCAACCATCAAGATAAACACAGAAAGAAATTGGCATGTAATTCATTGCATTATTTTATTTCATTATTTTTATGTATTTTTATAATGATGGTATCAGTTTCCTTCCTAGCGTGTGCTAGCGCTCAAAACTATGTTTCGGGGCACAGTTTCAGATGTACCTACCTCTTTCGACTATGAACCGGCTCGCTTCGCTTATCTTCGCTATATGCGCTTATAACTTCAGTTTGGGGCATAAATTTGCCAGACTCTCGCTAACGTCTTGCATTCATTGCGAGTGCATGTTTTCGATGCGTTACCTTGCGTGTTTAATTTGAAAGCCTTGAAGTGACGTTTATTATTAAAGATGGAAGTTAGTTCTGTCCAAGATCTTTTAAAAAACCCGCTATTTGAGGAAACACTTTTAATTAAGAGGAAAGGAAGGCCTATTCCAGAACTTCAAATAAACTACACTTCTACAAGTAAAACTCGAACTTACAATAGATTATTCAATAAAAATATATATGAAAAATATGAGTGGATGTGCGGATGTTCACTAACAAATAAACTATTTTGTTTTATCTGCCTAATTTTTAAGAAAGAGGTGCGTGGAATAAACAAGTGTTGAATGATTTAAAGCATATCGCAGAGAGGGCAAAGAAACACATGAATGCATGCGTGGATTTTAGTATTCTAGGCAAAGTGGACATACGTGAACAGTTAGACAGTGCTTATTTACGACATAAAATTAAGTACAACGAAGATGTAGAAAAAAATCGTCATATTAAGCTCTGGTTAATTATGTGTATAAAATTTTGCGGAGCTTTTGAATTGGCGTTACGAGGCCATGATGAGACATTGACGTAGGACAATCCAGGCACTTAATCAACTTTGCAGCTGAATAAGTCGCTGTGCTTGCAATACATGTGAAAGGTACACAAGTCTTTAGAGGCGCCTCAAAAAATATTCAGAATAAATTGCTAGATGCAATGTTGCAAATTTACAAGCAGGAAATATTTTAAGAAATTAAATCTGCAAATTTCATTTCTTTGGAGGCCGATGAAACTACAGATACCTCTAATAATCGGTAAATGGATGTTATTATTCGAAACGTGTTTAATGAACAAATTTTTGAATGCTTTTGATGTTTTTTTAAGCCGGGTGGATATAATACTGAAGTATTAACAAAAACATTACTGAATAAATTGCAAATAATTTTAAATTCTCTTTCTGGGTCTGATAACAATAAACTAATAGCTCAAAGTTACGATGGGGCGCCCGTGATAAGTGGTAATACAAATGGTGTCATTATTAAAAGAACATTTCCACATGTACATTATATTCACTGTTACGCGCATCAATTTAACTTAATTATTGAACGAGCAGTGCAATAAAAATCTAATTGTTTACAAATTTTCGGTTATTTTCAAGCTTGTTTCTCGATCGCCAAAACGAACGGTAATTCTTATTCAGGTACTATTAGTGAAGGAAGTGGTTTATTGAAACATTTGAATTGTCCGGAATTTCTCTACTGGTTGAAAATATTTCATTTGATCATGCCATATGTTGAAATATTATTTAATCAGACTCAAATGCGCGGGATTGACAGTGCTCAACTGCAAATGCAATTGAATAATTCCAACAGCAAATTATTCACATTAGAAGTTTAAGAATTTCTGCTGACAATAACAATCAAGAACGCAATAATGAAGAACCTGCAAGGAAAAGACAAAAAAGGACAGAGCTATTATTGCAAAGGAAATATGTGTCACTATTTTAAGCCAAATTAGCGTCCGATTTGATTTTAGGGATCACCTAAGTGTAGCAAAATTATTTGATTCTCAAAATTTTAAAACTTATAGTCATTCATTTCCACAAAAACATGTTGATGAAACTGTGAAATCTTATCCTATATTGGATAGTGTAAAATTGAAAAGTGAAGTTTCAGCAATTTATGGGCGCGATGGCATGTGTGACGTAGGTGGTGTTTTGCCACTTTTAGTGTTCATATCAAACAATAACTTAAAAAGGGTTTTGACGGAAACATACAAACTGTTGGATATTATTTGTACAACGCCCATATCGACAGTAGAATGTGAACGATGTTTTTCCACACTAAAACGCATTGAAACTTTACTGAGAAGCACAATGCCAGGAGATCGACTGAATGCATTAGCGGTCCTATCAATAGAAAAGAAGTTCATCCAGTCTATCCCGGATTTTGACAACAAAGTCATAGACGTCTTTTGCAGCATCAAAAATAGGAGAATGGACTTTATGTACAAAAAATAGGTAAGTTCTTTTTTTGTGCCCACCCTCTTTCATAACTCACGTTCCGCCACTGATTATTAGATACCAATAATGGACGCTGTAGCTTATCTGAGACACTCGGTGTAACCATATCATATTTTCATATAGACAGAGAGATGTTGACCTTTGAAACATAGGTGTCGATAACCAATCAAAACATCGAAATATCTATTACTTTCTAATACATACTATAAGGAAGTACATATTGTAATGACGAAAATTATCGACTACGAGGTTTTTGCAGATGTCCACGTTTTGAAGTCACCTGATACCGAAAAAAGGGGTTCTTAAAAATGTCTGTTTGTATGTGTGTATGTGTGTGTGTGTGCCTGCCTCTCTGTCTTTTTGTGTGTGACCACGCCAGCGGTCAAAGGGCAAAAACTATTATTTCCAAATTTTACATTTACGAGTAAAATCTCTCTCGTGAGATCTGACTAGATTTTCAGTAAAATCAGCAGACCGGAGGTAGTAGTTTACTTCAGTGAAGAAATCGAATTTTACCAATAATTTGTTAACTACTAAGTTTAAACAAATTTATAAATAATTCAAATGTACTCAAAAGTAAATTTGAAAAAAATTTTATTATAAAATTCTTTGAAATCGTAGGTCTTGTAACTCTTATCGAAAATTTTTTTTTTTTTGCAAATATCTCGCAAACCATGCTTTCTATGCAGATTTATTATGAGTATAAAAGTATTTAGAGCTTGATTTTCAATAGTCTTTTCAAAATTGGGACAGGAAGACTTTTATTCTTAACGAATAGCGATTTTTGGAAATATCTCGTAAACTATGCATTCTATATAGAATTATCAACAGTACAGAAGTATCTAGAGCAGAATTTGGAATAATTTTTGTATAAAAGAAATGTCAAAATTCGGACTGGAAGTAAAACTTTTATCGAGTAGCACTTTTTTTGCAAATATCGCGCAAAGTACGCGCGTGGTTTCTAGAAGCATAAAGGCAACCCACGTATAGGTTTATTTTTTTAAGAGGATAAAAGTATTTAAAGCATAATTTAGAACAACTTCTGTATAATTTGAAACGCACATACATATAGTAACGTCGTGTAGTGGTATATTCGGTATAGTCTACGAACATTAGTATGATAAATTCTCGGCATTTCAGTTTATTATTTCCGATTGTCAAGGATGCCCAATAATTTATCGTAGTAGTACAGCATTTATTTGTGAATATATAATGAACAAACGGTCTAAGATTTCGTTTCTCCCAAAACATTAATTGCATTCCTTTTACTAACTTTTTTTTAAAGTTTATGAAATACCATTAATCAGTTAAGAAAAAGTTTCTGTGATAGGATTACAATCAAAAGTTACTAATTGCATTTGTAGTGTAGCAAAATAGATAAGTAGATATTAAAATAATAATTAATAATAATAATATATAACTTTCAATCTCCCGAAAATTACTTAACTGTAGAACTTCAGTGTTTACCACTCCTCATTCTCAAAGAGAGCGAGAGAAATCACAGTAAAACCAACACTTAGAAAGAGGTAACAGACTATGCGGAAAATGTGGTATCTCTTGTTGTTACCAGCTTGAACGTAAAAGATTTGCATAATAAACTAATTCTAATAACAATCAATTAACAATTTAATCAGCACGTCATACCGCACTTCTTACACTATATAATTCAATTATTATTTAACAGTAAATACTCACATTCCTATTTCTTCTTCATGTACGTAAGTATATCAACATCTATGTATTTTAAATCTTAACATTCAAAATAAATTCTTACAAAAAAATAGGTATGGGCACCACATGTGTTACAAATCAATCTCTAATAGTATATTATGCAATGAGCATTTAATGATAGCTATTAAGACACGAATAAGAAAATTACAATACGAGGCGAAGCCGAAGCCGGCTTTTCTACTTTTAAATAAAATTCTCTTTTCTAGCGCTGGTGATTAGACGCTTCATTTTTCGTAATTGTAAGAATATTCGGGATTAATTTTTAATAAATTTTCTTCTAAATCTATGGTCTAAATTTCATATTTCATTCTTAAGTCTTTATAAGCGGTAAAACTCGCACATGTCCTCCTTTCATCCGTTGATTTATCCATTTTGGTGATGTTGTGTCTCACTTATGACTTTCTCCTTACGGGAACTTCACGTTTTGAGTTATAATTGTGTTATAGTTTAGCCCTTGCTAAATTTGTTGCAGTAATTTTTGTCTAATTTATATTTTGAATTTACCTGTCGTGATAACGGCTGTGTATGGAAGCCAGAATTTAGTTGCTGTGAATTAATTGCTGGAACTAGTTTTTTATTCTGATTGGAATATTTGTTTGAAGCTCCGTTCCTTTATATAAATAATTGATCCGATTTTGAAGCATTGAGGTTTTTATCAGCAATATCAGTACGTAGAGAATGGTGAACATATTATTCTGGAGTCTGAACTTTCCTTATATAGATATTAATTTGCACTATGTAATATTCTTTGTTTTTAAATCAAGTACTATGTGCGTTAATAGTAATATTTTCTTTCTAAATGTGTGATTAAATTTAAATTTAAACATTTTATTATAAAAAGTTTTGATGTAATTTGGAATAAATTTATATATTTTAATTGTCAGGGAAGTAGAGAGAATCACGACATGGAGACCAAACACAGATAGAAGAAGAGGGAGGTCGAGAAGCAGGTGGGAAGATACGGGCTTGGAGGAGCAGGACCGAAATGCGTAGAGGAAGATAACTGAGGAAGTAAAGTTAAAAAAAGTTTAGTGTAAAGGAAAAATGGAAAAACAGAGACTAACTCACCACAAGAAATGAGTAGTTAGAGCTCAAACCAAAAATGAGCGGTCACAATTCTTATATATATAGTAGTAATTATTACATACTATCATATATATATACCGGGGTCGACATATTTTAATTTCTGATACGAAAGTAGAAAGAGGAAAAGAGCGCGACGAAATAAACTAAAGATAAACATAAGCGAGGCTGCCAAGAAAGTACACTCGGCAAACGTTGTGTGAGGATCCCCCTACATCGACACTGCGTTGCTCTCCCACCACTGTTAGCAAGCAGGCATCGCTGCATATCATAAGGTCATCTTCTGCATATGATAGAAGTGCAAACCGAAATTAAAATTTGACGACTATGGTATATACAGGGTGTAACAAAATAAGTGTAAAACATTTCAGGGGGTGATTCCTTTGCGAAAAATAGATAGGGTCTTTCATATAAAAAAACTTCAATGGAGCATCCCTTGTTAAGATACAGCCCCATAAAGGGGGAACATAAAATTTGTTTTACAATTTTTCTCACAAACACTAAAAATGTAATTTATTTCCAATGTAACTTTTTGTCTGATTATTTGTTTACCATTTAACAAAATAAGTGTAAAACATTTCAGGGGGTGATTCCTTAACGAAAAAGACATAGGGTCTTTCATATAAAAAAAAAAACCATAAAGGGGGTACATAAAATTTGTTTTACAATTTTTCTCACAAACACTAAAAATGTAATTTATTTCCAATGTAACTTTTTGTCTGATTATTTGTTTACCATTTAAAAATTTATTCCCAATAGCTTGTTTCATTCGAAACAAAAAATGTCTCTTGAATTTTTTTGCCCAAAAGTAATCAGTTCGCAGCAAAAAATTATTTTACGAACAACTACAGAGATACATTGTCATAAAACGAAAATGTAAAACTAATCTATTTATTAGGCCGCTAGTAGTGGTATCACGCTGTCAGTTTGTAAATTTTTGAAATTGAATTAATACTTAATTGTGTGTCGTTGTTTTGTTCGTAATTTGTTAGTTTAATAATTCACTTGTTATTGAAATGGCATACACAAATGGGGAAATGGCTGATATGCATTACGTTTACGGTCTGTCGCAGGGGAATGGGTTAGAAGCTTCTAGAAGATATGCTGAAATGTATCCTCAACGGCAGCTTCCTTCGCATAGAATATTTGCCCGACTTCATCAACGATTACAAGAATATGGTTCATTCGACAAAAGAACGCAGGATTGTGGTCGCCATCGAGAAGTTAGAACAACACATCTTGAAGAAGCAGTACTTAATTTGGTTGAAGGACAACCTACTAGCAGTACTAAAAAGATTGGTTTCGAGTTAAATGTTGATCATATGACGGTATTTCGAATTTTAAAGGAACAACTCTTATACCCTTACCATCTGCAACGAGTACAGGCACTGTTACAGCGAGATTTTCCGAACCGTCTTGAATTTTCCAATTGGATGCTGGAAATGATTAGAAGAAAAGAAAAGAATTAAAAGAAAGTTAAATTAAAATATTAAAATTAAAAATTAGAAATAATACGCGTTGAACGTTTTTGTATTAACAAAATTTGGTTCATAATTGCCCATGTACACTAAAATATATACAATATATCATTACAAACTGAAAGGCAGCCAAATAAAACATCCTTAACCTTTTATTCTATCGCTATCCACATCACTACTTGTTTTCGTTTTACAGTCCAGTCTAAAAATTAATTGAAAGCATAATAATTTTTCTGATAAACATGGTCAGATAAATAAAACAACCTAGCAATAATAACTGACATGCATTCAAGGGAAAAAACTATAAGTTGGTTTGTCAAAATCTTTTGTTCAAATTTATTATTATAATATAATAGATTTCATTTTTACATTTAATTATGTTACTACAGTTATGTTTAACCTTCATAGATAGGGAATAGCATTTTACACTTTGTTGATCGATTAGCGATAACTTGTAATTTCTTATTTCGACAGCAGCTCTTTGAAGAAAATTAGTAGGATATAATTCCTGGACGAAACATTATAGAATATATTTAAGATATATTATTTAGAGGTCGTCATCGATGGTCTATCTCAAACATAATTACATATTTATGGAATGCAAACTTATTTCTAAAGAGTAAATCACGTGGCGAGTGATATCAACATTCATTTCAGTATTTTACGAGCGCTATATAATCCACATATATAAAAACAATAAAAAATAAGACCGTTATTATATATTAAAAATGATCCCTTTGTTTTGAACGTTTTCTTTAATTTTTAATAATAAAAGAGCGTAGCCTGAGGAAAGTTCTTTTTCCTACTGCCACAACCAATGTGTTAAAAGTAATTATATTCTACGCCTTCACATTAAGTTATGAAATTCAATTCACTCATAATATAAGCTAAACAGGGAAGAAGAATATTTGAAAGCGTAAAAATTTGTGAGCGATAACAAATCATAATAAATCTTAAATTTCTGGGAACTCTCGGTGGTGTCTTTAATGATACTGCTTTCCTAGCCAAATGTTTTAAACTTAATTGTAAAAATATACTAAAACGTAATGTCTTTTGTTTTAAACGTTTAAAAATATTATATATCCACAAGCATAGTTACTAGACACAATTATGGATAAGTGTTATATACTAATATACGAATACAATGACCAACATGCATTGCATATGTGAATGTATAGAACTCTTCCATTAGTGCCTGGGATATCAAGAAAGTCTTCCAACTGTAGATGTCCGGGAGGATGGTATGGTAACAAAGATGAAACATCGAATACGTTTGAACAATCAATCAACTAAAACAAAAAGCTGAAAGTGTCAAAGAATATAAAAAATTAGGTGTGAGCATCACACGACTTTCTTATGCGTATGTGCGTTACGAATTTTTTTATATAAACCTTGTTCCAAATTATGTTTCAAATACATCTATTTACTTAATAAACCTCTGAGTAAGTAGTATTACTTCCGATCCGAATTTTGAAATTCTTTTAAATAAAAATTACTCCAAGTACAACTCTAAATACTTTTATAATCTTAATAAATCTGTACAGAACGCATAATTCGGGAGATATTTGCAAGAAACTGCTATTCGATTAGAGTAAAAGTGTTATTTCCGTTCCACATTTTGAAATTTTTTATACAACCATTTTTCAAAATCAAGCTCTAAATATATCATTCATACTCTTAATTTAGCTGTTTCGAAGATATAACTTGCGAAATATTTGCAAAAGAGCTATTTTCCTATAAAACTTGGGAAGCTGAGGAAATTACCAAATTTGTCTCAAATTCACTTGTAATTACACTGAAAATCTAATCATTGCTCAAAAGGGAGATTATACTTGCAAATATAAAGGTTGAGGTGATAGCTTTAGCCGTTTGACCGTTGTCGCGATCACGAGGACACACAAAAATTTACACACATAGAGAGAGAGGGAGAGGGAGAGAGAGAGAGAGGAAGGGAGAGAGGGAGGGACTGAGGGAGAGAGAGAATTATTATTCTCTCTCTCCCTCCCTCCCTCCCTAACTATAACTATAAAGTATAGATAGAATCAGATCAGATAACCTTTTGAAAATAAAAAGCAAAACTTTTTTGGCACTACACCTCTCTCCCAAGAGCCAAAAAAGTTTTGCTTTTTATTTTCAAAAGGTTATATGATCTGATTCTATCTATACTTTATAGTTACCTACATGTACACAAGAAATTTTAATACACAGTGGTACATCATTCGTAATAGTCAGCAGTTGATTTGCATCGATTGCTATATTAAATTTTGACCATTAATTAAGATGTATTTATTTTATATAGAAAAATTTATCTCCAAACATTATTATTCTCTAAACATCGCCCGCAATACCATTGAAAATCCTATATATATATATAATATTCAATGAAATCACTTTGAAATTTCTTTTTATAGGTTTCTTGGTGTAGCGGCCTCAAAATTAAAATTACTAACCTTAATCTAATTAAAAACAAAAATTTAACGTTTCGACTTTATTCAGTCTTTCTCAAAATTATAAAATGTTCAAAAACGGAACATACACTATGCTGTCCCAACACAATTGTAAAACAAAGACAAAACAAATAAGTATAGATCATTCTTGAAGCAGATTATTTTATTATAATTTAGTTTTAATATTTTTTTTGTTTTGTTTGAGCTTCTATATGAAGAAAATAACTTAACCATTAAAATTAAAATTTTAAAAAATAAAGGAAATCTGTAAGCGGATAAAAAATATACTGTATTAATAAATTTAAATTTTTTTAATATAATGAAAACAGTGGACTTACCAAAGTCATTTCTAACGAAGTATCATTCTAAAGAGGTATTTAAATCTCTTTAAAATGATACTTATTCTCTGTCAGAACATAATACAGAAAACCCTACAACTAACACCATTTTTCAATACAAGTATTCAATAAATTACAATAAAATAACCAAACACGAGAAAATCTATAACAACAATGAATTTAAACGATCTAGACACATATTTTGGTAACCTTGTTACCATTTTCAGTAGCAAACCCTGAAATTAAAAAAACGTAATGCTTTTATCTAAAATAAGAAAATCAGAGTTTTCTACTGCAGATGGAAACTTACTTGCTTAAATAGTAGCTTGTATTTAATTAGCATATAAACGTTTATTTACATATTTTATAATAATTAACTGTTACTCAAAATGGGAAAAAGCACAATAACTTTCCCAAAGTTTAATTATCGTTTTTATAGACAAATAACAGGACTAATTAATAATCTTCTATTGACTTAATCATTGAGAAGTTTGTGTAATGCTATTTATGTTTGTGACATAAATTATACTCGAACTTGCTTGTACTGGAACTAATTAAATTCATAAGTACTGGCAGAATATTATTATTTGTGCTTAGCAGCTTTCCACTATTAGCCATTTGCACAAATCAATCCTTCCAAATGGACAACGTGTTGCTACCCTCTTGTATTTAAATTATAAATGGCCAAGGCCCTAAACAGATTCGGTACCCAAATTCCAAGAAGGTAGTAAGTCAGACACCACCACGGTAATTAACCCTCTATTTAAATTTAGGAAGACGCTTGTCTATTAAATAATCACCAACTATAACACTCAAGTCTTACCTCTTACTTCCCAGGGGTCGATGTTAAATATGGGAGTCAGCACCGCCTCCAGCTACAGTCAGAATTAGGGCGAGTTCGAACACAGTACTCGTCGAAGGTTAAGTTGTCAGGGCGCCTATCCGTTAAAATATGCTGAGCCCAACAGATATTCAGACCCCGGACCAGATCCAATGTAAAACTCCCCAGGTGATAAGAAAAATAAGACCAACACACACTCATTCAAACTTAACATACGGTTTATTGAAAACTATAATTTGGAACAAACAGTTCGTTTCAAATATCGAACACAAAACCGACTATTACTAACTAATCTTGTCCAACAAGATATTCAAAGGCACAAAACAATGAAATATGCGTCACAAAAGCGCAACTCAGTTGCCAGTAATAAACTTCTGAAGGAATGAATAAAATCTTAAATGGTCACCCAAGGTGATCCACAACTTAAAATTATCAATGACGTACAATTACAAAATTTAAGAAATTCAAAATGGAGAACACATGAAACAACCTTAGAGTTAAAATAATTAACCGACAATATTCTTACCAAAAGCATACAGTTATAAGGCAACTTGCCGAAAGTCCCTCCAAAGTCGAACAGTTTGATCGTGATTTGCAACACGTCAACACCAAAATAAACCACTCTGTATACCAGAGGCAACCGACAATCTATTCGACATTAGAGTGCAGACTCTAAGTTATATGGTATCTAATACTATAAATATTAGCGCTAGTTAACTATGCTTTACATAAGAGAACGTGATTAAAATTAAATTCAATAATTTCTTACAAGATTGTACAAATATAAATTTAAATGGTTGACTAATTACACTAAATAACAAGCTATGAATTTACACAAGACAGATGTGAGGCTACAACGCCAATACACATCCAAAATTTGTTCAAGTTCTAAATCCAAAAATAAAAAGGCTACGTAATGTCTCCAAAAATGACAAAGTAACCTCCAAACTGGGGTCACTGTTATTAATAAACTACGTTAATTTAATAAATTCAAATTATAAAGGCTCACATGCCACAAGAAGTTAATTTAAGAAATTACGATGACTTATTTGATTAGCTAGGCCGGAAAACTGAAATTTACTGTACGAAGTACTCGAAATTGACATAAATTTTACCAAAACTGTTTGGCCAATAATTCCCACGTTATGGGTAATATCAGGAAAATTACACAGTCACAGTACCTTAAAGGAAAACCACATCCACAGCTACCATACACGATACCTTCTACGGATCCCACTCGTTACAAGGAAAACTGCCTCACATATCTTCGGCTAACGACATCTCAGGAAAAATTAGCGTAGGAAGGCTACAGTATTTCATTAATCTGCACCTCAATTATGTCTTCACCGTAGGATACAGCAATTAATTCCCTTGGAACCGTAAAATTACCATGGGCACGTGGTTCTTAACTTAACCCAACAGAAGTGCTCAAATGAGGTCTATGCCATGCACTAACAGCTATATTTGAATATAGAAACAACACAAATTAAGATCGATTAGACACGTGGAAATTATACTTACAGCAGTTAAACAATTCTTAAGCCACGACAACAATATCCTCAACAAGATTATAAGTATAACGCCAATTCCATATTAAACCTTGAGAAATATTATACTATCCGCTTTTTACTAGCGATTAAACACGATATACTTAACAACCAAACATTTCTCAAGATGGTGACTAAAAAGATTGCATCTGCTCTGTGATGTCTTAATGCTTCTTCTACGACAGTTAACGTTCAAGAGAAGGAATCCACTTGTCATCCAGCAATCCTAAGCGTTATCAACACACTAGGACTAAAGCCCACGAGTCCTAAACTGATATTTCACACACACGACATAAACGCAGATTCAAATGACAATAGAAAAGTGGAAAATAATTATAATTAATTTGTTACATAACTCTAAGCCCAAAAAGAAACTCCAAAACTAATTAGAAAATAATTAAAATACCCAACTATTAAATAAAACATCGTACGCCATCTACCCGCCAACACATGTATACGTTACACACATGAGATAAGGCAGACCGCTCGACAGTAGGAGTCTTATGAAATCCTTCACTAGGTGGCAGAAGGAGTCGATAACATAAATTTAAGAGAAGGTTGATTCATTTAATCCAAAAAGCCAAGATAATTTAAGTATACAACGATAAAACTAAAATTCTCAATTCAGAGATAAAATACAACAATATAAATGTAACAGTGTATAACAAGTAAGTTCCGTACATTCCGGATCTAATGAGTGACTGACAAGGACAGGCGGACGGACTCTCAAGAGGCAGGAGAATTCATACACACAGGTTATCAAACAATAATTGTAATCAACATTTTTAAAGGCACCTGAAATATTAGATTGATAAAATATTCAATTAACTGATTTGAAGAAGTAATCTTTATTTGCAAATAACAGATACGTTCAGAATAATTAGAGAATGGACAGTAATGTAAAAAGTACAAAAAGGTGCTAAAATCTAAAATATATTTTAAGAATTTCGAGTGCCCACATGATCATATTTAACGGAGTAATGGAAAGAACGACAGCTGGTGTAGATAGTCGCGGTTTATTAGGGCCGATCGGTACCATTAGATATTATTTATTATCGACCCTAGGGGTAGTCGCTCGATAGCTGGCATTATCTTACAACTTCACTGGAGAATTCCAATCGTAATTTAGTTATAAACGTGTAGCTTGGATCATCTGTTCTTAGGATTTTCGTTATATACAGTTCTGTGCGTTGTGGCACTCTTAAATTACTAGGTGGAAAATTAATGGAAAACTTCTGTATACTCCAGAGAATCCGAGAGTTTTCCCTATTGGTGAAAATTATTTGCCAAAACTTAAACTTTACCAACTACCGATATTATTGAAAGTAAAAGTGTTTGTTGCTATATGTATTTGAAAATATATAATACATCATCTTTACACGAAAACTTGATAAAGTTCTGTGAAAGATTTTTATATAGTAAATAACCTCGAAGTTATGGGCCCTGAAATTTACGAGACAGGATTTTTCGTTAAATATTAGAAGTATATAGCCTTGATATTTGGTTTTCATATATACACGAAAAAACTAACTTTAATAGATGAACTATGTCTGATATTATCTGAAATTATGTTGATACCACTTGTAAGTTTCTATTCTAACTACTTTTCATCACAATTAAGTAACTGATCAATTCAATAATTTCTTTCGTTGGAAAACATTAAAATGTATATATATATATATAAATGAAAGAATAAGAAATTATCGCGGATACATAAAATATCAGAAAAAGAAAAATATTGGGTATAATCCGCTGTAGAGCAACCGTAAACACGTGTTTCTGACTAATTGGTCTTCATCAGTACGGTGTAGCCAAGGAATAAGGTGGGATAACCTTGGAGATGTAAGCTAAACGGAAGACCATCAGGTGACAGACCACCATTTGCAGCTTCAGCTAGAAGATCCTCGGTTTTGAGGACAACAACTAACGTCGCCACGAGGAAGACAATGTCAACCTGCGTGCCATCCGAGACCCAGGAAATGTAAATGAAAGAATAAGAAATTATCCGCGATAATTTCTTATTCTTTCATTTACATTTCCTGGGTCTCGGATGGCACGCAGGTTGACATTGTCTTCCTCGTGGCGACGTGGCTACACCGTACTGATGACGACCAATTAGTCAGAAACACGTGTTTGCGGTTGCTCTACAGCGGATTATACCCAATATTTTTCTTTTTCTGATATATATATATATATATATATATATATATATATATATCTTTCATTATTGATTTTGGCAGAATGATATAAAATTTTCCAATTCTTATTATTAAAAAAAAATGAGAAAAGAGTTCAAATATCATACATTCATTAATAATAATTTGGTGGGGAGAAATACCAAACTAGTCTTTGACTGATTTTACATCTCATTGGCTCTGATTAGTCTGTGATTTATCTACGAACAAAGCTAATGTGTGGGACAGATTTGTTGGAGATCACTTGATAGGTCTATATTTTTTGCCGATAAGGTTAAATGGAAAAGTATATCACCGCCTTCTTGAAGAGAAGCTACCACTTCTGTTGGAGGAAGACCCATTGCAATTTAGATTGCAAATGTATTTATGCAGAATGGTGCTCCAGTGTTAACTTATGCTTTACTGATAAAGGAAAGGCCGCGTCTTGTAAGTAACGAATTAATAAAAAATCTCACTAAAGCAATGTTTTAATATACTCAGCACATAAGTGTCATTTGACAACTAACTACTGACATTATCTGATATAACTAAAAAAAAAACATCCATTGACAACCGTTTTTTTTAATTCAATCGCACTTGACCTGGAGAACATGTCGAAGAACGTCGATGTATGATTGTCAGGAGGCAATACAAGGCAACGGTAACACCAGCACATTCCAGTATAATTACTCGTGAGTTTTTGAACGGTGCGTATCCAAATTGGTGGATAGGGCGAGGAGGTCCACAACCGTGGCCTCCGCGATCTGTAGACTTAAATTTTCTAATTATTTGTCTCTGGGGCCACCTTAAATCTCTAGTTTATACGACTCCTATTGAACATATTGATGAACTGAGAAATCGTATTATTGCAGCACTTGAGACAATTCTAAACACCCCGATATTGGACGCACTCACCAATCAATGCAACGTGTGATAGAAGCTTGCATTGCAGTTGAAGACGGTCATTTTGAACAATTTTTATAAGCTAATTTTTTTCTATTAGTAGATTTTATTGTATGAACTATTAAACTACTATTAAACACCCTATAACTTTTAAACTATGCTATTTAAGACATACATTCATATGAACTTTTATGATCATAATCCTAGGAATCGGCCCATAAAATTTGTCGCATATATTTAGAGTGACCCTGTATATTGTAATCAAAACTATTATTTGGTAGTCCAAAGTTCTTTCATTGTAAAACCTTGCAGGGAACATGGTCCTCAATTGTGAAACGAGCATGTATTGTTCTCCAGTCAAAATTGTTGCAAAAAATATGTTTTTCTATAAACTGATGTATACAATTTTATCTGGTGACCTTTCAATTTGAACCAAATGTTGCCGTGTTCAAAATTATACAAGATAGGGAAAGTCGCGAAGCCAAATTTGGAATCTTTCCTAGTATCAAGATTATCTTTTGAGAGCCCATTAACCAATCGCAGTTAATATGGTGACATTTTTGAACTTTCACAAATGTGATAACTGAGACACTTTGTGGTCCAAAGCAATGCTTCGAATAATTGAGCAACCACTGCTTTGAATATTGAATAGCTTATAATATTGTGCATCTTTATTTAAAGTCGTTGGAAGTCTTTGCATATAAGACTTGTTCCGAAAAATTATTTTTGATTCCATTAATTAGTGATTGCCATCTCCGGTGCCATAACCGTTAAGTATTGTTTACTGCTGCGAATCGATTTCAGTCTCACGACTTGATCTATAGTGATAGTAGCTTAGCAGATAAGACGATTGTAAGATGACGTGTGTAAGTCTCACCTTACCTAATTATGTAATTAATTTTAGTCATATTTATTTAAATAAACAATTTTATTATCCTCTAGAAAAGTTATATTTGTACAATTATCGCTTACTATACTCATATCTGACTCAATCCACAGGTGTGCAAATATCTGGTACAATTTCTATCATCAATTCAATCAAGGCTAATATTTGGCACAACATAAATTTGTTTGTGAAAATCCTTAAAAAAAAACAACCACTAAAGTAAACAAACGACAGGAAATCATATGTGCAATTTGAAAAGAAAAAAACTTTCGCAAAAATATGATTTTAACGCCATGTTCATTTATTGGTGCATGTCGGTTGCTAAAATTATTCTACTATAATATAGATTATCGTACTTATTCACATTTCTCAAAAATTTAATTTGGAAAAAGTAATGTATACATGTACGCTGAAGCGGCATGGTCAAGCTGTTTGAATCATTCTATATATGTTTATTGAAAATTGAAAATCATAATATTTCAAACTTAAGAGAAGCAAAAAATATCGTTGTTTTAACATACGGTCTTTTATTAGTAGTAGTGGTGGAATTCAAAAACAATGCTGTTTCAGTTTTTATCCTTTGCTCCACATCAGAAACTTAATAGAGCTATATGCCAGGCTATATCCCCTATACTGCAGTGTTATTGTAATCAAAAAATATTATGTTGAAGTTGCATACACATAGCTTATAAAAGAGATAGTACTCCCCATTTTGCTTATAAAATCTGCAAAAATATTTTTCACTATGATATGGCAGAAAATCATTGAAACAGATTATAATGTATACTGAATGCTATAATAAACAAAAATAGGACACAATAATTTGATATTTAAACGTGTTTCTTAAGTAACTTAAAAAAATAAATTTGTCAAGATTCAGTAGTAAACAATTGGCATTAAGTACCGCGAAACCTAATACAATCAAATAAATATAAAAAAAAATGCAAAAGAAAAAGTCCCTTACCACAAAAATTAAAAAGATAACACCGATTTCTTAACAAACATCTCTTTATATACTAGCTAAATCCAGCGGGACAATAACGGAATTATGAAGCGTGACAGACTAATATGGCTTGTCAAAATTCCATAACTTACATCTAGAAATAGATGTGAGTTAATGAATTCTGAGAATGGACCAACACCAGAGTCCAGTTTGTACGAATTATTGTAAGTTTAGGTGACTAATCTGTTACGCTTCACGGTTCGGTTATTGTTCCGCTTCTACTGATGATGGCAACCCAGTTGCCGAAACACGTATATAGATTTTTTATATCGTTTTAAATTTTGTGGTAATGTACTTTTCCTTTTGCATTTTGTTTCAGACTTTGAGCCATAGTCTCCAACCATTATTAAACCAATATACATGAAATTCAGAAGTGTAGTACAAGTTAATTCATTTAAAATAAAACAGAAAAAATAGAAAATAGTTATAGCTATAATAACGATGTATTTTTAAAATAATATTCTTTAGAAACCCGTTTAATCCAGAAAAAAACATCAATATTATTGTGTATAAAATAATCAACTTTTATACTGCCAAAAAAATATAAATAACTGAGCAGAAAAAAGCATTTTATGACATTTTGATCAACTTAATTGCTCTGTTGTTACCCTTCCAATGTTGTTAATTTGGAACGACGCTGTTCGACATGATGTCCAGGTCATGTGTTTGACGGGAGAAAAACGTCAAAAAAAAATTTAATGAAGGGGTTGTCAAATGAGGCTTCTGTCAGTTGCTTACATAATAAATGTAGAATAACAATATAAAATTATGTTTAATTTATTATGTAAGCAACTGACAGAAGCCTCATTTGACAACCCCTTCATTAATTTTTTTTTGACGTTTTTCTCCCGTCAAACACATGACCTGGAGATCATGTCGAACAGCATCGTTCCAAATTAACAACATTGGAAGGGTAACATACGCCCCCCCCTTCTGAAAGACGCTGGTTCGATTGATGCTCCAGGTCCGTTTAAAACTTATTGTCTACAAACAGTGTTTAGGAATCCGGCGACTGGTCCCCGGTCGTGGCTCTTCTGTAGGTGGTGGCGGTAGCGAACCTGGTTCTTGGGCTTCTTGGGGTCGACCGGTGGACCTGGATGATGGGATTCTGGCCCGGCGGATGCCCGGATCAAATGGTTTATGATTCGCTAGGATCCAATATGTTTGACCCATCTTATTGTAGTTTTGGCGTTGTTGGCCATTTTGCATGGTTCTTTTCCGGGTAGACTTTAAGGTTCTTCTAAGCAACTCCTTGCGTCGAGTAACTATGCTTCGGTTTTGACGACTTGTCAATTTGAGTGTGGGCTGCTTGCTGTGAAATGGTTTGCGTGAATTTCGGCACCATAATCCGTCAACTTTCGTGGTGGGTACTAGTTTGTTCCCCGTGTCGGTGGTAGTTCCTAAGGTAGGTATATTGTGTTGGGTTAGAACGTCCGTTGGTGTGCTAAGTTTATTTGCCGAAGAATGTAACGATATCTTCTTAGTCATTGTGGTCTCCACACAATCGATAGGTTTGGCAGTTGGAAGATTGGTGCAGGCTGTTGGAACCATGACCCCGCCCCGGACTGGCACGTCCGTGTCCATAATAAGTCCATCTATTGAGGACCGTGATGGTGTCTTGTGGTCCACACCGTCGTTATTCCCACCGTTTGGGTGATTGGTGTTGATCACTGAGCTTGAGACATTGTCTTGGATGGGCAAGCGCGTTGCCATTGTAGGTCTTTTTGTTGAGGACTGCGACGCCGTCTCTTCATTCCGCGTGATCTTCACACAATTCATAGGTTTGGCAGAAGGACCCTCGGTGTATGCTGTTGGAACCACGACACCGTCCTGAACTGGCACATCCGTGTCCATAGTAGATCCATTTGCTGTGGGCTGTGACGGTGGCTTGTGATCTGTTGTGTACACGTAACCCATGTGTTTGGTAGTCCCAATACTGGCAGACGGAATCTGAGTTTCTCTCAGATATGTCGAGTAGTCTTGATCATTGAAAAACTCGGTCCGAAACCGCCTACCAAAGTCTTCTAATGTCTGGAAGGTTCCCCAAAAATATTGATGCCACTTCTTTGCTACACCTGTCAGGTGAGGGCTGACTGCCAGGTCAACATTTCTCAATACATCCTGAGGAAATTGTAGCAGATAATCCTCCAGTAATTCTATGAAGACTAGTGGGTCTTCGTCAAAGTATCCACCGTAGGGCGGAGGCGGTTGGATAGTTCTTACACTGGAGGAATCTTTTATATATTGTATTGGTTCCTGATTAACTTCCACTGCACACATACTCGAATGGCGCATCGTCTGAAGTACCAGTATCAGCCAATGGAGTCTGTTCGCAATCACCTTGAGGTGAATTCTTCAAGAAGTCCGCATATTCTTCGTCGTTAAAGAATTTCATCCGGAATCTGCCACCGAATCCCTCCACATGCCAAAAGGTGCCCTTATTTTGGCGGTGCCATGCAGCTGCCCTTCCACGAAGATATGGGCGTACTGCGTCATCTATGTCCTTTGGCGAGTCCAGGTCATACTGTTGAATGTAGTCCTCTAATTGGTCTATGAATTCGCGTGGGTCCTCGGCTGGGTGCCCACTGAAGGGATGATGCGGTGGTTCATAGTAGCCATGACTATAGCAGTAGTTAACAGTTTTCCTGGGGGCGACGCCTCGTCCGAGGAACGCCATTATGATTGGCGATTGCCGTAGACCTTTGCTAACAGCCCTTCCAGGGTGGGTGTGGCAGCTTAGATCCTCACTGCGATGGTTCTGGGGCGGCGGCATCTTTTTTCCCTTCCTGGTCTTCGGCATTGTTGGGGTGGTTCTGAAGCACTTTCACTGCACTTTCACAGCCACTTAGTTGGGCGCCAAATTGCTACCAAACGTTTTAATTAATAACATTTGTTAATGTAGAATAACAATATAAAATTATGTTTAATTTATTATGTAAGCAACTGACAGAAGCCTCATTTAACAACCCCTTCATTAATTTTTTTTTGACTTTTTTCTCCCGTCAAACACATGACCTGGAGATCATGTCGAACAGCGTCGTTCCAAATTAACAACATTGGAAGGGTAACACTGTGCTACATATTTTTGGAACTTCTGCAATTTACTATATCTTAAATAGAAATGTCTTGTTTATAGTAAATATTACTTAATTGCTATAAAAGCGAAGATTGCACTGCAAAATTTGTTTGAGGCTTTATGTGCTTAGAAAGTTATAAGTTAATATTTACATAAACTTTATACCTTCCTAAAACTCAATCAAAATATTAAATGTTCCAATCTGTTATCTTAGGATTAATTAGAATTTCCACAAAATGTATTACATGATTTTTTTTTTAATTAAAAGAAAATTGAATGTTTAAATATTATGCACGAGGAGTAAATAGAGAACGATATTCATATTCTCTACTATTATCATAAATACTATATTACTACTTTCAAGTAAAAGTACAAATAAAAAAATGCATTTGCTCGTATTTTTAATGTAAATTCTGACACCATTTTTTGTGCTAAAGGATTCCATTCCCTCCAAACAAAATATAATACGATTTAAATTAGCCATCCATATTTATTTAGGATCTCAGATATGCGACGTGGCGTAAAGTAAAGGACAACAGAAAATAAATATTTACTCTAGTAAAACCTTTTATCAGATTTTCTGTGTATAAGAGAAGCGGTAGTGACATGATATGTATGTAATTCCATAGCTGTTTCGCAACTGATGTCGATTATTTTTAAATTACTTAGTTCCCACACATGATAAAGTTAAAGTCACCTACGTAAATTAAAGGCAGAATATTGTAAGTTTGGTAAATCATAAAGGAAGATATTTTCCAAATGCCGGTTCTCAGGCTCTACATAGTTACGACTTGGTACGTATATATATTTTTGTAGAATAATATTTAAATAATCTTTTAAATTTTATACAGTATTTTGTACAAGTGAAAGTATTTTTATACTACCTATATTTTTTATTTTAGGGAAAAATCCTTATGGCATCCAGCTTTTGGTCAATATACTCTATGTTGCAAAGTACAATTCAAATCAACGAAAACGTGGATATATCGCAGTATAAAAGCTAATATAAACCTAAAAAAAGTGTGGTTAATTAGCGCAGAATTATGTAGTTTAATAATATAAGATATAGAAGACACTGGGAATAGTTTGTACATGTATTTAGCATAGGAGCAGAATGTAATAGGTTGTTCCGTAAATATTCACGGCTAAGACCCAAAGCAATAAAACAATAGACTGACTAGACTCAACTACTATCGCGGAATCTGTACAATAAACCAGTTGGCATCAACACCTTCGCAAGAATTCCGCAAAAAATAGCAGAATCCTGAAAATTGCACTACAGCGGAATTTACCCAATATTCTCTTTTTCTTGTTTTATTTTATGTATCCGCGATAATTCCTACACTGATTATCTCTCCTGGGTTCGGATAGCACGCAGGTTGACAATGTCTTCCTCGTGGCGATGTTAGTTGTTGTCTTCAAAACCGAAGATCTTCTAACTGAAGTTGCAAATGTCAGTCTGTCACCTGATGGTCTTCCGCGAATGCTTACATCTCCAAGGTTATACCAGCTTATTTCTTGGCTACACCGTACTGATGACGACCATTTAGTCAGAAACACGTGTCTACGGTTGTACTACAGCAGAATTTACCCAATATTCTCTTTTTCTTGTTTTATATATATATATATATATATAGCTATAGCTAGTTATTCATTCATGTACCAGTGGCATAGAATATATACAATTATAATTGATATTCTGAAAACTTCTTACCGCCTTCCAATTATTAGTTACGCTTGCTAAACACTTAATTAAGCGTATTATACCTCTCTCTTTCAAGACACCTACCGCCTTAGCTGTAAGTTCCTTTCCGCTTTCGGTCGATAAAACAGGTAATACCGTCGAGGCTTAACTCAATGGAGATTGTCGTGGGTCTAACGAAATTTGTCATATGATGAACTATATTAAGCCTCCTCCCTCTCCCCCTTGATTAACTAGACATACCTCTCACTGTGCCTCTAATCGGGAGACTCCCAGTGAGAAAGTAGGCGGGAGAAATTAACACTAAGTGAGAGACACACCATTAAACAAGTTTATTATCCTCACTTGGAAGTATGCAATAAAAATAATATTAGATAAGAATTAAAATGCTAGGACGTATACTTAAAAAAGGTTGAGAAACAAAATCGTTACTCAAACGTTAACTTAGAAGTGACAAATTAATTAAAAGAAAACATTACAGAAGTTACGTTAAATAATTAACTAGGTATATTAACCAAAGAGATTTATGCGACTGACACTAGTCAGTTTAATAACTCAAAATTGTACAAGAATTGATTGAAAATATCGACAAAAAACAGAACTAGGTGTAAAATATGTAAAGCCTAATGACCCTTGACAAATGGCATGTTGATAATCAACGGCCGTAAGAAGATTTCTTTAGTCACACGTAAGTCATACATAAAATTAAACTTAAGACTGAGTCATAGAAGGTGAGGTGTATTCCACCTGATATATACACAGCAACGTGCAAATTTTATAATGATTATTTTTTAATAATTTTATTAACCAATCATTTAGCAGTATTTGCGGACACGTATTTAATTCTGTGCAATCACAATATTATTATAGTGAGAATAATCTTGGTACATTATTCTCCCGAGAATATTTTCTAGTATTTTGTTTCTGTTTGTTGACAACGTATTTTCTAGTTTTGACACCTGTCACCAGTATTATTGCAAATTGGAAGCAATGAACCATAAGCGATTTAGTTCGTCATCAGTGGAAGATATAAACGCACAGATTAAAGAAAATTCGTGCAAAAATACTATGGTTAGTAATAATTCAATATGGAAACAATTCCAATCACTTTGCGACGAACGGGGTTACAAATTAGAAGGAAATACACCAGTCACAAAACTGGCAAACATTTTGAAAGACTGGGGATTTAATATGAAAAGGTGCAATGGAGAAGCCGTTATTAAAACAATGTGGAATAAAACCGCCAAATTAATGCAAGAGTTGTACTACAACGAATTTAGTAGAAAATTAGACCCCTTTAAAGATATCGAATTTAAATCTGCGAGAGAAGCCAGAAATACAAAACGTAAGGTATTACAACAGGTGCCAGAAAAAAGGAAGTAAAGTTCTGCAATTCTAACTAAAGAACAAATCATGGAAATAATAAAACGCTACGACGAGGAGACACCCTTCGGTTTGCAAAAATGTTTTTATCACATTGCTTCATATGAGCTAGCATGGCGTGGGAGAGAAGGTTGTCAATGTTTAGTGCATTATTTTCAAGAAAAAATAAAAATTACGAACCATTCTTCAAGGCCAAGTGCAGTGTCTCATCTAGCGAAAGCAGGTGTTAACGAGCATGAAATAATAAAAATTACGGGCCACAGCTCATCTAGTTCATTGAGACCGTACTTGCAGTTGAATAATGAACGTCATTCAAGTTTGATTAATAACCTAAGAGACAAGGGAGAAGTTATAACTTTTAACACAACAGAATAGAAGAATGTTGCAAAATCCACCACTCACGGACAAAACATTTACAATAATTGTGTATTTCACATACAAACTTTTAACACTAAATAATTTTGTTAAATGTGCAGAAATAATATTAAAAAGTTGTATTTTTGTGCTGTATTTTTTACTTAAACATTAAAAAATAATCTTTCGAATACCACTCGAGAGTGAGAATTAACTAGAAAATAATTCTCCAGTCTTTCTCAAACTTGTTGCCATTTGGGAAGAGCCACTCGAGCCCTACGGGCTCTCGTGTCTATTCCCTAGCAACAAGTTTTCGAAAATCTGTCGAATTATTTTGAATTTATTCTCACTCTCTTGTGATATTACTATTGAGAATTATTTACTAAACGTAATCCAAAATCACAAAGTCACATCGGAAGTTCAAAGAATCTACGCTATTTAAATAGTATTAAAAAAAGCATAGGGCAAGCATAAATAATCAGGCCAGCACAGTAAAATAATACAACTTAGTAACGTTGCAGATAAATAATTGCAATGAACAAATGCATATTTTGGGAAATACCATGTAAAAACATTAAATAGTAGATGAAACAAAGCTAATAATTACTGAATTAAATACACACAACGTTAACTGAGGAAAAGTTACAACATAAAGACACGGGATTTATAATCTAAACGCATCGATAATTCGGTATGCAGATTACAGGTGGCACCTTAGGCTATAAAAATAATAAATAAGGTCTGAAATCTTAATTTCGAAAACAATATCGCAGCTACTGGAAATGTTAACCAAACAGAAATTCCTTTGCAGAGGGCACTCAATTAAATTAAAAGTACGTATTACAGACAAAATAAGTTTTTAAACGTAACAAACTATCATCTGTAAACAATTGTCTGAAAATAATACTTTACCAATTTCTTTTTACAATTTTTAGATAATTATGCACAACAGTAGTTCACGGAATATCGGTTTTTACGGAAAGCTTAACCGCAATCGCGCTTAAAATATTGCACCTCCGGTACATCAAAATTCGAAACTTGACAATAGCTTACCATTCAATAATTTATGAGATATACTAGGTCTCATGCATTTACATAATTGTCATATTATTTTTTCGGTACCATATATTTGCCACCAATATATTTGCTAAAATACAGTTTTATTAAGAGTTTGTTAATATTTTAATTCATTAATGTTTATTAATTCACAAATATAATATGTATATTATTGAAACGTTTTTATTTTTATTTTTAGGATATAAAATTATGTAAGAATACTTTGGTGAGCCAGTATTACTCGTACGTTCTAAGGTACACGAATACTACCTATATATATAACCCACCCTTTGGTAGTACTGCAGACTATAAATGTATAAATATGCACCATTAACCGCAACCATAAATTCGTTTGATTCCCAAGTGCGTATTATGCCGCATCTCTGATGCGTAAACCATCATAGCCAGGCCGGAAACATTACAAAATGTCTTTAAACTGCCATTTTGGCGTCAATCTTTTCCATCAAATCCTCGTATTGTATTTGACTGAATTACATTACGCAATTTTAGGGTTTGCGTTGCGCAAATAAAGAAAAATCATTTTTATGTACTTATTTATGTGTTTGAATTTGAATTTGAGCATATAAATATTGTATTACATTAAATTTGTCACGACTTTAAACATGTTAAAACATAACTGAAAGGCGACATCAGAAAAAAATTCTTTGTTTTCTCATCTCATACTTAGTTACGAAAGGCGGGCACATACCCTAAAAACTTTTCAGAGATTGGTACTATCATCATTACGTGTCGAACAATAAACTTACCAAATTTCTCCCCTAATGGAGTCTATGTGATATAACAAGTGTATAGGTATGATATTTTCGGAACAAATTACGCTCAACAGTCGCACATAACAGAAAAAGATTTTATAATATTGGTTTTTAAAAATACTATTCACTTCGAAGCGCATTATCGATATCAAATTACAGATTGCTTATTCTTTGTAATGGAGCTTTTCCTGTAGTCATAATATTTACCTACCGTGCTTTCAAAATCTTACCTCATTAAATTAGACTGTTTTTTAAGTAATTAAGTAATCAATGTTGGTGTACACGTTAAGTTTTTGAAAACTTCAAATTCTGATAGTTGTCATACTTAAATTCAAATTATAGACGCTTATATTTTTTAAATTATCTTTTCTCTGTTTCGGTGTTAGAATAACGTTATTCTAGCAGCCATTTTGATGTTAGAATGGACTCCATTCTAATACCGATTTTTGGTAACTTTTTACTTTAGTAGAAATAGGTTGGTGGTATAAATTTTTCATACTTGCTTTTCGATTTACCTGGTAGTAAATTATTTATGGCGTTGGAGGCCCCGTCCCGCAATTTTAGTGCCGCAGATTGACGCTCTTCGTCTGACATTCCGCCCACAGATAATATGAGACTTTTTTCTAATTTAAGCAAACTTTTCAATTCAAATAATTCTTACAAAAGTCAACTGTCAAATATAAATGTAAATCATTCCTACCAATCGACTACGTCACGTTATCAAAATGTCCCTTAATGAATATTTTTAACAATTTTTCTATAAATAAATAATATAAATACAATCCGAAACAGAGAAAATAGTGTAAAATACTCGTAACAGAAGGCCATTCCAGCATTCTTTCCTTCGGCCACTCGCGCTGCGCGCTCGTGTCCGAATTTGTAAATCATGCTGGAATGAAAGGCCTTCTGTTACTTGTATTTTAATATACTATTCTACTTCCATACTTTAATTGTATTATTAAATATGCTGAACCTGTACTTTAATGATGTCCATTACGATACAGATTTTCAGTATGATACAAGTTTATATCCAATAGGAATACAGATTTTTCATTACGATACAAGTTTATATCCAATAGGAATGCGACATTCCAACATTCAAAGAATATTCAATATGGCAACTGTATATCTGACAGATATAAAAATTAATTAAACGTGACAGTTCTCTGCAATTTACAAGTAAGTAGTTAACATTTGTGCTTTTTTGAAAATATAAACGGTAAAAATGAGAATGTAATATTTGACTCCACCAGAAATTATGGAACAAGCCTTAGTATCCACAAACAATTTATTACCAGCTAAATTCGCAAAGATGTACAGAAAATTTTACGCTCAATTTATGAAATGGAATGGTCAAAAAATAATGTTTTATTATGTGGTCGTAGAAAAAATAGTGTATGCAACTCGCATTTAATGGCTATTAAGACACTCGTATTCATTACATTATAATTTTCTTACTCGTCTCTTAATAGCTATCATTAAATGCTCATTGCATAATATACTATAATTATAATGTTAGAGTTATAACATAATATATTTATTATTGCTATTAACTATCCAAAAATTATAAAATGGGGATTGGGTTTATTCCATTAGTCAGTGCTTACAGGATTTCCGACAACAGTTTCCTAATCTGCCAGTTACTTATGCAAACTGAAAAAAAATATTCATGCTTGTATTACTAAATTTGGTGAAACAGGGGCAATAACACGTAAACCTTGTGTTGGAGCACCTACAAAACGAACAGCAGATTGTATAGAGGATATTCAACGTCGAAAGAACAACTCACCCCAAAAAATCAATAGCAAAGCTCTCTCAAGAAGTTCAGATGTCAGAGAGAACATGTCAAACTCTTTTTAAAAAAGCACTTAAAGTTGTTTGCAAATTCAAGCAGTTTCGGAACTCAAACAGGTAGATTTTGGTACGAGAACACAGTACTGTCAATGGTTTTTGAATGACATAAATAGCAATGACATTCTCGACAAATGCTTCTTTTCGGATGAAGCTTGGTTCCATCTTCCAGGATATTTAAGCAAGTTAAATATGAGAATTTGGTCTACAGAAAGCCTCATGAAATTGTGGAAACCACGCTATATCCACAAAAAATACGCGTCTGGCTAGCACTTTCACGAAGACGAATTATTGGGCCTACATTTCTTCACGAAACTATAACAGCTAAAAGATATCGAAAAGAATTATTACAGCCTTTTATTAATTAATGAACTGAGTTTTATTTTTTTATTTTTACAGAGTCTTATAGAACTATAGTTTCCGTACTTAATACGTGTATTAATATATAATTAGTACAGTTTTTATTTGGTGTTGTTATGGCTCCCGATACGCACAGTGACAAGAAATTCATCAAAGACTGTATTACAGATATATTTGCCGATGAAAAGTTTCTGCAGCAATTTATTGAAAAAGTAGTGAAAAAGGTCGAGGATGTTTTTTGTACAAAAACTGTTGCGCTCGAAAAACAAATCGAAGATCTAAAAAGTATCAACAAACAGCGGTTGGAGAATCTCAGCGATAAGGTTTCTGTATTGGATGGGAGCTATAAGAAGTTACAAAATAATTATGAGAAGCTTTTAATTAAGTGTGATGACCTGGAGCAGTTTTCTTGCCGCAATAATATTCCGATTGTTGGCTCGAAAAAGCTGGATGCGGCCAAGGATTATGCACTTGATATTCTTAATAATAAATTGAATTTGGACTTCGCTATTGGAGCAATTGATAGGTGTTATCGTGTGGGTCCGGTTCGTGCGGATAACAAGAAGGACATCTTCATAAAAATTTTCGTCGAACAAGGACGTTCGAGTTGGGAACGCCAGGGTAAAATTGAAAGGCTTTGATACTTACATGGTAGAGGATCTTCCGGATCGCGTTACCAACTATTTAAGAAGGCTAGGTTTGGTAAAAGGGATGTGTGAGTGTTTGGCGGGACCATATTTGCTAGGGTGAATGATGCCAAGATTGCTATCCGGGGCGCTGGAGATCTTGATAAATATGTTTCTTAATTGAATTGACTTTTTTTAACAGGTAATTATTTTTATTATTATTTTGTTATTTGTTTCATGGTTAATCATGTTCAGAGAGATACGCTAAGTTCAGTAATCTTAAGATTGGTACACTATTGCAATTGCTTTAAGAGGGGCGTTTACCTATCGAAAATTAAGGCATCGCCGTTTCGCGTTTTTTAAATTCATTTTGTAATTTTAGAATCTCAAATTTGGGTTAGTCAATCAATTTATGATGTCAAGGTCCGTTTTTGTACTAATTTATTTTCTTAAAAAAGTTATGTGTCTTAGAAATAACCACAAAAATGCATGAATTTGATTAATGTCTACTAAGGCATGTACACAAAAGAAAAAAAACGTACTCCACGCGCTAGCTGCACATTTGATGTACGATATAAAGAAAAATCAAATTTATGGACTTATCTTTAAAGATAAAAAACATTAAACAGTAAACCTTGTCAGACACATTTCACACAAGATTTTACGCGTCGTCTATCCCCACTTTAAGGTATCTCTACCGGTCCTAGCGAAGACGAAAATCTATCGGAACAAATGCGAGTGACAGTTTAATTACAAACTGTCACTGGCATTTAAATGTCATATATACCTAAAATATTCGAGTGTATAATAATATAATAGTTATGGGCAAGCGAAAATTGGTTTATTATAAAGCATCAACAACATCAACAATTTCGTCAGTACTCATTCTTTATACATTTTTTCCCATCTATAGTATTCCTTAATCTATGAATACAACCGAAGCGGTGTGAAGGAAACCGAATATCGTGTAGCTTCACTTACTCACACCCCCTTGCGTCTGCCCGTCCGGCGAGTAATTTAAGTTGCATAAGTTTCTATTTGTTGGTAAACGCCCGTCTTAATATAAGCTTATATTACTTACATAGTTTATTGTGATATATTATTTATTTTATGGTTAAAGTAGCTCATTTAATTCAAGGTCGCTCACTAGTAAGTTAGATGATGTTTGTGTATTATTACTTTCATTGGATGTTGATGTTTTTGCGGTTTTGGAGACCTGGTTGCACGCTGGTATTGATGATGTGGTGCTCGGTGTCCAGGGGTACTCTCTGGTGCGTATGGATATGGAGGCTCGCGGGGGCGGGGTTGCACTTTATGTGAGGAATCGCATTAAGTTTAAAATTTTGCCGGTGGAATCATTCCCGTTCCTCGAGCAGTTGTGGTTGGAGATGAAATTTGGTTTCGGGTCGTTTGCTGTTGGAGTATTTTACAGACCTCCGGGTAGTGACATTCGTCAATTTTTTGGTCACTTTGATGAGACGTTGGCAGGCATGAATTTGGTTTGTGATTATTTGATATGTTTAGGAGACTGTAACGTCGACTTGCTGGCTGATAATTATAACACTGTAAATATGACCTCAATAATTTACTCTTTTGGGTTGTCGCAGGTGGTCGATGGCATACTCGTCTGGCTTCGCTACTTGATGTGATCTTAGTAACGGATTCCATAAGGGTGATTTCTTCAACCGTGACAGATGTTCACCATATCTCTGATCATAGTCTTGTTTGTTGTAATCTTGGCCTTGGTGCAAATGAACCAATTGCCCCTGTGTGCACGTACCGGTCATTTAGGGATTTTGACGCTAACTTATTTAATAGGGATTTGGAGTCACTTCCTTTGGGAAATTAAATGTTTATTTTTTAAATAGTATTGATAAAAGGTCAATTACATCAATTGTTGTATTGTCTCATTATTTGATTTACATGCTCCTCATAAGACGAGTACACGGACTAAGATGTCAATCGCTGGATGACTGATAATTTGAAGTTAATTATGTCATTGCGCGATAAAGCATTAAAAAAGTTCAAGACTACCAATCTGCCGGCCGATTGGGAATATTATAAATCTCTTTGAAATTTTGCGTCTACTGCTGTTAAGGCTGAGAAAAAAGCCTATCTTGAATATAGGGTGAAGTCGTTGAACAAAAAGGCTATTTGGAGAGACTCTGATTTAAATATTTATAGGAGGAAATCTATTAATTTACCACATACTTTATGTGATCCTAATGTTATTAACGACAGTTTTTCTTCTGTGTCCGGTGTGGCTTCTGTACCGTCTGCTGATGTTTTGGACTTCTATGGTGCTCATGTAAGGCCCGGGGTGGATGTTTTCTCATTTGAGGAGGTGTCGCAATCTGAGGTGGAACGAATTGTAGGTGGAATTTCTTCAAGCGCTTATGGTACTGACCGGATTAGTGATAGAAAGTTGCTCCTTTGTTGCCCATATATTATACCTTTTCTGACGCACATTTGTAATTTTTCTATTATAAATAGTGTATTTGCAACCATTTGGAAAGAGGCTCGTGTGGTTCGACTTCCGAAGAATAATAACCCCACTGCTGATTTGAGGCCTATAAGTATCTTGCCGGTAATGTCGAAGGTCTTGGAGAAAATTATGGTGGGGCAGTAGAATAAGCATATTAATAATTTTCATTATATTACCGTCTTTTCAGTCAGGTTTTAGAGGAGGGTATAGTTGTGCTACTGCGATTACTGCTATTTATGATGATATTATTTCTGTTACAGATAGAGGTCTTGTAACTCTATTAGTCTTTCTGGATTTCTCTAAGGCCTTCGATAGCATTAACCACACAATTTTAATCTCCATTTTGCACTATATAAGTCTTGGAGAAGGAGCTGTATGTCTTTCAGAGCTACTTGTCTGATAGAAGTCAGCGGGTGGTTGTCGATGGTGATGAGTCTAATGTCACTCTTCTGAAATGCGGTGTTCCACAGGGTTCTATATTGGGTCCTTTGCTGTTCTCAATCTATACTTCACATCTGCTTTACTTTCATTCATTTAGTAGTTCGTTTCATTTATATGCGGGCGACACTCAGTTGTATAAATCATTTGATGTGAATGATGTGGAGGTTGCTGTTGCTAGCATTAATCAAGATTTGAATAATATATTTGATATTGCCAAAAATCATTCTTTATTGATTAACGAGACAAAATCTTGTTTTGTTGTTTTTGGCAATTCTAGAAGAGCTTCATGTTTGGAGGGACGGTTAGAGTTGTTTCTTGGTCGTGGACGTTTAACTCGTAGATCGTGTGAGAAAAACCTTGGTTTGTACATTGATGAGCGTCTGGAATTTCATGACAATACTAATAATAACATTAGACGGTGTTACTATAATACAAAGATGCTTTTTCCTCATCGTCATTCGCTGAATATTTCTATAAAAAAATGTTGTGCGATGCCTTGATGCTGTCTCACTTTAATTATTGTGACACAGTGTATGGCCCATGCTTGCGCGGTGGTGACATCAGGAGGATCCAGGTGGTTCAAAACTCGTGCCTTCGCTTTATTTATGGCATTCGGAGAGGAGATAGAATTTGGCACAAACTTAATGAGACTCTGTGGTTGGATATGAGCAGGCGTAGATTCCTACATTTCGTGTGTTTCGTTCATCAAATAATTAATAATAGCATGCCTCCTTACCTTGCACGTAGAATTTGGTATCGGACCGATGTGTCAGGAGGAGGGATTTGATTGACGTTCCGGCACATACTACTCAACAGTTTAAAAGATCATTCAGGTACTTATATGTGAAATATATAAACGGATTGCCACTGGATATTAGAGCTTTTTCGTTGTGCGCATTTAGGTCGACTGTGAGGAGGCGCTTGCTAGATGAGCAGGCCTTGTTATACTGTTAAATTCTTTTTCTTTTTTAAATATTATTACTTTCTTCTTTTATTAGTCTATAATATTGTATTCTTAACACTATCTTCTCCAATGGGAACATCAGGCAGAACAGAGAGCTTCGGCAGAACTGATAGTGTTTCCCTTTGGCTCAGTTTCATGATATTATTGTTATTATCATTATTATTTGTTTTGTAAATTACTGTCCAATAAACTGTTATTATTATTATTATTAACTCCATGATGTTGTACTCACGGGAGGATATTTCTAGCAAGATAACGCACTAGCGCACAAATCTCGAGAAACAATAGTTTTCTTGCTAAAATTTTTTGATACAAGAATTATAAATTTTCCTCCAAGATCTCCGAATCTGACAATTTTGGACTATTTTATTCTTACACATTCAAAAAATACCATTTGCAAGACCAGGCATTACACAGTTAAAGAGCTTCGTAATGTTATTGTGAATTCTTATGTTGACATAACCCAAGAAATCCTAATACATGGCTTTGAAAGCATGAAGTGTAGAGTTCAACTTTGTCTTCAAAATAACGGTTAACGTTTCCAAACATCTGCTGTAGGATTATTTTCTTTTAACTTTGACTATTGTAATAAAATTTTTATCAAAAACTAAATTACTCGTTATTACAAATATTTAAGATAATTACGTGCATTGTCACCAACCATTAAAGAAAGCATGACCGTCTTTAACCAGGAAAGTAATTGAAGGCAAGGTATATGCTATGAAAAATACTAAAATCAATTATTTTATTGAACATATCTTCCACTTCTAATTTAAATAAATACAATACGCTCATTTTAATTTGTCTTTTTAAATTGCTTTTAATTTAGTGTCAATATTGTACTTTTGTATTTTTTATATTAACTATTCGTGAATTGTAATACAGTTATTTTCTTGGATGTTTTATAAATAATTACTGATATAAAATTAAAGCAAAAAAAATAGAACATTTTTATACAAAATATGCGTCCTAATTTGTTATACAATGGTTATTCTAAATTAAGTTTTAAATACTTTTATTTAGTTCACTTTCGGGCTAAATTTTTAAAATCCATGTTTACCAAAATTATTTCAAATCCAACTCTAAATACTTATATAAGAGTAAAAGTGCTACTTATTTATTTGTTTCTTATACAACAATTATTTCAAATCCAGCTCTAAATATCTTTATACAATAAATCTATATATAGAATGCATATTTCGCGAAAGTTTTGACAAAAAACAGCTATTCGATAAGAGTAATGTGTTACTTTCTGTCCGAATTTTGAATTTCTTTTAATAAAAATTATTCCTAATCTAGCTCTAAATGTTTTATAATAAATGTACCTATATAAAATACGTAATTTTCAAGATATTGCGAGAAAACTGCTGTTAGACAAGAGTAGTTTTTTATACTAAAATTATTCAAAATTATGTTTTAAACACTTTTATCATTTTTATACTCTCAACATATCTGTCCAGATAGGATGACTTGCAAATATTCGCATGGTGTGTGAGAGAGAGAGAGAAGGGGGAGGGGGCGGTGAGAGAGAGAGGGGGTGAGAGATAGGGGGCTGAGAGAGAGAGAGAGAGAGAGAGCGCGCGAAGGCGAGAGAGAGAGCGCGCGAGGGCGAGGGAGAGAGATAGCGAGAGAGCGAGAGAGAGGGAGAGCGAAAGAGAGAGAAACCCATTTTTTGCTACGAAGAAAGAATAGAACAGGAGAGAGTCCCTTTAAAAATAATATTTGTCCAAAGTGGTAACTCAATATGGCCGCCGCAATGCATAGGCGTGCATAAATATTTTGTATAGGGTATATGTACACTTCGTATGTTCTCGATAATTCACTGGGCAACAAATTTTCGAAAAGTTCATGCTTCCAAGCTGAAAATAGTCATTTCTTAATGAATTCAATGTGCTGAACACGAAAATGACTAAGAAAAAGCTGCATTGGCTACGGGTTTTCTGTAATATGTACGCATATTTCAGAAAAGTGTACTTATGTCAATATTATAATACATGGTAAGAAAACATTTACGCATATTTCAGAAAAAGTGTACTTATGTCAATATTATAATACATGGTAAGAAAACATTTACGCATATTTCAGAAAAAGTGTACTTATGTCAATATTATAATACATGGTAAGAAAACATTAGTCTGCTTCCGGCTTTCGACTTCTTTTGGCCTGCCGTTTGTAGTGGACTTGTGGAGCTTGTCTACTGATTGTCCACCAATAGTCAGCTAGCATTGACGTAGACCATTTGCCTTGGTACCGTTGCTCCATGGTGGCAATGTCCTGATGAAAGCGTTCGCCGTGCTCATCGCTGACCTGCCCGCAGTTATCAGGAAAGAAATCTAAGTGGGAATCAAGAAAGTGGATCTTTAAGGACATATTGCAGCCGAATTAATGAAACAAAGCCAACATATCCTCAACCAGACACTTGTAATTTTCTGCCTTGTCATTCCCCAGGAAGTTTGCTGCCACTTGATAGAATGCATCCCAAACCTGTTTTTCTTTACCTTGAAGAAGTTCCTCAAACTTGGGGTCTCGGAAGAGCTGTCTAATTTGAGGCCCCACAAAGATGCCCTCTTTAATTTTGGCTTCACTGAGTCGAGGGAATTTGTCATGCAGGTACTTGAATGCTGGTCCATTCTTATCCATGGCTTTTACCAAGTTTTTGACAAGACCGAGTTTGATGTGTAAAGGAGGAATGATGATTTTGTGTGGCTGTGCCAATGGTGGGTGCTGTACATTCGTTTCTCCAGGCTTAAAAAATGCTCTCGGAGGCCAGTCTTTCTTGATGTAGTGCAAATCGATTGCTCTGCTGTCCCACAGACAAAGAAAACAGCAGTACTTTGTATATCCCTGCTGCAAACCCATCAACAGAGATACTACCTTCAGGTCAGAACATATCTGCCAGCCATACTTGCTGTAGTTAATCGTCTCCAGTAGCTGCTTTAGATTGCCGTAAGTCTCCTTCATGTAGACCGCATGTGCAATAGGTATGGATGGAAGCTGGTTCCCATTATTCAACAAAACCGCCTTTAGGCTCAGTTTTGAAGCGTCTATAAACAGCCGCCATTCGTGGGGATCATGTGCAATACCGAGAGCTTGTAGTAGACCATCAATATCGCAGCAGAACACAAGGCGTTCTTCTTTCTTAAAGAAAGATTCGAAGAGCTGATGGCGAGTGCGAAATGAAGTCACTCGGACATTCTGTTCCAGAAGATTCCACTGTCGAAGTCTTGAGGCCAGTATCTCCGCTTTGCTTTTCGACAGATCCAAATCGCGAACAAGATCGTTCATTTCATCCTGGGTAAGTTTATGTGGTGCAGATGTTTCGTCAAAGCACGAAAAGTCATCATCCTTACTGCCACGGTGAGGAGAACTCGCCGACGCATGGCCATCCTCATCATCTGAACTGATAGAAAAATCTGTAGGAGGTTCTGGAATTGGGAGTCCTTCGCCATGAGAGACAGGTCGCAGAGCAGATGGTATGTTAGGGTATTCAACTGTCCACTTCTTCTTCTTGGTGATGCCTCCAGAAGCTGGTCGTACCATACAGAAATAACAGTCGTCAACGTGATTGGTGGGCTCCCTCCAAATCATGGGCACAGCAAATGGCATTGCCTTTCTTTTGCCATTAAGCCACTGTGAAAGATTTACGGCACAAGTGCGGCAGCATACGTCTGGGGCCCACTCTTTGTCCTGGTCGCCTATCTTGCAACCAAAATACAAATGATACGCTTTCTTAACTGTTGCACTGATGTTCTTTTTCTGTGCAGCAAATGTCACTTCTCCGCAAATATAACAGAAGTTATTTGCACTATTAACACAGTTACGAGGCATTGCTACTGTTTAGTTACTTTACACTATAGCAATCACTTATGTATGCTAGAGCTTCGAAAAATATGCGCGAATGAACGGACATTGCACGAGTTAACTGTCACGTCGGCCATTTATAAATAAACTATAATTAGCTATTGCTTGATATTGCGTAATCAATTTCGCAACACTCTCAATGGAAACTTACAGTAAATGCTGCATTAACTTCTTTGCATGAAGGGGTGATGCAATATGACGCAAAATTTCGTAATTTCTCACTAAATTGCATTACATTATGCAATAGCATCTATACAATGGACAAAACGTCAATATCTCTTGAACGTGAGCCAATCAACTTTTTTCAATGTGATATTCGTATTCAGCACGTTGAATTCATTCAGGATTGGGTACTTTCACCTAAGAAGCAATTTCACTGTTGACCAGTGTATAATCATTCCAAATAGGTTCTTAGTCCAATAATAATTAAAGAAATATCTTGAGTGTATTATTTTTTCAATTCTTCTATTCTTTTTAATATAGTAACATTTATTCTAACTGTATTAAAGAAAACATTTAGAAAAAAACATGCCTAGGACATGTATGTTACGCCACTGAACACATAATCAAACATGTCAGATATATGAAAAGCTATTCAAAATACATACTTTTTAAATTATTATTGCCTATGTTGAATGCCAATTTAAAATTAACTTTACCGATGAAGAGGTAAAGTGAGATTCTTCTTTTTTTTCGTTTTAGAGCGGCCATAAGCCACACAATTCACCATTATCAAAGCACTATATTGACATAACTGACCTGCTTTAAAATGGTAACTTTCGTCTAAATAATACTTATTCCCCCACCACTTTATTATCTCTCCTGTTCTATTCTTTCCTCGTAGATTTTTTGTCATCAGGGAACTTCAAAAAGTAGAAATCTTCAAAAACCTTGAGGTGGAAAATGTTCACCATCAAAATTCTTCCGTATTAAATAAATCTACAAATATAATTAGGTATGACTATTTACAAAATGAAAAAAATATATTTTTTTTATTTCTGAATTATCTGTTTTGGAAAAAAATTTCATTTCTTTCGTTTTGAAAGATAATTTTAAAATATATATGAAAATGACGTTTAATTATCATTTGAATTTTTATTACAAGAATTTGATTCATTTATTTCAAACTGGAATGTCATTCTGTGATCGTTGTAAATTTTTCAGCTATACAGTCATAGTCACATTTTTTAGTATTTAGACACTATTCCTTAATATAAAATATCAAAGTACTTGGATGAACAACAAAAAGTTACAACCTGTTGCACTCGGTATGTAGCTATACATTACGAGGAGTAAACTATTTCATTTTTAAATTATAGGTATATAGCTAAAATTGGTACAAATAAAGCGTAGAAAGAAGATATTAATGGAAAGTACTTGTAAAATTTTTAGAACATTTAAATAATGCTCAGTAATTTATTAATATAATTACGTATAGGAGAAGTTGTATATTAAAGTGCACATAATAAAATACATACTGCTAGTTTGTTTTTTCAAACAATATTTTCCAAACTTTACAAAAGCAAGCGTAAAGAGAAATATCATAAATATTTAACAGTCCGGCACTATTTGGACATTTGAAAAATTTATGTTCTATCAATATGAATACCCAATAAATTTAGAACAAACAATACAATGGCATGTTTGGACAGTTTTGAAACTAAAAATAATACCTATAAAATATTGAGTGAAAAATAACAAAAATTGGGCATTCAAATGGCAATAGCAATTAAAGGGTTAAAGATAATTTATTTTATTTAAAAACACATGGGATAGTGTTCGCTACAGATGTGCTCAAAAAGTTATATAGTTATTTAATTCTAACAAATAACACAAATACATACTTTTATTTTAAAACATGAAAAATAAATAAATCACGAAAGTTGAATAATTTTCTCCAGCTTTTCTTTACAATATGCGGTCGATAGGGAGAAACAATCGGACCTCGCCTTTCTCCACTACAAAATGGAAAAGTTTTCAACTCTAAACAAAACTCATATTTCAATACTGTTGTTTGGTGATATTTCATGATTCGTTTATATCGCGGCTAACGTCAAAGAACACTGAAGCTTCTCATCTATTTTTCAACTCAACTTATACGTATAAAGCAATTTTGTAATGATATTCAAATATCCTTCTTCATTCACGAGTGATATCTTCTGTCTTATTTACGATAGTTACTTTAACACATATAATAACATTCATTTTTGGTACAGCTTCATATCTACCTGCGTACTTTTGTCAGTCCAGTTACCTCATCCAACTATGCATTTGTTTCCTCTCTGTTAGTTTTTAAGTCCTAATTAGTGCAATTTATTTTCTTATCCGAGTTTTTCCTAGTTTTTCCCTATTTAATATTATTAGATTTTGAAAGTCTTACCTACGTATTAAGTTTTATTAAGGTCAAAATTTGTATGTACCTATTAATAACATGAATGTAAGATTTTTTTGTGCGTAGTACCTACATTTTATAATTAAGGTGCATATATTTTCTAGCTGCTGTTACACTATCAGGATGCGCGAGCGAGTTCCTCCAGAAATTAAACTATAATTAAGCTTAAACGTAATTAAATATTGCGAAGAGGAAGAAGTAGGTCTTATTCTCTCGTTAAATAAGTAATCAGTAGGGATCGGCAGTTAGGGATACATTGTAGGACTGGATTTGAATGTATAATAATAATATAATTTCAAATAGTGATGATGTCACTATTACTGTGCCCAATTTCGAATCATGATGATATAACTCAAACAAACAAGTGATGGTAAGAATCGGCAGGCAAGGTTACATTGCATGTACCCCAGGCTACCGATCCCTAGTAATTGCAGTATTGTAGCTATGATATGTTGGACATAAAGAAGTAGCATTGCACATATAACGGTTATAATATTGCCATCGGTTTTAATTGGTAAAATTATAATTATCAGCTAATTCTTTTGCTCCGAACAAAATGTTTCGTTTAATGATCTTAAGAAACATCAAGGAGTACAATTATTCAGAAATCAATGATTCCACAACAATCTTATAAAACTGTTTTGGATGATATCGTGAGGTAGTTAACGTACAATACATAATTGGTATATGAATATTAGTTTCATACATGTTAAAATATTGCAATGGGCAACTGGAATACCGACTAAAATTAGAGTTAGTGTAAATAAAACATAATTTCAACTGTTTGAGCTTCCGCTTTATTATTTACAGATTCTTCATTCCACAATATTTTAATATTTCAATTCATTTCTAGTGTTGAACAGTCAGTGCTTGGATAATATATTGAGTTATTGTGAGCGAGATACTTACGCTTACTGATGAGAATCGTTTACACTTCTGGATATTTCACTATTAATATTTAAAACATGTACAATTAGTTTCACATAGTTACTGTTATCTTTCAACAACGGTTAGATATAAACTTTCTAATAATATACTGTCATGTATGATTACAACTAAAGGCACTTTTGAAGTTTATTGTTGTAATGAGCATTAGAAATGCTCGCAGAACTAATGAAATGCGTGCCATAAAAATGAATGCTCTGCTTGACTTAAAGAAAACAATGTTGCACACCATCGCTGTAAAACTGGTAAATTCCATGTTTTTCTTCAAAAAAATTCTATGATTTTCTTCCAAAAGTATGCGTCTGACAAATGAGTTCATAAATATTTTTTTTCTGAACTATCAAAAAGCCAGGTGAATTTCTCAAAATATAGGCGTAAACAAGATTTTCAAAACAGGGCGACGAATACCCAAACATTTAAAACTAGCAGAAGTAATAAGTATACTGGAAACAGTTTCCGAAGATCGTCAGCTAAAGTACTAGGAGATGTTCTTCTTCTTCTTCTTCTTCTTTTTAATAGGACTATGTCCTGTTTCTCCAACTTTTATGCAATGTCCTGTGACGATGAGGTCCAAGAGTCAGCCCATCTTTTTGGTGGTCTTCCTAAGGGTCTGGTTGTCTTCGGTTTTTCCTTGTATGCGGCCTTGGCGAGTCTATCGTTTCCCATCCTGTCGACATGCTCTCTCCATTCTCTTCTTCTTCCCCGTGACCATCCAACAACATCTGGCATCCTATCGCACTGTTCCCGGATCCCATTACTTCGCTGCCTGTCCCTCAATGTGACGCCTGCGATCGCTCGCAGGGCCCTCATTTCGGTCGTTCGTAGTGCTCTCTTCGTCCGGTTGGTGTCTGCTCTCGTTTCCGCTGCGTAGGTGAGGATGGGTCTCACTGCTGTTCTGTAGATCCTAGCCTTGCTGGTAATTGACATGTGTTTATTTTTCCAAATAGTATTATGCAGACAGCCAGACACTCTTGCTGCTTTATTTACTTGTGCTTTCACCTCGTCGTACGTATTTCGACTGCTCGAGGCTATTATCCCCAGGTATTCAAAGCTCATCACTTGTTCGATTGGTTGGTCGTTTAGTGCTAGCTTGCATCGTATCGGTTCCTTGCTTATGGTCATGGATTTGGTTTTCGGTATCGAGATGCTCATGTTATATTTCTTTGCGGCCCGGTTTAGCTCGAATAGCATTCGCTGCAAGTTGTCCTCATTTTCCGCTATGAGAACCGCATCGTCTGCATAGCACAATATTTTGAATTCGGTTTGTCCCATTCTGTAACCTCGTCCCACATTTTTTACCCGGTCTATGATGCGGTCCATTAGGAGATGATGCTGTCGATTAAAATGTTTTGAAAGGACTAGAACAGTATTCCAAACCAGTAAACGAAGATTATGTAGACATTTTGGTAAAAAACATAAAATGGTCAGCCAACAAAATCATCAACGTAGTTCAAGTGTCCAGAAGAAGTGTATTACATACAACGAATCTCGAAAATATACTAAGAATAATGATTTAAATAATAATATTTGAGGAAATGTAAAATTCCTACCATCTGGTTTTGTTACTTATGGTGCGGTTAATGTATACGTATAGTAATAATAAAAGAGAAATCTTATAATTATTACTTAATTCTTTACCATGATTAGAAAAATTATAATATTAAACTCCTAAAAAAGAAACATTTCATTCATCCTGATGGCAATGGCTAACTCTCTCACTCGTTGAATAACTTACATTGATGCTGTAATATCTACGTATACCTACATATACAACAAAGAAAATAAATATTGTCTATATTTTGTTAAAGGTAAGGTTTCAGTATTTTCAGACCGTGTACACAACCGTAACATGGCCTAACTACTACTGGAATAGCCAGCACTGACAGCGTTATGTGTTCTTCTCCGACAGGTTAATTAACATCTATTAGAAATATTTATAAACAAAATTTCTGGATGGTGTAGTCGCAAATTGAATACGCAACTTACTGGTTGACAATGTACAAGTATTAGACCATAACTACCACAAAATACGGCAATACAAGAATAATTCTGTATTTTATTTAATTATTAAGTAATATATGTACAACAATAAAATTACAGGTGACGCAAAATGACCTTTGTTGTTTAAATTCTCTATAATTTTTTTACTTCACATTCATTCAATTTTTGTGTTTCAGATTGTTGTAAACAAGACTTCTAGAATTTCATATGGAAAGATATACAGCAAAGCAACGAACCAAATTAATCGCATTTTATTCTGAAAAGCAAATGTCAATTGTTTTGACGCAGAGTGCATATCGTCAATATTTGATTTTGCCCACGACACCCACAGCGCCAACAACAATACATCGTTTGGTTCTAAATTTTTGACAAGGAGGGTCGGTAAGAAACCTTCCTAGTACAGGAGACCTCGTACGGCATACACAAATAAAAATATGTATTGGAGAGAGTGTAGCAAGATAGGTTAAACACATCAACAAGGAGACGCCTTTAACTGTGGCTATCGTGGAGGTCCCTTCAGAGAATTTTATCAACATTAAGCATGTTCGCATATGAAGTTCACCTTGTTCAAGAATTGAAGGCGACACACTAAGCGCATCGGATGGATTACGCCGTTTCGTTGCTTGAAAAACAAGACCAGAATTTCGATTTCATACACAATTTGAAAATGAGAGATGATGCTCATTAATTATAATTACAATGCTGGAAAACATGTTGAGGCCAGCTATGGAAAACCATACAAATCTGTGGTTCCAACAAGAACCACAGCGCATGTTGCCAGGGAAACAATGGCTTTGTTACGAAACATCTATGGCGAACACATTATTTCGTGCAGTAGTTACGTACTTCAACTGGCCATCGCCTTCACCGGACTTAACAGCTCTGTGCAAAAACACCTGAACTTTCGCGAAAAGTCATAGAAAATGTGTTGGAATGAGCACGAATATGTCAAGCAGAGAATAGCCGCTATTTGCGAGATGTAATCTTTCACGTCTAGTTCAATAGTTCCTCTTCTGTACAATCTATTTTTTTCACTCTAAAATAGAAAGAAATTATGACGAATTGAAATCAATTTATATTTTTCAAACGCTGCAGCCATCTGTTCTGAAGAGCATTAACCAAATGAATGAATAGGAGTAATTAGGCAAAGTAAGTTGAAGAAAATATATACTGGAACCGAACATTGCTGCAATTAAAAATTAACTGAAAATGTATAGTCTGTAAAATTATGACTTTCGGAATAGTTTGATTTAATCCTTAATTTGTTTGAGAGTTGACGCAGGCTGTCGGGCCTTCACATTAGTTAATACTTGGGTGCATAGAACAACAACGCTCGTAGTTCATTATTTGACCGCTGGCTGATTCTATAATGGTTATATTAGAAATTACAAAAGATAGATATAGGACATAGTTAACAAAAATGAAAGGGAATAAAAAAAAGGAAAATGCGCTCCAAGCAACCATGAATCCTACACACATTGCTTTTTCTCTTATTTAAAACACAAAAGAGGAATCGAAGAAGCGGCTACTATTGACTCACCCTGTATATGCCATATCAGTAATAACAAAAGGTAGTGTCAGCTAATATAATACGTACAATTAATCACATAAAGTAGTTTCGACTTTGTTAATCTTCCGTAAATGGTACAAAACGTGCATTTTTACTCGCTTCTAGATCAGTATTAAAAGTTCACCTTAGTGTGTAGCAGCCAAGATTAGAAAGTTTGCGTGTTGTTCAAGATGGAAACACATCATATTTCTGAAGTGCTTGATATGAATCAAAACGCAATTTTAAATTAAAACGGTGCAGCTACTTGAAGGCTACTATCAAGGCAAACAGTAGAAAATCGAAATTGTGGTTTGTGGTACTCATAATATCCATATTCAGGCCTGATAATGAGAATAGTGACGTAACAGTATAGGCGGAAGAAATATTATAGTGCAAAAATCGAACTTCATTTTACAGGTAATGGGGTCTTACTACTATATCTAGATGAAATTCTTCAACCCGTTGTTCATCCATAAGAAGCAGCAGTAAGTAGCATATAATTTCATTTTTTGTGGACGATAATTTTCAATCGAGCAAATATCGTGAACAACTGGATTGATAAAGTTAGTATAGAGATATTGGAATGACTGGCCAATTCTCTGGATTACAGCCCAATACCACACGTTTGAAGTGTAAATGCGTGTTGTTGCACAATATGTGCCACCTAGAATGGTTAAGAAACAACGAATTGCTTTCAAAGCGCTATAGGTCATGATTCTCCAAGATGTATTCTACATAATAATTCGGTTCACTCATCAAGGTGTCAAGTATTTCATTTGTTGGTTAACAATCTCTAACTTTAAAAATTATTACAATATAGCTTCTGCAAAGTTGAACATTTCTGTATTATACACATTAGAACCTATCTGAACAAATGTAAATGCAATAATGTCTTGAAATAATTCTTCACATACACAATAAAACCAAGCATTATGTGAAATATTTTTTTAATGTATTGTAACGTTTTCGGGTTCCAATAAACAACTCGTGCAATTATTTATTTAAAACAGTCTGTATATTTATGTACTTAAAATTATATAGCAATATAAAAATATAAAACTAACGTAACACACTTAAACTACTACAATTTAATTATCACAGGTATTTATTTATTTCCATTACTAATATGTCCGTCCTGTATATTTATATAACAGTTCTATTTATATAACACGGCACTTAAAGAACTATTTATTTGTCTGGCTACTTATTTATTTCCACTGTTCCCACGAGACCACTTCTTTATCCCGAATTACTCATCCCGCAATTAATTCCCGCAATGAATCATGCCGCCTTATATACGTATGTGAAAACATCTCGAAGCATTCTCGTAAACTCCATCTCCCTCTCGAATGTCTGTAGAATATTCCTAGACATTCTGTCTCCGCTGGACTATGCCGTACAGCGTGGAGATTGATTTATGGTGGTGTGTAAATAAGAGCGTTTTTATACGTCGGGCCGAGATGATTTATGGTCTCTTTTTGTGCGTGTGACAATTTCGTTTTTATCGCGCCGAAAGGTCTGCTTCTTTTATTTAATGTAAACTCATTTCGAATGTCTGCTGGTTTCGTTACATTGCCCCCTTCTTAAAAACTGCGTTTCGTCCCGAAACACACTATTCCATGTTCTTCTCGCTGGCGGATGACGAAATCCACACCGGGACCCACGGGTGCACCCAGCTGTCCTGTGGAAATGGCAATCCACCGCCCCAGGCTGCACAACGGGCTGATTGGGCCGACAGCCGCACACGACCATTTCCATACCAGTAAGCCGAAACACTGCCTCCAGCATGTTTCTTACTGTTCTCCATTCCAAACGGTCTAATTCGCAGCCCAGTTTCGGAATTGCCAGCCTCCTTACATTTCCATAAATTGGCTCCTTACATTTCCCATAAATTGGCTCTCTAGGTTTTCCGGTAATTTGTCCCGCATCCGCCACTTCACCGCCGTCACGTCCATGGTATGGGCCAATGTAATGAAACGCACCACCCCTGGCTCACTATGGGGTGTTAGTCTCATGCGATAAACGACGCCATCTATTTGCCCTAGTATTTCGTATGGTCCCTCCCAGTAATGTTGGAGCTTTGGGGACAGGCCTCGGCGACGTTGAGGACCATATACCACCAAACAAGGTTTCCTTCTCGGTAACCACCTCTCTCGGCTTGCACGTGGTAACGATTCTTCGTCCTGTCGCTGGCATCCTGAGTGTGATGGCGCACTCGCTTGTGGGCATCCTCCAACCTTCGTCTGGATCCGCTAAGGTAGTCATTTGAGTTCTCCACAGCACACTTGAGTAGATCATCCTCCACCTTCAGAGAGTCCCATTGAGCCCAGTAGGATTCCAGTCCCTGTGAGCGAGGAGCCACTTCTTGACAAGCCGGTCCGCGACCAATTCCCTTCCAAACCATCAATGAACCAAGGTCTTCGTCAGCTTCTTGACCGATCCGCAAATTGTCAGGATGTCACTGATCGTCAACCACGGTTGTTCCGAATGTGTTGGCCGATTTTTCTTCTAGGCGGTTGCTATGCCTGCAGTCTCCTGGACGTGGTCTTCTTGCAACAGCATCAGCGTTTTGGTGTTGCACAGATGCACTTCGCGCTATTTATTTTGAGGCTCTACGATACTGAGTCGACGATTGCCTCTTCTCATCGACCCGTTTCATTTTTCGCTGTTCCGCTATGGTTTTCTTGGGCTTCTTCGCGCATTTACTATGCGCATGGCCCATTTCCATCTCCATTTCCATTTCCATTTCCAATTCCAACATCGGAGCGTTCTTCTCTTAGGTTGCACCTTATTCTCTAACCGTCGGACTACCTGTCCCACGTGTGCATGCCCATACTTCATCTTAAGACGCTTGATTGATTTAAGGTAGTCTTCACACTCTTCTGGAAGTAAGGTCTGCAGAACGTCACTGGCCTGTCCTCTTAATGACACAATCAGACCAGTAGCTTTCTTCGGGGACGTCCACCCATTTGCTCCTGCAGCGGCTTCGAATTGTTTCCGGTACGTCAACCATGACGTCTTCCCATCGAAGGTGGGAGGTTTTACCTTTGCCTTCGCTGTTCGGGCAATCTCCAGGCTTCCGCCCGAGATGTCATGGGGACCGCAGTCGTTCATCGCTGGCAACTGAAGCTGACCCCCAAACTCGTCCCCCATTCCGAACACGCGCTCCTCAACTTTCTGTTCTACGGCTTCGATGGCCTCAGAAAATTCCTGTCTCCCATTCGATGAATTCTTTTGAATGTCTTCCTTAAAAGTAGTCTCGAGTTGTTTTGAATTTTCATCTTTTAGAGTCTTCATATTTGTGTCAAATTGTGTTGCAACTTCATCTCTTAGAGTCCTGAATTGTTTTGCAATTTCATCTTTTAAAGTTTTTGAATTATTTGCCATTTCAGTTAACATCTCATCTTTTAAAGTTTTAAAATTATTTTCAATTTTATCTTGTAGAGTCTCGAATTGTTTTGAATAATTTTCAATATTACCTTTTAGAGTTAACATCTCATCTTTTAGGATTATTAAGCTTGGATCAGCCTGTATTTGAAACAAATATTTTTCGGGATCCTTACCTTCATTTATTAAAAGGTCATGAAGCCGGTCCTGGAGAATTGTTTTTTTCCAGACGCATCTGCGTCCCTTTCTTCCAATTCTGGCCTTAACTCGGAGACCTTTAATTCTTCCAAACGTTTGGTAGCCATTTATTTATTTATTTATTTATTTATTTGCACTTATGTTTATCCCACACTGACACCAATTGTAATGTTTTCGGGTTCCAATAAACAACTCGTGCAATTATTTATTTAAAACAGTCTGTATATTTATGTACTTAAAATTATATAACAATATAAAAATATAAAACTAACGTAACACACTTAAACTACTACAATTTAATTATCACAGGTATTTATTTATTTCCATTACTAATATGTCCGTCCTGTATATTTATATAACAGTTCTATTTATATAACACGGCACTTAAAGAACTATTTATTTGTTTGGCTACTTATTTATTTCCACTGTTCCCACGAGACTACTTCTTTATCCCGAATTACTCATCCCGCAATTAATTTCCGCAATGAATCATGCCGCCTTATATACGTATGTGAAAACATCTCGAAGCATTCTCGTAAACTCCATCTCCATCTCGAATGTCTGTAGAATATTCCTAGACATTCTGTCTCCGCTGGACTATGCCGTACAGCGTGGAGATTGATTTATGGTGGTGTGTAAATAAGAGCGTTTTTACACGTCGGGCCGAGATGATTTATGGTCTCTTTTTGTGCGTGTGACAATTTCGTTTTTATCGCGCCGAGAGGTCTGCTTCTTTTATTTAATGTAAACTCATTTCGAATGTCTGCTGGTTTCGTTACAGTATTATTATTTTTTTGAAATATCTGTTAAATGTTGACCATCGTGTTTTTGAAGCGCAGCGAAGTTCAAGTAATCTGAGTTTTTCATCTTTCTACATGTAAACACCTGGTTATAAATAAATTGTTGTGTTATATTGACGAAATTCCGAAGTAATTCAAAACTTATTAGGCTGCACATTAGGAGCGCAACTAATTTTAACGGTTTACTGTATTAAAGAGTAGTTAATGTAGTACATAAAACACTCTGAATTAGAGACTTGTGAATTAATATTGAAAAAAATGGAATATTCTGATTTGTCTTGACCTCGTTTAGTGGTTAGTACATCCCTTATTTACGAAGTACAATAGAAATATCTACCGGTTGTGTCAAGTACCATTAGTCATAGGTAATCCGTTTACACGTACGTATGTAATACGTCGCAGCGCAGTGTCTATACATCGTACATACATGCATATGTATACACATATCCGCTATGGCTAATGTTACTTGACATATGCGGTATAACTAAAGCATCTGCAGAGAAATATTATGAGAAAGAGCATATGAAAAACACCAACTTTACATACATATGTCTTTTATTGGACTGCACTATACAAATCGATAAAATGTTATCTTTATGAAAACGTTGATGTCTGCTCTTGCGTGAATTTATACCCGCCTGATATGTACTCTTCAATCCAAGAAATCTAATGAACTGGCACTGACTGCTGCTCCAACAATATTTCTACGAAACTGCGTGATCTTCGCAATATAATAAATTCCGAGATCAAAAGTTTTATCCTTCGAACCCTGTTCAGAATGTAACCTTAAACTCAGTTTCAACGACATTATGTTCGAGATCGATGAACAGGAATACTATAAACATAATATTACAATGTTTCCGTGTTATTTCAAATGTTGTATTGGAAAAAGTCGCTCAGACATCAAAATCTACAAAGCAAAAAAATGACATCAATACTCAAATATACAAGCATACGTGCTTTGTGAAGCAATAACGACAAAAAATATGCGTATGGTCACAGTATACAGATGCATATTATATATATATGTATATATACAATGTGTCCGTAAAGTATGAATAAATTAATTTTTTGCGAAACAAACAATTTTAACGAAATTTCCCGGAACAGATCGATTTTTGCTTTTAATTTGCTTTAATTTAGCGTTATAATTAAATATATAGAGTCAACCATATGTGAGAAATGACGTCATCGACAATGTTTTTAATTGGAACACCCTGTATATTGTTCGAGTTTTAGAATACACGGAACACCCTGAATCCAAAAAGGTATCATACATGTCGTTTAGCTTTATAATAGTGCTACTGGAATCACAAAAACATCTGTTTACAGTTTCAATAGACTGTTTCATTGTTGTCACAGTTTTTATTAACATTCCTTTTGCACTTATCCGTTTAATATTGTGTGCATTTATTTATAAATAAAGTAGGCGATTATTTTTTGTAAAATGTCACTATTTTTACTGATGTCCAGTAACAGTTAAGAATTGTATTAATTCGTGAATGTTCTGTATTATTACTTGGAATTAATTCAAAGTGAAAATAAAATTAAGTGTAGAGCAAAAAATTGAAATACTTATGATGAATGGGCATGGAGACAGGTCGCGAACTCAGATGGAAGTGTGGGATTTATTTAACGATAAATATCCCGAAAGACTCATAAAGCAATCAACAGTAAGTAAGTAAGAGTGAAAAGAAATTTCGAGAAACTGGTACGGTTGGAAGTGCACGCAAATCAGGTCGCCCCTCTGTAAATTTTGATAGAAAAGTAGATGTTCTACTTGCTGTTGAAGAAGATCCGCATACTGCTGTTCGTAAGATTAGTCGTGATCTTGATTTTCGCAAAACAACGGTACACAAATTATTAAAACTGGAAAAATGGCATCCTTTTAAAATAAAACTTGTACAGGAATTAAACGATGATAATCCTGATAGAAGAATAGAATTTTGTGAAGCAATTATGGGTAACTACCAACGAGGACCCTCTATTCGTATCTAACATTATTTTCTCTGATGAAGCCACTTTCACATTAAATGACGAAGTCAATCGTCAGAATCGTAGGTACTGGGCAAAAGAAAATCCCAAATGGATGCGTAAGCGTCATACACAATACCCGCAAAAGATAAAGGTATAGGCTGGTATTATAAGAAATAGAATCATCGGAACCTACATTTTCGAAGGTAATTTAGACGGGCCAACATATCTTCAGTTTTTAAGGCTCTTTCTTGTACCTACTTTAATTAATTTATTCCCCGGTAGAATTAATCCTGGAAGTTTTGATCAATGTTTATGGTTTCAACAGTATGGTGCGTCTCCGCGTTATGCTGTAGATGTTCAAAGGTATCTAGACGAAATTTTTCTGAACACGTGAATTGTTTAGGCTATTGTCAAATACAGCAAGGGCTACAGGTCGAACATTTAACATAAAGTAATGTATCTGTTATCATTAGCTATCAATAAAATTGATAAATAAGATTAGTTGCCTACTTTTTTGCAATTGATAAAAAGTAGTTGTTAGCACATATCTTGCAAATTCTGTCCGCTAGACCCCAAGTATCTAGCTTTTTGGAATCAGCTCATTAATAATAATTTAAAAGTGTCACCAAATACAGGATGTTGTATTTAAAAAATATGCCGATGGCGTCATCAGATTAATGTGGATCACCTTGTATAATTAATTTTTGTTGTCGAATGTAGAATATTAAAATTAAAAATCGACGTGTTTCAGGTTTTTTAAAATGACTTTTTCTTTAGAAAATATCGAATTTATTCCTTACTTTACGGACACAGTATATATATATATATATATATATTTTCAATTTTTCAATACATTTGTATAATTGGCAAAGAATTGTAATATATTTTATATATATATATATATATATATATCGTACATGTTTCAATAAACATATTTATGTTCGTTATACATTAATCCACAGACTTATGCGAAGCGGACAAATAAATGCATCACGCATTGACGTTTTAAGATTGGAATTAGTATATAATAGCAATTAGTTATTTACTCGGCAATAAGGATTGAAAAATTTTGCCAAACTAATATTTTTCAAATCAATGTAAAAATATAAAATACTTGAATGTGTGACAGTATACAGTATACATATATACATTTATAAGTAAACGTATATGCATATATGTAAATGTATGAATGCACATCTACCCTAAGCAAGCATTGCGAACAACAACATGCAAACAGTCGTTTCGACCTTACATTGGTCTCATCAGTGTATGAACGTGTTGTTCACAATGCCTTTAAAAACTTAAATCACCTGATAATGTCAACTTACGCACCAAATGCCATGAGAACTTCCCAGCGGCATCTGTTACACAAACGCGACATCGCAAAGTAATGTTACCCTCCCGTAGTACAACTACTAATCAGGCAACTGTAGATATACGTGTATTCAATGAACACGCCATAGGTGGCGTACCTATTACAAATCAATGTAACAATATAAAATACTTGAATGTGTAACGTACATTAACGGATAAACTATCATAAGTATACATATATACATTATACGTAAACGTATATGCATATATGTAAATGTATGAATGCACATCTACCCTAAGCAAGCATTGCGAACAACAACATGCAGACAGCTGTTTGGACCTTATATTGGTCTCATCAGTGCATGAACGTGTTGTTCACAATGCCTTAAAAACTTAGATCAAGTACACTGTAAATAGGTATTTATATTTACACTGAAAGATCCGCTGATAATAACTTCTTTAGGTTTAGTGATATCAGTAAATTTGCTGATGCCAAAGATATTCCGACAGCAGTCAGTAAGCATTTCATAGAATCTGGTGAAGACGTTAAGAAGATTAACAACTTTTCTGGAAAATGCAAAGCATGTATCCGACACTTTTATTGCATTTAACATACCCCGAAGAGGTTACAGATGCTATAAATAGCTTAAAGAGAACTCAAAGGCTACGGGGAACGATGACGGTGGACGTTAATGTCGCAGATTTAAACTCGTGACGGGGGTTTTGCTCTGGGGGAGCACTCGCTTTATAATTATATAATAAATAGCAAAAGGCACCTACCTTTTTTTCTCCGCTGGACTTGGACTCTCAAGGGGGCGAGGAGATTGAGTTGTCTCAATAAAATACTAATTGTAACACATTTATTTGTTAACACTAATAACAACTAGAGATACAAAATAATAAGTACTGGGAAGGATCGCAAGTGATCATCCTATCGGAAGATCACTTATCAATTGTATCTCTCCGTTCGGAATGTGCTCTTTTATTACCTCGGTAACACCGCGTCAGTCAATACCTTGCAGAATTTGCACATTCTGACCGTTCGATCAACTTCCGTTGAACTCATCGAACGGACAGACAGGGTGTCCTTTAGACACTATCGACTCAGTGCTAGGTAAATCAGGATTCAGGTTACCGCAGTAATAATGCTAGTACTATACAGAGTGTTGAATCGCGACAATATATGTGTGTGTGCTGAAGTTTTGTGGCGGGAAGTTGTGACTCCCATTAACTCCCATCATAAACATATCTTTAGAGAAGGCTTGTTTCCGGACAGAATGGAGTATGCAATAAGACCTATACATAAAAAGATTGGAGTGATCCATAATTGCACTATCCTATTGCCCTTCTATCTAATATATCAAAAATATTGGAGAGATTGATGTGTATTAGAGTTCTGGGCTCCCTGCAAATACACGATTTTTTCTATAAGGGTCAGAATGGATACATAAAGCGATGATCAACTTCGAGGGCTACTTCCCAATTATTTGATGAAATTTTAAATGGTATAAATAACAAGGACGCGATGGTCTGCGCCTTCATGGATTTGTTGAAGGCTTTCGATAAAGTGCATCATCATGTACTTATGGACAAGAGGAAATGGATACAGTCCTACATAACTGGCAGAAGGCAGTGCATGTCAACTAACGATGAGTCTGGTGTAGAGATTATTCTGGAAGGACGCTGTGTATGGAGTTCCTCGGGTTTGATACTTAGACCGGTAAAGAGTGTAATCTAAAAAAAAGTAAGACATATGTTTGATGGAGAACGTTTTTCTGAACTTGGGATTGTAGCTTCAAAGAATAAGTCTCAAACTAAATATTAAGAACGTTTACGCGTCGATCCGAAGAACCTAATTGTGAGGTATGGGGAAGAAATACTCGCATGTGCGGATCAGTTGTTGCTTCTTAGTGTCGAAATCGGCGATCTACTACCTTGTGGACCTCATATAGGATCTCTCGCGGCATAGGTGAGCGGCGTCTGTTTTGAATTGCTGGTAAATGCGTGTAATGTCGATGTAAAGGCGTTGTTGAACGTGTAGGTTTATGCATGTGAGAAGTCTTGTCTCAGGTATGGCTTGATTTTCTGAGGCAACCCTGTGGATAGTGGGAGAATTTTTAAATTGTGTACGAGAACACACTAAAAATGACTTTAAAAATATATTAAGTGAATTGTGCTAAAGGCTCAAAGATTAATGAGCGCAATCACCTGCCTGAGCTGCGGACACATCCACCTAGGGTACAGAGACAATCCTTGATACAATGTATGAAAATATTTAATCGTATCTCTTTGAAAAGAATGATAAAGTGAGCTGAAATGACACTAAAACGCATACACATATGCAACAAAACATCGTACCGAAATCCGTCGCGCAACATCCGATGCGACGGCAGAAAACCGACAACTGATGGGACGCCATTATGTTGCGATGTTGTGTTGTTGCACTGTTGTGTGGTTGCGTCTACACTTGAGACGCGACGGAGTTCGGTACGGTGTTCTGTTGCATGTGTGTAGCCGCCTTTACAATACACAAATTAAGAAAAGCTTTTCAACCTATCCAGAAATTTTTATTTGTGTCCTATCCGAAATAAGTTTTTGTATAGATTTTTTTGGCATTAAAAGTGAATTTAAATGTGTTGTTTCTTTATGATGTATTATTTGTCATACCAACTGAGAGCAGTTGAGAAGGAGCTGGGTTTCTTCTGATAACCTCCAATGTAATTAAATAAGTAATATCCAACACTTGCGCAGTTTTAACCAGGTTTCCCAGCAAATTTAACATTTTAACTAACGGTTTCTTTTGTATAATTATACTGCGCACGCACTATTAACTAAAAGGTACCCATTCTGTAGCACATGCATGATTATTAACGCTATATCTAGGAAATGTTCTATGTGAATGTTATCTGATTGTATATACCAACCTATTTATCACATAGGTGTCTTCGCAAACATGATCAAATTACTTACCAAATCACAGATTAACAATGAAAGTTATTAGTGTAATTATCAAGCAATACGGCCATGCTATTTAAAAAAATAAATATGGACAAAAAGCGGATAAGTATTAAGTGGAACAGCCTCCTTTATTAATAATTATAAAATATCGAGAATATGGTTTCGTCAACTTTTCATTTGAAATTGTTTTTTTTACGGCAACAGTTTAGTTTTCATATAGATTTTCGTATAACATATCAAACAGCTGTAACTACTTTATTCGTTTTTGTATGGAATATTATTGATATTTATTTAGGGATGTCGTGAAGCAAATACTACATCTTTGTGATAACTTATAATTCACCTGCTGATTAACATTTTACACATGCATTCATTCTACACACCTAACTTTTTTTTATTTAAATAATTACATTGGGCAGGGTCAATTTAACAGCAAACACTGGAAACGTGTATACAATTTCGAATAAATAGAAATCGAACAGGTCTGGCTTTTTAACGTCTGTTTTTATGGTTTTTCCAGTAATAGCGCTATCGACTTCCATTTAATAACGAGATGTTCGCATGTTTCAGAAAATCTACGCTAATCGAGAAATACTGCTATAGCCTAGCTTTTGCAAAACAGATAAAATAGATTTATTACGTAAAATACGTTAATTACGAAGACATAAAATTGGCTAGGTTTTTATTTAATTACATTACGAAAATATATGTCTGCTATTTTGTCTTACCCATTATATGTAACTTCCAATAACCTGTTTTATTTTAACTTTAGCCTGAATTTACTTTTTTTTCGCTAAATAGGTAGGCCTAATCTAATTGTAGATATATATTTAGTTACATTTTCAGAAAATTAAAGCATACTGAAACGTAATCACATATTTATTTTTCACAGTGTAACATTAGGAAACACACATTTTTCACTTAATTCGTTTCTTTAATTGGCTACTAACTATGTGCACTCAAAAAAGTCACAATTTCGGATCAATGTATTAGAACATTATTTAAAATTTAAATGTAGACCATAGATACAAAGAAAACTCTTGTTATTACATGCTATTCTTTAATTTATAAGATTTTCTCAAGAATGTTGTTAAAGAACACCTTTAAACTTATGTATGGGTGAAAACTACAGAAAAAAAAAACTTGGAGCTGTTATATACTAGACAAAGCGAACCAAAGTTACAGTACAAATTGATATGTATGCATATTTTTTCTGCGGTAAAAATATGAATATTTTGCTTCAGGTAAAACTATGAGTTAAGCGACTGGAATCGAACAGTGTATACAGGGTGAGTCATTAGTAGCCGCTTCTTCGATTGCTCTTTTGTGTTTTAAATAAAAGAAAAAGCAATTAGTGGAGGCTCCATGGTTGCTTGTGGCACATATTGTAAAAATATTTAAAGCTCTGGCGCACTTCCGGTTTCACCGGAAATGCACGGAACTTAATTTTTTTAAATGACTCACCCTATATATTTTTGGATTTTCTTGTACTGCTTTAAATTGCCTGTTCAAATGTTTTTTCTTTTTCAAAATTGAGCCAACAGTTTTTGAGTAATTAATTTTTTTTGAAAATATTTGACCACAAGACGTGTTCAGAAAAAAATCATTTTCACATTGTTTTTAAAAGTAAAAACATTGATTTTGGTGGTGCTTGTAGCCAAGAATATTTTGCATCATTTGGTGAAGTTGCACTCGACAATACCTCAAGAAACTTTGTTTTTTCAAAGCCTACTTCCAGAAATTTTCACATACCAAAAACTTATTTTTTTTAAATGGAACACCCAGTATTTTATTGAGTCATTTTGTTCCTTTTTTATTCTCTTTCATGTCCTATACCTATCTTTTCTAATTTTTTAGATAATCACTATACGAGCAATTAGCGGTCAATTAAAGAACTACGGGCGCTGTTCTCTGCACCCAAATATTGGTCCAATAAAGGCTGGAATGCGGCTGACTGCCTAAGTCAACTGTTAAAGAAAGTCGGTATACATTTATGTCAAACTGATAACAGCATCGCTACTAGTTATCATCCAAATGAATTGTTCTTATGAAGAGTTAATAGATACGATTGACATTTTGGGTGAATCTGAAAGAAACTCTTTGCTAGCATCCAGACTTTATGCACAGCGATCCCTGGTAGAAGTCAACCGAAGCCAGAAACCTTCGAAAATATAAAGTGGACGGTTTGATGAACTGGTGAGGATAAGACGTTTATAGTACTTGCGAGTGTAGTTGAACACCCCCATACTAGTACTACGAAAATTAGTCGGCAGTTAGATGTAAGTCAAATTTGAGAATCCAGAATAATTAGGAAATACGAAATTCACCCGTAGCATATTCATACACAGGGTTAGATGAAAGAAATGTTCAGAATCGCTAAGATTTTTATCAATTGGCACCAGGTAAATTATCCTGGCTTTCTCAATTTTTTGTTGTTTACCAACGAAACCTTCCATTAAAGTGAATACGTTCATCGTCACAATTTTCGTTATTATAACACATAAAATCCCCCACTTTATCACACCTGTAAACTTTCAAAATCGCTGGTCATTAAAACTGTGGGGAGGAATAGTGGGTAGTTACATAATTGGACCTTATTTCTTTGATGAAAATGTTAATCGAGGAGAGTATCTTCGCTATCTACGAACGGATTTTCAAAACTTTTTGAATACGTCTTCAAATATGTCAGTAAACATAACCTTTATTTTATTTCGATGTTAACCAACAGTGTTAGAAATGAAATACTGAACTGGACATTGCCGGAATTAAAAAATTGAAATGCGATGCTCTTCATTCTATAAAATTATTACTTTTGGGATAGTTGGATATAACATTTACTTTGTTTGACAATTGACTAAGGAAGTCGGGCGCCATCCCTGCCTTCCATTGGTTGAACGAATATTTTGGTGCATAGAACAACAGCGCTCGTAGTTCTTTAATTGACCGCTAATTGCTCCTATATAGATTATCTTAGAAATTACAAAAGATAGGTATCGGATATTGTTAACAAAAATGAAAGAGAATAAAAAGAGGAACAAAATGCCTCAATAAAATACTGGGTGTTCCATTTAAAAAAAATATGTTTTTGGTATGTGAAAATTTCAGGAAGTAGGCTTTGAAAAAACAAAGTTTATTGAGGTATTGTCGAGTGCAACTTTACCAAATGATGCAGAATTTTCTTGGCTACAAGCACCACCAAAGTTAATGTTTGTGCTTTTAAAAACAATGTGAAAATGATTTTTCTCTGAACACGTGTTTTGATCAAATATTTTCAAAAAAAATTAATAACTCAAAAACTATTGGCTCAATTTTGATAAAGGAAAAACAGTCGAACAGACAATTTAAAGCAGTACAAGAAAATCAAAAAATATATAGGGTGAGTCATTTAAAAAAATTAAGTTTCGTGCATTTCCGGTGAAACCGGAAGTGCGCCAGAGCTTAAAGTATTTTTACAATATGCGCCACAAGCAACTGTGGATCTTGCGCTAATTGTTTTTTCTTTTATTTAAAACACAAAAGAGCAATCGAAGAAGCGGCTACTAATGAGTCACCCTGTATAAAGGTACTAGAAATAGAAAGAAATGAAATAATAACAGTTTCAAAAACTAAGAAAAAAATAAACGGATGTGAACTCGACAAAAAAAATAACAAAAACAAACAATTAGCGCAAACATGTGAATGCGATACCGATGACATACACAGAAATAGTGAGCTTAAAGGGTCTTACGCAGAGGTGCCGACTAACTGCCCGGCGGTAGGACGTAAGGGGGTGGCGTCATAAGCGCTAATGTAAATTCTGGACTTTAGAAGGTTTCGTTCAAACAATAGTACCGCTTTCATTTACGAAATATCAAAACGAAATTTAAAACACAAATAAAGTATTAGTTTCTAAAATAAAGTTTCTGAAACTGTGATATGATGTGGTAAATTTTGCCAACTCAGAGAGCACTACAAATACAACAAGAAAATGGGTGCGCTTAAAGCCACACGGCAGAAGTGAAAACTTCATCAAGGCGAGGTTAATAATACGAAATACAACTTTCTTTTTTCGTTCTATATTACATTAGGGTCATCCTGCATCGACGAATTCAGTTGCTGAGATTTAGTGTGCTTCTTTTGACGATATTTCTTCACGCGCGCATTAGACAATGCCCTTTTTCGTTTTAATCTGTCATAGACTTGATTTTCTTCATCTATCCTCTGTAACAGAAAAGAATTAAATGCTTATAAGTTCGTATATAACGAGTAATTAAAGCAATGCTCTTTCTCAACGTTTCTGTTTTCCATTGGTATACAAATTATAGTAAATGCGTGTGGACTTTATTTAACACCCGGAATATACCTACTGATCAGTTTCCGAGTCATCCATATCATTTTAATAAAAATGCTAAAACTTACCTGAGCAGGAAATATTATATTATATTATAATAGAGATAATGTCTCATACACACACAACAAATTTCGCGGGCGTTGCTATGGCAGCGGCCGCAAAATATAATCGCGTAGGTGTACGGACAACTTTATATAAATAGACAATATGAATACTCGCTTACAGGTCCCGCACTGGTCTAATGCTAACGTGCCGGCTTCTCACCAGTGAGATCTCGGGATCGAATCTGCTAGGGGACATGAATTTATTTATTCATTTAAATTTCAATTTAATTGAAATTAAATACCTATATAATATATTTCTCTCGTTCCCTTAGCCGACTTTACCCGAACGAGCGTTATATAGCCGAACGTGACGGCTCAGTCTTGTTCAGTGCCCACAATCAACGCAACGCGCCCAAAGAAGTTCACACTTCACAAAAAAGACAAATAATGAGGACAATAGTTAGAACTGTAAGAATAACCGCAAACGTGTGTAGAAACAATAAAATGCAGACATTTTAAATTAGTATAGGAAGTATAAGGAAGTACGTGATGACGAACATTTTCATGAGATTTTGCAGATGTACATGTTTTAAAGTCCTCTGAACCGAAAAATTTCCCTTTTTAAAATCTCTCTCTCTATGTGTGTGTGTGTGTGACCACGATAGCAGCCAAATGGTTAAAGATATTAATACCAAACTTTATATTTAGGATTATAATTTCCTAGGAAAATTTGATTAGATTTTTAGAAAAAATTAGTAGACCAAAAGTAGTCATTTACTTTAGAGAAAAACTGAAATTTTACAAATTTCTACGAATACAAAAGTACGCAAAAGTAAATTTGGAACATTTTTTATAAAAAGTGGTTTGAAATTTCTACCGGAAGTAGGTCTCTTACTCGTATCTGAAAACAGTTTTTTGATAATATCTTTCAAGTCATGCGTTCTAGACAGATATACAGGGTGAGTTTTTTATCTTGAGACAACGGAATATCTCTAAACCACTGCATCAAATCAAAAAAATATCTCAATAAGATTTGTTATAATGTAGGGGGCTCACTGAATGGTGCTGAACTCGATCCCCCACCTCACCCCTCCAGAGTGGGAGGGGGACAACTTTGAAATCTTAAATGGGAACCCCCATTTTGTATTGCAGATTCCGATTCTACACCATCAAGTATGTACGTTTTGTTTGAAACTTTTTTTTCTATTCGTTACGGATTGCGGTGTAATCGCAAAAAACATGGTTGTGAATGTCTAGAGGAAATACACAAAAAAGAGAAGCAAGCAAACACGATTTTGTGTTTTTTTTATTTTAACATAAACTAACATTTCAAAATGCCATGTGCTCGAAACTGTGCCCCACTTCGAAACATTTATTTATTCGCAATTGGAATGCTATTCAACGATACAAAACCGTACTTTATTCAGTACATGACAACTTACGAATCGAACAAAAAGTTTCAAACAAAAACTACATAAATAATAAATGTCCATTTGTAAAGTTGTAAATGAAGCAAAACAAAAAACAATGATGGATCCTCTTTATTCTTTACAAAAGTTTTAAATTTACTCTAGGGGACTAGTTTCGACATTATGTCATCATCAGCCTAGCACTGTATTTGTCCACCACGTCACGTGACTTGTGTTTTTAATATTTTACGTGTAATTTTATCTAAAAATATTTATCTATCATCATCTTATTTTAATATGAAAACCACCTATCAAATATTTTCGAAAGATCCTATTAAACCCATAGTTATATCTGCATACATTAACTTATGATAAGAGATACTTTGAAAAACATTTGACTATTCTAGGCTGATGATGACATAATGTCGAAACTAGTCCCCTAGAGTAAATTTAAAACTTTTGTAAAGAATAAAGAGGATCCATCATTGTTTTTTGTTTTGCTTCAAAAACTACATACTTGAAGGCGTAGAATCCGAATCTGCAATAAAAAATAGGGGTTCCCATTTAAGATTTCAAAGTGGTCCCCCCTCTCAATCTGGGGGGGTGAGGTGGGGGATCGAGTTCAGCACCATTCAGTGAGCCCCATACATTATAACAAATCTTATTAAGATCTTTTTTTGATTTGATGTAGTGGTTTAGAGATATTCCGTTGTCTCAAGATAAAAAACTCACCCTGTATATTAAGAGTATAAAGATATTCAAAACTTGATTTTGAAAAAATTTTTATAAAATAAAATTCAAAATTCGGACCGGAAGTAGCAGGTTTACTCCTACAAAATAGCAATTTTTGCAAATACATATCTCTCAAATAATGCTCTCTATATAGATTTATTATAAGTGTGAAAGCATTTAGAACGGATTTGGAACAAGTTCTTTATGAAAACAATTTTAATATTCGGACTGGTTTATTAAGAGGAAAAACGTATTTAAACTTAATTTAAAACAACTTTTGTAAAAAAAAAAAAAAAAAAACCGGACGGCATATACGTATAAGATGCCCACACCTTATTTATTTATTTATTTTTAACGACAGAACTACATATGTAGAATATATTCCCTATGTTAAATAATAAAATTCGCAAAATTCCAAAAGTTACTGGTTTTAAACGCTGTGTCTGGCCGCTTTAGCTCACGCCGCGGATTGAAGCGAGAGCGCAAGGCAGCAGGTATACTGGGCCAAATGCTAGTAGAGACGGAGTGATTGAAGAAACTGAACTTTACGACAAAGCCGATATTTTCGATGAAAATTCGATTTTCTTTTTAAATGCATTTCATTTTTTCAATTTGCATTTCTTCATTTTTCTCAACCTTAACTAGAAACTACACATGCTCAAATAAGAAAATTTTTGAAATATGTTACCGATCAAACTTCACTAGAATCTAGGATGCGCGTCGCTTTGGAACTCCCTCTACTACCTTATTGTAACGCTCTACTACGCTTTGCCGGTTTGATTATTAATTAATTCAAAAAATCGTTTTATATACTTGATTATATAACTTATAAACGAGTAATGTTTAGAAATTTTTAAAAAGTGAGTATATTATAGCAGTGTTCCTTAAAAATACGTTGTTGTTCAATGCAAAATGACACATTTGCTTCTCTTAAAAGCTATATTAAATTTGGTGTTTCGCTTCCCTATTGGTTTCTTCATGTAAGTGCTACGATGGTGTCTATAATAGCAAGCGTAAATAGCGGCAAATTACTTTTTTCAAACGTCAGTCATAGATTTTATAACTGTCTACCGAAATGAACTCTAAAAATCGATTTGCAATTACAACTTCGTCTGAAATTGACATGGAAATATATTAGAAGAAACCAAAACCACAATAAAAACTCATAAGTGAGTGTAAAAGCAATTTATGGTAATGCGAAGAATTATTCGTTAAACAAAAAACAGCACATAACGCCACTTAGCTGAAATCGAGGCTGAAATACTCAAAGACTGGGTTTATAATGAGGAAAATAGATGGACATCTTTACAAGGAATCGGCAGTTAAAACAGCTTGGCACAACACGACTAAATTATTACTAATTAAATATTAGAGTGAGTATCAACAAAAAATTGTTCTATTCGTCGGCGTGTCTTTAAAACGGCAAGGAGTGCTAGAAATACACTAGAAGACACTCACAAACTATACCGGAGACTATAGAATAGAAGCCCGCACCTTAATCTGCAAAGCGTCCTGAGTGTAGAAAATACCACAATCAATAGAACATCAGAAATAGCAGACTCTCGTTTTGTGAGGTACTACAATCACACATTTTTAAAATTAATGTATGTCAAAAACTGTAACAATGAAGTTACCATAGCTTAAGTCGTACAAACTCAGTATCTGAAACCGAACCACATAAAAAACAATGTGTGTGCCTGTTTAAATAAAGAAAATTTGGCAAATTTCAAATTTGCACTTTGTTCATAAACAGTCTAGTTCTGAAATTGATGATTATATATTTCTAATTGCGTATTAATATATTATTTCTAGATATTTGGGTAGCTGAAAAAATAGAATTTTATGTAAATGGAAGTACTTTAGATATTAGATTATGCCATGCGATAATTCGCAAGAAAAATAGCAGTCACGTCACGTTACATAGAATATTTATCTTTCATTTTAGCATTTATAGTTTGTATTCTTGTAAATACGTGTATTTATTTTATCTTACATTACATGTATTTAAGTAATAAATCTCTGTTTCTAGGATATATCTAATGAATTAATAGCAGATAATTATATTCTAAACAGATATATAGACATAAATCAAATATTTGATTTGATTATTCTTGTCTTGTTTTCTTTCTTTATGTTATTTGACCAACATCTAGAATACATGAATAATTTTGCAATAAGATGAAACAGCATCGAATACAGATATTGACTATCCTATTACCTAGTGGTTTAATGAATTTCGTTGAGGTCGCATAAGCATTAATGACGCCAAACGTTCTGGACGACTAATTGAAATCACTACATCAGAAATAAATTGGAAGGATGCACGATATGGTGTTGGTAGATCGGGAATTGAAAGTGAGGACATTATATTGAGAAATAAAACATTTTTTTTTATAAAAAACTATCATACAGTCAAAAAGTCACGGAGATAATCCACACTCGCAGTTACTGAAACTTCTACCTGGGTATGCTTTCTTGAACTCTTATCATTATGAACTATTTAGAATAAATTATAGTGCTCATATAGAATTTCCTATAGTTACGTTCTTCTTTCTTGTTAATATTTTGTACATGGCCAACGGGTACTTTTCCTAAATTTCAAAGCTCGTATCTACCTCTGATAAAAGCACAAAAACAAGCCATTGCACGATCGATTATCATTATTTGTTTAGCTGCAAAATGCATAAAACCATGGCAATTTTGATTTTCTATTTTTTGCATTCACTCGATGAATAATCAACGGATGGCTTTGAACCTCATGGTGCAGGTAATATAAAATGTCCCCCAGAGAACAGTGCAAAGTTGACTCACCTGTGTTGTATAGTTGAGCTACAATAAGCAACAAGCCAAAATTCCTAAATTAGCTGTCCCTTCCTTGCATATTGTGGCACATGGTTCAAAAAAAATCATGGTTTTAATTCATTGAGAGTACTTTCCGAAAATGGAAAAGAAATATTTTTTTTCTCAAAAATTGCCATTTTTTTGGAGGTTCGAAATTATTTGCTTATAAACAAATGAAATATCTCCGACAATTGACATATTATCGTAAATATTATGGTAGATTCTGCTTCATTTCTCTTCAACGAGTAATTTGAGACTAACTTTATACGAATATCTTGATTAGAACTGGAGATAACAACGTTCTAGTTTTATTACGTTTATTATCGTTCTAGTGGATATTTAAGGAAAAAAAATTATAAAATTTCTCTCAATACCTCAAGGAATCGCCGTGAATTTTTTCAGGTCTGTAGGAGTATTCTATGTAAGTCAAAGAAATTAATGAAGTTCAGCGCGCGCTGGCGGTGGGAAAAATTGCGGCCGGGCGGCGTGGTGAGGGAAGCCAGAGGCTCCGCGCGCCGAGCCCTACTCGCCGGTTATTTAACAAATATATAACTCCGTAATAAAACTAGAACGTTGTTATCTCCAGTTCTAATCAAGATATTCGTATAAAGTTAGTCTCAAATTACTCGTTGAAGAGAAAGGAAGCATAATCTACCATAATATTTACGATAATATGTCAATTGTCGGAGATATTTCATTTGTTTATAAGCAAATAATTTCGAACATACAAAAAAATATCAATTTTTGAGAAAATTTTTTTTCTATTTTCGGAAAGTACTCTCAATGAATTAAAACCATGATTTTTTTGAACCATGTGCGACAATATGCAAGGAAGGGACAGCTAATTTAGGAATTTTGGCTTGTCGCTTATTGTAGCTCAACTATACAACACAGGCGAGTGAACTTTGCACTGTTCTCTGGGGGACATTTTATATTACCTGCACCATGAGGTTCAAAGCCATACGTTGATTATTCATCGATTGAATGCAAAAAATTTAAAATTAAAATTGCCATGGCTTGTTTTTTAGAGAATGATGGGCCGAACAACTTTTGTACGGACAATTTTCACATTTAACCTACAGGAAAAAAGTTTAACCGGAAAATGTCACTTTTCAATTGTTTAACAATTTCTCACGGCCAAACCCGGACCTTAAACATTTGGCATTTTTCAGGGTATGTTCGTGGGGGTCTAATGTACCTATAAAAAAATCGGCGACAAAACCATATTCCAGAATAGAACTTAATTTAATTCGACTGGACTATTAGAGGAAGATCTGCAGTTACGAGCAATAAAGTGCAGTGCGGATTCAAAAGCTGCAGGAACCATATTGAGATATTCGGCAAATATCAACCTGACTTGATTTCATGTCTAATTCGACTGGACTATAATATTAATTCAAAATTGCTGTCTTCCTTCCGTGCGTACGCTGTTCTGATTTGGTATCATTTCTATTTAACCAGTAAGCGTCAAATGGAGATGCTTCAGCGTATATTTGTTATTGCTTATAGAACATCGATAATGGTATACTATTGTCGCGTTTTGAATTACTTTCTTTCCAATTTAGACGGAATATCATTTGTATCTAGTTCTTGGGAGATTGATTGTCCCACTATTCTACAGCAATTGAGATTGTCTGTGTCTAGGATAGAAGCATGTCATTCACCTAATTTATATTTGACTTTTTTCAGAACCAATACCCTAACAAATATAAGTTGGCATCGAGGGAATGTAGTTATAATTCTTGTAAAAGGGCGAATGGTAGATAGTACATATTATGCAAAACTTCTTTAATTGACTTTAAACTTGTATTCTGAACCTATTTCCTTTCTTTCTTTTTTTGCATTCATGTATTATATATTGTATATTATTTATTATATATTACTGTTATGTATTTTTGTGCTATAACTGAAAACAATTTTCTTTTGAGTAAGAAATAAATAAGTAAATATAGTCCAAAGTTTGTTTCGTTCTTTATAAAAAAATCAATTCGCATTGAAAAACGCTGCAAAAATAGACTTTATTTCTATCCCACTGTTGTTAAAATCCCAGGCTATTGTACATTATGTATAGGAACATATTATATACACCTAAAAGTTCACAGAATCATAACATGTATCTATTACAGACCGCAATGTATGTTTGCGTATGTTATTCCATGGGAAATAAACACGCCTTGTTTTCATGACTATCGTTATCGCGTAAATATTATTAGTAGCATATTTAATTACGTAAATAAATATGTGTATAGACAACAATATTCTCATTTTAGTAAACTAATAGATGTTTACCGTATATTTTGGGTGGTAAAAGAAATATGCTGTTAGTCGAAAAAGTAAAACTAGAATACTCTAGAAAGAAGTCTTACATGATTAGAGGATACTCTAGACACGAAGCTGTAGCGTCGAAGCTGGTTAATTTGTAAATTTGAAAATTTAAATAAAGAAACTAAAAGATTATCTAGTATTATGTCTGAAGTAAACATACTTCTATTGGGAAGCCTTTACACCAGCGTTTCTCAACCTGTGGGGGGCGTGATAAAACTAAATAGGGGGCGCGAGTATATCGCGAAAAAATGAGAAAAAATATTATTAAAAAATATAATCAATTTACTGAAAAAAAACAATAAAACACATTCTGACATAATAAAAAATAAAATACACGTTTACTCTGTTATAATACACTAAACAGGATTGCATCAGTACTGCACATTGTATTTGGGCCTGTCTTGCAGCGCAAAGTTTTTCGAAAGAAGGTTTAATATTAGAAATTGACACTCTAAGCTCTTTTTCTATATTTAGCTGAGATCTATATTTTGTCTTCAAAGCAGCCACCGCAGAAAATCCGGTTTCGCAAAGGTATGATGTTGAAAATGGTAATAGTATACGAAGTGCTATTGTTTTCAGTGCAAAATACTCATCATCCAACCCTGCCCAAAATTCAAAGAGTGATTTAGTACTAAATTGTCTTTTGATTTCGGCACTTGCCGTGAAGTCTATAAAGATTTCTTCTTCGGCAGTTGAGAGATCTTCGGGAGTATTTTGAAATGGATCCCTAACCCACTCGTAACTATGTATCAAGTTGAAGTCAGCAAAAAAGTACGTTTTAAAATTATTTGCCAGCATGGTTAAATGATTTTCAATGGTTACAAAAGCACCTTCCACATGTTGTTCTTCAGTCTTGTAAGTTTTAACACATTCATCCACATTTGCAAACATTTCTAGGTTTTTTTGCTTTACATTTCTTCTCCACAATTCCAGTTTTCTACAAAAAGCATTAACTTTATCACTCTTATCCAACATATGTGTGTTTGTTCCTTGGAGTTGAAGATTTAAGGTATTTAATTTATCGAATATGTCGACCAAGTAGCTCAATTTCATCACAAATAAATCATCTCGAAAATTGTCGGGTTCCGGTCGGTTTTCCGCTTCTGGTAAAATGGCGATTTCATCTCTTAATTCAAAATCACGTTGTAAAAATCTCCCACGTGATAACCATCTTGCCTCGCAATAAAATAGTAACGCTGAATGTACTGCACCCATGTCTTTACAAAGAGCAGAAAAGATTCTTGATTTTAGGGGTCTCATTTTTATATAATTTACTACGGTTATCACCGTCATTAGCACAATATTCAGACCAAGACTCGTTTTTTTGGAAGCCAAAGCTTCTCTGTGGATCATGCAATGTGTCCAGATACACTGTGGAGATTTTTGTTTCACAAGTGCTTGTACACTTACGAATCTTCCCGACATTGTGCGAGCACCATCGGTGCATATTCCTACGCAATTTGTCCACTCTATATTTGCGTTGTTTAGAAAATCATTTAAGATAGCAAACAATGCAAGGGCTGTTGCTTTGAGTTCTATTGGTTTGCAGAATAGTAATTCTTCTACCGCTGACATACCATCACAAAATCGAACATAGGCTATTAAATGAGCATCTTTATTGCTATCTGTTGCCTCATCAAGCTGAATTGAAAAAGAATTATCACCTAACTTCTCGAAAAGCTGATGCTGTACGTCTTGAGCTATATCACCAATTCGACGGGTAACAGTATCATTTGATAGAGGTATGGACTGCAATTTTTTGGCAAAATTATCTCCAAACATAGTTTCTACAATCTCAATTGCAGCTGGCAGAATAAACTCTTCAGCAATGGTGTGAGGCTTTTTACATCTGGCTATTTGATATGAAACTTTGTAAGAGGCAAGTAAAGCTTGTTCATTCATAGCCAATGTTTTTTTGAAATATGATTTTTGGTTTTCATATGATTTTAATTTTAATTCGAAGAATTCTCGGGGTTTGCTAACGTACTCACCATGAAGCGTTTCCAAATGTCGTTTAAGTTTATTAGGTTTCATGCTGTCTGCTGCCAAAATTTTTGAGCAAATGACACACAGAGGCCTTTCTTCTTCATTTACTTCAGTGCTGGTAAACCCAAAATTTAAATATTCTTGAGAATATTTTCTTGATTTCAGCTTCGGAACCACTGTCGTCTGTGCACCTATTGATGCATTATTATCGTCTAATGCTCACTTACGCCTACTTAAAAATGTATTAATGATTCTGTATATAGTCACTGTGTAATTCTGCTGCTAGTCCAATGTCGTGAATTGCAGATAACACGCAAATTACAACATACACATTCACTGTTAAGGTAGAGGTAGAAAGATCGACTCGAGGGAGACTGGCGACAGGTGGGAACTGAACAAGATGCAGCATTTATACACGCCACGCAAACGTTCTAGAATGCTCGAAACAAGGCCGTTTTGCGCATGACGTCTCTCTCGCTGGTCTAACGCTTCTCGCCCCTTACTCTTTCACAGAATGTCACTCTATGAGACAATCTAGATATAGTTATTTGTTATTTCTTACTTTATCTATGCGTTTATTTATTTTGAATATTTATAAGTAGAATTGATGTGATAATTGACGAAAAAATGAGAAAATTTTGAATGCTTACGCTTGCGTTTATTGCAATAGATTTCAGTACAAAACTAATTCTTAAGTTTGGTTATCAAGGTCGTAGTGTAGCTTTAGTGTCAAAGAGTAATTAAATAAGTAAATATAAATAAATTAAATAGAGACTAATATTACAATTACAGCACGCTTTCAGTGAAAATTATTGGAGGGGGGGCGGCGATGAGAATTGTCATTGAAAATTGGGTCGCAAATACGAAAAGGTTGAGAACCCCTGCTTTACACATATCGCCATTCTCAATTTTATTAAGCAGCAATATACGAGGATGGGTCAAGAAGTACATGAAAATTAGCAGAGACGGCGCTGCCACTTCAAATACAACATTGTGCTTATCAAGAAGCATTTTTCTAAAGAACGTACCCTAATTTTCATACTGATCTGTCAAATAGATTTGTTATGAGAGCCATTTGAAACAGGCGTCTATGTAAAAATGGAAAAAAGTGAATTTCGTGTGACCACTACTTTTCTTGGGAAGAGAAAGCGAAGATAGGTTTGCGGTCAACAAGTTCATGGCACAGTTATTTGGGATGCGTGCGGTGTCTTTCACATCGATTACCTTGGAAAGGGTAAAATGATCAGCGGTACATATTATGCAGAGCTCTTGGATCGATTCGATGCCGACTTGAAGCAAAAGCGACGCGTTTGGCTAGGAAAAAAGTTCTCTTACTCCATACATAACAATGCACCGGCTCACAAGTCGCAGTCGCAATGGCAAAATTGCATGAATTGCGTTATGAATTGCTCCCTGAAACGGCGTATTCTCCAGATTTAGCACCCTGCGACTATTTCCTATTCCCAAACATGAAGAATTCTAATTACTCATCTTTCATTACTTTCAAATCGCTTCATTTATAATCAAAATAAGTAGGGTTAGCTTTAAATTGAATTTTAGAAATAGTCTATTACTTTATTGATATCAAACCAATCTTTGATGATTCCTTTACACGCTGATACCTTTTTATTTTATCTAATTGGCTTATATTTTATAGTTTTAAGAGTTTTTTAAACACACGTTCCCAAATGTCAGATTGTCAAAGTGAATTTATTTAATTCTTGAACTTAAATTGTTTATATGAGGATAATGACTATGTCAACATAAATTAGCATCAATGACCTTTATATCTCACGTTTTTGATTCTATCTTATTCATTTCCTGAATAAATTATTATTTAATTAAATTATAATTCGTTCAAGATGGCGAATTATAATTAAAATATCAAAAGATGCTTAGAGTAATTATGTGAATCTTATTGAATTTATACTCAGTGTAATCGATTCAAATTAACATTTGGTTCATAGGGTACTCGTTTCTAGTAATCAACATAAGTTCATTTTAGTTTTTCATAAAGCATTTTCAATTATGATTTATCTATGTGCATGATCTAGTAACAACGCATCATTTGAAATGATGCGTTGTTACTAGATTTAGAGTCTGTTTTTTTTTTTAACAAAATGCTCATGGTGTTGTTAAAGTAACTGTTTTACTTGGCTGTGACTTCAGATTTGAACCTTTAAATATAAATCATGACTGTATGGCTCCTCTGCGTTAATCAGGATTGATAAAAAGTCAGACGCAATGGGCAGTCGTGGCAGTATTCTCATAGCAGCCTAAGATGATGGCTAATTAGTCCATATGACAGCTCACATCATATCTCTAATTCATGTAGTTACTTCCGTATCTAACTTTGCTACAAACTATTTATTTCATTATATTAATATGTGGGGACTGCCCCTGTTCGAAAGGCATATTAATGAAGTGAGAAAAACAGGAACATTAAAGGTGCAAATCGCACTGATTATAAACTATTAATTTTAATTAATAATATATGCCCCATCTTATAAATAGATTCTAATTTATATAATATCAAATTAGCTTCTAGCATACACTAAGATAATGCACGAAATTTATGGAGACAGAGTAAAGAATATAGGGGAAAAGACGTACATAATTTTATAAAATTAATTTCGTAGAAACATAAATTTACCAATACTAATTACTTCAGACATTATTTGGATCCGTTTTTCTCTAATGGAACGTCTAAAAGCCTCGTTTACAGAACATTTTTCCTTCATTATTGATACATTACATACAAACTCAAGGGAAAGGAAGTTCATTTATAAGCATTCACGTGGCACACTGGTAGCGTCGACCACCTCGAAATTGGTGTAATAAATGTCGTAGGCTTGACTCAGTATACTTAACCTATCAAGATTGAAAAATTCGATTTATTCTATGCTGATTGTGCACAATATATTCTTGACACATGATACTGAATGATACAGGTAGGTACTTACTGAAAACTGATTTAAAATTGTATTAACAATTAAAATTACCTAACAAACATTAATTAACTATTTATCTAGTAAATCGTAACTTTATCATGTGCGTAAGTTGTGTGTGAAATATGATGTCTGGCAAATGGGGGTTTACTTTCCGCTGAAAAATAAATCCTATTTTTAAAATATTTTCCATAATTTTTTATGAAATGTCCGGAAATTGACTGACTGAGCTTATTTACGTCAGCAAAGTACGCACAGTATTTGTACAATTGTAAATATTTCTAAGACTATGTGTATCAAAACATCATATAATACAGTCAGGTAGACAAATTTTATTCTAACTTAATTTACGTTGGTAAGTTAGAATAAAAGTGGTTTTTATTTCTTATTCATGTGTTATATTGCAACTCAAAAATAATTAATTGAATTACCCAGACAATTATTATAATCACAAATGATTAGATAAGACTGATGACGCTTGAATTAATGCTGATTATTTTAAACACTAACAAGATAGTGATTAACTGTACACCACCTGGCTTATGTTCTGATAAGGTTAGAGAATATACTGAAAATGAAACAATAATACAACTAAATAGTCATTGTTCTTGAAAATAACAAAATGAATGTTAATTCGCTTACTGAATACTGGCAACTAGAAAGGCATTGAAAAATAAATTACTTTACGTTTGTAACATCATCCGTACTACCAACTCACTACTTAAGAAATTCAGATAGTCGATAGAAACGAAATATCACCTACAACTATGCATTTGAAATCGATGGGGAAAGGCGTAAAGAATGTAAACGCTGCTTTCTAGCAATCATGGATAAAATTGATAAATTGACTTGAAACATGAAATTAAAAAAAAATTAAGACGATATCTAGTGTACTTCAAGAAGATCAACGTGGTCTATACGTACCCGCTAATAAATGAAAACCCGGAAAAATTAAAAGAAATAACTGATCCTATTTATAAGTACGAGAGTCAATATTTGAGATGTGTGAACAATCAGAAGTATATATCATCACATCTAAATCTTCCAAAATATTATTACCTTAATCGCAAAATTGTACCTAATTCACCAGGGAAAAAAAATTATAAAGCAGCATTTCATAAACAACAATTAGCTTTCAAAATTCCAAAATACATATTGCTGTGATCTTGATTTTTCAAAAATATAACTGTAAAGGTTAAAATATTGCACATTTGCATGAATGATCACAAATATATTACTACAGATACATTGAGTTTACGGTGCTTTACACTCTTATATCATCTCTTTTACCTTCTTTTTAATGCTTTCCATCTTTGCCTTTTTTCTCAGGGGGTAGTTTTCATGTTTTAAAATTAAATATTCTATTTATCTGGCATGGCAAGTACTTAAAACAATCAAAACATTTCAAAAACAAAATACAGTTTCATTTGTATCAAAATCTACTTTATAGTACTTCAAATTTTTTTACATTTTGTATATAACATAAGACAGGATAAATAATGATTCAATTTATTTATGATACGTGTAAGCATGAACAAACGATACTAAAAATAGTATGATTCTATATATTGATATTTTATTCTATTCATATTGAGGTATTGAATTTCAAAGCAAATACAAAAGAAAAGAAGTCCTTTTAACATGATTTTATTTATTTAATATGTATTAAAAACTGATTTATCCTTCAAATACCCGTCACTACCTTTTATATGTACTGACATTGATATCATAATTACGTTCTCACTATAAAAATGTTATGCACAAGACACACAAAACGTTTGTTGCTTGGCCAGGCCCTCATCCCATAAACCATTAAGAGATTTATTCAACAAGTGTCTGTCCGAGAATCAACTCCATCAAAATATAGTTATTTAATTATAAACATTTATATCTACTCAGAATTTTTAAATTAATTTAGAGAAACACAAAATTGAATTTTATCATATTAAAAGTCTTTATTAATTTTAAAATAAATACCTTAATATTTTAAATTCTTTTGGATATTCCATATTCGTTCTAAACTTTAATTCACAAATTATAAAATTATGATAAATATACGAGGTAGGCGCCATAAATTCTCATCCTGATATACAAAAAAGAAACTTGGAATAATATAAGAATTTTTATTTTTCAATGTAATCTCCCCTAACATACATATATTACAACGATTATTTAATAATTCCATACCCTTGTAAAAATAATCTGAAGATTTTCCGTCAAAATGTTCTATAACAGCTGCTTGCAACTCACTGTCGTTCTTAAAACTAAGTCCCCTAAGGTCTTTTTTTAAATTAGAAAACAAAAAAAATCACAAGGAGCCATATCTGGACTATACGGCGGATGTTCCAATTCTTGAAAGCCGCATCCGCGGATGGCAGCTTGTGAAATGGCGGCAGTATGGACGGGAGCATTGTCGTGCAATAATCACAAACATTTTGACAATTTTCCACGACGTTTTTCACGAATACTGTCCCTTAATTTATGCAATAAAGCCGCATAATATGTGCCGTTCACACTTGTATTACGCTCTTTAATGTCAATTAGCAAAATGCCCTCACAATCCCAGAATATTGTACCCACCACCTTTTTCGTAGATTGAACGACTTTCGCCTTTCTGAGACAAGGTTAATCAGATCGCCGTCATTCCATGGACTCCCTTTTTGATAGAGGATCGTAAAACAAAACCACTATTTCATCCGCTGTAACAATGGACTCTAAAATCGGTTTTGGGCCGTCTCCACACATGTTTAAAAACGACTGCGCACATTCGACTCGACGTTCACGTTGGAGAGCAGAAAGAAGTCGTGGTACCCATCTAGCACTAATTTTATTCATACTCAAATGGTCATAGAGAATTCGGCGACACTTGTTTCGGAAATGTTTGTTATCACTGCTAATTCCTTCACTTTCAAACGGCGATCTTCTAGCACTAAATGTTCAATAATTGAAGTTTGTTGAGGCGCTATCAGTTCAATTGGTCGACCCGACCGATCAGCATCTTCCAGGGATTCTTGTCCCAAACCAAAACGTTTTGTCCACTTTTTTACAGTTGAATACCTACGAAGGAGATGAATCACCGTAGTCGCCGTTGTTTAATGTGATAAGGTATATGCCCTTCTTTTGTTAAAAATTTAATGACCGCGCGGCACTCAATTTTCGTTACTTCAGACATTTTCGTGCACTAGTCACGTTGGTTGGCTGGTTACTACTAGGCTTCAACCCGTCATATTTATAGTGTACACCTCGCGTATGTCCATGCATAACGTGACGGTGTTTGAACACATTTGAACCTGTATAAGCCTGTTAGGCCGAGAATTTATGTCGCCTACCTCGTACTTTCATTAGTATTTTCAAATTAGACAGGAAGTATATGTAAAATTGAATATTCCAGAAGATTCTAGAGAAATACAATAGCAACAGTAAAACGTGTTGTGGCAACACTGGTATTAGGTATCTTGCTACCTTAAAAATACTAAAAATACTGACTCGAATCAATATGGCGTCAATAATTTAACACTAATGTTTCGAAAATAAAGTTTTACACAATTAAAAGGATGTTACAAAAGTAAAAACCACTCAACATGATATACCTAACCCCTTTTTCTAACAATGTCAAAAATATAACATGAATGTGTATTTACTTCTAGACATATTGAACTCTTTTATACTTACAGGTTGAAATAAACGAATAATTCCTTATACTAATGCGTCATGTATATTTACAGTAAAGACACCTACACAATATTGAAGCATTTCGAGACAAGAAATGAACTCTAAATATCTCTCGCTTAAACACATAAACCATTCAAAAATGCCTGTGAGTTAAAGTAATACTATGAAATACGTAAAAGCACTGTGTAAGGTTTCTTATAGAGTTAATACAACTAGCTATGAACCTTAACCTATTTTAGATACACCCAGAGTGAAAAAAGTAATAAACGTAAAGTGAAAATATACATAATGATCAATTCTTTACAATGATTTACAATTGCAAATATGGAGATGAAATACCTTGAAACAAATAGAAATAAACGTGTAAATAATGAATATTCCGTTTTACTAAAAATATAAGTTTCGCTGTATAATAAGAAAAACATTTCAATTTTATAACCATACTAAAGTATATAAACAAAAATGTTATATTTTACATTACTTTTATTACTATACATAATAATAGATACAATATTTTCACAAATTAGATTTCAAATATTATACTTCTTGAACAATTTGAAATCCACTCATTATTAATTTTGAAGTATATTGGGTGTATTTTAACAACACACCAGCAAAAATAACAATTATTTTATAAAATAAACATACAATTAAGATATTAAAAATATTTTAATTTTGAAATTATAGTAAATATATACAAAAACATGTACATAAAAATATTTACAATTGTGAAGTTATGAAAACGTAAATGGTTGACGAAGAAGGAGCACAGGCAGAAATAGAATTAGCTCAGGAAAAACAACATAGAGAAGCCGAAGTGATTCGACCTTAATCTACTATGCATTTGATTTTCAGCATGTCTTTCTACTTCGTTTTGAGACACTTCTGTGGCGGTGACGCAGGATGCTTTTTACGATTTATCAATGATGTTTAAAACTGTATTTATGAAAAAGGAAAAAAAACTGAAGAGCGAAATCTTTAAATAATAAAAATTAAAATGGCTGAAATACACTAAGCGATATGGTATCATGTATTATTAAAAAAAAATAGATGTAACCGATGACACCATGCTACAAAAGGCCTCTTCCCATAGCTCCTGCAGAAGCAGTTCATTTAGCAGAAATGCCTTCACTAATTCAGTGGTTTATAAAGCTTTTATATAGAGCTTAAAACCAAATATATTGTTGACAATAATTCTGACTCAAAAGATTACGAATGACAGCGAATAGTTTGCTCAGTATTGTTTGGTATTATTGTTAATAAAAATTTCATTGATCAAAATATTTGCGTGGCAGAGCCGACAAAAACTTCAATTTTTTTTTACAGTGCGTATTAGTATTCTAACTTTCTGCTCTACGCTCTTTTGCTAGCGCATAAGAGAATTATGTATATAGGTACAAACATCGCATAAAAACGTAAATTACACTAGTAACATGTAAGTGACTACGCAAATGTATTTTTGGTGTTTAAAAACATACTTACATATTTAGAAAAATATTTCACAACGTAAAGTGTGCATCAACTTTTAGACAATTTAAACAAATTTGAAATCGGAATATAACTATCCTCAAGTCAATATTGTATTAGTTAAACGAGACGCATACCAATTATACAACAGCAGTTGTTTGTCAAACAATTCATTCCAGTTTAGTTGTGTTTTCACAGAAGCAAGTTTGTCACATTTTTAAAGGCCAATAACAATTAAGAGTTGGTATCGCAGTATTCTCCATCATTTTCGCACGACTAACAGAACTCGGAGATAGCCGGTTTTAAATGGGTTATGAAGGTCATAACGATATCAAAAGTCATATACCTAATAGAGAATAGGATAGAGAAATAGTTGAGAGAATTTACAAAGGTATTAAATATATACACATAGTCGATCTTTAAACTTGTCACTGTTTTATTTATTGTGGCATATGGTAAATCTATACAGGGTGATTTTTTTCCGATATATGGGGATCTCGGAAACTACAACAGGTATACAGCTTCGGTTAAAGGGGAAAAGAATTGCAGTTTTAATAGCTCTATTTAATTAGCGTTTCGTTTTTTCGAAAAAATGCATGGATTTTGTATTGTGTAAAGGAAAAGTTGTAGGAAATTATTTGCCAAATAATACAGTTTTACCTATTTCTTTATTTTAGCTATATTTTTTGTTATGACACAAACTTGTGTTTTTCTAATATAAACCATAGTAGGACATGACTTTATAAGAAAGGTCATTTCTCAACGGTTCACATGATGTGCTATTTGATGTAGTTATTTTCATAAATAAATAAATAATGGCCATTTTTTATTTTTATTGACGAGCTGAATGATGCGGATTTTTTTGCATCCATATAATATGTTCATTATGTCTGTTAAGCATGCCACAATTTATAAATCGTGTTTCATCCGTCCACAAAATTTGAAGTCAAATTGTGGATCAGTTCCACCCATGTTAGTAAATCAAGCAGAATTCAAGACGCCTATTGTAATCATCAGGGTGTAGTGTCTCTGCAACTGCTAATTTATAATGATGAAAGTGATGCTTTTTCAGTGCTCGTACATCAGTACGTTGTGACTTGCCTGCTGCCATTGCAATTTCTCGGATTGAAATCGATGGATTCTGCATTACACCAGCCTATACGTTGATCTCTGTCTCTTATGTAATGCCTCCTGCAGTCCTATTTGCGTTACGAAAGGAACTATACTCTCCCAAAAATACAGTCTGTTAAAAAGGTAGGTAGAGAAGGTTGGCTACAATCAAAATACCGTTCGAAATGCTGTTGTGCAGCTCGTACGGCATTTTGATGACACAAAATATAACAGTCAATCATATCACTCTTTTCTTGGTTAGAAAAATTCATATTGATAATTTACGAAACCTTAATCAATATTACTTAGAAACAAAATGATTAGCTTATTACTTGTGACAGTTCGGCAATTAAAATGAAAAAATTGCCATAATTTATTTATGGCCATTAACTATATCAAGTAAATATTTTTTATAAAGTCATGAATACCCTTTATGGTTTGCATTAGAAAAAAAATTGTGTCATAACTCAAAAAATATACCTAATATAGGTTAAACTGTATTATTTAGAATATAATTTCCTACGACTTTTTCCTTTACACATTTCTTCTAAAGTCAATAATAAGAAAGCCACAGGCACCGAATGAAATAACAAAAAAATCATTTTTTCAAATTTAATAAACAATGACAATGATATTTTCATTTTCCTCTCTACACATCATTTATTCGAAGGAAAACTATATTGCTAAACTTATCATTATTATATTGTTAATATATTAGATATTATTATTATTATTATTATTATTATGCATATTTTTCGACGACACTAAGCTCAATTACTTCAATACAAATATGTCGCTGTATTTTAGCAAAAGCATAAAAGCTGATAACCATACCTATAAAATGAAGGTGATATCAAAAATAATAAAAAGGAAAAATAAATACAGAGTGAATGAAAAAGATTCTCTCTCACGCCTTGCTAATATACGTATATGGAGTTGGAATTGTTTATCGGGCAACTCACGTTATTGTTCGCTAATTTTTTAGCTGTTGCCAAGTTTCTAATTTTTCTAAATGCGTGAATTATAAATACCTGAGTTTATAGATTAGTATGATATATAAAATATATGGCAGTACATCGATTTTAATAGGTGTTACCTATTTGGAAAACTCACCGCCATTCGTGAGTTAACTATGACTTCCATTGCCAGAGACGAAATCTCAACCATATACAAAACTATATTTAAAAACAAACATATATTTATAATCTCTCTACAATTTATTTACGTAGTTATGTAAGAGTCACTAAAATACAAATGGTCATTTGTATTTTAGTGAATCTTACGTTTTACAATTTCTGTCCCTGTTTCAATTCAATAAAATATTTATATTTGACATTGTAATCCTATAAGTGCAGGTTATAGGGTTTTGTAGCTAAGATTTCGAAAATTATCAATTATCAATTATCAACTTTATATATAAATTTAAGAATTACAGGTTATTAATACTGTTTTATCACATTGACAATGTTGTAGTTTCATGTAATGATTAAGTGATTATAAAATCATGTTTATATTGTACATTAAATATTTAGTTACGACACTGGTAGTAGAAAAAGTGAAGGAAGACGTTTTCAAGCAACCAATCTACTAACATAAAAAATTCTAAACAATACCTAAATGAATTACAGACACCAATTATATTAAAGCGAAATGAAAACATAAACTTAACTCTAAGGAAGAAGATGCGAATCAGTGACTATCAAGACAAGAGGGAAAAAAGACGTACGTACTCTTGGCAGAAGATATATTTACACACATATTGGATATTAAATATATGCAAGTAAATAACGAAATATAATTAATTGTAATTGCAAAAAAATAAATTAATATGAAAAATATTCTGAAATTAAATATGTCATATTCATTTCCAAATATAATGTTATCTATAGAAGGTAATTTGCACTAATGACATTTTTCGACGTGTGGGGAAGATTGTCTCAACCTACGAAAATTACCAATTTCAAACCGAACACGTGGTGTGCGACGGTTTTTAACGTGTTTCATGCTGTCCTTACCTCGACCGTACAGATAATAAAAAAAGATTCCCAAGAAAGGGTTAGCGATCGAAGTAAAACAAAAAATTACCAATTTGAGAGATGATGTATTTATCGAAGAGGTAATTAAGAAATTTAGGCAGATGTATGAGTATGGCAGTAATCAAGCGGACCGACTATTCTGATGACGCAGAAGATTACTCGCCGAAATAGTAGTTTTTAGTGAAACTGCAGACAATGGAAACACTCCGACTACATGCAAAATACCATCCCATCATCATTATTAGTTACTGCGATTGCTGAATAATAAATTACTCCACATTATTATTCTTATTCACACGTAGCTATTGTACATACTTTTGCAAAAGTGTTCATTTTGTATATCATATAAAGAACAAAAGTATAGGGAAGTAGAGGGGTGACAAAAATTTTCGACCGCGAAAATCGGTAAACTGCACATACCTGTTTACCAATCGTCAACTACTAAATCAAACAAATTTTGTAATAATTCAAATGTTCTCAAAAGGGATTTTGAGAAAAATTTTATTAAAAAAGTTTTTCGAAAATCGTGAAGCAGATTTTTTACTCTTTACGCTTTCTAGGTCGATACATTATCAGTATAAAAGTAATGAGGTTTGATTTTCAATATTTTTCGTCGAAACAATTTTAAAAATTCAGACCAGAAGTAACACTTATGTTATATACATATTTCGTAAAGTATGGATTCTATATAGATTTATTCAGTATCGTGTCTTCTAAATCTTTCCTCATTAAAGTAGGCTGTTTTTTAAGTAATTAAGTAATCAGTGCTGGTGTACATGCTAAGCTTTTGAAAACTGCAGATTCTGAGAGTCATACTTAAAACCAAATTACAGACGCATACATGATATAACCAAACTATCAAAATTATGGGTTTGTATTATTATTACGTGCAATGTCACCAACCATTATAAAAAAGCATGGCCATCCCTAACGAGTAAAATATTTGAAGGCACGGTACATAAGTATTTAGAGCTGGATTTGGAATAACTTATGTGTAAAAGTAAAATGTCGTGTCATTGTAATGAGTTACCAACCTAACCTGTCATTGAACTGACAACTATGTTGTCTGTCTCCATGAGACACATACTGAACACTAAGTTTGAGACGGTCTATAGAATAGTATTAGAATTTTTGTATAAAAAAAATCTCAAAATTCAGACCTGATGTAACACATTTACTCATAGGTTTATTTTTTATAAAATATAATAGTTTTGAAAACTTAATTTAGAACAACTTTGGTATAAGTTGAAACGCAGATACTTATAAGACAGTCGTGTGCTGGCTACACCTAATTTTTTTATGTGATACAGTTTTTTTATAGTCGCTAGGCTAGGAGAGAAACTTGTACGTGTATCAAATACACGTTCCTCTCCTAATTACGATCTTGTGAAATCTTTCTGCTGGAAATACTCAAACGGTTTTAGAAAATAATTAGTTTCAGCAGTTCAAAATAGACATTTTTTTCGTGGAAATAAGTAATTCATATTTATTCATATACTTACACCTTAGAAACAGGTATCTTAAAGATTAAATATTGGTGTCAGAAATTAAATAATATTGACTTAGAAAAGTTATAAAATGATACCTTGAATAAAACATATAAACAAATGTGTTTAAAGTAAAAACAATTCCAAATACTCAAAAGCAAATTTGGAATGTAAAGTATACATAACTTCATTATAACTTACGTTGTTGTAACCTTAGGAATATATGTCATGTATCACTGAAGGTTAAACCCATTGAGGAAAAATACTATGGAGACGCTGTAAAGCATCTTTGCTGTACGCTCAAAACGGGAGCATTGGGCGGGGCTAAGTGTGGGACCAATATGACTGCCTCACCTGGTCCGAACTACTCAAAATTATAATCTGTCATCCCACACCTGTCAGGCCTACACTAACCTATGAAATGTTATTCCAGACGAATTCTTCTTATCAACGCCGTCACTGCTGTTACAGCAACGTAGAGCACAAGAAACGATAATGTCTTTTAATATTTAACTTATTATATAACTCTTATACACGATGCACTTAATAAACACTCCACTTTTTACCAACACTACCTGTTTGACTTAAGTGTAGTATCAATATGGGGGATCTGTACCCGGTATGATCACTTGACGGCGTCGCCCTACCTATTCTTTCTCAATGGCTAGACCAGAGTAATTACCTTTATAAATATCTGAATCAATTATAGAAACTGTTACAATTTATTGCAAGTTCTCAATTACTCAACTTGGTTATTGGAACCTATGCACTTTAAAATTGTACATCATAAAGCCTCGTTCTCATCCACTTAACTTAACTTAAACTTTGTTTAACGTAGGTACCGTAAAATTAGAACAAAATTTATTTAGTCGTTCACTTTGCCTTAATTTACGTTAACTGCGCAAGTGATTGAGCAGTTGGAGTAGTAATCAAACAGGTTCTAATAGGGCATAGCAATATCTTGCTGCGTGGGTCTTAGCTGTCAAGCTCTTGTCGTAGTTTCAAATGACAGATTAAAAAATAAAAAAGAACGCATATACAGCTTTGTTGTTTCTGGTGGTAGCAGACTTGTGAAATTAATAAACGTAAATTAAGGAGTTCCCTTAAGTGGAAGTTCGGTGCAATATTTTTCATTGTGACCAGATACATAAGAAGCCATGTGTTTTAACTTTTGTTAATTTTGCTATTACCTTAATTTGTGTTAAGTTAAGTGAATATGAACAACACTTAAGTTTTTGTCTATATTTTAATTTTAAATGGACATTAATAATAATTATTATCAATCATACTAATATAGCAAATATAGAATAGATATGTCATCCATGAGATATAATAAATGTATATGAATGTCTAATCTTAAAGATAGACAACTTTATGTACAATTTCAATAAAATAATTAAATAAATATTACATTTATATTGTTGTAAATGGCAACGTTATAATAGATTAAAAGAAACCGATAGCTATTATCAAATCCAAAAAGGAAAATATCAATATATTAAACAAATTATTTTACTATTTGTTAACAATAAATGTCATTTAAAATTGGATATAAAATACGTCAATAATAATATAATGGACAGGCATGCAAATATATTTATATACATACTTAATAACTGTTTATTAATTCATTTCAAGTATTTGCATGAAATACGATCTCTTGTCGTAATAGACATAAATTTTCGAAATCATGTGAAACATTGTAAATTTTTTACTACAGCTAATGGTTGCGCTATTTAATAATAAATTCTCCACTATTTGAGAGCCCAGGTCGCATTTAATTAATGACCGGCAGAGAGACCGAGACGGGTTATTAACCCCAATCTATCAGTTAACGAGTAATCAGGGGGATAAATGCAGGCCATAAATTCACAATTTTTTCCTATTCATTGAATGCTACTGGAATAGCATATAATGCAACTTGTTTGTTATATTTGTGGTCTATTTATTAGGCTTAATTAATTTACTAGATATCTGTCGCATCGCAGCTTCTAAATATGGCCTAGAAATACAACAAATAATCAATAAGCTGTTTATTAAAAATAAGCGTCCTTCCAACGTTTTTTACTATTATGGACAATGTAATCAACCTATAGGCAATATTTATATGCCCATCTACAGTATCGAAAACTAGCTTTACAATAAATTTAAACTTTTTCTTTTAAGTATTATAACATAGCGTTCATAAGTATTATACTATAAGGTTTCTGGAAAATGTTTCTCAGATCTTTGGTAGTTTGCGATAAAAAAAGTAATCATTAGATCAGGATTACTTCAATTGATAATATTCCAAGATACAATACAATTTGGAAAATAAGTAGGTATACACGCTACTATTAATAAAATTATATATGGATGGTGAGGCAATATATTCATGAAGTTATTCCATTGATTAAAAAAAAAAGCAATGTTATTATTATTGGTTGAAAATTATTTATAAAATATTTTACATAAAATATACATTTATTTTTTCATTTTTCACAGATCACGTATCAAACATAAGTAGTTTAAATAAATCTATACGGAATTCATCATTCGCGATGTAATGAGTACCAGAAAAATTTTAAAATTGTTTATATACAAAGACTTCTAAATTAAAGTGCAAATACGTGTCTACACTTAATAATATAATTAAGTAATATAATTGTTGATAAAAACGGTGTGCATGATATTACCTGATTTGTATTGTAATATAAAACGTTATACCGGGTGGTGCAATAGTGTGTCGGAGGAGCTTAGTATGAAAACTAATAATGCTGCAGCAATGAAACTTTACGTACGTATGTAGTATGCGACTATGCATTTTCTAATTTTATTTACAATTATACAGGGTGTTCCAAATTTTCGCAACCACCATCAACTTTTTTATTGAAGGGAAAACTTCTAAGGGCGCGTTGATGCATTGATTGTTGGACACTGAACGAGACTGAGCCGTCACGCTCGGAATGAAACGCTAGTTCGGGTAAAGTCGGCTCGACGCTCGGCTTTGTATTATAATACCAACTATATAGCGGTATTTAATTTCAATTAAATTGAAATTTAAAATAAATACGCGAAATATTGAATTTTTATTTTCTGAAAAATTCTTGTCCGCGTGCAGATACGATCCCGAGCCGCCCAGGTATAAGGCCGGCACGTTACCATTAGACCAGCGCGGGTACTCGTATGAGAATTATAATATTTGTATATATACATGCGTACGTATGAACTTTTGAAGTGAAAACTTGATCAGACCGAGCGAAATGTACTAGAATAATGTATACACAATAATAATAAATAAATATTTTTTAAATGTAATATAGAACGAAAATGGAAAATGTAAATGTAAATGAATACAGAACGAAAAAAAAAGTTGTATTTCGTATTATTAACTTCGCCTTGATGAAGTTTCACTTCTGCCGTGTGGTCTAAAGCACACCCAAAATTTTTTTAAATATGTACATTGCTATACTTTCTAGATATTATAATGACAGCCATTTAAATTATCTTTTCATGCCGCGAGCCATTATCGACGGTTTTCCAGGATTCAAAATCCGCCGGGAACATTAAATTCCTGGCCTAGTACTTACAAAAGTGACATTTGTTAAAAATTCACTAGAAGTGGAGAGTGTAGAAGTTCCAGTTAACGCTTTTATACAAATGTGAACTGTGATTGCTTTTTAGGTTAGGTGTGGACTATGAAAATGTTAGCATTGACAGGTACCAACCACAAAAATTAAATCCCCAGATACTTTGGTTAATTTTTTACTTAGGTAATTTTTTACTTTTTAAAAATGATTTAAATTTGTTGGCATGAAAATTTTGTGTTTTGCGACTACTCGTGTTGCTTCGCCTCGGCTACGCAATATCACTCACACTCGCATTTTCTGGACTAGTGATACAAATAACTATTGCAATGATATATAGATATGTGCACTTCAGACTGGTAGTTTTGATTTTACTGATAATTTTGTTAAAATCTTGACCGTTGCAGCATCTAACATTTTAAGGTGTAGTCTGAAAACGGGTAGAATGCCTCACGTATCTCTTGTGTTACTAATTTATGGACTAACGCGTTATTTGTTTTGAAGTTGAACAAAGTGAATAAATATACAGGGTGTTAATTATGTCGTGCATAAGTTATCGATTTTTATTGGTTATTTCCTCGTTTTTTTTTTTAATTTAACCTATAATATTTTTATAAGTCATTTCTTGTAAAATTACCTCCAAATGGTACCAATAACATGGTACTTATTTCTAGTATTTTCAAAGTTATAACTAGGCTTAAGATAATTATGCACTAAAAAACTTCAAAATGTGCATACAAATATGCACCAAAAACTTTCAGAATATGCAATACTTGCAATACAATTATCCTAAGCCTAGTAGGCTTAGGAAAAAAAGATTGTTTACGCAACACCTCCTACAACGGCAGAGAACATGCAGCAACGAATAAGAAACACTTTTCTTCAATTAAGTGAGAATAACTTAGCTCAGAATGTAAGTCTGTCGATACAGAGACGGTTGAGAGCATGTGTAGAGCAGAATGGAGATATATTTGAACACATTTTAAATTGAGATTGTTTTATTATCGAAAATTTTCAAAATGTATTTTTAAAACTAATGATAAAACATTTAAAAAACAGGTGTTTGTTAAAATTACTTCGTTTTATTTTTATGGCCAACCAACTATTAGATTTTCCATGTTATGAACAGGAGTATATCCCATTAAAGGGTTATAACTTTGAAAATACTAGAAATAAGTACTATATTATTGGTATCATTTTAAAGGCAATTTTACAAGGAATATGCTGACTTATAAAAATATTAGAGGTTATATTTTAAAAAGAACGAGAAAATAACCAATAACGAACAGTCTGAAGTGCACATATTCATATATCATTGCAAAGATAATTTGAATGGCTATCATTATAATATCTAGAAGGTATAGCAATGTATTTAAAATAAAAAAGTTGAAGGTGATTGCGAAAATTTGGAACACCCTGTATATTCGTAAATAAAATTAGAAAATGCACAGTCGCATACTACATACGTACATAAAGTCTCATTGCTACAGCGTTATTAGTTTTTATACTAAGCTGCGCCGACACACTATCGCACCACCCGGTATGTAAGAGACTGCAATAAATATTTAAACAATTTATTAAAATTTCCTTGTGATCAATTATTTAGGTCAGCCCAGTATACAGTGTGACCAGTGAAGTACGCATCATATGGGATTTTTTTTTATTAATAGATTTATTCTAAATTTGAGTTTGGCATCAATTTCTGCTTCGATCAAGATGAAAATTAACCAAAAAAATAATAGTCACGTGATTCGCATTATCTGTCAAATTTAAATTTTTTTCCAAAAAAAAATTCAAAAGTGGGGTTATTTCTCAAAATATCGAAAAAAGTTATTAGAAAAAGTTTTTCTAAAAACAATTTTTAGCCCATATGCAAAATTTCAGCTGCATAAGATAATTTAGATTTTTTGCCAATTTTTGTGTAAATTGCACCAGTGTTGCGAAATAAGACAACGCAACCTACATAAAACTTCTTAGTTTTAACAATGCTTTATTCCAGACACATTTTCTTTAAGGCAGCGCCATATTCAATGTGTGTTTTTCTACAAAATCCAAATAGGGCTATTAAAATTTGGTCACATGTGATGCAAAGTTTATTTGTTTTTGACCCTGTACAAGGTAACTTCATAAAATAACTATTTTTGAAAATGTATAAGTTTGTGTCTAAAAGTAATACACATTAATATTAAGAAAATAGTTTAATTGATAAGTCAAATTGTCTAATAAAATAATCATAATACATTATAAAAATGAAACGCATTTGAAATTCCACCTTTTCAATTAATAACAATATGTATTTTTGGTATTTGAATATTAAATTAAACATAATTTGAAAAACCTAAAAATTAAAATTACATTTCTGTGTGCCTCCCATTGCGTTCAATACAAACAATTGTTTTTCTTGATACATCTTTAATGGAGTTTCTGATACTAAGGGGCCTTATTTCTAAAATACAGTTTCGAATCACCGTTTCCAAATGATCAACATTACGGAAAGGTTTTTCTTTGTAAACTTTTTGTTTTAGGTAACCCCACAAGAAAAAATCAAGTAGGGTTAAATCCGGAGACCTAGCCGGCCAGTATTGCTCCATATTACGCCCAATTACTTTGCCCCTAAATATTTCCAAGAGGCGTTCTTGAACCCGTCTTGTAGTATGGATGGGAGCACCGTCACACTGGTACCACAAATTATGCCTTATTTCAATAGGCATATTGTCCAAAACTTCAATTACCTCGGTGTTAAGGAAGCGTAGGTATTCTTCAGAATTTAAATTGCCTCTAAAAAAAAGAAAGCCCAACAACTTGATCGTTTAAAATACCGCACCACACATTAGTTTTAAAGGAATACTGGTCTTTGCATTCTATTATAAAATTTGGATTTTCTTGAGCCCACCATCTACAATTTTGAGAGCTAACAACGCCGTTTGAAGTGAAAGTGGCCTCGTCGGTCCGTAAAACGTGAAACGGAAAGGACACATTTTCTTCTTTTTGCCCCTGGTACCAAAAAGAGAATCCCAAACGTATGTCAAAATCTTGTTCCTTAAGAGTATTTATAAATTTAGGTTTATACGGCTTAAATTTATTTTTGTGCAAAATATTCCTTACACTCTCTCTTTGAACGTCAGTTCTGCGAGAAACATGCATGTCTAATACTAGTTTGACCATGTTCCACAATATCTAGGCAAACATTTAATTGGACTTCTTCACTATGTTTTATAGGATTGTGAGGTTTTTTAAATGAACTTTCCACCGATCCAGTTGATTTAAATTTCACCATATCCTACTCACAGTAGATTGTTGCACATTTTTGCCTGGATGCCTTTCATTAAAAATATTGGCCGCTACACGATGACTTGTGTTTTCACCACATATTAAAACAATTTCAATTCTTTCCTGTATACAGTTAACATTTTTTTATTTAATACGCAATATTAATTAAAAGCCACTATGACAAACAGAAAGCGATTTGACTGTCATTAATAAAGCAAGGGCTTGTTGATCTTTTTTATCATTTGTTTTACGGCCAATATCCACTGCATAAATCAAGTGTGTAGATATCTATTTTAATAGAGTTGTGTAGTAGAACACGTTTTCATTATACATAAAAGATTAAAAAGCTCTTTTCTCCTCCAGTAAAAGATATCTATGAAAAAATATCATTTAAAATTCTGAAACTTATCTGCACGCATATTTATTGCCATGTGTCATATCGCCTTTCGTGACAATAATTTTCCAAATAGTTTACATGTGTATTAAACGCAGTATTGGAAAGAAAATTATAACGTGACAAAATGCTAATTTTCGAAATATGATACATGTATATTATAGGGTACAGTCATCTAAAAATATAGTTTTAATCTAATTTCTGTTCTAGTAATTAGTAATTATCCCACCAAAACATATACAGTTACGAAGAAATTGTGAATTATTTATGTCAACCATAATAAATTTGCGAAATTCAGTGTAAAAAATGTTTTGCATTATTTTTACGTACAAATACCGCCAACAATACTACTACTTTTTAATGTTCCCATTTGGTACAAACCTAGATAAAAACATTAAGTAATATTTCCAGTCCTTATGTTATTAGTATTACAACGTTGCAATTAACATTATCTAACGTATTAATATAATACTCTTCTATTTGAACTGCAATAATTTGTCATATACATTTACCCATTTCCATCGTTTAAAAACTGAAACTGTGCGTTGATAATAAAATGGTTTGAAAAGCACAATTTCGTTAAAATTATTCATTGCATTTCAATTATGCTCATTACAGACAGAAATATACAGACATGTATGTTAATGTTATATACAGTATGTTTGACAGATATGTATAAAAATACACGTGTTATTGAACATTTTAACAGTATAGACACATAAGTCTTCCGAAATATCTTAAGATTTAACAGTTCATAAAATTTTCAATCCTCGAATATGTAGATTTCCGTGATTGTTTTCTAATTGTAGATTTCGGTTTCCTGGTTGGAACCGCGTCCAGTTCAGCGTAAATGTCAACGTTTCGTCAACTATTGCAAGGGACATCTTCAAAGCTGCAGGTAGATGTTCGTCGATTCGTTATAGCTCGAAGAATGGTAGGACAGATATTGCGCTAAACTTATATAGAGTTCGGGTCAAATGGTGTCCAGCTACTGGTTGGACCCGTCGAGGCAATCGCTTACGTTCTATGAGCGTGATATTTCATAGTGGAGTTTAATAGAGCTTGCCATGTCAGATTTAACGTATTTCTAGGAAAATAGGCTGACTGGTCGTTTAGTTTCGCCAATATAAACACTGTCACACGAAGATGGAATGCGATACACTCATTGTGCTTGGAGCGGAGATATTTTGTCTTTAACTGGAGGGGGGGGGGGGGTACTGATCCCCGAAGGAGTATACTTTTGTTCAATGTTTCTGTCCAGAAACTTTCGAACAATGTTCTTCAGCCATTTTACCACTTGGTCTTCTTGTTGGGAAATTTAGTATTTTTAACACTTAACACTTACTGTTCATGTAAGAATATTTGTAATTTGTAATGTAAGAATATATCATTTACTTACTAACAATAAATAAACACCATATTTATTTATTTATTTTACACAAATGTTCTTACATGGTAAAGATAGTACATAATTTCCGCTACTGTATTAAATGTTAAATAAACTAAATTTACAAAGACCTAGTGGTAAAAAGGAAGAAAATTTGGTTGGCTAAAGGCAGGTCTTTGTCAATTTGAGACCGCGCAAATGCCCATAAAGTAGTCTAACAACTACCAAAATGCCGAAACTTTGCAGGACTTGCAAAATACGGTAGCAGTTCATAGATATTTTTTTAATAAGAATTTTTAGATACTATGATTAGAAGTGAAAGTCTGAACGTATACGTTCACAAGCAATTTTTAGACAAACTAATAACTATTTTATATTCCTAGCAATATTATGCCAGTGTTTGTTAAAACAGACAAAAATGCACAATCTGCCATCTAGTCTATTCGGAAATTATTCTAAACGCATTCTTATTAATTTTTATCGGGTGTAGCGATAAACTAGGTCGAGGTTGCACAAATTTTTATTTTTGCACGTAACGTAAACTAAACACTATTTTTACTAAATAAATTAAAACGCGTTTAATACGAACTTGCGAACTTGCTTATGGTTCCAGGCACTGGAAAATGAAGGTAAATTTCTGAATAATAACCAGTTGTTATCGGTGCGTGGTGCTAGTCTCGTTACTAACCTAATTTATCTAACTTTGCACCTATTAGATATAATAACTTTTCATTTGCTCTTCACTAATTTAAATTGACTTCATTAAATGATGAGAAATTGTGATCCATGATTAGTTAATTTTCACGAAGAATATAATTCCTATTGGCATGTATGGTAATAATTTATTATTTTTTTAGTCATTAACTTCAACAATAAATCAAATGGGAACAATGACTTATTAAGCTTTCAATCCTCCATAATCCGCAAAAGTTACGTTAATTGTAAATTCCTTAGTAGTGGACCAAAAACCAGAAGGAAAATAATTCATTGTAATCACCACACTAAAACTTAATAATAATAAGAATATGCATATAAATGAGTAGTATTCGTCATTAATGCATGTTAATATTTCATTAGGATTCTGGGTTTGTTTATTATCATTTCCTTACTACATATATTGGCGCATTCAATAAATTAATATTTTTCATTACTAATATTGTTATATATATATATATATATATATATATATAGTACAGTTACAATTTGTGTTTTTTTTTTCTTTACCCCTTCTTTTTAAATAAAATATGTGTTTTTTCTTGGGTTAATTGGGTATAATAATGTACACAATTAAAAATATACGTTCATTTACTTTAACGTTTCGATGTCAACAACATCTTTCTCAAAAAGTCATACATAATTAAAACTACGAATAAAATAACAAATATAAGTATAAAGAATGGCACAGAGGTGACAAAAACTTACCTCGCATCTTCCATCACTTTCACATATGACAACATTAACTAACAGAACACAGCGAGACATTACACGCAATTTTATATTAGGCTTTTTAACCCTTTTCAATTTCATTTTAATATGGCAATTGAATTATATTTTACAGTTGTGCATCAACATATAGCTATTTTAAAATAATAATATTATTTGCGGGCTCCTCACCAACTGTCGACATCATGTTTATTGTTTTTTGTGTCTTTATTTCTTATTTGCTGTTTTTGATTTTTGTTTAGTATATCCTCCCATTTGGCAATTAACCCAACTGTATTTTACGGTGAAATGATAGTATTATTAAATTTGTAACACGTAAACGTTATTATATTGTTAATTTCATATACAAAGACTCTATACTGTATGATCAGGAACCGGGAGACGTACAAAGATTGTTGTTACAGGATGGGAACATAAATGTTAGCTAGGTTTTCTGTATCTGCCCTATCATTAATAGCATTCCTATTTTTTTTTAATGTGGACCATTTCCAAAAATTCTCTTGCCTTTGAATTATATTCTTTATCAATAATTTTCACATTTCTGAAGTCAAAATTATGGTTTGTGGTGGCTATATGTTTTTTTAAGGCAGTAGTATTCTTGCAGTATTTGTGTCCATTAATTCTATTCTTTAAGTATTGCTTAGTTTGTCCTATATACACGCCACTACATTGTCCGCATGGGATTTCATAAATTACATGTGTTTGGAAGTCCTTGGGTGTTTTCGTTTTGAGGTTAGACCACAACTGTTTTAAATTATTTAAATTTTTGTTCGCTATTTTGATGTTTAGAGGTTTGAATACACTTTGTAACTTTTCAGATGAGGTTTTTATATATGGTAAGGTTATGTAGTGTGTGTTATTTGTAGTGTTTACTTTTTCTTTTTTGTCTTTATGCTGGTTTGTTTGACGATTGTATAATGCATACGTTTTTTCCCTCACTAATTTATCAATCAAAGTTGGCGGGTAGTTATTAGTGACCAGTGTGAGCTTTATTTTTTTAATAATTTCTGCACGATATATGGGTGATGTAAGTGTTAGGGCTCGGTTTATGATATTAGAAGCCACATTTTTTTTATATGCCATCGGCATACTAGAATTGAAATTCAAATATCTCCCTGACCACGTATCTTTTGTAAACCATTTAGTTTGGATTTTATGTATGCATATATATATATATATATATATATGCATACATATATATTCCGCTACAAGCAAAATATTTCAAAATATAATAAAGATTCTGAATGTCCTAAATTAAAATATAAATGTAATTTATATTAGTCTGTCACATTTATACCGCCCTAAATTAAGTTTATAAGGGAACATGAAATTTTACTCTGGAGAGCTATGTTCTTCCCAATTTTCATTACCTCTCGCTCTTTGTCATGTGAATTAAGGTCCCAAGCATTTACTACCCTAGCTTCATCTATCAATTTAATTTGTAACTAGAAGAATGATATATTTCAATACTAAATATTAATAGCAATATTGTAATATTAACACTGGCTGGTTACCTAGTTAACATTAAATAAATTATGATACTTGGCAACATATACAGGCTTATGATATCGGTATATACTAATAATACAATAACATCAGCATAACTTCATTTATTAATACTGTTTTATTTGTAAATATAGGGTCTTCCATTAAGACGTTTCATTTTGAATAGCTCGCCATTGTAACAGTTGTTATGACTCAACCGGTAATTACTTGACAGATGAGAAGTCACGCCATTAATAAAAATGGAACGATACACGCTTCAACAACGCATTGAAATTATTAAAATTCACTACAAATATGGTGAAAATTTCGCGGTCACATTTCGTAGAACTAAAGCATTATTCGGTCGTCGTGTAGCACCTTCTCGGCCAGCAATAGTGAAACTGGTTGAAAAATATGAGCTTTTGGGACAAGTTAGTGATGTGAAGAAGCGAACTCGTGCACGTCGCTCAAGAACAGATGAGAATATTGCTGTTGTAGCCCATAGTGTTAAGGAGAACGCAGATTTGTCCATTTCCCGTCGATCTTTAGAATTGGACATTCCACGAACGACATTACACCGTATTTTGCATAAAGACTTAGGTCTCAAAGCCTACAAAGTTCAGTTAACACAACAACTCATGCCTACCGACATCAACAACGTCGTGTCTTTGCTGAATGGGTCATTGAAATGCATCAAGCTAATCAGGAATTTCATCGAAAAATAATCATGAGTGATGAGGCCCCTTTTAATCTCGGAGGCCACGTAAACAAGCAGAACTGTCGCATTTGGGGCTCGGAAAACCCAAGAAAGATCATTGAAAAGCCTATTCATCCTCAACGTGTGACTGTTTGGTGTGGTTTTTGGTCCGGCGGGGTCATTGGACCTTACTTTTTCGAAAACGAGGCTGGAGAAACTGTTACGGTGAATGGATTGCGCTATCGAACGATGATTAATGATTTTCTATGGCCGGAATTGGACGATATTGATGTCGACGAAGTTTATTTTCAACAACACGGCGCTACGTGTCACCCAAGTAACGATACAATCGCTCTTATGCATGAAAAGTTTCCCGGCCGCGTGATTTCTCCAAGAGGCGTTCGCAATTGGCCACCGAGATCTTGTGATCTAACACCCTTAGACTTTTTTCTTTGGGGCTACATGAAAGATAAGGTCTATGCCAATAACCCACAAACGATTCAAGACCTCAAAGATGGAATTCGTGAAGTTATCGAGGACATACAGCCGCAAATGTGCGAATTGGTGATGGAAAATTTCATGAAACGAATATGGTCCTGCCATCGTAGCCGTGGCGGCCCTTTGGCTGATATTGTTTTCCATTATTAATGGCATACCCTCCTCTTTACAATTAAATAAACATCCGCTGATTTCGCTAAAAAATACTCGTTTTATTAACATATCAAAATGAAACCTCTTATTGGAAGACCCTGTATAAGGAGATGGATATTACCTGTAATCCCATGTAGTAGGTACTAAAGTAAAATACTAGATGAGTTTAGCATCAAACCAAGTCAAAAGTAAATTTTCACAAACAGTAAATAACATTAAATTGTTTAATCAGGAATAAAATTTATTAATAGAGTATAAATTAAAGTAAAATCTTAATAATTAAGCTTATTCTTATCCTGCAATCCGTGAAGAAATAGCTTTCATAAACATAATCTATAATTAAGAGCTTATGTTACGAAAGTGTTAAAATTGAGTAATCTGTATTACTCTACTATTGCTAGTATATAAATGCAAACAATAATATTACAAAAGTTGAATGTATAAATATATACGGCTTTTCATAAAGAAATTTCATTTTGATGTTGCTATAGATTTTTAAAATTCAATTAAGAACCGATTAATTTGTTACTTTTCTTTGTTTTAATTGCGATTATCCTAAGCTAATTAATAACTTATAATCTTCATAATATTCAGTTTTTGGAAATTATTTTGAATTTACAAGTTAGAATTGTGTCAGTGCGATGTTATTATGAAGCTTAAAGAAGCTAAAATAAATAATAAAAGTTTGCGAAATATGATATTCTTTCTGCGTCATATCGTAGGTTCTGTATCTACTAATTATTGCACACAAAACACGGTAAGCGCTAATTACTTTTTTTTAAGATGTTAATGAGACAGTCCCATCTTGAATGAATAGAAAGACCAAGGAAGAAGTCCGCCTTTTGTTATTTAACACTCATCAGAATGGATGTGCCATCAATATACCACTTCTGCTTTAGATATGAAGTACCAATGTCCCTAAAATATGGTACTTGTGGGACCCTTCTACTTAAATAGATAGATATCGAAGCACAACCTTAACATGGCATCAGTTGGGAACAATCTTCCGATTAGAATTTTATTATATTATTCGTCACATCCCTAACACCATACGGATCCAGTTTATTCTATATCGTCGCATAGTCCACGCAGTCAAATGCCTACCTCAGATCTAAATAGGCTAGTTGTACCAAACTGAAACCAGTTGCAGTTTGGTCATCTTACCCCATAGGTCGGGTAAGATGATAATTGTTATGAGGATGATAAGATGGAAGTTAAATGCATAGTCTGTGCAATTGTCATGCCACCATAGGTGAAAATTATTTCACATATTCCAACCTTCTGATGGAGGATCTGCATATTTCGTGATGCATGCTGGGCAACAGATGTTTTCATTATCTTTCTTAGTAATAGTCTCCATTGCGCCTGCTTTGGAAGTAGATGCTATGGCTTCAACTATGGATTCGAACCTATCTGCATCGATTTTCTTCCCTAGAATTGTTTTTCTAGTTATTGCTCCTTTTGAAATTCTTTTATTTTTTCAGTATCTAATTCCTTTTGTTCTATATTTACCTCTTTTTGGGTAGATGTTAATGTTGGAGCTTTTTGCCTTTTTCACACAGAAGTAGGCCGATCATAATGTGGTATAAGTGTTTATAAGATGTTGCTACGATATTGGTTTTTTGAACAGTAGAGCAGCGTGACCGTTTCGGGATGTGGCATCTCTTTCCAACGCGAGGCGTTAAATGTACAATTTAGTACAGAAAATACCAAAAACGGTCAACTGCAGTAGAGACACTTGCTGATAGTTGAGCTGATTTAGCCAGTGGTTCATCGTCAGAGGATAAATGCTCTCTACCTACGGATGTTATTTCTGGCTCTTTCTCGGACACTTCAGATGGTGCAAAATCATCTTCCGAAAAGGCTACTGAGTTAAAAGGTTCAATGCCCATTTTTGGTAACCACTAACAGCATTCTTTACACCTGTCGCTTTAATATACATATACTTTGTCAAAAATAGCGGTACATACATCCTTGTCGGTTATAGTTTTCCCCGTATTATTTGTCATGAAATAGTCACACTCATGGCTATAGCAAACCTTTAGGGGGCCCAGAAAGAAAACATCTAATGGCTGGTAATCCTAACATCACAATTACCATTTCCCGGCAAAAATTGATTGCTGCTAAGGCTTTATGAGACACGTGATTATCTACTATTAGCAGCACTGACCATTCCAGACTAGGAGTCTGAAACACGTGTCTGCGGTTGCACTACAGCGGATTAACCCGATATTATTTTTCCTATTTTTATATATATATATATATATATATGTGATATTAAATTATATATATATATATATATAGGTATGTAAATTTACTGATCCATGAAGGTCAGAATGTGTGGGCTGGGTTAATTAAAACATTCTATTTGTGGCTGGTAACGTTTCGGAATAATTTATTCCATCATCAGACTCTACAATAAGTTGAAAAAATTTTTTTATATAAATAATTAGGGACAATCTTAAATAAACAAAAGTCATGAACACCCAAAACAAGAGAACTCCCTTACTTGCCACTATGGACACCGAAAATTATCTTAACAGATCCAATCATAAACATAGAGAACTCATGTTGGTGGTACACTAAATTAAAAATTTTTAATATATTATATAGGCCATTAAGGTGTCACATATTAAAATTACATTTAACAATTTCAAATCAATTGCTCAGTAAAATTAAAACGAAAGTTTTTGACGGACATTACTAGTTGTATTTTAAAAAGCACCAACACGAAGATCACAACAACAATTGAAATGCATGACCTATCTGACCGTAAGTGAGTATTTACAGGTCACCTCTTCGCGATGTCAAGGGCAGGTCCGAGGTCACAGTTTAATAGCGAATTATCAAATAATAATACTGAAACCATGGGTTTAATTATTTAAATTAGAACAATTATTTACAAACGGTGCCAAGACGCCATCTGTCATCCAACAACCCAACTGTCTGAAAGATATATTTACAGAAATCGACTCTAAAGTTTTGTAACTCAACACATACATGTTACTGCCGACCAACATTACACAAGATTTTAGGTCTTATAAACCTTAGAATATTATTGTATATCACACTGAAATTGGCAGAGTCAGATTTAGAATTCATATTTGGTTCTATGACATTGATACAAAAGGTCTCAAGAAATAATCTCCTGTGCAGGTTAGCTTCATTATATAAAATGTGAGTTTGGTCAAAGTTAATAGTATGTTTAGTGTTACTCATATGTTCACCAAGTTTACATGACTTAGGTTTACGAATGGCATCACTGCGATGTTGTATGTTCCGCTCATTGACTCTTTGTTTAGTTTGTCCTATGTAACATTGCGGACAATCCCTACACTTCAAGCAGTAAACTACATTGCTTCTGTATTTTGTATCCATTGTGTCTTTTAAAGGTGTGAAGAATTTAGAGACTGAGTTAGCCGTTGTAAACGCTATAGTTACTCTATCCTCAAACAGTTCCTTTATAAAGTTGGTAAGACCTGGTATATATGTCATTTTCTTATAGATAACAGGATCTGTGTTACCCAAGTTATTTATGGTATTATTGGTTTGTACCGGACTTAGCGGAATAGCGTGCATTGGCAGGGTAGTGCCAGTTGAAAACAAGATCTTGTTTAAAATGGCGTTAGGATAGCTGTTTTTTAGAAGAATGTCTTTCAGTCGTAGTAGGTCCGAGTGCTGCCAATCCGTATGAGTGATGTTAATTATTCTATGTTTTAAGCATTTTATTAAATTGATCTTATATTTTGTAGGACAATTAGAGTGGAAATTCAACAGTCTGTTCGAATTAGAAGGTTTTCTATACCACCTAAGCTTAATCTTATCATCCTGGCGAGTGACTAGTGCATCTAAAAAGGGCAAGGTGCCATTAGTCTCTTGTTCTACTGTGAATTGAAGGTGGTTGTTATAATTGTTGAAAGTTGTAAGAAGATCATCAACACTGTCTTGGGGAACTAGAGCGATAATGTCATCAACGTAATGATAGATGAATTTAATGTTAACTTTGGCATGTGCAATAACATATTTGAGGATAGTGTTCATTATTATATCTGCTATACTGGGAGACAACGCAGACCCCATAGGTGTCCCGAATTTCTGTGCATAATGCTGACCGTTGTAAGTAAAGTGGACACTGCTAAACAGCCAATGTAACAAGGACAAAAATTCACCACAAGGAATGTCAGTGTTGTGTTATATATATATATATATATATATGTATATAATCAAAAAAAAAGGGGAATTAGGGGAATGCGGTCTGTATTGATATTCAAACTCAATCGTTCTACTCAATACTTCGACATATATTTGATGTCACTAACTAACTAACTAAAACAACCAAGATATAATTTAATACATATCTCGAAGAGAAACAAAGTTCTGGAATTAAAGATCGTTTACGTGCAATCATTTATAAATGAAAGTTGTACCGCTTGCAACTTTACAGTTGCGGAGAACTTATCCTATGCCGCAAGTCTGGTAACACAAGGCAATATTTCTCCAGATTAAGAAGAAGGCTTCAGTATTTCGTAAGCGAACTGATCCGCATCTGACGTATTTACTGCGGTTCACCAGAATGTCTCTGTGTATTATTTAATACATTGTCAACAAGGATTTCCGTCATAACGCTTTCGTCGTGCCTTGGTTATTCCAGGGACAACACGATTCATTAAAATATATAATGCCGACTGCGCCAAAACTGCGGATATTAGAAACATTAAAACGTAACCAGACATAAATTTCGTGTAATTTGTTAATTAGTTCATTAAGTAATGCAAAATACAGCTAAAAATATTATAGGCACACAATGGCATTATAAATTGCGTTAAAATAATAATATCATTGAAATAGTGTTTTTATTGCAACTCTTCTTTACATCCTTCATTTTTTTTTGTTTATAATACATTGTTTGTCGTTGCGTGTTTATATAATAAACAGAATTTAAAACACCATCCCGGATTAATGTTTATAAAAAAATAACATCCATGTTTTGTTTTTTGTTGTTGTACATTAATGTTGTCTATTAATTAATAATGACATTAAAAATATAAAGCAACATGGTTGAAATATTCATGCTTTAAAAATTACAGCCATTATCCACATTGGTGTTCCGCAGGTTAATCTGTTAGATCATGTTTCGTTGCTGGTTTTGAAAACAGATGCATTTCGTCATTATTAATATGTTTTTCCAGCATGATTAATGGGTAAATTGATTTTATCCGATCACTATGTCCACAGATGCCGCATGATGTCTATAAGAATTAAAGTAATAATAATAATAATAAAGTTACTAAGTACAATATTCATAATAACATTTCAGAAATATACAAGTTGTAATAAGCGTTATCATTATTATATAGTTTGCCTTTAAAACTGATAACACTGCACTGAAAAAAATTTTGGTAATTTTACCCTCATGCCTGTGGAAAATTCCAACAAGATAAAGGGTAAAATTGACATAAAAAGGGAAAAATCCGATTTTCTGGAAAGTTTACATTGTTTTTGAAGTTTTCCCATACATAAAGTGGTATTTTTGCTTTCTTCGTAGACTTACCTGGTAAATAGGTAGTCTTACTAGGCAAAAATACATTTCATAAGTAATGTTAATAAAACTTTAGGATTGCTTCTTTAAAGTAGGAACTTTACGAAGAAATTCATAGCTTACAAACCTTAAACGGCACACGCATATGTGCTTAATATGTGTTGTAATTGTGATGCTGATATATACACGTATTTTGACAGAAAAAAATAAAGTTAAGCATTTAAATATGTTTTTTTTTCTGTAATTCGTAATAATAATTGATAAATTAAATAATTAATCCCACATGTCTTCAGATAATTTACCGTACCTACATTGATGTAAAATAGAAAACTCAAATAATAAGAAACGTATGGTATTAAACACTACCTTTTCCTATTTGATTCTATAAACATATTTTAAATACTTCATAAATCATATGTGCAGTAATTATATGAATGATTTAGGTATTTATATTTTGTCTATATACTTAAATACATATATTTATTGTTACAATGACTGATAAAAAAGCAAAATGCGTGTTGTCAATCTTTTTATATAATAATAATAACATTCAAATAGACCTAAGGCCATAAATGGCTGTTACTTTTGCATGTGGATATACAACTTATATGGGAATATTCGATATCTAACAGAAGTGCGAAGTTATGTTGCCCGAATGTACCTAACGTACAAGAAATGGTAGAATATTGCAGAAAACACAGTCGCCTTTGTAAAGGATGTAAGGGTCGGCTGTCGTGTTTATATTTCTTATAATTTTTTTTGAAAAGAGCCTTTATATTTTCTAGTTAAAAATTGTCTTAAAGAGAACTAGTCATTTCCATTGTATATTTAGACGTGTTCGGGTGAAGAAGGTAGTTGATATATTTTATTCTATAAACTGTAAGTATTATTTTAATTACTTTAATCGTACTGTGGATATTTGTTTACTAAATTCGTCAGGATTTCAAGGTGTTAATATTGTTCTAAGTATGTATAATAAATGTCTTTTTGTATTTTAGTCTAATGCTTTGTAATGATATATATACACAATGAGTATATTTTTATTCCTAAGTATTTTCTTCTAAGCATTACTCGATTAAAAATAGCTTAATGTTCATATATTATTTAGTATTTGATATACGTTACTTTGTGTTTAAGTATTGCAATGGAATCCGAAAAATTCTTATTCAAAGTGTGGAATGTCCACAGAACAAAAAAAAATTACGGTTGTCCTGTCCAGATCAGACGAATGTTTATATGAAAATATGATATTAAAAGGTAATTTGATTTATAATCATTAACTAATATTACGCGAAAAGTAAGTATTAAGTCTCACTAATGTATGCATTAGAAATACTTGTATTTTATTACGATATTAACAAGTTCCTAATTTATTTAAGCATTAATAACTTTTGATAGAAATATATTTGTGTAATATGAATTTAGAAGAATGAAGAAGTCATTTTGCTATTAGATTTTAGTTGCCACGTATTCCAGCTTGAATTTTATTTATATATTTTACAAGAAGCAATAATAATCTAATGAGTATATATATATCTTTTATAATACCTTCATTATCTTTCAGCAAACGAAAAGATGGCAATTTAGTACTAGAAGCCGATGGCACTTTTATTGATGATAATCACCCTTTACAAATCTTAGGTAGAGACATTTTTATACTGCTACAAAAGAATGAAATATGGTGTAAAGAAAAAGACAATGTTGAACTGTCTAAGAACAGTTTACCGAGTACAATCACTATAGCATCAGAGGAGAACTATTCAGACACGTCTCAGAGCAGTAGTACTGAAACAATAACTACTGCTAATGTTCCAGTAAATGAAAATTTTTGGAAGCAGTATGATATACCGTGGAATAAACTACCCTCTGACATTAAATGTGAAATAGATAAAGGAAATTCTGACAAGAATTATTAATGAATGCGTGCGTTTAATCATATCGGAAATTAGAAATATAAAAAGAGATACCTCTCTACATACTCTGAAAATAATGGCACATAAGATGATATCTGCTTACCCAAAAATTTTTGAGGATGTGGATGACGATGGAGAGGTTCTTGGTGATGGATCCCACACCATCTTTTCGAAACTTTACGAAAGAAATAACTACCTACATAAAAATGCGAAAAGACACTCAGAAGATGGAACAGAAAAATATCAAAAAAAACGAAAATCTTTTGAAAAAGCTGGGTGTATGCTATGGCAACCAAAGACAATAGAAAGTGATGATGTACAAAATTCTGATATAGAGTCGCTCAATAGTTTAGTATTTAGCGGCGAAATCGAAAATACGCGATTAATATTACTGGAGAAGACTTACCCAAACCAAAGAAGTTTTATCAACACTAACCCAACGATCAGTGAAATAAAGAGTAACTGGCCCATATTATTACAATCACAAGCAATATTCTGGCACTACAGCAAACTAATGGGGCACAGTATAAATATTCTTGAAGGAAATCTAAAATTAAAAGCAGGGAGAATTATTAAATTTGGCCAAACAAAAATGTTTACTGAATTTAGGATTAAGCAAAACAATTCTCCTGGCGATGACATGTACATTGAAATTTTAAAAGTAGTAACTACATATTTTAAAGAAGACATTAGGAAAGGTAATGACATCTCAATTGAAATTAATTAAAATTAGATATTTTTATGTGTATTTTCCAGGAAGTCCTTGAATCCGGCCAAAGTACGGTGAGCCCTCGTATTATAAGTATTGGTAAGTTTACATCATTTACCTTTGAAGCCAACCAAAACGTATAACCACTGAACTATTAAGCTTATTTATAGGTATAGAACATCAGTATATAAGTTTATAAGAAAAATAATTTATTAAATGCATCACATTTAGTTCGTCATAGATTTTGTTTATCTTTAAATATTATAGTTTCAAAGCTTTGTGCCATAAAGTAAGTTTAAGCCTCTGTTCAGTGCATTATCGCAAATATCAGTAAGTAATTAAGGTTATGCGTCTGTATAATGCTGTAGTAATAAGAGCATTAGTTTTAGGAGACGAATAATCTGGGTTCGAATCTTACCGTGGGTGGTCGATTTATTAATAAGAATGTCAGCCACCTGGAAGGTTGTTATCGAACGCATGTACTCTTAGTTATTGAGAAGTTATAAATCAAAAACATACAGTATCAAAACCTAGGAAATCTACCACATATTAGTTACACAACCAGAGTGCTGCGGCCTCTCTCCAAGCCCAGAGCTTGAGACTCCGTCAGACCACTCATCCCAGAGAAAAAAAAACAATAATCTTATTATTTTTTCAGTGGGTAATGAAGAAAGGAAATATAATGTTATTATAGAAAATACACTGATTAATAATGGTCAGGACAGCTTCATAGAATGTCTATAAGAATTCTATGCATTATATTACAATTTCAACAAAGAGTATCCTAGAAGACTTTCGTGTAGCTTGGAATTTTTGCAGAGATATATAATGAAAACACATCCAGATACAGGGACAAAGAGTTCATATTTCTCGGCATCAAAGAAGAGAGTTATTACTTTTAGGCAAATTTGAGAAATGAGAAAATATTGTAAGTATTTATGTTTTTAAATTGTAATGTATAAATCATTTTTGAAAACCTTTAAATTACTCACTCTTCTTCTTCTAATATTTTATTTATCACGGATTTCTATTTTTGGACTCACTAGACTAGAATATTGTTATGTAGTAAAATAATATTTAAATAATAATATACATTCCTATGACAATGTGAATTGATTAAGGTTTTTTTTGTTTTCAGAATAGCTGAGATATAACAAACACAATATACTTCGCACCAAGATAAAAGTGTAATAAATATTAATAAGGTTGTTTTATACTAGTTATATAAATAAAATATTGTGCATGATCATAATTTTTATTTCTTTTCTATACTCTTCTTATTTATACGATTCATACACATAACAATGCACTAATTTAAAATTTTCTGTTTTACTATGAGAATTGTATACCTACAAATTATAGCATAAGGTATTCTTTATATATATTTTTTTCTTTTGTTAACTTGCGGCTGAAAATTGTTATACAAAATTCCAACAACAAAAGAAAAATCTCAGTAAATTTCACATCAAGTTGAAACATGCGTTTACTTTTCCAGAACTCTTGGAAACATAAGTGCAAACTCCAACTTGATGTGAAATTTACTGACATTTTTCTCTTCTCATTGGAATTTCATGTAGTAATTTTCTGAAGTAATAGTATATTTCAATTTAGAAGTAATTTTACTAGGAAAACTTCTAATCTCATCGGAATTTTCTTTAGTAATATTCCTTACACTAATGGAAAATTTCCGAAGTAATTTTCATGCACGAATAGTAAAATTGCTATATTCCTTTCACTTATAGCAAATTTCCGAAGTAATTTTCAAACAAACAAAATTTTACTTTTAGCAGTAAAATTCCCGTCCGGTTTAGGAGTAATATAATTGCCCCGAAACCGTATAGGAATTTTACCAAATTTTTTTTTCAGTGTACCTCAAGACAGATCACTAGAGTACGAAATAGTGATATAGTTTTCACGCAACTTCATTGTAGAATATTATAAAACTTATATTATTCCGCATGTTGTAGTCTTTTTTACTAAAAGATAAAAATACCAGTATGTTCAAGATTAGATTTCTCATTTATCATGAACCAACAGCAAGTTATCAAAGTGGCAATGTATCTATGCATCTATACAACACAAACATAGCTTAGCGGCAGTCTTATATAACTTCAATGTAAGATAAGAGACAAGGATAAAAGAATATACAAATTAAAAACATTTGTCTATTTAGCGCATAAAGCTGATACAATCAAACTACGTTTGACATTTTTCAAGTGAAGAGTCAAACAGACATTTGGGATTTGCAAATCCTTTAGTTTCATCCATGTATTTTAGCGGGTACAACATATTTGAAATAAAGAAAATATATTGAAATAATATAACAATATTTCTGTAATAATAATTGTACTGTTTCCAACAAATAATGTTGTCTATGATAACTAACTTCAAAATAATAATTGGAATATTTATATATAATTGTGTGATAAAACTCTATAAGAAGAGAACGTAAGTAGACCAAGATTTGTCAACAAATATATGCTGACTTTTTATAAAAAGATGCTGCGCAGATGTGAGTAGCCTATAAAATGATTTCAAATGTACCCAAATTTTGGTATAAGTAACAGAAAATGTTTTATTTTGGATCACGCAAACACTGTTGTATTAAATAAAAAATCAATGGGATTACTACCAATTACTTTGAATATACAAGAATATGTTGAATGATAATATAAAATGTATATATATCTATATTTGTAAAATGTTTTTGTTTTATTGGTAGTATATATTTAGTTTTCTTTAAAACATTATTTGTTTTATTGAGTTAGCCACCTTTTTTTGAAATTATAATCTCATATATAACAATACAATTAAAATACAATGAACGTTTCGACAATTCTTTTGTTTTGTCTTTTTCAAAAATGGTTTTCTTTAGATATCGTATTTGTAACATAATGATCATGATTTCATTATGTTACAAATACGATATTTAAAGAAAAACATGTTAGAATAAGACAAATTAAAAGAATTGTCGATATATAACAATAATAACTGTATATATATATATATATATATATGTTTCCTTTCGTTGTTTAGCGGCTGTAAAATGAACTCAAATACAAAATAAGAAATTAAAACGTTTCGATAATATAGATATTATCTTTTTCAATTAATTTAACATAAACAAACTAATTAAAACATTAAAACTCAAATAACTATTAATAAAATTGTAACATATATTTCACAAATATATTGGCGGCAAATATATGGCACAAAATAAGTAATATTGGTGTATCTTAGACGACCCAGAATACGTATATGCAGCAGACTCAATACATTATATTAAGTTATTGAATGGTATGGTATTGCCAAATTATTAATTTCTGTTCGGTCATTTACTACATTATCATGCTTCTTTACTTGTATAAGTTCTAGAAAGTTTCTAATTTTGTTATTATGTCCTTTACATAAAATTTTTGTTTCATCAACTTTAAACTTATGTTTTGTAATGTTGGTATGTTTCTTTAAAGCCGTAATGCTTTTTGCATATTCGTGTTTATTTAGTCTTTCTGATAGATATTGTAAGGTTTGACCTATATATACACCATTACAATCTCCACATGGAATTTTGTATACTACATGTGTTTGTTTAAAGAAAGGATCTTTATATGTAATATTACTAAACAAAAATCTTAAATTATTATGATTTTTATGAACAATTTTGATATTAAATGGGCGTAATACTTTACTATTTTTTTCTGTTAAATTTTTTGCACAAGGAATGGCTACATATTTTTGTATACCTGTTGATTTTGAATGATTATTAATTCTATTATTATTATAAAATGTATTTATTCTATCTTTAATAATGGAATTTATAAAGTTTAAAGGATAATTGTTATTAATTAATATGTCTTTCATTTGTTGTAAGATTTTTGGTCATCTACCTGAAGAAGTTGGTTTTTGATATAATTTTGTTAAAATTTGATTATCTTCACGAACTAATGTTAAATCTAAAAAGCGTATTTCATTGTTTGTATTTATAGATCTATTTTTCTGCCTAGTTCACTTTGGTTCATCTAAATTTCTTTGTAACAATTTACATGTTGTTCAGAAATACCATCTGTTAAAAAAAAATCCAATTGCACTTTTTTTTTAATATTTTTGAGAAAATATGTGGAAGGCAGGTATATAATTTCTGTTTGATATTAATAAGTGATTTATATTTACATGTCCGTATATTAGAAAAACATTAACGATAATAAATTAATGCTTATCGTGAAAGCAGTGTCATATTTCATAACAATATCGACAAGAGTGTAAAACTCAATTCGATTGCCACTGATTTTCTAGTAATTAATAAAAGAATTTCCATTATAACATTTAATTAAAAATATTACAAGTTAATTGAGTTTATTACGTTTACTCAATACTAACATGAATAAAACATTGAACAGAAATTTCTGCTACACAAATTTCGACAAAATTCTTTATTGACTAATTTAAGAGGATTTGCAAATTCCATTTATGCTAGGCTACGTATCCAGCAAGCCAAGTAACTTAAGCGTTCCCATTTTACTACTGTTCTTGAAAAATGCTGTAAAAAACATGTTCAAATATACTGAATAAGAGTTATACTGAAACAAAGAAATTAGGACCTTTTAAAAGTAATTTCATTTATATTGTTATCGATCAATTAGGAGATGGCTCTGGTATATAAACAGAAAAACTGATAATTGGAACGCCGGTCTTGTTTATTTATCAGCAATACAATACAAAACGTCCTTTGAAAGAGACCGCATTTAAAAACTATGAAACAAACATGAAGAACGCGATTTTGAAGTAAAAATAGTAAATAGAATAACTGGTATTTTATATAAAATATTTTATTTGAAAAAATCTAAAAATTTTATTTTGAAATAGTACTTTTTATTACTATAATGGTAGAATATATTTTTTATGAAACTGTCTACCTTATTTTCCTAATTTTATACAACGAATGCTCATTATTTATAATGTTCAAATTCAGATTGATGTCTTTCTAGTAAAAATATAAAGGATTTTACTGTTTTAAAATTTTGTTTGAGTTTTGCTGCTCAAGTTAGAATTATGGGTTATAAGTAATTAAATCATCATCATCATACATTTACATAAACAATTACATATCCGTAATGAAGGACGAAAGAACATCGAACTCATGTACATGTTGTTTTAAAATGGTTAAAAACAACGAATGGGCTATATAAATATAATTAATTTAAAATGTTACCAATTAAAATTCTACACACTAAGTATGAGGATTTCATATGAAATTTGAAACAATAAAATATTTTCATGCAAATTTGGAATTAAATTTAAGTGAAGTATGAATATGTTGAATGCCACGGCGTTTACCACTGGACTAAACCTATGCGGAGCAGTTTGATTTTATGTCATTGTCCCCATACACAATTGCCACAATGTTATTAAATCCGGATTTCTATTAAAAACTGCGTCTAACTTTTGCCGAAGGTCACATCCGAAGTCACTTGGAATACTTTTGAAATTATTAATAGCCACATCTAATGTGGTTAATCCATCTTTTAGTTTGAGATTTCGGCAAATTTTCAAAGTGTTCCTGAAGGAATAACAGCTGATTTTTTAAATGTGGGATTTGTGTTAGTTCCTTGTACTCAGAAATACCTCGAGCATCGTCATTTAAACATGTAACGAAATTTTGTAAACTATCGAAATTCTCTGCATAAAAACTAGTAGATTCCAGCCATGTTCCTCATCTAGTTATTAATGGCGCACGTGGCAGTGACAAAGATGGAAGTTTTTCTCTGTAAAGGGCCACTCTCGATGGTGCTTTTCTGAAAACTTTTTTAAAAGCGGATACAAGTCTATCAACTTCCGGATAGTTGTCTCTGATATATTCACAGATTCTGTGGAGAGCATGTGCTACACAAGTAATATGCAGCATGTAAGGATATGTTTCATTTAATAGTCTGCCTGTTTTTAACATATATGCGGCACTGTTACTAACAAATAAAAGTATTTTTTCCCTGTACCTGTCGTCCGAATGAAGCATTTTGTGCAAATTCTCCTCAATGGTTTTAGCAAATGTTTCCGCATCAACTGTATTTATAACTTTAGATGCTATTACATATGCGTTATATGGAATAGTTGGATGTAGTACACCAGCTACAATATTTACTACATAGCGCCCTAATATATAGACAGTTTCGTCGGCATTTATCCATAGGTACTGATTTGAAAGATGAGTAAAAGTCTTACTTCCGGTCTGGATTTTTTTTATATACACATCCAATTTTATATATAAGAAGAAGAGGTTGAATTTGTGTTTGTAAGCAAAGTTAATTTCTACATTGTATACAGTAGACTATTAGATAGTAATATAACTATGTTAGGATTCGATGGGTGACGTTGTAGTAAAATTATTCGTATATTCGATATTTATGGATCAAAATGACTCATATTCACAATATATGTTGGTATTCTGTCTCTGTCCTTTGCACAGAACAGACTTATAACCTTTGTTGCTCTTGCGAACTCCGAGATTTTCCAGGCGAATGCTGTCGACTATAATCGACGAGAAACTCCAAAACTGTATATTTCTATACATGCTTTTCCAAGTGTACAATAAGGCCGTGGAATCTCCTCAGAGAGAATCCCGCGAGCCGATGGACGTAGTCCGTGAAACTCTTTTGATTGCAGGAATCAAACGACAAAAGGATCTACCAACAACCACCGAAACGGAAGAAACCACCGAAAACGAACGAGGAACATTCAGCACCGTTGAGAAGCGGAAGAATAAGAAAAAGAGGAAACACGATAAGAAGAAACAACAGCAGCAACAAGACTCGCAGCAACCCTCTACATCAGCGGACAATCATCCGACCAATCCTGTCGTATGCCAGTCCCGCATGGACAACCATGCCGAGGACCACACTGGAGCGCCTTGAGAGGGTGCAGAACCGCTGCTTGAGATTGCCACGAGGGAACCGAAGAGCACACCGATAACACAGATCAGGAAAATCGCCAAAATAAACTCACTGGCGGAGTTTATAGAAGACCTAAACAGGAAGTTTTTCCAGAGGATGAACCTCATAGAAAACTCCTTTCTGGAGGAGACTATGAAGGAGAAACCACGAGCAAAACACAAGACTGTCATGGAAGCACTCAGCCTCCTGTAGGATCCGCAGAAAACCGGAAAGAAAACGGGTAAGAAACATCCTTAAAATATTAATATACAGCATGTGTAAAATCATATTGGGGATAGGACATATGTATACTATGCATACCGGCAACAACGCGCAGGTCGTGCCAGTAAAGTACGATAAGCATTTCAGTCGGATACCGTCAGTCGATGGATGCACATGTATTTATCTAAGCATGCATTACACGCTTCGTAAATACATATTCACCAAATAAGAATTCAAAATACTTCTGGGAGTTTTATTATATTGCGTTTACAACGCAGTAGGAAAATAAAAGCTGTAACACTCCATATGTTCATATTGGGAAGAAAGACGATGTGCGCAGATGAGGAATGATGCAATGGAACATTTTTCATCAGTATTCAGTCAGCAGTGCGAGAGTGATGTCAGAAGTGTTAACCTAGCATATGTGTATTTCGTTATTATCCGCAAATGTGTAACCCAAATTAATTATATGATATTTACGAAGAAATAAAATTGAAATAAAACAAATTGAACATCTATTTTGTTAAACTGGCGCCTAACGAGTGGCCTTTGCGGGGTATTGAATGCACGTGTGTGAACGTTGAAGAGAAAACCGTTGTTGTTTACTTAAGCAATAAATCAAGCTTGCTGTGGAGAACTCTCTGCGTCGTATATTCGAAATCAGTAGTTTTTATATAAGTATCTACGTGAGTGGACAATATAAAACTTTAGTGTCGATTTCGTTTATTTAAAATTAAGAAAAACACCTTTTTATAAAAGCATCCAATGAGTGGAACATTATAAAATTGTATGAGGGTTTAAATAAAAGACGCTTGAATAATATTAGTTGTGAACAATAAATAAATAAATAAATAAGAGTGGTAGGAAAGGTTTTCAAAGATATAATAGTGCTATACATCCCTATCAGCAGTATTTTCGGTTACAATAATTTCAAATATACCAGTGGCGTGCAGTCACAGAGGGTTTACAAAATATTTAATATTCTACCGTGTGCTGTTTGAACTGTAAGTACTTTTCTCTTATTTTATTATCACAATCGACATCACGGAAGGTCAAAATACGTACTGGTTGAGGAGTTTCTCCAGTAACACCACGATGTCTAACGAAACAGTGACTCTTACTCAGGAACAATTTCAACAACTTTTACAACAAATTGGTACGGTAAATGTCCAGGAGGGAAATTTTTCAACATGCTCTTCTCGCTTTACCGGATCTAAAGATAATGACGTCAACGCCTTTATAGATGCAATAGAGACATACAAAGAATGCACCAAAATATCAGATACCAATGCTTTGCGTGGCTTATCGATGTTATTGGATGGTTTCGCCGCTACTTGGTGGCAAGGCGTGAAAGATACTATTAATACTTGGCAAAATGCTATTGACATGTTACGCACAACATTCGGTCCTAAGAAACCTGCCTTTAAAATCTATAGAGAATTATTTGCGAAAGAGCAGGATTTCAAAACAAGTTCTGATGTTTTTATTTGTCAGGCAAGGGCTATACTTTCTCAATTACCGGTAGGTACGCTAACAGAATCTACACAGATTGATATGGTGTATGGTTTGATGCATAAACGTATTAGAGAGAAAATGTCGCGTGACAGTATAAAGAACTTTTCGGATTTATTGAAAGAATGCCGTTTGGCAGAAGAAACTTTTACTGAACGTTTTGACGACAAAGCGAATTCCAGTTGTTCCAAGCGTATTAAATGCAGCTATTGTAAGTTATTTGGGCATAGTAAAGACGAATGCCGTAGACTTCCATCGAGAGATAAACAAGTAAAACATACAAGTTCTCCGACAACGACTGATACGAAATCTGCTATAGAATGTTTCGGTTGCGGAAAACCGGGATACGTGAAATCAAATTGTCCATCGTGCACAGTTGATACGTCCTCAATTAGTTTTTCGGCAATTGACAACGACACTTCGGGACTTGGCCTAAAACCGAGACCAATTCTTTTGGTACAAATCCTGGATTCTAGGGGTACTGCCGTTATAGATACCGGAGCACGATTAAGTGTTGCGAGTGGTTCGCTAACCCAATTATTGAAAGAAAAAGGGCAAACATTTTCCACAGAGAAACTGTGTATTAAATTAGCTGATGGTTCCATGAGAAGTGAAGTGGTTCCTGTAACAAGAGTAAATGTAGAAGTTGAGAAAAGAAGTATACCGACTACCTTTGTGTCTCTACCAAATGCAGATGTGACTTTGCTTGGTGTTGATTTTCTGATGGATGCTAATCTTATCTTTGACATTAACGGGAAATTATGGTACTTCGCAGATGAACCAAATTGTAAGTTTGCATTGGCGTTGGAGAAGCAAAAGCTAGAAAATATGGAACTTTACGCGGTTGATACTCTAAGGCCGGAAGAAGGTACGAGGCTTACAAAGGGTGAAAGGGTGAGATTATGCAGTCTGTTGGAAGACCATAAGGATATCTTCGATTTAGGGGGAGAACCAACTCCATACATAGAACATAGAATCGATACAGGCTCTCACGCACCCATATCAGTACCGCCATATCGCATGACGCCAGCAAAGAAGGAGATTTTGAAACAGGAAATAGACAAACTATTATCCGATAACATCATAGAGGAATGTGAGTCTCCGTGGTCGGCACCAGTAGTACTAGTTCCGAAAAAGGGAGGTGGAACACGTTTATGCATCGACTATCGCTCTTTAAATGCGATAACGAAAATGGATTCCTATCCCCTCCCAAGAATGGATGATTTGTTGCATGCCACGAAAAGGACTTTCTTCATGACGACGATAGATTTACGATCGGGATATCACCAGGTGAGTGTTCGGGAAGAGGATCGCGATAAAACTGCCTTTGTCACACCGTTCGGAACATTTCGGTTCCGTAATATGCCTTTCGGTCTGTGTGGGGCTCCTGCCACTTTCCAGCGACTCATACATAGATTTCGTAGTGGTGTTCCTAATGTACTTTTATTGGCTTATCTAGACGATTTAATTGTGTTATCAGAAGACTATGACACCCATGTTAGTGACTTGAAATTAGTGTTGCAAAGACTTAGACAATTTAAACTACGAGCCAACCGCGATAAATGTACTTTTGCGAGTGCACGAGTAAAGTATCTCGGACACATAATTACCAGCGAAGGCATACATGTGGATCCAGATAAAACAGCGGCTATTGCGAACATACCTCCACCAAAAAACGTGAAGCAAGTCCAGTCCTTCTTACAAACTTGCTCATGGTATAGAAGATTTATTGATAAATTCGCAGATTTGGCAAAACCATTGTGTAACTTAACAAGGAAAAATGCAAAGTGGGAATGGGGAGTCTCAGAGCGAAACTCCTTTGAACAATTGAAGACTGCATTGATCACGGCACCCATACTCCAACAGAATGATGGAACAAAACCTTATATATTACGAACTGATGCCTCGTCATTCGCCCTAGGAGCTGTCTTGCTACAGGGAGAAGGTCCTGACGAACACCCTATAGAATATGCCAGTAGATTATTGACTGCAGCAGAAAGACATTATAACACAACTGAGCGAGAAGCTCTCGCGGTGGTTTGGAGTTTGAATAAGTTTCGAGGTTACTTGGACCATTCATCTGTGATTGTCACTACCGACCACCAGCCCTTGAAGTGGTTACTTAGTCTCAAGACCCCTACAGGAAGATTGGCCCGGTGGGCCCTGGTTATTCAAAGTTATAACCTGAAGATAGAATACATACCTGGCAAGAGCAATGTTGTTGCAGACATGCTTTCACGTCCCTCTTGTGAACATGAAGAATCAACGACATGTGAAATTTGTTCGGTTGTGATTGACCTACCAAACAGATCTCCTAATGAAATTCGTACTGAACAGCTTAAGGATCCAGAGCTCAAAAAGATAATTGATTGCTTTGAGAGTAAACAATGTGATGACTTCGCACGCTGGACGGATCGTGGCTATATCATGATTAATGGTGTGTTATATAAATATTCCGATATGGAAGGTAATGAAGAATGTCAGTTAGTTGTGCCAGCTCATGAACGCAATCGAGTGCTACAGGAGCACCATGACGCCCCAACTGCTGCGCACTATGGAACCGAAAGAACTATACAAAGAATAGCAAGACTTTATTATTTTACGGGAATGAGAAAGTTCATTACTGATTACATAAAAAACTGTCCTGATTGTCAAAGATATAAGGCAACAAACCAGAAACCTTCTGGATTAGTACAAACTCCAGCTTATGCTCAAAGATTTGAAGTCATAGCAATTGACTTATTTGGTCCTTTACCCGAGACAGACACTGGGTGTCGATGGATATTTATAATAGAAGATACTGCCTCGAAGTGGGTAGAGCTATTCCCATTGACTAGGGCTACAGCCGTCGAATGTGCTAGAGTCCTGATCGATGAAATCTTTCTTAGATACGGTGTGCCCAGACGTATCATATCAGACAATGGTGTTCAATTCGTTTCGGCAGTGATGCAAAAGGTCTGCCACTGCATGAAAATAAAACAAAACTTAACTCCAGTATTTCATCCAGAGGCGAACATGGTTGAACGTAAAAATCGAGATCTAAAACCTCGCTTAGCTATTTTAGTGGGTAATGAACATACCGACTGGGGAGAAAAGCTGCCGTCTATACGATTTGCGATGAATACAGCAAAAAGCGCGACTACAGGAGCTACCGCTGCTTATTTGACTTTCGCTCGAGAATTGAGAACTCCTGATGAAATCAACCACGATCTCAGACATATCGTGCAATCGGAGAATTTCGTCCCGCAAATAACCCCGTACTTAGATAAAGTTGCAATGACTTTAACCGAAGCAAAAGCTGTACATGAAAAACAGCAGGATCGACAGAAGACTTATGCGGACAAACATCGACTACCTTCGCCCGAGTTCAAAGTGGGAAGCAAGGTGTGGGTTGCTACTCATACACGTAGCAGTGTTGATAAGAAGGTTACTTCGAAGTTTGATCCGAAACGAGATGGACCTTACGAAATCTTCCGGAAGGTATCATCAACCTCCTATCAAATTGGAAGACCCAACGCGCGGAATGAACCGTTAGGAGTTTATCACTCGTCTATGCTTACTCCATACATCGGAAGAGAGACTGATCAGCCGCAAGTACCTCTGAGAAAGCGTGGGAGACCAAAAAAGACAGTTCATACTGGTTCCTCGTCGAGGCGTCATCGAAACCAGAGGGGGAGGATGTAACACTCCATATGTTCATATTGGGAAGAAAGACGATGTGCGCAGGTGGGGAATGATGCAATGGAACATTTTTCATCAGTATTCAGTCAGCAGTGCGAGAGTGATGTCAGAAGTGTTAACCTAGCATATGTGTATTTCGTTATTATCCGCAAATGTGTAACCCAAATTAATTATATGATATTTACGAAGAAATAAAATTGAAATAAAACAAATTGAACATCTATTTTGTTAAAAAGCACAATTCTAATTAAACATTAATTCTTAGTAAATTATTCTATAAATTTACTAAGAACGGAATTTTAATGAAAATAAGAAATATACTATAAACAATACTAAAAAATAAAATGTTATCGCATAGACTCAAAAATGCCTCCTTCAGCATCAAGGCATTGTCCGAACCTATCATATAAATTTTCTGACACATTACGAATCATATTGACTGTTGATATGATTCGTAACGTGCAAGAATTTTTTTTTGTTATCATAGATTCGGACAATGCCTTGCTGCTGAATGAGGCATCTTCAAACCTATGCGATAACATTTTATTTTTTAGCATTGTTTAGAGTATATTTTTTATTTTCATTAACATTCCGTTCTTAGTAAATTTATAGAATAATTTACTAATAATTAATGTTTAATTAGAATTGTGCTTTTATTTTCCTACTGCGTTTTATACGCAATATAATAAAACTCCAAGAAGTATTTTGAATTCTTATTTGGTAAATATGTATTTACAAAGCGTGTGATGCATGCTTAGATAAATACATGTTCATCCATCGACTGACGGTATCCGACTGAAATGCTAATCGTACTTTACTGGCACGATCTGCGCGTTGTTGCCGATATGCATAGTATAGATATGTCCTATCCCCAATATGATTTTACACATGCTGTATATCTTATTGCTCATTCTAGTTTAATACCTATTTTATGTATGTAATAAATAATACTCCGGTGCGAAAGCCCGGACTCTTATTTGACCGATCTCGTAGGATGCAAATCACACGCGATCGCCGGTAAATTACACGAACTTCAAACATTAATATCTCAGAAAGTACATGGTCGATTTCGGCCAGATTTCGACAGGGAGTCCTTAGAAGACTCTGAATTCAGACACATACAACCCCCCCCCTAGTTAGACGCGTCGCGACGCGTGACACTAGCTGATCGGGTCCCTTGAGGACAGGCATATGTTAGTTTACTGCCAGAAAAGAAAATCATAAAATCTGGACTCGATAGGTGGCGTGGTCGAATTATTAAAACAAACTCATCGCGCCACCTACTGGAAAGAGCAAAAAACGTCTGCCGGGCTAGTTAGTAATATTATAAAAAAGGTCCTTGTAAAAAAATGTTTAAACATATTTGTATATATACGGTGTGCAAAACATCAACAAAAGACTTTCTGAAAAAGAACTCAAATGAACAAAATATAATGTAATCTACGTAAAAACTAGGGCTCTTACTTTTGCGCGGATATCCGGATATCCGAGTCGTCAATATCCGATCCGGATATCCGGATATCCGGATACTTGTTTTTAAATTAGGAATACTGAAATCGTAATCTAAGTTCGTTCGTTTAAGGATTACAGTAATCGTAATTTCAAAAAATTTTGAATTACGATTTTCTAATCGAAGTTGTCCAAAAAATGTCGGAGAGCTAAACGTGGCTCAATTAAACTGATATACGCGTTATATATGAAGGCAATAATTATCCGAATAAGAATAAGAAAAAACAAAAACAAAAAAGGTTTTAAAATACACCAGAAATTTAAAAACATAACGAGGTGTTGTTACCACACGACTTTTTTTATACATATGAGCGTATAGAAAAATTATTCAAAATCCTATTTTGAGTACTTCTATTCTCATAATAAATCTTTATAGAATACATACTTTGCAAGATATTCGAAAAAAAGTGCTACTCGCAGACCGGCTTTTGCACGTACTGGCGAAGATATCTCGCGGTCGAAATTATTAGTGCTCGTTGAATGAAGCTCCGCATCAGTATTCGTTTTTTTTTAAATTTCGTGGCACGTAAGAGGACAAAATTAAATTAACTTTTGGTGATTGACTTATTGCGATTTTGGTTAGTTCTTTAATTTGTATGCAGAAATTGCGTTGCAGTTGCATTGGAACATGTTGCTGCATACATTATCCTTGTATTACATACATATTAAGCATCTGCCAAAAATAATTTATGGAGTTTTTTAAAATTTTTAAAATATTTGTTTGAGTTGTGTAACAGACATTTTATATATGTGATTTAATGATAAAATAATTGTCATGTACCCGGGAACCTCGATCATAGACACAAGGATTAATCATAATACAAATAAGGACAGCTTTATATTTGAGGCGTCGTAATAAAAGAACCGAAACCGGATATCCGGATACGCGAATGTAAGTTAAACAAGCATCCGGATATCGGGACACCCGGATCCGGATCTTGATCCGGATTTCGAGTTATAATGAGTAACCCGGATACTCGAATATCCGGATAGTAAGAGCTCTAGTAAAAACGTATAAAATGTAATTAAATGAATAATAAACAAATCTCTCTTAATTTGGGTTTTGCTGTCTCACTACTATTTTACGTCCGTAGTTGTTACAATGTAAAAATCGTAAACCGCAGTAATCTGAAATTCACGTGATGGGTTTTAATTCCCAGCAACGAAACTTTGTTTAGATGGCGTATTCGATAGAGTGTAGAATCCTTGCGCTTAACTATTAACAAGTTCCCATGATTACCAAATAATGTTTAACATTAACTAGACTTCATAGGAAATAGCAGCTGTTTGTATAGTACACAAGTATCTTTAGAAAACAAAACGTTAAATTTATATTTATATAATTGCACTGTAAACGTTAATAAGTTCGTTAAATAAACATAACAACAAATATTAAAAATGAGGACGATAGATTATTCAGTTGTAAACAAGAATTATAACTTCTCGTGTATAAATTAATAGGTTTTTTTTGGGTCTTTCGAAGAAACAAATGCGTTATAGGTTATTCAAATATGTAAATTAATAGAGGAAATAGTATTCATTATTTATTACAGTCGTCCGGATTTTGCCCCGATATTCTTTTAAATAAGGAATATAAATTATGCAGCCGTTATAATGCAGTGCTATCGATTATATTAGCTCTTAAAAATTTATTTCTCCGGTTTATAAATTATGTACAAGTCAACAAAACAGAAGTCAAAGAAGCGTGCTATACATTAATATTTTAAGAAGAAAAAGGTAGTTATCGATCTTTCTAAATATCTACGTGTGTATGTATCACTTCAATTGATGTTGTAGGTACCTATATTAAAGAAACAAATGAAGTATGAATACATATTTGCATTTGCATTAATTTGACATTTCGAACTGTCAGCGTGATTTGAAAACAAAATCTTGTGAAGTGGTGAAATTCAAGACTGTAAATGTACAAAGTTTACTATATTTGGTTGTATAAAATAGATGAAATAAGAATGTCAATGACTATAGGACCAATATACAGGGATATTATGTCTAACCACCACAACTTATCATCAAGGCAACGACAATAAGTAACAAATCTGTGTCGTTTTTTGGTTGGCATTGCTCTAACGAAACAAATTGTATTTTCTACTATCTCATAATTTGGCAAGTATATTTATTCGAAGAACATTAAAACGCATATGGGAGTTTTTCCGACCACTATCTAGTGCTAAACATGCATTGCCGCGCTTTAATCGCCATTTACTAACATCAGACAAAATCGGCTTGAACAGGCATATTATGCCTTTCGTGTAAAATTTCGGATTTTAATAAAAACGGCAGTCCAATGAGTATCTCCCTCTATCGTTTTATTATTCAGCTAATGAACTGACTTGTGAAAGGATGAGACAGTAAGCAATTAAATTTGTTTCATTAAATCAGCGTTGATGAAAATACAACATCAATTCACGTATCCAATAATTACTGAATTAAATTTGGTTAGTTAAAGTGGTGCTGATAATACAAAGAATTCGAAATACGTATCCAGTAATGGACGACACAGATTATTTGTTTATTGTCTTTGTCGTGACGCTAAGGTGTGATGTTTTCAGATAATGTCCATGAGTGGGTTTACTTTATTTACTAAACTCTTTTTCAACCTCGTCCAATCAGGTACTTTTGCATTTGTGGGTGTTTTTTTAAAGAATGCACACATTTCACACAAAAGGCGTAATTTATCCACGATCAAACCGCAAAAAGTCACTGCATTCGCACAAAGTTATAGTATAGCATTTCGGTCAAACGACTTATCGGGCCCTTTGTTTTTGAAAATAAGCGACGCCAATCTGTAACAGTAAATTTTGTCCGCTACACAACATGTTTTATTATATTGGTGACTTTCGACTGAAATAAATATTATAGAATTCCAAAAAATAACTTGCTTCCTAAAATACCACGTTGTTTAATTATTATTGTATTGTATTATACAGGGTGAGTTTTATTGAATGTTTAGCATTGGGACCTCAGAAACTACTTGAGATAGAAAAACGCTTAAATGGGGAAAGATGCGCAGTTTTACGAGTTTGATTTAAAACTGCTTTTGTTTCTCCGATAACTTTCATGGCTTATTAGATATTCAAAAAAAAAACTAAATTTTACGATTTTCTTTAAACATGCTTAGCATCGTTAATAGTACTTTTAGAGAAAAAGTGTTCAGACAAAAGTTTTAGATAATTATACGCCAAATAAAACTATGTAGTTAATATTTTTTTCTTCGTTCACCATTATCGAGTTATGACACAAACTTGTGTTTTTTTTTAATGGAAACCATAGTTGGTTTTGACATCACTAAAAGGCCTATTTTTTGCTGATTACAATGATATAAGGTTTGATATGGTTATTTTAAAAAATAAAGAGGATATAAACATTTTTATGGTTTTTATGGAAAACAATTGAATTTCGAACTGATAAAATACAAACCAAACGAAAACTTATTTTGAAATTTTATGTAGTAATAAAATGAAAACTATAAGAACTTTTATTAAGTGCACACAACATTATTAATGTTCAAAGATACCTCCATTATTATTAATACACAAATTGCATCTCTTCACAACAGAATTTGTAGCATTGCGTACTTTACGCCTATCGATGTTATTAAAAGCAACTAAGACAGCTTCTCTTAAATCATCGATTGTTTCATATGTTCTTTTGTATACTGTGTCCTGTAGTACACCAAACAAGAAAAAATCGAAAACTGATAAATCAGGGGATCTATAGCCGGCCATTCAATGGGTGCATTTCGTCCTATCCATTGATTAGGGAAGTTCAAATTTAAATAATTTCTAACATTCAGTTGATTGTGCGGAGGCCTCCGTAATGTTGAAACCATTGCAGCATTGCTCGGGTTCTTAAATTTAAATTATCTAACATTTCCTCGAAATCCTGTTGTAAAAAATTAAGATAACGATTGCCAGTTAGTGATCATCAAGAATAAAAGGAGGAAGAACAGTTGATCCTATAACACCACACCAAACATTAAACCCAAATTTAATTTGTGGTCTCCTATTTTCAACGTGAAGTGGATTTGTTTGAGACCATATGTGCTCATTGTGTCTACTAAACATTCCACAATTTGTGAAACGAGATTCATAAGTCCATAATATTTTCATTGAAAAGTGTGGATCGTTTTGACACTGATCTTCAAACCATCTACAAAAAGCTATTCGTCTGATGTTATCACCTTCATGTAAAGTTTGTGATACTGATAATTTGTAGGGACGAAATTTATGCTTCTTCAACACTCTGACAATAGTGCGTTGAGAGGAGCCCATTTCTGTTGAAATTTGTCGGGTCGATGTAGATGAATTCTGAGCGACACATGCTAATATGTTTATTTCTCTATCTTCATCCATCCTTTTTTTTGATTTTGGTTTAACGAACGAACCATAATCTGCTAAATTATCCCATAATCTCTTAAAAGTAGGTAGCGACGGCTGACGTCGATCAAAATAATTTTCAAAATAAACTTCAGCAGCTCTAGCAGATTTTTTCTGGCACTGAATGTAACATTCAACCATATCACGCTTTTCTACGTTAGAAAATTCCATAGCCAACGCAAACTTATGATTAACGGTCGTTTGCACCGCTTATAGTTAAGTTACAATTAAATTAATTAATAGTTAATTGTCAATGTTTGACAATTAACTTGACTTAAAAGTAAAAATTAACAGCTCTCACTTCTGTGACTCAACGTGAAAGCAATGTTAGTATGTTTACTCGACTGCTCCAACGAACACTATTGTAACTCAGATTTTTCGTTTTTTGAATTACAAAACACCAAACATTTTTTTTTTAAAGTTTATATCTTATAAAGTGAACAATCATAGAAATGTCTATATCCTCTTTATTTTTTAAAGTAACCATATCAAACCTTATATCATTGTAATCAGCAAAAAATAAGCTTTTTAATGATGTTAAAACCAACTATGATTTCCATTTAAAAAAACACAAGTTTGTGTCATACCTCGATAAGGGAGAACGAAAAAAAATATTAGTTACATAGTTTTATTTGGCGTAAAATATCTAAAACCTTTGTCTGAACACTTTTTCTCTAAAATTACTATTAACGATGCTAAGCATGTTTAAAGGAAATCGTAAAATTGAGTTTTCTTTGAATATCTAATAAGCCATGAAAGTTATCTGAGAAACAAAAGCAGTTTTAAATCAAACTCGTAAAACTGCGCATCTTTCCCCATTTAAGCGTTTTTCTATCTCAAGTAGTTTCTGAGATCCCAATGCTAAATATTCAATAAAACTCACCCTGTATATTAGTAAGTGATATATAATACAAGAGGGATTATGTCACATTTTACTAAATACGTCAATAAAAATTATAGAACTAATTGTAAACACATAAATATCAAGAATTCTAAGGATAAAATGAAATAAATTCTACCATAAATTTAATCTAAAATATATTTTAATTAATTGCTAGCTTACATAAACATTTTGAAGTAGAGAGTCTGCGGTTCTGCAAATGACGCCGACTGGTAACACTCTGTCAAACATGAAAAGAGGAAAACTCCGAGAACATGACAAGAGTTGATTTCGTGTACAATAATAGCTTAGTATGAAAGAGAAATATTTTGCATGGCGCTATCTGTTTAGAAATATCTATTTGCAACCGGAAATTGTTCAAAGAGCAAATGTAATAATAAATAAATAAGAGTATCATATTAATATATGCGCACAGCAGCTTAATTAAAACTTTAAAATATACAGAGTGTAAGTATTGTTGATTAGGAAGTCCAAAATAAAGAGATTTTAACTAAGTGTAATTAAGTATACAATAATAAATGTTTAAAATAGTATAAACGACACGAAATTATGAACAGAAGACGTAAAATAGCAAAGATAGAAATGAAAATGAAAAGTGTGAACACATGGATGTTAAAACTAACATCAAGCAGTAAATAATTACTGTGACTTACATATATACCTTTATACGTAAAACGTATATGCATATATGCATGTGTTTGAGATACACACATACATTAAGTGCTATTGTCGACAATCGAACGCACAGACACCGGTGTTTCGACCTATGAGGTCTCATCAGTGTGCGTGGAGATTCTCGACAATAGCTTCAAGACTTAAATCGCTTATAGCACTTAATGTATGTGTGTATCTCAAACACATGCATATATGCATATACGTTTTACGTATAAAGGTATATATGTAAGTCACAGTAAAGATAGAAATGTTATGGATCAGTTCAAGGTTGTAGAATTTGGTGTCTGAACTGAAACACGAGTTGGGTGTAGATTTGCTCATTTGCGCGATTTGATCAAGATGATCAAGATTAACATGCATATCTGAAGACTTTGCAACCAGTGATGGAAGAAAAGTGATAAATAACCAGATATTCGATTATTCAAATAATCAAAGATAATATAACGAGATCTTGACAAATAGTCGACTATTTCATTGTGATCAATTTTTCGAGTGTGCGCTACGGTCAATTTGACGAGACCAAAATTGGCATTAATAATTTGACTAGAGCACGAGAGCTTTAGCTCGAGGGCTTTAGTCTTTAATTATTAATGCCAATTTTGGTTAAGTCAAATTAGGAGGCACACGAGAAAAATTGAAACAATGTAATAGTCGACTACTTATCAAGCTCGAGCTATATTTGTTAAGATTATTTCCTAAACCAAGTTTCATAATAAAAAATGAGTTGTCAAATCGATGTGATTATCAATAATTTCATCCGAAACATCGCTAAATCTCTTTTTGTCGGACATTTTCATCTATTTGACACGTTTGCCACTTAATGAAAAAATACATACCTGATTTGTTACCTACATTTGAATAGTCGATTTGTAATAGTCGCTGATATCAAGAACCGGTACCGTTCATTGGTTAATTTCAACTTCAGTTTTGATTGTGATTTGACAAAATTTAAATTTGACAGGTGAAGGAAATAATCGGTGTAATTCGGTTATTAAATGCAAATGACGAGTGACAAGTGACAAGTTTACAGATACAACAAGATACAACAAATTATAAATTAGGCAAATCGTAGATTCGTCGCCTGACACTCACTTTTTCCATCAAATTATTCGGTTATTTGTCACTCGAGTTGTTGCATTACTACTTATAACTCGGAATAGGTGGAAAACCTATTCCGAGTTAGTCCGTAACTTAAATCTAAAATGTATGGGAACATATTTGTTGTATAGGTAATAACTTGGAATATACAAAAGAAGCTTTGATGTATAATTGTTTTGCTAAATAAAGAATTATAGGAAAACTAATATTTATAGTTTAGAAAGCACTCATGGGTTTTGTACACCACTTTTAATAATGATTAGTGGATTTATGGAATATGAGAGAATGGAGAATCCAAGAGTATTCGGTAGATTCTGCCATTTACACTGTATACAGAACGATCATGCAAGTGACAACTACTCAAGTGGTAATTCAATTATTAAGATTACTTGAGTATGGACTTCTCAGTTATTGAGATAATTTGGTTTTGCACACCACTACATGCATCACTGGTCATAACGTAACGATTCAACGCCAAAACTGATGCAATTTCAATTCGGATAAAAAGCTCTACATTATGACAAGAACGAAACATACTAACTACCTACTAATAATTTAATTAAAAGTAAAAATGGTAAATTTATCGCTGCTGAAGTTCTTTATGGCTGTTGAAAGCCTTGATGCGAATATATCTATAGAATTTTTCTTAAAAAGGAATATAAGCCAGTACACCACACAATTTCTACTAGAATATACCTACACATTAGAATTACGTGTAAAAACAGAGCAGATTCATATAGATCTAATGATAGTAGTGATAATATATCATTTGGTATAAGTACTTGTGCAAAACTCACTATTTTTTAATCATAATTCCATAATCACACTAACACTAATCTTGTTTTGAAATGGACACAGTTTTTTAATTTATTGAGTACACATACTAAAGGATATATATTATTGCATAAGTACGTAGTTTTCGTAACAGTATGTTATCCTCCATACCAAGAACCCTGTACTAGAAATCGTCAGCACAGACCCAGAATTTAAGCTAACCACCGATGTTCTATGAGTAGGCCGCCTTGTGACAGTAAAAATGACTATAGCGGCTTTAGTAGAGCTAATCAGTACTGTTTAATTATTCTTTCTATTGCACTCTTTGTAGACTAATGAATTCTCCTCATGTAATTCACCTTATTTTAACATAAACTAGGCCAATGCACATTTTTTTACATTTTTCATCGTTTTACCTTTTGGTTCAAAATCTGTCCTTTTTATTTTGGAGAAGATGCAATAATTAACTTCTTTTTTGAAGATAAAGATCTTAGAATGTTTAGCGCTCACATAGATAACGGCTTTAATCGATTTTCTACATGCATATTTATGTTGAGGAGTTCACAAACCGTTTGATCGGAGTTTAGTAGTGGCCTATAATTATTGATTCCATAGCGTAGGTCATGTGCAATGGTATTCTAACATGAGATAATTACGAACACATTAACATAATTTTAGTTTTATGAAGGAGCGCCACAAGAACTAGTAAATCGGCATTTGATTAGTATAGACCGATATTCCACCACCTAAAAATTGCTGTTTATATTTGCAATTGTATAATGATAGCAGTTAATCTATATATTCTTTTAAAACAAACACAGCCACAGTTTCATCTGCTTAAGAAAAGCAAGTGATTTAGATATCTTCCATTATTGCCTAGGGCCGGGAAAGAACAGAGAACTAATGAAATCAATAAATACTGTGACTTACATATATACATTTATACGTAAAACGTATATGCATATATGCATGTGTTTGAGATACGCACATACATTAAGTGCCATTGCCGACAATCGAACGCACAGACACCGGTGTTTCGACCTATGAGGTCTCGTCAGTGTGCGTGGAGACTGTCGACAATGGCTTTAAGACTTAAAAAGCTGCTTATGTCATTTTTGCGTGTTAAATGTAGTGACAGTATCACAGCGACATCTAACACCCAAAAGATGACACAGAAAAAGCGATGGCTTCTGACGGCATGTTCTGCTATACAGAGGCCTGTATGTTAATAGTGTATCTCGTGTAATAGGTCGAAACACCAGTGTCTGTGCGTTCGATTGTCGGCAGTGGCACTTAATTTATGTGTGTATCTCAAACACATGCATATATGCATATACGTTTTACGTATAAATGTATATATGTAAGTCACAGTATTTATTTACTGCTTGATGCTAGTTTTAACATCCATGTGATTACACTATTCATTTTCGTAATGAAATCAAGACTGCTGTTAAAGAATTCTTGAAGAAAAACTATATTTATACTGTCCAAGAGTTTATTGATCTCATGATTTTTGTTTAATAGTGTTATTATGATATTAGTTTACATATAACTTGATAGTATTTCTTGGCTATCAACAAATGTATATTATTATTAAAATATTAATTCATAACATTTATTCACCTTTTAGTTTTCACTCTAGCTTACTTGCTTTTTGGACCTGGTTCACCTTTTTTCTCTTCTGGTCCATCATTTTCATCTGATTAACTTTATTTTTATATAATTTCTTCCCTTATTTTTCTAATTGATCCTCTTTCTTCCATTTGGCTAACTTTTTCCACTATGGTTTTCTGTTTTACCTCCAATTCATCGTTTTCGCTATAGTTCACCCTTCAGATTCGCCTCCCTGTGGTTCTTCACATTTTCCCCTTGGTTCATAATTTTAATTCGTTTTGCACCCGGCTCATCTTTTTTCGTTGCTTCATATTTATTGCTTAATATTTATCGCTCTATTTCACCCTTACTACCTCTACTTCAGTCTCCTGTCATCTGGTTTACAGTTTTTCTTGCTGATTTCCCATTTCTTCCATTGCTTCAACTATATCTATCTATATAACCAGAGAGATTCAAAAAGATTGTCTATTTCATCGTATTAAATTTTAGATACATGCCGCATTTTTAGAATAGATCCGTAAATAAATTATCTAAACGTTTATAACATGGACGTAGTAGAATGTTTATATAACTAATATTGGAAGTAATTTAAACCGCTTGACGTGAGACAAATCATTTTTATTCTATTAACCTTCAAAAGATATATGTTCCAAGTATCAAAAAATAATAGGTAATTGCAAAAAAAAAAACGGAGGACTATTTTAAAATGTCATTTTGGTTTAGTAAATTTTAAAATAGTGTACTTATTTACATTCCTACAAACACTAATAGAAATAATAGCACATACCATGAATTTTTGAAATGGAATACACAATATCTGTTTGTTTGGTCTATATTTAACAATCAAATTTATGATCATTCTAAAATTTATCATTCTAAATGGATTTCAGTTAGTTAAGAATATACTTCCTGTGCTTCTTTTACTGAAATTTTTATTTTTAATAAATCTGAATTTTGTTCTAAGCATTTAACTTTTATAAGAATATGGATATAAATATATGTTGCGAATCAAAAGCACCTTATTGTAAAACATTTTTAACACAACACCCCTATTTAACTGATACATACTTTAGAAAACACTTTTTTAATATCTACCAGTGCTCGTTAATTAGAGGTACACTGTATATGACAAATAAGTCAATTAAATTCAAGAGGTTCTCTAACAATCCTATCTTCTAGGATTTGCGGAAATGCGGCTAACAATTTCCAATTCGGAACGACGACATCAAACCGCGAAGACTCCTTATATCAAATGAAGGGTCATATCAGGCAAACGTGACCTACGGGGTATATGCAGCAACTAACAATTTCTAGTTAGGACTGACGTTTATGAAAATTTAAGTAGAAATATACTTAGTACTACCTTGTATTAAAAATATCATATAACGCAAAAGAAGAATTGAAGCTTTAGGTTTATCTTTTACAAATCACAATTTTGCATTGGCTTCCTGTAATTCCAATTATATATGAAGCAAATTCTTACTATTTTTCTCCCGGACGTCTTGAACACGTATTATTCAATAAGCAATACGAAATTCAAAAATGTATTATCCACTGAGCAATAAGACATTTAATAATCAGAGTTACCCTCGTTTTAAGCGTACATTTTATTTTTTTAAGTAACGTCTTTTAACGTCTGCATAAATAATAGTAAGAGCTAAGATATAGTGGACGCGAAATAAGTATTTGAAAATAAAAACATTGTCAGGAAGAAATACCGGCATGTCGCATTTGATAGTATACCTCTTATATAAGCTTTTCTGAAGAAAACCTCAATGCAAAGTAAAATATCAGCAACGAAATTAACGCCTGTATACGTCAATCGGTAGAAGAGAGTTTAGCGAAGTAGATGCCTGTTATTGCAGGAATAAATTACCTACAAAATGTTATTTTCATCGCCGAACGCGACAAATATCTTCGACATTTCTGCTATTTCAAGAGGCATAGTAAAAGTTTTACGGTGTCAATCATAGCACGTTATTAAATAGTAGTATTCTATACTTTTATTATAAAGATACTTTTATAAAGTAAGCTCTGGAACGAATTCAATGTATGGCTTGGCAAAAACAATCTTGGTGACAGTGACTAAAGAATCGTATTCGGAGGACTATTTAATAAATTAAATCCAGTTTTACACCCATTAAATAAATTATCAATATAGCCATTCAAGATTGCGTGTCTGCAGTGATGACTAAAATTAAGTTCTTTTCATTGCTTGATAAACAATAAGACAAATCGATTAAATAGTCACTATTATTTCGTCTAAATTATTGGCACGTATACAACTATTGATTATAGTGTACGTTATAGTAGTCGGTAGTAAAAAACTGTATCCTGTTTCTGTCACACTTGCCATTTTATTAGCTGTCAAATGCAGAGAATATCCCAAAAGTTATTGGCCCGTAACGAATATAATAATACAACCATTATCATCTAAATTGTATGTATTGCTAAATTTTGTGCATTTACAAATAGCGTCTGGATGAATTAACAACAAAATTACTTAAATGAAAGATGTTGGAGCCTGAAATTATTGAATTTATAAAATAAGTAACTAATAACTCATTAAAATTAAATATAAACACTTTTACCATACTAAAGCACTGAAAACTAGATACGTATTTCGACAACTATGTTGTCATCATCAGTAACACTGATTAATAAAACTACGTTGTCTGTACACCGTAGCGTATACAGAACACTGATTTTAATTTTACACGGATGGCTTATTTATACCTACACTTAAGGTATTAGTACATAATTAACGCTACCTGTCATTGTAGAGTTAATTTCGTCACGCTATTTACCAAAATCTTATCCTCTAATTCTAATATTCTAAGAAATTAACAGCACCTGACAGTAGTATCGTTATTAGCACCACAGAGTTATATAAACAAGATTGGAGTAACGGCCCGTTATCTGAATTCATTAATCTATTTCTATTATTATGTATGTATGCAGGGTGTTATAAATTAAGTCGGCACTATTGCTAACTTTGTTATTAATGAAGCTACAGTATTGTTTGAATTAGCAAAATAGTAGTATTTTTATCGTGAACAACGATGGCAGAACCGAAGAGACAATTGAACTTCTAATTTTCGCGCTATTTAGAAAAGGTACTTTTTTTTAAATGGCACCTCTAGTATATTTTTGCATATATTGAAAGCAGAAATTATTTTAAAAAAGAAAGCTTTCATACATTATTGACAAAAAATGAAAGTTGCGGCAGTTATCCACTATTTTGTACAGCAATTCATATCAATAAAATTAAGATGGCTATGATAAAAAAAACGCAAATATTAAACAAGCACTGTGTATTATGTATATTTATTATAATAGATGTTCGAAGACATCACTGTTTTGTCCAATACATGTCCGAATTCGTACATTGCGAGTTACTTTTAAAATCGATCTTGCGTCTATGTTATTAGCAATAGTAATTATTTTATTTCGCAGGTCTACAACGTTTTCATATCTCCCTTTGTAAATATAATTTTTTAGATATCCCCAAAAATAAAAGTCAATAGGGTTTAGATCCGGGGATCGTGGTGGACACTGAATTGGTCCATTCGTACCTATCCACTTATTCCGAAACATTTCGTTAAAAAAATTTTGTACTTCGCGATTATTATGCGTTGGTGCTCCATCTTGTTGAAAATGTATATGTTGCCGAGTAGCCAAGTCCAGGTTATCCAAAAATATTTCTAAATGTTCAGTCATGAATTGTAAATATCTTTGCCCAGTTAATGTACCATTATAAAAGAATGGTCCGACAATCGTCGAGCCAATTAATCCACACCAAACATTAAAACTAAACCGTATTTGTGGAGCATGGGGCCGTTCCAACAATAAATTTTCTCGTGGCCAATAGTGATGGTTTTTTCTATTCCAGGATTAGAAAAATTCGATTCATCGCACCACAAAATAGGACGAAATGCATTTACATTCTGCGCTGAATAATTAAGGTACCAGTGACAAAACGTTAGTCTCCTCTCTTGATCAATAATGTTTGCACTGGCTGGTACTTAAATGGGATATATTTAAATTTTCTTAATATTCTGTGCACACAATTAACGTTTACATCTAATTCCCGAGCAGCGTCTCTTATAGAATTATTGGGATGCACTTCAAAGTAAGCCAAAACGTCAATTTACATTTTCTCACTAATTACGTAGTCCTTTCTTGTGCTAGTTTTTTTGAAAACATTATCATCTTTTTTTGTATTGTCGATACAGTGTTTGATAATAGCGTCGAACTGGCTGCGGGCGTAGAGGATAACACTCAGCGTAATATTCTTGGGTCCTTACAGAGTTTTTACGACACACGATATACGCTTCTAACATATCACACTTTTCCAAATGATTAAATACAATTGCCAATGACTCTTTAAAGTTACAACATAAACTTTAAATATAACAACGATAATGCGAAGGAACGATGTTGTACTTATCAACAGTAAATCAATACTAACTTAACTTAACCTAAGAAACAAAATTTAAACATACAAAAAGCACTCCCACTCCTCCGAGTGTGCGTCATTAATCATACCATCTTGATTTTATTGATATAAATTGCCGTACAAAATAGTGGATAACTGCCACAACTTTCATTTTTTGTCAATAATGTATTATAGCTTTATTTTTTAAAATACTTCCTTCTTTCAATATATGCAAAAATATACTGGGTGTTCTATTTAAAAAAAAGTAACTTTTGTAAATAGCGCGAAAATTAGAAGTTCAACTGTTTTTTCGGTTCTGCCATCATTGTTCACGATAAAAATACTACTACTTTGCTAATTTAATCGATACTGTAGCTTCATTAATAACAAAGTTAGCAATAGTGCCGACTTAATTGATAACACCCTGTATACTCTCATAGCTATCGAGCCGCAGTAGACTTCTTCCTATTAAAACGGAAATGAGTGATGTGCTCTTTATAGCAAGTTGTAATCGAACGTCTATTCTGTCCAATATATTTTTCTCACATTTATTACAATTAATTTCGCAAATTCCAGATTTTTGTTCTACCTCAATTTTATCTTTAGGACTGTCCAAAAGACTTTTCAAGGAATTACTTGATTTGAATGCGACTTGCAAAACAACGTTTCTAAAAATGTCATTAAAGCTTCTTGAAATATTATGAAAAGGTACGATAATAAATTTCGTAGCTTCATTAATTTGAGGTAGCAAAGTTGTAGAATTTAGAATTACATTATATGCCATACCACGAATAAGAGAAATTAAAAAATCAAATATTTTGCCCATTATAACGTGCCAGAATTGGCTGTATTTGCAGTTTCTTTTGATGTACATTGTCTTGTTAAATCTTTAATACTAGTGTCAGTTTGGTCAACTCTGTAGAAGTACCAATAAGACATCTGATATAAAGTGTAATCTGCTTCTTTCACAAAAATTATAAATTAGTCTTTATAATATTCAAAGTTAGCAATTTGCGTTTTATAACCATATAATATTTTTTTACATTTTAATGTAGATTATTCATCATATTGTAAATACATTGTTCAAAAAATGGAGTTCCATATAAGTATATTTGCAGTTACGCTATGCAAAAGTAAAGTACTATAAGTATATATACCTTGTGGGATTTGAAAGAAAAGTATATAGGTTGAGAAAGGTAAGAAATCCCACGGGGCAAGGACATTCTACCTTAAACGTAAATATTAAATGAAGATAACATTTTTGAAAAGTTAATATATTTCCAACACTTATTTGACACAAATATAAGTAAACATGTTGTAATATTTACAAACTAGTTTATAAGAGAATATGTGTTCTCAATTGGGTTGCTTACCATGACAGTCATTCGTATTATTAAAAACGGTTTTTTTTTTTTAAATTTAGTAAAGTTGTGATGTTTTGTGTGTTTAATCATATAGCATGGAGAAGTATTAATTAAATAATAATTTAAAAATTGCTCAAAAAAATTCTTATATTTTCTTTAAATTAAATACATGGTCAATTTTAATTATGGATACACGAAAATATGTTTAACACAAAAGTGCTATTTTGAGATGATATTTAGTTTTGCTTTCGAGGTAATGATTTATTTAGTATATAAGCAATAATAATTTTTTTTCCAGGAAGCAGCAAAAAATATAATCAATAAAGCTAGTAATTTGAAAGTACATGCCAAATAGCTGTAGTAAAAAAAATACTGAAGCAAGAAAAGCACAAAAAAAAATCCTAGAGGTCAAATGATTCCTTTCGATTAAATCGATACCACTTAAGCTATATTCTTGTCAACTAGTAAAACACAATCAGAATAGCTTACGTACCAATGTCTTAAAACAATCTGTGCGTTTGCGCGCTTTTTGTGACTTGTGCAAGCTCGATGTAAAATAAGGTATGCACTATTATATTTATAAAATATAGGTACTCACATTATTAAAGAAGCTTCCAAAGCAATTGCGTAGAATATCTATTACAGTACACATACAAGATTTTCAAGAAGAATGTACGGGTTTAATACAAGAAATTTTCAGAAATTGATGATTAGCGAGATTTGCTTTAGATGCACGGAAGCAATATCTGCAGCTCTTTCTCAGTATACATAATTATCCGCCTTATTGGATTTACAATGTTGACGAAGGCTCACTTTCGACAGTGTTGGAAACACATTCTAAAATCTTCGATAAAAAAAGTAGGAAACAAGTGGCACATGTTACTTCTGCAGAACGTGGTGAATCAACACCAGCATGCATGTCTGCAGGTGGGACATCTTTGGTAGAAAAAGAATGAAAGCTAAACTAAGAGGTGGTACAAACCACGGGCTTTAAAGTCATTAAATAATGTATTTAGTTTAACGCCTACGTTTATTGCCTTTTCTAACAACGGTGCAAACATCACTTTAAAATATCGTCTGGAAGTTCCTCGTCCCAATGTCTCGCACATTGACGCTACCCTTCTTTTAAAGGACGGTAGAGAGCAACTTCACAAGGCTGCAGTATTCTTATGGCATTAGGATATAAGGAAATTATTTCAATTTTTAATTCACTGTATGCAGACTTAAGAGTCTAGATGACGTTAATGGCCATCAAGAAATAAAATAACAGGGAATTTCGTATTCCTTTAAACTAAGTGACGATAAAACACGTTTGCAATATATTGATAGAATGTCTCAGATGTCATACATCCATTTTCACTGCGATCCACATCCCATTTAGGATTAATGGATTTTACAATTGTTTCAGGTATTCTCTGATACGGGTAAATTACCACGTTTCTCCGTCCGCAGAAAAAGTAAACATTACATTCATATTTTCTTTTGAGTTACTTTTTTCTATGGAATAAACATTTTTTGATGCCTTTTGGGCAAATATCTTCCCGGTGGAGAGGCATACTTGAAATCCTGACTCATCCCCATTAAACGTCCTTGATGGATCCCTAATAAAGTGTTTTAAATTTTCGTTATTGGACAGTAGTTTCTTTTATTGGACACCCGTCCAATAACTGAAGAATATGCATTAAACTTACTACAAACGTTGATTGAAGGAATATATAAAGATGCGCAACTACATAGCACTGAGCGTAGCCAAAACTGGGTCCGAGATCTATAGCGATGCATCAGTCGTTTGGGTCCGAGATTCGAAACAGCCCGAGACAGCGATGATTATAGCGTTGCGCATCTTCATATATTCCTTCAATCAACGCTACAAATTAAAACTAATGCTAGATTTGATTTATATTGACTGTTTGGCGAGAAATCGGACCTGGCTTAAATTTGTTAGCGATTGGACGGGTGTCCAATATCAAAACTTTTTGAGTATTTATGTTCAGTTATTGGACTGAGTATATCTTAAATAACTGACAGTGTTTATAATTACAAACCCATTATATTTAATTACTTTGAACTTAGTGGTGTCCAATAATTAGCGTTTTACCCTATACAAAATAAAAGTATTCTTGTAGATAATCTAGAAGTTCTAGAAATTAAATAATCATCTATACTCCATTCAGTCTAAGAATAAAGCATTGGGAAAGATAGGGCTTAAAATAAACGTTTGTGATTGGTTGAAATCGAGTGTGCATTTACACCGGCAAAATAATCGCATTTAGCTCGTTCTGTCAAAAATTTGTTTACTGACAGTTTTGTTCAAAGATTTTGTCGATTTCCGTATTTTACATAGTTATTTGTTGTTAATATTCTTAAAAAATAGTTCTTCTTAGAACTCGCAAGTGAAATATTCATTTGTTAAGGTATTTTATCAATTTCGTTAACTTTCTTTTCGTAATCGCTAATATTCTATAGTATGGTGGAAGCAGTTTTACCAGGTCCTTCAAAAAATCGTAAAGGGAAACACATAAGATCTGGACAAAGGCAAATGGCTTATAATGTGTACATTAAGCATAAAGACAATATGTCTAAAACAGCTGCAGTCAATCAAACAGCAGAGGAATTGGGTATTAATAGGAATACAATGTACTGCATTATTAAAGAAATGGAATTATATGGAGTTCCAATTTCTCCTCCAAGAAAAAGAAATTATCGTCATACTTACAATAAATTGGATGAAGCACAAAAAAGTACAATTAGACGACATGTGCATTCCTTTTTCTTGAGGAATGAGTTACCAACTTGTTCAAAAATTTACGTAAATGTCAAAATATAATGATATCAGATATGTATATCCCTGCTATCCATCTGACAGTAAACATATGTTTTACTTGTTTTCAAAATAAAGTTCATCGTGTGTAAACTGTGCTCATATTGTAGCGCCATCTACTCCATTCTTAGACTGAATGGAGTATAGGTTTAGTTAGTTTGTATTATATACATTGCAAAACCATTTTGTGTACAGAAAATATCATATTTTTATTATTATGTATTTGTATTTTTAAACACGTGTTTCAATTGTTTTTGTTGTGCATTCTACGCAATTTAATAACGAACAAATTAAACTTGAGGGAAATAGTCATAATAATAAATGAGACTAAAAACAAGAACCAAGTAGAAATTTTAAAACTATTTCTTAAAGCATGCTAATCTAAAAAGACATGGAAGTAATTAATAAAAAAGAAAAACTAATATCGAATTGGACTTGAAATATATCTTACCTAGACGAACCGAACAAATACTGCTCAACCATCAAATACCAAGCTTGTCGTCCGCCCTTTTTATGTTTTTGACAGACTCTTTCCGAGCGAATATACCTCGTAAAGACACGGTGGGATTTTTTGCGTGCTTCTAATTTATATCAAAGGTAGACTCACTTGATCTTATTACATAAATTCAGTAAAGAACGAATAACAAAGTATCTCTGCACTTTCTTGCGAAGTACATTGATTGCTTGTTAGTATAAGTAATTTTCCTATTACCTCAGACAGGAGCAGTAAAAGCTTCTCTTTTTATTCAAGGAAACAGTTTAATTATAAAAAAGTAGAGATTTATTACGTAATTTAAAGAGCTCATTTCCTACCCTTTTCATTATAATATTTTTTTCTCTTGGATAATAAAGTAATTATTACAAAATTAATTTCTGGTCTGTGATGTGATGCATGTGACATGGTGAAATATGTATGAATATGTGCGATAGTAACAGTTTTAAGAATTTAGAACCCTTCTCTTATAGTGCATGCAAATTAGTCAGATTATTAGATATTTGTTAACGACCAAATTAAAGTAACTTATCAGAAAGAGTGTATAATTATGTAAAGAATCGTTTAAGTTTTTGTTTAAGAAAGAACTCACTACTTCATTAAATTGATATAAGTTCAGGTACATCCAATAGGTTCGATAAAAGGAACCTTCACATTTCTATCTAGGTTTCCACAGCTATTGTAGTGCTTTCGGGTTTTGCAGTATAACTTGTTGTGTTAGAACTGTTGTTTCGCCTTTTACGTTGATCTTCAAAGTGTATCTCAAAAATATACTTTAAGGGTCCTCGCTAGTGGATCTGTCAACAATGGCAAAATAGCAGATTTTAGAATCCAGATATTTTTGTTGATTTTAAAGATGGAGAAAACCTTTCAACGTCAACTTATGAAGAATTTAAAAATCTACCCGGCTGAAGAATCAAATTTAGAAAAAAAATATTGTATTACAGAAAATTAATTAATATGTCAAAATATTAAAAACCAGTTTTCTCAAAAATCCTTCGGAGGAGATTTGTTTGCTTGGGTTCATGTTATAAATTGAATAGAAAGCTACCGGGCTGTGCACTTATTTTTGTTCAACTATTCTTTACTTTGTTTAAAATGAATATAAAATTAATTACAATTAGGCAACCCACATTACAATGAATTGTTATTCTGCTATAAATATTTCCCGCAGTTACAAATGTGTAAATAGTTGGTCATATATGAATTTTTATTCGCTTAGATATTGAGTTATTATTTCAAATATTTGTTATATGTTCCCTATGTGTAAAAGTACTCGGACATCCTTGGCTTATTAAATTATGTGCTATGCAACCAATATTACATTTCCCATTCACTAGCGAGGACCCTTAAGAGATGAAGTAGGTAACCTTATATATCCTTTATAAATTAAACCAGGAAATACATTGAACAGCTATCAGTATCATTCAAAATCCAAAAAGCTGCTTAATTTTCAAACAAAATTTTGACATTTGTGAAATTTTGCAGAGTAAAATTATTCGATATATCGGGTGAGTGAAATTGGCATATGAATTAAGACAACAGTAAAACAAATGTGGTTATGTAAAAAACACAAAGTAAAAAGTTCAATAAAAACGATTGCTTGTGTCAATGATCTAGGTAGAAAATATAAAAGAAAAATTTAAATATCATTATTAAAAATATTTACAGCTTTTTGTGTTTATCGTATTGTATTTTGGATGTAAAAGCCCTAATTAATTGAAAAAGTATTTACTAAATTTTCTACTTTTCTACCATACTGAGCTAATTAATTGATAAGAATTCATATAATCTTAAAATAAATTAAATAGTCCTATTAACCTAGAATTTGAATAGTGTTATTAATTTATCAAATTCGGGCATTAACCAGTAAGGTTTTTCTTATTTAGTGTTTATGGATGCTCTGACATCTGTATATGAGTTAATGAGTTAATGCAACTGCGTAGTAGTGTTTATAACAACGGTGGCGTATTCAAATGCGGAAAAAAAAATATTTGTGGTTACGACGTGAATACACAACGTACGACACGTTTCTTTTTATGACTTAAGGCGCTTGTTACTTTTATGTTTAAAATTAAAGTATTGTGTTTGGCTGATGGTTTTATCTATATGTTTCATACAGCTAATTTCCAATTTAACAATGGCTGATTCAGGAAAGGTAACTGGCAAGCAAGACTTAGTTAAGAAATATTTCGTTCATCATAATTCCAAATATATTTTACAGATGAAAAATCTCTAGCCTTGTTTTTACTCTTAATATTCACGCGTTTGAGATGGATGGTACATATCAAACTTATGTTTCAGATATAGGTTATTCTTAAAACTCATCATTCTAGACGCTATTTTGCCAATATAGTGCATAGTTTTCCTGTACTGGAACTCAAGCATATTTTCTTGTGTGTACTTTTCACCTGGGAAAATTACTTTATTTAGATATCATGCGCAGTTGATCATAGATAGCGTTACAGTAGTCACATAGAAATAATTTGATTTGCTGCTTTTTACTAACATCTGTTAAACTTACGCGGTTATGTGCTCTGTATTTTAGGTCAATTTATCAAAGAAAAAAAGAAGGTAAAATTATTACTTGTATAAGTAATTATTATACGTTAAATAAGTGTCAACACTAATTAAAAAAATTATTTAAATAATGCATTTTTTTTTCAAAACGGGAACAAAAATGAACAATTTATTTTTTACAGCATTTTTTACATCTTTATAGGTAAAGGACTCAACACATGTTCGTCAAATTGCCACATCAACTTATTGTGGGAATAAAAGTGTAATTCGTGAAATGGGGAGTGACAAGTCTGGATCTTCAGATAATGAAGGAGCACGTGAACAAAGTTTGTTTCTGCATGCCGCCATCAGATAAGTCTGACGTAGAAGCCAAACTTTCTTTTGCACAATTGAAAGATTAGCTGCCTATTAGCAATACGTCGATAAAAAGAAGTACAATGGTAAAGCAATTGCACTGTTTAAATATTCAAAACATTCTTCGTTAAATACGAGACACAAACTCTTCACGGTCTTCTTTTCTAAAGCTTTTTTTATCTGAAACCGTTAGAGTATTTCTTGGATTTCTTATTTTATGGATGTCACTTATAAAGCAAGGCTCCACCTGCAGATACTGGCCAACTAATACGCACGCCCTAAATATAGCAAATGTTATGACATTCAATAGATTTGAAAAACTGAAAAAATTTCTACATATCAATGATAATAACAAAAATTCCAAAAGTACTGATCAAATTGCGTACATAATAAATCAAGTTCAAGATGCCTGCAAGAAATACCATTAGAGAAACACCTGACATGTGATGAACAAATCATTCCTTATAAAGACAGGGTCAGTATAAAAAAACATAACCCGAAGAAACCATACAATGGAGCTACAAAATGTAGGTATGATAAGGGTATCGCAATTTTTCTACAATTATGAGTTGTTTGTAAGAAAGATGTGCCACACTAGTCAATAAGCTTGATCTTGGAGAATGTAATAAAGTAATCTAGCGATTGTCTTGTGTGATTCCAGATAATATCTACTATAAAAAATATCACGATAGTTGTTTCTCAAACATTAAATTTCAGGCGTATTTACCAAAAAGAAAAATTCGTAGCACTGCATGTTTTCTCAATTATAAACACATTGTAGCGAAAAACAGATGAAAAAAGGATTGACGCGCGTTGGTCGAAAACTTCAAACTACTGTGCTAGCAAACCTGCAACTATAGTAATAAGGTTTTTCAAATCACAAAATCCCCGTAAAGATGTTGAATGTGGTCATATTATAAGACTCTTTTTATGCCTATAGACCAATATATCAAAATTGATATTTTCTTGTCATTGGCTTGCCTATATTGAAGAAAGAAAACGGTGTTAACATTGTCGGTGTAAGAGTAAATTTCGCGTAAAGTGTGACAAATGCAATGGGAATCAATGTTTCCATTCGAAAAAGTGTTTTAAAGACTTTCTTAATTATTTATAAGACTAAGATGCATTTTGTGCATACTTTGCCCAACTGAGAACATAATTTATTTTTTTGTATCAATAAGATTTTATCTTATACTAGCAGTAGCCGCACTGCGTTGTTCGTGACATGTTTATTATTATGTCTGTTCTCGGAATGTCTTCTTTGCTCTCTTTCTCTACCTTGTTGCTGTTTTGTTCGAAGATAACTTCTTTTTTTTTGGAAAGCTGTGGCATCTTTAATTTGACTGCTAAATCTTTAATAACTGGTTTGATATACTAGATTTGAAAAATTCTAAGTCATTAATTTCCTTAAATGTCAAAAATGACATTTAATAACTTTCTTTCAAAATAACACAAAACATGATTATAATGAATGTTCTTGATTAAGCTTTAAAATTTGGACTTCTAGGTGCATTGACTCAACATTACGACTATCTGTTTGCCAAATTTCAAGGCTGTATGTGTGATACATTCATCTGGAGATCACGCATACATGCTCACAAACACTTCCCTTTACAAGTATACATACAACCTTTCACACCAAATTATACGTTCTTAAAAAAAATAATTGGTGCAATAGAGATGCATTTTCCACAAAAAGTTTCATAACAATTTTGCAGATGATTAAAGCATATTTATCAAAAGTTTCTTTTTCGTCGGATTTTTCGAATATTTCCTGGCAAAGTTGATTGAAATTCTAACTCCTTCAGTATGCTCCATATATATTGTAGTAATACCCCCTTTTACAGGTGTATCAATTACATTTAACAATATGCTACTATCTCAATGTACTAGTAGGCATATAATGGATATGTATTTTTAATATTCAGTCTAATAAAGATATAAAATGAATTATTAATTTTCCCGTAACTAACTCAGTCGTATAATCTCTATGTACTTTGATATCCCTTTCTTACACTTTCAACAATACTCCATACAATACTGATTTCATAAATCTAACATTTCATTTTCAATTAAATTCATCTTTCATTATTCCAACTTTTATATAATCTTTAACTATAATATTCCTTAGTCCGAACCTGTACTTTTTAGTTTACTTAGCAAATTATATACTTGTAGTGATTTATCTTCTGATAAAGTTGGTAACTCGGAACTTGATCGATAGTACTACTTCACGTTAGAAATTATTATGACAAGATAAACAATTTCTTTTGATACAAAATCTATATAAATAGTTTTATTTTATTACTGCACAACATCTCTTTTTATCTCAGAGTAAGTATTTTTTAATCGGATATGATATATAGCCCATAAATTAAACTGATGTCTTTATTTTTAGGAATTCCAACATTTTATAATGTAGTAATTTTCTAACAGATATTCTACACTACCAGTAAAACAAGGATAGAAAAACTAACAAACAATATATTGATTTGATGAAGAATTTAACAATATTTCTGTTACTATGATGAAAATGCCAAAATAAATACAAACACCCTATCTAAACTTGTTCAATGTCAGAGTTATATGGTTATGAAAAAAAAAACAGATGTTAACCTCCTTTTTTAAAAAGGTATGTTATTAAATAAATTTAGCTTAATATTTATGAGAATTATTACGAACTTATATGAATAATATTCTTATGCAATTATTTATGATCTCTTACTAATTTTTGTATATAGTTTGTCATGTGGTTTATTTAATTGTACTCTTCCACAAATATTTAAATAATAATAGCAAAATTCAAATGAAAAATAAAAATAGTTCAATACAACCTTCGTTTAAAAAAGAGTATTTTCTTATTTTGTTGCTCCTTTTAGTATATTCTTGTTACTTTGTAGCCTCAGATGAACTAGAATCCTACATCAATTACTTATTCGGACAATGAAACAGCTGTCTGTGCCTCGTAAAGGTGACTGCCGGTACAGGAACAAATGGAATATGGTCCTAACAAGATTGGATTTTCTCTTTTGATGTGTTTGAATAATACTCCAATGAATTAATAACTCCGTCCAGGAAGTTCTTCGATTAATTAAACAGCGTGCGATGCTCCAATTCTTTTATGACACCGTTTGTTATGGATACTCCTTCAGGAAAATTTCGTATGGTACTCCAATTCCTCTGTGACCTCGCTTAATATGGATACTCCTTTAGGATAATAACATATGATGCTCCAATTCCTCTGTGACCTCGCTTAAAATGGATACTTCTTTGCTGGTAAGTATTTTTAAATTATATTCCTGTTTTATTGCACTACAATCTTCTTCTTCTAATACAGTTTAGTGAAAACTGCTAACATTTATTTTTTTAGCACACTAATACTTCGTATTCTTTACTACTTATATTTCCAAATGTTTGAATATTAAATTCCAGTATAACAATACTTTTATTTATCTTTATTTTATGAAATTTTGGCTAATATAACATTATCGCCAATTTCATAAACTCTCTCTGCAAATATTATTTTTCGAATTCTTATTTATTTATCCCATTCCCTTAGTGATACAACCTATTTTTCAAATTGACCAATCTCCATTACCCACCTCTTAATTATACTCAATATAAATTCCATTATGCTAATATTTTTATAAATACCTTTCCATATAACAGTACTCTTATTATGATAATTTTATCCATGAATTTAGTATAAAATTTATGTATTCAGAACCATTTAACACATTCTCAAATAACTTTTCTGTACAAAATGTCAACATTGACAACCACTGACAGTGCCTTCAAATATTTTAACGCGGGAAATTATAACCAATTTTGACGATGCCTTATAATAAAATTTACCTCTTAATACCATTTCTCTTCATTAAATTCAATTGAACAAGTTTTTACAAATTTATATTACATATCGAATTATCAATTAATTACAAATTCTCTATTTTACAGATTTCTGTGTCATTTGACGAACCATGGACCTTACACAACAAACTATATAGAATCAACTATGGACCATTTGTAAATATAAAAACATTAATAAACAATTATTCTCTTTATAATACTATTCCTAATTATAAACACATATTGATATTGACGGTATGTACCTAGTACTACCTCATTTTGCCCCTTTAATAAATGTAAAATTTCAACTTGTTTGAATAATTTTCATTTATTAAATAAGAAATTATCTGTTTAAATTAAAAGTTATGATCTGTTACTTTCATAACACATTCAAATTATTAACAACTTTTAAAGTAAATTCTTGCATTGTGCTTGCAATATTCTTGTAATATGGCACCTTCATCATTTATTAAACATGTAAATTTTTAACAACAATTAATCACTTTATACTCTATGAAAAATTATATACATGTACTTCAATTATTATTTATCTGACTGTAATATAAGTTTCTTTACAATATCGTTACATACTCTTTTGTAATTTTATCTTTATCCTATACTTTCTTTTTACGTGTACTTTGTATTAGGAAATTTATTATTTTAAATGAAATTTACGTTATAAATAAGTTTTTTTTTTTTTTTTAAATAATCTCTGGATGCCTGGTCATGTAACTTAATAATTAGTACCAACAAGATATACATTTATTTACTTTGAACTCTTCTATATGAAGATTTTTAGCATTGATAAAAAAAACTATCTTCTTACTAATTCCTGTAATACCTTTATTATTTTATGGTGAATATTTAATCAACTTTCCATTATTCCTTTGGACTTAAACTGCCTTTTAAAAATATACTTTATTTATGCTCACATATACATTAATATTTATTATTTATATTGTTCTTAATCGAACATATCCCTTATTTCCCTTAATAGACCTTTTCGTCTTATCCCCTACTTTCATCATACGAAAGTTTTTAAATTATATTTTCGTTTTATTGGCGTACGTTACCATTTTAATTATATGTAGACATTTTCGTCTTATACATTTTATACCCTTTTTCATATATTCTAACATTTATTATTCCATACTTTCATGGATCATTTTATATTACTCTATTATAGTAAGCAATTCATATTTTATACGTATAACATCTTTCTATATAAAAGGCTTTTGTTCTTTCCTCTTAATAATTTATTATATCATAATCACCTTATGTACAACACGACCTACTTTATCGTGCATCAATACTCGTATTATCTCTTCTATTCGTTTTATAATGTTCAAATGTACTTTTTCTTGTATAATATATTCTTTCCATACATGTTTTTAATTTTTAAGTTTCTAATATTCCAGGTATCTTCTTATTTAAATTCCTTTTCTTGTACACACATGTTCTAGTATTCTCTACTTATATTACATCATTTTTTTTTTATAAAAAAAAAAACAAATATTATGGAATAAGGGAATAACTTTTAATAAATTAAAATACTCATTTAAATATTAATAACGTTCCTATTTCTAAATCTTAACTATAATTCCGGATAAGTTTCTGAATAATACCTGCCCCTACCTTATTATTGAATAAGTCGTTTCTGTAAGTTCTCATATAAATAGTTATAATTCTTATTATATGTAATGTATCAAATTTCACTATCATTTCATTGTCTTTTGTCCATCTCTATGCCTCTATTTACCATATTGCTTGTATGAGCTCTTGTAATTTGTGGTAGCTGTGTATATGATTGGTTTGGTAATACCCATGAATACTTGTCCTTAAGTATCCGTCATGTCCATAAATTCTTTGTACGAGTATAATAATTTTTATGAGGGCTTTTATCTAGATGTAGCTCTGGTAGGATGGTGTCGCTGATACCATCAGTTGTCGCCCTTGTATACAACTGCCATGTCCATATCCATGATTTAAATGTGGGCTGTTATCTTGTTGTAGCTCTGGTAGGATGGTGTCGCTAGTACCATCAGTTGTCGCCCTTGTATACAACTGCCATGTCCATGTCCATGTCCATGATTTAAATGTGGGCTGTTATCTTGTTGTAGCTCTGGTAGGATGGTGTCGCTAGTACCATCAGTTGTCGCCCTTGTATACAACTGCCATGTTCATATCCATATCCATGATTTAAATGTGGGCTGTTATCTTGTTGTAGCTCTGGTAGGATGGTGTCGCTAGTACCATCAGTTGTCGCCCTTGTATACAACTGCCATGTCCATGTCCATGTCCATCATTTAAATGTTAGATTGTATCATGTATTATCCGAGACATCTTATCCATTATAATTTTTAATCTTACTCTATTTTTCAATGTTCCATATGTTTCTTCTTTATCCACATCTTCTTCATACCATAAATCATTTTCTTCAGTTTTGTAAAACATCTTATTCACAAATTTTCCAACCTGGTCTAATATACTCATAACATCTGCATTTCTAGATGTAAATATCTCTGTAACTTTCTGCACTTCAATATCCCATTCCAATAATTTGCACTTAATCTCCAATATCATTGTAACCTGATGAACATTTCTTCGCACATATTTTTCTGAATAATCTCTTATACACACCACAGAATCATTTCCATTTACAAATTCGTTATACTTATTACACATACTCATCTTTTCATTTACCAAAACATTTTCCACATAAGTTGGTATTATATTATGTCCAACTTTAAAACTTCTTCCAGTATACTTTTGTCTCTTATGACTATCCCTGTTATTTGTCTTAAAAAATACAAATCCAAAATATTATCCTCTTCTTCTGCTAATAAAAGTGAGTCCAAATATAATCGTAAAATTTTTCTGTCAAAATCTAAGTATTTTGTTTTCTTTTGCAATGTTATATTCGTATAAGTTTTCTTGATTTCAGCTGTATTTTGTTCAATGTTGATACAATTTATAGTGTTTTTCTCAGAATTTCCAATTATCCTTTCTTCAGTTGTATCTGTTTTGTCCTTTACACTTATTTGTTTTTCTGATATTATTTCTTCTGGATTTCTTACTAAAGATTCTTTACATTTTTCAATATTCCATTTATATTCTTTTCCAGTAATTTTCACTTCTTCTTTCAATTGTACAAAATTCTCTGTAATAACCTCATTTAACTTGTCTATTTTTCCACTTACTTGTTCGTTCAACTTATCCAATTTTCCATTTAATTCTCTTTTATCTTCTTCCCTTTGTCTTCTACTTTCTTCATTCATCTTGTCCAATTTATCAAAACATTCATCCCACATACGCCTTCTTTCTAATCTGTCTTCCTCTCTATTTTTCTCACTTTTCCTATTATCCTCCTCTCTATTTTTCTCACTTTTCCTATTATCCTCCTCTCTATTTTTCTCACTTTTCCTATTATCCTCCTCTCTATTTTTCTTATAATCTTCTCTCATTTCTATTAACATCTGCATAATAGATACCATATCTACTGCTGCTGACGACGTTCCTATTTCCAAAGTCTCCCCTTGTATCTGCGTCTTATCACCCCTATCTTGTCCTTCTTCTAACTGTCGTGTCTCTTCCTGTACCTGTGGTATTTCCCCTCCATCTTGTATACTACCTATCTGTTGTGTTTCTTCTTCGCTATCACTTGAAAACTCTGTCCTATTCATTCCAGAACTACTCTTTGACCTGGTATTCATGATTAATAAATTATATGTAATATTACTATAATAACCTGTCTTATACTTTCAAACCTAGTTTTATTATACTGATAACCTTTTTATAAAAAAAATGTATTTTTCTAATTATAATACGGTGAATAAATTATCGAAAACACAATCTATGCGAGTTTCTTTTATAACGCCCCACGTTCGGAAGCCATATTAATGTAGTAATACCCCCTTTTACAGGTGTATCAATTACATTTAACAATATGCTACTATCTCAATGTACTAGTAGGCATATAATGGATATGTATTTTTAATATTCAGTCTAATAAAGATATAAAATGAATTATTAATTTGCCCGTAACTAACTCAGTCGTATAATCTCTATGTACTTTGATATCCCTTTCTTACACTTTCAACAATACTCCATACAATACTGATTTCATAAATCTAACATTTCATTTTCAATTAAATTCATCTTTCATTATTCCAACTTTTATATAATCTTTAACTATAATATTCCTTAGTCCGAACCTGTACTTTTTAGTTTACTTAGCAAATTATATACTTGTAGTGATTTATCTTCTGATAAAGTTGGTAACTCGGAACTTGATCGATAGTACTACTTCACTTTAGAAATTATTATGACAAGATAAACAATTTCTTTTGATACAAAATCTATATAAATAGTTTTATTTTATTACTGCACAACATCTCTTTTTATCTCAGAGTAAGTATTTTTTAATCGGATATGATATATAGCCCATACATTAAACTGATGTCTTTATTTTTAGGAATTCCAACATTTTATAATGTAGTAATTTTCTAACAGATATTCTACACATTAAACTTACATTAAACTGATGTCTTTATTTTTAGGAATTCCAACATTTTATAATGTAGTAATTTTCTAACAGATATTCTACACTACCAGTAAAACAAGGATAGAAAAACTAACAAACAATATATTGATTTGATAAAGAATTTAACAATATTTCTGTTACTATGATGAAAATGCCAAAATAAATACAAACACCCTATCTAAACTTGTTCAATGTCAGAGTTATATGGTTATGAAAAAAAAACAGATGTTAACCTCCTTTTTTAAAAAGGTATGTTATTAAATAAATTTAGCTTTATATTTATGAGAATTATTACGAACTTATATGAATAATATTCTTATGCAATTATTTATGATCTCTTACTAATTTTTGTATATAGTTTGTCATGTGGTTTATTTAATTGTACTCTTCCACAAATATTTAAATAATAATAGCAAAATTCAAATGAAAAATAAAAATAGTTCAATACAACTAAAAAAGAGTATTTTCTTATTTTGTTGCTCCTTTTAGTATATTCGTGTTACTTTGTAGCCTCAGATGAACTAGAATCCTACATCAATTACTTATTCGGACAATGAAACAGCTGTCTGTGCCTTGTAAAGGTGACTGCCGGTACAGGAACAAATGGAATATGGTCCTAACAAGATTGGATTTTCTCTTTTGATGTGTTTGAATAATACTCCAATGAATTAATAACTCCGTCCAGGAAGTTCTTCGATTAATTAAACAGCGTGCGATGCTCCAATTCTTTTATGACACCGTTTGTTATGGATACTCCTTCAGGAAAATTTCGTATGGTACTCCAATTCCTCTGTGACCTCGCTTAATATGGATACTCCTTTAGGATAATAACATATGATGCTCCAATTGCTCTGTGACCTCGCTTAAAATGGATACTTCTTTGCTGGTAAGTATTTTTAAATTATATTCCTGTTTTATTGCACTACAATCTTCTTCCTCTAATACAGTTTAGTGAAAACTGCTAACATTTATTTTTTTAGCACACTAATACTTCGTATTCTTTACTACTTATATTTCCAAATGTTTGAATATTAAATTCCAGTATAACAATACTTTTATTTATCTTTATTTTATGAAATTTTGGCTAATATAACATTATCGCCAATTTCATAAACTCTCTCTGCAAATATTATTTTTCGAATTCTTATTTATTTATCCCATTCCCTTAGTGATACAACCTATTTTTCAAATTGACCAATCTCCATTACCCACCTCTTAATTATACTCAATATAAATTCCATTATGCTAATATTTTTATAAATACCTTTCCATATAACAGTACTCTTATTATGATAATTTTATCCATGAATTTAGTATAAAATTTATGTATTCAGAACCATTTAACACATTCTCAAATAACTTTTCTGTACAAAATGTCAACATTGACAACCACTGACAGTTCCTTCAAATATTTTAACGCTGGAAATTATAACCAATTTTGACGATGCCTTATAATAAAATTTACCTCTTAATACCATTTCTCTTCATTAAATTCAATTGAACAAGTTTTTACAAATTTATATTACATATCGAATTATCAATTAATTACAAATTCTCTATTTTACAGATTTCTGTGTCATTTGACGAACCATGGACCTTACACAACAAACTATATAGAATCAACTATGGACCATTTGTAAATATAAAAACATTAATAAACAATTATTCTCTTTATAATACTATTCCTAATTATAAACACATATTGATATTGACGGTATGTACCTAGTACTACCTCAATATATATATATATATCTGTCAGGTGACAATAGATCATGTAAATAAGAAAGATACTGAAAGAATGTTACACGTGGAATTATTCTATCTAAAAATGTTCACAACACAACATTGTAGAACCCTAAGCTGGATGGCTCTTTGCGCCATCGCGCTTCAACTATTACCTATACCTATGAAGAATTCATGCTCGACAACAGTTTCTTAAATCTCTAACAAAATGTTCAATGTTCTTTCTAACGGGTGATTTTTTAAGAGCTTTCGGATTTGATTTAAAAAAAACACCGGTAAATGTTGACCGCGGCTACGCGGTCAACATTTACCGCGGCCGGTATCTCACGAATAAATTCACAATATTGACTTCCAGTGCGTCAACCGTTGCGGGCTTGTCCCTATAAACATGAGCCTTAACATAACCCCACAAAAAATAGTCTAAAGGTGTTGAATCGCACGATCTAGGTGGCCAATTGACCGGCCCCAAACGTGAAATAAACTGTTCACCGAACTCGCCTCTCAATTAGACCATTGTTGGGCGTGCTGTGTGGCATGTGGCACCGTCTTGTTGAAACCACATGTCAGCCAAGTCTAGCTCTTCCAATTTGAGCAAAAAAAAATTGTAATCATCGCATGGTAGTGCTCACCATTCACAGTAACGTTCCTGCCTTCGTCGTCTTTGAAAAAGTACGGTCCAATGATGCCACCGGCCCATAATCCTCACCAAATAGTCCATTTTTCGGCATACATTGGCAATTCTTGCAATGCTTCTGGCTGCTCTTCACACCAAATACAGGAATTTTGCTTGTTCACGTATCCATTCAACCAGAACTGAGCTTCGTCGTTGAACACAATTTTCTGATAAAAAAGAGGATCTTCATCCAACTTTGCCAGCACCCATTCACCAAAAGTTAGCCGTTGCAGTAGGTCGTGTGGCTTCAATTCTTGCAGCAGCTGTATTTTAAAAGGTTTTACACCCAAATCCTTCAGCAAAAATGTCCACGTAGTGGAGTAACATAGGCCCAATTGCTGTGAACGGCGCCGAATCGATAATTCACGGTCATCAACAACACTGGCGGATACAGCTGCGATATTTTCCTCTGTCCGCACTCTACGTATGCGTGTTGGTGGTTTAATGTCCAATAATGTAAATTTGGTGCAAAATTTAGTCACAAGATTCCGAATAGCCGCCTCAGAAAGTCTCCCAAACTGACCATAAAATGGAAGAAGTGTACGATGCACTTTCTTAACCGAGCATGAATTTTGATAATAAAATTCAATAATCTGCAAGCGTTGTTCGTTTGTAAGTCGACTCATGGTTTAATTATAGACCAAACTGAACAAGTTTGACAGTAACATGTTACACGAAAACAGCTGAGCTGCCAAAAACAGTGTTTCCAAAAAGAAAGTTGCTAAAAAATCACCCATTATAATACCCTTAGTTAACAGTAACTTATTGGTTGGTTTCGCTCTCAACAAAATGAGAAACAAGAAGTTAATGCCGTGGTACAGCACACTAAATGGTAAATCTGAAATTTTGATGAGGTTTCTCTACAACAACATCAGCGAAAATTATATACTTATCGCTAAATCGGGATTTTCGTATACTAGCCTAGCACTTGTTGACAGTAAATATGTCGCTCATATTTGTCAGTAACGGTTTACTTTTGTCCAATTTACATGCAGTATGAATAACCATCAATAGATTTAAAGAGCCGATGTGTAGATTGGTATTTAGTTTATATGCATCTTAAGCTTCTTTTCGCAGAGTATATGACGTGGTGCGTGTGTTCATTCGCGACCTCAAGAACCCTTTCGCTAACGTAACAATCTACCAGTGCGATGAAAGCCTCAATAATAACCAACATAATACTATCATTAGGAGTTATTCTGTCAAACACATATTGATATTCTTCTGATGCTTGTGTTAAGAACTGCTGTGAAAAAAATTATGTCTTTTGTAGGTACTATCAATATAGGACGTACAGCTAATGACATACAAGCGATATATTTATGAAGAATGCATAACGCGTGAGCAATTCCACAGCATACTGAATTATTAGTAAAACAATTAATCGCGGAAACTAAAATCGGATACACTACACAAATAAGCTACAAGCAAAAAGTTTTATTTAAGTCTTACTAAAATAAACAGAAGTCTCTAGTAGGAAAAAAATTGCTGTAGAGAACGGCTTTCTCTACACTCATGTATTATAAATTGCAACTCTTATCAGAGAATTGTCTACAAGATATCTTGAAAATTGATAATACAAGATCTGGAACCAATTCTACAACATATATACAAAACAGGCAAGTAGCATATATTATCATATTTTTCAAGATATTGATAATAATAATATACATTATTTCATTATTGGTAAAAGTATGTTAATTATGACTGCTATACAATAGACCATTTTCTATTTAAAATGAAATGTGTCTTTTATAATTCTTCTACTCACATAACAGTAAATACAAGGATAAAAAGGAGCAAAAACGAAAAATCTACTTCGTAGTTTGGCAATAGCACGTAAAGCCCTTAACGGCTATTAGAGTGGAAAATACGTTGATCTTGGACCATTTCCAAAGTTTCTCATCGGACACTTCTGCGCAATTGTTACAGTCACTTCGAATTCATTTCATTTATGTGATATGTTCATGAGTGCGAATCTCTTCCTCGTTAGAGTCTAGTGTAACAAATAAACCCGCATCGCTTTTATATAAAACAAACTATACTCAACTAGAATTCGCCTTTTGTTAAATTTAGGCCACTTCCAGTTATACGAAGTCATATTTCATTTCAACGTTCATGTAAAATTACACACTGCCTGAAGTTAATTAGCTATATATCGTACGCGACAATCTCTTGAAAATGTGCTATGTCGAATTATATAACGGACATAATGTTAGAGTGTTTTCTACCTCTGTGATCTACATACGATATTTTCTGAATGCATTATTATTATATTTTATTGTATTCTATAGTAAAAGTGCTTTTTATACACATAAACACATATATACATATACAAAATATAAGTAGTTCTTGGTATCAGCGGTCCAATGGACCGAAAGTAACAATTTTACTATTATATAATAGCAGCTCTTGCAAATATCTCGCAAATTATGAACTCTGTATAGATTTATTAAAAGTACAAAAGTATTTAGAGCTAGATTTGGAAGTTTTTGTAAAGAAAAAATTGTTTTGAAATTTGGAAGAAAAGTAATACTTCTACTCTTATCAAATAGAAGCCTTTTGCAAATACCTTACATAATTCTACATTCTATACAGATTTATTAAGAACACACAGGTATTTAGAGTTGCATATGGAACAATTTTTGTATTAAAAAAATTCAAAATGTGGACCGAATGTAACACTTGCTTAGAGGTTTATTTTATTAATAAGATACAAAATATAAAGTTTAATTTGGAACAACTTTTGTATACACATTCGGGAACGCACATACGTCTAAGACAATCATATCAGGCCCACACCTCATCTTCTAACCCACCTTACTGTTATTCTGTGTTCAATTCCAGTAGGTTAATAGAGTATTTATGAATAGCAGGCAACCCCACATTTGGTAAATTATCATTTTTAAAAATAAACTGTTATAAGTATATGTACAAAACATTTAGTCACCTTTTCTGTATAAACAAACACCCGTAAACTATACATAATAGTATATTATGTACGAGATCAAGTTTTATAAATGCCATGTTAGTCACGAGTTTCATTAATCACGATGTTACAAATTATTTTTAGTTTTTAACGCATATTTTCTGGTACCTATTATTTTTAAGGTACCCTGTATATATTTATCTCGTTCACGTAACATTTGGTAATGTTAGTATTTTTATTTTTCGAGTTTAGTGAAATTTATTCTTGTCCTTGTTATTTCCTTATTTGGGAGAACATTTATTTTGTTTCTATATTAATTGCCATTTGTAGTTTTGTTGTATTTATTGTCTTTTATTTGTCGATGTAAAATCGATATAAATCTAGTTTGGAATATATTACGACGTCTATAGGGTAAGGTTGTAAGTGCCGAACTTTATTTAACTGCAGCGGTAGCTTCTGTTTAAGAACTATAGATGGCGCGTGTCTATTTATAGTTTAATTTATCGGAAAATCTTTTGGTTTTGTCTTGTTGTTTATGTTAAGTTTTATTTTGGAATTTATAAATAATAATATAATTACTCTGCTTTTGGATTACCGTTAGTGAGCCAAAACAGTCGTTTTAGTCATTGTTCCACAGATGTTTCTCTGTATAGAGGGCGTCCGTGGTAGAATTTTATGTCAATTGTTCTGGAATGTTAAACTAATCCTTCTTTCCGAATCCAGCTTTGGCCTTAATAACACCTTCCGATGCAAGAGTAGATATCAACTTCTCAGTCAGTTTTGGGCAAAATAAATTTTATAGTTAGTGTACCGTTAATCTGAGCCTATTTAATTGTGGGATTAATTATTGTTTTGCCAAGCATTGTATTTTGGTATGACTTTTAAAACTCGTTAGAGGATGTTTTTTTTTTCTGGTTAAGAAGAGCAATTTCTACTGTGAGTATCCTTATCGAATATTTTATTAATGCTAATTGCGTTATTTTCTTTCCGTTCCGTCCCTTTTAGTGCGATTTATGTATGGTGAATTTTGAGACGCCAGCCGTTTCATGCATGGAAATTTCAAGACACGTGCTTGTAATTGTGTAAGCCATTTTTAATTTGGAAGAAGGCATGTCCACATCCTTATATGTTTAATTATGTGGGAAGATATTCTGACGTTCCGATGATATTTTGAGGGAAGATTTTTAGCTACTGCTGTTGGACGTTAATTCGCAGCCCTGCACATTGTGGAAAAGTCTTTGAGGTTATATCTGTTGAGGAAATCTTGTGTCGAGTCCTTTTTGTTACTGTGTGAACAGTTTCAGGTATTTGTTAAACAATTTTGTAGCTGTTTAAGTGTAATTAGTGTGCATAGGAACATTACCGATTAATTTAATTAGGCACAGCCACTTGTGTCGTGCCAATGATAGTTTTCCGGAGCATATCGGAGTGATTAAGTACTGTTTCATTGTCAAATCATATTTTCAAGTATTGTAAATTTAACTATTATAATTTTATGGCATTTAGGCCTTGTGCAATTTCAATTTAGTCAATTAATGTTCTATTTTTAAGATAATTTAAACCTCTTTGTGGGGGTTTTTCGTGTATTCTTGCTCGGTTACTGTCGAATGTTTCAGATTTTTCAATGATTTTTAATTCTTTGAGATTTAGTGGGCTACTTTAATTGCCACACCTAGTGTTATATTTTATAGTTTATAAACCAGTGTAGTTTTGGTACTTTTGGTTTGAGTTATCGGCCAAAAGGTATATTTTTTTAACGATTTTAATATTATAGTGTATTATATTAAGGTTATCTGTTTCTTTAAGGCGAGGATATCGAAGCTATATTCAATACCATCTAGAATCTTGCATATAGTTGTCACACAGCTTGGCGTATTGCCCCTGATATACAGGGTGTTTCACTTGCTAGTGTTTTGGTTCCACAATTTAGCGACCAAGCTGCTCGACTACTATAGGGTTAGTAATAATAGTTGCTTTCGCATTTATTTAACGTCATTTAATATGAGTTTTCAAAATTAATTAAGTCAAATCTTTTGTATTTCGTTTTATCATTTAAATTAATGTTTTAATTTTATAATTTGACTAGGATTGCTTATAGTGAATTGTATTTAGATTTATTGATATTTAAGCAAATGTTTTATTTGATGTGTCTTAATTAAGCGTCATATTTCTGTGGGAATTTAAGATGTATCTTAAAACCACACAAATTAATAGCTTGGTTTTAGTATGTGTAGAAACAGGAACTTTTTCATGATTGGATGAATAATTACTGGAACAGTAATTATAAAATAACAATAATTGAACATTAAAACAGGAAAAAATTAAGTTCACTTTTACAAGTTTCTGAACATGTCGAACATCTTCTTCTTCTTCTTTCTCTTTTCTTAAGACTTAATCTTGTTTCTTCTACGCTTGATCTCGTTCAGCCTCTTGGGAAGCAGCTGTCCAGCTCTCACACCATTTTTGGGAGGTCGACAGGGGGGTCGACACACATGTCGTACATATTTTGTGGTTAGAGGTATACTGTATATTTGCTCTTTTACAGAGCCCCATAAAAAGAAATTAATTTTGTGATTTCTGAAGACCCAGCAGGTTAGTCAATAGAACGTCCACCGGCTAGCCACTTCGCTGGAAGCATTGCATTAATATTTTGTGTCTGTGGCATAGAATGTGAGGATATTGTTGCATCGACATCTCTCTGTAAATTTAGCTGAATATCTTCCAATAATTCCACTAAATTGCTTGATAGAAATTATTCAGAAGCTTCTCCGTTAATACTACCTTCAAATAAATGAGGGCATATCAACCAATTGCCAAGAATACCTCCCCATGCATTTATGCTTCACCTATGCTGATGATCATTCGTGAAGTAAGGATTTCCATTTGAATAGTAATGAAAATTTCTTTTGTTAACTATTCCGTTGCTATGGAAACCATTTTCATCCGTAAATAACACCCGGGCATCATTTTAATTATTGCCCATTGGCTGAACACTCTTCTAGCTTTAAAATGATGGGTGCGTAACTCAATATCTAATGTATTCATTACGGATGATATTTATTCATTTTAAGGCCCTTTCAACGAAGGTTTGGATAATATCCAGCAAACGACTTCTTTCATAGGTACTGACGTGTGGATTTTCTGTTGTTGCCATAAGAATTCTTCATTTTTTTCATAATTAACCACATGTTTAGGGTTTCATTGTTTTGAATTACCAATACTACCATTAGTAACCAAAGCATCCATTACTCTGCTAAAGGCATCTGTTGTGGGACATCTTCTGTCAGGGTGACGTTGCTGTTAAGCTCTTTGGGCTAATAAATAATTTCTTTGACATTCCTTCAGTACAAAAAGACCGTATTAAAATAAAAAAAAAGTTGACAAAAGTATATAAAAGAACAATATAACACAGTAATGGTCACTTTTAAAATAATAACGTCTTAGAGGTTTTTGGTGGGAAATTTATTAAACAGTACAAAAATGAGCCTAAATACAGGCTGTTCCATTTGAAGAAAATCACTTTTAGACAAAAATATGTCATGAAAGTTTAATCCAGTTTTCTGCAAATTCAATCAGTAATTGCAGAAAAATAAGATATGTTTGTATTAGGACCTTTTATTATGAACAACTCTACCAAAAATAGTGTTCATCTAATACGTCGTTTTCAAGAAATATCAGAAAATTTTATTTTTTCAAAAAAATGGTAAGTCGAAAACTTTAAGTTTTAGGCCTATACTCTTTTATAACTTTTTGACTAAGAATTATACGGGAAATACAAAGATGTAATAATATGTGTTCCATTTAAAAAATTATAACTATGGTCAGCCACCAAGTTATGGAACACTCTGTATAATACAAAATAATTTTAAAAAGTGATACTAATAATAAGTGACTATCATAGGAAGAAACCGCTTCAAATTATCTTTTCTCATAAAGTCACAAATTGCCTTCCCCACGAAGATGACTCACTGTATAACACAAATGTAATTATTCAATATTTTTGATCAAAACCGTATAATTTGTTATACTTCAATCACTTCATTATTGATCTAATTGTTCTGCATACCTTGTCAATTACACACGTCGCGGTTTCGATTTTTGGTAATAAAATTATTTTCAAGGAAATACGCTTCAGATATAATTAACAAATTCAGTTCCTAAAGAATAACCCACATCAGCATTCGGATTAAAAAAAAATCTCATTGTATTCGGTATTTCTAATTCTGCAAAATAAATGTTCTACTGGCCAATTCGCTGGCTTGAAGTATATTCATCCTTAATATTGACTAAAGAGCCGACAAAAAAGAAACTGTCCGGCATTCGACTACTCGAATTTTCATTTCCCTGCCAACCTACGTCTTCTTCATGATTAGTGCCCTTTTGTTTTTTATCCCTAAGTGAATTCCGGCAAAATTGATTCAGAAAAAAGTAACAGGCCTTTTGTGTGCATAATACAGCACGGTAAGGAATATATTTGGATCATTTATTTATATATGGGCATATCCAATGCAACAAAATTTAAATACCATATCTGTATCGTAAATTGAGGTAACTAAACAATTAATTTTAATAAACAGATTTTTTCTTATATTTACAGGATAATAATCAACGAATTCAATAATATTTTGAAAATTTCATTTAATTAACAAAGGATTATAAATCTTAGGTAGTAGACTGTGAAGTCATGTATATAATTTAGTAAATAACTATTATTAAATTAAAGTTATACAAAACACAAATATGGCGAGGTATACAATAAATGTATTATTAAAATCTCCGAAACATTATATTAGAAATCATGGCATTCGTTGTTTGTGTTAAAGAATGTAAACCGCATAAACTGTAATTAAGTATTAGAAACTGTTTTTTTGAAATTACGATGTATCAGCAAGCCGACGCAGAGTGGAGCCAAATTCTAAAAAGCTAGCCAAAATTAAAAAAAAAATAACTAAGATAAAACTCATTCCTGGGTATTTTTGGGGTTGCTGATCACGAATTCAAAGTTAAAATATCAAAGAAGGAAATGGCAGATCGAATATGGCGGAAAAGTTCTTCGAAAATTAAACAATAATAATTATCATTATAATCAACGATATAGAACAATAATATAAATTATAATGAAATAAAAAAAATAACTGATAAAATGTTTTTTCAGTTTGCTATACATTTTACATTATACTAGTAACTCATGCATAATATATTGTGGACGCTTGATAATTTTTTTTACAATTATTCACAAAACATTGCACATGAGCTAAATATGCAGCTATCTGTAGTTGGTTTTTCGATATGTTTCAGAAGAAGAAATATTACGGTGAAAAGGCCTTGTCGGGATCTAAAGGAGATTTTAATTTTTACATTTTATTTCCTCGTTAAAAATGCGGCCTCCAAGAATTTCTTTCGATATAAGTATCAATGAATATCTTGTCAATAAATATTCTCCTATGGAACAAAACTGTGCTTACATTCTGAAGAACAGTCCAGTTTTCAGAATCACAATCGGTTGATATCACAGTGCAACAACCAAAATGGGAATGGGATGAGACCAATTGCAAATGAAAGTTGACATTATCCATAACAAAACCTTGAAGGTTTTTTTTTTAGTTCAGTGCGAGATTTTTTTTTACACGCATTTGAAGTTGTTGATTTTGGAACGCTGTCTAAAAAGGAAAGATCATTGAAAATTTGGTCAAATAATGCTTATTTATTTTTATTGTCCTGGAAAGTTGTGGTATCTTACTGTTTTTGGGGTCGAGGAATTCATTTTCGATATTTATTTTTACCTAAAACGGACGCTAGATGGCGCTGTCATACAAATGGTGCTATTTCTTGTAAATTTTCAATAAAAAAACGGTGAGCTTCACTGCTTTAGACATAATATTTGTTTAAACATTGTTTAAACATAATTATTTATTTTTATATGTTTCGTATTTAGGATCAAATTTATTTTTATCAAGAAATTTTCTAACGATCCTTATTTATTTCTGCATATGTTTGGGATCAAGGTCTTTCTTGGTAAGAATAAATAAAAATAAATAATTATGCTTAAACAATGTTTAAACAAATATCAAGACAAATATGTCTAAAGCAGTGAAGCAGTAATACACCGTTTTTTTATTGAAAATTTACAAGAAATAGCACCATTTGTATGACAGCCCTATCTAGCGTCAGTTTTAGGTAAAAATAAATATCGAAAATGAATTCCTCGACCCCAAAAACAGTAAGATACCACAACTTTCCAAAATAATAAAAATAAATAAGCATTATTTTATCAAATTTTCAATGATCTTTCCTTGTTAGACAGCGTTCCAAATTCAACAACTTCAAATGCGTGTAAAAAAAATCTCGCACTGAACTAAAAAAAAACCCTTCAAGGTTTTGTTATGGATAATGTCAACTTTCATTTGCAATTGGTCTCATCCCATTCCTATTCGGAAAGTTCGATTTTGTATCACTGTGTATTCGTGGAAAATATGGACTTTAGATCGCGGCCTCTTTTTTAACGGACTAGATTACGAGGATGTAATCGTGACGTTTGGTTCCAAAATAAGCTGCGAAGGCAGCAGTAAAGTGTAGATGCAAAACTAAACGACAACATTACAACTATTATGACCGTCACAATCAAATTGGAACACGATTGTTCGACTTTCGGCCAAAATTTTCCGATTGGCGACTCGCTTCCGCACTAGTCACTCCGTGCTAAAGATTTCCTGAGCAACTGCTTTCACAGAAGGTAGATTGGCAGGAGAGGCCAGATATAATACCCACGATGACTCTAGACCTTAGTTACACTTTGATTATTTATACTAACGTATTTAAAACCCAACATCTATATCTATAAAACCAAAAAAATGTAAATCGCATTGGAGATTAAATGCGAGGAATTAGCCCTTAAACGGTTCGAAATGTAAAAAAATGCTATTCTATTCCTTTGTCAAAAAGTCGACAGTTCGAATACTTAATTTAATAATTGTATTTGCTTGGTAAATGTGATTTTGTATACTTTTTCTAAAATTTAGTTGTAATCTGCTCCGAAAATTTCTTATGTGAGACAGCAAAATATACTATCTCTTCTACAATGAAAAGATCTCCCAAAATCAAAAGAACAATGGGGGGGGGGGTAGTATTTAAAACAAATAATGACGAAATTATTCAAAGGCAAATCATGGTTGGATATTGACTTTCATACAAAAACATGTAGTTTTATCAAATAATCATATCCAATATTTGTACGACCTGTAGAAAGACTAAACAAATTCTGATTAAATTCTGAAAATAATAAACCAGTCACTACTGATGAAAAGGAATAAAGACCAGAATCTAAGTAAACTCACTTTGAGATTAAAAAACTAACTAAAACTAAACCAAAAATGCATAATTCACTCCTCTTGCCTCTTTCTCCATACTTTAAAAGCAGGAGAAATGACAATAATAAGGCGATTGCAGTTCTAGGACTAGCTTATAAGACGAGCAATAAAATATGAGTTATCTGGCGTATCTGAGATGGTGCAGGCAGATAGATGGGTTAAGATCATTTGGTCACACGATCAGGATTCAACAAGGCTTACAGGAGACTATGGAAAACGGGTTCATAAAATAGAAAACAATACAACAGCTATTACAAAGTATAACACACCAAGTGTCATAAAAGAGTACAAATTTGATAGGAGCAGTATGGAAGAACTAACAACAGAACGAAGCAGAGACAGAATCTACCAAATTAAAAATCAAAATTAAGATCAAGAATAGCACTGACATTATCAATATTAAATTAATTGAACATCAGCATTAATCAATAAGTTTATACCCAACGTATATATTATTATTAGCATATATTTTGGATGTTTTGTTTTTATTCTATGTTGGCTGCTGTACATTTAACTTTCTAACATCTAATCCTTTGAGAAATATGTTGTGAAATACAAATACAAAAGTAACTCAATAAAGTTATGTAAACTTTTATTGCAGTCCAAATTAATTGATTTTCCGCTGTATTCATAAGTAATTCCGATATCGTCAATAGAAAGTTCGATTGTCAACAGGACATTTTTAATCTCCAAGTGAAAGTTTTATTATTCAAAATAAAGTCCGCTACGATCAAAAGAAAGGACGGTTTACCTCAATACATAAGAAAATGGATTTGTTGAGTAATACCTTTTTTACATGTGTTAAGATAATAGATAAATTTATGTAATAAATACAAATGTTCTACCAAATAACAGACTTAAACACGATTAATCTCCAATTACTTCGTGCCTTAAGGATTTAGGTGTTTAACATCAAACGTTGTGCTTAAATTTTTCAAAGTTTTACCTCTGCTGAACGCTTCTATTATTAAACGTCTTCTTTCGTTACTCATTTTATTATAAATCATCCTTTTTAAATGTACTAGTGTCACGTAAATGAAAGGAATTGACAGTAACCGTCTTTTGATCATAGCGGACTTTATTTTGAATAATAGAACTTTCATTTGGAGATTAGAAATGTCCTGTTGACAACCGAACTTTCTATTGACGATATCGGAATTACTTATGAATACAGAGGAAAATCAATTGATTTGGACTGTTAGACAATTTATTATGAAAGCTATTAACGATTTATTGCAGAATTGTAATAAAAGTTTCTGAAACATGGAGGAAATTATTTTGAAAAACATCAATAGCTATTTCACATGTATTTATTAACTTATAATGGTATTTGTGCTTACTTACTTTAATATCTTATACCGTAGTCGACATATTTTAATTTCTGATACGAAAGTAGAAAGAGGAAAAGAGCCCGACGAAATAAACTAAAGATAAACATAAGCGAGGCTGCCAAGACAGTACACTCGACAAATGTTTCCTATGAAATGTAAGGCGTGAGGGTCTCCCGACACTGCGTTGCTCTCCCACCACTGTTAGCAAGCAGGCATCGCTGCATATTATAAGGTCATCTTCTGCATGGGATAGATGTACAATATTGTACAAACAGTAATTAAAATTTGACGACTACGGTATACTATCAGAAAATATGTCATATCCTTTGATGTTAGTCCTAATATTAGCCGAAGTATTCAAACACTCTCTCAGAACCATACAATGACAAAAATAAGCCAATAAAGAAAAGGAAGGGTGTGGAATTAAGTAAAATTGTAAAATGTGTTTTTATTGTTGTTTTGATGTTCGCATTCCATTATGTGATAGCAGTTTTGTTTGGAGCTCAACTATTTTATGCTTTAGAAGAAACTTTTATGTTTTCTGTCATATTAACAACATTAACTATTATTCCGACTTGTACACATTTGGGTCTTGATAAGATTGTGTATATTTTAAAGAATGTTTCCCCATATGAAGAAGATTTAATATCTGAATTTGTATTTGAAAATATTTGTTTAATATACATAGGGAGATGGTTTGGAGCATTTGTAATTCCTTTAGACTGAGATAGACCATGGCAATTATGGCCTATACCATGCAGTCTTGGTACCATTATTGGACATTTTATGTCACATTTGTCAGTTATGTGCGGTATACAAAAAAAAATTAGATTAAGTAAACCTGGAAAATATAACTTATAATTTATTTATAATGTCTTCTATAATTTGTGAAGCTTTAGATTTATTTAAAATCTTTAACAGGACAATTTAATGAATGTTTATACGGAAACAGATTTCAGCATGGCAAAATTTTTCATCATTGAATGAGACTTTTCATAGTATATTTAAATTGGAGATAGAACTACTTAACTTTAAATTTCGAAACAGTAAAAATTGCGCAAATTGAAAAAACAAAAAGGGTTTTTATAATGCTTGCCTATTACACAGAAGAGCCACGTATTAAATAAAATATAGGTTTAAAAAGTAACATTTAATAACTCTATTTTTAATATTCAAGTTGTAACTAGATTTAATGTAATAATATTCTACTAGCGGAAGCTGTATATCTCGAAATATTAATTAAATAATTCCATTTCATTATTCTGAAATTGTTTCGGCCTATGGAAACTTGTAGTGGCATTAAATGGTCCAGTTCAGTTCGTACCTTGGCCGTATCGGTTGGAAAATCGATTCAACCAATTATGTATCTGCAATAATGGATATCATATACAACTTAATTTAATATTCCAGTTATGAATATCCATATTGTGTTATTCCGTTATAAGTTTATATACTTTTCTTCCCTTTAATTATTTTCACAAAACGTAAAACGTAAGTAGGTATATCATATGTTTAGTACCGAAAACATGTTTTCATCGTTTGCCAGTCCTAGGCTTTTACTTTGAACCTCAATATACCAAAATCACATTAGCGGCCATGATAATAAATAACGATCACCCATTAAGAAAAACATGTTAAAATACTAATATTATCTTAATAGAGGATATAGAAGTGAGGAACATATAAATAAGCATATAGGTAAGAGAAAATGTGATAGATTCAATTTGAGTTTCTAAGTTACTGCAAAATTTTGACATATTCGAAAAATATTTAAAATGGAAGATATTAAAAGGTATGGCATTTAAAAGTCTAATAACATTAATAAAATTTATCACTAAAATGAACTCTGTAATAAAACTCTGAGTAAACGTGTGCTGAAGTTAACCTTTATATAAATCATTTGCGTGGTATCAATACTCAATTATCAAGTAATTCCTTCAAACAAGCAATTTTTCATTGAAATATTGCGCTGAATAAACCGTAGTTTATATTATCGATTACAGAGTCGAGGTTCATTATTTTTCCCTTTTTCGGTAAATAAATATTTATGTTGTTCACGAAAGCAGCCTCACAATACAATAAATCAATTAGAGAACCTGAATTATAGCAGACCGAGATTAAATTGTATAATACTGATTTTTTTATTCTAAATTATGTTATCCGTAGGTAAATTACCACTACTTTAAAGTTAGCTGTAATACAGCTTACCATAAACAACAAAGCCTAATTCGGTAATTCAGTGTTATTTGAATAATACAATTACGTCATTTATTTACGGCAATTAATATACGTTCTAAATAATTGTTGCGAAGTAAAACACAATGAGGTCTGGTAAATATAATTTTGTCTTCTATGTATATACAAAAGAAAGCTGAAGTAGGTACGTTCTTTAAGAAATCGTCAAAATCTTCGATTTTTATATTTTATATGGGTTTGAGAACAAATTACATCTCCACTTAAGTAGAAATTTATTTTTTTAGAACGCATTAATTGAACATACATAAAACATTAAATACATTTGGTATAAAATAGGCAATGGATCTAAATTTCACTGTTTCTCAAAAAAATCACACTATAACTTGAAATATTAAAAATTGATATAGCCTATCTCTTTGTAGTTTATTCAGAATTTTATATAGCTCCCAATTTTGCAAATTCCTCAGTTACACAGTCGTTATTTCCTATCGCATTATTAGGGTAACTGACGACGAGCTGATGAGAAACATGTTAAAATTTCCTGAAAACACACAGCAAAGGAGGACAAACATCCTACTTTGTGAAGCTAAATTCGTTCTTGCCAAGCATTTCGTTCAAATTATCAATCTATTAATCTGATCTCAAGTCTTCCCTGATCTGTGGAAACAGGCGAGGGAGCTAACAGTATTCAAAAAGAGAGATGTTTCGATGTTGAATAACTGTAGGCCGAAAACTATCTTGTTTAAGGTCGCTAAGATGTTTTGGTGTGTGGCATATTTGGGTATTTTCCTTAATATAAAATCATTTCCCAGTGTCTTTTAAGAAAAGAAAAGTATCACTCTTACAAGATTGAATTAGTTCGATAATTGCTGGAAGATGATCCTGAACGATTCTAAAAATATGATGAACATTTGCCACTATCATCCAGAATTTGTAGAAAAAGTCTTAATTCTCTGATGATGTTACATGTTATCTCAATACGGTTGTTATAGACAAAGCTGGCGGTACTGGGTAAGAAATAATCCAAGAAACTGATTCTAAACACGTATGGGCAGGAATTATCGATGATCACATTGTTGGGCTTGATACCACAATGTACGTGCATATCTACATGAATTGTTTGCAGACAGATCAATTAGTAGGCAAGGAGCTAAAAAATGGCCCCCAGATCACCAGATCTCACCTCGCTACATTACTTTTTGTGGGGATATTTAAAAAGCAAAGGTTATCTGAATTGTCCTCAAAATTTAGAAGTTCTGAAAGAGCATATTAGAGTAGAAATTAAGCTAATAACGTATGCTGTCCTGCGTAATGTTCGACACGAATTTGTATATAGTTTTACTTACTGTCAAGAGAGGAATGGTGGCCATTTCGAACACTTATTGAATTTATGTTTTATAAACTATTGTGACAAAACGTACTTTAATTAATTCTTAATTTTGTTATACAATCAGTAAACAGGGAATATGTTCAAAAAGTGCCCAGTTGGTCATGAAAATGGAATCGTACAAGTAAATATTTATCGTCACATAATGACTTTCTGTACAAATCCGTTATACCACTGGTAGGATGTTTTTGTATATCCTTTATGTAAGCCGAAACAGAAATCTCATAGTTGATGACGATGGCGGCAAATATTTAACAAATTTCTTTACAAAACCCCCATAATATTTGTTGTTAAAAAGAGAATTTTTTGATCTACCTGAAAATGCGATAAAAAATGTGGTGTCATTAAAAAAGAGACGTTTCACCCACTTGGCCATGAAAATCGCATAAGTAAATCTTTATCCTCAAATAATGACTTTTTTGCAAAATCGCTATACCCTACCCCATGAAGGAATTTTCTGTAAATTCTTTATGTGAGCTACAAAAGAATTTCTGCGTTACTTTTGACAGGCGTTGTATTAAAGGGTGGTGTACAAACAATACAAATTTCGAGTAGTAGTCAATCACTTCAGTGAAGATGAACATGCTTATGATATTAACACGAAACATGCATTCCTCTTTATATTCATGGGACACATGGCACACACCGCATACACGAACATGTGTGATTATAAAAAACGCACGCATAATTTAACCATACAGACATATTAATATCTACGATATCCTCCGTACTGAAAAAGCAATTTGAGAATGTATAACTGCTATTGTTTAGGCTAAGTGGCAATAACACTTAAAAATTTACAACCTTCTATTTCATAACATAAGCAGAAATTCCAGCAATATACGACGTACCTAAGCTTTATTGCGGGCGCTTTCGGAAGAAAACTTTGCTGCTACTCCATTTTTGCGCATGTATTGGAAAAAGAAGAGAAGAGATACGCGGCATAAAATCGAGCAGATAAATAAAAATTGCAGTAACGACGAGAACAAATTTTACGTAAAACAAAAATTGAACTTTTACAACGTACGATGCAGGAATCTGCATCTCACGGAACAATACACAATTTCAGATCAGCATTAACCTCTTTCAGTGTCGTCGTTCAGCAAAATAACAATGTATTTTGATTTATACTTTCAAAGTAATACAGTACATAGGAATAGATAGTAGCAACTTCCAATAAAGATAATATGTATTTGAAAATATTATTCTGTTATTATAGTTCAATTAACGAAACAGACGAGTAACGTCATAAACAGTTAGTTCAGGCCAAGAAACATTAAATTACATTAATACCTACTAATCCTAGTAATACTTTCCATACAGTGAATGATCAAATAAACGATCAAATAAATCCGGAGTTGGAGTAGGTTGTGCATGAAAAAACGTATTTCCTAGCTTACGCATCTGTAATGTAAAATGTCAAGGTTGACAACCAAATATCAAATGTTAGCGTTGACAATTACGTATGTATTTCTACTCCGATACTTTAATTGTATTATTAGATATTCTGTTCATGTACCTTAACGATGTCCCTTAAGATACAAATTTACATCGAATAGGAATGCGACATATTTTTTTTGAAAACATAAACAGTAAAAGTGAGCGATAGTGACACTGAAATGGAAAATTTGAATCCACCAGAAATTAAGGAAAAAGCCTTAATAGCCACGAACAATTTATTACCAGCGAAATCGGCAAAACCGTGCGAAAAATTTTACTCTCAATTTATGAATTGGAATGTTCAAAAAGTAATGTTTTATTATGGAGTCGTAGAAAAAATAGTGTATGCAACTTGCATTTAATGGCTATTAAGTCACGAGTATGAATATTACGACACGATCCGTAGGCGAGTGTCGTAATATTCATACTCGTGACTTAAGAGCCATCATTAAATGCTCATTGCATAATATACTAATAGAGGAGATGCGTTATATTCAATTCTACGTCATTGACGACGTTTACATGTTGTCATAACTGTATTAGTGAAACTAAAAAAGTTAATTTCTTAAATTATATTTGAGGGCTTCTATTTCGTTATCCGTTTCAATATTAAATTTCTCTGTTATATATTTTTAATAGATTAATAGTTCAATTCGGTGTTGTCAGATAAATCATATCTGTCAAAAAGGCGTGTGTTGTGTATATTTTGCCTGTCAAATTTGCGTGTTTACTTTTGTTTTGATATAAATTGTATAAAAACAGTTCTTCTTAGAACCGCACATTCTGTTCATTATCTATTTGCTTCCTTCGAATATAATGCCGAAGGGTTTCTGTAAACAGTCGAAGCTTTTTACAAACTTTTCTATAATCATCTGTTAAATTTAATGAGAATAACTTAAGTATTGGTTATTTTAAATTTTATTATGGATACGTTATAAAACATTTATAGTTTTTTCGAAAATCTAAATCAATAAATTAGTTGAGAAGGACTGTCTTAGAGTTATAGTTCTTGTATTGTGAATATTTTTTTCTTTGGTTAATTTAAATGTCACTGACAGAAATAAAAATAGATCACAAACTAGTCAGCGGTTATATGATTGGTGGAGAGTAATCTGAAACTAGTCTCTGACTGATTTCATAACATTCGATCAGCTCTGATCAGTTCGAGATTTTTCTACGAACAAACCTTATGTTACCAGAAGTGTACGCGATTGCAACATATAAGATGATAGTTACGATGAAAGAATAGAACAGGAGAGATAATAAAGTGGTGGGGGAACAGGTATTATCTAGTTAGTCAGGTGTTATCACATTAAGGTAAGTCAGCTATGTCAATACCGAAAGCTGTCAGTATTGACATATAGCGTGCTTTTATAATGGTGAATTGTGTGGCTTGTGGGCGTTCCGAAACGACAAGAACAAAGAATCTCACATTTTCTCTTCATCCGTAACTTAATTTCAAATTGGCATTCAACATAGACAATAATAATTTAAAAAATGGGTATTCTGAATAACTTATTAACATATATCTGACATGTTTGTTTATGTATTCGCCACTGAACACATAAACAAACACATAACATACATATCCTAGGCATTTATTATTTGTTATATTTTTGAAGCAAATTTCCTTCAAATCCGTTTATAAGGGACTCGTGGATCAAATTTGTAGGAAAATCTGGTTGGGAACCTACCAAATATTCCTTCTTATGCTCGCAGCACTTTGAAGAAACATGTTTCGACAAATCCTCGATGTGCAAGATACAATTAAAAAAGGGATCCATTCCAACTATACATTTAGAGACAGATTAAAATATGAAAGTTGCTCTTGTATGAGTAAACATTTTTGCAACATTTAGTCATCTCTCGTCCAAATAGAAAGTGTATAAGTGCAGTACATATATTCATATTTTCTATTCTTTCTTCGTAGGACGATAGCATTTTATTCTATGAAATGTCATACATTTTTCAACCATTTTATTTTCATACCTAACAATTAGTTTCATTTTCACTATATTTATACGGCAATATTATATATAAACAAGCCAAAGAAGTAATTCTCTCCTTAATCGGATATTTTGAAAGAGAACGCAAAAGTATAATATTGAATTGGTTTCAATTACAAGAAGATTGATCATAAACGATCATTAATGGTACTACAACAAATTGTATTAAAATGTGTTACAGTCCTGCACAATATGATCATACGAAACTTGAAAATGTACAGCAGATTGTTTATGCTTCTGAGGCTTTACCTAGAATATCACATTGTCATTAAGAAACGCAGGTTCCTTTCTCATGTTTATTGAATATTTAAAATGTTATTCATAGTAGTTACTGAAATACTGGTAAATAGATTTTTGGGGGTTTATCAATTTTATTTCAATCATTTACTGAATTACTATTCCTCACCATCTGGATTATTTTGAGAATTTTCCTAGATTTTATATTTTATTGTTTCATTAAAGTTTCAGTATTTTGAAACTTAAAGTTGTGTATTTTGTTGGCTAGGTGTATGTGTCCTTTAAGTCTTCCTTCCAACAGTTGTTTCGTCTGTCCTACATAAACGGAATTATTATAAGCTACACTCTGTACCACATGTGATTATTTTAACAAAGTACTGTCTTTAGTCTTTAGTCTCGAGTATATTGGTTTTAATGTGCTGTGACTATATATCGCATTTTCGATATTGGTAAAATGACCTCAAAATGTATTTGTTATGAACAGTCATTTTGTGCAATTATTTTCTGGATCATATAAACGAACACATCTTTAATGTCTGCCAGATATATGTCCTGAAAGCATATCAATATTACTTTCTTTTTCTTAAAAAATAAGCATTGTACGTTATCGTTAGGATAACGAGTAGAAGAATATTTCTGCTCGTTACAACACAACAAACATTAACTTTACATTGCCAAGAGTAAACGTAAAATTTAACTATCGAAAGAAAAAAGTTATGTTTTTCTTGTTTTATTACAATTTTATTATTTAACAGTTGTATATAAAATTTAAGATCTTTTGGATCGCAGATTACTTAACTGATAATATTAAAAATATTTAGGGAATAGTAGTTTAATAGTAAATGCAAGTTATAAAACAGCAATATATAGCAACACGCTTTTACTTCAAGACTGTTGGAATATTAACCTATTTTAAATGTTTTATTACTTAAGTCAATAGTGTGTTAAGAAAACATGGTTATAGTATATATATAGTATGTGGTCATCAGAACATGAAATATTTCCTATTAAATATATATATACAGGGTGTACCACTTAAAACTCCCAGGACAAATATCTCGGAAACGGATAAAGATATTTGAATTTTGTAAAAAGAAGTTAGTAAAGAATGTGATCGGCTCTAGTTTGCTCTCACAATTGTGTTTTATTATGTGAAGGTATAGATGGCGCTGCGATGAAAAGAATTTTTTTGATTGCCACAATCTTGATTTGTTTTTTATTTGAAAGAGTATTAAAATTAATGTAAATTTTATTATTTGTGTTACTTTCCAAAATTTAACGGTTTCATAGATATTCGTGTTTAAAGAAAGTAAGAGTAGTTTTAAAGTTTTGCCTTTATTTTATTTAAATACTTAATTTGTAAGGAAAAATAGCAGTAAACATATTCACAATTCTTGCTATTAGAGTTACTTCACAATTTAAGTTTTATAGTTAGTTCCTCTTTATAAATTCCACTTCATAGGCACCCATAGGTATGTAGGCAGAAAAGCATTCATGTCTGTGTTATATGTATGTATGCTTGCTTTGATTATTTAGAAAATATTTTGACATTAGCACAAATTAGTGACATTTGATTGATTATTAATTGTCTTAATTAGCTTCATTCAATCATTTAATCACTTTGCGTTGAGATTGTATCAAAAATATGGGTTTACACACAAATGAAGGCAAACTGAATATGGTTTTAATTTATGGAGAATCTCGTAGAAATGCATCTGAAGCAATGCGATTATATGCTCTACGCTTTCCAAACAGGCCTTTACCAGATCACAAAACATTTATAAGTGTCTGTGCAAATCTCAGAAATTACGGTTGCTTCAAAAAACAAAAAGAGAATTAAGGCATAAAAGAATAAGAGATGATGAAATTACGGCAGCGGTACTACAAACAGTTAATAATAATCCACATACATCATTACGGCAATTAAAAGAACAGCATGATCTATCCGTAACCTCTTGCCGTAGGGTTCTAAAAGAAAATAAATACTTTCCGTATAAAGTTCATTTAGTGCACCATTTAAGAATAGGAGATACTCAACGCAGACTCGATTTTCTGGCAGAATTTTCTGTAATGTTAGCGGAAAACAACAACTTCATGAATCAGGTCGTGTGTAGTGACGAATGTCGTTTAAACAACAATGGTACTCTAATTAAGCATAATGCTCGATATTGGTCAGAAGATAATCCTAGGTGGATAAGGCAAACAAGAAATCAAACAGTTTTTGGCGTTAATGTTAATTTTAAACGGATATATCTTAGGCCCCTACTTTTATCATGAAACATTAACTGGTGTGCGCTATTTACATTTCCTGCAAAATGAGTTACCACTACTTTTGGAAGATGTACCTATAGAGCTGCGAAATAATATGTGGTTACATCAAGACGGGGCTCCTGCTCATAATGCCAACATAGTTACTGACTATCTTAATCAAACGTTCCCACGTCGTTGGTTTGTACTAATGGCGTCCTTAGGTGGCCGGCGCGTTCGCCGGATCTAACCCCGTTAGATTTTTTCTTATGGGGTTACTTGAAAGCTGAAGTTTATAAGGAACCCATAACCGATATGGGCGACCTTTATAATAAAATTTATGCAAGTATGCAAAAAATTAGGAGTAGTAGAAATACATTGTTAAATGTTTGTGTAAAAGAACTAATAAGGCGATATACGTTATGTAGCAATCAAGAAGGCAACAATTTTGAACAACTTTGTTAGTTATATTTGATCCTTTTAAGTATTTAAACAAAATAAAGATAAAACTTTAAAATTACTCTTACTTTCTTTAAACACGAATATCTATGAAACCGTTAAATTTTGGAAATTAACACTAGTAATAAAATTGACATTAATTTTAATATTCTTTCAAATAAAAAACAAATGAAGATTGTGGCGATCAAAAAAATTCTTTTCATCGCAGCGCCATCTATATCTTCACATAATAAAACACAATTGTGAGAGCCAACTAGAGTCAATCACATTCTTTAGTAAATACTTTTTACAAAATTCAAATATCTTTATCCGTTTCCGAGATATTTGACCTGGGAGTTTTAAGTGGTACAGCCTGAATACCATAGTAGTCAAATTTTAATTTCGGTTTGCACTTCTATCATATGCAGAAAATGACCTTATGATATGCAGCGATGCCTGCTAGCTAACAGTGGTGGGAGAGCAACGCAGTGGCGGGGGACCCCCACGCCTTACATTTCATATATAGAATGTAAAATCAAACATGTATAAGTGAAAATGAAAACAAATAAGCATAAGACAGCCGGAATGGTGTCCCACTAAAAGGCTTAGGTCTACCATAAACATGCATTTAAATAAATTTAAATAAATAATAACGACGCAACTGTAGAGCAAACGCGTTACATTCAATTGTACGTCATACTAGATCCATGATGACTCGTCTTGTTTATGTTGCCGGATCTATTTTTATTTCTGTCAGTGACATCTGATATAACCAAAAAAAAAGTTATTCACAATACTGTAACTATAACGCAATATATTTAGTAATTGAAATGCACTAAGGTTTCAGTCGTTCTCAACTTCCGTCTTTCATAACGTAATCAAAGCAAAAATAAACAGAAAATTCTTATGTTAAAATTTATGAGACGGACCACGGGAATTTTAATAAAAATATTTTTAAGTTTTCAAAATGATCGCAAGGAGGCGCAATTCTTAAGATAAATTAAAAATTCGATAATTTTTCATTAAATGCTAGAATAAGATAGATTAAAATTTTTAGAAGCTTCATTTTCATACTTTCCAAACATTTTTCATTTGAAACTTTTTGATCTAACTTTCATACGAATAGGCAGGTGGAAGGGGGTATGTGTGCGTACAAAAGTAGATATAATGTTGGTTTGCCTTAACGGATTTTAATGTTTCTGGGCTCATTGGATAGAGCATTTTACAGAGAATTGAAGGGTATGTAGTACGAAATTGCGTGGTTGTCAAAAAAATAGCAGGAGGCGCTATTCTCAATTTATGTATATTACTTGCTTCTTCTTGAAAATTTTAAATGGAACTATTTATTTTTAATATCGTAATGAAGCACATAAAAAACTGAAGAGATTGATAAAAACCGAAAATTGCTACCTTTTTTCTTCCGGCTTCTAAAGTTTTCTTATACGCGCTCGAATCACCATCAGCAATAAATCTCGAATATTTTACTCCGTATATTGGCACATTATTTTTGAAACCCTCAACTAAGATGCCGCCCTCCATGCTAGTTGAGCTGCCTTCAAAGTTTTTGTAACATTTGTGTTTAGGAGGATTTTCGCTTTGCTTCTGCCACCTTGTACAAATCATGCAACACTCGTTTCAAACCCCAGTAAATAGAACTTTTCCAAAACACTGTTCAACAATTGCTGCCTACTTGTGACAACGCTGAATAATTTTTCCTATAGGATCATTTTAACCAACAACTGTCAGGTAGTACATGGAGTAGAGGTATGCCTTGTTCGTAAACGTTGCCTACCTCAACTGCATATTGAGCATCTTCGCGGACAACAGCCTGCATTACATCAAGCGTTTTGCCACCCATGACTTACTAATTCAATATACATCTCATAAGTGTTAGGTCTAGGGAAAGGTATGTCCATGGTGGCAACAATTCCTCTGCGTTAGAATATCCAATTTCTACACTCATGGCTCTTGAAACCAAAACACTGTTCAAATCTTCAAATTTTACAGGCTGTAATGATGAAGACTGAGTTTGTAAGATTGACACCTTGTGACAAATTTTCATTCTGGCATAATGCCACTAACTAATGTGTTGGTTCACTAAGCTCACGAATGTCCTCTATATTGTTCGGTGATTTTGGTTGAGCTAAACGTATACATAAATGTAAATAAGTTGTAAAATTAGTTAGACTTTTACAATGCATTTTTATTCTACTTTTACGATTCTGTTGTAACCATTTATAGCTATGCAGATATATTCATTTAACTACCTCAGAGTTAGAAATTTCAAGTTCTAACATGTCACGATTTAGAGAGAAACTTCAAAAGTTATTGGTGGAGGCGGCCCCTGTTTGTCTTAAGAAACGATAATTGTGAATGTTGTTCCTTACCATTTCAAATTTTCTTGTACTTCTCTATTCGCTGTATCTGTATTATATGCATAAATAAACTGACACTGTAAATATTTCCACCGTGAAATTTATGATAATACAGTATTATTATTATTACATAATAGAAAATTAGCACATTCTGCTAGTAGAATAGTTACAATTAGACTACCTCCTACCGTCCACGATGACCTCCGATATCTTTTACTGACGATGGTTACTTTTATTTAATAAAAATTAAATGAAATTGTTAAAATTCATTTGCAAAGTTGATTATTATTAAGCAAATTACAGCATGGAAAATATAAAGTGCTTTAGATTTAAAACGGATTGCTTTTCAAAAAGAGTAAGTCGATATCGCATCTGTATATGTATATTTACATTCTAATGAATCTCATAAAATCTTCGAAATTGTGCCTAGCTGTAATTATAACGAGATGTTAGTGAATACATTTTGGTTTCTCTTTTTTAACATAAATTTATTTGTACTTATTTGAAGTATAATTATGTGGTTTGCGTCTACTACTAGCGGAAGGAGAGATAAGCATAAGATACATAGCTCGCCTCTCATCAGGATAATCAGAGGATCACAGTTTTCAACACGCAATTTACATAAGCCTTCCGTCAATTATCCTTAATTATACGGAGGGTGTTCCACATCCTTACAGCGTAACAAACTTTGACCCTCACAAGGAGGGCTTAAAATAATCAATTCTAACTCAGCGGTTTCTAAATCACATCATTATATGCTAATTATTGCAAAATTAATTTAGTAAACCTTATATGAGAACCTTCTGAACTAAAAATTATATTATCTTAGTTTCAAACAAACAAAATTAATTATATAAGGGCGACCCTTTTAAAACGATCCACTTTAGAATGTCTAGGCAGTGGGTAAGGATGTCGACGCGCAATAAGCGCACAGCCGCAGGAGTAATTTTGCTCGTTATGTATAGTGTATCGAGTATTCCATATTGTATTCATATAATTACGTTGCTAAGATTTAAACAAATTAAATTAAGTACACAAATGCTATTAACATGTTGTCATACACTTGACAAGTAATAAATTCATTATTAAGCTTTCAGAATGTTTGCTTGAATATTGATCAAATATTCGTTGTAGATATAGTGAATGTGGAGTATAGGCCTGAATATAAATGATTTAAAAGTAAGAATATGAATTAATTAAATAGTTTCACATAAAATATTTCTAGTTTTATGCACATGCACAAACTGTTATAGTAAGTAACTCTAATCAATAACATTAGTTAAAGTAGCCCAAAAAGTTTGAATTTGTCACCATTCTACAAAAATGTTTGAAAGGACATAAAACTGTGTTTTGTCCATTTTCATTAATTTTTGCTATCACATGTAACTTTATATATGGAGTGGTTCACCGGGAACTGAATCGATTGATTGCGGAAAAACTATAGCTCGGAATGATCTGAAATTTTGACATTATACTAAAGTCGATGGAGGCCGTTCGCCTAAAATATTTTCAAGATGGCGGCACTCCGGGCTCTACCGGAAGTAGGCACCAACTTCCTAATCTTAAATAGAATACCCTGTATATTGTCAGGTTTTTGGATTCTACGTAAAATTCTTAACATATTTGGCGCGTGCGCGGGAAAAGGAGTATAAGTCGAAAATTGTGTAAAATGAGTTAAGTACGTATCCCATGTGAAATAATTGTTTTGTTATTAGGGAATAAGAGTATAATTCCAATTTGTTAAGATTAAACCAACAAGGCCAATGCGTAAAAGAATATAAGTAAAATTTCATATTATGTTTTTGGGAGTAGAAGGATATGTCGAATTATTTTCCTTTCCGTATTTTTATTGTCACAAATTATTGAGTTTGACAAAATAAGTATATTTATATTAGAATTTATATTTAAAATTTTAGTGTTGTGATCTAAGTCCTTTTATCGTATTATGTACAATAAATTTTTATAGTGCCAGGGAGTATAAGTTTACATATATCGTACTTTATACAACATTTGTTACCTCAATATTGTGTTTTAAGGTATAAGTCTACTTATAACCTATTTCTCAAATCACTTCATTTGGAATAGTTTTTACTTATTATTGTTTACCCTATTGTCAGTTTTATGTCGTACCACATAATCTTACATCTTAATGAGACGGTGAGTGGTCTTTCACGTTCGAACTGAACCAATTTGTGTCCACGCAAACACTCCACTGTTGTGTTTAATTTTTTGATACGTTTTGTGGATTTCCCTGTGTTTTAAAACCTTTATAAGACAGTTTATTTGAAACTTCTAAATTGAGGTTATGTCGTCCAGGACGCATAAAATTTTGGGACTGCTTAAAGAATTCAGTAACAAACCATCAGTACCACCACAAACCTTTTCAAGTGCAGGTAAGATTACAATACATAATACGATCATTATTATAACACAATGTTATATGATTTTTGGTATAGTTTCGATTTGTTTGCAGGTCTAAATGAAGAACCTCGCAGCACAGTTGCGGAAATAGAAAAAAATGCCAGTGTCAATCCTGCACCTATTCTTAAACCTGATGTATCATTGACCTTGTCCAGGATAATACATGAAGCTTTGGCTAATGACGTAGAAGCAATAAGTGACAGCAACAATGTTGACATTGGTCAACCAAACCAAAACATAGACAACAATATCTCCACGGTTTCCACTTCATGCACTTCAAGTACTGGTGGCATAGAAATTTCCATACCTTGCACTTCCGGCCCTGGTAATATGCATAATTTTATTTGTGAAGATGATTTTGATGACAGCGACGCAGATCCACATTATGTGGAAGAAGAGAGTTCGTCTTCTTCTGGGTATTACAATAGGGTTTCAGATTCAGGAAAAAAGAAAACAACAAAACGTGTAAGCAAGAATAAGAGAGATTCAGAAATATTACATAAACGAGGAAGAGAGCAACAATTCCAAGAAACAGTTGTTAAAAAAAGAGGTAGGAAACCAATAAAAGGCGAAACAAGACATATTAGGTCACTCCGTCGGGAAAACAGAAACTTAGGAAGAGAATATCAAACACGAAAAGGAAAAGTGGTGCACGCTAGAATCTGCAAAGAATTTACAAGTTGCAGATTAAAATGCAAAGACCGCATAGACGAAGCTACTAGAAACTCCGTGTTTAAACAGTACTGGTCCCTAGGAAATTTTAATAAGAGAGTAGCATACATTGCAGCTCTAGTTACTCCTGCACAGAAGAAAACCCAAAAAGTGAAAGTTCAAGGCGAAGCTAAACAGAAAGAAAGGCTTACTGGTAACTACTTGTACCATGTACGCATTAATGGTGAAATGCGTCGGGTATGCAAAGGATGTTTTTTGAAAACATACGGTGAAACCAATACTTTTGTGACAAATGTTTTAAAAAACAAGACTTCTTCTGTGGCTGGCATTACACATGACGACAACAGAGGTAAATCTCAACCAGCAAATAAAACGTCAGAAGCTGATCTGGAATTGGTTAGAGAACACATACTGGCGTTACCATCATACGAAAGCCACTATTGTCGTCAACAAACTAGTAAAAAATACCTACCTGCACACTATACATTAAGCAAAATATATGAAGAGTACAAAAAGTTTCTACCAGCTGATAAGAAAGCTGTTTGTAGGAAAAAATACGAATCTATTTTTCATCAAATGAACATGAAAATAAAAGCCCCAAGCAAAGATACATGCGCAACATGTGATAAACTAAATATGCGAATAAAAAATTCGTTGAATGCCGAAGAACAGCAAAATCTCAAGCATGAACTCGAAACTCATCAGTCTAATGCTGAAAATGCTTACGAAGCTAAACGTAAAGATAAAGAAGTTTCGTCAAATGATTCTTCTAAGCTGGTTTATACATTTGACTTACAACAATGTCTACCAACGCCGGATATCCAAACGTCTGTTGCATTTTACAAAAGGCAACTATGGACTTACGACTTTACCATGCACAGGTGCGATGACAGACAAGCATTTTGTTTCATCTGGCATGAGGGAATTGCAGGGAGAGGTGCTAACCAAATTGCCTCTTGTTTATATAAGCATCTTATGACTATCCCCCCTGAAATAAAAGAAATAACGTTATACTCAGATACCTGTGGAGGACAAAATAAAAACATCTTCCTCCCAGTAATGTTTACATTAGTTTTAAAACAAAAGCCAACTTTGGAATGTATAAATCACAAGTTTCTTGTCCCTGGTCACACCCATATGGAGTGCGACAGCGATCACTCTATCATCGAAAAGAAGAAAAAAAAGTATCACGCTTCTATTGATCATCCTCGTGATTGGGTGCAGCTGATCCGCACGTGCGGTCAAAAACGTCCTTTTGCAGTAAAAGAAATGATTCGAGAAGACTTTTTCGAGTTCTCCGCTTTGTTGAAAACTCATTTTCAACATAGAAAACTTGACGAGAACGGATCAAAAATAGTATGGAGAGATATTCAATGGTTGCGATATACCCAAGACATTGGAATTGTTTTGATGAAAACAACATTAGATACTGCAGCAGCATTCCGAAAACTTAACTTACGTCGTAGAAATGCTAAGATCAGTCTAACATTAATGCCATCTTTATCCTACAAAGGGCCACTGCCAATAAATTCCGACAAAAAGCGCAATTTATTAGAGTTGCTTCCATATATTGATGTAAATTTTCATAACTTTTATTCATCACTGCCAACGAAAGAAGATATTCCAAACGTTTTATCCGACTCGTCAGAAGAGGATGTTGATGAGTAACAGTTTTTTTTGTTTCGTCAAAGTTGTTTTCTAACCAATTTATAATAAAAATCAAAATATAATATTATTTTTTATTTACACCTAAAAAAAGAATAGTGCAGAGAAATACAGGTAGCTATTTTCACAAAAAAATATAGTGTTTAACGGTATAACTACCCTTTTTTTTCTGTAATTTAAAATGTATTCAAGTTTTGAAAATAACATTTATTTTGGTGCATTTTTGTTTTAATGTTATCCCAAAACGGGAAACATCAATTTAAAACCTGAGTTACAAAAGAACTATAAACTTTAACATCAATTTTCTCAAAAGTATAATTTTTGACTTATACTCCTTTTCCCGCGCACGCGCCATTTCATGTATAATGTCATATATCTAAGTTCAACCCTTTTTGACTTTTTGAAATTATTATGTTAAACTTGACGTTTGCAGGCAGAAAATCATTAGCACTTTTTCCATATAAAGATGAATTTATTATTTAATGTGAAGTAAATTCTCTCAAATAGATGGCCTAATTAAATACTATTTGTATAAAATTGTTACAATTATTAATACAGAATGCGCGAATTATACGCCTGAAAACGAATTTCGAAAAATTATCAAAAAAAGACAATTTTTTTGTAATGGGAAGCGGCAACTTTTATAATTTTATCTTATTCTGCATTAGAAATAAAGATCACTTTGTGTAAATATGTTTATTATAAAAATTGGTAGTTTTCTAAATATTAGCAAGTTAGTATTTTTATCTTCTACAATACATACTGTTTGCATAAGTTCTTTTTCATTAGTTAGGCGTGACAGTGTTAACAAAATTATAAATTGTCATTCGTTGAAGAAAAGTCATGTACCTTATCATAATTACAATAAGGCATGCCGGGGCGCTTAAATTATACAAAATAATAATAATAATAATAATAATAATAATAATATAATATATGAAATGCATGTCTTTATCTAATCTAGAAAGAGCTTTTGACAAAACGTCAAGACAGGATATAAGGAAATCGCTGGGGCATAAGAAAGTTAATTATGAATTTGTCCAAGTAATGATTATTATAAGAACAGACTAGTAACGCAATAAGAACTAATAAACGTGATTTCGAAATATTCATCACCACCGTGTACAGCGCATACAGCTGAATGAAATGTATAAATGCGAGTTAATGTGATTTTGCAAGTGACATGACATTAATAGTAACCAGCGAAGATAACTTCCAACGTAATATCAATGTCAGGGTAAAAGTGATAGAAAAATATAAAATGCAAATAGATGCTAACAAAGGTAAAGGAAACATAGTAACCATTAAATAAAGGAACATTTTACAAGCTTAAGGGTCCTATATAGTGGATTGGAAATGTAATATTGGTTGCATAGCACATAATTTAATAAGCCAAGGATGTCCGAGTACTTATTACACATAGGTAATATATAATAAATATTTGAAATAATAACTCAATATCTAAGCGAATAAAAATTAATTTATGACCAAATATTTACACATTTGTAACCGCGGGAAAGATTTTTAGTAGAATAACAATTCATTGTAAGATGGGTTGCCTAATTTTAATTTATTTTATATACATTTAAAACAAAGTAAAGAATAGTTGAACGAAAAATAAGTGCAGAGCGGGGTAGCTTTTTATTCAATTTATAACGTGAACCCAAGCAAACAAATCTCCTCCGATGAATTTTTGAGAAAACTTGTTTTTAATATTTTGACATATTAATTAATTTTCTTTAATCCGATAATTTTTTTTTTCTAAATTTGATTCTTCAGCGGGGTAGATTACTAAATTCTTCATAAGTTTACGTTGAAAGGTTTTCTCCAAATTTAATATCAACAAAAATACCTTGATCTAAAATCTGCTATTTTTCCATTGTTGACTGATCCACTATATAGGACCCTCAAGAGGGGCGTTTACTAACAAATGGAACCTTATGCAACTTATATTACTCTCGGGGCGGGTAGACGCAAGGGGGTGTGAGTAGGTGGAGGTAGACGATATTCGGTTCTGTCACAGCGGTTCGGTTTTATTCACTGATTCTGTCATAGATAGAGGAATACTATAGATGGGAAACATAATGTATAAAGAATGAGCACTTACGGAACTGTTGATGTTATTGATGTTTTATAATAAGCCAATTTTCGCTTGCACATAACTTATATTATTATACACTCGAATATTATAGGTATATATGACATTTCTTTTTAATTACAAACTGTCACTCTGACTTAAGTCTGGAATAGCCGACCGATTCCGATAGATTTTCGTCTTCGTTAGGACCGGTAGAGATACCGTAAAGTGGGGATAGACGACGCAATAGCTTGGAAAAACCTCGTGTGAAATGTGTGTAACAATGTTTACTATTTAATGTTTTTTATCTTCAAAAATAATTACAGATGGTTCTTGTTTTTTAATATCGTTCATCAAATGTGCAGCTGGCGCGCGGAGGTTGTTTTTTTCTTTTGTGTATCAGCCTTAGTAGTAGACATTAATTAAATTCATGCATTTTTGTCGTTATTTCTATGACACATAACTTTTTTAAGAAAATAAATTAGTACAAAAACTAACTTTGATATTATAAATTGATGCCTTTTGCATCACTAACCCAAATTTGAGATTCTAAAATTACAAAATAAATTCAAAAAACGCGAAACGGCGATGCCTTAATTTTCGATAGGTAAACGCTCCTCTTAATGGAAAATCATAAAACAGCTTAAATATAAAATTTTAAAAGAATCAAGTAAATCAATAACAGGAACAACAAAAGTCTACCATCCTATGAAAAATAAATTTCCAAACAAACTATTGAAATATATAATACGAACGAGTACGCAAGCGTAAGGACTAGCCGAAATCTGTGACAACTGTGTTAAAACCTGTATGACATGACCTGTATGATATAAATGTATGAGCAATAGCATTTAACAGATTGTGATCAAATACGAACTGCGCACGGAGCTGACGCACATGCGCAATAACATAAAATAAAGGCGCTAATTTGAAATGCCTAAAATCTTTGGAAAGTATGTAACAGAAAACGAATATTTAAAATTAAAATCTGCATCTGAAGATAATGAAATATTTATTAAGGCGGATTAAAAAAAAAACTCAAAAATACAATACATTTCTTTTGAAATATTTATTGATTATAAAAAAGTATTAACTTGGAGAGCTTTTTTCTTACAAGTTCCCCACGTTCTACTTCTGGTTGCTTCTTTGCAACGCTATAGCAGCGGATTTTTGTATGACATCGCACAACGTGGTTAATTAAAAGAGAAGCGTGACTTTCACGTAAAATGGATGAATCAAACATATGTGTATCTAAGGATAAAAAACACTTATTTTCTATTAACAAGGTAATAAAAATTGAACGTACAAATAGCTCAAAAAAACACTGCCCCTGCAGGAAGTTTATTGTTGTTTTGTACAAAAATATGGCGTATTTGGACTTTAACTATTTTACATATTTTGGTATTTTGGTGAAGACTAGCATTATCGACAGATGTGAGATTTCTTCCAGTACGGACACATTTAGGATACTTAATAATGCGCTTCAATTGTTTGACAACAAAACCAGAAATAACAACATTTTGTGATAACAATGCCAGTGATGGTATGTAGGGAATTGTATAATTATGATCTTTTTCAATGTCTTCCGCATTTTCCTTAATAAAAATCCTCGAAAAATATAAACAAAAAGCCAGTCCCTAGTATCAAAATTACTATACACACACTTGTTCTACATTAGCAAATATGTATCTTCATCCTTCTCTAAAATTGTGATTTTGCTGCTTGGGGTCTATTGAAATCGGCATTCGGAACTTAAGTGATTTCACATTCGACTGTCAAAAGACTAGGGACTGCGCATACTCGTAAGCTCCGAGTTAAATATTCAATTTGGCATAAACATTTCACGCGCATCCTAACGCATTGCCCATCCATTTATATTGTACAGGTCATTGGTTAAAATGGACACGCTGCATTTGTGCCATATAAGGTTTGAGTGGAGTATAGATAGGCATCCCCTCCAGCAGCTGCACTCGTCTAGCAGTCACCCCTGATTTACGGTGTGCGTGCGCGTTCCAGTAGTATTATATAATAGTTCAATGCAACAAACTAACCAGTAGTATGACGGAGATGACACTATGCAAAACTAAATACTTACCAACTCTCGGCGATGGATGTCAATCATGCATAGTTACAGACAAATTAGAAATAAAAAATCAAGTACCTACAATGAAATACTTATGCTGCAAACGTATCAATAACAGGTAAAATATGAGATATTTAGGATAAGAAACATTATGGAAATTGGTCAAGTCTGCACTGGTAGCTATAAATTAATTGCACAATTACGAAGATGCAAGCATTTAAATACACTAGACCGAAATGGATAAGTTTGAGAAATATGGGAAGAAAAGGACGTTAAGAAGAGATAAAAAGGAAAGGCCTACAATTTCACCTGGAGAAACAAGAAGAAATTAGTTATGAAGAGAAAGCAACATAAACGTATTGCTGGCAACCGACAAAAAGAAAAAAATAATTCCTATAAAATTGGGCATAGAAGTGTAATACTATAATATTTAACGAATTTGAGTGGATAATTTTATTACATGAGGATGAAGTCTGTAGCACGAGCGAAGCAAGTGTTCATTTCCCACCCTCATTTCCCAACCTCAATGTCAATCCAATGTTAGTTTATCTTTATTTTTGATAATATATTAAAAAAGGCTGCCAACAACATTCTAATTAACAAGACGAACAAAAACTTATTTATTAAAATTAATTGTTACAAGCTTGAATCCATATAGATAGACCACCCTGCTATTGCTGATCTGATGAAATAGTGATTTGATTTTATGATTGATAATCATAAAATAGTCGGGCAAATTTGGCAAATTGCATTCAAACAACTGGAAAGAGAAGAGATTTTATCCCTGTTGCATTACACTGAATGACGTGGAACGAGTTTAAATGTAAAGTTGACAGTCAAGTAGCGTGCTTATTATTATTATTAAAACGTAATTATTTGCAATTTTTTGAAAGAATATCGTTGTTATATATTCAACTCATTGCGTGGATATTTTATTGCACTCGGAGGATTACTTCATCCTTGTGTAATAAAACTATCTACTCAAATTCGTTAAATAATATACTATTATCTCACTTATATTTCTGTATTAAACAGCAAAGAAGAAATATTATTTATTTAGGAAACTAGTTGAATATTTCCTACTATGTACTGTGAAATATCTTTCTTTATGATAGTTAATTTATATAATAACATTTCTTTAGTTTCACAATGTCAATATTTGATCTTTTTATCAACTATTTCTTATCCTTTATTTGTTGCTTTTCTTGTCAGCATTAAAATACCAACATTTAACATAATTTTCTAACAGTTATGAAAAACAGGTTTAGCTTCCTCCTTTAAAATACGTCATAGTGTATCATATTCTAAAATTAGGCGTGTCTTGTACGCTCAATTCATAGATTTCTACGTTCTGGGTGAATACAAAGAGGCGCCAATCTAGTCGCTTCACAGGAGTTGCCGTAATAATACTTCATAGCCGCGCACCCTAGTAATTGACCTATGTTGGGTGATTATAAAGAAGAAACTATTATTATCTACATATACTTTGTACCGGGTGGCCAACTAAGAATGGCCGCCGGCTATATCTCAGAAACCAGTAGTCATATTGCTCCCGGGTAAAAAAATTTCAAGTAAAAGTGCCCAAGGGAAAATGCTGGAAATTATTTTGGAGTTTGTAAAATGTCCGCAAGGGGGCGTAACAGTCAGGATCAATGTTAAAATTTAGAATTTCTTCATATTTTTACTAATTAAGGAATATTGAAAATTTTTAAATTTTATTCCCTGCACATTCTTTAACACTTTTAGTCTTGCACATTTTTTACTATCTAGTGAAATAAAGTAGTGGGGGCAGTTCAAATGTTTTTTTAAATAAACTAGGATTACTCCCGGTTGGCCTTACCGATTTGAATAAGTTTGGTCTCATTTAAAAGAGCCTTATGTGCTCTACAAACTGAACTTGTGTTTTTGTATCTTGGACTTTTGCTGTCACCGGTAGATGGCGTTAACTGAAATGTAAGCAAATATTAGGCTTTTTTTCAAAAAAGTTAAATACAATGATATGTTTCTTTTTACATAAGCTAATAAAGAATTAAATCCTCTACATTTCGATAAAAAAACCAAATTTGTATGTTTTTTAGAACAGGAGATATTGACAAAGATAGATCAAAATTCATAAATTCTCCTCTTTTACTTGCCTTTTTTTATGAAGCTAACAATTTTGAGCTACATATATTATTATTATCTAATACATTATTATTATCAAGAAAAAAAAAATTTGAAAGACCCTGTTTAATAAAGCAAGATTATTTTTAATACTTATTTTAATCCAAAAGATATGCCATTGAAAAGAAAAAAAGTAAGCTATGAAAAAATAAAACAATAACTCTGTGTTAAAACGACGAGTTGTGAAAATAATAAATATTATTGTCAGTTTTTGATTGATTCCGTTTACTTTTTTGTGTTTGGGAGAACTTCTTTTTTACTGAGATGCGGTTAGCGATTGAAGAGGCATTCGATATGATTGGTGTCTATTTCGAATGCATTCGAAATTCTACAATTGCTTCCAGAGTGTTTGCTACTCAGTTCCCTGGAAGACATTATGCGCGCAGTGTTTTTCGTAGGTTAGCGGAAAGGCTTAGGACCACCGGAAATATTAATCTTCCGGTGTATAGCAGGCAACCTACTGGCGGACCCGAAGAAAATGCTATAAAAGTATTAGAATATATTGTATTTAATCCACATGTAGTGAACGAAACCACAAGTTGAGAGTTGGGCATTTGTAGAACTACGGTCCAAAATATATTGAAAGATTTAAGTTAAAAATAAAATAAACTTTATTTCGAGATTTTTTTGTAGCGCCTTTGTTAGATTTGCTATATCTCCTACAGTTTCAATATTTTTAAGCATTACGCATAATAGTTGTTTTTAACGTTCCGTACTCGGTTCCCTTAAGTTTAACTCATACATCCATCTGCCTATTTATTGTCTGTTTACCGGTCACAGCCATTTTTATCCGATACCGTATATATAGACCACAATAATACTTTATAATAGTAAGTTACCTAAACAGTGTCCAACAAGTTTGGATAAATTTGATCTCGCAGTTTCGTTCACGTTTGCCATGTTATTTTCAGGATGATCCTTATTACATCGTTCTTCATCAAGCTTTAACGACTGAAGATTTCGATCGCCGGATTGGCTACTGTCAATGGCTATTAAATATGGTAGCGGAAACCCCCGAAATTCTTTCTCGCGTACTATGGACGGATGAGGCAACATTTAGTAGCAATGGTGGTGTGAACTTGCACAATATGAACTATTGGTCCAGGACAAATCCGCGTTGGATGCAGGAAGTTTAACATCAAGGCCGCTGGTCGGTAAACGTGTGGTGCGGTATTCTAGGAGGTAAAATTATTGGACCCGTTTTCTTTAACCGACATTTCACAGGAGACGTTTATTTAAATTTTTTTATGAATGAGCTGCTCCTTCTAACATAAGATGTCCCTCTGGACATTCGTCGTGATAAGTTTTTTCAGTACGATGGGTGCCCGGTGCATTTTGTTGCAAGCGTCCGGGATTTCTCAGATCAGACATATCCTGGCAAGTGGATTGGACGGGGTAGTATATTTCCCTGGCCCGCCAGGTCATCAGACCTCACCATCCTAGATTTTTATATTTGGGGGAGAATTAAGGACATTGTTTTTGAAAACCGGCCTACAACAAGACAAAATATGCTGGAGAAAATTATAGCAGCAGTACGAAACATATCGGAGGCGGAAATTGAAACTTCTGTTTTATCCACGCGTCAAAAATTGCATTAACAATGATGGGCGGCATTTTGAACAATTAGGCCGTCATTAAAAATTTTGCAAACCAATCTTTACAGTAATGTAATTGTAGTTATTTTAGTGTTTAATATTAGCTTTATTCTGATAGTGTTAGTATTAATTGTTAGTATAATAAATCTTAGTATATGAAAATTTTAAATACATGTTTTTCGAACGTTTCCATAAAATTAAATTTATGTAATTTTGGTTTCTTAAACAGGAACTAACGAAATGTTATAATTTTTTTTTATTTAATATATTTTTATATATTTTGCGTCGGTGTTACAGGAATGCCTTTCAAATTTCTTCCGCTTTTGTGACATTTTATTATTTGGTCTGCGTGTTAGAATTTTACTGAATTTATTATATATACGGGGGCGTATTTTTATGTTACGTATATAATAAAAAGAAGACAATGAAAACAAAAGAATTCATGCATTATCATCTATTTTTGCCAATATCTCCTGTTCTATAAAATATACAAATTTGGTTTTTTTACCAAAATGTAGAGATTTTAATTCTTTATTAACTTATGTAAAAAGAAACATATCATTGTATTTAATTTTTTTGAGAAAAAGGCCTAATATTTGCTTACATTTCAGTTAACGCCATCTACCGGACAGCAAAAGTTCGAGATACAAAAACACAAGTTCAGTTTAGAGAGCAAATAAGGCTCTTTTAAATGAGACCAAACTTATTCAAATCGGTTAGGTCAAACGGAAGTAATCCTAGTTTATACAAAAAAACATTTGAACTGCCCCACCACTTTATTTCACTAGATAGTGAAAAATGTGCAAGACTAAAAGTATTAAAGAATGTGTAAGGAATAAAATTTAAAAATTTTCAATACCCCTTAATTAGTAAGAATATGAAGAAACTCTAAATTTTAACATTGATCCTGACTGTTACTCCCCCTTGCGGACATTTTACAAACTCCAAAATAATTTCCAGCATTTTCTCTTGGGCACTTTCACTTGAAATTTTTTTACCCGGGAGCAATATGACTACTGGTTTCTGAGATATAGCCGGCGGCCATTCTTAGTTGGCTACCCGGTACATGCCATAAATAATATATCTAAAAGCAATTATTTAATTTTACTTCACTCTTTGATTGCTTAATGTTAGAAGCACATTATAATACAGATACTGAGGGCGCGATTCAAAAGAATATTGACTACAGCGCTTCATAATAATTTATATATAACAAGAAAATGGGTGTGCTTAAAACCAGACGGCAGAAGTGAAAACTTTATCAAGGCGAGGTTAATAATACGAAATCCAACTTTTTTTTTCGTTCTATATTACATTAGGGTCATCCTGCATCGACGAATTCAGTTGCTGAGATTTAGTGTGCTTCTTTTGACGATATTTATTCACGCGCGCATTAGACAATTCCCTTTTTCGTTTTAATTTGTCATCGATTTGATTTTGATTGAATGAGAAATAATTCACACTAATTCAGTAAACCCAGAAAATTTATAACCAATGGTCTGTCGACATTCACGATAGGAAATCCGGCTAGCAATTCGAAAACACAATATTTATATGTATAATGCCTGAATTTTATTTAAAAAGTGTAAGGCTTATGCGGTGTAAACTAAATGCAGCCCGTCTTCCTTTCCTTAAACTATTTTATGGTATTTGATATAGTAACACATAAAAGTAAATACTTTTTAAGGAAATGTCATGGTATTTTAAACACTTTGTAATTAGCTTCTAGTAGGTATAGGAAGGATATTATTCTCCTCATGTTTTCGGATAATTACACAAAGGTAGTAATTCCGTAATGAGATAATAATAATGAAATAGTCTTAATAGGCATATATACCTACATATGCTGAAATATCGCATCCCTTGGCTTCAACTTGCTGAGTTGTCTGTTGGTAATTTCAACTTCTGCTGAATAACAGAAATTTTAGTCACGTAGGATATCCACTCTCTCTCCCTCGCATTAAGAGAATATGAACAATTAAAATTATAATAGTTATTATTACAATTACTGTTAAAGTTAATTGAAACCGCAGTATACGCACACTAATATAATAGACGTAACATTAAAAAAATAATTTGATTATATGAATTTTATAAAATAAAACTGAACTTAGGTCAGGCTCTTTCATGTGTTAGCTTTGGTAATAAGTGTATGTACATATGGTGTTACTTCATATGTCCTTGCATGTGCTCACTATTTAGTGCATTTAATATTAAAATATCTTTAATTATCACAATAAAATAACAATAATTGTATATCGGTCAGAATTTACTTTATTCTTCCGTAAGTATACAAAATATATATTTTGCTATAATTTTAATTATTTAAATTAAATTTATTTACTCATATTCACCGAAAAATGTACCGTTGCTCGTTTTAGCGAGTGATATGTCATGCTGCCCTGAGTATATAACTATATTGTTTTCTTCATATAGAATATGGAATGGAACTCAACATTCTTCATGAACAGTCGATGAGTGACTGTTTTCCTTAACTTTTTTGGTCCCAGCGGTGAAATACTAACCACTTTCTTTGTCGTTTGTATAAATTTAAAATAAAGTCTCACAAAATTGGAACTTCAAATATTCCAAGAAATTGCTATTAATGATGAAGAAGATAAGCAGACAGACAAACACTACTGAAGACTGGAACTTAACCTTAACCTCACTGTTGAAAACTTGAACAATATCTCATACTCTTTTGAATCTAGTACCATTTGAGATATAAAATGGTGAATATTTTAAATTCTTATATTCGTAATGCTATAAGTTGTTGATTATCAAAAAATTCGAATAGGTGCACTTTTTGCTAAGAAGATACTTCAGACTAAACCCGACATAAACTAAAAAGTTTTTACAGTGCCCGTATTTTTCGTGCAGAGCAAAAGAATAGACATCGACTAATTCGTCCAAGACTACTTTGCACTTTCTGATCTGACTGATCATATAACAGATCAGAAAGCAGACGACTCCGATTTCAACACTGACAGTGGACATGAAGATGAAAAACCATACGCAAGCCTCTGTAGTGCACACCTTGACAGCATTTATGTAATACACAATATCATATCTTATTGTAATACTAGATCATGTCTCTTGCATTTGCGGACTGTCTGTTGTCGCATAGAAGCACGTACGAAGCTAATGCACTGTACATGCTCACGCAGCAATTGGAAAGACGCCGCACTGACAACAGACAGATATACATACATATATATATTTAAAAATGACGTTTTTCGCGGTTATGTGATGACAAATTGATATTTTGGGTTATTTGCCGCGTTAATTCAAATCAAGTATGCATATACGAAATAATTCGTATATGCATAAGTGATATGAAATGTAATGCATATCTACACCACCAATTGCTGACATTGCAAATATCAACACATTACATTTCATATCACTTATGCATATACGAATTATTTCGTATATGCATACTTGATTTGAATTAACGCGGGAAATAACCCAAAATATCAATTTGTCATATATATATTTATATATATATATTTATATAATCAATAAAGGAATTATCGCGGATACATAAAATAAAACAAAAAAAAAGAGAATATTGGGTAAAATCCGCTGTAGTGCAACCGTAGACACGTGTTTCTGACTAATTGATCGTCATCAGTACGGTGTAGCCAAGGAATAAGGTGGGATATCCTTGGAGATAGAAGCATATACGGAAGACCATCAGGTGACAGACCACCATTTGCATCTTCAGTTAGAAGATCTTCGGTTTTGAAGACAACAACTAACATCGCCACGAGGAAGACATTGTCAACCCGCGTGCCATCCGAACCCAGGAAAGATAATCAATAAAGGAATTATCGCGGATACATAAAATAAAACAAGAAAAGGAGAATATTGGGTAAAATCCGCTGTAGTGCAACCGTAGACACGTGTTTCTGACTAATTGGTCGTCATCAGTACGGTGTAGCCAAGGAATAAGGTGGGATATCCTTGGAGATAGAAGCATATACGGAAGACCATCAGGTGACAGACCACCATTTGCAGCTTCAGTTAGAAGATCTTCGGTTTTGAAGACAACAACTAACATCGCCACGAGGAAGACATTGTCAATCCGCGTGCCATCCGAACCCAGGAAAGATAATCAATAAAGGAATTATCGCGGATACATAAAATAAAACAAAAAAAGAGAATATTGGGTAAAATCCGCTGTAGTGCAACCGTAGACACGTGTTTCCGACTAATTGGTCGTCATCAGTATGGTGTAGCCAAGGAATAAGGTTCGGAGGGCACGCGGGTTGACAATGTCTTCCTCGTGGCGATGTTAGTTGTTGTCTTCAAAACCGAAGATCTTCTAACTGAAGCTGCAAATGGTGGTCTGTCACCTGATGGTCTTCCGTATATGCTTCTATCTCCAAGGATATCCCACCTTATTCCTTGGCTACACCGTACTGATGACGACCAATTAGTCAGGAACACGTGTCTACGGTTGCACTACAGCGGATTTTACCCAATATTCTCTTTTTTTTTTGTTTTATTTTATGTATCCGCGATAATTCCTTTATTGATTATCTTTCCTGGGTTCGGATGGCACGCGGGTTGACAATGTCTTCCTCGTGGCAATGTTAGTTGTTGTCTTCAAAACCGAAGATCTTCTAACTGAAGCTGCAAATGGTGGTCTGTCACCTGATGGTCTTCCGTATATGCTTCTATCTCCAAGGATATCCCACCTTATTCCTTGGCTACACCGTACTGATGACGACCAATTAGTCAGAAACACGTGTTTACGGTTGCAATACAGCGGATTTTACCCAATATTCTCTTTTTTTTGTTTTATATTTATATATATATATATATATATATATATATATATATATATATATAATATGTTTTACTACCGGATGGTAGAATTCGGGTTTTGGAATTTATATAAACAGCGTTTTTTGGCAGACCTTTTTTTAAAAACATAAAAGAGAAACAACGCGTAGAATATTGCTGGAAACATTAACCATTAAAACAATAACACAAAACCTTAACCGAAAAACAGACTCGCAGAGCTTCAGTGGTTTCTATGAGACTTTTATACCGCAATTTAAAAAAAGGATACAACAAAAACTAATCTAAAAAATAATCCACTAATTAATAACAAACCCGGGTACATAAAATCTAATAAAATAACACACATCAACGATACGTAGATATATACACCCACAAAGAACGAAATATTTTATTATTCCCGGGAAAAGGTAAAGTAGAAAAACAGTATTTCTTTCTTTTTGTTTTTTGATAGAAGTGTTGTCGATAGATAAACACACAAATTTACATAGTCAGAAATAACATAAGAGATATGAGATTTGAAACCTTATGTGCAATTAATGTAATTTAAAGACTAAATATTTTAAATGTATAGTAATATTTTTAATGTGTTTTGTTATGTTAACCATAATACCTAGTACAAAGTGTGGGCAAATGTAAGTATCTCACTTTAAAGATTAGATTATAGCTAGCCACTGTTTTGTTTGTATATAATATAATATGTTTCTCTTTTATATTTGTAAAAAAATGTCTGAAGAAGGTAGTAATAAATGACTGAAACGTCATAAGCCAAAAAAAACGGTGTTTATATAAATTCCAAAACCCGAATTCTACCATCCGGAAGTAAAAAATATTACATAGTGAAATACACCATCAGTCACAACTGAACTCCGACAAATATATATATAGGTACATATACTGCATTGTTTAAAATACATCACATTTAAGATAATCTAAATTTAACAGTTCTCAAATTCAATCTAAATTTAACAGTTCTCAAATTCAATTGTATGGTATTGCGTTAGAAATATTATTTTTCATATATGATACGAAAAAAATCAACTATGTTGTAATTTTAATGAGAGCATAGTTACGGAAAAAAAAGAAGATTATTGATTTATGAATTTTTGAAAAGGGAATGAAAAATTTTATGAGAAAAGAAATATTAAATAGAAAGAAGAATTTAATAGTAAAGAATAGAATGCTAATATTACTATAATCACGGAAAAGAATTTACGAAGATATTAGATTTGAACGTGAAGTTTGTTATACAAATCAAGAAATAAGTCATTTTTAGAAGAGAATACAACTGTACAATACTACAAGTCTGACGGATGAATGCTGTCATTACTATAATTTGAACGTGAAGTTTGTTATACAAATCAAGAAATAAGTCATTTTTAGAAGAGAATACAACTGTACAATACTACAAGTCTGACGGATGAATGCTGTCATTACCAGAAGCAAGGGAAAGAATTTACAAAGATATTGGAATTGAACGTGAAGTTTGGAAAATAATCCATGAATACGTCAATTTTTTAGAAGAGAATGCTGATGTACAATGTTACAAGACTGACGGATGTATGCTGTCATTACTACATCTACTTAGGAGTTACTGGATTATTTGTGCTGTTGTGAATCAAACATATGGGTACAACGGATGAATGTTGTCGCTGTTATATTTAACCAAGAATCACTGAAGAAGGACCGTACCTGCTTGTGAATTTAATAAGGAAAGTAAAACTCACAAATATACATTTATATGTGCAAGTCTTATTAATTTTAAAAGTTTAAACAGACCTATTAATTTAATTCTAGTTTAGAGTTAGAAATTATCATATGATAATTGATTTTGTTTATATCTATTATTCTGATTGTATGTGTCAAAGTTTTGAAATTTAATATTTCTTAGTGTAAAGTAAATGTTCCAATTCAAAAATATAAATTTAATCCTTATTGCTTAAATGAAATAAAAATGTCAATACAAATTTCTTACAATGTCAGTTTGATATTTGACAGATTAATTATTTTGACAATTCAATTATAACTTACATTGATTTTGAGAATCTGTGGTTTGGTTTGTATTAAGATTTATAATATCCATTTTTTTGGAGTGAATACGAGATAATTTGATTATTGTCGCCAATTGAATAAAATACATATAATTCTATGTGATTTTTTTTTATTGTTTATTTTACTCGAATTGTATCAAGTAACAGAACATTTTACAAGAATATAATTTAGTTTTGTTGAAATAATGTTAAAGTAACTTTCATATATTTTAAGAACTCTAAATACCTGAGAATAAAGTTTTTATATTCATGCTTGCTAATCTTAAAAATCATAGAAACCGACTGAGCATAATTAATTGATAATTAGATATAAAAGCCGGAGATTTATATTTTTTTGTTGAAATTTTAAGAAGATACATATTCAAAGCTTCAGTATCTTGTTGGATAAGTTTTATCTAACAACTCTAGTTAGGATAACAGCGCATTTGTGGCACCCAACTTAGAGGCTAGGTCAAAGAATTACGTGGGTGATTTGAAAGATACTTTTATATTTAAAAACAATTTGAGGTAAATAAAGGTCATAGCTGTTGTGTATTTTATTGAATTGCTTATATATTATTTCTTCTTTGTCTGTTCATGGTTTTTGTGTGTTGGGTTGATTTATAAAAAAAACATATAACAATATTGTTAGTAGGGATTTCTTGTTTATTTATAAAACATAGTAGTCATTTAATATGCCTAATACCAGGAAAGGGGTTGGATCTGCTTCAGGAGAAGGTTCTTCAACAGTCTCAGAAGAAAACTTGGATATTAAAAGTATGTTTAAGAATTTGCAAGAAATTATACAAACACAGAATATAAATCTACAAACACAATTAGATACGCAGAATACAAACATACAAAATCAATTAATAACACTAAATACAAATTTAACAACACAACTACACATGCAAAAGCAAGATTTAAATTCAAACATACAACAACTAGATACTAATATGCAGGATATAAACATTAACTTACTAAACTTACAAACTATACAAGGCCAATTAGACCTTAAATTTGATACAAATAGTCAAACGTTAAACACATATACAAAATATACAAGGTCAGTTAGATATTCAAAAGAAGGAATATAGACAGAGTATTGAAGGATTACATAGTGAAATAAATAATTTGCAAGAGGAAATAAAGAAAGAAATGCAGAATAATGTGAAGGATCTACAAATAAATATGATTGACATGGAACAAAGAATGGATACAAGATTGAAGGAAAATGAAAAGGAAACGAAAGAATTGGAAACTAATACGAAGAAAGATTTAGAAAATCTTGGCAAGTTGGTGGAAAATAAAATACAAGGGGAACAAAAAGACATCCAAAATCAATTTGATGTCATATCATCTAGAATTAAGGATAATAAGGAAGAGACAAAACAAGTAAAAGGTGATATTAAAACTTTGAAGGAAGATACACTAATTCTACAAGGAAAAGTTAATTTGGTTAATGAAGAATACCGATCATCCATAAATAGATTCCAACAAGAAGAATGTGATTTCTTCGAAAATATAAGAAAAGAATTGGAACAGATGAAAAGTGCTGGTAACAGGATTATTTTTAATGAGAAAAATAATTCTTATAATCCTTATTTAAGACCGAAAATGTGGCCTAAATATAAAGATAGTAGGGATCAAGTTCATCCTATGACCTATCTAAAGAATATAACAAGACTGACAAGTGATATTGAAGATGATTTCCAAAAGATAAATCTTATTAGATTAACCTTAGAAGGAAGAGCGCTAGAATGGTTCGAGATGGTTGAAGAAAGATGTAGTAGTTTTAAAGATTTTGAAAGAGAATTCACTCAAGAATATTGGAATAAAAATATACAAGATCGTATGAAAGTGAAATTATTAACAGGATGTTATCAAGAAGGTGTGGTAAACCGAGAGAATTATGCGCGTGATATGTTTAATAAATCTAAACATATACCAGATATGTCTGAAGAAGAAGTCATTAGGCACATTTTGAATCATTTCATTTTAACAGATGGGGAAGTTGTTATAAGCAAGGATGTGAACAACATAGAACAATTGATGGAAACACTAAGACGATTGGATGATCTGACAGAAATTAAAGAAGAAATTCCCGAAATAATTATATTAATCATAATCCAGTAAACAGGGATAATTATAATTATTATACAAATCAAGGAAGAGGAAATAATTTTGGAAACAATAATAGAAGTAATTTTAATCAAAAACAAAATTATGTAATAAGAAATGGAAATAATAATTTCAGAAGTAACTTTGGAGAAAATAATTATTACAGGAGAAATGACAATGGAAATGGAAATGGAAACAGAAGTGAAACTAATCATTACCGAAATAATTATAATCATGATAATAGAAACAAGGACAATTATACTAATTCCAATAGTAATTTCAAAGACAGAGGTAATAATAGACCACAGATAAATAATGTTGAAGTAAGTAATATGAAAATCGACCATGAATCCAGAATATATGAAAGAAAATTACAAGAGCCAGAAAAAAAAACGCCGATTTATTCAGACACAGAAAATCTGATAATTCCGGAGTTGAATCGGTGTCAACCGAGTACTTCTCGAAACTAAAATTAAATTTACCTATAATTTGTAGCTATTTCCTGGATGTGACTAAAAATAATCGATTTTATGACAATCCACACAACTTTATAAAAATCAATGAGGAATCAGAAATTTTAATTGGGAATGATATACCTGTAATTGAAATGACTATTAAGAATTTAAATCTTAGAGCTATTGTTGATACTGTTGCTGAAATTTCTTTAATAAGAAGAACAGATTTGAACAGGATTATTAATTATGAAAAGTATGTAATTAAGATTAAGAAAATGGATATTATTGCTACAAATCAGAAGAAACTAGGAATAATTCAAGAAAAGGTTTGCCTTGAAACAATGTTGAATAAGGAAAGTTATTTATTTGAATTCTATGTGTTTGAAAACATGAAATTTCAATGTATTTTAGGGATTGATAATATTAAAAAGTATGATATGGTAATTGATTTTGAGAATAATGTTTTACGTATTAAAAACAATGAAATAAAACTAGCAAAAGAAGATAAGAATATTAACATTAATAATTATAATATTATAAGGAATGTTGAAGAGATAAAAGAATTAAGGGATAATGAAGAGGATATTTTGGAAGATGGAACAATACTTAATAAGAAGAAGAATTTTATATGATGATTATGATGATATTAATAATGATTTATATTATAGAAATGATGTATTTACGTATGATAATGGTGATGTTAAGAAAGAAGATTATGTTGTAGAATTAAATAAGAAAATAATTGGAATGGATTTAGAAGAAGGATTAACGAACGATATGAGAAGAATGTTGATGGAAAATAAAAAGTTATTTAATGAAGAAGTTACATTTGCTAGAAACTATAAACATAAGATAATTATTGATAATGATGAACCATTAAATGTAAAGAATTATCCTATTCCATATCAATATCAAAAACAAGTTGAACAAGAAATCGATAAATTATTAAAACAAGGTATTATAGAAAGATCTATCACACAAGTATTAGACATCCAAATTCCAATCCATGTGAAAGAATGATTAAAGAAGTTGTTAAATATCTCAGAATAATGTTAAATGATAATCATAATTTATGGCTCAAGAAAATTAAAAAGATTGAACAAGTTATAAATAATACACCGAACACCGAAATTGGATTAGCACCAGTATTTCTTATGACTAACCAAAATCCAGAAAGACCTTGGAGAGATGAAGAGTACGCTAATTTGGAAGACATTTTTTGACAACATTAAACAACATTATCAAAAGAAGAAAACTAAACAAGAAAAGCAAAAAGAAAATCGACATTTTAAGAAATATAACGTTGGAGACAAAGTAATCATAAAGAACTTAAGAGTTACAGACAAAAATAAAAATCAGGTGGCGAAATTTGTAAAAACTTTTATTGGACCTTATGAGGTAAGAAAAATATTTGGTGATACTACTTATGAATTGGTTGAACCTGAAACAAATTTAATAAGGGGTAGATTTCATGTGTCAATGATTCATGATTACTATGAATAGATGATTGAGAGAAATAATATTATAAAGGTTAAACTTGTATTTAAAAAAAAATAATCCTGTAAATTATTTTTTTTTTATTCTGAGAGGAAGGCAAAAATGCATTGTTTAAAATACATCACATTTAAGATAATCTAAATTTAACAGTTCTCAAATTCAATCTAAATTTAACAGTTCTCAAATTCAATTGTATGGTATTGCGTTAGAAATATTATTTTTCATATATGATACGAAAAAAATCAACTATGTTGTAATTTTAATGAGAGCATAGTTACGGAAAAAAAAAGAAGATTATTGATTTATGAATTTTTGAAAAGGGAATGAAAAATTTTATGAGAAAAGAAATATTAAAAAGAAAGAAGAATTTAATAGTAAAGAATAGAATGCTAATATTACTATAATCACGGAAAAGAATTTACGAAGATATTAGATTTGAACGTGAAGTTTGTTATACAAATCAAGAAATAAGTCATTTTTAGAAGAGAATACAACTGTACAATACTACAAGTCTGACGGATGAATGCTGTCATTACTATAATTTGAACGTGAAGTTTGTTATACAAATCAAGAAATAAGTCATTTTTAGAAGAGAATACAACTGTACAATACTACAAGTCTGACGGATGAATGCTGTCATTACCAGAAGCACGGGAAAGAATTTTCAAAGATATTGGAATTGAACGTGAAGTTTGGAAAATAATCCATGAATACGTCAATATTTTAGAAGAGAATGCTGATGTACAATGTTACAAGACTGACGGATGTATGCTGTCATTACTACATCTACTTAGGAGTTACTGGATTATTTGTGCTGTTGTGAATCAAACATATGGGTACAACGGATGAATGTTGTCGCTGTTATATTTAACCAAGAATCACTGAAGAAGGACCGTACCTGCTTGTGAATTTAATAAGGAAAGTAAAACTCACAAATATACATTTATATGTGCAAGTCTTATTAATTTTAAAAGTTTAAACAGACCTTTTAATTTAATTCTAGTTTAGAGTTAGAAATTATCATATGATAATTGATTTTATTTATATCTATTATTCTGATTGTATGTGTCAAAGTTTTGAAATTTAATATTTCTTAGTGTAAAGTAAATGTTCCAATTCAAGAATATAAAATTAATCCTTATTGCTTAAATGAAATAAAAATGTCAATACAAATTTCTTACAATGTCAGTTTGATATTTGACAGATTAATTATTTTGACAATTCAATTATAACTTACATTGATTTTGAGAATCTGTGGTTTGGTTTGTATTAAGATTTATAATATCCATTTTTTTGGAGTGAATACGAGATAATTTGATTATTGTCGCCAATTGAATAAAATACATATAATTCTATGTGATTTTTTTTTATTGTTTATTTTACTCGAATTGTATCAAGTAACAGAACATTTTACAAGAATATAATTTAGTTTTGTTGAAATAATGTTAAAGTAACTTTCATATATTTTAAGAACTCTAAATACCTGAGAATAAAGTTTTTATATTCATGCTTGCTAATCTTAAAAATCGTAGAAACCGACTGAGCATAATTAATTGATAATTAGATATAAAAGCCGGAGATTTATATTTTTTTGTTGAAATTTTAAGAAGATACATATTCAAAGCTTCAGTATCTTGTTGGATAAGTTTTATCTTACAACTCTAGTTAGGATAACAGCGCAATACATCTTCATACATCATCATCATTATATTAGAATTAACCTAACCATCTTTGAATAAAGAAGTAAATAACTGCACTACTTGTATTATTTCAACCGACGAACCAAAGGTACCCCATTGGTTTGCCACACCTCGATAAAGTACTTCCGCGTTGATGATTATGAATTAGACAATAGTAACCCTATTCTGAATTCCACCCTGACTACGCATGCCTCTTCCGAAAGAACATTCTTTGATTCATAAAATGGCAAGATTTGGAATAAGCAGAGATGTAATATTAAGCGAGGCTCTTCAGCATGTAAAGCACCTACTGCTTAATGTAGACAGCAACGTACAACAAAGCGACAAAGTAAATTAAAATTAAACAAAGAGTAAATACATTGAAGAAATTACTTACAAATGGGAAAATCCATCGGTAGCAAGTGATCCAATTGCTTTTCTATCAGCTATTTCCAAGAAAAACGTTGGTATCAAACTTAGCAGCATCGATTTTAATTCGCCGATCGAGATCTTTGATAAATATATAATATAAAAGATTATATAACTCTTAAATATTTACAATTTTCAAAAGAAAACTATTGTTGACATTTACAAGTAATAATTTTTGGCTTGCAACGGAGCCATTATTTTCATTTCGCTTTATTGTTGAATTTATGAATTCGAAATACATTCTGAAGTAACCGAAAATATTATCCGAGTGATTTTATTGACAAGAATAAGGTAATGGAATAGGGCGAGACTACAAGCGAAAATATTTGGATATTTCAGCAAGACTTTAGAAGGATCGGAAGCTGTTAGAATTCTAAGTAATTACCACAATTCAGTACAGATAACGATAGATGCGGTTCAATCTACCATCAAGAAAAGTGAAAACAAAAAAATGTAAAAAGAAGCGTTGAAAAAATTAAATATATATTCCTTAAATTACTTTCAGATCTATTTTAGCGAACAAGTTGGTTGGTGATATTTGTAATCGCAACAGGACACCTGATAAATCAACAGTGAGACTTTTGAAAAGACATGGACAAAAAATCGGAAAATCAAAATGTTGGCGAATAATTGGTCATAAAAGAGACATGCAAGCTAAGTAACAAAGAAAGCCGTGAAAGTCAACGACCATATGCAATGTTTGTCCTCTGGATCAACATGTTTTGAACCTTTCAACAAGAATTAAATTGCATTACAACTATTGTAACAAAAATCAAAAGTGGTGTTTTAACTGACCATTGAAACTCAGGCTTTAATTTTTTTCTTTTTATACCGTTGTATCTGCACGCCACTGTGTTTTTGATAACATGCAAACAAAATTCAGTCTCAACCACACAACTTTTATTTGAAACATTTTTTTGTATATGCAATAATAACGATGATAAAGGTAGGTAATTTATAATGAATAACCCTGTACCTGGTAAATTTAATTATATTGAGATGTTAGTAAAGATTGTACCCTACTGCTTAAATTATATTGATGATATAGCAAAGAGAGTCTGATATTTAAATAACAATTTCTTAGAGAAATAGCAAGATATTGAAATACAAAATTAAATTAATTTAAATAAATTTATATACTAAAGAATAACAGAATCTAATATTTTCGGATATACCAGTGTAAGCTAAGTAAATTGAGAATAAGACACTATTTAAGTAGTATCTTTTAAATAATTTGTGAAAAAAAAAACATTCTTAGATATTGAAATGTTTTACTATACTCCATTCAGTCTAAGAATAAAGCATTGGGAAAGATAGGGCTTAAAATAAACGTTTGTGATTGGTTGAAATCGAGTGTGCATTTACACCGGCAAAATAATCGCATTTAGCTCGTTCTGTCAAAAATTTGTTTACTGACAGTTTTGTTCAAAGATTTTGTCGATTTCCGTATTTTACATAGTTATTTGTTGTTAATATTCTTAAAAAATAGTTCTTCTTAGAACTCGCAAGTGAAATATTCATTTGTTAAGGTATTTTATCAATTTCGTTAACTTTCTTTTCGTAATCGCTAATATTCTATAGTATGGCGGAAGCAGTTTTACCAGGTCCTTCAAAAAATCGTAAAGGGAAACACATAAGATCTGGACAAAGGCAAATGGCTTATAATATGTACATTAAGGATAAAAACAATATGTCTAAAACAGCTGCAGTCAATCAAACAGCAGAGGAAGTGGGTATTAACAGGAATACAATGTACTGCATTATTAAAGAAATGGAATTATATGGAGTTCCAATTTCTCCTCCAAGAAAAAGAAATTATCGTCATACTTACAATAAATTGGATGAAGCACAAAAAAGTACAATTAGACGACATGTGCATTCCTTTTTCTTGAGGAATGAGTTACCAACTTGTATAAAAATGTACGTAAATGTCAAAATATAATGATATCAGATATGTATATCCCTGCCATCCATCTGACAGTAAACATATGTTTTACTTGTTTTCAAAATACAAAGTTCATCGTGTGTAAACTGTGCTCATATTGTAGCGCCATCTACTTTATTCTTAGACTGAATGGAGTATAGATCATGATATTTTCATTACAAAGTTAGAGCGTTTATGAAAAAGTTGTTCAAAATATCTTATATTATGGAATAAAATACTGAACAAATTGGTTACTTTAGACGAATCTAACCATTTTATATTTCCTCTAGCACAGAACTTTTCTTCAGCAAAGCGAATAGCTTAAATTCGCTAACTAACTATTTATATCAAATGCGTCTATAATAAAGTTTAGAGCAAATATGAGCAAAGAAAGAATGCAACATGAAAATAACGGTGCTTCATAGTATGGCGTCTTCGGTTCAAACCTCTGCAAGTCTCTTCCGAGTTTTGTGAAAGTTTCCACTGGTTTTTCACACTCCGGATAAATATGAAGAGGCAGTAACTTAAGCCTCAGTACAGAATGTGGCCTAGTAATGTATAAGAGCTACCGAATACCATATAATTTGTCTAATGGTCCTAGGAAGTGTCAAGGCAAAACTTATTATTATTACTATTAACCAGTTGGTTGCTCAGTGGTAAATGAGTTGAATATTATTGTAGTGGACGTGTCTCAATACACAGTAGATTTGAATCTCCTCTCGACAATAAAATTGTAAATTTAGCTCTACGCAAAATCTACACTAAATGGCTCCATAAGCTCCTGACAAGTGTAAAAGCTTAGCTATTTAGAATAGCTGGCAAGTAAGCGTGCACAACTGTACTGTCGAAGACAAGTTTAAAGTGGTTTCAGATGTGAAGCACTCAAACATATCAAATCTGTTTATCAGAAATTTATACTGAATACTCTCTCTTATATTATAAAACGAAAGCTGAGGAAATTACTTTATGAGATTAATTTTAATAAGATATTGCTCCATACATATGTTAAATATATGTCGGCTTGGCATATTTACTTTATGATAGAGAGCACAAAAGAAAATTTCATAAAAGTTTTATTTCCTTTCTAATCTGATTTTCCAATGTTAATAAAAGCAAAATGAATTAAATTCTGGAGCAGTTTTTAAATTGTATATATTAACGTATATCTTATTTAAAATTTGTTTATTTAACTACCTTAAGTAATTATTTATGTAAAAGGGCCTTAATAATTCCGGTCTGGTAAAATTATTTATTTTAATGAAAAAATAACGAGGCCTTGCGCCTCATACCAGATAAAATATTGAAAGAAAGATAAATAATCAAGCAATGGAGAAAAGGAAAAATACGGATACGTGGGATTTTCATTCAGAGCGTGTTTGCTCATCGTGAGAACTATCGTTTTTTGCCGCGACTACAGTCGTAATAACAGAAACGTGACCTTAATACTAAAAGACGAGAACGTTTACGCCGAAGGGAAAGACATATAATAGCAATATGAGCAATTTGCGCTCAGATAAAACTTGAAAAAATATCTTCCTGAAATGTCCATTCCGTAAAATTTAGTTTTTCAATTGGAAATTGGTTGCTAAATGCATATCAATTAAGATGTGATAAAAATCTCGTTAATAAATTGCTAGATTAAATGTGATAAATTGGCACTTTTGATATAGAAATTGGAAATATATCTAATTGGAAAACTAAACGAGTTTTTCTTTTTTTAGTGTATTGCTTTCATAATTAATGCATTAATAACATTAATACAGGCCTTCTTTGTGACGTTGTATACCTATAGGATATGTATTGATCTACAACTTCAGAATTCGAGAAACATTAAAAAATAATCAATGCCTAAAATATTCTTTTTTAAATATTGAAGATGATACTTTTTGAATTTATAACATTAATGTTTCATTTAAACAGAAATATAGTGCTAGCTGACTGGCCTGAGTTCTGAATAAATCACATTTCTTAGACCACGACCCTCAAGTCAAGACATTCTTTCAGTTTTAAATCAATCATATTTAATCAGAGGTATGCGACTATGTAAGTGTATAAAAGCTACTGAAGTATTATTTAAATTAAAATATCGAATGTCTCATTTACGAGACCCACCATCAACGACCCTAAGAGTTTTTTCCTTGAGGAATTAACTATTCAGCAACATAAATAAACTATTACACCTACAAATTACAAACTAAGAGAAATATCGGATTCCCAAAAGTTGAGCTACTCGTTGTGTTGCTATATTAGGAAGGAAATTGAGTAGAAAGGACACCACTGTACTGCTTGAAGCTAATTATTTGATGAGAGTAAAGGAACTATATAAAGGGCTGCTAGTTTTGCTGCAATAAAGTCTTCATATTTTCTGGTCAAAATTCTATCTCAGTCGGAGCTCTTTTCAGAAAAGAAACTTTGAAAAAGGAAACTATAAGTAAATAGAAAGACGAACTGTATTACTATCTACTTTCATTGAAGAATATTTCCAATCAACACAAAACAAACATCTAATAAATTAGGTAGTTTAGACAAAATGATTCGGTTTGATACTTAAATTTATCATAAACTCACAAACTGTATTAAGATGGACGTTTTTATTTACAGAAATGCTCGCAGATTACTGCTGGACAGTGATACCATATCGGAAGGTCTTTCAATTAAATACACCTATTGAATAAATCGAAAACAACATAAGTCAAAAAGCTATACTTTCAGAAAATAAAAAAAAGCATGCTCTATAAAAACTGTACTACGAGGGCCACTGCTAAAATTCGCGGAAAATATAAAATAAAATACGCATGAACTTTTATAAAGCGCTTTATTGCTTCTCAAAATATTCCCCTTTCACATCTATACACTTCTGCATTCGATGGAACCAATCTTCAAAACACTTTTTCCACTCTGAGCGAGGTACCTCCAAAACAATTGACTTAAATGTCTCAACGGCCTCTTCGGGCGATGAGAAATGCTCGCCACGCATTTTACTTTTAATGTGTCGGAATAGGAAGATGTTAATGGGCGATAAATCGGGAGAATATGGGCAATGGGTCATTAATTTAATAAATACTGTGACTTACATATATACATTTATACGTATATGCATATATGCACGTGTTTGGCATATACGTTTTACGTATAAATATATATATGTAAGTTACAGTATTTATTTACTGCTTGATGTTAGTTTTAACATCCATGTGTTTACACTTTTCATTTTCGTATTAATTTAATGTCGTGTCTAGTCAAAAACTCGACAGTTTGTTCGGCTGTGTGTGCGCTTGCAATGTCATGATGAAGAACAATTCGTCGGTTTATGTTGTTTCTTCTGGTTTCAGCGATAACTTTCGGCAAACAAATTGAAATGTACCACTCAGCATTAACTGTCTTTCTATCTTCTAATGCAACAGTTACCACATGACCCGTTTTTCCGAAGAAACAAGCAATCATCTGCTTCGGAACGCTTCGTGAAAGCATCACTTTTGTTGGCTTAGGTTCAGATTGAAACACCCATACGGTCGACTGCTGTTTAGTTTCAGGCTCGTATGAATACGTACACCTATGTTTCATCCTCTGTTACGATATCATATACGGAATTTGAACGACCACCGTCGAATCTTTTTAGCATTTCCTTGCACCAAATGAAACGTGTCTGTTTTTGCGCGTCTTTGAGATTGTGTGGGATCTATCGACTACAAAGCTTCCTGACATGTAACTGATCGTGTAAAATCGTATGTATTTGTTTCGCCGCAATGCCTAAGGATGCCTCTATCTCCCTATATGTCGACCTTCACGAAAATCGTTATTAAACGTTAGTCTTCCACGCATAAATTCTTTGAACCATTTGTAAACCATAGTTTTGGATGGTGCTTCATCCCCAAATAACGAATTAAATCTTTCCACACATTGCGAAGATCACGATTCGAAATTTCCATTTTTCACACAATTATTTCTTTGTTAAATGTTATTGAAACGAAACTGCTAGGTTTGAAAGCGAACTGTCACCTGAATTAAAGGTGAAAAACGTCAAATTTAACGAATATGACAATTGTAGAACGCTGGCAATGCAAGGAGTACTCGATTCCGCGAACTTTAGCAGTGTCCCTCGTACAATAAGAAAAACTGTAAAATTTATATGCATAATATGTATGTCTTTACATAATATAATGTTAACTTGCTTGAGATTTATATTTTCTTTGGGAAAAAATTGGGTAATGTTTGAACCTAACACTACTATTTGCTCAAAGGTAATTTTCTGTTTGATGGCAATAATAATGAAATATAGAAAATCTGAGAAGTTTATTTGAAACTCATGCAAATACCTAAATCAGTAATAAGTGTTTAATAGTCTTGTTCATTTAAAAACACACAATAAAACTCATTGTCGTCTTCTACCTCTATTTCTACACTTTCATTTTCTTCCCCAACTACCCAAATCAAAATTTTTGTATGATATGGAATATGCTGTTCAAGTATACTTCTGGCTGATTTTTTACGATTTATAGAGACATTTAGAACAACCCCACCAAATAGCAATTTTATCCTAAGAACTTAGTTTATTGCCAGATTAAAAGTGTGGTGGACAAACCATTGACAAAGTTGTGAGTTACCACAACTACTTTTTTACAGTGGTAATGCTGGAAGACAGATAGCGCGAGGAATCTGTTAATATTATTTCTTTTGTGTACTTATATCTGTGGCATCTAGCACTTCTTTACAGCAGGGTATTGTCTATATCACTATCACTATTACTAACACCAATAAAAAAAAACTGATTATACGAAAAAATTGCAACACTACCTGCACGTGTTCTAACTTTATCAGACGTAAGAAGATTTATAACGCAGATTAGAGTACCATTACTCATTCCCAAAACTAATACTTCTGCAACAAGGTGTTTGATTTACATGGTTTCTCAGTTCAAATATACATATATAATTTTATGCAAATAATGAACTAAGATAAGAAAGTAAAATTTTACTTTGTAATTACTTATATTTATATCATATTTCTAAACATTGGTACATAATCAAATATTTAAAGAAAAATATTAAGTTTACCATTAATACAAAAGAGTTTACTATATATCAGTGTAAAAAAATACAATATGTAGAGTTCCGAGAAGAGAATGTTGTGTACATCCTAATGGTTATACATCCTCTTGTACAAAGATATTGGAAAAGTCTTTAGTCTGCAAATTATTTATTTGAAGTGATTCACAAACTTCATCAAAACGATAAAACCAATATTAAGTATATTAAAAATAAGAATTCTATCAATTCTGAATCAAGATATAATAATAATAATAATAATAATAATAATAATAATAATAATAATAATAATAATAATAATAATAATAATAATAATATATTTTACTTTTACTCTTCTTTATTATATTCAATATGAACGTATAGAATAGAATAGCATAGAATAGCTTTATTGTACCAACTAATATAAAATACAAAAGTATATAAAATACAGCGGTAACGTCGAAACAAATGGTGTGTGCGTGAGCGTGTGTGTGTGTGTGTGTGTGTGAATGTGTGTGTGCGCGTGTTATATAAAATGTCTGTATGTACTATGTAATGGTAGATATAATTCAGTGTAAATGAAACTTATTGATAGTTGGTAAAAAGTCAGTAACCGAGTAGAAGCTGTTTTCTAATAAGTATTTCTTAATGGATGTCTTGAATTATGGCACTGGTTTTTCGATACAAGTGTTCGATAATTTATTAAAGAGTTCTAGATGTGTATGTTTGGCACTCGTGGTCTGCAACCTATGATTCGGAAGTAGAACCTCTGATTGAGATCTTAGTCGCAACTGCGGCACATCTCCTATTTTGTTTAACGTGGGCAGCTCCAATTTAGAACGAAGAAGCTGTCTATAGATATATGCTGATGGCAAAGACATGATCTTGTTTCTAATAAAGAGGGCCTTGCACGATGTCATTCTATCGACCTGTTCTATTGGACGAATTGCTTTTTTTTTTGTAGAATGAATATGTCTACAGCATGTGCCGATCGCCTCACAGTTGAAGACCATAGCCCATACGGGAATGAAAAAGTGCATGGTATGCCGTTATTGCGGCATCCTTATTTAATAATGTATGGCGTATGGCGTAAAGAGCATTGGAAAGTTTTGTATGAAGTTCATCAATGTGAGACGGCGAGGTCAGCCGAGTATACAGGGTTATTCCTAAAAGCTTTGCAGACCCGGCATTTGCAGGTGTTTTGCTACGTTTACAGGTATTGGATGTAAACCAAGTGACAGCCCTGGACAATGTCGTTTCAGCTTTCATTTTAAGTTATTTTTATCTGTCCCTCTGAATAAAAAAGTAGTGTCATCTGCGTACAATACCACATGGCTTGAAATATTGTATGGCAAGTCATTTATATAAATACAGAACAGAAGCGGGCCAATGAGCGACCCTTGAGCTACTCCGTGCTCAACATGTCGCGATTCACTCGTTTAATTGTTTGCACACAACTTGTCTTCTGTTCTCGAAGTACGATTTTAATAATATTCCATGAATGTCATACTAATTGAGGTTATGATATTGGCGTGATCAAAAACATAATGTAATTCAAGCCCTCATTTATATTACAACTACAACACCAGTTTTAGTTCATTTTGCTCTAGTTTTAGCGTACCTAATATTGAGAATTTATTACAGTTTAAAAGCTGTAGCAGAATTCGTTTTAGATTGAATTCTCACATACTTATGAGTTTAAAATATTAGTATTTGCCGTAACAATTTAAAATATTCTCCATACATAGTTTTTTGTCTTGTCTGAGAAAAACAGCCTTACTGAGTTATATTTTATTTATTTAGAGCCCGTAACTCTACAGTAGGATTTGCTTAAAATTTGCTTTATTAATAGACTGAAATGGATAAAACTCTCATTTCGAGTTAGCATATACAGATGACCAATGCAACACTCGGGATTTAGTAGATTTATTTAATTGTCCAATTTCCTAGGTTTAATTGTGGGTTCACGCATTAAATAGAGAACATTTACATCATGTTCTGTTACTTATAATAATATTGGTGTAATTTCTCTTCTAATGAGAAGTTCGAAGATGTATACAAAACATAATAACGAAATATTATATCTAAAATAATTAATTAAATAATTAATTAAAGCAAAAAAACGGTGCTTGGTTTAAAAATTATAAGATAAGTTCAAGCAAATCCGCTATTATATTAACAGGCCATAAATACATTATGTGTTATCCCAATGATAAACATAAAAATGTTTAAAGAAACCGGACAAAAATAAAATACGGAATTTTGGTTACGAGGATAGGTCGACATGATTCTCGTGTCATTTATTTACTGATCAGTGGGACCATATGAGTAGTGAGATACTTTTTATCTTAATTATTTTAAGGAAAGTGAATCGCGTAAATAATAGACTTAGTACTTTTATAATATTTTTTTTAAATTATTAAGGGCTGACTTTGAATTACTTTAAATTTTATTATTTAATATTACTGGGGCATTTTTAACATACTTCTCTGAATCAAAATGCAAAAGCAAAAGTCTTACCACAAAAATTCAAAATACATAAAAAATCTATATACCTATTTTGGCAACTAAGTAGCCATCTTCAGCGAAAATCTGTAGAAAAAGAGAAAATAGTATGCATTTCTTTCAGATTTTGAGCTACTCGTATTATGCTCCGTGCATTCATAGGTTTTTATGTCTAAAACATGGGAGTGTTTTATGCTATTATTGACGCGTTTGTATTACAATGGTTTATTTCACGATTACCTGGTTTATATTCATTTAACTCTTGTTTACAAAATACAGTAAGTTGGAATAATCTCCGAAATCTAACCGTGTAAAAAATAGACCAGCCCATAAATAGATACAGATTTCGACCTCCTGGATCGCCTCAATACTATTTTCATGAGACACATATCCACTACATATTTTTCTTATTGTTCATACACATAATTGTTATTATATTCTGTCTATTCATTTTGCCATTAAAACAACCATACTTTCACTCACTTTTGATAGTAATAATACTGATAATATTAAATAATTATTTGTACATGTTGCAATCTTTTGTTAGCGATGATTAATTAAAGTTCACAGTAAATAGACATCCATGAAATTTTCAAAGGAATGAGTATACATCCATATTTAATTATTTTGGCAAACATTATTTTATTATTAATATTATTTATTAAACACTGATGATTACAAATAAATATACTGCTTCCGTAATCTTTATAGAAATAATTCTAAACTTAGCCTAATTCAATTCGATGTGAAACAAATGTTAAAAAAAATCATAATTTAAACATCAGATACATTTAATAAATACATAATGGACACAAACGCAAATAAATTATGACAGATAAGTTTTCATAATTAACAAAGAAACATTTTAAATATTCATATCCTTGCGATGTTTGTGTCGAAAAATATATATGTTCTAAAATATATTGCAAGGATAAAAATATAAACCATATAAATAAGGTGAAGGATTTGAGCAATAAATGGAAATTTTGTATAATTATCGATACGTAGGTATGCACTATAAAACTAATCATTGTATTAGTGTTAATTTGCATAGCCATGTTTGTAAAGTCGTAAATAATCGATTCTTTGTTTTTTGTGATATGGTATTTTTATGCAATGAACGTGTATAGTTACACTACAATTAATAATAATAATAATAATAATTTGCCTTTATTTGAGAAAGTAAACCATTGATGAAAACTACTCATACTCAACCAGAGTCCATCAACTAATACAAAATAAACATAAAATAATAATCAAAGTAATAGACGGCACAAACACAAAAAACCAAAAAAACACAGAAAAAAAAAACAACTCGGACATCAGAGCATGTGAAACTGTGCTACTGCAAAGAAAAAAGGTAAGATCTAAGGGCACGACTGAATCCCGCGCAACTAGAGAGGCTTTTAATGTCATCCGGTATACTATTATAAAGCGTAACGGCGGAATAACTGGACGATCGCTCAGAAAGAGATGTATGATGACGCGGAACAGTGAGCAAATGTTTGAAACGCGTATTGAGAACATGGATGAAATGCCGTGGAATCAAGAAGCCACTGAGAGGGACGGGCTGAGACGTCGATTGAAGCAGCGCATGGACAAAGTTTGCCAGATGAAGTTTACGTCGGTTTTCCATATTTAACCACCCAACAGATTTCATACTGGTTGAAATGTGATCGTACTTCATAAGATTACAAATAAGTCTGCAACAAGAGTTCTGAAGCTTTTGAATTCGCAACCCATCCCGCGCAACCAAACATGGACCATAAATGAAATCACAATAGCTAAGCTGATAAAACACTAGGGATTCACATAGTCGTCGCTTCAAAGAAGAATTTAAAATATGTCTATTCGCATGTAAAACTCTCAAAACTCCATAGGACTTCCCCAAGAAATAAGAAACATGTTCACTGTAACGAAGTCGAGTATCAACTAATAACCCAAGATCTTTCGCAACATCGGAAAAAGGTAAGAGATTACTCGAGATACGTAACCGCAAATTAGATTTTAAAAATTCAACATGACATTTAGAGCCAAAAATTAACACATTAGTCTTCTGCGAATTAAGTATTAAATTATGTTCAAGAGATAATTTGTTCACCTTAGACAAGTCTGCATTAATATTATCAGCCTCCATTTGGTATTCATGAAGAGGAAATGAATGAAATAGCTGTGTCATCTGCATAGGCTTGGACGTTACAGTGATCCACAGATGATAAAATGTCATTAGTGTAAATAATAAAAAGCAGCGGGCCCAGGATTGAACCCTGAGGAACACCGGATAAAATAGCGGAAGTATTTGAAACATCACCACGATACATGACTCGCTGCGTTCTTCCAGACAAGTAAGATCGAAGTAGAACAAGCGCGTCATCACAAAATCCATAATATTTGAGCTTAGAAATAAGCAGCAGCGGATGACAAATCGTGTCAAATGCCCTCGAGTAGTCCAAAAGAATAAGCACAGAAGTCAATCCGTTATCAATAGACGTCATTATTCGATTCAACACATAAGCCAACGCCGTGGCCGTACTAAAGCCCTTCCGGAAACCAGCCTGATAATGGGAAAGAAAATTATTGGCAGTAAAGAAATTGAATATCTGATTATAAAGAACCCTCTCCAATATTTTAGAAAGAACTGGCAATATACTTATTATTCTAATGTTAGAGAAGGTCGTAGGATTCTTTTTTTTAGGCAAGGGCATACCCAGGGCCGATTTCCACATTGCAGGAAAATAGGATCGGTCAATACAACAATTTATAATGTGAGTAACGTAAGGATCAATGAAAGGACTGAAGTATTTGAGCATGGTTGCCGAAATATCATCACACCCATATGCATTAGTCTTAATACCATTAAGAATTGTATGGATTTCCTCAACTGATGCCAATGCAAACCCAAAAGAGACTCCAGAACCATGATGGGTGGAATTATAGTAAGAAATCAAATCATTGGAATTATCATTAACAGATTGAACAAAAGGCGCAAAGAAATCGTTAATTTTGTGAACATCAGCCAAATGGTTGGGCAGTAGAGTCTCAGAGGAGGACTTGACATTAAGAGACCGAAGCGTGGTCCATAATCTTTTAGGATTAGAAGAATTGTAAGCAGTATCCAAATATTTCTTTTTTTCAAGTCTAACCATATTTAGAGTAAAATTACGAAGTTCTTTATATTTATTCCAGTCATCAACAGATCTAGTATTTTTAAAATGAGAAAGCGCCTTATATCTTAACATCATAAACATTCTCAAATTTTCAGTCAGCCAGGGAGCTTTTGACTTAGTTACTCTAACCTCCACCACTGGAGCATGAAAATTAAACAAAGTAGTCAGAAATTCATTGAAAATATCAAGTTTCCGATCAATATCACCCTCCCAAATCAGGGAAGCCCAGGAGAGATTGTGCAAATCATTTGCAAAGAAAGCATAACATAGGTTTCTAAAAGTTCTGTAACGAACAAGTTTAGGAGCGGATTTAACGAATCTAGTTGATAATTCACAAAAAGCCAATCTGTGATAAGATATCAGATCAGCCGAAATAGTACCAGTCGAAACAACCAGATCAGAATTGGACACAAATATGGGATCCAAAAGTGTAAAGGACGTTTCAGTAATTCTTGTTGCTTCCTTTATCACTTGAGCGAAACCGTAAGATTCTAAACAGGCTCGTAAAGGGTTATTTAAATCAAATTGATCAACATTGAAATCACCAAGACAAATAATGTAGTCACTACCGGGATAAATATAAGAAAGAATATGATCGAAATCGTCTATAAAATCATTAATATTACTTCTTGGTGGTCTATAAAAATTTCCGAATTATGTATTTAAGCAAAATTATGAAAACTGGAATACATTTGGGCGAATGGGAGAGGCAAGAGCTGAAGTCCCACAGTAGCTGCGTAATGATAACTAGTGGTTGGTAAAAGTTTAAACGAATGGTTTGAAGATGTTAGAAGATGAGGAAGACATTATTATTACCATTATAGTTAATTATTATAATAATATTTAAAGTATTTTATGCCTCTGCTAAATAAATAACGGATTGAATTAATACAAACGTCATTAAAAATGCTGAACGCAAAGAAATTAAGTGCCGCGTCCAAAGCAATAGCTTATGGCTTTTGATTCCCGAAATTTTTCATCAAACACAATTCTATGAGCAGCTACCGTGCTTCGGGTGGAACGTAAAGCCGTTGGTCCTCGCTCTTTCGGTAGTCGTTAGGTCATGTTAGAGGCGCTCGCGAGCAGGGTTCAGAAAAATACGCACACTGTATAAAATACTCGTACATAAATGTAAACAAACACAGCTCGAAGCAAGCAACACATATTTTTATTTTCCTTACAATTATGTGCGTCTTTAAAATTCGTACGGCACCGAACACAGACATGTACGTGTACATATTTTTATTTTCATTACAATTATGTGCGTCTTTAAAATTCGTACGGCACCGAACACAGACATGTACGTGTTTTATTTTTATATTTGGTTCCGTACACGGACATGTACTGTACACGTATTGTTCGAACACAGACATGTACGTGTTTTATTTTTATATTTGGTTCCGTACACGGACATGTACTGTACACGTATTGTTCGATTCGAACACACTTAAAGCGTACATGTCGACGTGTACCTATACTTTAAGTTCGTGTACGCGTACGTGTACGCTAAAAAATAGATACATGAACGATAGACATGTTCGAGTGTGTTTCCATATTTATTAACAGCATTATGCAGAATGAAAACCAGGCATGAAGTTAGCAAAATTTACGGTTTGCAACGTGTAGTTGCTGTGTATGCCTTTGTTGTTGCTTTAATTGTATTGGATATTTCCATATAAAAAATACCTGCGTGCTACAAAAAGGTCAAGTTTTTCGGGTGAAATGCAGAAATTCCCCTCATTAAATTGCCGCTAATACTAATTGCGGGAATTCCAGGTGGTTCTACCTAAATCAATAACTATCACTAATTCTTAGCGAGGCTTTGAAATTTCAATTCATCACTTTACATTAACAAGATTATTGCAATAATTTTTTAATATGACAACGTATTAGTGAAAATGCAAAAGAAATGAATTTTTTGATATGTATACATAAAAAAAATTACAGCAATTGTTTCAACCAAATTTATTTAAAAGAATTTAAATACATAATTAAATAAATAAGAAATAACCCAAAAAATAAAATAAAATAACAAAACAAAACAAAAATAGTTGACAAAAAAACATATGAATTTCTCTATGCGGCTAAAATTTATCTGTTGTTGTTCACTGTTTTCAGGTGTTTTCTATTTTAAGAGCTGCACAGTCGAGCAAGTCAAAGTTTAATTTTGTTATTAAAATATTAGAAAGAGACTTCTTTGAGAGCTTGGATCTTAACTTGGTTAGTACTGTACATGGCTGTGTTCGGTGCCGTACGAATTTTAAAGACACACATAATTGTAATGAAAATAAAAATATGTGTTGGTTGCTTCGAGCTGTGTTTGTTTACATTTATGTACGAGTATTTTATACAGTGTGCGTATTTTTCTGAACTTTGAATAATGCTGTTAATAAATATGGAAACACACTCGAACATGTCTATCGTTCATGTATCTATTTTTTAGCGTACACGTACGCGTACACGAACTTAAAGTATAGGTACACGTCGACATGTACGCTTTAAGTGTGTTCGAATCGAACAATACGTGTACAGTACATGTCCGTGTACGGAACCAAATATAAAAATAAAACACGTACATGTCTGTGTTCGAACAATACGTGTACAGTACATGTCCGTGTACGGAACCAAATATAAAAATAAAACACGTACATGTCTGTGTTCGGTGCCGTACGAATTTTAAAGACGCACATAATTGTAATGAAAATAAAAATATGTACACGTACATGTCTGTGTTCGGTGCCGTACGAATTTTAAAGACGCACATTATTGTAATGAAAATAAAAATATGTGTTGGTTGATTTTGAACAGAACATTGTGTGTATAATGTGTGTATTTTCTGAACCCTGCAGTCGCGAGATTTAAAGATGACTAAACGCCGGGCCTTAGCTAGAAGATCTACGACAATTATTTATTCATGTAGCAAGAGGGCCAGTCTGTTTCAACAAGAAGCAATAGCCCTGGGGATGAGCTTTAGGAAAGAAGACACAACATCGGTCGAACAAATTTTTAATTTATTGAAATATGCATTTTTTTTACTGAATTCATTAAAAAAATGTAACACTCAACTGCATCGCGTTAACAAATGTATTTTTAGTTCTAACAAATCTCGAAAATGAAAGCAACAAACTTTCGAAACATTGATATATAAAAATTAAGAAGCAAAAAGAAAATTATTCTCTTATTTATAGATCGTCATATCCAATTTTAAAAAATAATCCTATGTTGAAATCATTTAAATATACGTGATCGACAATTACAGTTTTATTAAATTATAACAAATCCTTAAATAAAACAAATTTTACACGCACTTATATTTCAATGATTTTTTTTTGGTGTGAAAAACGTAATTTTATAAACAAGAACTCCTAAGACAAACAATGCCAGAATTAACTGAAATGTTCTTTACAATTTAAATGTATGTATAACTAAACGTATGTTAGTATAAATGTAAAGATCTGTAGCACAGATTGCATAGTTCAGGTTCGTATCCCCTAGTGAGCGATGACTGTAATAGATAAGAGAGAACTTGTGACACTAGGGCAACTTGTTTATAGTACAAAGTTGCGTAAAATCTTTGATTAGTTTGATGAAGATGCAAAGATGATGGCTTAGTTTATATTGATTATATTCTACTTATAGTCTTGAATGCTAATATGTTTTACGCTCTATGAATAATAATGTTCCATGTCGAAATATACCGCTAATACTAGTTCTAAAATAATTAGATTATGGAATAAAATGTATTCAAGGTATGTCTTAAGAGTGTAAATTAACTTTACTCGGAAATCAGATTAAAGTTATACTAAGGATGACAAAATAAGAAAAATACTTCTTTTGATGGAATTGAAGAAAGACACTGGAATTTCTAAGTTTGAAAATAAAACAGGAAATACTCTACACAGTAAAACTTTGTGAAATATACCACATGATGTTGTATATTTGGATAATTAAGAACACTCTGTTTTATTTTTGAATTCTACAGAATATAATACTTTTGTATTTCCTATATATAGATCCTAGGTTTTCAGGTCCATTCAAGTAATTTTTTCAAGATTTAATATTAGAAATGGAATGTCGCATAGCTGACTTGCTTTAAACAATGTAGTTTTATCCACTTGTTAATTGGCTTTCAAACTTCATTAACATGTATCTTTATACGAAGTAAAGCATTACTTTGTTTCTGGTTTGCAGGTTGCATGCGTACATAAATTCAAATTGATATACCTACCTAAAGCTCATGAATTATTTAATAATAATATAATATCAATAAGCTTTTCATAAACTATAAACAAATACAGTAGACAGTAATTTTTTTTTATGTATACAGTGTGATTTTCATGCCTGTTAAATTTACTACCATGTGTATTTAACAATCGGCTTAGATTGAATATCTAAATGGCATTAAGAATTAAAATTTCTTCTCGATAATTAGAGTGTTTGGTTTCTGTTCACTTTCAATTCGGTAGTTCATATTCGTTTTATAGGCATATATTAGCTTACAAGCTAGAAATATTCTGCGCTTTTTCTTGTATTATATATTCTGGATTTCATAATTGATATAATATTATTGATTTTGCTACGTTGTAATACCTAGATATAAGTATCAGTAACGAATATTTAATGTTTGTTAAAGTTTTAAATTACATTATGTATTGCTTTCTGTTTCTTTAAGGGAAATGTAAAAATTTAAGATTAATTGATAACTACGAGATTTTTTCAACAAATAGTAACAACAAATTAAGTTTAACTTTATCGTGTTATATACAATTATGATATCAATCACTTGCCCAACTTAGGTATCATAAAATAATACATTACTAAAATAATTCGCAATATTATTCACTTACCGTTCCATGGCGTCACCTTCTGCTTTTGATTTTCCTTTAGCTTGACTATAAACATATATCCTAGATGTCTCCTTGTAAAATTTAACGCTATGTAATTCACCGCACGAATCAGTATCGACACGACATGGTAAAGCGACTTTTGAATCGACTAGAGCTTTGATTTCTTCACTGGCCGCTGTAAAAGAAGAATAATTGATTAGTACTAAAGTAGCCGAAGTAAAATATATACATGTATACTAAGTGATCATTTTGAACTGTCCTGAGTTGGCCATACTGATTTTAATATGGGAACACAGTGTAATTGGCAAGCATGTTTATTTATTTCTGTGGTTAGGTTTACTATTTAATTTTTTTCTGTGATAAATGTCGATGAAATAGGGTTAGTTTTAAGTTGAATTATATGAAAGAATTTTTTTAGAAATATAGTAATTGCACTTTATTTTTTATCATAAACAATAATAAATACGTTGCAACTTTATTACTGTAAAACATAATCGCATAATTATGTCACAAAATGGATACATTTTATGAAACTTGTTTGAAATATCCACCGTTATTCTCAGTGCAAAGATTGACACGTCTTCTCATGTTATTGCTCACATTGTGGAGTGTTTCCGGTGTGATACTTTCCAATTTTATTGTAATTGCCTCTTCAAGTTCATCGAGATTATGCAGTCTGTGCTGAAACATCTTATTTTTTAGATGGCCAAAGAGAAAAAGGTCCAGTGGGGTTAAATCACTAGAATTGGTTGGCCATCGATTTCGACTAATCAATTGGTCTCCATAGTATCCTTGCAATTAATTAATAGTTTGTCCCATCTTGTTGGAAGTACCCCAGGGTCAATTCATCTTCGTGAAGGCTGTTAATGAAGGGTTTCAATATTTGTTATCGGTATCATATTGCGTTAATTGTATCACAGAAAAAAAATTGTCCAATACTCTGTCTTTTCGACATTGCAACCTAAACAGCACCTTTGATAGGATGAAGAATATTTTCAACAAAAACATGTGAATTCTCTTTTGACCAGGTACGGTAATTTTGAGAGTTGGTATACCCTGACAAATGGATCCAAGCTTCATCCCAAATGAAAGTGTGATTCTAGTCTTCTTCATGTAATATTTCATTAAACCAGTTGCAATAATTCAATCTTCGCTCAAAGTTTTCGGGCCGTAAATGTTGTAGTACAGAAACTTTTTATGGGTGCATATGTAAGTTTGCTTTCAGTACTTTATGAACACTTCCATAGGTAATACCTAGAATTTAAATACATAATGCTGCCTAACAAATTGCGTTTAAGTTAATTAGATCTCTTTACCAATTTGAGTAGACCACTTTCGTACAGATTTTGTGGGACTAACTTCCATTCGCTGCCTAAAGTCTGCAACAATTACTTCGGTTAAAACTGTTGGTGCTTTTTCAGGTTTACATTTACAAACTCCCCATTACCTTAAACCTCTCAATCACCCTATTGCGGTGACGAGTGAATGTGTCCAAATTTATTTCCAGATTTCCATATTCCTTTACAAACTGCTGATAACACGATCCCAATGAATATTTCCATGGTCCATCCTCTTGCAATGTTCCACTGCGAAAGTGCGATATTACAATAAACGTATCCTTTTGTATCGTAAAAGGCATGATACAGTTGGTATATTGTCATAAAATACATAGAAAAGCGACAATAAAACAATGCAAATACAAAAAAGTACTGACACTTCAATACATTATGGTTTTGACATTTGACATGTAAATGTAGTATGGAAAATTCACGAAAGTAAATACTTTCTGGTTTTTGATAATACTGGGACTTTTTTGTTGCCAACCCAGGACAGTTCAAAATGATCTCGTTGTATACAGTTGTATATTAGAAACTACGAACTTATTACTTTACAAAAGACCCTGACAGTCTGTACTTGACAATGATGACAAATAAATGTCAAAAATATTACGTACTTAGTTGCTAATTAAATTAGCTTTGAAATGATATGTCACATTGTGGAATACGTTACCGTTTTTTTTCCTGCTAGAGGGCGCTAAAATCAAAAATAGCGCGACCAACAATCACTTTGCTGAATTCTCCGTACAATTACCTTTTCAATGATGTATCGTATTTAGTACTTTCCCTATTTAAATTTTAATGGTTAGAGTGATGGAGGGGAGGGGAATGACGTATCACAGTTGAAGATATGATGGAATTGCGTTTTTTCAAAAAAGTTTTCTCCTTCCAGATATTCAATCTGTTTCGTTTTCGGTGGGGCACCCTGTATATAATTAATAGGTACATATATTACAATTATTGGAGTTGTCATGTTTACATTACCAATTTTAACCCACAAATTATACGTACACCAAGAGAAATAAGTAACCGTACACTTCGCGGAGATATAAAGTGGTATGGGCATGTTCGCCGTATACTAATGCATAATAAACACGTCCACACCACCTTATATCTCCGCGAAGTGTATGGTTATTTATTTCTCCTAGCGTACATATTATAAATAGATCTACCTCCTTGAAATCTTTATTTTTGAAAAACATAATAGCAATCCCTATCTATAATACATTAAGTTTCCTTAGATTAGAAATAGCACATCTACTAAAGTGAAGTAGAAATATGATTATTACGAATAAAACCTTAAGGGCATATTAATTTAAGGCAATATGATAAATAATATCTACAAATTACTTTTCAATAAGTATGGTAACTATACTTATTTATTTATTTTTGAAACCACTCATTATAGAAAGAATATATAAGAAAAATTGTCCAGGTGATAGTCATAACTTGGTAAAGAAAATTGGATATTTCCGTTCGAATAAAAATAATGAGGTGCGGCCACCACACTACTTTCTTATATGTATGAGTGTTTCAAATCATACAATTTTAAGAATTTTTTTTATACAAAAATTATTCAAAATCCTATGCTAGGTACTTCTATTCTCTTATTAAATCTCTATAGAATGCATACGTTGCAAGATATTCGAAAAAAAAGTGCTACTCGCTAAGAGTAAAAGTGCTACTTTCGATCCGCATTTTGAAATTTCATTTATACAAAAAACATTGCAAATCTAGCTCTAAATACTTTTGTACTCTTGATAAACATATACAGAATGCATAATTTACGACATATTTGCAAAAAAAATCGCTATTCGGTAAGCGTAAAAGTGTTACTTCGGGTCCGAATTTTGAAATTTTTTTTGTAGAAAAGGTATTGAAAATTATGTTTTAAATACTTCTATACTCGTAATGTACCTGCCTACAAAACATTACTGGCGAGATATTCGCAAAAAGCTAATTTCGATAAAAGTAAAAGACCTACTTTCGGTAGGAATTTCGAAAACTTTTTTAAAAAAATTCTTTTCAAATTTCATTTTAAGTACGTATGAATTCTTTTTAAATTTGTTTAAACTTAGTAGTTGACGAAATATTGAATTCGATTTTTTTACTGAGTAACTACTACTTCCGGTCTGTCGATTTTACTGAAAATCTAATCAGACCTCAAAAGGGAGATTATACTCGTAAATGCTTTATTTTGAATTGATACCTGAGCGGTTTGACCGCTATCGTGGTCACACACGCACACACACAGAGAGAGAGAGAGCGCGAGAGAGAGAGGGAGAGAGAGATTTTTATAAACCACTTTTTCGGATTCAGTATCAGGGAACTTCAAAACGTGGACATATGCAAAAATCTCGAGTTCGAAAATTTTCATCATCACAATAGGAAGTATTGTGATGATGAAAATTTATTACACTACGTATAAGAAAGTAAAAGGAACCATATGGGAGCAGGCGTAAGTATCCTTGGTATAGATTCATATGTAAAGTTATTGTTTCGCAACATTGTAAGGCACTGCACTTATTTGTTTGTTACAAAAATCTGTTATTTCAAAAGAAAACAATAAAATTACTTTTATAATTCCATTTCTAAAATGAAATAACAAAAACAAGCAGCTTTAAAAATGACCTACTTTCCTCTACGCCATTACAGAGTTATTTGCACCATGCGAGGGATAATAAAGATATTAAAATGCACGTTTTTGTTAGAGATTCTGAATATATGAATATTATATACATACTTCAGTTTACTGTCCTATTTTTAATATATTGATCTATAAATGTAGTCAATAAAAGTAATTTGGTATATATGTTTTCTTTTATTCCCGCTTCTAATCAATTTTACTAATGGGTTGTATTGCCTAAATAAATTACCACTCAATCAAGAAATAAAGGTGATATAAAATAAGGAATTACTTATGTTACAGTATAATAACTAAGACGTAGGGTCACGGCCTTGATATTCAAGCACAAGAACAATGTAACAAGGAAAAAACGTATGTGTACCACTGGACTACAATTCATAGGTCCACAGATATGTATTTTACGGAGGAGATAAGTTTCAGCGTGTACTATCGGCATTTAGAGTGTGCCTGAGAACAAAGGGATATTAACAATAAAATTCTTGAAGATGTCAATTTTGTTTCTTCTATAACAGCTTTTTTTGTTATGTTTTGTTTCAAAATAACAATTCTAACTTTTGTAATTTTGAGATTCGAAAGAGTTCCTTTTTGCTTAGGTAATGTCGTCAAAAATTACCAAGGTGAAACTAAAAGATTTCACGATATTTAATTCTTAAAACCAAAACATGATCAAATCAAAGTTATATGGAGGACACTAAAATATCGTCTTGTAAAAGAGAGGCAACATTAAGTCTAAATTAATTTCCAGTATCTTTCTCATGATTACCAAGTTGATAGTCTATTTTGCTAACCACTGATGGTCGTTGGCCAAATCGCTTTAGTTTTTAATGAACTCCATAAGAAGTATTCAAATGGGGTCAAATCTGGTAAACTTCGAACGTGCACTAAATTGAAATTACGCCATCATGTTGAAACTGTACATATATAGATTCTCACTAAAGAGATTGGATTCGTTAACATTAGAGTATGACATCCGAATAAGAGGGACTAAGTTATTCCGTAGTATGTCTAAGTAGTTGTTTTCGTCAAATTTCCTCTAAAATACTTAGTTTATCTGGAAACCGACTACAATTTTTTTATTATGCACTGGCGTTTTTCTTTTGGCGAATATCCACACTTCTGATGATTTATGTTTCCGTTAAGATAGAATGATGCTTCTTTTGAAGAAATATTGTTATTCGCAAACTAAAGACCGTTATCTAAACGAATCATAGTTTCTTCGAAAAATACATTTTGCCGATCAAGATTATTTTTATACAGTTCACGAATTAATTAATATCATTCTATACAGAATCATTAAGTCTCTTTAAAGTTTTGCTTATCTGATGATTTCCTGCTATTGTTGGCCTCATGCAGAACATTAAATTTTACATGTTCTACAATTTTAAGGCACCATATTTTATTCAAGATTCCTCACATGACTACAAATAAAACTAGAGAGGCGTTGTAATGTACGAAACTGTCACACTTACATTATTGACAGATCTGCAAAAGATTGACACCAATGTTTGTAATATATTTTATTTTGAAATTAAATCTCTTGATAATGTGTCTATTTAACGTGGTATTCATTTTAAAGCATTACCTAATGGGGAGAAAAACTGTTTCAAATCTAGTCACAACAGTTTGGGGTTGTAATTAAATGAAAATTCGATGACGTTGCAGTATAAAAAAATATAACTAAACAAAAATGTTTCAAAGTACCAAGAAGTTTGATATGCAAATATAAAAACTGTCCTCTTCAATCATTTATTTGGAATAAAGGGATTCCATATTGCATTAAAATCCTTGATATATAATTTTGAATGGAATGGTTTTAGGTAAAATTAAAATCATTCTCCTACTCACCGAAAAAATTTCAATAGTAACTTCATTCAATATCGGTTTCTTATCAAAACTAGCTCCTGAATTTTGATGCTGTAGCTAAACAACAGAAGGAATTCTTTCCAATATAAGTCATAACATCTGATTTTAAAATATAAAATGATGCATTCTTCACACAATTCAAGAGGTGTGTGTGCTGGCAAATATGGTATGATGAAAATGAAAATAGCATGGATCCAAAAAGAATTATATTGGAGTGCTAAAATGAAGCTGTTGACTTACTGTGTTCTTCATGCTATAAAGCTCTTGCGATAGAGACGTGATGTTCTATTGATAATGAAGGAATGATTTGAAGATCAAACAATAACTGTATTTTAAAATTAAATAATTATATACTTACATATATGTTGTTATAATTTAAGTCTAATATCTAATAAACATGTATAATTATAATTATATGATAATTCAGTGGTATACATAATTCGATGAGTTTGATAACGTTAAAAAAATGTCTTAATCGCTTAATGGAAATATAGTATACATATATTTTAACATATAATTTTCTTTATTAATCGTAAGAAGTTTCGGAAAACTTTGAAGAATGTTTGCATTCTCTAAAACTGACTTTGGACGAACAAGGTGAATGTTATATATAAAGTATCTCGAAAAACAAACACATTAGCGTGGAGTGCAAGGCAAAAATATACAAAGCATGTGTTAGAACGGTGATGACCTATGGAATCAAGGGCGGTTATATCCTTGTCAAAAAGAATACAAAGAACTAACAAAACGAGGATACTGAAACAATCACTAGACACACCCTACAAAACCTGACAAGAAATACCCTGATTAGGGAGGACCGTAAGGTGGTAGTTATAGTGCGATGGATAAGATGCCGCAGGGGAGAATCGAACCAGCATCTAACAAGGATGATGGAGGATTGGTTGGCCAAGATCGTTAGAAATAAAGAAACACATGGCAGGCAACCCATTGGAAGACCCTCCAAAAGATGTAAAGATAGCTGGCTGACTACTACACAAAAGATCAATGAAAACGACTCCAGTAATAAACAAGCGTTTTGCATAATGTAAGAAGAAGGTGAATGTTTCTAAACATTCATTGGTTAGAAACATTCACGCTACGTACTTGTCTGAAAATTTTTTTTTTTATTCCTGGCTTGAGGTTTTTTAATTACGCAGTGGAAAACTCGTGGTTTTAGAATTACCACTTTTATTCTTTATCTATTAGTGTTATTCTAAAAGAGTGATATTACAGATTCTACGAAAGAATCAGATGCAAATACTATTATTAAAGATGTTGTTAGTGATAAAACTACTCCGTCTAGAGATGTTACCGTAAAAAAAAAGGAAAATAAAAGATGAATTGTAGTACATGTGTTTATTTATGTATACAATAAAAGAATATATTTATATATCGAACTCTAAATTACTTAACAAACTATCCCAATTATCCTCTAATGATAGTACAGGTGGCTCCGGCGCAGACGTACTGGGCAAATCAAGGGCAGGAACGGTAGGTATGAGATTAAACAATTTATTTTTGAATATATGGACTTGCATTCGACGCTTACATGCGGCCTTGGTTTCTTCATGTATATTTTTGGGCCATAATAGTTCTTCATGATTAACGCATATGATCCTGGGCATTCCGGCTCGTATCCTCACAGAGCCGTACTTTACGTTTTGTGTAATTGGATTCTCGATATCCAACAATTTAAGGAATGTCAGCGGACTCCAGGAAGGAAAATCCAGGTCATCCAATATAATACCGGTAATATTTTCAGAATAACGTCGCCAATCTTCCTTATCCCGTATGTGCAGTGGATTGGTGAAATGACAGAGAGCAAATTGTGTTTTGCCCAAACCGGTTTCCCCGATGAAAACTAAGACTTTACTAAAATCTTCGAATAGCGGCATATTAAAGTCGGTGCAGTTGTACAGGCACTTATCAGCATTATCAAATTTTGTAGCGAAGTAAAAACCAATTTTCTTCTGATTTTGAATGTAGTACAGTATGTCTTGGTGTTCAATTAATTTCATAGCTTCCTCATAGCTACCTGTTTCAAGGGCTTCTTCAATTATTCCTTTGTCTATTTTCCTGTTAAAGTTGGGCATATCCCCGTGAGCGTAAAGTTCTCCATTTGGATCTCTCTTGGTCTCATCTGTGCAATATTTTAGTAATTTTTCGATGTCTAGAGCGACTTGGACGTTTTCCGATTGAAGTAATTTGCATACAGCAGAAAGAGTGCGGGGATTTTTGTAGCCAAAAACTAATTGTATGTGTTCAATGCCATGTTTTCCTATCTCATCCTGTCCGATATATCAGTGCATTTTAGATTTGTAAGATTCCAATACCTGCTTTCGGTTACCACCATTAATATACATGGTAAAGTTTCTATGTTTGCTGGCCATTACGACTACCTGCAAACAAAAAGCGCAGCCAGTTATTTTTCTTCCTCTTTATTAGCGGCTTATCGTAAACACAAAGTTCGCCAGTCTGGACCCAATAATACATGTGGACCTGCATGGTTCCACATTGCATGCATAAACTAGGTGAATAATAAGTGTTCTCTCGAACATTGAAATTCCATAATGTTTCCCTATGGATTTCGCGCGTTTTTGAACATTTAGTGCATTTTTTGCGTCTTGATAAATAAAATTCTCTCGCTGGATGATCACACCCATACTTCCACGAATGTTGAAGTTGTTGGCGTGTAATAGACATCTGAAAATACAAACCTTATGACGTCACTGGAACACGAGCTCGTGTGCCGAGTGGAACACTGGAACGTGTTCCATTATTTCAAACTTATATACTCGTGTTCCGTTCCATCCCCTCCACTGTTCGTACTTTATTCTCTTTAATGAAGTGAAACGGAACACCACATAATAGTTTTGAATGTTGGGTTCGTGTTCCATCCCCTCCACTTTTCCTGTTATACTCTCTTCCCTGTTCCCGGAGGGGACCCACACACAGTGCCTAGTTGGGTCGGGTCGGTCCAATATCGCGATATTGGACCGACCCGATTTTATTGCATCTGAAGCTTTATCGTATGAGGACTATAATTATAAATATAATTCAATATATTCAAAGTAAAATGTACTTTATTTTACTTTGAATATATTGAATTATGAATTTAGTAAGATGAAATATTTTACACAGTTTATTACATGGGCGCATAGAGGCTAGTATTTCTTGCTGATTTTCAGTACCAACAGGAAACAGATTTTAAACACATTTATAATTATGTTACACAATGTACTTCAATTAAATGTCCATTTGTAAAATACTGCAATTACGCGTCAACTGCAACGCTGTTCCTGAATAATTTTAACGAACTTCGTTGTTTCATCTAAAATATATTCCACATTTTCTAGTAAATATGAATACAAGTATAGGTACATTAATTTTATTATTTTTTCCAATATTATTCAAAATAAACCGGTTCAAAATTTAAGTCAACTGTTATGATGAATACATGTTTCAATGAACTACAGAGCTTATTCGAACTTGTAAAACTATTGGAAATAAATAAGTTCCACATGGTCAATAGGTTACTGACTATCGACGACCATAAATCTGAAAACTAAAAAAAAACGATCATGTCCAAAATGTGTATTCAGTGGAGAGTTTACATTTTTTGAAGTGTAAACTTCTTTAGGCGCGTTGCGCTGATTGTAGACAGTGAACAAGACTGACCTGCAACGCTCGGATATGTAACGCTCTTCTGGGAAAGTTGGCTAAGGGAACAAGATAAATAAATATATCATATAGAGGTATTTAATTTCAATTAAATTGAAATTTAAATGAATAAATAAATTCATGTCCCAGAGCAGATGTGAACCGGAACCGCCTGGGTGAGAGGCCAGCACTTAACCATTAGACCAAGGGTGGGAGTCGAAAGCCAGTATTTTATCGTCTATTTATATATACCTATACATGCGTTCGAAAATCTCAATAATGCTTGCGGCCGAGGCAAGACAATCTCGAGTACGTTAAAGTTTTTCGCTGACAAGATATACACACAATTTTTTGGGCAACCGCTAAATTTTTCAGTCGATTTAATTTAAATTGAGACACAATTTAATTTAATTTAGTTCTAAAGGTGCTAAATTAAAGGGGTTATTTGCTTTACATGCGTTACTATGGAAATGAGACGAATATAAAAAACTACAAATACTTGATAGTTGTCAAAATAAGTCGTAGAATGTGTGATAAACATGTGTCAAACTGTGTATTTACTTTAACGGCCGCTGCCATAGCAACGGCCACGAATAGTATATTAAAATACAAGTTTCATAAGACACGATTTTTGCGCACGCGTTCAAGTTTAGAAAACGAGCCGCTAGGCGAGTTTTCTAAAGAACAAGTGCGCAAAATGTCTTATGAAACGTGTATTTTATACTATTTTTTCTATTTCGGTTATTAAAAGTTCAAAAAAGCTTAAAATAAGAGACATGTTTTGTTCGAATATTTTAGAAATTTTGCTTTTTTGAAGTTGGTTACTCTGATTTTTAAGTAGAACGTTTTAAATATTTGAATATCGGTGGTCCTATATGTAATTGTGTTTAAAATTCAGACTGATTTATACAATAAATTATTTCAAATTATCAACAAAAAGGACGAAATAAATAACTGTACGCCCCCAGAGATTCGCAAAATAGCAGAAGACAATTTACAAAATCCTTCGTCCACAAACTCTCTACATATTTATCAAAACAAACTTTTATAACAGTTGTACGTTGTACTATTCAACATGGTAAGTAAATGTCAATAGTAGCATCCGAAAACTTATCATCCAACTCTGCTTAACAATTTATATTGCTAATTAGTAAGTGAAATGTTAGCATGTGTGCTTTTTATTCTTTGTACAATTTTATTGCACATTTTTGTTACTTTAAAGGCTTATATTTTGACATTTAAATACGATTTGGTTCCATTTTTTTTGTTACCAACTTCAAAAAAATAAAATTAGCGAGCGATAAAGTAATACTTTATGCAACCAAAACGGGTGTCGTAAAGTGAACTTTATAGCACCGGAATAGAAAAATTGTATTTCGCGAACTGTGTTGCGTTCGCGAATTGGTATCTTGGCGGACGATTATTTAAATGTAATATAGAACGAAAAAAAGTTGTATTTGGTATTATTAACCTCGCCTTGATGAAGTTTACACTTCTGCTGTGTGGTTTTAAGCACACCCCATTCTTCTTGTTTGTCAAACAGATTTCGCAAAATTGTCATTATTAGCAAAACTGTCAAATACACAAATCGGAAAATGGGGCTGCTCGACGAAGGAAAAATCAACATAAACAGACGATTGACAGCAGTAATCTTAATGCAACCTACACTCGAAATGAGTTTGCTGCTACCGCTGAAGAGAAGTTTTAGCGCGATAAATAAAAAACCGTGTGCATATTTCTAGCTGATATAACTGAATGACAATAATTTGCATTGCTTTTACTGTAAGTGAGCATATCAAATGGGGTCGAAATAAATAGAAAATTTATTGACATTTCTAGAATCGCCATGAAACACAAGCAATTAACATGCACATTCGTATTTGGAGTGACCCTGGTATGCGCAATAATAAACAATTCGCTGAGAAAAGCCCTGAAAATAGGAACGGACGTTGAAGAGCACATCGATCTTTGTATCAGCCACTGATCCGACGTATTTAGCCATATTTGCATTCCCGTTGCAAAAATCCGAATACCATATAAGTGCATATCAGAATATTAATTAAAAGTGTACATCATAAAATCTAACAATAAAGATATAACTACAAGAGACGTTAATAGCCACAATTTCCATTTTTGGGCGGATGAGAATCCTAGAATATTCAGAGAATTTGTACATTAAAGATTTTTTTTTGTAAATAAATGTCTAGCCATCTTAAACCTTCGGATTGCGGGAACCATACTTCTTACCAATTGTCTAAATGCAATTGAGAACGTGAATGTCTTAAAGAAAGTGCTGGATAATGTTCCATTAAATTTGAGGCTCAACATGCTTCACACAATGCTCGACTGTCAAGGGTATGATTAAACGCAAACTTTCCCAATAGGTGGATCGGGCGATATTGTAGCCGGCAAGGTATCCAGATGTTAATCCTCTCAACTTTTTTGTTTGGGGCTTTTTAAAAGAAAAAGTATATTCGGCGTCTCCAGCCAATGAACAAGCAGTAGTTAATAAAATTAATGTCACACGTCAGTTAATTACCCCTGATATATAGCAATGCGTATTAAATTCTATTCCCCGAAGACAACAGCTCTGTCTGAAAAACAACAGCTACTACTTTAAACACTTGCTTTAATCATTATATGTGAGTATTGTACAATTAAATATTTGTTTTTAGTTAAAAAAAAGCTCTAGATTATCAAATATGAATAGAACCCGTACTTCCTGGTTATTAGTACCGGGATATCAACAATTAAATTGGTCAATGGTGGTCATGGATTTTAAAATTATTGTCGTAGCGTGCATCGTACATTTAGGTATGTCATAATTTTTTGAATGTCAAAATCTGTCAAGTTATTGTGTTGAAGTTTTCTAATCCTGCACGGTTTTTGAATCATGGTTCTCACCACAGAGCACAAAATTTACATGATTGAAGCCTATTTTCGAACGGGTAGCGGGTGTGCTAGTTAATGGAACTTGGGAATACAGTCAACGTTTGTGTTTGGACAATTTCGAGAGCACTTCCCAGCCGAAGCAGTATTACCGGACAATTTTTATGCATGCCTTACAAATTGTGTTGAAGTGTTTCGCGAAACTGGTTCTTTGACGCATAAAAAAGGTGCTGGTAGACCAAGAGTTCGTACAGAAGAAGTTATTAATGACGTTCGTCAACGTATGGAAGAAGAGCCTACAAAACCTTTAAAACGTCTCTCTCAAGAAATCCGGCTTTCTTATGGAACATGCCAAACGATTGTAAAGAAGGACCTCAACATGCATCCATATAAGATGCAATCATATCAAGCTCTTCTGCCTGCAGACCACCCCAGACGCCTTGCGTACTGCCATTGGTTCGTTAATAATTTAATGAATACGATCTGCTGAACTTAACTTTTTTTTCTGACGAAGCTTGGTTCCACACCTTTCGGCATACATCAATTCAAGTTCAAGTGATGAACTTCAATACGGTTATTTCCAGCAAGACGGTGCAACAGCACATTTGCAAGAACTGCAACAAAGAATTGTTCAGCAATGTGCAACCATAACGCCAGAAATGCTGCAAAACGCTTTTCACAACATGAGGAGGCGCGTAAACTTGTGCATTGAACAAAACGGGGGACATTTCCAACAATTATTGTAATTTAGTTTTTCTGGTTAATAAAAACATTATTTATTTCATAACTTGTAGTTCATTATTATTTTACAGTTGACCTAAGTAGGTAACACATTTGTAGGTTATTGATAATGTCAGTGTAGCTTGACAATGATTGAATTATTTCAAAAGGATGATTTAAACTAAGACAAGCGTTTTACATTCCATGATCAACATTGACCAATTTAATTTTTGATATCATAGTATAATTGTATGATAACTGATGTAATATGGAGTTGCCAAACCTACATTTCTTTAAAGTAATCAGTGTGACTTAACGGCAGATCTTAAAACTTTTTTGTATTAAGATTGTTGGCTCCGAATTAATCTCAGAATCGTCCTACCTAAAGTTTATCAGCGAATTTCTGGCCACGGTGTATAATGAATTGTTTCATCGTCTAGGTTATGTCAACCATGACATTTATTCCTAATTTTGAGTAGATTTTACATGTTAATCGACAAGTATTTTCTGTAAAATCATTATTTTATTAATATACATTCTTTACACTTATTAGGAAATAATAAAATTTAAAATTGATGAGTGGTTACTACATCCTTCTTCTCTAAGGCATATTTATTGGAGATACATATTTTCTATTTAATGCCAAAAATCTATATATCTCAAAAATTAAAATGGCAACGTATTCAAATATTTGCTCACATTCCATTTAATCATGCCAATAATATAGTTGCTAAAGGATATATTTACTGGCCGTACAGGTTATTCACTATAAATTACCCACCCTTAATCATCGTTATTATTGCATATACAAAAAAAAATTTCAAATAAAAGTTATGTGGTTGTGACTGTATTTTATTTGCATGACATCAAAAACACGGTGGTGTGCAGATACACACTCTAATTTCAAAAATATACCATATGATACCGGTATCTTAAACATTTATGTTATATGTTTTAAATGTCGAATATCGTAATTACAGTACTATGGAAAAGTTAACATTATTAAAGCAACGTATGAAAATGACAATTATTATGTTTGATAAATGACATTTGCATTTCGACTATTTTATTAAAGAATGATGGGTAATTTATAATGAATAACCCTGTATGTACATATGTGTGTGATGATGAAAATAATGAAATTGTGCTTAAAAACTCCATTATTTGCAAAGTGATTTAGAAACAGACGGTTACTTAAAAAAAATATCATTTATTATCTTTTAAAATTACCGAAATCTTCTATGCTGCCTGTATAAAACAGTCGTCTTGATAGTGGTGATAAAAAACGATTAAAAACTACGGACCAAGTAAATAGAAAATACGAAAGTAGAATTGTCACTTTTATACTATAGGTAATTTATTTCACCTAGGAATCGAAGTACGGACTCTTATGGAGTATAGCCCTCCCTTGCTATTTTATAATGATTCGTATATAACTGTTCTTATTTGGAACACAGAACGTTGTCAATTCGCTTGACGTAATTTGCACGGGAAGAATATTTGAACCACCAATGTCAATGTGACAATCAACCATTACCGGCATTACTATCGTTATAAAATTTACGTAATACTAACCCTACCATATGAAATTTAACCTAATACCCATACAACATTGAAATTATGCAATGTCGCGTGCGATCTTCATAAGAGCAATACTTTGATTCTAGGGTGGAATACACTATAGTAATTATAACAAAATTCAAACTGGCGTTATAAAATTAAAGCGAAAGGGAGAGAGAAGAGGGACAGAAAGGGGGAAAAGAAGTGAAAGACAATAGGTTGTGGCGGCAAACCAAAAAATAATGTAATAGTGAATAAATCCAGAAAACAAACATTTAAGAGAGACTCAAGAATATATATTTCATGTCATGGAAAGCTATAAAAACCAAATTTGTAACATGTACCGAATAGAAAACTTGGAATTTCATATTATAAACAATATATTAAAATTTACCCAGATATATGTTATATAACTTCTTCATGAATTCTTTTCGTCCAAGTAATTCATTATAGGTATAGCAGTTGAATATATTTTAGGCACTATTGGAAACTCACTCTGAAAGTAAAGAAGTAATCCTAATATTCCTTTTTGTATATGAATTAAATTTACTTTAGACATTATAGCTTTTAATAAACCTCTTGGACTATAATAGCTAAGCACATTTTTATGTATGTTAGCGCATTGTTCATACTTAACGTATTACATCACTAAACTTTTCGTCATTTTATTGTAAGTACATATTTTAATACTGCATTTTTTACCTTTTCCGTAGTGGAAGCCTACGACTAGAAGATATCCTATGATTAACTTATCCATAGCAAATAACTAATGTCACACAAACACAATCACTAACACAAAATTATTCGTAACGTAAATTAAAATAGACAACTAAAATGACACTACACTGGCGGATTTGACGTTTTCCTCCACTTGAAGTTACAACGTATAGGGAGAATACACACGCTAACTGAATCAAGTGTATATTGTATTTAACCACCTGTCACGCCATATGCTGTTCCATACAAGGTGGGGGTTGAAGTAATTTATTAACGTTAAAACTGAGCACAAGACATATCTGTAATTTAAGGGAATATTAGAATTTGCGTATGTATATTTAGTGTTAATAGGTAGTTGTGTTTGTAGAGTAAACCGTATCAGTGTGTGTTTCATAGGGCTATAATTACTTTCTAATTTCAGTTTCATCCGTTTGGATTATGATCATACAATCATAATCTTTCCTATAGGGAAAGCAATTGCATTTAAGTTTAAATAATTTATATGATCTCGCACTTCCTTAAATAATTATGTCTATTTAATTAAAGATAATAACCGCATTAATTAGGAAAATAATCATAGCATGATATATTAGTAGTAAGTAGTGTAAATATTCAGAAATGCTTTTTACAAGGTATGGCAGTATTGCATTAGTTCAAGTTCCACAAAATGCTAAAAAAGTCGGCATATATGAATATCCTTGAAAAAATATTTTGCATAATGTCTAGCTGTGGTTGAAAACACAGGTTTTGCATTTTAAATTTGTTATTTTGGAAATTAAATTCATCTCTTTAAAAATCAGTACATGCTTTATTATTATTATATCAAGTACCTACTTTTATGATTATTGCAGTAAGTTTCGAATGGTTGGACAATTAAATTATACAAAATATAGAGGTAGGTACAACCCGATTCAACACATACACAAGTCAGTGTAGGGTAAACGGTAAAAGTATAAAATATATTTTATTGTAAAAGATACAGGGGTATTAGGCACATTATTTTAGGCACAACCTAAAATAATTTTCAACTACAAAGTGTTCGGTAAGAGAGTTAAGAATAAGTTTTGTTTTTTAAAGGGAACAATCTGTACACAATGACATACTTCAATTCTACAGATCAATTCAGAGCAATTTTATGAAAGGCTTACATCTACGGTTCTTAAAACACTTGTAATTTTTAAAAATTATAGGGTAAAATATAAATTTAAGGCATGTTTTATTAGGTAATATTGGAAACACACAAAGGTATTTAACGTACAGCAAGAGGGTTACATTATTAAATGACATAAACTGTTAATCATAAAGTTATACCGAGTATTAAAAAAGGTCAAATTTAAATTGGCTATGTTTGCAGATATTTAACTTTTTTATTTTAAATAGAACAGCAAATATGTTATGGCTTTCTGGGATATAATATTTAATTATCTTTATACATGTATTAGACTACCCTATACCAAACCTCAACAATTTTCTGCTAATTAGCATTTTCTATTCGTATAATTATATATAAAAAATTGTGTATAAAATCAAATAGATTTGGACACCGCATCTGGGAAGCAGAAGACAGAATGTAAACAATAAACAACAAAACCAAAAATAAACAGTCTACAGATCTATTTCTATCAATTAAAGGAAATGCTCAAAATACTGTCCGTTTCTTTCAATGTACAGTTGGAATTTAATTTTCAATGGCTGTCCAACATTGACTGAAATACGAGTACCTGTAAATGTGACCATGAAAAAGTACTAACAGTTTTAACTCTAGATGTCGCAGACATTAGGCAGCGAATGGAAGTTAGTCCCACAAAATCTGTACGAAAGCTGTCTGCTCAAACTGGTAAAGAGATATAATTAAGTTAAACGTAATTTGTTATACAGCATTATGTATTTAAATTGTAGACATTTCCTACGGAAGTACTCATAAGGCACTGAAAACAAACTTATATACGCACCCATATAAAGTTTCTGTACTACAACATTGACGGGCACTTTGAGCAGAGAATGAATTATTGCAACAGGTTTAATGAAATATTACATGAAGAAGACTTGAATCGCACATTATTTTCAGATGGAGCTTGGATCCATTTGTCGGGGTATATCAACTCTCAAAATTATCGTACCTGCTGGAGAATCCACATGTTTTTGTTGAAAAGAGTCTCCATCCTATCAAAGTTGGTGTTTGGTTTGCAATGTCGAAAAGACGGATTATTGGACCAATTTTTTTTCATGATACAATTGATGCAATACGATACCAAAAACAAATATTGACACCCTTCATTAAAAGCCTTCACGAAGATGAATTTAACCTGGGGTAATCCCAACAAGATGGGGCAACTGCACATATTGTGCAACAAACTATTAATTATTTGCAAGGATACTGTGGTAACCGATTGATTAGTCGAAATCGATGGCCAGCCAATGTTCCTGATTTAACCCCATTGAACTTTTTACTGTTTGGCGATGTAAAAAATAAAATGTTTCAGAATAGACTGCATAATCTCGATGAACTTGAAGAGGCAATTACAATAGAATTGCAAAATATTACACAGGAAACACTGCACAATGTGTTCAATAACATGAGAAGACTTTTATAAAATGTATTCATTTTGTGACATAATTATAGTATTATGTTTTACAGTAATAAAGTTGTAACGTATTTATTATTGTTTATGATAAAACATAAAGTACAATTACTATATTTCTAAAAAATTCTTTCATATAATTCAACTTAAAACAAACCCTATTTTATTGACATTTATCACAGGAAAATTTTGAATAGTAAACCTAACCACAAAAATAAATAAAAAAGGCTTGCCAATTACACTGTGTTCCTATATTAAAATCAGTAAGGTAAACTCAGGACAGTTCAAAATGATCACGTAGAATATCAAAGTAATAATCTTTTACCGGTTTTATTAAATTATTGACATACCTAACATTTACAAAACGACACTTCACAAAACTCAAAAGTTTTGAGACCATTGCTCTAATACTTCCCGCATATTACACTAGACGGCTTAATATGACAGCAATATTGTTTCAATTTATTAATATTGATTATGATTCCAGGCTACTCCTTGAATATTTTGTACTTTTTGTATTACACGTTCAGAGAGATTCAAAAAGATTGTTTATCTTGTTTCTATACGATACATATTATTATGTCGCCTTTTCTACATACTGTTTTATGAACTGTCGATAAGTAAGTTACTCTATTTTAATAAACATCATATTCTGGAATGTCAATATTTTATATGAGCAATAATTTTAATAAAAATACTTTACATAGAAATGCTTACAGAAAAGTACATGAAGAAACACGAATGCACAACACGAATAATTGCCTCTTTTGACATTAATTTAGTACTAAGGTATTGTATAGAGTGTATCTAAGACTAGGAGTTTTGACAATTCTTTCAAATGCGAATTGAGACTCAGGCGGTCTTACATGCATGTGGTTATACTAATGCATGTAAGCAAAAGAAAACAATGTTTGAAGATATAATTAAATTTAAATCGTAAATATCTAACAATAACTGTTATTATAATAAGTATTAAAAATATGAACATGCAAAAAGGCATGCATATGCGTATGTAGTATGAATAGTCGGTATTTTGTATCTGACAACGCATGTAATCGGTCGACAATTGTTTTCCATTTGGCAACTTGTAGACATTTTGTTACTCGTCAAACCGTATGAAGCTTCATTCACAATGAAATAATTAGTACTTTCAATTAGTCGTGTGACTTAGAATTAGTCGTAGTCTATTTTTATCATGCACAATGTCTAAAATTTGGCAACAAATTTACTGGTTATCTGATGCGCCATCTCTAGAAATTAACTAAAAATGTAATATATTGAAAACTTTTCTTCATTATTAACGGTCCTACTAAAGCTAATAAGCCATCCAACTATTCTACTGTCAATCGAGTATAATTAAAAAACATATCTTTATCACCAACTCTCATTTCTTGTATCAGGTTGTGATAGTCTCCTTGTTGCATTCTTTTTTGAAAAATCGGCCGCATCCACCAACATCTAGACCTTCTTGACTTCTTCCAAATAATGCCAAACACATAATACAAATGACAAGTCTGTTAGTGATTCGTCTAAGCTCATAGTCTAAGCTTACATTCATTTTGAAATCAAATTTTGAGGCCAAAACTTTATATAGTTATGTTTGATGACACTTTGACATTATAAAAGAAAAATCATATTGAGCATGCGCGACGAAATTATCCGACTAATTTCGCGACAAAGTTTAAAGTTTGCAAACTTTTTTGTAAAGTGTAAAGTAAACGCACTAATTACGTACATTGTGAATTAATGTGAATGCGTACGTTCAAACGCACATGTTATACTTCTCGTATTAATTGAAAATACTAATTTAGCGTAATAATTATTTTATTGTGAATAAAGCATTAATCTGTAAAGCTTATTTATGTTTTGGTTGCTATTTTGCTGTTCTACAAAAAGTTTAAATTTGGCCATAGAAATTGATCAAATATTTGTAATCTTTGAAGACCTTTGACAACAAGAGATAAAGAAAACGGAACATTTGTAAATATATTTGAGAACACATTTCTGATAACGAAGAAGCCATATATTGCATATGATGCATTGATTTGCCTTCCACTTCTGATGACTATTGCACTGAAATATTATGACATATTTCAAATAGTCTCTAAAGTAGGTATGTGATTTGCACAGTATTTTGATAAATATATAAAGGTATAATACAATTTTATCAATATAGGCTACATGCTACAGAAACTATAATGTTTGCTCTATCAAAATGCTTTCTAGGATATCTTGCTTTAAATCGTTTGAAGGTGGAGTTCAAAATAGGTGCAGCCTGATGATAAAACACATTTAAAGCAAAATACATAATTACTTTTCAAATGTCTGAAGAGTTCAATAACAAATGATATTCGAAATAAAATTGATTCAAGTTTGGACATTTATCTTATGACATATATTAGATAACATGCTGTTTACGAAATAAATTAAATTGTTTTAGGAAGCATGTTCTGGGATATCGGTTTAATTATTAAGTCCAATGACAAAGCCTAAAGAAAATATACAAAACTTCAATCTAAATGGCAGGCATGGAATTGTATCAATGCACTTCTTATTGTAAATGCCTTCATTGAGGTGTAACTGGAACCTTTTAAGTATACAGAAATGCAAAATTATTAAGTAGTATATAAAAACAATCTATTGCTAGCAATTATTCAAGCGAAGAATGCGAGTAATTTTGTCAAACATTGTTGAACAAGACATGTTAAATATATCACCACAACATTCAGGAGTATTCTCTTTTAATTGATTTTACTATGACATTAAAACAAATTAAGACTAAAATTTTCGCACGTGACACAAAATATATAAAAATCAACATCATTCTATGTTTTATGATAAAGTTGAGGTAGTAGGTAGTCCTTTTTCTATATACCGTTCCTTCAAATACTTTCCTCATTTGAGTAGGCTGTTTTTCAAGTTCTTTAAGTAATCAATGTTGGTGTACATGGTAAGCTTTTGAAAACTTCAAATTCTGGCAGTTGTCATACTTAAATTGAAATTATAGACGCCTATTATTATTTAGATGACATAACCAAGCTATCAAAATTATGCACTGTCACCAACCATTAAAAAAAAGCATGTCCATCTCTAATGAGGAAACTATTAAAAGGCAATAGTGCAATCAATTTTACTGAAACTATTGTATATAGAGAGCTTATAATTATAATTGAATTTACATAAAAATTGGGACTTGATTTATATTTATTTCTGAGAATTTCAATTAAACAAAATATTAGAAACTGGCTGTCAATATAGCAAATTTCATATCAATAAAATTTTTCTTTTGTATTGTAAAAATTCAAAACCAATCTTTTCACTTTTAATACATCTGGTTCAATTCAATAATTTAAAATTATCATCAAGTAAATCATTAGCTTAAGCCTACAATCTGAAGCTATATTATATGTAGTAGAATCACAGCCTTTCTTGGTTGCACGCTTTTCTAAAATAAGTAATTAATAGGAGGCGGACGTCCCCGGTTTAAACTACGACGGAGTTACGATGGAACAAAGAAATAATGTAAACAACACACATTTACTGAATAGCATTATTCAAGCATTCTTCATATGGTGAACTGCAACATCTGTTATTGACTCACATGTTGACGGGAAAACGACACAAAAAAGGTCCACTTAACTCGTAAATATCCTATTTTCATCGGCGTAGATATAGGAGCGTCAGAGGTTTTTAAAATTTATTATATTTACCTTATATTTGGAATGATAAATAAAGTTATATATGTGTATACCTATTCATACTTACGTTAGTTTCGTTTTTTCATTGTTTCGACTGTTAATTACGTACTTCGTAATTTATGTAATAGTTCCTGTTTAATCCCGTTCCATTGAATCGACTTCTCCCAAGTATCTAGACGTAAGTGTGCACTGAATTTCGTTTAGTTTCAATAACATACGCGTACATTTTTAGTTATCATTTATTTAGATCTAGAACATTGTTTATGTTACTTTTTCAGATATAATATGGAAGAACGTCGAGAAATACATCGTGATACAATGGCGAGTTGGATTGAGGATCATACTTATTGTGTGTCCATTGTCAGTGATTCCGATATTTATTCCAAAGTCTGTAAAATATTGTTACAGAATGTCCAGAAAATCGCACGTACAACGTCATTTAGCATTGCTAAAACATACACGGAAATTGGATCCGTTGAAAGCTGACAATTTTAACGAAGAACTCTGTGAAGCTTTAATGGCGGCTAATATCCCATTAAAGAAACTTGATAATCCCACTTTCAAAACATTTCTTCAAAAATATATTGGTCGAAATGTCCCTGATGAATCCACTTTACGCAAAGATTATGTTTCTAAGTGCTTCACGAAAACAGTAGAATGCATTAGAAAACATCATTCAAATCAGTACCTATGGATAAGTGCCGACGAAACTGTCGATATATTAGGACGCTGTGTGGTAAATGTTGTAGCTAGTGTACTACATCCAACTATTCTATATAACGCATATGTAATAGCATCTAAAGTTATAAATACAGTTGATGGGGAAACAATTGCTAAAACCATTGACGAGAATTTGCACAAAATGCTTCATTCGGACGACAGGTACAGGGAAAAAATACTTTTATTTGTTAGTGACAGTGCCGCATATATGTTAAAAACAGGCAGACTATTAAAGGAAACATATCCTTATATGCTGCATAATACTTGTGTAGCACATGCTCTCCACAGAATCTGTGAATATATCAGAGACACCTATCAGGAAGTTGATAGACTTGTATCCGCTTTTAAAAATGTTTTCAGAAAAGCACCATCGAGAGTGGCCCTTTACAGGGAAAAACTTCCATCTTTGTCACTGCCACCCTCGCCAGTAATAACTAGATAGGGAACATGGCTGGAAGTTACTAGTTTTTATGCAGAGAATTTCGACAGTTTACAAAATTTCGTTACATGTTTAAATGAAGATGTTCGAAGTATTTCTGAGTGCAAGGAACTAACACAAATCCCAAATTTAAAAAATCAGTTGTTATTCTTTCAGGAACACTTTGGAAATTTGCCTAAACATATTTTGAAAATAGAAAACTCAAACTAAAAGATGGATTAACCACATTAGATGTGGCTATTAGTAATTTCAAAAGTATTCCAAGTGACTTCGGATGTGACCTTCGCAAAAGTTAGACGTAGTTTTTAATAGTAATTCAGATGTAATAACATTGCTGCAATTGTGTATACGCACAATGACACAAAATCAATTTGCTAAATACGCTGAAATAAAAGAATATTTTCAGTACGCACCTATAACCAGTTGCGATGTAGAAAGGACGTTTTCTATCTACAAGGATGTACTTAATTCAAACAGAACAAACCTTACAGAAGAGAACCTTGAGAAAGTATTGCTAGTAAATATTATTACTCTTTTACTAGACTTGAACGACAAAATGAACAAATAATACTGTATTTTGTATTTTATAGATCACCAGCCACTGCTTATCCAATTATATAAATAAAATTAAAACCTCTTTAAAAATACAACATTTCATCGGCCGCTCGTGTCTGCCCCCTAGTAATTATGGTAGCGACCAATTGCGCTCTCGTCTTTCTTAAAAATATATTCATATTTTAGCACGTAAAACTTAAAAGTTGTATAATATGTGACATTAGAAATACGTTTAATGATTGTCAAATTATAACATGGCATATATCAAGCAAATCATAGGCGACAGCAAAATACAGTATGATGTAATGATATATAAATATCTGGATTTAATACATAATAAATAACTGAGAGTACGTTTATATGATTATATAGGTACAATTTATTAAGCGATAATGAAAAGCATCAATTAACAACGTTTTATAGTTTAAAAAATGTTATTTTAGAAAATAATTTACTAAATTTTAGCAGCCAATCTTGGCGTGCATTGCCAGGTACGAATTCTCAACCACACATGTAAAGCCATTTTACATATTATTTATAGAGAGGCTAATTTTCTACTAATGCATTCTTATTGTTCAGTAACAATTTCTATTTATTTTCATCTACGTATAAAAGTAATGGCCAATTTGTAGTTGTACAAAGTGAGTTTGTGTAGAGTATGTTTTCTATTGGAAAAGAATTACGATCTCAAACATTTACAATGGTTATATACATTTTATAAAGAAATGTCTTATTTTATGCAAGAATAACGTATATCGTCATTTCATTACATTTATCGTATGCATATATGTTATGTATGTATATGTATAGACTTGTGAGACTATATCCTTTCTCACTCCACTTGAAACCCTTCGAATTTACGCTCCACTGACCAACACATAATTCTTTCTGTTGAACTTCCTGTGAGTTGTCTACCGAAAACGTTCTTACAAAATAAAATTAAAATGATCATATGACTGTATACGAGTTTGTTAATTCACTGAAGTGAACGTAACACATTCATGAAATGCAGATATGTATTCCTTAAAGTTGAAATTTAATATGTAAAATATTCATGCTTAAAATAATATTTATCAAACATATTTTATTTAAATGTTTAAAACTACAAATTGCAATTTATCGCCGAACAGCTGTAAAGTTCAAGAGGGATACTGTTTATTTTTCTCTTTCAATATGTTCACCTGCAACACTAATATATTTTTCGTATCGTTCAATTAGCTTGTGTATGCCTTCATAAAAAATGTGTCATCTTTGTCTAAAAAATGCGCCGAAACTGTGTCTTTTACTTCTTCAACGCTCGTAAATTTCTTCCCATGTAGTTTCATTCACAGCAACAATTCGTTCATAACAGGTTACTCATTCTGTGCATGGTTTTTCTATCCTGTGTATAGTTTTTTGTTTTACTATACACAGAATGAGAAAAACCATACACATAATGAGAGAAATCATACACAGAGTGAAAAAAACCATACACAGAATGAGAAAAATCATAAACAAAATAAAAAAAACCATACACGAATCTAAATCTGTATATGGATTTTCCACGATAATAGTGAAACTCCATGCGAGGGAATCTACCGATGTACGATTGTTCTATCACTATACTTCTTTCTTATAACTGCTGCTGATATATTTGTGTACTCCCTCTTTTCTCCTTTACCAATACCCAAAAATCCAAACGTGTTCACCAAAATGTTTTGCATACAGTTATGGATATTCCATTTACAGTAAAGTGGTAATGAATGCTATAATTTCACGAGACTGAATATTAGTTGTTCTTCTTTTAGGGGCGTTTTTTGCAAATAACAAATCAAAAATTTTTTCTGTCTTACGAGATTTTCTCAATTATAGTAATCGGCAAAAATTTCCTCTACAGCAATTTGGTAGCACATGTTGCCTAATCTTCGACAAAATTCAGAATTACATTTGTTTCTTTATGCATCTTACTTTTTATCGGCCTAGTATACTCTTCTCGCAGTCGCTCATTTTCTTTACCATCGACTTCTTATTTGTAGGTTTGATTCACGATAAAGCACATATTTTCAACAACCTTTAAAATAATTCTTCCATTCATTCTCCCTGTTTTCGAAAAGCATATTTGAATATTTTATTATCAAATAAACAGTTATTCTAAGGAATATTAAATTCTTCATTGCTAGTTTTCCAACAGACAACAGATGGCACCTATAAACAAAATAGAAGTTTTATGTACGCATGTATTAATCACTATTCGGCATAAAATTTGTGTAACACTATTGTATGCAATGGTAGTACGAGTATAAAATGTCACACAGGTGTTTATACCAATTAGGACCACCTGCCTGCCGTCCAATATTTGGATGACGGATGTACATTTACTGCAATTATGTGAGGTCAGGCAGTGTTTAAAACAACAAGCAGATGTAAGTGGAATCCACAACCAATTAATCGAAGAATAAAAGAACTTGACATACGTTGACGTAAGCGTTCTCTTAGTAAATAAAGGAAATTATTAACATAATGTACTAATTAGTTTTATTTTGTCCCAAATAAATTTGCTTTATACGAAATAAAATCGTTTTCATTTACTACAATACTAACAATTAACTGAATTTTTTGAACAAAGAAACCTATTCTTATTTAATGACAAGGACAAATATATATCACCAAGCAAAGGTATTCGTTTAACTAAAAACTATCTTGGAATATTAGACTCTAAATGAAGCAAATAATTGATTCATTTTAAATAGCTTTTGTTCTTTATTACTATTATTATTGATTAATGATAATTTCATCCTATGCAATATTGTATTCCTTTTGAAGGTTTTGTAAATGTTTCCGTATTGAAACATATGAAAATCGACCTGTTACACAAAAGTGGCGAATTGTCTAAGAAGAAAAGTTACATTTACAATGTCGTGGATAAATCTAAAAAACAAATATACATTTATAATTAGTATTTTTATGAATTTCTTAGTATATTATTTCAGGTACTACAAAATTATAAATACCATTTTGTTTAACTAGGCAGCAAAGTACTAGATTGACTGCCGAGGCTGGTAATTCAGCCAATCCAGTCAATATCCTATGCCGCTGAGTCGAAAATATAATTTTTTTCTCCGATTGTTTAAATATATTTTGCAAAATGTTAGAAACTTCCCAAATCCCTTTATTTTTCTACTATTGATTTTAAAATCAGAAGGTATTGAAAATATGGACCATAACCCATTTAAACACTTAGACGAAGATATCAAGAACCGTCGTAATAATGGATTATTTATATATTGTTAGAAAGTACCTATATACCTGCCGGCCGGATTACAAGATGCAAATTTTTCTTTAAATACCCTGAAAGTAAGTCTGTAAAGCAATTTGTCGGTATTCATAATTTTTTTAATATATCTTAAGAAATAGCTGTTTAAAATTACCACACATTGAAGAATACGGGAACATTGGCAAACTTCCGCCATTTTACTTGTAAATTAATGAAGTGCCATAACAATGTTGAAACACTCAGACATAGCGGGTAGAAGTCCTCAACTGTAGCCGAAGGGTATATTGGGGACTTAATGGTAAGCAAAACTAGTAATAGCCAAAAAAAAATTATCAAATGTAGGAATTAGTTCTGAAGAAAATCAAACTAGTACTATAATAAATGTAGGCAGAAGAATACTTATTCAAAATTGTAGTAATTTTACTATTAATGTTAACAACAAATAAAAATATGTTGTAAATTTGTTCGAAATATTATTTAATTGTTGTGGGTATTAATAATTTTTTTCTTGATAAAAAAAATAAAATATTTATATGCTGTTGAAGCCAATCATTTTGCTGCCTAGATAGCAAAGCTTTCATTAGTGTATTCTCTAACCAGTGTGGAATGACGCTTATTCTACAAGGGTGGAAGTGTGTGGTTCACGATTGTAGAATATACCATTCCAAACCTGCTGCAGACTATACCTTTTCACACCTATACATACATTAAGTTTAGATTATGATATATATTAGATTTATTTTATTGTTTACTCATAGTTATATTACAATTATGTGCGGTTAAATTTGATGCATTGGTTACAATTTTCTTGTTAATTATAAAATTTCGAAAGCCCGCAGATGCACATTTATTTTTAGTAAACCTACATCTTTGATAATGGTAAGTAGTCTTACCAAAACATATTTTAGAGAAATCAAATAAAATTGTAAAACAATTAAAGTCTAGTTTTGTTTGAAATCAGTTAAACACAAACATACAGTTTGGAATGACGCTTATTCTACAAGGATGGAAGTGTGTGGTTCACGATTGTAGAATATACCATTCCAAACCTGTTGCAGACTATACCTTTTCACACCTATACATACATTAAGTTTAGATTATGATATATATATTAGATTTATTTTATTGTTTACTCATAGTTATATTACAATTATGTGCGGTTAAATTTGATGCATTGGTTACAATTTTCTTGTTAATTATAAAATTTCGAAAGCCCGCAGATGCACATTTATTTTTAGTAAACCTACATCTTTGATAATGGTAAGTGGTCTTACCAAACCATATTTCAGATAAATCTAATAAAATTGTAAAACAATTAAAGTCTAGTTTTGTTTGAAATCAGTTAAACAAAACTTTTGAACATAAATGTTTCATTTAACTTGCGTACTTATATATTTTTTGTACACACATTTTCTTGTAATTATGATATTATTAATTAATTTAATGTTTTTAATACATACAGAGTCATGCAAGCCAGCTTAATCACGAAGAGCGACCATGTAGAGCCGGTCCGGCGTACTCCCATCTATGTACAGTAGGCAATGTCGGACAGTTGCGCATAGCTGGGAGTCCATAGCTTTTATGCTTATATGTTTGTAATTTTTACTATATGTAGCATTGTAAAAGCGACTACTATATACAAGCGCACACTGGGTTATTTACATAGAAGCGTATTAAACACAATTTGCGTTTTATTTCACAAGACGGTACTTTCGAAATAGGAAGATTCTTAACATCCATTTTGTGATTCAACATTTTTAGAACGTTTAAGACTTATTTCATTTAGTGTTTAATCCCCAGAAAGTATAAAATTAGATTCACAATGACATCTCTGTAAGACAATCAGTATGGGTTATTTCAAAAGATGATAAATATCCCGAGATTGCCGGAAACTTTGTAAATATGGAAAAAAATGAAAGTGCGTGCAAATTAATTTTTTGAACATTCTGCATTATTATTTTAAGTAGAACACTTTAAAATCTATTTAATTAATTAATAAATGTAATTTTTTACATAGATTCCTTTTTCTATTCTTTTTTAAAAATTGATGCTATTGACCGGTTCTTTGTGATAATATATATGAACTAGTGATTAAAATCAAACACATTTTACTATGTTTTTCAGCAGTTCTATGTTTGCATTGTCCGTGATTCAACTGGGTTTAAAGTGACAATGCAAAAATCAAAATAGTAAAAAACTAGTAAAGAGTATTTTGTAAATTTATTAAAAATATAGTACTTGAGAATTACAGGATTGTGCGACTGTACCAATGATTCTGGTGACCAATTTTCAATTTTCTCAGCCAGTTCGTATTAGGCCAAGAGCAACAACCGTGTGCAGCACTCACAAACACAAGAACTGACCGTTCGTTTTGTCTCGCTACTGCGACTACTACAGATAAATAAAAATAAACATGATACCCATACACGGCGGAGTATTGGAGTCGTTGCTTTTTGATGAAAGGAAATAACTTTAGATACTTTGGAGTGGCGTTTCAATATAATTGATGTACTGCTTGTTAAGGATATTGCTAATGTTATCGGTTACGCTTTGGATATGAGGTAGACAAGTGTACGTGTATGTAGTAGGTTGGCTTCGATCAGTGTTACAGGAATAAGACTTTATCGTCGATGAATTGACCAATCTATGTCTTTTCTTTGAATAGTTATTTTGGCTTAATTGGAATAGTTGTATGGAGAGTTCCCGAGTAATATGAGAGTCGGACAAAGTGAAAACTATTTACTATGGACTTGATGACAGGTTGTGTATAGTCAGGGTGGTGATGATACTGGGCATTAATGTATCTTCAGTGTGTGTAGATTTTCGATATCTGGCCGACAACGTAATACTACAAAAAAATTCACGAACAGGGAATATAATAATAAAAGTCCGTTGTTGAGGGAGTTTTGTCCGTGTGATCAGATTACGAAGATATTGTCTACGTACCTAAAGCTGCATTTACGTTTAAGATTATTGGTTTATAAGGATTGTTTTTCGAACGCTTTCTGATCAATTCCATGAAAATTCTATGGTCGGATTCCCACCTATAATCACAAAATTCGTGAAACACTTAATTGATTTTGGGTTCTCTTCTGGCCACTAGATTAATATCATCTGCATAGAAAATTATCTAATGCGACTTATTGTGCTGTCAAGGTTATCACTGGCATTATTCATTGCATTCTCCAGTACAATGTTGAATAGGATCGGTGCAAGTCCATATCCCTGCCTCACACCTTTGATGGTTGAAAACCTTTCCGTCATTTAGTCTTGTATTCCCACTACAGTCTTCGAGTCTGTCATTGATGTTCTGGTTAGTCTTACCAATTTGCTTGGTATGCCAAATGCTTCCATTATATCATATAGCCTGTTCCTTTCTATACTGTCGTAGGTCTCCATAAAGTCAATGAGTAACTCATAGATGGGTATGTTATATTCTCATGCTTTTTCCAGTATTTTCCGGGTGGTGACGATCTGGTCAATGGTTGATCGCCCCTCTCTGAAACCTGCCGGATGCTCCACTATTTTTTTCTTTCCATGCCCCATTATTCTTTGTCGCAGTATACTTGTGAATAATTTATAAGTTATACATAGCAGTGATATTCCTCTGTAGTTCTTACAGTTATGTTTGTCACCTGTTCTGTAAATGAGACATATAATAGTCGTGCTCCATTCTCCTGGCATTCTTTTTTTTTTATATCTCGGTGATCAATTTTTGTATTTGTTCGGCTATTGCTTCTCTTTCGTGTTTAATTAATTCTGCCGAGATATTATCTATTCCAGGTGCCTCTCGTATACTCTTTATTAGTTTCTCGTATGTAGAGTCTGTTACCAATGGTTGTGCTGTCGATATTTCTTCCTTTTCATAGTTGTTATTTTCCCTCACCCCTTGTTTCAATAGGTTCGCAAAGTGTTGACGCTAAATTTTCATAACATCTTCTGTCTCTACTATGCATTTTCCCTCTTCATTCTTACAAACAGATGGCCTTGGATGGAAGTCTTGTTTGGTGTTTGTTAGCACATTATATAGCCTCTCGACTTCTTTATTTCTATGTGATAGTTCTAGTTCTTGTATTTGGACTCCAACCGTGCTCTCTTTTTTCCTCATTAGTTTCTTAGTATTCTTTCTCAGTCTGTCTATTCCTTGTTGGTCTTTGGATTAGTTTAAAAAATTCATATACTCTACTCCATTAAACTGACACAGTAAAACAATATAAACCAGGCCCTTGCCGATAAATAACTATTCAAATACTATATTTAATAATTTGATTCCTATATTTAACTTAACCTAAAGTCCTGTGATTATTATAGAAAAAACATACCAGACGTTTTTTATGTAGTTCTTCAGTAAATGAAAAACGAAGTATCATTCTCCAAAACATGATATCTCATAAAGTGATGTCTTGTGCAACGGTGGTGTAATAAGGCCTTGAGTCGCAATATTAATGTTATGTACATTTGCTCTCTAAGCAATTTTAGGAAGTGGGTATTCAGGTGATTTATATATTACAATTGAGTGACACATGCATGCAATTGTGAGAAGATATCGATGTCACATATTCAGCTAACTCTAGGTATAGGTATTACATAAGCAATATAAGCATGCTTCTATATACTATTATTATAGGAGAGAAACCTTCAATAATACACTATTAACTATGTTTGCCATATATTGGATAATATAAGGACAAGAGAGGTTTTTTACTGAGATGATGTCTAGTCAACTAATTTGAAACTAAACCGGGTATCAATATCACTTTTAGTATGAGATCGGTAATATTGCATAATTCTATATTATCGAGATTTAACTTTGGTACTAATTCAATAAAATATCGATATATCTCATCCATGTTCAATATATGCATTGCAGTTGCAGAACAACTGCAATGCCTTATATTGTTTTTAAATACATAATTTTATTTTCTTAATAAAATAAACCTGTCAATAGAAGAGATAAGTTTTTGGTAATTTTTTAAACAAAATTTTGTTAAAATCAAGCCCCAACCACTTTTATACTATTAACAACTCTGTATAGAACACACACTTAGCGAAAAACTACTAGTAGATAACAGTACAGATTTTAAACCTAAACAAAATCAAGCATTAAGTGCTTTCATACTCCTAATAAACGGATTTATGACTTTCGAGCTATTCGTAAATATAGAGAAACTTCCCTTAACGGGCACTTCTATTAGCTGGGCACTTCCGTTAAACGAGTATTTTATCCGGTCCCGAATTTATTAGTAGGGAATTCCTAATAAATTGGTTTCTCTTATGCGGACACTCCCTTGAACGGGCGTGGACAGTTATTCAGCTGCTTTTAACCGCAAAGCTTTCATTAAACGGACGGATATGTATTTGAATACATTATTACCGCCTGATATCTGGCGAATCCGTTAGTGCAAATCAAGAAAATGTCAAAGCTTTCATAAACAGGTTGCCGTTTATAATTAAAGGGTGCAAACTTATCGAAAGAAAGAGTAACTATAATGCACTGTGTGAATACGGCAGGGGAGAAAGAAAAGCTATTGGTTATCAGAAAATCAGCACAATTAAAAATCTTAGCTTTGCTCTTCTTCCAGTCCAATGGTATTAAATAACAAGCCTTGGATGACTAATTCTACTATGACAGAGAGGTTTCGTGAATTTGATCGGAAAATGATCGATCAAAACAGAAAATTTTTATTATTTTTGGACAATGCAGCTACCCATCCTATTAAGGACGTACAGTTGCCTAATGTTAAGCGCGTTTTCTTACATCAAAATACGACAAGTTAATGCCGACTGCTAGATCAAGGCATATAAAAATGTTCAAAACTTGGTACCGACATTTAATACTAACACATTTTATCGCAGTTTGAGAGTTCAGATTCCGAACATGATTTAACCAATTCTAGTAGCGTATTAGTTACGATTTATTTTATTAAAAGAGCATGGAAAGATGATTCATCTGATACAATTAAAAATTGTTTCAAGAAAACAGGATTTCAAGAAGTAAATGAGGAGTTTGAAAGTGATCAATTGATCCTGAAGATGAAATTCCTTTACCTAAAGTGGCTCAAATCTGTACGCTAATGGAAAAATTAGGAAGTAATGACGTACAGGAATTTATAAATATTGACACCAATTTCTTTGTATGCAGGAGACGATAATCCAGATCATATTTTGCCGGATAATTTAGAAACCGATAGTCAAAATAGTGATAATGAAGAACATGAAATAGAAATTGCTAGAACTGATGACTATGAGAAAAGAATAGTATCGTATAAATATGGTCTACTGGAAATAAAAAAAACTAAAACAATTTTGTTTTGAAAAAGATGATGTACAAGCGTTTGGTATGCTTAGTGAGCTATCATTATATTTCGAGGCAAAATTGATATGTAATACACACAAGCAAACTTCCATTTTACACTATTTTGTAAGATAGTACATAAATTGTATATGTACATACATACAGTTGACCCACCGAAAACGAAACAGATTGAATAATACCTCCCCTTAATCCTGGGAATTTGTAAAACAAACAAACAAAGGGGCCGCGGCAAAAGACTCCTCCAGGAGGTATTAATTGAATTTAGGGTAAAGTAGGGTTATGTTATTAATTAAAACAATAATTTTCCACAACGTTATAATATTTTAATAATTCAAAGCTTAATGATACGTAATTATACCCGATGTTAATAACGACCTGTGTTAATAAACGACACTATAACCAAAAACAAGTCGTGTCGCGAATAAATGTTAACAGTCGAGGTTTAAATACAAACGGGCACACTGAGTAATAGTTGTTGTACACTTTGAAACAACCAAATATTATGAAATAGCAACAATACACACACTGCTTAATAATGATGGAGGAGTTGGCATTAACCAATAATAAAATAAAAGTTATCCGCTAAAAAGTCAAACACACACTGAATATAGATACTAATAACGATACGTTTGAATATTAATAATGTTATAAACAAATAATGTACATAGGGATAAATATAGGTTAGGTATTTGGAGGTTAGGGTTTCACTTGCGCGTGAATTTAAGGTTAAGTCTCCGAATACAACAATATAGTTAATGATACACCGTGAATTTATTAATATTATACATTAATAACGGCGCGCACTGAGTTTAAATATTTTGGTGGAGGTGCTGGACTTCAACCAACAATGTCAAATAAAATGATTGTTACTGGAATAAAAGTTAAACAAACGCTGCATATGGGTACCAGTAATAACGAACTTGGATAATAATATTGTTATAAACAAATATAATGTATACGGGTAGATATCGGTTGGATATTTGAAGGTTATGTTTCACTACCGCGGGGAATTTAATATTAACACTTTAGCAATAACAATGTCGTTAATGAATCCACGTGAAGTTAATATGATAATTCATTAACAAAGGCGCACACTGAATTTAAATGTTTTGGTGGAGGTGCTGGCATTCAACCAACAATGTTAAATAAAAACGCGGGCTTAATAGGTTTTTCACTGCACTTACGGTTAATTGCTACAGCGTAAGCAGCTGTAGCTTGTCCTGATGCACTGAAGTTAATACTATGGGCGAACACAAAAGAGGGACCGTAAGTTTGGTATCTTTACGCGAAATAAGCGCACTATAAATAACTAAACGGCCGCTACTACGTACACAGTAGTAGGATCCTCCTATAACTTCTTCGGTCGATACTAGGCGATACGTCGGCTGTATTCCACCACGTGGAGATACTCTCAGACGTCGGCGAACTTGGATTCCGACGAAGAAGGCGTCCGAAATAAAGAATTCCTCAAGAATTCTTCGTGGATTCTTGGTCCGTGTGGTCACCTGTACACGTTTCGCCGTGTACTTCCAAATGACCTGGAAGTGCCTTTTTGGTCCCTTGTATTACGTAAGCAGTAAATACAATTCCGCTGGATGGCTTTCTGGAAAGTCCGCTCGGTATCGGTGGCCTGTTATCTGCTGGTCCAGGAGTTGATGCTGGCAGGCGGGTGACCGAGTTAGGACTCGATATCATGTAGGCATTTGCCTCAGCTTATATAGGTTTCCAAATGTGTTTACGTTTTAAATTGGGAACCCCCGTGACGCAGGTGGCGAACAAAGAAGTATTTATTTCACGGTAATTTCCCTTGGGGCTCAAATAGGGTTACGTCTTCTACGTGTATTAGATATTTAAGCGTTTTCAATTGGCCGTGGGCGGAGCCTGTGATTCGTATCAAAATTGTCTCAAAAAGTTATTACGCGAAATTTCTCTAACTTCACGAATATTCTGATTGGTGTGGGCGGAGCCTATGATTCGTATCAAAATTGTCTCAAAAAGTTATTACGCGAAATTTCTCTAACTTCACGAATATTCTGATTGGGTTGTGGGCGGAGCCTATGATTCGTATCAAAATTGTCTTAAAAGGTTATTACGCGAAATTTGTACTTTTACGAATGTTTTGGGATTTTAATTTATTCTGGAAGAACGGGATAAGATAGGAATAAAACATGTACACTTATATTGGGCCTGGACTTGTTCTGTGGGAAAACGTCTTATTTGTTTCCATCGGAAGAGGCTGTTGGTAACAATTGACCCCCCCCGAAAAAGACGTTGTTCCACACGACATTCCAGGCCCCAAAAAAAAATATGTCATAATTAGCAAAATACATTTTAATTTCGATTCCCAATGTGTCCCGTTGCTCCTGGTGGGCCGCTCTAAAGTCCCGTTGCTCCTGGAATTTTACGTTGGCTGGGTCCTGGTGCTCCTGGTGGTGGCTGATCATCAAGTTCAGCCGGCTGGAGTGGTTGACCCTGGTTTGGGCGTCTTGCTATACGGACTTGATCAATATGATATTTTGTCCATTGTGCGCCAGGTCGTTCCACCCAGACGGCTGTTGGTCCGGCTGCTTCCCGGACTGGGTATGGTCCTGCCCATTTTGCGCCGAATGGCTGTCCTGGTGGGAGGTGGGTGCGTACCATGACCAATTGACCGATGCGTGGTTGAATTGGCATGGGTGCATTTTGCTCTATGTACCTGTCACGGTACCTTCGTTCATTAGTATGTATGTTTTGGATTCGCTGCGGCCCAGTTTCTGGCGGGACATTGTGTGGGTCTCGCCATTCACCAGGTCTCCGCAGTTCGAATCCAAACAATGCCTTTGCCGGGGAATAGCCCGTCGCAGCGTTCTTTCGGCATCTTAAATTAAAGAGTACCGTGTTGAGTTTCTCATCCCATCTTTCTGGCGTTTGCCCTTCTAACTGGAGACGTAGGCCCTTCTTTAATTCCTGGTTTCGCCTTTCTACTGGATTCGCCCGTGGGTGGTAGATTGGGGTAGTCCAATGGATGCATTGCCATTTACGTAAGGCAGCATCCCAGGCGACGGACGTGAATTGTGGGCCATTATCCGTTAGGATAGCCATTGGGTAGCCGAATCTCAGGAACACTTCCTCCAAAGCGTCGATTACGGCATTGTTGCTGGTAGTTGGTACCGCTCGTGCCTCGGTCCATCTGGTGTGGAGATCCATTATGACCACACCAAATCTATTGCCCTTTCTCGATCTGGTCAATGGTCCCACGATGTCGACGGACAGGACTTCGAAGGGACGTCTCGGGGCATGAGGTCGGAGAGGAGCCTTGGCTTGTAGGGGTCCCCTTTTGAACGCATTACATAGCCTACATCCCCGGACATAATCCATCACTTCTGCTCGGATTCCTGGCCAATGGAAGCGATTGGTGATTGCTCCATAGGTCTCTTCGGTTCCTGGGTGTCCTGCCGTTGGATCGTCATGGTACTGATGCAGTACCTGGGCTCTGGCTGTCTCTGGGACCAAGATTGGCTGGTGGGTTCCCTCTCGATATCTTATGAAGCCATCGAGATATATAAAATCGGGATGGTTTTCTCCGGGTCGGTTTGGATGGAGTTGTTCGATTAACTCCCTCATGGCTGGGTCATCTTGCTGTGCATCTTGTATCACATGGTATAAAGGGTCCCTCTCCTGTAACAAACAAACTCTCCACTGGCCTGGGTTATTGGTTGCTGCGTGTCTGGTACTAATCTTTCCACTTCATCCAGTTCCAGTGGAGTGGTTTCGTCACTGGGATGGCGGGAGAGTACATCCGGAAGTTCATTTTCTCGTCCTGGGATGTGTTGGACTTCATATGAAAATTCCTGGAGGAGGAGTGACCATCTCATTAGCTTCGATCTGGTTTCTTTAAAGCTATGTAACCATGTGAGTGCCTTACTATCGGTCCGGAGTCGGAATGGTCGGTCTTCTAGGTATGGCCGATATTTTCTGATGGCCCATATAACGGCCAGACACTCTTGCTCGTTAATATGGTACCTTACTTCTGTCTTGTTGAATCGTAGGCTGGCATAGCTTACGATTCTTCTTTGGTCCTCCTCCTCTTGATATAGTACAGCAGATGCGCCTATGCTGCTGGCATCTGTCTGCAAAATGAACGGCAGCCTAAAGTCCGGGCGGTGCAGGAAGAGGGGCCTTGTTACCGCTTCTTTAATTGCCAAGAAAGCTTCCTCGGCAGGCTTAGTCCATCGGTAAGTGGTGTTGGTGGTCAAGAGATCTGTAAGGGGTGCCATCGTTCTTGATGCATCTGGTATGTAATCTCTCAACCAGTTCACTACGCCTAGGAAACGGCGAAGGGCCTTCCTCGTCTTGGGTATTTCATGGGACTTGATTGCTTCAATATGGATCGTTTGGGGCTCATTCCCTTCTTTGGTGACCATATGGCCCAGATACTCTAAGGAGGGACTGGCAAACCGGCATTTCTTCATATTTAGTCTTAGGCCGTGTTGCTGAATTCTTTCCAACACCAAACTCAGGTGTCGTAGATGTTCCTCCATATTGTCAGAGTATATGATGATGTCGTCCAGGTAGGCCAGCGCAAAGTTCTGCAGATAGCCTACCAGGACATCCTGGGCCATTAGCTTCTGGAAGGTGGTCGGGGCCCCCTTTAGGCCGAAGGGCATCACTTGAAATTCATAGGCAGCGCCCTCTGGTGTCGTGAAGGCGGTCAGTCGCTTGGATGCCTCTTCTAATTCGATCTGCCAATATCCATTGCGCAGATCTAGTGTGGTGAAAATCTTCGCCGTCCCTAGGTCCTTTAATGATTCCTGAATGGGTGGTAGTGGACTGGCTTCATTTTCCGTCTTGTCGTTAAGGCGGCGGTAATCGACGCAGAACCGGGGCTCCCCATTCTTTTTCGTCACTATAACTATCGGAGAGTTATACTCACTGTGGCTAGGTCTGATAACTCCGGCCGCAAGCATCTCCTCAACCTGGGTGGCGATGACCTTCTTCTTCTGCGGGGTGTACTTATACGTGGGCACCCTCACTGGCACATTATCCTTCAGGCGTATTGTGTGTTTGGTGGTGGTGGTGGTTTGTATTCGTCCACCTTCCATGAACAGGTCCTGGAAATTGTTGATGATGGTCTTGAATTTTTTCCTTTGTGGGTTCGTCCAATCCTGGACGTCAACGGGAATATCTTCAAGATTCATCGTTGCTGAAGTAGTTCGTGGTGGCGTTTTATCGAAGTAGATCGTATGCCGTCGTTTAACTCCAACATGGACACATCCTCTCAGGTAGTCCAGGACCGCATGGTTCTCTGTTAGCCACGGGTGCCCAAGTATGATTCCTGCCTGGAGACATTCCACCTCCAGGGCTTCGCATTGGAAGTCGTACTCTTGCCCCGCAGTTGCCTTTAACAGTCCAAGTTTATTAGTGACGAAAGTTTTACCTTTAATTGCCATTGTAAATTCCACGGCGGCTGTCGTGGTAGTTGACCCAAACATCCATTCGGGTCTGGCCAGGTTCTTACTTGCGGCACTGTCAATTCGGGCTGTCACTGGGCGACCATCAATCCGTAACTGGATGGATGCCGTTTGGTTTGTGGGTGTCGTGGTAATTAGGGCCGTTCCGCTACTGGCTTTGGAGCGGCCCTCTACTCTTCCCCCGACTGCTTAGTGGGTGCTGGGTGCTTAGCCGCAAAACTCTTTGGCTGGTTGGGGCAGTCCCGGTTGAAATGTCTGCCAGTGCAGAACCAACATCTGGGCAACGATCTCTCGGCAACTGGTTCCCTCTTTGGTACCGCTGGGGGAGCTGCAACTTCTTTCTTTAAAGGTACTGTTGTTGTCTTACCTTTAAACTGCTCAAAGACTGTTGACCACTTTTCGCAGGTATCATGTAGGTCCTTTAATGTCTTTGGTCCCACTTGCGTTATTTGAACGCAATACTGCTGCGTCATCTGCATGATGATGTGGTTCACTAAGTCTTGTTCCGGCCAATTTGGGTTTAGTCTCAGGCACAAACGTTTCATTCTTGTGATGAATGTTGCTGGATCTTCATCCCAGCGTTGCCTTGTTTCACACGCCTGTTGAAGAGCCTTCCTTCTTTGTGGACTCATAAACTCCCGTCGGAACCGGTGGTCAAACTCCCCCAGAGTATCAAAGCCTCCTTCGTTCTTCTTGAACCAGTTGGCTGCTTCTCCTGTCAGGAACGGGCGGACTGCGTCATCTATATCCTCCGGTACCTCAAGACGGGCTGTCTGCAAGTGGGAGGTTAGTCTTGCTAGGAACGTGGTTGGATCCTCAACTAGGTGTCCACTGTACACCCTTGGTGGTGTAGGTATATTGGTGACGACACTGCACGGACTGCAGCAGTGCCTTTGGTGGTGAACACCCTCCGTCTTGGATACCGTTCCGTTCCCTTGGTTGCTGACTCTGATGACTTCATCCTGGGTTTGGACAGCTGCGGTGGATGCCTCCTCTTCCTGGACAGCGGTGATGACCTCTTGGTCCTGGAAGTCGATGGCAGCCTTCGGGTCCTGGCCATCCTCATCACCTAATAAATAACTAATGGAGGTACAAGCCTCTTGATCCTTGGTCCGTGATGCGACCCTGGACGTTGAGGCGGTGTTGGATGTGCTGGTGGCCTTAGCCGCTTCCTCCATAGCCGTCATCCTTCTACCTATGTTTCTGAGTTCATGCAACATGATCTCAAGCTGCAGGGCTGGATCAGCGGCACCGGGGGTGGTTGTCCGTAGCGAAGGCGATTGTCTTGGGCTAGGACCATCCAATTCCACGCTGTCACTTGATTGTCTGGTTTTTTCGTGCTGTCCTCTTAGGCATCTTGAAACCTGGTGTCTCTGTTGCTTAGGTGGATGGGTCGGTGGTGGATCCGCGGACACAATCCTGTGTTCGTAGTCCCACGTTGCTGGGCGCCACAATAATACCTCCCCTTAATCCTGGGAATTTGTAAAACAAACAAACAAACAAAGGGGCCGCGGCAAAAGACTCCTCCAGGAGGTATTAATTGAATTTAGGGTAAAGTAGGGTTATGTTATTAATTAAAACAATAATTTTCCACAACGTTATAATATTTTAATAATTCAAAGCTTAATGATACGTAATTATACCCGATGTTAATAACGACCTGTGTTAATAAACGACACTATAACCAAAAACAAGTCGTGTCGCGAATAAATGTTAACAGTCGAGGTTTAAATACAAACGGGCACACTGAGTAATAGTTGTTGTACACTTTGAAACAACCAAATATTATGAAATAGCAACAATACACACACTGCTTAATAATGATGGAGGAGTTGGCATTAACCAATAATAAAATAAAAGTTATCCGCTAAAAAGTCAAACACACACTGAATATAGATACTAATAACGATACGTTTGAATATTAATAATGTTATAAACAAATAATGTACATAGGGATAAATATAGGTTAGGTATTTGGAGGTTAGGGTTTCACTTGCGCGTGAATTTAAGGTTAAGTCTCCGAATACAACAATATAGTTAATGATCCACCGTGAATTTATTAATATTATACATTAATAACGGCGCGCACTGAGTTTAAATATTTTGGTGGAGGTGCTGGACTTCAACCAACAATGTCAAATAAAATGATTGTTACTGGAATAAAAGTTAAACAAACGCTGCATATGGGTACCAGTAATAACGAACTTGGATAATAATATTGTTATAAACAAATATAATGTATACGGGTAGATATCGGTTGGATATTTGAAGGTTATGTTTCACTACCGCGGGGAATTTAATATTAACACTTTAGCAATAACAATGTCGTTAATGAATCCACGTGAAGTTAATATGATAATTCATTAACAAAGGCGCACACTGAATTTAAATGTTTTGGTGGAGGTGCTGGCATTCAACCAACAATGTTAAATAAAAACGCGGGCTTAATAGGTTTTTCACTGCACTTACGGTTAATTGCTACAGCGTAAGCAGCTGTAGCTTGTCCTGATGCACTGAAGTTAATACTATGGGCGAACACAAAAGAGGGACCGTAAGTTTGGTATCTTTACGCGAAATAAGCGCACTATAAATAACTAAACGGCCGCTACTACGTACACAGTAGTAGGATCCTCCTATAACTTCTTCGGTCGATACTAGGCGATACGTCGGCTGTATTCCACCACGTGGAGATACTCTCAGACGTCGGCGAACTTGGATTCCGACGAAGAAGGCGTCCGAAATAAAGAATTCCTCAAGAATTCTTCGTGGATTCTTGGTCCGTGTGGTCACCTGTACACGTTTCGCCGTGTACTTCCAAATGACCTGGAAGTGCCTTTTTGGTCCCTTGTATTACGTAAGCAGTAAATACAATTCCGCTGGATGGCTTTCTGGAAAGTCCGCTCGGTATCGGTGGCCTGTTATCTGCTGGTCCAGGAGTTGATGCTGGCAGGCGGGTGACCGAGTTAGGACTCGATATCATGTAGGCATTTGCCTCAGCTTATATAGGTTTCCAAATGTGTTTACGTTTTAAATTGGGAACCCCCGTGACGCAGGTGGCGAACAAAGAAGTATTTATTTCACGGTAATTTCCCTTGGGGCTCAAATAGGGTTACGTCTTCTACGTGTATTAGATATTTAAGCGTTTTCAATTGGCCGTGGGCGGAGCCTGTGATTCGTATCAAAATTGTCTCAAAAAGTTATTACGCGAAATTTCTCTAACTTCACGAATATTCTGATTGGTGTGGGCGGAGCCTATGATTCGTATCAAAATTGTCTCAAAAAGTTATTACGCGAAATTTCTCTAACTTCACGAATATTCTGATTGGGTTGTGGGCGGAGCCTATGATTCGTATCAAAATTGTCTTAAAAGGTTATTACGCGAAATTTGTACTTTTACGAATGTTTTGGGATTTTAATTTATTCTGGAAGAACGGGATAAGATAGGAATAAAACATGTACACTTATATTGGGCCTGGACTTGTTCTGTGGGAAAACGTCTTATTTGTTTCCATCGGAAGAGGCTGTTGGTAACATGAATATCTCGAAGGAGAAAACTTTTAGAAAAAACGCAAAAACAGGTCGATTTTTGATCCAAGGGGTACACCCTTCCATCATATCGTCAACTGTGTTAGTTCATTCTCCTCCCCTCCATCACTCTAACCATTACAATTTAAATAGGGAAAGTACTAAATACGGTACATCATTGAAAAGGTAATTGTACGGAGAATTCAGCAAAGTTATTGTTGGTTGCGCTATTTTTGATTTAAGCGCCCTCTAGCAGTTACGTATTCCAAAATGTGACACATCATTTCAAAGCTAATTTTATTAGCAACTAAATACGTAATATTTTTGACATTTATTTGTCATCATTGTCAAGTACAGACTGTCAACGTCTATTGTAAACTAATTAAGTTTATAGTTTCTAATATTAGAGCTCTGCAAGGTTTTTCAATTACGTAATATATATGTCTTCGATATTTTAAGAAAAAAATTATTATTTTTAAGTTTTTAGAATTTTATTTACTCATACAATTTGGGAAGCTGTGATGAAATCCGTTACAAAAACTATTAGTGCGATTATCTGATGTTTCAACAAGTCTCTACTTATAAATTATCTAGTTAGCGCTTTTTATTGTTTAATATTATTTCCATCTTGTCTAAAGCAGTACAGTAAATGACTTCATTCTTGGTTAACGAATTTATTATATACAGTAACAGTAGAAATTTTCACGGGCTAAAGCAGTAACGATTTCTGCGGTGTCGACTTTATTAATAGGAACAGTTTCTTTTAATATTTATTTCTCAAATTTTTATTCTAAATTAATTTAAAGTTAGTAGTTGAAAAAATATTCGCAGAAGTAACTTCTGCGAATACTTCCGGTCTATCGATTTCACTACAAATCTGTACAGATCTCAAGTGATATTGTACCTCTAAATATAGGATTTGATATTAATAGCTATAGTCGTTTGGCCGCTATCGCGAGTGGAAAAGAGAGGGAGAAGAACAGACATTTTTAAAAACCACTTTTTCGTTATCAGGGTATTTGAAAACGTAGACATCTGCAAAAATCTCGAGGTAGAAAATTTTTCTTATCACATCACATCCTTAAGAAAGTAAAACATACTGAAATTATTTCCCATCTTAATCGTGTAGATTATAGCAGATATATATATCGTCATCATTATATTTTTTTAAAGAACAACTGCTTTTTTCAGTTTTTAATCTTCTTACTGCTAAGATGGTGACGTACAAAAATTGGTACCTTACTTAACATTTTTTTTTAAAATAAATGAGACATTAACTTCACAACTTTAATAGTTATAATTTGGTAAACATAATAATAATAAAAAAAAACCTACAAGGCATATTTAGCAAATTAATCAACAGAACTTAACGCAAATGTTCAATGTGCGCCCCTTCAATCATTTAGCATTGACCAGCACGACAGTAAACTCTTTCTATACTGCGCTCAATAATATCTGGCCTAATTTGTTGCAGTGCATCACGAATTCTCTGTTGTAAATCTTCCAAATTCTTGGGTCTATTGAAATAAACTTTTGATTTTAAGTAACCCCATGGATAAAAATCTAAGGCGTTGGGTCGGGGGAACGCGATGGCCGCTCCCCCGACCCAACGCCGCCGTATCCATTTTACTGTAAATATAGCATCATGCCAAAATGAGGAGGCGCCCCATTTTGTTGAAACCAAATATTCTGATGAGGTATGTTGCCATCTTTATTATTAGGAGCTGGCACTGCTGGCACCAAATCAAATTGCAAAAAATTGAAATATCGGGCAGTAATCAGCTGGCACTGCTGGTATCAAATCAATTTGCAAAAAATCGAAATATCGGGCAGCAATCAGATTTCTATCAAAAAAGGATGGTCTTAAATAACGCAGCCCTTTCATTCCCACCCATACATTTAATTTGTCTTAATGTTGACTGTGTGATTCCTGAATCCAGTCAGTATTGTTCCGTGACCAACACCTACAGTTATGGCGACGTACTGATCCATTGAGATAAATAGGGTTTCATCAGAAAGAGTAATGGTGTTTAAAAAATTGGGATTTTGATCATATCGTAACATTCTCAAAATAGCAATCGGTGATTTGGATCATCTTCGTTTAACTTGTGAATTAGGTGCACTTTGTACAGATGACACTCTTCTCTTTTAAATAATTTTATAACAAAACTGGTGTCCACATTGTTATCTAGGGCACGTTGCTTTGTAGAAATATGATGGTGTTCCTTTGTTTCTACTAATACTATGCATTTTGTTTCATCACTTATTCGTGGTCGACCTTCTTGAGACAAATCTTTTACGCTCCCAGTTTCCGTAAATTTGGCGACCAATTTACTTACGGTAGATCTTGCAATTGGAGGCCGATCAGGACGTGCTTGATTGACCAACTCACAAGCTTCCGTATGAGTTATTAGTCTATCGTCGTATACAACCATTATTATAACCTCTGTTCTTTCCCGTTCCATTAAATGCGCTATTTTTTTGCATTTAACTTCAAAATTTAGATTGACTTTTTACAGTTTAAATAACTGTAAAATATTTCCCAGTTAAGCTGATTTAAATTAAGACATTTGTTAAAATAATTTTTACTTTGTAAACGAGTCATTTATTCAAAAAATTGTTAAATAAGGTACCAATTTTTCTGCATCACCGTTTAAGAAGGTTTATTAAAAACTGGAAAAAGAATAGTGAATGCTGTCATTTAAAAAATATACGATGACGTCATTGTGTAAAAACCAATGACGTCATTCAAAAAAAAATTCGTCAAAACACGGCATTTTAAAAACAAATCGCTCGGACAGCGATTTTCTTAAAAACATAGAACGCTCTTATGAATTTTGTTCCAAACTTTATCACCACACCCTATACATAAAACATCAAACGCGATAATTGTCACAAATTGTTTACTAGGAGTTCTTTTAAACTTATTCCTATATAAAACTTTCAAAAATATATCTGCTCCATCGCATACTGTATGAATCGATATCGATGTGAGGGAACAAAATTTACCTGGAACTTACTGCGGTGGCTAAAGTTTATCATGTGTTCATAAACAGGAACTATATAACATGTTTTGCCAAACTTTGTGTATAGCTAGTTAGGATCTCTTTGAGTACCAATAAGAGAATTAAATGAAATTTAATGCCAATTATTAAAGTTCCCGTTATTATTATTCATGTTGACATAATTCAAGATGGAAGTTAACTTACGGAAGTAGCTGGTGCAGATACACAATAAATAGCATACAATATACAGCATGAGAAACTTCCTGAATAGTTTTAAATTATAATAGCGTAACTGTAATAAATAAATACATATATACAAGACAGGTAGGTAAAGTAAGATAAAGAAAAATTACTTTATGTCTGTATATTAAATATATTTATATAATAAAGAATATTTTAAGTATGAGGAAATCGTTTAGCTCAGCTGTGGTTAAATATAATGTATTTTTACTAAAACTAGGTATATTTTATATTTTTGAATTTCCAAATCTCTATATATTTCTGGAGTTTTATTAAGAATAATTATTTCTTCTTGGGGAAAGACAAGTAGACTCCAAGGTACGTAATTCCTTTAAGAATGTATATAAAGGGTATATCACGACGAGATTTCGGTAGAACAATATAGAAAACTAATAAGAGTTGAGTTTTGATATTTCGCTAATATTAGTTTCGCGTTACACTCTTTCGATTTAAAAGAGTTTCGAGTTTTTGCTTCTTCCGGTTACACCGGAAATGGATATCAAGTTCCTTATTTTAAATAGAATACGCCACTTTTTATGATTATTTCGAATTTCCCACTTAATTTTAGGGCTAGTGTGTCTAATAAACTTTGCGTCTGAAGTTAGCCACTTTCGACGTATATTCGATAGCTGCAGGCTATTACTCATAACAACATTCTCAATAATTGAATGCATGCATAGATTTAAAATTCTAGGCAATTATTTTGGAAAGTATACTGCCTCAAACGCGTTATTATAAACTTTTTAAAATACTACAGGGTGATCAGAAAACAATGTTAAACATTTCATCCAGAAAATATCAATATCTTGTTATTTTTAAATAGCAACCTACATTTTTATACTTCATTGGATTGCACATTCAAAATTAGGTGCAGTATGTATTTACTTCCCTATAACTAAACGTCTTAGTTTCAGAGTTATTTTGGAAAATGTATCAATTTTTTTAGTTTTATTTTGTAGGTATAATCAATTAGGCTGTGGAAATTCATGTAAATAAATAAAAACAATTGCAATTATATTAAATGTCATTAGTAAGACATCTAGACATCTAGTGGTGTTATTCAGCGTCTTCTTTATCTTCTGTTTCTGAATACTTGAAAATGTCGCGATCTGGATTTAATAACGAAAATTTTGTGAATCTAATAATTACATACGGTAAATGCGATAGAGTAATCGACAGGACATATCGTGTTTATGCAGTGAAATATCCAAATCGTTCAAGACCTACTAAGAGTATCTAAAGCAATATTATAAAAAAATTGCATTTCCTTCAGATCATTCTTACCGAAAACAACCAAAAGAAAACCTCTTGTTGATAATGAAAATGTGGACTTAACAGCACTTGCTTAATTCACAACATATCCTAGTAATTCTTTAAAGGATGCAGACGCTGAAGTAGGTGTATCCATAATGAGCATACGCCGAATTTTGAAAAAGAATAAGTAGCATCCTTACAAATTTCATCCTGTTAAATATATTAAAGAAGCCGATTTTGTAACAAAAGCGCACTATTGTGAGTGGTTTTTAAGAAATCACAAGTGAACGACGATTTCACCAAAAATCTTATATGGACAGACGAAGAAAAGTTTTGTAAAAATGGAATATTTAATCGACACAATAGCCATTTTTGGTAGGAAGATAACTCTCGAGTTATTAGGGAACGACGTTTCCAAGAGTATTGGAGTTTCAATGTATTTTGTGTCACTAAACATGACAAGATATTTGCTTGGTCATAAATTTAAATAAATAAATAATTTTAAATTTAAATACTCTGTCGGCAGAAGAAGCTCGTACTGTATGGTTGCAAATGGATGGTGTACCAGCACATAGTATTAGAGCTGTTGTAGAGGTATTAGACGAAATATTTTATGATTGGTGGATCGGAAATAAAGGGCCTTATAGGTTTCCTATCCACCGCAATCACTCGATTTAACGCCCCAATGATACAGCGTGCCACACGAACGAACATTTTAAAAAGAATAAGAAAGCGTTTAAATAGAGGGGATGATGTGTTTGAAAATTTAATTTAAGATTAAGTACTATGAGTAATAGCCTGCACCTATCATTTTTTTTTACAAAAATTGAAAGACTTCGAAAGTGGCTAACTTCAGAGCCAAATTTTATTAAACAAACTAGACTTAGAATTAAGTCCGAAATACGAATCAATCATAAAAAATGGGGCATTCCATTTAAAATAAAGAAGTTGACATCCATTTCCGGTGTAACCGGAAGAAGAAAAAATTCAAAACTACTTTAAATCTAAAGAGCGTAACGCGAAACTAATATGTGCGAAATTTCAAAACTCAATTCTTATTAGTTTTCTATATTGTTCTAAGGAAATCTCGTCGTGATATACCCTGTATACATACAGGAGTGATAAATATATAAATGTATGTCCGCTAAAGTTGTCCATACTCTCTACTAAGGTAGTAATACGTGAATATATATTTCTAATATTATATTTGCCATTTACGGATACTGTAAATATTGTGTAAGTGGTTGCATTTGATTAATGTATACAATTAAGTAACTAATTTTTATTTTGAATATAATTATATATATTATAAAAAGATTAATAAAATACTTAAGCACGTTTCGCCAAATTTAATAAATTTTTGTTCAAAAAATGTATAGTTTGTTCTAAAGCATAATTGACAAAGAAGTTACCGTAACTTAAAAAGAATTTAAAAAAATTAAAGCATAATATAACGTAATGAATTTATTATGAACCACGCACACTTCACGGTATGCATCTCTTTAAGTATACGATATTTCTAGCATCCCTGCACCCTACCAGGCTACAATTTTCAATATTCTAAGAACTGAACATATAGATATAACTAATACAATATAATTGAAATAATGATATTATTAAGTGGCACTAATAGAGGTCTACTTGTTCTTAGTGTTATATAAAATACGTCTTAGAATGTACTTTTTAAAAGTAGATAGTACGTATGCTGTAATATATATATTACTCTAAGGGCCGGTTTTTCCAACTCCGATTAAAATGCCGGCTAGCGTAATCATTGATTAAAACACCGGTTAGTACAAATTTGCGTTTTTCTACCGCCGGTTAGCGGTAATCATTGATTAAGGACGTCGTTAATCGGCCAAATTTTAACCAGTGTTTGCAGTACCTGATAAAATATTAAACAGTGATTGCAATTACCTGCACATGCGCATTGAATTTTTGTTATTATTCACAGTTGTTATGTTTTCATATGCATTTGTTTTACTGTATAAAAGTATTTTTTGGAGTTAATAATTGACATCAGTGATTTAGTAATTGTATTGCTTCTACTATAAATGAAATTAACAGTATAATTAAAAATAAAAATAGAATAATATTGAATATTTGGAACTTTTAGCTTGAAGATGATGAAGTTCCTGTGGCAATTTACGCTTGCATTTGTTATTTTCTTTGTAATTGCATTTAACAGCACTTTATTAAAACATAATTTTAGTCGAACATATTTTGGACTCACTCTAGATATGTTATTAACATATTAAACTATATTGAAGAATTACATATGAAATTGAAAACATGGAGGACATTCTGCAGAAGCTGGCAGGTTGACGTTGAGAGCTTATGCAGATACTATAAGTACTTTTGGCTGAACTGGGTTTGGATGAATAATGTACATGCTTGTAAAGTTGACGTGCAGTTAAATTCTACACTAATAATAATTATTACTGGTACTGTCAAGCGTATTGCGAACCCAGTAGAACATATCCTTATTCAAGGTTTTCTCAATCAACCTTCTTTGATTAAAGGACATAGAATTAGTTAGGATGTATTGTTTTTAATAAACAGCTGGAATATGATCTTTCAGTAGAAATGTCCGGGTTTATTCGTCCTAGAGAAAGTTGCTGCATGTTAAATCGTCTCAGACGTGGCAATGGAAAGTGCAAAAACCAGCTTAAGCCCCGAGATGCAGATTTTGCATATTTTTGGTAATTGTTAATTTCATATGAATATATGTATGTACGAGGGCGTATTTTTAAGTTATCTACCTAGCCATGAAACAAAAGAGTGACGATGTCAAACAAATTATTGAAAAATTGCTGTCATTGTTAGAAGTACATGTGCTAAGTTGTGTTTAGTTTATGCTATGTATAGAGATTTGAGACAGACCATTTCTCGATAAAATGAGTGAAATTAAAGTTGAACATCGCAGCGTAATAAAGTTTCTGACAAAGAAAGGCAATGGTCCAAAAGCAATTCATGAAAGAATGGTTGCTGTATATGGGGAAGATACACCATCTTATTTCCAAGTAAAATATTGGTCTAAACTCTGTCGATGGGGCCGAGAGTCACTCAATGATGACCCAAAGTCTGAACGACCCGTTGAAGCTCGAACTGAAAACATTGTGCGAAAAGTCGAAAATTTGGTACTGAAAGATCGGCATGTAAAGACCTCTGTCATTGCCAATTAAGTCTGTATATATGAAACAAGTGTTCTCAAAATTTTGCATGACGATTTGGGTATGAAGAAGGGTGGATACCCAGATTGCTTACACCTGAACAAAAACTGTGCAGAAAAGAAGTTTCTCAAGAAAATTTGGTCAAGTTGGAGAGGGACAAAACATTTTTATCTCAAATTATTACTGGGGATGAGACTTGGGTATATTACTGGGACCCTCCTACTAAACAAGAATCCATGCAGTGGGTTCATAAGGGCTCTCCACCAGGCCACCGGCCAAGACACAATTTTCTGGAAAAAAAACTGATGGCAACTGTTTCCTGGGATGCTGAAGGAGTTTTGGTTATTGAATATATGCCGAGAAGGTCTACCATAAATGGAGAGGCCTACGGAAACACAATTAAAAATTTAAAAACTGCTCTGGAGGAAAAACGCCCGCATTCTTATCTACAAAAAAAACTTGTTGCTGCACGACAATTGTCGGGTTCATAAGGCAAACAAAGTTCAGCAGATAATCAATGACTCTGGGTTTATAGAGTTAAGGCATCAACCTTATAGCCCCGACCTAGCTCCGTCAGACATCTTCTTATTCAAAAATTTAAAAAAGCATCTCAGAGGAAAGCGTTTTGCTTCTGATGAAGAACTCAAAGAAGCTCTTGAAGAATATTTTGCGGGATAACCCAAGCAATTCTTTTTCTGAGAGTATGGGGCAACTGGAAAAAAGATGGAATAAGTGTATTAGTGTTGAAGGGAGTTATGTAGAAAAATATTTTTTTTGTTCTCTTATGTGCTTTTTTTCATGGCTAGGTAGATAACATAAAAATACACCCTCGTATATTGTATTTATTTAATTTTCCACAATATTTTTGTATTTCTCAATAGCAGTAAGTAATCAATAAATTTGTTTCAATATCATTCTGTGTTTGTTGCACTTTGTTACTTATTTCGTAATAGCAATTTTAAATATGTGCTTAAAAAATAAATGCCTACAGTTTATTTACTAAAATGAAATTTCAAATTATATAGAAAATAAAATAGGGACAGAAAGCAGAAATAAGAAATTCAAACGTAAAAAATGGCGCCAATATTATTAGAACAAATATGCCAATTTAGATCAAATGCACTAGAAAATATGTTGCCAACTTTGTACAACAAATACTTAAACACTGTTCAGATAACCGGCGTATTTCTTCGCATTGAAAAACGCTGGCTAGAGATAATCAACGATTAAGCTTAATCAATGATTAGTTAACCGGCTACTTTAATCGGTGTTGGAAAAACCATCCCTAAAGAGAAGAAAACAAATATTCAATTATTTTAAAGCCTAAGATAAAAGTAACTTATAGGTTGAAACTAACAAATGGAAACTGCAAAAGAAATCCTATATTGAAATTTTATACAAAAACGTAGTTAAAGAAAATGTAAACAAATATTATCTCTACAACAAAGAAAGTACAAGCAGCAATTTGACATTATTCTGTTTCTTAGTATTTCTGAAGCACATAAAAATTGCAAAATATCGTATAATTTCACTAATTCTTTGGAATATTTCATTTAATTTAACAAAAGCTGTGTTTTATAATAAGAAATATCTTCCCCATTCAGGAATATTATCTGGAACAAGACTTTATTTAATTTCTAAGTAAAACTAATTTATCAAATTAATTCTAGTAGTGTATTAAGTAATATAAGCTATACCTTGTCTCAAAATAAGAAGGAGTGATTCAAATATCGTGCCAAAATGGTGCATATTTTGAAGAGATTTCATTGGTTTTTTAATATGAAAAAATAAGTACGCGATATCCGCCATATTTTATAACATAACCAAGCCTTAACCTGTAAACACTCTCTTACATTTTTGCTTTGGTTTATTATATTTTTCTTTCTTATTGAATACAATCGAAAAAAAAATTAGGTGTGGCCACACGACTTTCTTATACGTATGAGCGTGTCAAACTATACAATTTTAAGAATTTTTTATACATAAATTATTCAAAAGCCTATTCTAAGTACTTCCATTCTTTTAATAAATCGCTATAGAATGCATTCTTTGCAAAATATTCGAAAAAAAGTGCTACTCCCTAAGAGAAAAAGTGTTACTTCAGTTCGAATTTGGAAATTTCATGTATACAAAAAATATTGAAAATCTAGCTCTAAATACTTTTGTACTCTTGATAAATATATATAGGATGCATAATTCACGACATATTTGCAAAAAATCGCTATTCGGTAAGTGTAAAAGTGGTACTTCCGGTCCGAATTTTGAAAATTTTTTATAGGAAAGGTGTTGAAAATTAAGTTCTAAATACTTTTATACCCGTAACGCATCTGTCTAAAAAGCATGATTTGCGAAATATTCGTAAAAAACTGATTCTCGGTAGGAGTAAAAGACTTACTTCCGGTAAGAATTTCGAAAATTTTTTTAAATAAAATTGCTCTCAATTTTGATTGTAAGTACATATATGAATTCCTTATAAATTAGTTTAAACTTAGTAGTTGACAAAATATTAGCAAAATTCGATTTTTTCGCTGAAGTAAACTAATACTTCCGGTCTACCGATTTTACTGAAAAATTAATCAGATCTCAAGAGGGAGATTATACACGTAAATACAAAATTTGGAATTGATATCTACAGAGGTTTGACCGCTATCGTGGTCATACACACACACACACACACACACACACACAGGGGACTTCAAAACGTGGACATCTGCAAAAATTTTCGGAATCACAATACTTCCTTATACTACGTATAAGAAAGTAAAAAATCACTCTTGTACAATAATCTTCTTGATATAAATTCTTTTTACTTCTTAGAAAAAATAATAAAATTTAATACTGTTGACAAATTACTAATTTCACAACTGTTATTATGTCATATCAAATTCAATTACTTCATATTAAGATATGCGATGCAGGTTTTGGCGGGATATTTCAATCACTCCTTCTTATTCTGAGACAGAGGAATAATTCTAGAATAGATGTAATCAAAACGACGTATGTTCCTAAACTGATAGCAAGAAAGCAATCATGTGTGCATTAAATAATAACTTTAAAAAAGCTTCCTGCAATTCACGTCTTTAGTGAAAGAATATCTTTCTTCAATGACTTATTTTATTTATAAATTTGATATCAATATATATATATATATAAAATCATATAAAAATGATTAAAATAATTGAAATATATCACCTATAACTCTTCTTTTGAATAATAAATGCGTATAAACCGAAACGAAATATGTTTCTCAGTGGACAAAATATACTTGAAAATGTATAATTTTCCCAAATAATACTGATAATATTAATTAAGAAAATTACCGGACACGTGTTCTAACCAAGTGAAATAGGAATAACGTATTCACGTTTAAACATTTTGATTTACCTCAAGCTACATGTGACAAATATTATTATTGAACATGTATATTATTATAATTGATAACGGATTATAACTAATAATATCAATTAACGACATTTAATTCAAACGCAGGCCCCGTTCTCTAATCAATAAAGCTACGGAACTATTGTTATGGTGTAAAATTCACTTTCGTGTATAGTTCTCGAAAGATTATGTGACTTTGGTGAAGTACGTAGAATATGTTGGGCACGAGACTTTTTTTTGCGTGAACCTTGTACATCGTTCGTTTCACCGGTTGAAAAGACCGTCTGCCGTATATCTATGTGTGTGCTAAATCGACTATTGTGCTCTTAGAGCCCTAAGTCCCGAACCGTGGAATTGATAGATGTGTAATATGTATTATCGAGCAAATACACTCTTTATGTGAAGGAAACTCTGTATCTTGTGAACTAATTCTAATTCTCTTATCTCTAGCTTATTTTACCCTACCTGTAGTTTCGTATTTTCTGCATTTGCAGTTACTTCTTACGCCTTGTTTAAGCTTTTTCAATATCTACTTAATTGTTGCTCCGAACTCTACAAAGTGCATTTATTTGTGGCTTTAAAGTCTTCGAGACAACAGTCAGGCCGTTGTATTTACTGTCTCACGTGTTTATGTGTATTCCTAGACATAGACTCTCTAGTACGACTGACTAATATTTTACTTCGTATTTACGTCACTGAAAATGTAGGAGTATTAAATAAGGAAGTGCTTGGAATATGGGGCATACTATTAATTGTTTTGCAGATCGCTGTTGTACTATCATTGTTATTCTCCGTGTTAGTAGCTTCTGTTAATTCTTCCATGGAGCTGCTGTAGGGGTTAAGAGTCGTGATACTCTGAAATATAAGTTTTGATCGGTTTTCTTAACCGTCTTCTTGCAGCGTTTTGATTAGAGCTTGCATATTTCAATAGTTACCTGCAGTATCTGTTTTCCTTCCGTAATAAATTGTATATACACTTCTGAGGTTTGTTTTGGTTGCTATCCGTCAAACTTTTGGTTATGTCGCTCAGGTGACCGTCCGCGTCACGTTTGCCAACTGTTTAGCATGTATGTCCCTCTCGTACTGCCGACTTTATATTTTCTACGTACAATTGTTGAGTGTTTCGCTTATTTTCTTTTCGTCTAAGTTATGTGTAGGGTTGCGTTTAATTATATATAAGTCACGATGTCGACTCCCTTTATTGTCAATTTAGTTGTGTGCCTATGATGTTTATTTGAAATCTCCCGCCTTTCGTTCAGTGATATTTCCGGGCTTGTTACTTTGCGTGTAGCTGACGCGCATTAGATATGGAAGAAGATTCCCGTTTTGACTTCACTTTATAGTCGAATCTTGTGTGAGAACATGGTGTGCAAATTGCTTATCTCCCTTTAGTAACTTGGTTACATTATCTATGAAGATATTTTCGCATATGCGGCTTTAATTGGAGTAAGCAGTGATTACCGTTACCTTAATTTTGGTTATTTTTCGTGAATTTCTACCGTTATACCGTTACCTAAAATTCACGTATGGCCACGTGCTGGTCTTTCTTAATCTAAATTTTGCACCCTTGAGTGACTTGTGAAGTCGTATATCGCGGGATCTCCATTTTCATATTGGGGTAAGTGTTTGAAACTTTGTGTTAATTTTCGGGATTTTATCTTTGGTTCTTTTCTTCTCTAATTTAATAGGATTCTTTTGACGGGCACAAAAGCCCTCAGTAGCCATACTTCTGGTATTATCACCCCGCATTATCTTTGAAGAGTGTGGTGGTTTCTATCGTTGCGGCAGTAGTTGCACCTAGACGTCTATCTGTCTGTTGAAGTGGAATCTTTCAACGAGGGGCCCTCCGCCATAATGGTTTCCGGAAGCGTCCATTTTGTCAGTTAAGTGCAACTAATGTTGTAATTTACATCATAATTTACGTCTGATTTTCGACGACTTTATACCAGAGTGCTGGACTTTATCTTACCTAAATTTGACCTAAGAATTTTGAGTGGCTATAATAACTAATGCACCACTTAGTTAACTGCAAGGTCACATATTAATCCTAATTAAATTACCGTTATTTTCCTTGTTTTGTTATGCAAACTGGTTTTGCGGAATACAGAGTGACCCCAAGAAGATTTTATAAGGGCTCTCACTGTTATGTTGAATATTTAGTTCAATAAAAATTTTAGTTTTGTCATTACCGTAATTATGTAACTCTATGTGAGTCGAATATTTAATTAAAAGCTAATTTTAGTAAATTCATTACCGTAGCACTATACCTTTTGGGGAGATAATATTTAAATTAGTAATATTTCTAGTATTTTCATTACCATTAGAATAATTGAATGTCTCTTTGATGTGTTGAAATTTTAATCTTGTTTTTGATAATAATTTTTGCACGTTTATTACCGTAAGTCAGAAATTTGACTTTCACGTTGTTCATTTAATTTTTCCTGAGCTAGTTAAAATCATTTCTGCAAGAGTAAATTTTGTTCGGGAAGCTCAGTGTATTTTTGCATATTATAAGATTTCCTTTCTAATTTTATCTTTAATTATTTGACTTTTACTAATAAGTACCTTCATTTAAATTATTTATGATCATGTAATCAAATCTTGTGTTTGGTATTTAACGAATTTTTCACTTTAATAGTCTAAGTCTTATGTACTTAATGATATTAATTTTCTTGCGTACATATTAAATCACATTTTGTGTAACATTGCCGTTGTGGCGTTTCCATGAAATTACTTGTATTTTATTATGTGAGGTAATGAAACGTTTCTGCTACCAACCATCTTCTGCTGAAACGCAGAGATTATGATCTAGTATTAAGACTTGTTATTTCTTTTTATATTCCATTTATATTACCTAACGCTTTGTTTACAAATTTTCAACCTGTCTAGTTTTCATTTCTTTTTTTTTCTTTTTTGTAAATCAAATTCATTCAACGTTTGCTATTCTTTTTTATTTAAACTGTTCAAACTGGTCAGACAGCTTTGTGACACTTTGTCATTTTGTGTACTCAACTCCTTCTTTTTCTTTATAAAAAAAACTTAAACAACTTTTATAATTAAAATTTAAAAAAAATCAACGATTCAATTTAATTAAATCTTGCTACTTTCCGTAATATCTTTTCTTTTATTTTACCTCTACATTTCTCATATAATATTGTGACAAGCACGTACATAAGGTTAGGTGCATTATATTATATTATACAGGATGATCAATAGGAAACCCGCTGGAGGGACACAGCCAGTGGTAGCTCATAGGAGGCGCAGGTAGGTTATCATAAGGTAACACAGTGTCCTGGTGCCCGGACAACGTCGCTAGCGTCGTTGCCGACCGACGCTCTACTTTTAGGTGTTCTAGTTTTTCTGAACCGTCACGCCGTCTGCGACAGAGTTAGCTCGGCCCTGCGTCTCTCAGTTTCAAACATCGCCTATTGTGATTCTTCGTTATCTTAACTAAATTTCGTCTGCTATCTTAGTGCGACGTAGTTCCGGTAGCAAATTTGCCGCCCAACGTGGGGTCTTTCCTTCTGGAAATAAGTGAACAAATTTTAGTGCCCTAACGTCTGGCCTTTCTTTTGGGGAATAAGGTAACAGATCTGGTACCAACGTTTCGGCCAACTTTCCGCCATCTTCATTTTTTTTTATTTTTGTGTCAACCAAGTTTCGGCCAATTTTCCGCCACTTTCAGAATTTCTTTTTCTGTCTCCTAACATTTAGACAAGTTTTCTCCCCCTTCCGTACAAATTGACACACCAACGCTTTGGGATCTTTCTTCCCGAGTCAATAGCAACAATTTGGTGCACTAACGCTTTGGGACCTTCTTTTGGAGACTATATTAACAAATTGTTGGCCAACGTTTCTGCCATCTTTTCGCCATCTTCCGGAATAAAATTTTCCTTTGTTACCCAACGTTCCAACGAAGTTTTCGTTGCCTTCTTAACAATTGGATGCCTTCGTTGTGGGCCTAACGAACAACATTTCGCACCTAACGTTTCGGCTAAGTTTTCGCCGCCCTCAAATTTTCTTTTTCTCTTGTGTGTCATCCATCAACTAATAAGTTGACACCTAACGTTTCGACCTAGTTTTCGCTACCTTCCGGAACAAATTTGACAACCGACGTTTCGGACAAGTTTTCTCCATCTTCCGGAATATTTCCTTATCTTTAGGTATTTCTGCCACTAACATTTCGTCGTACCGCACAGTGGTGCTATACTTTGGAGAAGCTACTTGTTTCGTATCAACGTTTCGGTCCTGACCATCTTCAGGCACAAATTTTGTAATTTTCTCGATTTAGGCTTTTTCTCGACTTAGGCGAGTGGCTACTGAGTGGAACACTCTTATCGCACTGTTTTCTTTGGTCTTGCCTATATCTATATATATTTTTTCCGATTACCTTCTAGGCAAGTCTTAGCGTGCGATTTGACTTTTCATAGTTTTGCAATCAATCAAGATTTTTCTTTTGTTACCTGGTATGAACCATTTAAGTTATCGACAGGTACACATTTATGCCTTGTGACCATTTCAAGACCTAGTAGATCTCTGTAATTTTCCTTAAATAATTTTCTTCTTTTTTTTTTGTTCTTCTGTACAATGGAGCCAGTTCGGTTTAAAGTTCTTATTGAACAACTTTCCTTTGAGGATTTGAAATATCAACTTGCTCTTTATGGTGGCGAGCCAGATCCAGGGGTTACGCTGGAGAGGGCGCAAGTGATTTATTACTTGGTTCTGAGAGGGTGGAAAGATATGCCAGCCGATGGGCCATTTATCTCCCCTTATCCTTATCCGGAGGACGCTGAGGCGATCAGGTTAAAGTTCTCTCTCCTAGAGTCTCTTATCTCTCAACTTGCACGTACGTCTACACTCTTGGAATATCGGAGAATATCTTCCACTCTAGCTTTTGTCGCTGGCCGCATAGTAAATGCGCAACCGCGAACTGAGGATGAGAAGAACGAATGTAGCTGGTTTTCTATACGTAGTTTCGAATTGGCAGCCAAATTTCCCTCGAGGTTTCGAGCTTTCGGAAATTTTACCCCTCGTGACCTTATCGATACCTCTTCTTGTTGTGCTGCTATTGAGGAATATAAGGCATGGACGGCCGAAGAGTATGTGAGTGACGACGAGGATTATATGAGTGACGACGAGGATTATATGAGTGACGACGAGGTTGACATGGGTGACGATGAAGATATTGGCCAACCTTCTCCGTCAGTTAGTGTCATGCCGGATCCGACTCTTTCTCCAATTGCTACCTCCCCACCTATGATAGTCTCAGTTGCCTTCACTGACTTGTATACTTCCGAAAACCCAATCAAAACTGTGTCAGAAGTCTCTCCCGTATTGGAAACTCCCGAGCTCGTTGATAATACAATTTCTGATATATCTCCTGACTCAAAGCTTACCTATGATTCAGTTCCTGATGTATCTCTTGATTTAAAGCTTACCTATGATTCAGTTTCTGATGTATTCCCTGACGTAAAGCTTACATATGATACGGTTTCTGATATATCTCCCGATTTAGAGCTTATCCATGATACAGATTCTGTTGCCTCATCTGACTTAGAGCATTTTGTACGCCCTAATAATCCAGATTCTGTCACTTCTACCGATTTAGAGGTCTTTGTATGCGCGAATGATACAACTTCTGAAGCCTCTTCCGACTCAAAGCTTCTTGCATGCGCAAATAACGCAGATTCCGATGTCTCTTTGAACTTGGAGCTTTTTGTATCAGTATGTGTCACAGCTCCATCTGTATCTTTAAATTTGCAAGTACCTGATTTGGCTTATGGTAAAAACGCTGAAGTCTCTTCAGCTTTGGATTTCTCTGTTCCGTCGGGTGAAGCGGATCCATTCATCTCGCTGGACATGGGATCTCTTGAAGTTGATGAAGATAATTCTTTGAACATCTATCGAGAGCGTATCTCTAAAATAAAAATTTCTCGGACTCCTTCTGTTTATCTTAGCCCGGCTATGGTCTTGTTTGTGGGTTACGTTTTGCAGTGGTACCATGTTGATCTAGCTTCTTCCGCCATTTGGTCAATGTTACCTGACGATTTGCGAAACAGACTTCAGACGATAAACATCGACAATCGTCTGCTGAATAAATTAGTTTGCCTTCTATCTCGCTTACGTTTTCGCTATGTGTTGTTTCGTGCCTTATCTTATCGCTAACTCCTTCCATTTTGGCCTGTAGGGAGTGCCTTGGCTTGCGGCCGTAACACCAGAATTTCTCTACCGTGTACCTCGCGTGATGTAGGAGGCATCTAAAGGGGCATTTTTGGCCTGTAGGGAGGGCCGAAAGAATTCTCCTACCGTGAACCCTGCGTGAAGTAAAAGTCTTCTAAATGGATCCTGTCTAATATTGTTCCTCTACCACCTTGGGACAAACATTTTTCTTTTATCGACCTTTCGTTAGTGTGTTTACCGGCCCCATTGCACAGCTTGTATCTGTGATTCCGTCTATGCATTTATCTTCTCGTATCTTTATCGCTTCCGTGTGTATCGGTTCTTCCGTGTCTTTGCATATATGGAGTGGCAGCCTTGCTAGGGGAGTCCACACAACTTTTCGTCTACCTTTTCGGACATGACTACCTTTTAAGCTAACTAATGTTGGTTATTGCTTAATTACCGGATTTGACTTATCTTATTTGAGAAGGTATAAAGAGGGATGGTCCCTTTTTGTGTGATAATCCTCAGCCTTCCAAGGGTCGTGTCCTGGCGACCTTTTTGCTTTTCTTACTGTCAAAATGTTACCTCCAGGAATTGATTATGACTTCTGCCTTATGGTTTATCGTTCGCCTTCAGCGTTTCAGTCGGGACAACGCCGGTCCAGACTTTAAACTTTTGCTCCCTATTATCTATTTTTGTTTGGCGATCTTCTCTCGTTTTGTTGTTACCGGATGTTACGGTTGTCGAAACGGCATATCCGTACCTCTGAGCCGTTGCACCATACCTGTGCAGAATCTCGACACCCTTTGTTTTTTTATTTTTTTCGTTACTTTCCCGTACCGGCCGAATGCCGAAGGGCCACGTGGTGGTTTTGGCCAAGCTGTTTGGTGTTGCTGTGACTGAGTGTGGATATGTGCGTTCGTGTAGTGGACAACGTCCGTTTTAGAACTCTCGCTTACCCTTTTCACTATCTTTATCCCGTCAGCCTATGTTCTCGGTGCAAGAAATTGCTCTGCGATCAATTTCTTTTCGCTGGAAAGGGGGGAATTTGTTATGCTGTAAAATTCACTTTCGTGTATAGTTCTCGAAAGATTATGTGACTTTCGTGAAGTACGTAGAATATGTTGGGCACGAGACTTTTTTTTTGCGTGAACCTTGTACATCGTTCGTTTCACCGGTTGAAAAGACCGTCTGCCGTATATCTATGTGTGTGCTAAATCGACTATCGTGCTCTTAGAGCCCTAAGTCCCGAACCGTGGAATTGATAGATGTGTAATATGTATTATCGAGCAAATACACTCTTTATGTGAAGGAAACTCTGTATCTTGTGAACTAATTCTAATTCTCTTATCTCTAGCTTATTTTACCCTACCTGTAGTTTCGTATTTTCTGCATTTGCAGTTACTTTTTACGCCTTGTTTAAGCTTTTTCAATATCTACTTAATTGTTGCTCCGAACTCTACAAAGTGCATTTATTTGTGGCTTTAAAGTCTTCGAGACAACAGTCAGGCCGTTGTATTTACTGTCTCACGTGTTTATGTGTATTCCTAGACATAGACTCTCTAGTACGACTGACTAATATTTTCCTTCGTATTTACGTCACTGAAAATGTAGGAGTATTAAATAAGGAAGTGCTTGGAATATGGGGCATACTATTAATTGTTTTGCAGATCGCTGTTGTACTATCATTGTTATTCTCCGTGTTAGTAGCTTCTGTTAATTCTTCCATGGAGCTGCTGTAGGGGTTAAGAGTCGTGATACTCTGAAATATAAGTTTTGATCGGTTTTCTTAACCGTCTTCTTGCAGCGTTTTGATTAGAGCTTGCATATTTCAATAGTTACCTGCAGTATCTGTTTTCCTTCCGTAATAAATTGTATATACACTTCTGAGGTTTGTTTTGGTTGCTATCCGTCAAACTTTTGGTTATGTCGCTCAGGTGACCGTCCGCGTCACGTTTGCCAACTGTTTAGCATGTATGTCCCTCTCGTACTGCCGACTTTATATTTTCTACGTACAATTGTTGAGTGTTTCGCTTATTTTCTTTTCGTCTAAGTTATGTGTAGGGTTGCGTTTAATTATATATAAGTCACGATGTCGATTCCCTTTATTGTCAATTTAGTTGTGTGCCTATGATGTTTATTTGAAATCTCCCGCCTATCGTTCAGTGATATTTCCGGGCTTGTTACTTTGCGTGTAGCTGACGCGCATTAGATATGGAAGAAGATTCCCGTTTTGACTTCACTTTATAGTCGAATCTTGTGTGAGAACATGGTGTGCAAATTGCTTATCTCCCTTTAGTAACTTGGTTACATTATCTATGAAGATATTTTCGCATATGCGGCTTTAATTGGAGTAAGCAGTGATTACCGTTACCTTAATTTTGGTTATTTTTCGTGAATTTCTACCGTTATACCGTTACCTAAAATTCACGTATGGCCACGTGCTGGTCTTTCTTAATCTAAATTTTGCACCCTTGAGTGACTTGTGAAGTCGTATATCGCGGGATCTCCATTTTCATATTGGGGTAAGTGTTTGAAACTTTGTGTTAATTTTCGGGATTTTATCTTTGGTTCTTTTCTTCTCTAATTTAATAGGATTCTTTTGACGGGCACAAAAGCCCTCAGTAGCCATACTTCTGGTATTATCACCCCGCATTATCTTTGAAGAGTGTGGTGGTTTCTATCGTTGCGGCAGTAGTTGCACCTAGACGTCTATCTGTCTGTTGAAGTGGAATCTTTCAACGAGGGGCCCTCCGCCATAATGGTTTCCGGAAGCGTCCATTTTGGCAGTTAAGTGCAACTAATGTTGTAATTTACATCATAATTTACGTCTGATTTTCGACGACTTTATACCAGAGTGCTGGACTTTATCTTACCTAAATTTGTCCTAAGAATTTTGAGTGGCTATAATAACTAATGCACCACTTAGTTAACTGCAAGGTCACATATTAATCCTAATTAAATTACCGTTATTTTCCTTGTTTTGTTATGCAAACTGGTTTTGCGGAATACAGAGTGACCCCAAGAAGATTTTATAAGGGCTCTCACTGTTATGTTGAATATTTAGTTCAATAAAATTTTTAGTTTTGTCATTACCGTAATTATGTAACTCTATGTGAGTCGAATATTTAATTAAAAGCTAATTTTAGTAAATTCATTACCGTAGCACTATACCTTTTGGGGAGATAATATTTAAATTAGTAATATTTCTAGTATTTTCATTACCATTAGAATAATTGAATGTCTCTTTGATGTGTTGAAATTTTAACCTTGTTTTTGATAATAATTTTTGCACGTTTATTACCGTAAGTCAGAAATTTGACTTTCACGTTGTTCATTTAATTTTTCCTGAGCTAGTTAAAATCATTTCTGCAAGAGTAAATTTTGTTCGGGAAGCTCAGTGTATTTTTGCATATTATAAGATTTCCTTTCTAATTTTATCTTTAATTATTTGACTTTTACTAATAAGTACCTTCATTTAAATTATTTATGATCATGTAATCAAATCTTGTGTTTGGTATTTAACGAATTTTTCACTTTAATAGTCTTAAGTCTTATGTACTTAATGATATTAATTTTCTTGCGTACATATTAAATCACATTTTGTGTAACATTGCCGTTGTGGCGTTTCCATGAAATTACTTGTATTTTATTATGTGAGGTAATGAAACGTTTCTGCTACCAACCATCTTCTGCTGAAACGCAGAGATTATGATCTAGTATTAAGACTTGTTATTTCCTTTTATATTCCATTTATATTACCTAACGCTTTGTTTACAAATTTTCAACCTGTCTAGTTTTCATTTCTTTTTTTTTTTTTTGTAAATCAAATTCATTCAACGTTTGCTATTCTTTTTTATTTAAACTGTTCAAACTGTTCAGACAGCTTTGTGACACTTTGTCATTTTGTGTACTCAACTCCTTCTTTTTCTTTATAAAAAAAAACTTAAACAACTTTTATAATTAAAATTTAAAAAAAATCAACGATTCAATTTAATTAAATCTTGCTACTTTCCGTAATATCTTTTCTTTTATTTTACCTCTACATTTCTCATATAATATTGTGACAAGCACGTACATAAGGTTAGGTGCATTATATTATATTATACAGGGTGATCAATAGGAAACCCGCTGGAGGGACACAGCCAGTGGTAGCTCATAGGAGGCGCAGGTAGGTTATCATAAGGTAACACAGTGTCCTGGTGCCCGGACAACGTCGCTAGCGTCGTTGCCGACCGACGCTCTACTTTTAGGTGTTCTAGTTTTTCTGAACCGTCACGCCGTCTGCGACAGAGTTAGCTCGGCCCTGCGTCTCTCAGTTTTAAACATCGCCTATTGTGATTCTTCGTTATCTTAACTAAATTTCGTCTGCTATCTTAGTGCGACGTAGTTCCGGTAGCACTATGTACGTTTTAGGTACTTTATTTCATAAAATGGAACATTTTTGGCTCAGTGTGAAACAATTATGTGACAATTATAATCTTTGCAATGAACACTCTCAATGTGAATTAAGGATACTTAATTACAGAAATTCAGCTTCCTATATTTATATTACAGATTAATAATCCATCTTTATTTTACAGTACCGGAATTACTATTATCCACAGAATGTAAGGTTAAGGTATTCAAAGAACATCAGATATCTTACCTGCCTCTAACCCCGTATACTGCTGTTAAATATTGGAGTTTAAGCGATCGCCTCTAGTCAGCCGCGATTGTTGTAGGTTCTTTCAACTGAACGAGCACATGGATATAATAAAAAAAAATGACGTGTGGCCACCACACGACTTTCTTATACGTATGAGCGTTTCAAACAATACAATTTTAAGAATTTTTTTATACAAAACTTATTCAAAATCCTATTCTAAGTACTTTCATTCTCTTAATAAATCGCTATAGAATGCATACTTTGCAAGATATTCGAAAAAAAGTGCTACTCGCTAAGAGTAAAAGTGCCACTTCCGGTACGAATTTTGAAATTTCATGTACACAAAAAATATTGCAAATTCAACTCTAAATACTTTTGTACTCTTAATAAATATATTTAGAATGCATAATTTACAACATATCTGCAAAAAATCGATATTCGGTAAGAGTAAAAGTGGTACTTCCGGTCCGAATTTTGAAATTTTTTTTATACAAAAGATATTTAGAATTATAATTTAAATACTTTTATACTCGTAATGTACCTGCCTAGAAAGCATGACTTGCGAGATATTCGCAAAAAACTGATTTTCGATAAGAGTAAAAGACCTACTTCCGGTTGGAATTTCGAAAAACTTTTTTAAGATAATTTGTCTCAAAATTAATTTTGAGTACATTTCAATTCTTTATAAATTTGTTTAAACTTAGTAATTGACGAAATATTGGCAAAATTCGATTTTTTCACTGATGTAAACTGCTACTTCCGGTCTACCAATTTTACTGAAAAACTAATCAGTTCTCAAGAGGGATATTGTACACGTAAATACAAAATTTGGAATTGATATCTACAGCGGTTTGACCGCTATCGTAGTCACACACACACAGACAGACAGACAGACACACACAGACATTTTTTAAAAACCACTTTTTCGGTATCAAGGGACTTCAAAACGTGGTCATCTGCAAAAATCTCGAGGTCGAAAATTTTCATCATCACAATACTTCCTTATACTACGTATAAGAAAGTAAAAAATGAGGTGTGGCCACCACACGACTTTCTTATACGTATAAGCGTTTCAAATTATAGAATTTTAAGAATTTTTTTTACAAAAATTATTTAAAATCCTATTCTAAGTAATTCTATTCTCTTAATAAATCTCTATAGAATGCATACTTTGCAAGATATTATCAAAAAAGTGCTCCTCGCTAAGAGAAATTTTAAAATTTCATATATACAAAAAATATTGCAAATCCAGTTTTAAATACTTTTGTACTCTTGATAAATATATACAGAATGCATAACTTACGACATATTTGCAAAAAATCGCTATTCGATAAGAGTAAAAGTGGCACTTCCGGTCTGAATTTTGAAATTTTTTTTATACAAAAGATATTGAAAATTATGTTTTAAATACTTTCATAACCGTAACGTACTTGTCTAAAAAGCATGATTTGCGAAATATTCGCAAAAAACTGATTTTCGATAAGAGTAAAAGACCTACTTCCGGTAGGAATTTCGAAAAACTTTTTAAATAAAATTATTCTCAATTTTAATTTTAAGTATATATGAATTCTTTATAAATTTGTTTAAATTTAGTAGTTGACGAAATATTGGCAAAATTCGATTTTTTCGCTGAAGTAAACTGCTACTTCCGGTCTACCGATTTTACTGAAAAACTAATCAGATCTCAAGAGGGAGATTATACACGTAAATACAAAATTTGGAATTGATACCTACAGCGGTTTGACCGCTATCGAGGTCACACACACACACACAGACACACAGACACAGACACACACACAGACACACAGACACACAGACATTTTTTAAAAACCACTTTTTCGGTATCAGGGGACTTCAAAACGTGGACATCTGCAAAAATCTCGAGGTCGAAAATTTTCATCATCACAATACTTCCTTATACTACGTATAAGAAAGTAAAAGGACGCCACCCCTTGTGTAAATATATCGCTTTCCAAAAAGTTATATTGATCCGGGAAATAATCAAATATCAAGTATAAAGGAAGATTATGGGGATAAGACATAACCCACAATTCAGAAAACAATAACAATTATTTATTATATAATGAACATACAGACATAAATTTATACATTGTCAATGAATCAAATTAAATACTGCCTGTTATTCTTAAAATTAATTAGTCAGATAAACAAGAAAAATGGTTACATTTAAATGGATAAAATAAAATCTTAATGACGCTGCAAAATTAATGATTAATTTAATTATCGAAGCCTAAACCACGTTAAGCGCTACAAATTTATGATACTTAAGCAACTATAAAATTTAACACTGTATATGACCACATAAATGTGGTCCACAATTTCAAAATAAACGAAGTGAAAAGCCACTCGCAACTAAAAATTACGACATAATGAGCTAACCTGGTACAACAGATGTTTAAAAACAATTTTTTTTTTATTAATTTACGATTCCAAATAACAAACAAAATTTACAATTTAACAATTTTAACAACAGACATGTTAAAATTTAAGCACACAAAATCTAATGAAATTTATCTAATTGAACTCCAATATTTAAAGCAAACAAAATTAAATTAAAAATTGAAAAAATTAACTATTAGGGTTGGCAGTTCATTAACGGGTTTGAAATTTCTACATTGAAAGTCACGACTCCAATAAAATCTAGCGGTAGATTTACTTGTTAGATCACGGTGACAAAAAGTTATATTTATCAAATAAATCTTGTCATTTGTAGTTCCATCAACAGCTATTGTACCTAAACGATCGGAAGCCTTGGAACGGGTTGATATTTCAGAACATGGCAGCCACGTGTTCAGAGGTTAAATTTTCCTACTACACAGTCAATTGAACCACAAATAAAAGCTACGAAACGGAAAAAGGCACACATATTAAAACTAATCTAAAATACCCTATACGGAATTACAAGAAAAGAAGATCCTACCAAGTCAAAAGGACGTTGCCAGAACCCAAAAAGAGAGAATCGGTCTCTTCGACTCATACAATATTACGATGCAACAAAACATACCATTTCCGCGATTTGATCCCACAACGCTGGTGGTTTTAAACAATACGGTACTAAATAAACTTGCAGAAAATTAGTGCGGTAAGACAACGACCCGACTTGCTTATCACGATAATCTAAGACCAATACCCGTAACGGATGTGCTCTAAACCGACCGACCAACAGGGCGGATGTGACTGTCAATCAAATGTTGCAATAAATGAAGAAATAACAGAATTTGACTTACAACCAACCTGAACATAATGTTATAAAGTGTAAATGAATTTATAAAGACAAAATCAACGTAAATGAAGGACATTTAATATATAAAACACAATATCAGCAAAAATAGAAAAATGCACTTGACTACGAAGGAGTGGCTGTTATCCCCATGATATTAACTAAGACGAACCGCGGAATATAACAGCACTTATCCAGAGAAGCGTATTAATCGTAATGAATAAATATATTTAATTAGAATAATAACAATAATTTGAATTTCCCTGAACATCGTACGCTAAAAATAAAAATATAGTCAATCGAGAACAAATTAAATATCACCAAGACAAAAAAAATTAACGAAGTAAATATCGTTTTTAAAACAACAGGGGCGACACAAGTTCAAATCGAAAAGAGATAAAGGGCTTACCAAAAATAATGACACGATCTAATACACCAAAAATAAAACTAAATTAAGCCCAATGTAAAAATACTTAATGTTGTACGTATGAATACTTTAAACCACTTTTTTAAATTATATAAAATCACAAATGACTAACATGATTATCGCGCGTGGCAAATGCGCTATATCATGGTGCCAAACATTCTTCTCAATGCAGGTGAATCTTATAAGTGTCCCAATCGAACCCTTCCTATACAAAATATACTGTGCATACAGTTTGTAAATTCTATTGAGTAAGTAAGCAATACGTGTGAAAAGTCATAGGAAGACATTCCAGCGTTCTTTATGCTCAAGCCTGATTAAGGATGTATACAGGTTCTACTAAAAATAGTAGAGAAACAAACGGATATACCTATATACCGTAGTCGACATATTTTAATTTCTGATACGAAAGTAGAAAGAGGAAAAGAGCGCGACGAAATAAACTAAAGATAAACATATAGCGAGGTTGCCAAGACAGTACACACTCGATAAACGTTTCCTATGAAATGTTGGAGTGAGGATCCCCCGACACTTCGTTGCTCTCCCACCACTGTTAGCAAGCAGGCATCGCTGCATATTATAAGGTCATCTTCTGCATGGGATAGAAGTATAAACCGAAATTAAAATTTGTCGACTACGGTATATACTGCCAATGTTAAAGAACTTTAATAGAACATTAATTCAATGGCACATACTTTTGGCGTCCTTTGTATACGCATAGACTTGAACATACTAACACGTGCCTGATGACATAATATGTCGTATGAGCACATACGAGTTACATTGTCAACTGCATTAAACTTAATTATAAAGTTTAATGCAGCTGAGCATTGAGTTAGTTTTAAATACAGTCACTTTTAATAATGTTTGACATTTCTATAAACCAACATAAACAGGTTGATCATAATTAACGGTTGATTTCATATTTAATTAGCTAAACCTGACCGCTCTTCGCAGCGGCTTAGTCTAATATGAAATGATTAGGAAAGTAAATAAAAGTGTTGTAGCAAATATAGATTCACAGGGAAAACACATAATTCAATTCAATACCACAGACTAAACAATCCAGACCGGCAACTACTTGGAAAAAAAAGATCTTCTATCCTTGTTACACTTCAGTGAACTTGTACAAAGATGGCGTTAGCAGCATATGGGCGCGGAATTTGAAATCAGCTTGGTTTTAGATTATGTGTATTTAATACGTTATTAATGTAATAGAAATTATACACAACTATTGGACAAATCACACATACCTTGTACATTTAAAAAATAGGAATACATAGATTTTATTATCAACAGAAATCTCTGTTTATTACTTACAGAATATAATACATGGAATCACTCTAACGCTAAATATTTCTATGAGTTTATATTACACCACAGTTCACTAATTTTCACTCTTTACTTATTTAATCATTGCCTCGCGATCAATATCAACTTACTTATACTTAATATGATGTACAACAAGAAAAGATTGCAATAATACGTCAAATTTGATATATTGTTTGGAATGACATATGACACTGATTGAAGGAATAATATGTATTCCTTCAATCAATTGGTAGGCTGTCCCCTGTGTATGTCTCTGATTGATGTTTTTCAGCTCCAAGGTTATCCCATCCTATTCCTTGGCTACACTGCGCTGACGAGAACCAAGTAGTTCGAAACACGTGTCCGCAGTTGCATTTTCAGCGGAGTTAACCCATTAAATTCTTTACTTCATTATTCCATTATCCACAATATTTCTTTTCTTTATATATAATATATATATAGTCGAGTAGACAATGAAATTTAAATTAACGAGGTAGGCGCCATAAATTCTCGGCCTGATACACAAAAAAGAAACTTGGAAGAATATAAAAAAATTATTTGTCAATGTAATCTCCCCTAACTTCTATACATTTACTAAAACGATTAATTAATAATTCCATACTCTTGTAAAAATAATCTGAAGTTTTTCCGATAAAATGTTCTATAACAGCTGCTTGTAACTCACTGTCGTCCTTAAAACTACGTCTCCTAAGGTCTCTTTTTAAATTAGAAAACAAAAAAAATCACAAGGAGCCATATCTGGACTATACGGTGGATGTTGCAATTCTTGAAAGCCGCATTCGTGGATGGCAGCTTGTTAAATGGCGGCAGCAAGGATGGGAGCATTGTCGTGCAATAATCGCACACCATTTGTCAATTGTCCACGGCGTTTTGCACGAATACTGTCCCTTAATTTATGCAATAAAGACGCATAATATGTGCCGTTCACACTTGTATTTCGCGCTTAAAGTCAATTAGCAAAATGCCCTCACAATCCCAGAATATTGTGGCCACCACCTTTTTCGTTGATTGAACCACTTTCGCCTTTCTGGGACGAGGTTCATCAGGTCGCCGCCATTCCATGGACTCCCTTTTCGATACAGGATCGTAAAACCGAACCATTCTTTCATCCCCTGTGACAATGGACTCCAAAATCGGTTTTGGGTCGTCTCCACACATGTTGAAAAACGACTGCGCACATTCGACACGACGTTCACGTTGGAGAGCAGAAACAAGTCGCGATACCCATCTAGCATTAATTTTATTAATACTCAAATGGACATGGAGAATTCGGCGAACACTTGTTTCGGAAATGTATGTTATCGCTGCTAATTCCTTCACTTGCAAACGGCGATCTTCTAGCACTAAATGTTTAATTATTGAAATTTGTTGAGGCGTTATCACTTCAATTGGTCCACCCGACCGATCAGCATCTTCCAGGGATTCTTGTCCCAAACGAAAAAATTTTGCCCACTTTTTTACAGTTGAATACGAAGGGGATGAATCACCGTAAACGCCGTCTAAACGTTGTTTAATGTGATAAGGTGTATGCCCTTCTTTTATTAAAAATTTAATAACCGCGCGGTACTCAATTTTCATTACTTCAGATATTTTCGTGCGCTAGTCACGTTGGTTGGCTGGTTACTAAAAACTACTAGGCTTCGAACCGTTATATTTATAGTGTACATCTCGCGTATGTGCATGCATAACGTGACGGAGTTTAAACACGTTTGAACCTGTAAGCCTGTCAGGCCGAGAATTTATGGCGCCTACCTCGTACTTTAACCACTTCCACGTAATGACATTTATTATTTGGCATTGAAACTGAACGTTTGTATTTAGACGTAAACGGGTAACATTTTTAAATAATTCTGTAGTTTTATGTAAATTTTGATTACGATTTCGGTATTAAATGAATTATATTGTTTCTTTTTTGATGCAGTATCATTTCGATGCTCTAAATTTTGTGTAAAATGAGAATGTCAAATAATAAATGTAATTATGTGGATGTGGCTAAAGTACACTTAAACTTCACAGTCTACTCCAATTATGATTTTTAAATGTTTATTTAACTTTGTTATTTAATTCTTTTTATAATTACTGTAGCTATACAATCCTTTTCCTCTATTCATGCTTTTACGTAGAAATGCGTTGCACATCTAGAGACCCACACCTTCCGCACAAACAAGCAGCCGCTGTGGTATCGCTTTTGAGATTATTTTTTAAACTTAAACAATTTCAGTTACAACATAAGTGACGTCACCAGTTCCGAAGTTACGATACAACGCAAACCTCTCTAATTATGGGTTTTTTAAGGAAAGCCATGTGAAATGCTGCACCAAATTCCTAACAAGAATAAGGCAGACACTGCAGGCACAGAAAATAGAACTAGGTGGTCTTCTTAATGGAAGTGCCTCCATGCCGGCGCCGGTCCCCGTTTTGTATGCATATTGGTGCCGGCATATCAACATAACCTCTATTTTCCATATTGCGTGTTAATTTTCTTTAATTTATCTAAATTCGCAGATATGTTTTTCCTTGTAGCTATGCTTTTTGTTAAGAACAATGTTCTTCTAATTGTATAATGTTGAAAGTGGGCGATAAGTTACGAGAATTTCAACAAGAAGTTACAGAAATACAAAAACGAAGTGTTCAATGATTACTGGATTAGAGATTCTAGAACCATCAAGACGCAGGCTAAAAGATATCCTGAAAGTGATATAGCCATAACACGCGAATCGAATATTATATGTACTTTATCTACAACTTTCATGGAAAGAAACTGCCCTCGGATTCCGAACGTACGATACGATATTTGAATTTGAAACGCGAGATGGGCAAGTTAGGTCAATACGAGTACATTTCAATGTGACTAAACAGACTACTGTTTTGTCTTCCCATCTCTACCACGCTCGCCTTTCGAATTCGAATATCGTATCGTATGTTCGAAATCGGGGGCTGATATTGACATAACGATTGAGTTATGACCATAACTCCATCGCTGTCATTATTATTCAACTGACTGAATAATCACTGTCATAACTTGCCAATATCACCTTAGTAATTCATAGATTATGCGATAGTTGTAAATAAAATTTTAAAATTAGTTGGAAATTTTTAATTATAGGTATTGTAAAAGGGGGTAGAGATTCACATCACCGCCTTTAGCGATACGGTATGCCTGAGCCGGCAACCATACTTAAAACCGGCGCCGGTAACAGTACGTAAAACCGGCGCCGGCTACGGAGGCACTTCCTTGCTTAATATTTAGGGAATTTGTGATGATATGAAAATGTATGAAGAAGAATAGATAACGATCAAACAATGCTTTCATTCAGCAGACGAATCGGGAACCGATCCCGCTCCAACCGTTCACTTCACAACAGTTGAGTGTTCGCTGGACAGGACCGCTCACCTTTATGTCATTGTCTGTCATCTGATACTTTTCATTGCTGCCAAATGTTAAAATTATAGAGATTAAACCGAATAAACAATAATAATAAATTGTTTTCCTGCATTAAGTTTTGGCGTAGTTTTTAGTGGAAGGGCTGGTTTTTCCAACCCCGAATAAATTACTGGGTAAACTCCTAATTTTAATGCATTTATTTCTGCATAATACCTTTAATTTGCTGTATCTTACTTTTCTAGTAACTTTCTTCAAAATTATGTATTAGGTTGGTCTAGGAATGCATCAATGGCGCATGCGTACAGAACATGCTCACTAAGTGAGCGTAGAATTTTTCCGCTCACAAAAATGGCGGCCGCTCCTGAACATGTTCAGAGTGAGCGCTCGTCTACTGGACATGATCACTGAACAGTTGCGCAACTGTTGTGTCTGCTGAATGAAAGCAATGTCAACAGACAGTTAAATCAGTAATGTAAAACACTTTATTATGCTAAATTGACTCAAAGTGAATGATAGATTCATGTCATTCTTTATTATAGTCTATTTTTTAATTCGGAGGAGTAAAATAAAAAGGCGCGTTTACACAATCGAATTTTGGAAAATTCCTTTTTGGCGCAGTTTAAAAACTAGCGACGATTTTATATAAATTGTATTCAAGTAATTAATTAAAAATTCATTAAAAAATTAGATAATTTTAATTTGAAATAAAAAGGAATCATCATCGTAAGTGAAATGCTTAAATCAAAAGTTTTAAAGGTGATATATTTTTAAATTTAAAAGGAAAACACAGATGGTTCTTATTCTTATATGATTATTTACAAGCAAACAAAAATTTAGATAAATATTAATTATAGCATATACATATAAAACAACTATATTTATTATTATATACAAGTGAACAACAATTGAGACAAATGTTAATTATAGCATATACATATGAAACAGTAACAATTTATAATTAGTCACTATCACTTTCCATTTCACTTGAACTATCTTCACCCACTGATATAATAAATGGCTCGATTATATCATCGACCAACTCATCTAACTCACACATTCTTCTTTCTTCATTAATCACATGGCCTACACATTTCTTCCAATTGTCCGTAGTGATATTCTGGATTGCTTTTAGTAAAAGTATCTAGGACTTCTTATATTGTCATCTACCCAAACTCATTGTTTGGTATGACCTTCGTTTAGCCATGTTTCATCTAAATAATAAATTGGCCTATTTTGACGATGATAATCTTCAATTGTCATCAAATATATTCTTCTCGGCCTAATTATATCATCACGTTCTATCAAAACACTCTTTCGATTTCTCTTCATATACCTGCAATAATATATCATATTTATTCTAACATATCAAAGTATGTAAAATATAAATTTGAGTACTTATATACTCAATTTTTTTTGCATATTAATTAGAACATTGGCACTGACCTAAAGTTTATCATTTTCATCAATTTGTATAATGTTGAACAGCTCATCTGTGACAAATCATCACACTGTTTGATTTCATTCAGCACTTTATCAAGTGTAGGAAGCTCATTTTTATAAAAAAAATTGTGAATTATTTGCCTTATAGAATTCTTGACGGTTTCACCATAATCAGCAATTAAAGAGTGTCTTCCAGAACTTTGCTTGGGTGGGATAACTTGTCCTTTCTGCTTATATTCTTTTATGGTACGATAGACCGTAGACCGTGCCACTCCTAAAAACAAGATTACATAATAATATATATTACCTAATGATGGTAATGTATTATAATACTAACCTATCATACTCGATATTCTTGCGACAATAGCAGTAATACAATAAAAACACATTTACTTTGTTGTATCACGTTGTTGTAAATGTGTTTTTATTGTTTTAATATTGATTATCACAAAGTAACGGCTTATAGCATTAATTATTTTAATAGCAGTAATCCTCATTCTGGGGTTATCAGCACATAATTTTTTGAATATATTTACTATATTCAGCTTCACAACAACAGATAGATGTCCTAAGATCACAAATTTTCGCCTTCTCAACAGGGATATTTGCGATCAAGAAGTGCTTGCTACTTCCTCCATATCCAAGAAAAACGCTATGAAAATGTTTTACACGGAGAGTATATCAGTCGATTCAGTTCTTAAAAGAATTATTTTACTATTATAACGCAAATTGAACGTAAAAAATTGAACAGAAACGCATTGACAAAATTAACAATGTATACAACAGCTGTTTAACAGTATGGCGGCCGTAAACATGTAAAATTTCCGTACTGTAATTCTTCCCGAAAACTGACAAATAGCAAGCCTCCTTTTTGGCGCTTCAATTTAAAAACACTCCTCCTAATTAAAAAATAGACTATAGTATTAGTGTATTAGCTAGCTCAGAACTTCAAAATAAAGCTGTATTACATTGTATAATTAATCTACCCTTGGCGGTGTTACGAGTAATGTTAACTTAATTCTGAGATTCTATGAACATAATATTAATAATATATTAGAAAACCATTTCTCTTCAATGAAATGTAGTATAATTACTATAAGGCATCCTGATGTCCTCTGTAACAGAAACATGTTTACATCTTGTTTTCCTTGAAGTTTTACGTACACAAATAAAAAAAATTCAAATATTGAAGATATTAAAACCCAGCAATGTAGTTTATACAAAACATAATAAATACTTCGTCAATCTGCTCCTCTTATTTGTAATATTTTTATATAACCTTATAAATAAAAATCTCTCAATTTATAGACTTCTAAAAGCCTATAAAATATTTTTAACCCTCCCTTGGTCTCAATCTTTTTCTTGTGAAATACGCTTCTTCATTTTTTTGTTGTTATTAAATTTTCAGAACCAGGACAGGTCGATCCCTTTTCCAACGTTTATCTATTGATTTGCCGTTTTCTGTAGTAATAAATAAGTAATTGAAAATCGAAGATTAATTTCCTTGAATATAAAATGTTTCAGGATTTAATAAATATGTAGATGTACATATAATTCATAGTAGAAGTCCTTAATTGGTACTTTGTCAAGATTACAAAAATATATTTATTAGTATTCGGGTACATGTTTTATGATTATTTTGAGAGGTAAACTATATCCATCAATACGAAATTGTGAAATCTTGTTCATTAACAGTACTTAATTTGAAAAAACAAATTATTATCAGAGAAAACATAAATTTTTTTTATATAACATATATATCATTTTTTTAGGCAGTATGTTTGCATTTAAATTACATGCACAAGTAACCCAATAGGTCAATCGTATACACATCTCCTTATTGTTGAAAATATACGTAATTACAGTCAATATATTTGAATTAATCTTACCAATAAAACAAAAGAAACTGTACATGCTAATACTCGAGCATTTAAGCATTACATTCGGAAATTCAGTATTAGGATAGTCAATAATTGGTGTGCTCACCAAGTCACTTTTCTATGAACCATGCATCCAGTCCAAATATTGTCGTCCAGCCCTATCCCTGCAGGCACGGATGAATAAAACACCTTACTAGCGATCGAAAAGTCATGAGATTGCATCTGACTCAGGTATAGGTAATTTTTATAATTAAATTTAAGTAATTAAATTATCCATGCTAAGCAAAAATTATAATTACAATTTTCAAACACTAAGAAAAACTATAGTTTTAATTATTATTTGAAATTTAGTAAATACATCCGCCTGCCGGCTTCTTAACATCTGTTACTAGATATAATAATAATAATAATAATAATATTTATTAAATTGCCCAACAGGTCACCCAATACAGACAATATAAACAATTCATAAAGATAATACATACATATGTGAAAATTGACAATAACAAATATCTGTGACGGCTCGGGGTGGTTCACATAGGGAGTGCATAATTTCAAAATTAAAAAGTATAATACAAGAACGCTTACCCAATCTTTATAAGTTTCACCGACATATTGTTCCAGACAGGTATTGTTCATTGTACAGTTTGTTTTGAGGGAATAGTAAATATAACACTATCGTATCTAAAATTTCACATTTATACGTCAATTTTCAAAAAATCTTCCGCCATTTTGTTTTTTTTGACATTTTGATTATGGATTCGTGATCGGTGACCTAAGACACCCCCGTATCTAAAATTTCACATTCATACACCAATTTTCAAAAAAATCTTCCGCCATTTTGTTTTTTTTTACATTTTGATTTCGGATTTGTGATCGCCGACCTAAGACACCCCCGTATCTAAAATTTCACATTTATACGTCAATTTTCAAAAAATCTTCCGCCATTTTGTTTATTTTCACATTTTGATTATGGATTCGTGATCGGTGACCTAAGACACCCCCGTATCTAATATTTCACATTTATAAGTCAATTTTCAAAAAATCTTCCGCCATTTTGTTTTTTTTGACATTTTGATTATGGATTCGTGATCGGTGACCTAAGACACCCCCGTATCTAAAATTTCACATTCATACGTCAATTTTCAAAAAATCTTCCGCCATTTTGTTTTTTTTTTGACATTTTGATTATGGATTCGTGATCGGTGACCTAAGACATCCCCGTATCTAAAATTTCACATTCATACGTCAATTTTCAAAAAAAAATTCCGCCATTTTGTTTTTTTGACATTTTGATTTTGGATTTGTGATCGGCGACCTAAGACACCCCCGTATCTAAAATTTCACATTTATACGTCAATTTTCAAAAAATCCTTCGGCCATTTTGTTTTATTTTGACATTTCGACTTTGGATACGTGATTAATGACACCACAAAAACTCCCAAGTGCCGAATTTTACTTTAATCAGAAGAGAGAAATTAATTTCAGCTAGCTCCGCCCACTCTGCATGTATGCGTAATCGTTTAAATAAAATTATTACATAAGGACACATCAATGTTAAAAACAATCCTTTTCCCCATTAAGGAAACGAGGCATACGCGTTCTGGAATTATCGTATTTTAATTCAAATCATTATTAAAATATTAAACCAAGCGGGACCGTTACGTATTATGTGGAGATGCAGAACCAACAGCGGTGAGCAGACTGGGGTCTTGCTCACAGGCTAGGTATTATACGATATGGAAGTAGAACAAAATACAATTCTCCCCACCTTCAATGTAATGTTAATGGCTTAACGGAGCAACGGTAGGGCTTCGCTAATGGGTATGTTTCTCTCGGTGGAAGGGGTAAACATTCGAATAGTTTACATCCGTGCGCTGTTAGTCGTCATTATATCTGTGACGACGATCGGTGCATGTATAGTAGGTTGTTACGCGCGCTGCACACGCCACGTTCCTGTTCAATAACTATGAATACGTAATAAATAAATACTTTCACAGTTAGTCGCCGCTTGGTTTGTTTTGTTTCAAAATTCCAGGGGGTGCAATTGCTCACTTGCTCTCATTAAAGAGGCGCCACTGACAAATATTAAAATATATACAACTAATGAAAAAAATCATCATCAAGGCTATTGAAGTTCCTGTCAGAATGCACCATAGGAGCCCTCAGCAGAATATTTGTTCTGGCAGTGGGAAGCAGAAGCGTGTCATTCACCCTTGAGCATTGACGAGGCACTCGAAAGCCAATTTCTGCTAACAAATCCGGAGAGTCTATCTTAAACAGAATGATATTTTAACAAAATTAGCACTAATTGGTGTCGCCTTGCTTCAAGCGACCCAACCTCGTGTCGATCCAGGAGCAACTCATAGTCAAACCCACGAGGAGGGTAAGATCCATCTACTTTATAACATAAATACTTTAGGAACCTGCGCTGTACTGATTCAATTACATTAATATAGCAATTATATATAGGATACCACACGACAACGGCATATTCCAACTTGCTAACAACTAGTGCATAATAAAGTGTAGCTATGTTGTCAAAATCTCTGCAGGTGCGGATAATGAAACCCAATGCTCGAAATGCTGACGCAGTGACTAGGGAAACATGATCGAAGGTAAGCCTTTCATCAAATGTAACTCCGAGATCTTTGACATGCGTTTTGCGGTTAATTGCGATGTTGTCAATAGAATAATTCTTGCAAAATCTACTGGGTCTTCTGGTAAACGAAACAAAACAACATTTGTCGATGTTCAACTCCAATTTATTTAAAGACCACCAATGTGTGACTCGGTCCAAGTTCTCTTGAAGAAAGGCAGCATCCTGAGACCAATCAATACCATGAACAATTTTTAAATCATCCGCATAAACCAAAACATTACAATCGATTGAATCAAATCATTGACAAAGATGTTAAATAATAAGGGTCCAAGATTGGAACCTTGAGGAACTCCAGAGGTAGAAACATATTTTACTTCTTTCAGCAAGGTAAGAACCAAGAAGTGTTAACAGTGAGTTGCTGAAACCGAACAAACTCATTTTAGTCAGCAGAGCGGCATGCTCAATGGTGTCGAAAGCTCGAGAGAAGTCAGTGTAAATAACATCCATCTGCCCCCCATCATCCAGTGTTGCACATGAAGCCTGAGATAATGTGGCGCGATTCGAAGTGGTAGATATGAATGAATATTATTTTAAATCGGCTTTTAAGCAATTTTGCACAGCTTTGCACGACAGAATCACCACCACCGTCTCCTTATAAATTATAATAGACAGTGAATAGCATTCTGGTAGGGAATGTGATTGTTAGGGATCGACAATCAGAGGTACATTGCAGGACTGGACTTGAATGAATAATACGAAATTAGGCACAATAATAATGATAAATGCCGATCCCTATTATCACTCGTAGTGGGTGTTTCCATCATTCGAAATTGGTCTCAGTAATTAATAGTGATATCATCGCTATTACTCGAATTACATTACCCAGTTAAGTACAGTCTTGCAATGTACCCCCGACTGCCGATTCCTAGTGTTTATATATTCCGGCCTCCTATAAAACAAAACGATATATGAACTATAAAGTCAGAATGAACAGAGGATGTTTTAAAAAATGCTGTTATATTTTTAGAAGATGACGGATTAAGTATCAACGGAGTAGCAAAATTGCTTGGCATCTATGTATAAACTTGAAATAAACATTACAAAATAATTATTTCGTCAAGGAATCTTCAGCGTCTCCTTCTCTATTAGGACACGAAAAAGAGAAATAGATGCTCCTACGTGCTAAGATAGTGCAAAGTTTTGGTTCAACACTAACAAAGAAAAATGGGACACAGCTGATCAGCTAAATACATATCATGGGTTTAGCAAAAAATATAAATGGGGGAATAAGATGAATTCAGTTTATTTTTACACAGAAATTCAGACTAGTATCAGAAGATTCGAAGGCGTTTTCTAAGCTCATTCTCATAATATGAATAGATCTGTGAGAAACATTTTACCATATTGCAGGATATATTAGTCAAAATAGAGCATTATCAAAGCAAAAAAAGTGAGGAGGAGAAGTGCATCTAAATTATAAGACCAAGAAGAAGTAACCTCAAGCGACGATTGCTGTGTTTGAAGATTCGGGGCATAATTTGTCGAGGCTGGTTACATTTAAGTTATATAACTTATGTTAATGATTGCATTAAGGGCGAAAAATTATGAGAACAACACAATAATATAATACGAGGACAAATCAAATTTATAAGAGCCTTTTTTTAAAGATATTTTGCTTCCTACGGATTACTCCTCTAGATAGTCTCCGTTTCTAAGAATGCATTTTGTCCAACGTTTAGGAAGCGTTTTCATCCCATTATCATAAAAGAAGCCGGACATGCGTGCACGAAAGTCTCTGTTTGGTCATTTGGTTCGAAGCGTTCGCATCTTAGTGCTTGTTTTAGCGGCCCAAACAAATGAAAATCGTATGGCAATAAGTCAGGGTTATATGGTGGATGCTCAAGCGCCTCTCACAGTATTTTGATCTTAGCCACACACGCTCTGTGGATTGAGGCAGCCGCACTAGTATGCTGCATAGCTGGGCCAACGATTTCTCAAAAAATAAACGATCAGGACTCCTTTGCATCTCCAAGAAGCGTTCTCAATAGTCATCTTCATGCAAGAGCAGCGGCGATGGCGCTGCTTTTCGACATTTTCACCCTTCCACCTTTACTTGTTTCCCCATACTATTCACTCTCGCCCACGAAAGATATCTTCACCGAACTAGGCCTACAGTCTCCGACAAATTTCAGTTAGTCTCGCATTTCCACTGGTGAGAAATTTTATTATGATGCTTTGCGCAATAGACACCTGTATATTTCGTCGTTCATCGTAAAACTACTAAGCAAAGCGATGAACAAATCTGCTGAACTGTTTCCCCAGCTCTAAGCTACTAATCAAATTCAACCGCGCCACCACACACGGCTACCTATCCTTATATTCAGTCAACAAGGATTAGTTTAAATTTTATTTGCCCTGGCACTGAACATTTTCATTATATCCCTATCTCACACAAATAATCTTCACCATCTAACCCATTAATGAATGGATGGTGACAAGTCTTGTGTTTTGCTATGTATTCATTATTTAATGACTTCTTTTATTTACAGAAGTCGAAGTTTTTATTTATCATCTATCCCAAACACTGCCCTACTTAATAATTTATCTAGCTTTTCTAATTTCACCGATATTACAAATAACTGATCCTTGATAATAGTAAAAATCGTGGTTTTGGTAAGAATTTTTAACTTAACTTTTTTATATAGTTGTTTCCAGATTCACGAACAATAATTGAATGTGGTCCTAAAAATGTGTTTCCTTATATTAATATTGTTTAGAAATCTGTCAAACCAAATAGTTGATAAAATAGATTTCCAAAATTTGATTTTTTCGCTGAAGTAAAGTACTACTTCCGGTCTACCTATTTAACTGAATATCTAATCAGATCTTGACAAGAAGATTATACTCTTAAATAGTTCGGTACTGATCGCTTTACCTCTTTGGCCCTTATGGTGGTCAGACATAGAGAGCCAAACACACTGACATGATTAAAAATCAGTTTTCTTTATCAGAGTACCATAAATGTGAACACTTGCAAAAATCTCGAATACGAAAATCATCACTACTTTCTTATAGTACGCAAGTATAGGATGTAAAGGGGTAATTAAATTTTGCTGATAACGCAAATTTTAATAATATTCACTTTAATAATAACGCCAAGACTATAATATGAAGTATATTTTCAATATGCAGTAGTATTGGCAGTTACTTAGGAACTTTTACTTGCACAGTAAAAAATATTTTCCAATAAAATCTTTTAAATTCTATGGTGCATACTTTGGTCTTTATGATGCTGTTAAATATTGTTCATACATCATTTCTAACACAGGATTGCAAATATATATTTTTATATCTTTCATAATATATGAGTCTTTTTAGATCTTTTCGAGTGAATTCCAAAATCGTCAAAGTTCGCAATAATAAAAAAGTTAGTGCGTCTGAAATATTAGTTTTCTTTCCGGTTGATTTTAATGCGACGTTCCGCATTTTTCTAGCGACTTTTCCTACTTTATAAAGCCACTTTTCGGGAAACGTTCTTTTCTTTTTTCCTGTTGTCCATATGCTGGTGAACAAATAAAACTTTTAATATAACGAAATTATACTTTTTAATATCGGCTCTTTTCAAGTCTCCTTTTGAATCTTTAATGTACATTTCATATCAATATAAAACCGGTTCTATATTTCCAATATCAAACAAAATAAAGTTTTTATTATTTCAGAAATATTTCAGAACTGACCATACTTAAAGATGAATACAGAGCAAAATAAAAATCTATATTGTTTATAACAGATCCTTCAATTTCATATTTAAAATATTCAATCAAGTTTGTTAGATCAGAGTCAACTAATTCTATTTTATATTAATGTTCATACCTATACATCGTTTGTGGCTTTTCATTAAAAACGCAATAAGCACAGTCTCCCATTCATTGCTTTAGAAACAAAGAATTTTGCATTTACTGAATATGTATATGTTTAAATATGGTATTGTATCTATTATTACGCTCTTAAAATCTATGCTACATTCAAAAATGTTCAGTAAGTTGATTATAAACTGATTAATGATTTTAATTAGTAGTTAATTAAAATAATTAAGAATATCTTTTTCTATACTGGTACAACTCGAGGAATCTGTTGTGATTCGTAATATGAAAAACATATATGTTAAAACGTATCGTTTCGTGTATACAGTGAGACAAGTAAAGCAAGAAATAAATTCAAATAAATGAAAAATATTGATTTTTAAGAATATGCCAAAGGGAGTCAGTTTTTGTTTAAATTTGGCCTGTCTTTCAGATAAATTTTGAATATAGAGGGTAATTTATGTAGGCAAACGTGATGTTGTACCCTATATAATTGTAAAAATCACGAAATAAGGATTTTAATATCTTACCACAATAATATATACGATAGGTAAACGGCGCGCTGGCGACTGAGTCGTTTTTGTGAACACGAGCATATTAGACAAGGATAGTTGCAGGTGCCAGTAACCTACTCTTGGCTATTGGCAGAAGTGGAACAAGGAAATATTAAAATTTCCGAAAATGTTTATTCTTATCATACCAAATTAATTAACACTTTGTCAAATAATAAACATATTAATTAATTATAAAAAAAAACGTCAATTTTGTAAAAAAACGGATGCAGTTGACAGGTTTATCCAACTGTATTTATGCAAACTTTTATTTATTATCAGTAGGGATGGGAAGTCAGGTTTACATGACGTCAATTCCAGGGACGCATCGAGGATATTATGAACCGATTTGATATTTTTCACAGTTGAATCAAAATACGTACAGATAAATACTTACCAAGTAACAGTAAATGAAATATATCTCACATTGTGACTGTTCGACTACTAATTTTTCCATAAGCTGGGGTGTTAACAATTCTAATTATAATTTTTCTGCTTTTAGCAATGATAATTATTTAATTAGGTAAATAAAATTGGAGTTAACAATTGTCTGTCACCGGATATATATTTATACAGTGAAAACATCAACATCAACCGTTGCAATAGAGGTGTATTTAAAATACATAAAGCTTTTTAGTGCGGGTACATTTATCCCCGGTTCGAAAAAATCTACTTCTTTACCAGTAAATAAGTCAACAATTCAGGTTACAGTACGAATTCTTAGATTGTTATTTAGAACTGCCTCAAATTTTTGTTTGATAATATCAGCAACAGCACCAGCTAATTGGGAAAGAAATTGATGAAGACAAGATGGGATTTAATTAAGAAATATTATAACTTACGGCCTACTAGTCATAAGCGATTTTTCTTGACTTATCGCAATGGTCAGTGTAATAATAGTGCAATGGGTATTAATATTATAAGCAAAACTCTGAAGAATATTTCGATTTTTTTTAAATTTCCTAATTTTGAATTGTTTACAGGGCACTGTTTTTGGAGATAGGTGATTAGTTGACGTTAAAAGATCATGGAGGTTGAAAGTCCTCAGCTGTGTACTGAATCCTCCTTAAATAAAAAGATATATCTCATATGCTCGGATCTCAAACTAATACAAACATTCCGGGATGTTCAAACGAAACCACTATAACTGATAGAAATGCAATTATTTTAAAATCTTAGCCAAAGTTGCTTATTTGAAAATAGAAAATATAAGTACTCATTTTCGTAATCGGCTTTATCCAGCACGCGAAAAGGAGATTCTTATTTCGAAAAAGAAAGTAGTTCTATTAATACATATATACGAATTAGTCTATTGCTGAGATAATGTAGAGTCATACAACCAACAGTCAAATATACCGGGATATCAACAATTAAATTGGTCAATGGTGGTCATGGATTTTAAAATTATTGTCGTAGCGTGCATCGTACATTAAGGTATGTCATAATTTTTTTAATGCCAAATCTATCAAGTTATTGTGTTGAAGTTTTCTAATCCTGCACGGTTTTTGAATCATGGTTCTCACCACACAGCACAAAATTTACATGATTGAAGCCTATTTTCGAACGGGTGTGCTAGTTAATGAACCTTGGGAATACAGTCAACGTTTGTGTTTGGACAATTTTCGAGAGCACTTCCCAGCCGTAGCAGTATTACCGGACAATTTTTATGCATGCCTTACAAATTGTGTTGAAGTGTTTCGCGAAACTGGTTCTGTGACGCATAAAAAAGGTGCTGGTAGACCAAGAGTTCGTACAGAAGAAGTTATTAATGACGTTCGTCAACGTATGGAAGAAGAACCTACAAAACCTTTCAAACGTCTCTCTCAAGAAATTCGGCTTTCTTATGGAACATGCCAAACGATTGTAAAGAAGGGCCTGAACATGCATCCATATAAGATGCAATCATATCAAGCTCTTTTGCCTGCAGACCACCCCAGACGCCTTGCGTACTGCCATTGGTTCGTTAATAATTTAATGAATGACGTTCTGCTGAACTTTTTTTCTGACGAAGCTTGGTTCCACCTTTCGGGATACATCAATTCTCAGAATATGCGACTGTGGAGCACTGATAACCCGCATATTTTTATTGAAACGCCACTACATGCTCAGAAAATTGGTGTTTGGATGGCCGTTTCTCGCAGAAGAATAATTGGGCCAATTTTTTTCAATTTCACCGTCAACGCAGAAAGGTACAGAAATATTTTCTTGACTGAATTTGTGCCACAGTTAGACGATGATGAACTTCAATACGGTTATTGCCAGCAAGACGGTGCAACAGCACATACTACACGAGAAAATCTTGCTTTTCTCTGCGAGTTTTTTGATGACCGGCTGATAAGTTTGGATACGGAAGTTGAGTTTCCTCCGAGATCACCTTGTTTGACAATTATGTACTATTTTATCTTTCCTTATTTAAAAAATAAAATTTTCGCAAATCCGATACATAATTTGCAAGAACTGCAACAAAGAATTGTTCAGCAATGTGCAACCATAACGCCAGAAATGCTACAAAAAGCTTTTCACAGCATGAGGAGGCGCGGTAACTTGTGCATTGAACAAAACGGGGGACATTTCCAACAATTATTGTAATTTAGTTTTTCTGGTTAATAAAAATGTTATTTATTTCATAACTTGTAGTTCATTATTATTTTACAGCTGAACTAAGTAGGTAACACATTTGTAGGTTACTGATAATGTCAGTGTAGCTTGACAATGATTGAATTATTTCAAAAGCATGATTTAAACTAAGACAAGCGTTTTACATTCCATGACCAACATTGACCAATTTAATTTTTGATATCATAGTATAATAATACGAGACACAATCAAATTACACACCCGCATTGTACACATTCAAGAACTCATTTGGTTTTTTAGAATAAAAGTGTATAATAATGTTTCGCAAGACTTGGAATAATACTTGTAGCACTAAATGTGTAGTAGTAATTAAACTTTACTCCAAAATCGATTTTATGAGCCGTAAGAGCTTTTAAAAAATGTAAACGAAAGTAATAAGGTATGAAGAGATGCATGTTATACTTTGTTAATGTCTGGTAATGTAATCTCTACTAATTTAACCTATTCCTTCATGGTTAATCGTCATTTCAAAAGTAGTGCAATTTTTGACAACAGATACGTGTCTCAGACACACCTAAAAATTGGCTAGTACAAATTTGTGTACCATAAAATGTAATAAAATGCATAACCGTTCATTTAAGAAAATAGTTTGTGTTCATTCCTAGTTGTCGAACACTCTGAATGAAAACGCTTTAATATCAAGATCATGATTATTTGGAATTTTTTATTCACATTTTTTCATTATCTACATATTAGATATACTAATGAACTCGTCGCTACGCTGGGACATGCGACCGTGAACAAATTTAGGTAAATGCAGAAAAATCATGCAAATCATCGACTTATCAGACTTATTTGTAAAAAAATCTTAATTCTTTAAACTCATAATTTATTATTATTGGTCACATACACATGTAGCTTAGTTTGAATCTAGCCAAGTAATGTTCAAACGGAGTTGTTTAACCTATTTTGACATTATACACAATAAAATTTAATGCTCATAATTCCTGATGCTGTTAATAGTCAATTTATTGTGTAATGTATTGTAAGGTATTTATTTAATTATAAAATCGTTTTATTAACAACGGTTGCTTACTTAAACATGAGATTTAAATGTACACACCGGATTTTGTTTGGCCCGAAGTTGAACGATGAATAATAAATTAAAGAGGGAAATCATATAACTTCTATTAAAATTTCGATACTGCTGAAAGATTACGTATAATGAAGTTAGTATCAAGCAGCATCTTGTTTCATCTACGTATTACCAGAATAATTTTGATGAATAATTTTCATTTCTTCGATAACCGTATAAACTAAATTTTGAATTCTAATGTAATGTGAAAGTTTTCGGAAAAATATCAGATGATTTGTAGTTGCATTAAATGACGTTTGTTAAGTTGTCGCTGGAATTCAAATATCACAATTAACTTGTTTTGATTATGACAGTTTAGTTTTTGTGATCTGGTTCAGCAAAATGTCTTATAAGCTAGATATTCGTAAAAGAATTTATAATCTAGTTGAGCGAATGCCCAAGCGTGATATTGTTGCCATTTATGGTAAACAAGGTATTTCTTAACAACAATTTATCAAACCACAAAGGAATTTGAAAACGCAATTTCCCCATAGGTGGTTAATCAGGAATTTTGACCCAAGTGAGAGAACGAAGAATCCTTGAAGCCCTTAAGGACAGAGTTGGAATTTCACACTGAAAAATAGGTTGAAGATTCGGTGTTTCTAAGACCACTGTTTTCGAAAAATTTCCCAAAAAAACATGGTGTTGTGAAAACGAAGGAGAGCACCAAAATATACTGCATCAATTTTTAACTACACATCATAACAATGATGATATCATGTTTTGGCCTGATCTAGTTTCATACCATTACGCTAGAATTACTAGAAACTGGTATAACACAAACCACATGAACTTTGTTCCTAAATTAGACAATTCTCCCAATGTACCCCAGGCTCGGCCAATAGAGGAATTTTGGTCTATATTGTCTAGAAAACTTTAGGAACATGGATGGGAAGCTGCAAATAAAGACTAATTACGACGTAGAATTTTCAAAAAATTCGAGAAGTTGATCCAGCTGTTGTCCAGAGGATGAAGGGACAAGTCAGAAGAAAACTGATGGCCATAGCCCACTCTCAATAATGTAAAGCTTAAGCTTATTGTTAGTTGTTGAAATATATAGTTTATAAGGTACGACAGTTTAGGTAAAATTATCAATATCTAAAATTTTTCCGAAAACTTTGAGACCATACGTTACCTATTTATGCAACAAAGAATTTGATTAATGAGATGATAAAACAATATAATAAACATAAAGAAGAATAACCGAGGCTATAACAATCAATAGTTTAGTTTATTTATATCGTATACCTGTACTTTAACTAGTTCAATTACCATTTTAGCCTTTTCTTCTAATTTCCTGTACAAATAATTATTAGTTTCAAAATTTGTATTTTTATGAAGGCACTAAAACTTTGTTTTCTGGTGATGCAGAGATGAACACTTTACGCATACAATATTGTTGGCATACCAATACGGCTAAGAACTCATCAGTCTGTACAACAGTAAAACGATTGTGCCTATTGAAAATAATAGTCAAATTCATATCCTGTTTTCAAGATTGCGGATACTGATTCCATTCTTAATATACCTCGTATGGGGATCTTCCAATTTTGGTACCGGATCCAAATAGAATTATTGAGATATTGACTTTTTAAATTCACTGATTCGGTCTTCCTATCCAGACGTCAATTATTTTGTTATATATTTTACTATCTCTGTGTCAAAGTTATCCGTATATCCCAGATAGTTTATTATCCGATACCCGAATTGATAAATTCTAAAATGAAATAAATAGATTTTTTGTACCAGTAGTAAAATATCATAGCATTTTTACACATAATAAAACGCCATGAAATGTCATTTCTCCAGATAAACTAATAACAGGTAAATAATGAGCATATTATTGACCTAGGTGAATAATGACAACAAATAGAGCGCATGCCGCAACCATGCAATCGCAGTAATATGTCAACCGTCAAAATTCATTATATATCCGCATATTATCGTCGATTTATACCATAAATCATACGTAAAATCTAAAACTTATTAATGCTCTACCTCTAAGGTAAAACAAATAACTGTATTATAGGTTAACAATAGCAAAATATACCGGGTGTCTGTTTAAGCTCGGCCACCGGCCATATCTCGGCACCCGTTTATCGTACAACCTCGCGGAAAAAATTTTGATAGTAAAATGGATGACGGGAATTACAACAAAAATATTTGTAAGTTTCCAAAATGATCGCAAGGGGGCGCAATTCTCAAGATGAATTAAAAATTCGATAATTTTTCATTAAATTTTAGATTAAGATAGCTTACAAAATTTACTAGCAAAATTTTTAGACGTTTTTATACAACTTTTATTTGAAACTTTTTGATCTAACTCCCATACGAAGGGGAGAGTGGAGGGGGGGTATGTCTGCGTACAAAAGTAGGTATAAATTTGGTTTGCCCTAACAGATTTTAATGTTTCTGGGCTCATTAGATAGAGAATTTTACAAGGAATTGAAGGCTATATAGCACGAATTTACGTGGTAGTCAAAGAAAATAACAGGAGGCGCTGTTCTCAATGTATGTATATTTCTTGTTTTTTCTTTAAAATTTCAAATCGAACGGTATATTTTTAATATCGTAATATTGAATCACATAAAAAACTGAGGAGAATGTTGGAAACCGGAAGTTCCTACCTTTTTTGTTGACGAAGATATAGTCATACGAAGACAATCCAGAAAAATAAAACTCTTTAAATATAAATTTATTTGTCTATTGGGAGTAATAATTTTATTTTAATTTTAACAGGGTCTCTAGACAGTGTATAGTACGTTTTTACTTGAAATTTAATCATACTCTTCTCTAAATGTATTTATTTCAATCTTTTTATCGATTTTTTAATTCATTGCATATGTTACGTTAGATTCTCCTTTTAAATGTTTTTAAATACTCTAGGTATTATTTTTTAAATTTCATTTCTTATCCTTTCCAACATTGAAATAAAATAATAATAATGAACAGTGTAGTACAACATCGCATGCACAGTGATACTAAATTACATTATGATGAGATTTCCAAGGTAGGCCATGAAAATCGAAATGCAAAGATATTAGTGTCACTTGTAGTTAAACTTTTTGTACGTATTTAGCAAATTAAGCCTTTTTGGACACCTGTACATAATTATTAAGTTTGTAAAATGTTGTATTCTAACGTTGAAGCTTATGACATGATCAGAATGTATTTTCAATGCTTTGAAAATGCATTACTGCTTCGGGGAAATATTCCCTAAATTATCCCGAAAGAAGACATTATTGAGTTTTTATTCACCTTGTTCTTGATGTTTATTTATGGGGCAGAATAAAAGACATACATAGTTTATCACAAAAAGCCGAGTACAACAATTGCTGCCTCCGAAATGGAAGTAACTCTGCTCTCTACTAATCGATAAGTAAACGTGTATTGAAAATGAAGGCGAACACTTTGAACATTTGCTAAGTTGAAGTTTTTCCTTTTTTTTTTGTACTTTCTGATTTAAATATATTTTCTTTTCCTTTATATTACTTGGTCAATATATTTTCTTATTTATGTTTAGGTATATAATAGGTTCTTTTATTTACTTTCATTTCAGGCGGGGATGATTTAGATGTCAATTTGAGTACCCTTTCGTTACTAATGAGTAAATGATTTGATTATAGCTAATGCATTATATTATATTGTTTTTTTTTCTCGTTATTGTCTACTTAGTTCATAAGTTATGAAAATTATTTTTACTGTTTTCCTATAATTAGATCTACCTATATCAGTTGGGTGATAAAGATATATTATTATTATTATTATTATTATTATTATTATTATTATTATTATTATTATTATTATTATTATCATTATTATTATCATTATTATTATTATTTTATTTCAATGTCTAAAAAAGCAAAATAGCTAGAGAATTTGAAAACATTTAAGAAGAGAATCTAATGTAACATAAGCAAGAATTAAAAAATGAGGTGTGGCCACCACACGACTTTCTTATACGTATGAGCGTTTCAAATTATAGAATTTTAAGAATTTTTTTATAGAAAAATTATTCAAAATCCTATTCTAAGTACTTGTATTCTCTTAATAAATCTCTATAGAATGCATACTTTGCAAGATATTATCAAAAAAGTGCTACTCAATAAGAGTAAAAGTGCTACTTCCGGTCCGAATTTTGAAATTTCATATATACAAAAAATATTGCAAATTCAGTTCTAAATACTTTTGTACTCTTGATAAATATATATAGAATGCATAACGTACGACATGTTTGCAAAAAATCGATATTCAATAAGAGTAAAAGTGGTACTTCCGGTTTGAATTTTGAAATTTTTTTTTATACAAAAGATATTGAAAATTATGTTTTAAATACTTTTATACTCGTAACGTACTTGTCTAAAAAGCAAAACTTGCGAAATATTCGCAAAAAACTGATTTGCGATAAGAGTAAAAGAGCTACTTCCGGTAGGAATTTCGAAAAACTTTTTATATAAAATTATTCTCAATTTTAATTTTAAGTATATATGAATTCTTTATAAATTTGTTTAAACTTAGTAGTTGACGAAATATTGGCAAAATTCCATTTTTTTGCTGAAGTAAACTACTACTTCCGGTCTATCGATTTTACTGAAAAACTAATCAGATCTCAAGAGGGAGATTATACACGTAAATACAAAATTTGGAATTGATATCTACAGCGGTTTGACCGCTATCGTGGTCACACACACACACAGAGACACACAGACACACAGACACACAGCCACACACACAGAGAGAGAGAGAGAGAGACACAGACATTTTTTAAAAACCACTTTTTCGGTATCAGGGGACTTCAAAACGTGGACATCTGCAAAAATCTCGAGGTCGAAATTTTTCATCATCACAATACTTCCTTATACTACGTATAAGAAAGTAAAAACAATTGAACAGACAATTTAAAGCAGTACAAGAATCTCCAAAAATATATAAAGTATAAGAAAGTAAAAATCGATGAGAAGATGGAAATAAATACATTTATGGAAGACTATGATGAAAATTCAAGTGAAAGCGAACTATACACTGTCTAGTGACACTTAAAATTAAAATAAAGTTATTACTCACAATAAATAAATAAATTTATATTAAAAATTGTTTATTTTTTTTGGATTGTCTTCGTATGACTATATCTTCGTCAAGAAAAAAGGTAGCAACTTCCGGTTTTCATCATTCTCTTCAGTTTTTTATGTGCTTCAATATTACGATATTAAAAATATGCCATTCCATTTGAAATTCTAAAGAAAAAACAAGAAATATACATACATTGAGAACAGCGCCCCCTGTTATTTTCTTTGACAACCACGTTATTTTGTGCTACACATCCTTCAATTCTTTGTAAAATTCTCTACCTAATGAGCCCAGAAACATTAAAATCTGTTGGGGCAAACCAAAGTTGTACCTACTTTTTTACCCAGACATACCCCCCTCCACTCTCCCCTTCGTATGGGAGTTAGACCAAAAAGTTTCAAATGAAAGTTGTATAAAAACGTCTAAAAATTTTGCTAGTAATTTTTTTAATCTATCTTAATCTAGAATTTAATGAAAAATTATCGAATTTTTAATTCATCTTGAGAATTGCGCCCCCTTGCGATCATTTTGGAAACTTAAAAATATTTTTGTTGTATTTCTCGTCATCCATTTTACTATCAAGATTGTTTCCGCGAGGTTGTACGATAAACGGTTGCCGAGATATGGCCGGTGGCCGAGCTTAAACAGACACCCGGTATATGATAGTATAATATGGCAACAATATAACACGTAACTATTGCAGATGTAAAAATTATTTAATTTATTTGTAAAAATTGATAGTGCAATTATGGCATGTCAAATTTATTGATGGTACAATTCTAATTGAAAAACCAGGATTGTGCAGATCTGTAGGCACATCAATGACAGTATTATTATATATATATATATCAGCTCTACAGGCCTTCGAGGCCCTTGGCTTTTATTTCTTCTACTACTTTCTTCCATTTCTTCCGGTCCCTCATTCTGTCTCTCCAGTCCTCAATTCCTTCCTCCTCTATATCCTTTAGCACTTCCTGTAACCACTTTTTCCTTAACCGACCTCTTCTTTGTTTGCCACCCTCTCCTCCGTGCAACGCTTTCTTCATATTCTTTGTTCCGGCATCCGAGAGATATGTCCCAACCAACTAGCTCTTCGGGATCGAATTATTTGCGTTATATTGGGTTTTCTGTACAATGCCTCTAACTGTGTGTTTGTTCTTTGTCGCCACATGTTATCCTCCTACTTAACTCCTCCAAAGAATTTCCTAAGCACTCTCCTTTCCCAGATTTTCAGCTTTTCTTCTTATTGTTTTGTCTTGGTCCATGTTTCGCTTGCGTATAGTACAGCCGTCCAAATTATTGTCTCATATGGATTCTGGATACGTTTTTTTCTCTTAATATTCGTTTTAACGCACCCACTGCTCTATTTCCTCTTACCATGCGTTTTTCAATTTCTTTTTCTTTTTGTCCTTTACTAGTTAGCGTCACACCCAAGCATTCTATCTGTTCCATGAAGTTATATTTGTTTTGACCTGATTTGAATTTGGTATATCTATTTTCTTCTGTTACCTACGTTGTCATTTCCATATACTTTGTCTTCTCCCCGTTCAACTGTAATCCGTATTTTCTTGCTTGCTGCACCAGATTAAATAGGTCCGTCGAAAGAGGGTCTCGTTGTCTTATTCCTCTTCTAGTTGCAATTTGTTCCGATAACCTACCATCCACTAAAATTTTACTACTCGCGTCAAAGAGTGACATTCTTAGTAACTGTATTCATTTATCCGGTATTTGTAAATTTGCTGAAGTTTCATACATTTTTTTCTAAAGATTGAGTCGTACGCCTGCTTAAAGTCAATGAAAAGCACGTGCAATCCTAGATTTTGCTCATAACTGTTATGTTGCAACATCTTTAATGTGAATATTTGTCTGTTTTGATCTACCAGATCGAAACCCCTTTGATATTCCCCTGTCATATCATTAGTATAATTCTTTAGTATAATTCTGTTTCGTACGATTTTTGCAACAACTTTGTAAGCGACTTCCAATAAGGCTATTCCCCTGCAATTTTGACAAAGTGTTTTGTCCCCTTTCTTTAAGATCGGGCATATGACTGCCCTACTCCATTGTTCCGGCATTGTTTCTTCTCTCCATATCCTTAGTATTAAGCGATGCAAGTATGCACGTAATTCCTCTCCTCCTTGTTTTAGGATTTCTGCTGGTATACCACTCCCACCTGCACCTTTTTTTATTCTTAAGTCCCTTAATTATTTCGTCTAGCTCATGTTCTGTTGGTTCTTCTATTTCTTCTTGTTTGCTACATTCTTGTTGGTATTGTTCTGTTGGGGTTGTTGTTTAATCCTCCATTTCTACTTCTACATTTAGCAGTTGTTGAAAATGCCGTGCCCATCTACTTAATATATCCTTTGGGTCCCCTAGCAGTAGCCCATCTTCATATCTACAGTAACTCCTTTTTATGTCCTTGTTCTGCCTTATTCTCTTGATTTCTTGGTAGAAACTTCTGATCTCCCTGTTTACATAGTGTTCCTCTATTGCTTTTAACTGTTTTTCCAACATCATCCTTTTTTTCTGCCTGCATATTCGCTTCGCGGTTTTCCTTTTTTCTTCATAATTGCTAATTGTCTCCACTGTTCTGTTTCGAGCTCTTTCCAATTTCGCTTTATTTCTATCCATTATCGACTCTCAACATTCTATATCATACCATTCCACTGCTTTCCTATATTCCTCCTTTCCCAAACAGGTGTGTGCAATAGTGCAATTATGGCATGTCAAATTTATTGATGGTTCAACTCTATTTGAAAAACCAGGATTGTGCAGATCTGCAGGCACATTAATGACAGTATTATTATATATATATATATCAGCTCTACAGGCCTTCGAGGCCCTTGGCTCTTATTTCAGCATTTGCCATTGCAGCCTGTATTTTACTCCATTCTTCTTCTATTGTTTGACCTTCTACGTTACCTCTTAGTAAACTTGATCTTACTACGTCTTCTAGATCCCTTGCAACCCGCCCCTCACTAAGTTTCTTTAAATTATATGCCTGTCTGACTTTTCTCTCTTTTCTTCCTGTTGGTACTTCCTGCTTTAAATTAGTAATGATCAAAAAATTGTCATTATCCGCATCCAGTCCTCTGTAACTTCTGCAATTTCTAATAGCTTTAAAGTGTTTACTCTCTATGAGAACATGATCTATCTGGTTTCTTGATCGTCCGTGCGGGGAGACCCAAGTTACTTTGTGGATATCTTTGTGGCTAAAATGTGTGCTGACAATCTTCAATTGATCTTCTGCTGCGAACTCAATTATTTTTCCGCCATTTTCATTGCTGTCAACATGTAAACTTTCCCTCCTGTTATTTTCTTCCTCGCTACCTACCTTCGCGTTAAAATCGCCTATCACCATTTTTATGTCATATCTCGGTAAGCTGTCCCATACTTCATTTAACTTATCGTAAAAGTCATTTTTTGTCTTTGTGTCTTTTTCTTTAGTCGGAGCATGCCCATTTATAATACATATTTTCCTATATTTGCTTCGTAATCTTAAATAATACATCCTATCTGATAATGCGTTGAAATCCATCACCGCTTTTTTGATTCTCTCGTTCACTATGAATCCAGTTCAAAAATATCTATTTTTTCCACCACTTTTGAAAAGCGTGGTTTTTCCTATTTCCATTATATTCCTGTCGAGTTGTTTTGTATCTTGCAAGGCCAGGACATCCATCCCACATTTTTTCATTATATCTGCTAATTTTTTTAAGGCCCCTTCTTCGTACGTGCCTCGCACATTCCATGTTCCTATTTTTAACTCCCTACACTCTTCCTGTTTCTTTGCATGTTTCGTCATCTTCTTTATCTTGTAAATATCATTAATTGCGACTTCATTCACCCTTTCCACATTCCAGTCCTTGTTTGTTTCCTTTCACTTCTTGTCCACGCTTTCCTGATTCATTGCCAAAGTCGTCATCGTGTTTCCATACCCATTTGTTTTGCTTAGTTTTTTGTTTGTAGCATTTCTCTTACTGCTATTTCTAGTCCTTTTGTCTCTTTACATCACCTGTATGCCACACCATCTCTTATCATTTTTTGATACCCTATTTTTATTCCAATTCCTTTTCCCCTTTCCTCTTTAGCAATACTCCTTAACTCTTTTTGTATAAATCTCTCTTCCATTGTTAAGTTGTTTTCAATGTATATTTTCGTATTTCTTAACTTATTTTTGGTTTCATTATTTCCAGTTTAGTTCCAAAAGACTATGCATTTGGAATTGCTCTTCCTTATTTATTTTATAGGCTTTCTTTATATTAGTCTGTACTTCTGATTTTTCCGGCAGAAATTCTTTTATATCTTTTAATTGGTTTTCACTTACTTTTATACCTTTTATTATAATATTATTCTTCCTTTTGATGCTTTTCATCGTTTGCTACCTTATTTTCAATTTTTTCTAGTCTTTTAACCAGTTGTAACTTTTCCCTTTCCCACTCCTCTCCCTCCTTTCTCATTTCATGTTTTAGTTGTATAATTTCTTCCTTAATCTCTTCCATATTTTGTTTAGAGTCCTTCATCATCTGCTTCATCATTTCTTTCAGTTCTTCCATTTTCTCCTCTTCTTCGTTTCTTTTATATTTTCCGTCGTATTAAACTTTTGTTTGGAATCTACGTTTCTCTCCCGTTCTATCTTCCCTGTTCCTCTATCTGAATCTTTCTCCTCTCCCTCTTTACCCCGCTTCTTGTCTTTGTTCATTCGTCCCCATCTGCACGCCTGGGCCTTATTTGTTTATACAGCATGTGTCAATTTTCATTAGCCATAGGCGATTAATCCATACAGTACATGGCAACATAGTACCCCTTCTTTCCTTTCCAATGCCAGCACGACCGATGCATGCTGGTAAATACAAGTTAGCGTGGTAAGCAGTAACTATTCGACCACCGGCTTGGGTGTTTGTAATGCGTTCAGAAATAATATTTACGAGTTGCAAGGATTTGTTTTTCTTTTTCCTTTCAGTAAATGCAGAGAATTATTAAGCTGCGTTCACGCTGCATGACACAAACAAAAGCGCAATTCTAATAAAATTAAAAATAAGGTAAATAAAAAAGGATTCTGAAAATAATAATAAACTACTAGATCAGGAGATCGCGGCGGCCATTTGATCTTTCCCGTTCCAGTAATAAGACGGCTTTTATTGCAGACTAGATCGCAACGTGTTCGCAGCTAAACATTGAATGTAAAATCTGGTGCAGAGAAGTGGGAAGATCGGAGAAAATCGTTGTGATGTCGATTGTTGCAGGGATTGGTGACGGACAGTAGGGGTGCCACGTTGCCACGTATTACTTGTTACGTATAAATCGCACGTAAACATTGAATCCCTACACCTAATGAAAATTGACACATACGGTATATACACATACGACTTTGGAAAGCGCAGTCGCCGATAGTTCAGTTGCTAGCACATTCGACATTCGACCGTGCGACAAAATCAACCTCTCGGTCTACCCGTCGGAGAGAGATTATTCTATCTCGCCTGTCGCCTAACGTCAATAAATATATATCGATATACTACTTGTGTTATAATCCTGTTTGTTTCATTATGTTTACAGTCCTTTAATTACCACTTTTCACACTATTACGCAGCTACAGTTGCCTGTAATATTTCAATAGATGAATTTTATTACGGAGCACGATAACCACGTGTTTCACATACAGTATTATTAATTGAATTAATTCGATAAGTATTTACGACATCTTCAGTCGAAATAAATCCTGATTGTACTGCTGATGTTGATGGAATTTGATTCATCTCGAAAACTCCTGTATTTATTGCAGATGTGGTTGCGTAAGTAGATGTAGGTAGACCTTGTAACATAAATGCTATATTTTTTTTATTTGCCAGGGAATATTCTATATAACCTTCAGCTACACTAGAAGATTTCCAACCACCATGTTCTTCTAACTGAAGGATATTACCACCATTAACAGCTAAAAGTGTAGCCGAGGTTCTACGGAAACTATGACCAGCATATAACTGTGTATTTTGTAAATTTAAGTAAACGGCAATTTTTTTTGGCATCTGTCCTATTGTGTTATGTACATTTAAAATTACGTACACTAATAAAAAATTTTGCTATATCTGGAATTAGTCTAATTTGTAAATAGTTTTTAATTATTTTGATCCAACGTGGCTCCATTATTACAAACTTTCAAGACGAGCCATTTTTGGTATTTTCATGATGACATTATGAAATTAATAAATTATACAGCTCATCACTTCGGCATGAACCAGCACCACCAATTACAAGAGCAGTCTACAGGGTCAATAACTTTAAAGTATTAATACACAGTGTGTCCAGATTTCGATGCTCACCATTGGTATATCGGTTATTAGAAGACATAGAGGAAGGGTTAAATGGGGAATGTTTTGCAGAATTCCATGCTCGCAACATATCTAATTTCAAATTCATTCGGACTTTTTACAATTTTGAGATATTTTGAAAAAAAACAATATTTGCCGATTTGAATTTTCCTCAATAACTCGATAACGCCTAATGCGATCGCTTTTAAAGTGTAACATTGTTGAGATACTTTTTAAGACAAATTTTTTAGTGTTGACAGTAACCCCCGATTTTCATTTGTTTCCAAGTTCTTAGCGCTACCTTTTGTTTTTCTTATGGCGGCCATATTTAATTTTTAATTAGTTAGATAGTTCTTAAAAATAGCCTTTCAATAATGTACAACATGCCTAATAAATTTTTATCTATACGAGAGATATGAACATTTGAATAAAATTTCACTCTAATACGAAATTAGTTGGTTATGAAATTAAATGGTAGTGTAAAACAGACGGTAAATAAGCTCTGTCATTATTGACATGTAAAAATGCAGTGAAATTGGTGGGAGATATAGAAGTTTGTTACACCCGCATCAACGTCGCACTAAGATAATAGACTAAGATAAGGTACGGTATCAGGAGATCACTGTAGTGAGGTGGATGAAAATGGAAAACACAGGGCCGAGCTAACTCAAATCGCAGATGGCGTGACAGTTCAGGTAAAATGAACAAAGAATAGAGCGTTGGTCGGCGACGACGCGAGCGACGTTGTCCGGGCACCAGGACACTATGCTACCTTAAACGGTAACCTACCTGCGTTCTTAATGATCTGCCACTGGCTGTGTCCCTCCAGCGGGATTCACCTACGGATCACCCTGTATAGGATCCGATATACAAACCTCTTTCATGCGCTAACTACGTCAAAAGATATGGGGTTAATATAACCAATAATAAATGAAAAGGTAAACAGTAATCTATGTATTTAAACAAACTTGGTATAAATATAAAAAAAGATGGTAATATTGAAAAAGAAAGTGAAGGTAAATGTTTGAGTTTAAACGCACTATATATGTATTTTGGAACAAGTAACCAACAAAAAAACAAAATGATGCGACTGATGCAATCACATTGAGTGGTTAGTTAGAGGTCTTAGACTCAGCAAGTTTGAATTAATTAGTTAACAAATTAACATAACCTCCGCTGTATTCACAAGAGGTAGGGCGGTAGCAGAAACGTTTCCTCGACCTTAAAATATCATTACAAAAGATTAAAAATAAATAGCCTACTAAAGGCGGTACAACACTTAAAATCTACGATTTCCAATCTGATAGGTTTATATAAATGTTCTGAATTTTGTAAGAGGTAGAGGTGTTAAATACTATAAAGATGAAATGTTAAATGTTAAACAGTCAACTAAAGTTAAGAAAAAATTAACGAAATGAATTTAAAGTAAACAAAGGTTATTTAATTAGCGCGGTTAAACATTGATAATTTTATTCTACAAAATTATGACAAGTCAAAGATAATACGGTAGGGAATTAAACCCAGTAAAATAAATTTGAAGCGTACTTCGGTTGTACTAGAGTACGTAAACAGTGAGTACTAAAACAAAAGTACTGCTGCTGGAATCTCCCAGTATACAGCATAATCAAATTTACAAGAAACATACGTTAAATTACGGTTTTTGACACCTAGCATTTGAATTAGTGGTTTATTAAAAAGTCAGAAAGTCACTAGTTAATTAAAAAAACTTGCGTATTGTCCTGCCTAACTGGCAAAAGATTTAGATTAGACGAATCAGCCGAGACACATGTAGAAGGAAAAGTTTATTGTTGTACTTAACTGGACACTGGTGCGAAAAGAAACTCCCTAGCTGCTGATGGTTCTAACACAGGAGGAGATTCCTCGCAGAAGCCTCTGTGATGGATGGCAAAGTACAACAAAGGATCGTCTAGGACGCTGGGATCCTTAACGGAAAAGTACGGCCGCCATGTTGGCGTCAGTTAATGTTGAATTGCCCCGTACAACTAAAAGTTCCTATTGATTTAAAAAAAGAAAACGCAGAGATAAAACTCTGAAAGTCTACACAAAATTTACACACACTCACCCCAGGTTTACTGGAGAACCGCGATAAACGATTTCCAAAGTCACCAAATGCCTAAGATATGGAAAAACTTGCAGTCCACCATGAGGATCCACAAAAATTTTAGGGTGACGATAATTCACGATAACACCCCCGAAAATATCTATCTAAGATAACGAAATCACTACTTATCTGTTATAGCCGCCGCAGCGTTAAAGTCTTCTCTTAAGACATACGAAATAATTTTCAAGAAATAAGTAGCCTTGGACAAATGCACCCCACATGAAGTACGACTTGAAATTGAAAAACGGAAAATGTGCTCTCTGCAACTAATGCGCTATAGCCATCACGCGGGCATTCAAATAGCGAGTCACGGAAACAATTTGGGTATGAACGCGGGACAAATTCAAATAAAATTAACGAACACAAACCTAATTACAAAAGAGAGCGTCAGTAACGTGACCTATACAATTAAACACAGACATCCTCGGAACTTAAGATGATGACAAAAGTTATTGAAATACACCCACAATGTACATAAGATTATAAAGTTAGATAACACGAAAGGAAAAGTTCACGCCTAAAAGTTGGTATTGTGCGAACTGTCCGTTACACCAGCGCACGCGTGACAAGTAACCAACAGATCTGTAAACAATATGCACGGCATGCTTGAAAGAGTAAACACACCACGGAAAATAGCCCAGATACTAGGTAAATAGATTAATTATTATCAGATAATGCACACAAGCATCGACGGACTTTGCTCCGATCTAACCGGTCTTTGCAGGCGAATGGTATCGGACGTAGATGCGACGATATATATGTTCTAAAGGTTATGCACGCCAACGAGTCCCAAGATGAGATCCCCGCGGAAAACCCCTCTGTTAACAACAGGAGCATGTCCGTGAAGGAAGGAAATAAGTATGCACAGTGTCTAGCTGTACTTCCAATTACAAATACGCCCCCTTTTTTTAGTAAGCATAAACAGTCAAGAGAGCCCAAGAAAGTTTTCGACTGCTACAATAGATGATGCAGTGAACACGTGTAAACAAACGTGCTGAAAAGCATACCAGTACAATGACCTCCTTCACAGCAAGGCTGCATGGTAGCACAATAAAACTAAAGATGATTACATATGGGAATTCACAGATATCGTAACCTGAAAACTCAAAATGTCGTTGAACCCGTTAAAGTGTGCGTCCGAAAATTAGAACAAACGGTGCGAACAGGTAGGTCAGCATAACATAGGTTTTACGAGCACGGAAAACACTCCTTATAAAGCGTAGTCTTAAGTAACCTCAAAATACAGGCGTTTTAGACGTCTGAGTGCAAGTAAGGACCTAGAATTAAACTTCAGTAAATCTAGTACAAAGAGAATGAAGTGTATTCGGTCAATAAACGTAGGCCATGTCATAGTAATTATCAAACATACAGGCATGGTCAAAAGAAATAAGAATTAAGGTATCATACACATTGCACGATGCCAAGATAATGCGGAGCTCAGCAAGAATAAAAAATAAGGCATAACAAGTTTGTGTAAGTAATTACCGCTAATCATGGAGATTAATAAGAATTGATATTGGCACACACATTTTCAAATGAAGTAAAGGTTGATATGTTGGAAGTTTATTTCAAAGTAAATAGAATCTCTGAAAATGCTTGCACAAGTTACGATCAGCATTTTCCGGAAAGACCACAACCACGCCGGATAATTTTTAGCAGAATAATCAGAAATTTAGTGAACTGTGGAAGCTTCGAGCAAAAAAGATCTAGCAAGTTAACAATGCAGATATGCTTCAAAATAATATTTTACAATATGTTATGAACAATCCAAGTACATCAGTACGTCGAGTGGCCCGAGAAACTGAATTCCGAAATCTAGTGTTTACAGAACGTTGAGAAAAAACAAATACACCCATACAATTCCAATTTAGCAGGTGGTATCTACAAAAATGTGAAGATGATACTGATTTTCTAAGGAAATTCCTTTGGACGGATGAAACACGGTTTACCAACTGCGGAGTGTTCAATAGGCATAACTATCATCACTGGTCTACTGAAAATCAACATTTTGTAAATCAAAAAAGATTTCAAGATCTATTTGGTTTTACTGTCTGGTGTGGTTTGATTGGTACGAACTTTTATTGGTTTTTTTTGTTTTTTATTATATTATCAGTAAAATCTTCACATTTTTGTAGATTCCACCTGCCAAATTGTAATCTTCGCTGATAGTCATTATAGCTTAAACCCTGCACAATTGTTGGTTTGTATGGGTGGTATTCGTTTTTACTCAACGTTCTGTAAACACTAGATTTCGGAATTCCAGTTTCTCGAGCCACTCGACGTACTGATGTACTTGGATTGTTCATAACTTATTGTAAAATATTATTTTGAAGTATATCAGCATTGTTACTTGATAGACCTTTTTTTCGAGGCTTCCATGGTTCACTAAATTTTATTCAAATGTTCATATCTCTCGTATAAATAAAGATTTATTAGGCATGTTGTACATTATTGAAAGGCTATTTTTAAAAACTATCTAAGTAATTACAAATCCAATATAGCCGCCATAAGAAAAACAATAGATAGCGCTAAGAACTTGGAAACAAACGAAAATCGGGGTTACGGTTAACACCAAAAAATTGTCTTAAAAACGTGTCTCAACAATGATAGAGTTTAAAAGCGATCGCTTTAGGCGTTATCGACTTATTGAGAAAAATTCAAATCGACAAATACTGGTTTTTCCAAAATATTTCAGAATTGTAAATAGTCAGAATGAATTTGAAATGAGATTTGTTGCGAGCATTGAATTCTGCACAACATTCCCCATTTAACCTTTCCTCTATGTCTTCTAATAACCGATATACCAATGGCCAGCATCGAAATCTGGACACACTGTATAAACATACTACCTTAGTTGCAATGTAACATGCGTCGGGTGCCCCAGTAAGGAATTTTATAATTTCCACTTGAGTAAATACTAATGAGATTTTGGGCTTATAATTTTCAATTATTCTTTTTAAAAAGGCAACTAATTTAAAATATTTTGATATGTTAATATCCTCTTTTAGGCCAAGTGTAGCTTTCAACATTAATAATGCGCCCATAAAGTTGAGGCTTTTTTATTTTTTGAATATTCTTGAAAATAATCTAAAAGTACGTTTTCAGAAATTACTAGTGTATTTTTGGAATTACACTATTTTTAAAATTCTGTATATGTTTTCATATATAAGTGTTTAGATTTTTGCGGAAGCAAGTACTCTACTGGCTGTTCTGCAATCTCGCGCATTTCAGGTGATACATCTAAACTCTTCAGGCATTATAAATTAAATGAAAAATAAGCTAATAAATACTTGGCTTTTAGTTTCAGCATGTATGTCAAAACTTATTTGTCAACATCAAAATATAGCCTATACTTATTTGTTGATATGCAGTTTAGTACTGTTTTCCCGAAAGAAAGGTAAAAGCAAAAAAAGATGCGCGAGTGAGTTGTGAGGTGAGCGATGAAGTCATTAAGTTGAAAAACACACTGGACGCGTGGGCGAGTGTAGCAAGAATAACTAAGAACCAAACTATCTACAAAATATATCGAGAGCTCAAGAACCAATATGGTAAAAAAATGACAGAACTAAAACAAAAAGCTAATACTGACTATTTAGAGAAAAGCGACAACAAAATAAAAGCGGTCTGGAAGTTGATCAATGCTGAGAGAAGGCCTACAAATGTAGAAAAGCCAATAACTTCGTCATTATCCGCGGAGGACATGAATGAATATTTTTGTGGCATGGGTGAGGAAGTGGCTAATGGCATACAGCCAACACAAACGTACAGTGAGTTACTGTCTGCTCTGTCTTTAAACACAGCTGGCTCATTTTACTTTGCCCCGATAGCACCCGATGAAATAGAGATGATCATAAGGAACCTTAAATCCAAGAATACAGTGGATGTGTATCTCGACATATTTTCTTAAGGAAATTGTTAACGAACTGAGAACACCACTGACCATACTTTTCAACAAATGTATAGAAAATGGCCTATTTCCAACACCTTTAAAAGTGGGAAAAGTATTGCCTGTGTTCAAGAAGGGTGACAAGGGTGACTGTAGCAACTATCGCCCAATATGTATTCTACCAGCAATCTCCAAAATCTTTGAAAAAGCGATAGCATCGAGATTGGTAGGCTATTTGGAAGCAAAGGGATATTTATCTCCCGAGCAACATGGATATAGAAGGGGTCGTTCGACGACTACTGGAATAATGCAAATCACCGAATACATATATCAAGCATTTGACAATAACAACTACGCTGAAATCAACCTACTGGATCCAACCAAGGCGTTTGATACTGTGAGTCCTGGTGTTTTATGCGAGAAGCTTATGTATTATGGAGTAAGGGGGGTACCTCTCGACCTACTGAAATCCTATATGGCAAATAGAATGCAACTAACGGAATGGAACAACAAACAATCACAGCTCAAGAGAATACACTTTGGAGTACTTCAGGGTTCCATACTGGGCCCTCTACTATTTATTATATATATCAATGATCTACCGACTAGTGTGGCTGGAGCAGAGCTGTGCCTTTACGCAGACGACACTTCCGTTGTGGTGCAGGGGAAAGCCAATCAGGAAACTAAACTAAGATCGGAAAACGCAGTGCAAGTGGTGAGTGATTGGTTCACCGCCAACAAGTTAAAGTTAAACATAAATAAAACTCAAAACGTTGTCTTCAGTACCAGAAATACGAACCAAAATGCTTCTGCAAGGTTTCTGCGTGTCACTATTAATTCGCATTTGAGATGGCATCAGCACATAGATGGTTTGGCTCGCACTTTGTCCTCAGCACTGTATGCCATCAAAAGATTAAAATATATTGCAACTCATGTGGCAGCAAGGCTGGCTTACTTCGCGAACTTTCATTCGCATTTGTGCTATGGGATACTATTCTGGGGAACATCTGCGGAGGCTCGGAGGATCTTTGTGATACAAAAAAAGCCATCCGAATGGTGTATGGCTTGAAGGTGAATGAAACATGTAGAACACGATTTAGGGAGGAAGGAATATTGACATTAACATCTATCTACATACTTTCAGCAGTGGTGTATGTACACAACAATAAGTAGGCCTTTACCACGAATGGGTACAATCATGGGTATTCAATCCGTGAGAGGGACTGGCTGAGGATCCGACATCATAGGGTGTGTTCCTCGCAGCAATCCATCTTCTACTGGAGGTCGAAATTATACAATAACCTGCCGCCGAGCTTTAAGGGCCTCCCAATCAGCTTGTTTAAGAGAAAAGTGAAGAACCACTTGATTAATGGAGAATACTACACAATAGAAGAATTCCTTAGACACTAGTCATTCCTCTTCTATATACAAATGATCTTATTTGATTTATTATTTGATTTTATTATTTTGTGTTTTTTTTTCTGTCTTCTTTGTTATTTGTTAAGAGTGTTGTTAGTAGTAGTATACACTACACTATTTATTTATACTTATCATGATCTGACAATTGTAATGCATTACAAGTTTGAGAATATTGACAATTTTATGTAACAGAGGTCTTACAAATATATAGTCTATTATTATTATTATTATTATTATTATTATTATTATTACAAGGGCATTTTTACATATCTATATGAGTAAATTTATTCATAATTATTATGGTTTCAAGATCCAATTAGACTACTGGTACAAAAAATAGTATACATACTTCAGTTGAGAAGACTATTATTGCCCTTGTGGTTTAAATTTAATCTCGCCACTCGGGCAATAATAGTCATCTTCTCAACCTTAATATGTAATATATTATTGTATACTCTCTGCTTAATGACTGTTAGTAGTGTTGTAACCGTGCAAGCACCCCTAAAATGGCTTAACGACAATAAAAATAACCGGGAGCAAAGGGGTACCTGTTTGCGCCACGTGGTAGGAACGCTTAAAATTTATTTTAAATAATAATTTGCAGATATCGAAATAGTTAAATCAATATCTGAATACCCCATAGATAAGAAAACCAGTCAGTGAGAGAATTTTCAAACTGCCTCCAGCGAGCAATGAAATCGATACACTTGATAAATTGATATTTACTAATTTAGTCTGCAAATAGAAATGCTACTTTTCTACCATTTTATTAAATGTATCTACACGTTTTATGCATAGCTGTGAAAATTTCCAAACTTTTCTAATCAGTAACACAGCGTTTAAATATTTCAAAAAAATGCAATATAATAATAGAAAATGAGGTGTAGCCACCACACGACTTTCTTATACGTATGAGCGTTCCAACTATACAATTTTAAGATTTTCTTTATACAAAAATTATTCAAAATACTATTCTAAGTACTTCTATTCTCTTAATAAGTCTCTATAGAATGCATACTTTGCAAGATATTATCAAAAAAGTGCTACTCGCTAAGAGTAAAAGTGCTACTTCCGGTCCGAATTTTTAAATTTCATATATACAAAAAAATATTGCAAATCCAGTTTTAAATACTTTTGTACTCTTGATAAATATATGTATATAGAATGCATAACTTACGACATATTTGCATTTGAATTTTGAAATTTTTTTTTATACAACAGATATTGAAAATTATGTTTTAAATACTTTTATACTTGTAACGTACTTGTCTAAAAAGCATGACTTGCGAGATAGCGAGATATTCGCAAAAACTGATTATCAATGAGAGTAAAAGACCTACTTCCGGTTGGAATTTCAAAAAACTTTTTTAAGACAATTTGTCTCAAACTTAATTTTAAGTACATATGAATTCTTTATAAATTTGTTTAAACTTAGTAGTTGACGAAATATTGGCAAAATTCGATTTTTTCACTGAAGTAAACTGCTACTTCCGATCTACCGATTTTACTGAAAAACTAATCAGGTCTCAAGAGGGAGATTATACAAGTAAATACAAAATTTGGCATTGATAGCTATAGCAGTTTGACCGCTATCGTGGTCACACACACACACACACACACACGCGCGCGCGCGCGCATTGTAATTACTCTATCGGTATAAGAAATAGTCTGAATTAATTATTTCTATCATCTTATTTGGTAGTACGTTCTTACAGCAAAACCGTTAATCCCGACGGTAATGTATTACATAATCTACTATAATTAACTGTGTTTCATGCAACAAAATATCACAAGCTTAATATTGATTTACATTATGTATAATACACGGCAGATACACAGAACATGAATAGTAAATTACAATTTTAGAGTGCAAAACGACCGCACTAAGTCAATGCTAAGCAGAAAGTACAAGAATGTGTGCTGTTCATTATCATACTACATATAATGGCCCATAGCGGAAGCCAGATGGTTTGAATTATTGCACAAACAACTGCGAATTATGCTACAATCAGCTGGTTCACGTACAGCGTATTTATTGTAACCCTAACTTATAAATGTCGAGCACTATTACAACGTAAATCAATTCAGGTAATTCATATTAATAACCGATTAAATGTTCTAATATGAAATTTACATACACATTCGACGCTTCTTTAGGCCTCTGGGATTTGAGGCTTTATTAAGGTAGAGAAACGTTGAAATGAATATTCATTTCTAATTTTGAGCTGTTACGTACCTAGCTAATAAATTAATTATATATTCCGAAAACGGGGTAATAAAATAATAATAAATTTACCAAAATTAATTTTAGCAACAAAATATCCTTTCTCGATACTAACCTGTTATATATTTACGAATTTATTTCAGGATTCAAATGTGTATTGTTATAGATAGATAGCAACACATATTTTTTTATCATATGTCCTATACGATACAGACATTTATGTATTGTCCGCAAGACAATGTACAATTCAAATTATAATTTGATGACTAGATACATTCAATATTTTGCTAATATCAAAACTATTTAAGTGGGTCAATTTTAGTATATAAACATATACATATACCAATAAAATATATAAAAATAATTCATTTTGTATATGTTAAAGGTTAGATATGGTTGTGTAGTCTATCTTTGTACTTTTAGGTAAATCGCGGGATTTCTTTGTTAATTGTCTAACTTTTGAGTGTATCTATGCAAATCTGTATTCCATACATATATTTAGTGCCGGGTAGTGGCAGTAGGGAAAGTACCAGTGCGATTTGGCTCGGCATGATGCTTGCCTGGCTTTAGGATCATAATTACTTCTACAATCTTCCATATGCTTGCAACATGTTTAAGTCTAAAGGTTGCATAGATCAAATTTCTGTGGATAATATATTTTATTGAAAGTTTCTGTAGTATTGATCTGATACTTTTTACAGATTAATGTTACCTCTTATTATTCCCGCAATTTATTTCGTTGTAACTGCTGTTAACCTTCGTATGCTCTTCACAAGTTTCATTAGGTTGAAAATTTTATTCTAACTATTTTGAAAAGCAATCTGCTTCTGCCTTGGTTATTGCTTTTTGCTCATCCTTCTCCTCTTGCCTAAATGGAGGATTTCTTTCCTGATTTATTATACTGTTGCCATTTTTCCTGACATTCTTCTTCCTGAGAATTAATTCACAATTGTTTTAAAAAATAATTATTGCAAATTGTTTTTCTATTTGTGAAGTACAACAGAAATTATAGCTTGTTACTTCACTGTTGCGGATATTTGGGAAAATTTACTAACTAATTTAGTAAGGTATAATTCTAACATTAACGAATTCACTAATTATTTCACAATAATCTAAAATGCTCGTTATTTGGTAATTAATGGTGAGTGTTGCTAATCCATTTAATCCTTCCCGACGCATTTTCGATTGTAGATAGTTTTTAATTCTTTTCAGCCAATTAAAAGATCTCTCGCCTTTTGCTGGGCTCACAGACTTGTTTAAAAAAATTAGAAGAATAATTGCTATATTTGAAAATATCTTTACGAATCTCATGTCAATAATTAGTTACTTTAAGTAATTCTACCGGTTTCGTGCTTAGCTGAAAATTGGTTTTGTACAAACGCTTCAGCAGTATTATTATTCATCTACAGTATCCTGTGCAAATCCAATTTTCAGCTAAGCACTTAAAGTAACGAATTATTGACATGAGATTCTCTTGAAGCATTTCATAGAATTTCCATGAAACTTGCATAAATGCAAAAAGAAGAAATTGCTTGAAATCAAAGTTTTGTGAAATGAAAACATTCGTGAGCAAATTATTATTCTTTTAATCTACGATTTATTTCACATTCTGGAGTGATTTCAGTTTCGGTTGCAATTTTTTTTTACATTTATGAAGAACGGACTTTCTTTAGTTATTTTAAGTCTGTAATTAGGTTCGCAATATTATTTTCTTATATATACAATGATACTTTACTTAAGAACGCGTTAAGACAAATATTTTTGAGAAACAGGAATCTGTGTTTGTACATCAACGGAGCCGAGCCTTTTTCTTAAATCTATCTTATTCAAAGCAAATTGTAATGATTTCAAATTTATAGCCACTGGTTTCACAACTCCTAGCTTTGTTGACAATCTGACTTTCGAGATATCGTGTCAGGAATAACGTTGTAAAGTTTAAACCATGCAATCTTTTTGAACTTCCACTAAAGAAATTAGAAAATTGCTGGATACTACAAAATAAAATGATTGCTTCTAGTCACGATTCTTCTGAATCCATTCTGACAAGATTTAAAGTATGGTTTCCGCAACTGAAGAATGTACAATTTCTATTTTGATGTAAAAGAACTGCTTTCATGTTATCATAATTTCCTACCATATTGGCTTCATCCGTTAACAAAGCCTTGTCGCATATAGTTTTTCAAATTTAATTTGAATTCTTGTATAAAATTTAAAAGTTTGCTAGCAATTCCTTGACTTGTTTTATTACAAAAAAATATCAACACATAAATAAAACGTTCTTTAATTTAAAATTCTGATTCACTAAAGTAAGAACAACGAATTAATGTCATTTGCAGCACCTTATGAGATGAATCCGGAATTTCATCAGAAATAATAGCAAAATATTTAGCTTTTCTAACTAACCAAATAATCGCATTTCAAAAACAAGCCCCAAATATTAATGAATTCCTTTTGTATTATATTTGAAGATAATGAGTAGGGGACTTTGGAGAGTTCTGGCACCTCCTCCCCCTCTCACCCAGCTCCCCCTCACCCCCCTCGCCTTAGTGGCGCCCTCTGCCAACCCAACTGATGTGGCGCCCCCTCGCGGTCGCCAACCCAACTAAAAATTGCAGATTTCATCATTACCAACCCAACCGATGTGGCGCCCCCTCGTGGTCGCCACCCCAACTAAAAATTGCAGATTTCATCATTACCAACCCAACTGATGTGGCGCCCCCTCGCGGTCGCCACCCCATAATGGCAGATTTCATCATTACCAACCCAACTGATGTGGCACCCCCTCGTGGTCGCCAGCCCAAAATGGCAGATTTCATCATTACCAACCCAACTGATGTGGCGCCCTCTAACGGCCACTAACCAAACTAGGAAATGACATCTCCCATCACTACCAACCTAACTAATGCAGCATCCTCTCACGGTCACTAGCCAAACTAAGGTGACGTCAGACAAAATGGCGGACCATCAAGATGGTCTTTGCTTCTAGAGAATTCCTGAATAAATTACCAAGCTTGCTATCGCGCTTCTCAATGTACTTCAAACAGATCTAAACATGTTTCCAGAGGAAACCGCAACGGCTGTCTGCTTCTGTGACAGCCGCATGCGCAGAAAATATAAAAAGCACCCCCTGATGGATACTACCCCAACTAAATATTAAATATATAAGAATTTCGAATGTAATATCATCAGTATCAATTGCAAAGCGGTGTAGCACCTTCTATATAGTATAATGGCGGTGCAATATGAGAAATATGACAACTTTTTGTCTGCTAATGGTATTGAAATACCTATCATAGTGCGAGATTGGTTACTATCTTCGGAATTAACGCAAAGCGAGTGTTTATTCATAGCGGCATTCGCATATCAAAACATGCAATATTTCGATATCGATGAATTAATGAATGTTTTGGAATATTGTAACCCAAATATGACCCAACTTAAAAAGTGGTACATTTATAGTGAGTATGAATATATATGTGAACCTGATTTAGATCTTCATGCAGAAATTTGCGTATTCGACATAGAAACATCGACTGTACTGACTTTAAATAAGATGAAGATGTTAATGAGTTGGTATCCTCAATATAATCATCCTGAATTGGACTATAATGACGAGCTGGCCGCGACTGGTGGTGGATATGTAATATATGCCAGTCAGAAGCGTTTCGCAAGTAGCTAACATGTACAGACCCGCATAAACATGTCTAGACTTGCTGGAAATACATCAGTCGACAATGTCCGTTGAAAGCAGGCGGAGGGCTCTTAGACAGAAGAAAGACTTGTTGAACATTAGAATTATGAGGTTTATATCTGAAATTGAAAAAATCAAATCCGATTTAGAGATGTATGCGTTGGTGACAAATATTAGTAAAATAAAGCTATAAAATGGAGAATATGGAAAAATATATGATTAGGTCTTTTGTTGTACACTTTATATAATTTTATAAATAAATATATGTAATATACATTATTAAATAAAGAGAATATAACATCCAACATTTTTTCCTTAAAATACCCCTTTTAGATATATATATAAAGTGCATCTCACTTAAAGAAATGCGTAGACATAGAAGTCATATTTTTTTAATGTGACTATATATAAGAATAATGTTTTGCAGCTGAACGTTTATACCTTCTCACGATTAAAAACTTCTTATATTGCCTTATACAGGATGTTAGGATACAGATATGTAATTCACCTTAAATAAAAATGCGTGCATGTATAGAATTAATACTTTTTTTTATTTTTATATAATCATAATATACAGTTTTAATAAAATTACAAAACATTATCCTCGTCAATCCAGCTATTATGTGAATTATCGAACCCTAACCATTTTACATAAGCTTTTCCGTCCTTTACACGTAATACTTTTTCAATCAGATATACATCTTTATGTTTAGTTTTCTGCAATTCATGTTCGTAGAAACAACCCAAAATCGGATCTCCATTCATATCTTCCAGCATATATGTTGGCGGATTTGTAGCATTAGCTTTAATAATCTTGAACAATTCACTACCCCAGTTCCTGAGATAGCCTTTCGAGAAAACACTTTTGAATTTACTTATCCGCACGATGTCACCAACTTTATATTTCCGCTTCACAGCTGTTTGCACATCATTGTAGATAGTAGAAAGCAGGAGCTTCTCATTCTTTTTAGTCACATCGCAAGGTCGCATTTTAATTGATCGATGCTTTGTTTTATTATACGTATCAGTCACGGAGGGTAAAATATCTATCCACTTATAGCTACCTCTCATTGTAAATTCCTTATATAATCTACCCTTCAGCGTACGAATAACACGTTCGGCAATAGACGCTTTCATTGTACTATATGTTGAATAATGGTTTATACCATATTTCTTCATGAGATTTTGAAATCGAGTATTATAAAACTCTTTACCATTGTCGGACTGTATATTTTTCGGTTGTCGAGTGTCTTGTAGAATGCCTTCCATAGCATTACATACATCCAGACCGGTTTTCGATTTAAGGGGTCGAGTCCATAAAAATTTCGAGAAACAGTCTATAACCACAAGTATATATCTATACCCGCCATTCTCTCGAGCATGAGGTATAAATTCGGCCAAGTCAATCTGCCAAACATCGTCAAACCCTCTAATAATGAAGCGACGTCTGGGAAAGAATCTACGAGCCGGCCTATGCAGCTCATCAACTAAATGACGCTTAATACTATTCATAATTAACAATTATTGTTCAGCGCGTTAATACATCATGTAGGTAGAACAATGCGATGGTAAATGAATTAAAATTATGCTTCGTCTCTATTGTCTTGGGAGCGGTCAGGGTGGTGGTGGTGGTGGTTGTGGGGGTGGGGAATTCCCTGATTTCTTTTCAAGTTTTTTTCTTATAGCTTCTAGTTTAACATTGAGTTTAGCATCAATTCTACTCTCAACACTTTTTTCCATTCGATACAGCTTTTGATTAGTTTCAGCTTGTAGAGTATTTGCACTAACTTCAACAATCCCTTTGATTGTATCCAAGTTAACACCTTTATTTAAATTATTTTTCAGTGCAAGTACTTCACCATCCAAATCCCTCTTAATTTTTTCAATCTGTTTACTAACTTCAGAATTTGTAGCATGGTTTTTTCTTAAAACATCAAATTTAGCATCAATCTTCTTCTCAACACTAGCTTGCATTTGGTTTAATTTCCCATTAATCGACTGTTGCACATTATTTACACTAACATTAACAATACCCTTAAATATATCCAAATTAACAGTTTTATTTAAATTAGTTTTAAATGCATTCAAGTTCTCATCCAATTCCCTCTTAATTTTATCAATCTTGTCACTAACCCAGGTGGTTGTTGCGAGATTGTTCCTTAAATTGTCTAGTTCATTTTCGATTCTATTCTCAACGGCAGTCTGCATATGATGTATGATATCACTAATATCCTCAGCCACTTTGGAATTTGAGGCGTCTATTTTTATTTGAATATCACTCACCACATTATCAATCCTTAGATCTATTACGCCAAGTATTCTAGATAGGTGACGCTTATTAACAGAATCTTGATCGTGTATAGGATCTGCTACACGACAAATACGTTTACCGCCAATATCAACATCACCTCCCTCTGTTAATGGTAGAGATGGCTTTTGACGTTTAACGCCAGCTTTACCGCTGCTAAGATATCGGCCAAATTTGTCCACACTCATGACGATACTGATGAAAAGAATGAGAGTATTAAATATTTATTCAATTACGCCGCATTCTTTAAGCTCCTCGATGATCGACTGCATTTCATTATGGGTACTTTCATTGCCAGAATCCCGAGAGGCCTTCAAAAGTTTAAGACGATCCACGAGCTCGTTTATGTCGCCCCAATAGACATATTGATATCTATCATTGGTGTTGGAAACAAGCATGCTGCCTATATGTCCGCCAGACCATGTTTCTGAAGTCGAACTGGAATATTTAGCAAGAAGAGGTTTTATTATTTCACGCCATTTGTGCCCTCTAGTCCCCCTCAAGTGATTTTTGGGTTGGAACAGTTTGCGATGCACATTGGTTTCATGTAAAATATCATAGTAATGTGATAAATCCTCCTCATTATATCTACTTGGTCTAGTTTTAAATATTAATTCATAAAGACCATGAGAGCCCGTAAACAGCTTATTATTGATTATTATGTCTTTACCATCTAGATATAATGTATGCCCACCCAATTTCAATCTATTTGTTTCGGGTTCAAATGTAACACGATACGTTGTATCATATACATTGCTTGTGTCTTGAAAAAGACCTCGCACAAACTCTCTCGGTAAAGGATTAAGATCTCCATAAAACGTGTTATGTGAATGCCGATCCTCTTCCACCAATGGATTAGACTGCTCATCGAATGGATTAATCGAAGAGCTCTTTTCTATCTCTTGTTTTTTTATCAGCTTTCCTCTATTTTTCAAAGTGTTGGTAATATTCATTATGGGCTCCTTAATTGTTTGTGTTTCCTGTTTTATTGTTGTGCTCAAACCTTCTAGGTTCTCAGTAATGGGCTTAAACATTTTTCGTATTAAATAATCTTCATCGGAACGATTAAGCTTCAATTGCATATACTTATTCCTAATAACTTTACTTGCCTTAATAATATCACGCTTCAATTTCTCATAATCCATTTTTCTACTATTAACTGCATGCCTGCGCATGATTATTTGCAGACAGATATATATTAACTGAATAAAATGAATAATTCACCAGCATATATAGCGATCAAAATCCTTCCTATAACGACCATTATGCAAATCACTATCCTTGTCTATCACCAGGAATCCGTATTTATCTTTCCAACACTCACCACAAACCGATTTAAACCGCTCAAATGACATGTCAACTCCAACATGATCGTTGTAAATATGTTGTAGATTTGTATTATCCTGCTTAAATAATACCAAAAAATTAGCATTATCCCTAACTAGCTGTTTCGGAATACTAGTATAAGTTTGACATAAATAAAAGCTATCAACACACTTATGCCTACCCATACAAAAATATTTTCTAATATTGTTTTGCTTATCGCACGCCACATCGTCAAAAATGAATATCGAATTTCTCTCAGCCTCCATGGGGTCTATTATATCATCATTCTCCATACAAGGAAAATATTTCACATCTTTAACATTATTTAAAACATTCTCGAACAGCTTATATTTAGCTTGATATAAAGACTTGGAATAAATGTATACGTTTTCGAACTTGAGACCATTTTCATTGAATAATAACGATAGCATGAGATTTGTTTTCCCAGAGTTTGATGCACCGCAAAGTAGCGCTCTAATGGAGTTCGGTAGTAGGCTGCTATGTTTCCGAAATTTACCCTTTTCATCAACGTCCAAATCCAAGTTGATTATTTCAAGTGCATCCTTCTGCTTCACAAGTCTCATGGTGAATGAATTATATATAAATTGTTGGGTGTTTATAAAGCTAATTCATTTCGATGCTAACTTTTAAAGAGGGCGGAGGTGTCGTGAACTCGATAATCAACAAGTTGCCTATAGAGCTTCACCTGCCAGGTGGGTACATGTATTGTGGTCCTGGTACAAAGCTCCAGAAACGTTTAGCACGAGGTGATCCCGGCAGTAATCCATTGGATGCGGCTTGTCGGGAACACGATATCGCATATTCACAACATAAAGATTTAAAAGATAGACACGAGGCAGATTTGATATTGCAAGAAAAAGCTTGGAATCGTGTAAAGTCAGCAGACGCAAGTGTTGGTGAAAAGACAGCAGCCTGGTTGGTGACTAACGCAATGAAGGCCAAAAGAAAATTTGGTATGGGCTTAAAGAAAAAAACTTTTAAAAAAATAGTGTGCACCAATGTTAAGAAGGCTCTTAAGCGATTCGGGGGTGATATTAAACAGGGTGCTAAATCATCATTGGCAGCAGCTAAGGTTGCAATCAAAGAGGCTGGAGGTCGAAAACATATTAAAACCCCCAGAATAATCCCCATACCGAAAGTTGGGGGCGTATTGCCACTCATACCAATATTCGCCGGGCTAAGCGCTCTCAGCTCACTGGCAGGCGGTGTAAGTGGTATAACACAAGCAGTACTCAAAGCGAAAGCGGCTCGAAGTCAATTACGGGAAGCTGAAAGGCATAATAAAACTATGGAAGCTATCGCATTAAAAGGTAAAGGATTATATCTGAAGCCATATAAGCGAGGCTTAGGTTTATATCTAAAACCATCAAAAAACTAATAAGTCGACTGCCTCAAAGAGCATTAACCGATCATGATATTTTGAAATATGCGAAATATATTCACCATTTTAGAGGTGTATTTATGAGGGATACTCTACCAAAATCACCCAACAAAAATGAAAGCGCAGTCGTTAATTTGGATAGCATTAAAGGATCGGGAACACATTGGGCCTGTTATAGGAAGAGAGGTTCTAATATATACTATTATGATTCGTTTGGCAATTTAAAGCTTCCACCGGAATTAATAGAATATTTTAATAGAAAGGGTCCTAATAAAATAATGTATAATCATAAGCGATACCAAAATTTCAATACATTCAATTGTGGTCACTTATGTTTAGAATTCCTACTAAATAATATATAATCGTATGTCTATATATCAATATATTAGTCATGTCGTACACTTTCACCCTGAAGGGCACAAAATCAGTGCTTTCTGTTGATTATTATCCGCCTATTGAATTGAATCCCCACTATGAATATGTTCTGGGTCTAATAGGATTTAATAGCTACAATTCGATTCCCAACATTGTAGAGGGCTGTAACAAATTTTATTATGATAATGACAAAGTTATTACAATTCCGACAGGATCTTATGAGATAAGTGATATCGCCGATTTCTTGATGAATGCGATGCCTAGAGGTGCAATATCCCTCAAACCAAACAACAATACAATAAAGTGTGAAATTAAAAGCAAATATGAAATAAATTTTAGACCTAGAGACTCTATAGGAAGCATATTAGGCTTTAGTGGGAAGCTATTACCAACCGATCAAAAACATGAATCGGATTTACCTGTTAATATTATAAAAGTGTCGACAATAAGAATTGAGTGCAATATCACATCAGCCTACAACGATAGTCGTTTATCCCACACGCTCTACGAATTTTCTCCACAAGTTGAAGCTGGGTTTTCGATTAATATAGCGCCCGAGCATATAATATATCTACCAATTAATTCTAAGCGTATCGATAATATCACATTAACACAGCTCGATCAAGATGGTGATGCCGTAAACTTTAGAGGCGAGCAAATCATTGTTAGATTAGAATTAAAAAGAGTTTCATAATGGGCCTTTCATTTCGTAAACGTTATATAACTTCCTCACCCCCACAACGGAAGATCACTTCAACATCTAAACTCAAGCAGTTAACATCGGCCAATATAATATTTTTACAATCGTTAGGCTTTCGAGTAAAAAATGGAGGAAAAGCTATCCATATTTGAAGGTGTGCATTTTGACGAAGTTATAACGAAAGAAGAGTATCACACATATTATCCGAGAACACACAATTACAACTTAAATGATGAAGTTCGCATAAGCATTCAAAATCAAGATATATACACACTACCTTCCGAGAGTTATATATACATAGAGGGGAAATTTAAGCCTGATGCTAATGGTACGGGCCTACCTGAATTAACAAACAATGCATACGCTTTTTTGTTTGATCAGATTCGATATGAGCTTAATGGTGTAGAAATCGATCGCGCAATGAAACCAGGAATCAGTTCTACGATGAAAGCATTAGTTTCATATAATGAAGATGAAAGTCGAATGTTGTCGATTGCCGGGTGGGGACCATTCGCACAGCAGCAAGGAACACTCTCCAATAACAAGTTCAACGCATGCCTTCCATTGAGCATGCTTTTAGGCTTCTGTTCCGATTACAGGAGGGTTATTATTAACGTCAGTCAAGAATTAGTCCTAATTAGAAGTAAAACAGATGAAAACTGCTATCAAAACAAGACCGCTGATGGTACAAAAAAGGCCTCAATCGAGATTGAAAAGATTGAATGGCGGGTGCCGCATGTAAGCGTAAATGATCAGACACGCTTAAAGTTCTTAAACACCCTTAAAACCAATAAACCGATATATTTAACATTTCGTAAATGGGAATTATATGAACTTCCAGCTTTGCGTGCAACGAAAACTGACATTTGGCCTGTTAAAACTAGCACTAATCTAGAGAAACCCAGATATGCTATTATAGCGTTTCAACGCAACAGAAAAGATAATTTTCAGCAAGATGCATCAGGCTTTGATCACGCTTCAAACACAAATATTAAATTGCATTTAAATTCAGAATATTACCCATATAGCGATATGAATATAGATATGAGTAAAAAACTATATGCCCAAGCATATCTAATGTACACAAAATTTCAATCGAGCTATTATGGAAACACTCGCGGCCCTCTCATGAGCTATGAGAAGTTCCACGATTCAGCACTTTACGTAATAGACTGTTCGAAGCAGAATGAGAGCTTAAAATCATCCACCGTCGATGTTAAGCTTGAGATGCAGTGCCAGGAGACGTTTGGCGAGGACACCTCTTGTTTATTGTTAATTTTACAAGATTGTGTCGTTGAATATAGTGCACTGACAGGCACTGTTAAGAAAATTATATAACATTCAGTCAATCGTGAGACCTCATGGCTAAAAGAGGTGCAATTAACACTCGAGATCAACTTCAATCATTCCTTATTATAGACATACAAGGTTATGCGATTCAACATTTCGATCCGAAAGAGATGAGCATAAGTGACGGAGAAAGGAGCATCCATTTTTTATTTAAACCTAGCATCGAATTCCATCTATTATCGAAGAAAGACCAGAGGACCGTTCGATGGCTTGAAAATAATTATTTAAATATAGAATACTCTACTGGTTATGTATATTTTAAGGACATTATTAACTTGTTAAAAAACATCTGTAACTCATATAATAGAGTGTATGTTAAAGGACATCAAAAAAAGGAGCTACTTAAGCAATATGTTGATATTGACATAATTAACTTGGAATATTTTAATGATGTACCAAAGCTTATTAAAAATGTCAATCATTGTTTTTATCATAACAATAAAACTAATGAAGAATGTATATGCACGCAAAATAATATTATAACTCTATGCAATTATCTAAAAAATAAAGAATTATTTTAACCTACTTATTATTTTCATTTCAATCCACCTATACATATTAATACTAATATTATAGCAAAAATAGTATACGTATGAACATGTCTATACATGTAAAAAAGGATCGCCGAGACGGCATCAATCCGATGCAGGTATGCAAGCGAGAGATTTTTTATACAATTCCATTAATTAACCATCACCTGCCCTAAAAAGGGTCACCCAGACGGCATCCATTCGATGCAGGTATGCGACGGTAAAAAATTTAAGTACATTCCTTAGAACACACACACAGCCCGACCGTGGGACTGGAATGTGGCTGCTAATTGCCTCCGTTCACACGCATATATGCATGCGTGCGGTAAAAAGGGTTTTCTCTTTATACATCACCCCATTAGCGTGATGGGTGTATACGTCACGGATGAGTATCTATATATACATAGATCGGCATCTTTAATTTCATTATAATCAGTATCTTCGAAGAGTCAACATCGTTTTTTTTTTAGTGCTTGTTTGTGTTTTACTACAAGGTATTTAGAAAGCCTAATTTATATAATACTAACTCACAATATTTTTCATTAGTTTTAAAATTTTATAGGACTTTTTAAAAATTGTTTCTCCAATTATAAGGTTATTTTTTAAATAATTTAATGGTGTATATTTTATTAATATTTTATTGAATATTATTTTTATATACAATTAATCCAGGACGCTTCAAAGTATTTTATATGCATTTAGGGCTTTCTTTAAATAGTTTTTTAATGTTTAGGTGCGTAAATTTATATAATTAAGTTGATTATTTTATACAGTTCTTTAAAAAGATTTTTTCAATAATTTAAATAAATTCTGAATAATACGGATATTTTTAGTTAAATATACGCGGATCATAGTTTTCATTATTTTTTCTACCACTCTAAAATTTTATAGGACTTTTTAAAAATTGTTTTTTCTCAATTATAAGGTTATTTTTAATAATTTAATGGTGTAAATTTTATTGAATATTATTTTTATATACAAATAATCCAGGGTGCTTCAAAGTATTTTATATGTATTTAGTAGCTTCTTTATATTGTTTTTTTTTAATTTTTAGGTGCGTAAATTTATATTATTAAATTGATTATTTTATAAGGTTTTAAAGGGTTTTATCAATAAATTCTGAATAATACAAGTATTTTTAGTTAAATATATGCGGATCATAGTTTTCATTAGTTTTTCTACCACTCTAAAATTTTATAGGACTTTTTAAAAATTGTTTTTATCAATTATAAGGTTATTTTTAATAATTTAATGGTGTAAATTTTATTGAATATTTTATTGAATATTATTTTTATATACAATTAATCCAGGGTGCTTCAAAGTATTTTATTTGTATTTAGTAGTTTCTTTATATCGTTTTTTTAATTTTTAGGTGCGTAAATTTATATTATTAAATTGATTATTTTATAAGGTTTTAAAGGGTTTTATCAATAAATTCTGAATAATACAAGTATTTTTAGTTAAATATATGCGGATCATAGTTTTCATTAGTTTTTCTACCACTCTAAAATTTTATAGGACTTTTTAAAAATTGTTTTTATCAATTATAAGGTTATTTTTAATAATTTTATGGTGTAAATTTTATTGAATATTTTATTGAATATTATTTTTATATACAATTAATCCAGGGTGCTTCAAAGTATTTTATTTGTATTTAGTAGCTTCTTTATATCGTTTTTTTAATTTTTAGGTGCGTAAATTTATATTATTAAATTGATTATTTTATAAGGTTTTAAAGGGTTTTATCAATAAATTTTCAATAATACAAGTATTTTTAGTTAAATATACGCGGATCATAGTTTTCATTAGTTTTTCTACCACTCTAAAAATTTTATAGGACTTTAAAAATTGTTTTTCTCAATTATAAGGCTAGCGAATCAGTCAAATAAATTAGCAATTTAGATATATTAAAAATTAGGTTTCAATAGCTTTTTATTCTTTTAAATTTATTATATTAATTATTTTTAATTCGCTTTTTCATAGAATGAATTGCATCATATGTGGCAAGTCCTTCACCCGGCGCGACAACATGAAGCGGCATGTGAATACCCTCCACCGCAATTTTGTTTGCGGTATTTGTGGGGAGGGTGTGGATAAATGTGAGCATGTTGCGGGACCACCTAAGAAGGTGGCCAAAGTAGATGTTACACCATCCACAAGTTCTAATAGACCTGTGGATGCTGCGCCATCTACCAGTCGAGATGCGCCTCAGAGAAGCTGTTGTGGGTTGATGTTCCCAAATAATTCTCTATATAGGGGACATCTTCGCACACAGCAGCATTTGAATAACAATACATTTATGCTGCCGGATGGAGTGTTCAAAATTAATTCCTCATTTAAAAGCCGGGTCGCGAGTTACAAAATTTTAGGTGATGAGAGTGCTGACATCACAAATTTTTTATCGAACTTGAAAATGAAATTGTGCGGCCTGATTAACGATGTTCTAGCCAAGGTTGTATCGGGTATTAAGGTACAGTTAGAGCTATTTGCTCATTATGCTAAAACCGTAGCTGATGAGGAAATAGTCGACTTAAAGTCCTTCAATACTCGGTACGTCATTGTCACCGAGTCTTCAGACTTAGAGGATGTTTTTGATCAGGCTGCTGCCATCATAAAATCGAAAGCTGAAGAGTTTTCGGATAGGGGGAGCAATTGGACACTTAAGATGGTCTCGCATTTAGAGGTTAACATCAACAGCTACCAACCTCTTGGGGGATCATCTTACTTGGAACTACCCCCCTCTATCCGAAACAAGAAAGCATGCATCAATATTCAGAACTCGGATGATGCATGCTTGTGTTGGTCGCTTGTAGCAGCACTCCACCCGGCAAACAAAGGTGTAGAGAGAGTTAGTAGTTATCCTCATTACTCCAGCGTCCTAAATTTAGAGGGTATTCAATTCCCGGTTAAAATTAAAGATATTTCAAAAATTGAGAATATGAACAATTTAAGTATTAACGTTTACGGTTTGGCTATTAATGATGAAACAAAAAATCATGAGGTGGTGGGGCCAATTCATTTCACTAAAAACAGAAAAGATATCCACATCAATTTACTCTTAATTGATGATGGAAAAAGAGCACATTATGTTTTAATTAAAAATCTGTCCAGGCTAGTCTCATCTCAAATCAATAACCACAATGGTGAGACTTACATCTGCGATGGGTGTTTAATTCATTTCAGAACATCCGAACAATTAAACGCCCATCAGCAACACGATTGCAACCATGTGTATACGGTACTACCCTCAACCGACGCGCGTAAAACAAAATTTGGAGATATGCTGCCCGAAAATATTTTACGTTTCGATAGTCATCATAAGAAAATGTCCGTTCCGTTCGTCGTTTATGCGGATTTTGAAAGTATTCTCCAACCAATTCATACATGCAGCCGTGATCCAGCTAGTTCGTATACGAATAAAACATTCAAACACGTTCCCTATAGTTTTGCATATCATTTTTTTGCATGTATGTTCGTTTGATGCAAAGTTGAATAAATTTGTCACGTATGCCGGTTTAGATTGCTCAACGGTGTTTGTCCAAAAATTGATAGAAGATGTTAAGCTAATCTATGAAAACTATTTAAAGACTATCGTGCCGATGAAAACTTTAAATAATAGCGAGCGAAAATTATATAATGAGGCCGTGATTTGCCACATTTGTGAGCTGTCTCTCAACGGAGATAGAGTGAGAGATCACTGCCACATTACGGGAGCGTTTCGAGGGGCCGCTCATTCCAATTGTAATCTAAACTTCAAAATTCCGAAATTTGTCCCTATCTATTTTCACAATTTGAGCGGGTATGATAGCCATCTATTTTTAAGAGATTTGGCACAACAAAATTTAGATATTGACGTAATTCCTATTAATAAGGAGCGATATATCAGTTTCAGCGCGAAAGTTTTGGTCGATGAGTATACAGATAAAAAATCGGGCGAGAAAAAAAATGTTTATATAAAACTACGGTTTTTAGATAGTTTGCGATTCATGGCGTCTTCTATCGATAAGCTTGCACAAAATTTGAGCCCGCAAGACTTTGTCAATGTTAGGCGGGCGTTTCCACTAGATTCACATTTCCATTTAATTAGAAAGAAAGGTATATTCCCCTATCAATACATAGATACCTTTGGGCGATTGAACGAATCGACCTTACCGGCAAAACGCGATTTTTTTAATTCATTAACGAATGTTGATATTTCGGATGTTGAATATCAACATGCGCAAACTGTATGGAATACGTTTGGATGTCAAAATTTATTAGAGTACTCAAACTTATATTTAAAATCAGACGTTTTACTTTTGGCAGATATTTTTGAAAATTTCAGGAAAATTTGTCGGGATACATACAGTCTGGATCCGGCTCAATATTACACCAGCCCGGGCTTGTCTTGGGATGCTATGTTGAAGCATACCAAAATTGAGCTGGAGCTACTCATAGACATCGACATGCATCATTTTGTTAAGCAGAGTATCAGGGGTGGGTTGTGTCAGGTATCATTGCGGCACGCTACAGCAAATAATAAATATATGCCTAATTATGATGCGAGTGCTCCTAGCTCGTATTTAGCTTATTGGGACGCGAACAATTTGTACGGGTGGGCAATGTCGCAGTATCTACCATTCGGTGGGTTCAGTTGGGCCAGTCAGGATGAAATTGACAATCTAAATATATCTGGGGTCGCTGATGATTCGCCGATTGGCTATTTTTTGGAGGTAGATGTCACGTATCCTGTAACTTTGCACGATGAGCATAACGACCTACCTTTTCTGCCCGAAAACATGGTGCCTCCCACATCTAAATTTCAGTATAAAAAGTTGATCGCGAATTTACAGAACAAAGAGAAATATGTCATACACTATCAAACGTTAAAGCAAGCATTACATTTCGGCCTTAAAATCACCAAAATTCACCGCGTTTTAAAATTCAACCAGTCAAACTGGCTTCAAACTTATATCGACCTAAACACCAGCCTACGTCAGCATGCTAGGAACGATTTTGAAAAGGACTTCTACAAGCTTATGAACAACTCCGTATATGATAAAACCATGGAGAATGTTGACAAGCGAGTAGAAGTCAAATTGATCACACGTTGGGAGGACCATGGCAAAAGTCGCGGGGCTGGTAGTTTAATCGCGAAACCGAATTTTAAAAGTGTTAGTATTTTTTCCGAAAACTTTGTGGCTGTCCAGATGGGGAAGCTGAAAGTCATATATAATAAACCTATTTATATCGGCTTCTCCGTCTTGGAGCTATCAAAGCACCTGATGTATGACTTTTTCCACAATTTTTTGAGACGCGTGTATGCTGAAAAGGTCCGTCTGTGTTATATGGATACGGACAGTTTTATCTTAAAAGTAGAAACAGACGATATATACAGCGACATGAAAAAAAATATATCAAAATTCGATACATCGAACTTTTCGGCCAATAATGTCTACAACATAGCGCCTCAAAACAAGGCTGTTTTAGGTTTATTTAAAGACGAAAATGCGGGTAATATAATGAGTGAATTTGTCGGATTGCGCGCAAAAATGTATGCCTTAGAGGTTGAGGGTAGGGAGATTAAAAAGGCTAAGGGTGTTAAAAAGAACGTTGTGCGGGATGAGATTAGTCTGGCAGATTACAAACACTGTTTATTAAATAATGATATTTTATTAAGAGAGCAAAATCTTTTTCAAATCAAACTACATGAGATTTATACCGTCAAGCAAAATAAATTGAGCCTATCACCTCACGATGATAAACGCAGGGTTAATGAGGATGGCGTTCATACTCTCGCCTGGGGGCATTATAAAATCGACTCACCAGCTCCTTAGATGGTCGCTGCACATGCCTCGGGTGCAGCTGCTCTACCGCCTCAAATTGGGTAAGTATCCCCACCCTTTTTTGTTTGCTTCTCACTGTAATTTTCTCCCACTAAATCAGTATTAGTTTGTTTGCATTCGAGTTCACACATATTTTTTTTAACCTCTAAGATTAAAATGGGAGCTAGTAAGAATACAAAATTATTATGTACATAAACTTATATCTATATATTTTTTAATTCTTTTCAGAAACTTATAATGAATTTATTGGCGATTCGCTTAAAATGATTGATGATAATATCGTTAAGGAAAAACAACTGATTGGGCAGTCATCATACTTCCTCAACAAATGCGGTTCGAAATGGGTGAATATCGGCCTTAGTCCAGCGGCTGGATTCGTGCCCATCATCCAGATTCGATCACCTGCAAGCTGTGTATTCTTCACATTGGACGAGTGGGAAGAATTTTGTAAGACGGAGGGTTGCAGTCCGAATCATCAATTTCGAACGTCAACATTTAGAGATACTAGTGTAATTGTATTAAGCAGTCGCAATCAGCAGCTGGTATTGTCCTCCGATACCTATAGCAATTTGTTTAATTTGCGACTGCTCATTAAGAGTAAATTAGAATTTTTAGTAAATAGTAATTTCATAACATTTTATAAAATGATCTTAACCGCCTGCATGGCATTAACTGGAGATTTATATACGAATGTATCAAAATTACTTGTTGATCATTGTAATTCATTTAACACTTTCCTTATGATGGAAGTGCTACATATTAGTTATAATTCGCTTTACTATGACTTTGAGGTCATGAAGCTTGTAGATATTGTTAATTTAAAATAATATTGTTAATTTATAAATAATAATAAATAAATTGTTTTTCTTATAAAATATATTGTTTGTTTTATTTTATTTTATAAGTAAGATATACATTTCAAGCATGCTGCTATCACAGAAGCAGACAGCCGTTGCGGTTTCCGCTGGAAACATGTTTAGACCTGTTTGAAGTACATTGAGAAGCGCGATAGCAAGCCTGGTAATTTATTCAGGAATTCTCTAGAAGCAAAGACCATCTTGATGGTCCGCCATTTTGTCTGACGTCACCTTAGTTTGGCTAGTGACCGTGAGAGGATGCTGCATTAGTTAGGTTGGTAGTGATGGGAGATGTCATTTCCTAGTTTGGTTAGTGGCCGTCAGAGGGCGCCTCATCAGTTGGGTTGGTAATGATGAAATCTGCCATTTTGGGCTGGCGACCACGAGGGGGTGCCACATCAGTTGGGTTGGTAATGATGAAATCTGCCATTATGGGGTGGCGACCGCGAGGGGGCGCCACATCAGTTGGGTTGGTAATGATGAAATCTGCAATTTTTAGTTGGGGTGGCGACCACGAGGGGCGCCACATCGGTTGGGTTGGTAATGATGAAATCTGCAATTTTTAGTTGGGTTGGTAATGATGAAATCTGCAATTTTTAGTTGGGTTGGCGACAGCGAGGGGGCGCCACATCAGTTGGGTTGGCAGAGGGCGCCACTAGGGCGAGGGGGGTGAGGGGGAGCTGGGTGAGAGGGGGAGGAGGTGCCAGAACTCTCCAAAGTCCCCTACTATAATGAAACTGCTTTCTAGATTGGTCTTCTTGTGCAGTTCGAAATTTTAAAACATGATGGTCTAGACTGGATCATATTTACTCAACAGTTTAACTAGACAAAGAAAACTACCATTATGTAGACTGCGTCCATGAGATACAATAAAACGGTAGTTTTCATTGAGAGAGAAAAAATTCCATTGCAAAATAGCACTCCATAAACGTCCTCCAATGATTTGTGTGATGCTTTATTTTATTTAGAAACAAAATTTCCTTTCCTCAACCAAGCTTATTTTAGCGAAATTTTCCCTGAAACGTTATTCTTTTTATATGCAAGATAATTGTTGTGAGATTGTATGCGTTCATATAACTTCGTCAATAACTCATAGAACGCCAAATATTAATCAATTTCTCAGAACTAGAATATTATTTGCAAACAATACGCAAATGGCTGGAATATTTGACAAGCACTAAATTATATACAGGTTGTTCCTAAATATCATGTACATAAGGAAGGGGGTAACTATTTGGTTTATTTTGTGCCTAAAATTTCATATAAACATAGGTCTGCAAACGCTTCGTTACCAATACGCAGGGTGATGAAATTTCAAGAATTTTTCACTTTTTACTGTATAGCTCCTGCAGTTTTTTTACGATTTCTAATGTCAATTGTTAAATTAATAAACTCAGGTGATTATCTGAATAAAGCCAGAGCCTGCTAGACCATTTTAAAAAATTTAATTTTCTCTGGCAAATTACAGAAAATTGTTTTCTATTTTTTTTCGCGATAACGGTCAGAGATAAGAAAAAAATATAAGAGATCAAAAAGTTTCTAAACAAGACAGAAAATTTATTGCGTATTTTAGAATCTAGCAGTGGCGCATCGCAAAAAAGTTCAGGGTGACAAAAGAGGGCATGACCCCGAAAAAATTATTACCCTCTAGATTTACATAATCATTTGGCATGGCTAATGATGCAGGCCTTATAGCGTAACCTACCTTCCAAATTTGAACAAAATATCTCAAAAACTGCAGGAGCTATACAGTAAAAAGTGAAAAATTCTTGAAATTTCAACACCCTGCATATTGGTAACGAAGCGCTTGCAGACCTATGTTTATATGAAATTTTAGGCACAAAATAAACCAAATAGTTACCCCCTTCCTTATGTACATGATATTTAGGAACAGCCTGTATATACACTAAATTATATAGCATAAAAATATACACATACAAATGGGCAACTTCCCGATGGAACAATAAACAAACATTATTATGCATTGTCCCGCAAGGCATGATAATATCTGTTTTTGAATTGTAAAATGCTGCAATCGTCACAAAAAAATAACCTAGTGGTGGAAAGCACAAGAAATACCTTTGATTTTTACTTTCTTATACGTAGTATAAGGAAGTATTGCGTTGATGAAAATTTTCGACCTCCAGATTTTCGCAGATGTCCACGTTTTGAAGTCCCCTGATACCGAAAAGATGTTTTTTACAAAATATCTGGCTGTGTGTGACCACGATAGCGGTCAAACCGCTATAGCTATCAATTCCAAATTTTGCATTTACTAGTATAATCTCCCTCTTGAGAACTGATTAGATGTTCAGTAAAATTGGCAGACCGGAAGTAGTAGCTTACTTGAGTGAAAAAATCGAATTTTGCCAATACTTCGTCAACTACTAAGCTTAAACAAATTTATAAAGAATTCATATGTACTTAAAATTAAAATTAAAAACATTTACTAAATGTTTTTTACTAAATATTTTACTGAAAAGTTTTTAGAAAATTCCTACCGGAAGTAGGTCTTTTACTCTTATCGAAAATCAGTTCTTTGCAATTATTTTGCAAGTCACGCTTTTTGGACACGTATGTTACGAGTAAGAAAGTATTTAGAACTTAATTTTCATTACCTTTTATATAAAAAAAAAATTCAAAATTCGGACCGGAACTAACTTTTACTCTTACCGAATATCGATTTTTTGCAAATATGTCGTATATTATGCATTCTATATATATATATATGTATTTATCAAGAGTACAAAAATATTTAGAGTTGGATTTGGAATATTTTTTGTATAAATGAAATTTCAGAATTCGGACCGGAAGTAACTTAGCGAGTAGTACTTTCTTTTGAATATCTCGCAAAGTATGCATTCTTTAGCGATTTATTAAGAGAATGGAAGTATTTATAATAGGATTTTGAATAATTTTTATATAAAAAAAATCTAAAAATGTCATAATTTGAAACTCTCATACGTATAAGAAAATCGTGTGGTGGCCACACCTCATTATTTCTACTGCTTTCAATTTCGGTCTAATGGTTACTTTAATTACTTTAATGGTTACTTTTAGTTCCGTTTTGCGTTCCCCAATATTTTTATCTAACATATTGAGTTGCCATATAGTCGCCTCTAATATTGCAAGATCCGGAGGTCCTCCTGTCCTTTCCTATGATGAAAATAATTGAAATACATTTATTATAGTTCAAATCCTGTATGACGTATAATTTTCATATATAATAGTAAACGGAGCACCGTACTACTTATAGTGACGAACTAAATCTACAACACAGACTAAAAACCTCGAAACAATTTCAAAACACATAAAGTTTCGTAATTGCAGCGTAAAATATTGCTTTATAAAGTTTGGGAGTTCATTTTCCACCATGTAATTAGTTTTATTCATTTCTGTCGGATTATATAAGTGGAAAATATATGCAGGAAAAATTATCAAGTTGTCTTGAAAGTTTTCAGCATTACTAACGTATTCATTTTCTCAGCTTCCTGAAAATTATGAATTTTACTTTAGCATTTGGTTTTATTATGTGAACGTTTTATTCACAATAGACATTGCCCAATCCTAAAATATTCTACTACGTACATTCAGTTAATTTCAAATATAAGACATGATTCTGCCTGAAACTTGCATAGTTTAAAACTAAAGTTTATTAAAGTTAAAAATGGATGAAGTACTCGTAAATATTAGTTGCAATTTTAAATACGTAAATTTTGTCTTAATTTTCTATTATATTTGTCAATATTTTCGGTTTAATTCTTTTTACAGTTTGAATAGTTATAATATAAAATTAATTTTATTTGGAATGTGTCTTGCAAATAAATTAAATGATAATATTGATGATAATATACTTCTTAAAAAGAGGTAAAAAAATATGTACTCAATTCGGATTGGTAACCGTATGATACAAAAGCATGCACTGCAATGAACCTTAAACATAACAAATAATTTATTTATGTATAAGTAAACTTACAAGTCTGGATTTATATTTTTACTCTTAAATTCTTGGCAGGACATAAATTAAAAACAATTATTTAAAAAATATATATATTCTATATACATTTCTGCATTTTGTATAAATAATGGTTAACAAAACACATTTTATATATACATAGAAAAGAAAACAATTATATGTGCACAAGGAAGTTAAAATTCTTATACGATGTTGTTCACGACACCCTCACGTCGCCAAACAACACGTCCAGTCATAACCTGACACCTTAAACAACAACACGACGTCATGTAAATCAATTAAACACGTCCTCGTCCTGTGTAACTCTACAGTGATTTACTGAAGAAACCACTAAACGTGTTATACATATAACACGTTTAGTGGGTTGCTAATTCCTTTGCGACTCTTTGTCTAACCAGGATGTTACCAATCTGCTCTTAATTATTGCATATATTACTCCTTCATCCAGCAGTGTCAATATGTTACCTATATATATATATATATAAGAGAGAAGAATGATCCTATTTTGTTGTAAACCAAAATTGTAGGTTATGTTTTTTATTTAAAGTCTGACATTTAGAGGCTACGTTAGGTCATAAAAATCCCATACATGAAAAATATAACTTGAAATATTTTAAATAAAATTATAGTAACATTCTTTTTTAAAATCCAACTAAACTTCCAAAATATTTTACTACATAACAAATGTTATGGTATTATGTTTGGTAGTCGTAGGAACAACTGTGTTTCAACTGGTTTCCTATCTTCAGTACCACACAGCTAAGAAAATGTGTGTTAAATTAAACCAAATAAAAAAAACCATTTGTGTCCACAATATTCAGCAACAGTAGTCACTAATGTATTCAGAACTATGTAAATGTGAAATTTATACTACAAATGTTATTTATTCAATACACGTTCTTGGTTGAGTTGTACTGAAGACAGCAAATAGTTTGAAACACAGTTGTGTCTGCGACTGCCAAACACCTAATAGCTTAGATTTTTACTTTCGATTTACACAATTCTAAGTCTAACACATAAATCGAAATTGTTTCCCATGTGGTGCAGTTCGATGTCGTCCCCTATAGTTCGAGATCTGTTTTGGAATAATGTTATAATTAGTTAATGTTTAATAATTGTCAAAGACAATATCTATATTATCGAACGTTTTAATTATTTTTTTGAGTTCATTCATATACGTGGGGATTAATATTCAGTTTCATAAAAATTATCATATATTTAGATATTGTTAAATTATGGATGTTATGTTAAATTGTAATAATACAAAACAACGTTAGTAGATTTTAATTAACTAATATTCAGTGAAATCAGAAAAGAAACGTAACAAATAAAGTCGGAAAGAATATATAATACAGGTACACACAAATTTAACTATTTAAAATGTTGTAAATCGAAAATATCAAAACTAAAAAAAAACAACGTCGCATTCATAAATATAAATATACGCCCACCTATCTTCAGACTGAATTTATTTTTTTTTTTTGTAAAAGAAAGGCGACCTATACCATGAGCTTGCAAAATCACGCTCGAAAATCGCTCTGTTGAATTAAAAATTGTTCATTAAAAGCCCTACTTAATAAAACGTATAGAAACTTGGGCGGATGTAAACTGGGCACCAAGTAAATGGATTTACCTGCCCTGCAAAAAGGATTGCTTAATCCTACAGGTAATCTAGGCATCGTTCGGGTAATGATCGCTTTAAAGCTTAAAGTAATAGATTAAGGAATTTCCTAATGACCAAACAGATTATTTCAAATGTGTCTTTAATTTGTATATCTATTGTAGGCGGGTCTCTATTGTATTATGCTATAATATATTCTATATATAAGGAAACATTTAGTTTGTGTATTTAGTTCGTATATCTCGTCTGTCGACGTAAGCGTACACCCCCCCCCCCGATGGCCCCACTTATTTTAGGCCCGGCTGCAGGCCGGATATTCTGGATGTGGCTCTGTCGAGGCATCTCTCGACGTCCATCTCGGTCGAGAGCTTAGCGGATCTCTCATCGAACCATAACCCGATCCTATTGGAGCTGGGCTGTCATGTGCAACCGACCGCCCGACGTCGCAGAAGGGTGGACTGGCGTCGTTTTGGGGAGCAAGTTGAGCGACGGATCACCGATGTGGGATTGAATGTATCTTCTCCAGGGAGCCTGGAGCTTGCAGCTGAGGAACTGTCATCTGTCTTCTCGGGAGCCCTCGAGGTGGCGACCTCCCACTTAGAACCTGACATTAGGGGGCCCCACCTGCCAGCGGACATCAGAGTGGCCTTGGAAAATCGCAGAGTGGCTAAAAAGGTCGCGTGTAGAACACTGCATCACGATGATCGCAGATACTATAACAAGTGCACAGATATACTGAGGAGGGCCCTCTCGGACTATCGACGAGAGGGTGTCTGCATTATCAGCGGTAGATGGCTCGCTGTGGAGACTCACCAGATCCCTTCGGGCCGGTGGCGGAGGGATACAACCCATACACGGCGAAATGGGCATGGCTTACTCGGCCAAGGATAGGGCGACGGCGTTCGCTGACACCCTGGAGGCTGTCTGCGCGGGGATTCCGCCTGAGTGCGAAGATAGCGACGAAGACGATGAGGTGGACTCGGAGGTGTCGGACCTATGGGAGACACCGTTTGCCAGCCAGGAGGCTCTCAATGAGGTTACCGTGGATGAGATCTAGGCGAGAATTGGGTGCCTTAAGAGTCGGTCGGCACCAGGATTGGACGGGATTTCCAACGTGGCCCTGAGACAATAGCCGGACAGTGCGATCCTTGCCTTTGTGCGGGTCGCGAATGGGTCGCTGAGGCTTTCACACTTTCCCACGTCATGGAAGGAAGCTGCTGTCGCAATGCTGCTAAAACCAGGAAAAGATCCGGTGTTCCCTGGGAACTATAGGCCCATCAGTTTGCTGCCGACCCTCTCCAAACTACTCGAATTTGTGATCCTCACCAGATTGAGAGATGAGGTTGTAGAGTCGAATTCCATCCCCGACGAGCAGTGTGGTTTCAGGGAGGGTCTGTCTAGTGACTTGCAGCTGCTAAGGCTGACAGAGACTGTGAGAGACGGTCTGGAGAGAAGGGACACCACAAATGCAGTCTTCCTTGACGTGGCGAACGCCTTTGATACGGTCTGGCACGACGGCCTGCTAGTGAAGGTGAAGAGATTGGGCGTTGGGATGCCGTTGCTGAGGCTCGTTGCATCTTATTTGTCGGGACGTTCCTTCCGAGTGAGGGTCGAGGGTGAGCTTTCTTCAAGTAGACTCATTAGGGCTGGAGTTCCGCAGGGCTCCCTGTTGGCTCCGGAGTTGTTTATCATCTTCACGGCTGACATTCCCAGGGTGCCACAGGTACACTTATCCATGTACGCTGACGACACAGCCCTCTACACCGTTTGTCACAATGAAAGCATGGCGGTGCGGCGCCTGCAGGTCGCTGTAGATGAGACCTTGAGCTGTATGTCCAGGTGGAGGCTCAAAATCAATGAGGGCAAATGTGTAGCCGTGAGATTCACCAAAAAACTCACGCGTCCTCCGGATTTTATCCGAGTTGGAGACACTCGCCTGGACTGGGCGCCGCACACGAGGTACCTGTGACTGGTAGTTGACCAGCGTCTCACGTGGAGGGCCCATATGGAAGCCACCAGGGACAAATTCCTGCAATCGAGGTCTCGTCTGACGGGGCTGTTGGGACGCCACAGCCCACTGGGATTGGACACCAAACTCTTGGTTTATACATCTTGCCTCCGCCCGATTGTAACATATGCTTCTCTGGCTTGGCTGAATATTTCCGTGACCAACATGAGGTCCCTCGAGGTCTTACAAAATTCCACTTTACGAATGATCACGGACGCGCCGAACCAGGGCGCAGGAATGATAGAATCAGGCAAGATCTGGACATGGACAGTCTGGCGGACCACATTGCCACCCTTGCCGTGGGTGGGGGACATGGGAGAGGGCAGAGGCATCGTCCAATCCCCTGGTCGTGGGATTAACAAGACCATCCGCGACGATCATGCAACCCAAGGTCAAGATCAAAAGAGTCAAGGACCTACTTCGACCACCCTGATATCTTATCCCACCATGAAGACGACCCCATCTCCAACGTGACGACGTGGCCCGAAAAATTTTAAGCCGCCCACCCGATAAGGAGGAACAACAGGTGATCCCCATTTCCTGAAGCCAAAACAGTAATTCGATCTGTCGCATGGAGGCGACTCGCTGCGATTAGAAGGCAAGGAGTCATGGACTCGACCTTAGGAAAAATGCTTCGACCATTGTGTATTTAGTTAGTTCTATCTTGTTTGCGGCGTTTGCTTAAAGTAAGAAATTAGATCCGCTTCTCAGTCTCGAGTTTTGTTGCACACTGTTAAGAATTATGGAGGTCTCTTTCGTGGACAGTAACAACGGAAAGTCAACGGAAAATGTTGGTAGTGGTTAACAAGTATACCTTTTCAAAACAGAAATTGTTGAAGAGTGGCAAAGTGTTTTGGCGTTGTCCAAAAAAATCCTTAAATTGTCCCGCAAAAGTGTTTACGCTTGGTGCAGAAAATTTAGTGAGCAGAAGCCAGCTAGAACATAATCATGAACAGAATCAGAGTAAATTAAACCGAAAAGTGATTTCAAATGCGTGTAAACGTAAAGCCGTTGATGATATTTCCGAAAAACCAGCGAAAATTATTTGTCGTGAACTAGATAAGGAACTGCCGGAAACAATTACGATAACACATTTCACTTATATCCGAAGAAATTTGTACAATGCAAGGAAAAAATTTCTTCCTGGGCCTTTACCACAAAATAAAACAGAAGTCCGTGAAATAGTGGAAGCTGCTAATGTTAAAACAAGCAAAAATGAAAGTTTCGTTTTTATAAACTGTCCAGTGAGCAATATCATAGTGTTTTCTTGTCAAACGAATGTTAGAAGTTTATGTGGAATGCGTAAATTGTACATGGACGGTACATTTTCGTATTGTACAAAATATTTTTTTAAATTATTTACAATCCACGGACTTAATAATGGACATTATATTCCATTTATGTTTTGTTTGTTGCCTGATAAACGCAGTGAAATGTATGCAACATTATTTGAAATGCTAACAAAAGAAATCTTTCGACGTCACTCTACAATATTACGACCAACTGAAGTTTTTGTAGATTTTGAGAAAAGCATTCACACAGCGGTTCACGCTATAAGGCCATCAGCACAAATCTAAGGTTGCAGTTCCCATTTGCACCAATCGTGGTTCAGGAAAATCCAAAGTTTGGGTTTAACAGCAGAATTTAGGAACACAGATTCCGAAGTAGGAAAATGGCTGCGATATACATTTGAATTAACGTATTTGAATCCTGACGAAGTAGGCGATTGTTTCGCCTTAGACTTGTTTGTTGAAAAACCTGCTCATGCACAGGCTGACGAATACGCCGATTATTTATTGGAGACATACATAGAAGACGATGCTCCTTTTCCTCCACATATGTGGGCTACTGCAACTCCATCGATCACTAACACCACAAACGCATGCGAAGCGTTTCATTCCAAACTAAATGAGTCATTTTATTCAACACATCCATCTATTTATATTTTTATCGGAAAGCTTAAGGAATTTCAAATAGACAGTTATGTTAGAATTCAAAGTGTACACACACCAGCAAGAGTTAAAGACACACGCGCATAACAAAAATTAAGAACTCTAAATGAACTGTGTAAACAACTAAATAATGGAACAATATCACGATTCCACTTTGTGAAGTGTATATCATTTTATTCATCAGTATGACTTCAAATACACTATTTTTTTATTATAGTTTTTATATAATTAAGTATTTTTTATTTTCTATCTTTTTGCTGTACTTCAACTTGAAATACACTATTTTTATATTATTGTTTTTGTTTGCTTTATACCGTGCCCAGTTTACATAGACCTTCTGCGAGTACATTTTTAGCTAGTGCCCGAATTACCAACGACATTAAAATTTCAGGTAGGTTAGTGCCCAATTTACAGCCAGCTAGAAACTTATCAAAAGAACATTGCTCAGTTTATGTGGGTAAATATGTAGACAATCATTCTGCACAAAACTAACTTTTAATGTAATTTATTAACGCCGAATATTATATGTACAGAATAATATTCAGAAAGACTACTGAAAATATATACGTACATTACCTTGCATCGCGTCAAAAAAAAAAAATTAAAAGACTAATAAATATACATTTAATGATAATAGTTAATCAACAATTGCACTGACTTTTTTCCTTCGTAATAGAATTTGAATCGATTTTTTTATTTTTTTCTTACGGGATGCAAATAAATCTAGGTAAGTATTTTAGTCGTTCTTGTGAATATTATTCTGAACATATAATATTCAGCTTTAAGAAATTGCATTAAAAATTAGTTTTGTGCAGAATAATGTAATGTAATGTAATGTATTGCGCGACGCAAAGCGGCATGGTCGCAATAAACTCACCCAAAGTGGAAATACCTAAGCTTGTATATCCATGAAACTTTACGGAAACGTGTTCATGAAAATATACAACTACATACTTCGCGTCAGACGGGTCAAATGCATGAAAACTTAAACACTTGCCACTATGTTATGCAAAACTAAGAATATTTTAATGTACGTTTTTTTCACCAATATAATAAATTAAACAGAAAATCAATTAGACGAACTTGAATGCGGATTGTATTACAAGTTCATCACCTTCATTTTTAATAGCTTCTGCAATTTTTCCAGGCATAATATCCTCTAGGACCTGGCAGTCTTTACTAGGAAGGAAATTCCTTCAAGCTTTTGTTATAGTTTTATCTTTCTTAATTGTAAATACACAATAAATAGTAAACCTATATTTATTTTAATGAATATTTACATTTTATGTTTTATGAGATGATTTTTATACTTAGAGCTACAAAGTATACTTTTAAAATACACATTTCGTTATAGCTTTTATTCAACAAAGCAACTTCACTATTTTATTATTCATACTTCATCAACCATCATTCATCAGTCTGTTTCGATAACCGCTTTTCTGTCAAAGAATCAAAACGCTTTCAATATTTCACAATTTGTATAAATGGTTGACATATTATCTTTTGACATGTATATAATACAAAACCCTTCTAGAGACAGCAACGCAAAGGAGGACGATTCATGGTCAACTGGATCTCGCTAGATCTGCATGCTATCATGGACGCAACACAATAGACTTCTAGTGTTTCTGCTAATTTAAAAAATCGGTCCGTAAAAATACGCAATATGATTGGATTATACTTACACTTAATTCATTACTCAGTTATTGACATTTTACATTTTTTTGTGTATTTTACGACAAAAAAAGTGTCTCTTTCGAACTCTCAGTCTTTTCATTTAATATTTGTAACATATTTACTGCCGTAAAAGCTTAAAACATTTTTAATACAGCTGAAAGCGTCCATTACGTGGGTATTGCAGCATTTTCAAAATCCAAGTATTCATCTACGAAATCCAAACAAACACAACATAATTAATCGCCACTTAATTTCACCTTTTATTATTAGAAAAAAATAGAAATCTAAGTAAAATTGTTATTCTTGAAACTATGCAACAACTTTCAGTAACCCTTTTTTAATTTTATTTCGTCGTATTTCATAATCAAGCTAAAGTGATTTTAATTTCAGAGTTGACTTTAGCTTTGAAAATAAATTTAATAAAGTCATTTTAAACTTTAAGTCAATTTTAAAGTCAGTTTAAGCTAAAGTCCCAATTTTCTCACTTAAGCCACCTTTAATATTTGCCTTAACGACAAGTAGGATATAACCTCAAATAATATACTTGTGTTCTTGACAATAGGTATGCTTGTTAAATTTTGGAATTTATACCTATTTCTACACTTCTATTTATTTTGAATCTAGTAAAATTAAGTGGTACATATTGCAAACGAACTCTAGTTCCTTATCATAAGATGAAGTTGATGTTGTTGTAAGGCGGCGCAAAGTTTATAGAAATAGGTAGAGAACTCTTTGAACAAATTTAATGATAATAAATTTTTTGATATGTTCAGACCACAGATTAGTTCAGACTAGCAAAGGATACTGTTGTCTACTTATTAGAAAGCAGAGGATCTTTCATTTCCTATAAATTAGTAGGCGTTTTCAAGAAATATTAATAATAAAAATGTTGTTTGTATAGCAACGATCTGCTATACATTACAACAGTAAAATGTTGCTAAATTTAATATTATTCTCTATTTCTTATTTATTACAGTACTTAGAATAATAACTATTTCAAGACTTCCTTGAATTTCCTTAGATTATGACAATCTTTGATGTTGAACTGTAATTTTGGACAGACATTGTGTTTTTTTAAGTTAAATATAAAATTATTCCTGTTCCTAGTTTCATCCGGATGTAATTCGTTCAATGGTAATAACTAGGGCGCGGAATCGAGCGAGCCATGACTCATCGCCCACGGGCGCACTATTGAAATGTTGTATTTTTAAAGAGGTTTTCATTTTATTTATATAATTGGATAACAAGTGACTGGTGATCTATAACATACAAAATATCTTATTATTTGTTCATTTTCTCTTCTGTAAGACTTGTTCTCTTTGAATTAAGTACATCCTTGTAGATATAAAACGTCCTTTCTACATCGCAACTGGTTATATGTGCGTACTGAATATATTCTTTTATGTCAGCATATTTAGCATACACAATTGCAGCAATGATATTAAATCTGGATTTCTATTAAAAACTGCGTCTAACTTTTGCCGAAGGCCACATCCGAAGTCACTTGGAATACATTTGAAATTATTAATAGCCATATCTAATGTGGTTAATCCATTTTTACTTTCTTATACGTAGTATAAGGAAGTATTGTGATGATGAAAATTTTCGACCTCGAGATTTTTGCAGATGGCCACGTTTTGAAGTCCCCTGATACCGAAAAAGTGGTTTTTAAAAAATGTCTGTGTGTCTCTCTCTGTGTGTGTGTGTGTCTCTCTCTCTCTCTCTCTGTCTGTGTGTGTGTGACCACGATAGCGGCCAAACCGCTGTAGATATCAATTCCAAATTTTGTATTTACGTGTATAATCTCCCTCTTGAGATCTGATTAGTTTTTCAGTAAAATCGGTAGACCGGAAGTAGCAGTTTACTTCAGCGAAAAAATCGAATTTTGCGAATATTTCGTCAACTACTAAGTTTAAACAAATTTATAAAGAATTCGAATATTTCGCAAGTCATGCTTTTTAGACAAGTACGTTACCGGTATAAAAGTATTTAAAACATAATTTTCAATATCTTTTGTATAAAAAAAATTTCAAAATTCAGACCGGAAGTACCACTTTTACTCTTATCGAATAGCGATTTTTTGCAAGTATGTCGTAAGTTATGCATTCTATATATATTTATCAAGAGTACAAGAGTATTTAAAACTGGATTTGCAATATTTTTTGTATATATGAAATTTCAAAATTCGGACCGGAAGTAGCACTTTTACTCTTAGCGAGGAGCACTTTTTTGATAATATCTTGCAAAGTATGCATTCTATAGCGATTTATTAAGCAAATGAAAGTACTTAGAATAGGATTTTGAATAAGTTTTGTATAAAAAAATTCTTAAAATTGTATAGTTTGAAACGCTCATACGTATAAGAAAGTCGTGTGGTGGCCACACCTCATTTCTTAATTTGAGATTCGATTTTCAAAATATGTGATTAGTTTGAGCAAATTTCCAAAGTGTTCCTGAAGGAATAACAACTGATTTTTTATTACTTTCTTATACGTAGTATAAAGAAGTATTGTGATGACGAAAATTTTCGACCTCGAGGTTTTTGCAGATGTCCACGTTGTCCCTGACACCAAAAAAGTGGTTTTTAAAAAAATTATGTGTGCTGTGTGTCTGTCTGTCTGTGACCACGATAGCGGTCAAACCGCTGTAAATATCTATTCCAAATTTTGTATTTACGTGTATAATATCCCTCTTGAGATCTGATTAGTTTTTCAGTAAAATCGATAGACCGGAAGTAGTAGTTTACTTCAGTGAAAAAATCAAATTTTGCAAATATTTCGTCAATTACTAAGTTTAAACAAATTTATAAATAACTCAAATGTACTCAAAATTAGATTTGAGACAAATTGTCTTAAAAAAGTTTCTCGAAATTCAATTCCAACCGGAAGTAGGTCTTTGACTCTTATCGCAAATCAGTTTTTTGCGAATATCTCGCAAGTCATGCTTTCTAGGCAGGTACATTACGAGTATAAAAGTATTTAGATTATAATTTTAAATATCTTTTGTATAAAAAAAATGTCAATATTCGGACCGGAAATACCACTTTTACTCTTACCGAATAGCGATTTTTTCAAATATGTCGTAAATTATGCATTCTATATATATTTATTAAGAGTACAAAAGTATTTAGAGTTGGATTTGCAATATTTTTTTGTATACATGGAATTTCAAAATTCGAAAATACTTCGAGCATCGTCATTTAAACATGTAACGAAATTTTGTAAACTATCGAAATTCTCTGCATACAAATTATTTATGTGTATGTTTTAGCAAAGCTAAGTGATGAACGTGCGATATTTTGGCATTCTGTAACGATATTTTACAGACTTTGTAATAAATTTCGGAATCACTGACAATTCATTTTCATATTAGAAAAAGGAACATAAACAACGTTCTAGATCTTAATAAATGATAACTAAAAATGTACGCGTATGTTATTGAAACTAAATAACAGTAAGTATATATTACATATTTACATTATTTCTCTTGCGAAATATAAGGTAAATATAATAAATTTTAAAACCCCCTCAGGCTATCTACGCCAATGTAGAATGAATTGTACTCATAAATTCCTTATTTTATGGCAGTTTTTTGCTCTGATTCTCGGGTACTTCTCGAGCGTATACAGATGTTACAGTTCGCCCTATGAATTAGTGCTATTCAGATATAGTGTAAACAACACACAGTTTTTTACAATATTTCTTTGCCCGGTTGTAGCTCCGTGGTAGTTTAGCTCGCTCGATTCCGCGCCCTAGTAATAACATGTCATTTGTACTCTATCAATCATCACACATCAAACATAATTCATTGAACATATCTTTTGTTATTGTGTATTTAACCTTTCGAAGAATTATATGCATACATCTATTTTGCAATATTTGAAAGTCACCCAATTCACCCTCACTGCATTGCGCTAATTGTGTACCGACAAAGTATAGTAGGGAAGACGTACGGTGTTTTTCAATTCGTCCGCCTTGCCAAAATTAGCTCCTCTATTCATCTTTTTTCTTCTCCTCTGGTCACAAATTAATATTAATTGTATATTAATATTAATTATGTGGAGTTAATATTTAAAGTGTTATTTAAACAGCTTAAAGAAGAGATATGAAGTTTCTCATTATTTAACCTCTCAATAAAAATTTGGAAATCATTTTTATTGGGTTTATTATTCTACTACTATATGGTGTTACGTAAGGGACTGTACTTTGAGGTTAGCAGAATCAATTTAAACAATTTAAATCAAACGTATGATATGGACATGAAAGCGCAGAGCGATAGCGAAATCCAGTTGACGATGGGACTATTAACAGTTCTTTATAAAACGGAAACTGAGACGGACATATATGCGTAAGCAGTCGGCTATGCACTAACACAAAAAGCTCTTGTCAGGTTTCACTGCGACATTTTTAAACATCCACTCTCTAGCCTTGACTATTCGCCTTGATACTACCATGTGCTTGGACCACTAACAGAATCTTTAGGTAGGTCAAACTCTGAGAGCGATATGCAGTATTATACAGGTGCAAAAATTCATTTAAATTAATTTTAATTTCACACGGCCACTTATTATAAAACTGGCAATATAAACCTAACAAATGTCTACCAAAAGTATAAAAGGTACAGGAAGATTCAGAAAAATAAACATACATAACCATTGTCCAAATATGTACTTCATTAATTTATTGTTAGATAGTTTCAATTTCATATTCCAACCAACTTTATGTTCAGGGGAATTCTTATTTTCTTTCCCAAAACACCACAATATATACCGTTAAGCTTATAAAGTTTGAGTAATTTCAATTTCAAGTTATGTATGCAAAAATAATAAACACATTGCAATATTTGCTATTCTGCGAAGTCATATTAAACGTACTAAATAAAGCAGTAAACTAAAATAATTAATAACTAAATCACCAGTTAGATGCATGTAGTTGTTATATAATTAGATGCATGTAGTTGTTATATAAGTAAATAAATAAACAACAAATAACTTACCTAACGTCAATGGTCATACCTTAGTTAAAAATTTTACATTCTGGTGTCATAAAAAGAGTAAAACAGCTTATCCGGTGGAATGAAATTGAACAAGAAGAATACAATGCTGCTTTATTAACAACAAAGCGAATAAAAATAAATAAGCACCATAATGTATTGTCTAGATAAAGTATTAATATATATGGCCAGAGTAGGCATGCCGATGTACGTATATAGTGAAAACAATGGAAATGTACTTTTCATTTGTGACAAGTTTCGAGACTGTAAACCAACATAATATAATTAGTATAATAAAATAGAGAAGTCATTATTTTCTGAATTTTAAATATGAAGTTTTTTCTAAAACTAACTGGCAAGCAAATACGTTAATTAGTAAAAACATTTCATAATTTGTTGTGTGTATAAAGGAGAATATAAATAAAGAGCATACTTTCGCCAAAAAATATAGAGGCGCTTTATAAGAATTATAAGTAACATAGTCATGTTTATTTAACAACAATAATTACAATATTTACTTTACCCAAAATTATACAATTTAAAATCTATAGAGCAACTTTTCTCTTAGAAATCCTTTAATTCATTCCCATCTAACCCACCGTCCTTTAATTCACAACTAACTCAGTCTCTAACTTGGTAGATATCCCTCTTCTGTCCTGATTTGGAGTTCTTTTAATTTCGTTTCATTTATTAATTAATTTTACACATTGTTATTTATAAATTCAAAACTATCTATCAAGTATCTAAGATAGTCGCTTTATCAAGACTATCATTTCTTACAACTTCACTGCACATTTAATATGCAATATATCACATAATATACATTTTCTGATTTCCTTTGTAAAATATTGGATTCCATAATAGTGCATATTATTACAGATGTCGATGTGGAATCCCTCGTCAACTGTCCGATAGTAATACGTACTTAGAGTTGACGAGGGATCCCACATCGACACTCCAACGAAAGGCAAATAAACTTGGCTCTCAAATAGAGTCAAGGGGGTTGCTGGATGAGACATTAGCAAAATCATTAAAAGTATACAATGCAACCGAGGTTTTATGGCTTACCTAAGGTTCATAAACCCGATTTAAAACTTAGACCTATTGTCTCCTCCATCAATGCACCTACTTTCAAAATTGCTAAATATGTTACAGACATTTTAACTCAAGCTTATAATAAAGATAATGACTTTTACGTTAGAGATAGTTTTCACTTTGCAGATTTCATTAATAATTTCAAATTACCGCACAACTACAAGGTTGTAAGTTTGGATGTGGTATCACTCTTCACTAATGTTCCTGTGGATCTGGTGGTGAAGGAGATAGTGGGATCCTGGGACAGTATTGATGATCACTGTAGTTCGACCTGTGACGATTTTTGTAATTTAGTCAGATTTGTTTTTGCATCCACATACTTTAAATTTAAAGATAAATTTTACAAGCAGCTTCTTGGGTTGAGTATGGGGAGCTGTCTGTCGCCTATTGCATCTCAATATGTGATGGACGGTCTGCTGTCGGTATCTGTCCCAAAACTTAGTTTTGAGGTCCCTTTTCTGAAGAAATATTTCGATGACATTGTCACTGCCATTCCTGTAGATAAAGATGAGGAGACGCTCTTGGTTTTCAACTCATATGAGCCCAATCATCAATTTACAATTGAAACCGAAGAAGACGGTAGTTTATCGTTTCTATACATGAGGGTGGTACATACCCAGAATGAAGTATTAATAACGGATTGGTATCAAAAATCAATGGCATCTAATAGATACCTACATTATCATTCATATCACCCCATGAAAATGAAAATCAATATTATAAAGGGCCTGAGGACGAGGATTGAGAGGGTTTCACATAAGTCCTTCACGAAATTGTTGAGGTTCAGAGACATATTGCTGAAGAATGGATACCCGTTTCATTTGATTAATAAATTGTTGTTCAGCACAAGCCTTAATGTGGCCCCACTACTGGTTCCCCCTGCCCTTACAGGTGCAGTTGCATCGAACAGTGATGGTTCATTACTTCACAATAACAATATACAATTGCATACATTTCACATTTAACTCAGCGAATTCAATCTATAGTTAAGCAGTATGTCCCAGCTTTGTTTGTTGCAAACCGTAATTTATTAAATATGAAATTAATTTTTCCTAGGTTAAAGTCATCAATTGATCCATTGCAATAATATAATGTTATTTATAGACTGCCTTGTTCATCCTGTCATTTAACTTATATTGGTCAGACTAATAGAAATTTAAAATCACGAATCACGTCTCATAAGAGCGACTGTAGGAGTTCAACAAAGAGCAATTGCCGTGCGGTGGCAGAACATGTGAAACGCACGAAACATGACATTGATTTCAATAACCCTACAATTCTTACTGTTGAACACGACCACAAGGAACACCTTTTTTTGGAAATGGTCCATATGAGTAGAGAGGAACACCCTCTTAATAGACATACAGATATAAATAATCTCAGTAAAATTTATTCTTGTTTATTACAATTGCATCATAACAATAATAATGCCTCAAATACGTAGTAACTGACTGGAACTCGTTCTATCTTATGTCTTTTCATAATCCCACTTACATAGCATAATGCATGGTTATATTTTTCATTACTAATATAATAAGAATAAGATCTGGTTTGCACTTTTGAGTTAATACGCTTTGTACAATGTAGACAGTTGGTACCGGTTGATTGCACGTACGAGGGGATTTATTTTCGTGAAGTTGCCGTACATTTCATTTTAAAGCATTGCTATGACCTTCGGAGTGATTGACCGGTATCAATGTTCTTCTCAGTTTTAACATGTGCTCGTGCACTTTCAATCAGCTGTTTCACATCAATCATTCGACTTAACAATCAGATATTTTAAAAATGTAATTAGTAATTTGATTTTCATGTAATTAAAGACTATTTTAATTAAGTATGACTTTTAATCATAATATAAATGATAAATTTTTAAAGTATTGTGAGTTGTTCGTTTTGGTTATATTTAATGAAATACAATGTGATGTTGACTTCTTTGTGACTTAATTAGATTGGTATGTAAAAATCTCTGAATAGTATGTACATTTTTTAACAATCAAATTATTGTACCGGGTCCAGAAGAAGATTGAATAAATTAATTGAAAGCTCGACCAAAACTGTAAAGAGTTGTCTTATTTGGTCCTACCGACTGCTACATCCATTAATTCCACTTTTACTGTCTTAACTGATCAGTCGAGATCACTTTATATATATGATACACTAGTTTCTCGGGTTCTTGGCCGCGTATATGTCCTGAGAAGAACTGTTGTCTCGACGTTTCGACGAGATCGCACTCATCATTTTCTAGAGATGGTTTTCTGCTGGTTACAGTTGAAAGTTACCTGCTGTGTGCCGTTTTTCGTTTTCGTTGTCTATGATTAGAAGATGAACTTGGTTCTTTTTCTTCACGATTGTGTGAGTCTTCGTGAGGGGTGTGAGGGTCCAAATCTGTGAAGGAGAGTAAACGAAGAGGATCGAAGTGAACACGAGGTTAAACTTCTAGAAGAAGAAGTTCTAACGTTGAAGAGTTAGTGCAGCGTTTGGGCAGTGCTCTTGAGAGGATGTAATTTATTGCACAAGGACAGATTGAGGTCTATGGTGTTTACCGTGAAGGGCATCGACGTTGATGCCAGAGATTGTTGGGTTGTCATGGTCGGGAATCCTGTTGAAGTGTTCTTGGGCTTGATTACGAATGTAATCTTGGATTAGGGAGATGTCTAGATCGCCGTGGATGACTGAGTTTCTGGTGTACCAGGGGGCTCCGGTCATGGTGCGTAGGATCTTGTTCTGCCTGAACTTGGAGCAGATTGATGTGGGAGACGGCCGTATATTTCCAGACTGGGCATGCGCACGTGATTCTGGGTCTGATAGCTACCTTGTAGAAAAGGGCTTTGGACTAGATGTTGAGTTTGCTGTGTCTGCGTAGCAGGGGGCACAGCTGGACTAAGGTGGACTGGACCCGGTATGCTAAATCCTGGAGTTATGTCTCCAAGTTAGCTTGGTGTCGAAAGTGAGTTCAAGGTAGATCGTCGTGTTGGTCCATGGGACTTCCACGTCGAACATTGAGATGGGGTTAGGGGCGTTAGGACGCTAGTTGAATTTAGAAAAGAGCATGGCAGCGCTTTTGGCTGGGTTTATCTGGTTCCTCCAGATGGAGAATCAGTTCTCTAGGTTGTACCTGCTGTGTGCCTTGTCGTGCGCCCGCTTTTATATTGCTGCGCTGGAGGGGATCGGTTGGGGCGTGTTGTGCTGCGGTGATCGCGCGCAAGCCGCTGCATGTGATTAGTCCGGGTGTTTCTGATTCCTGCGTTTAGGGGTGTTCCGGCTGTGGAGTGTTGTGTTTTGTAGGAGTCTTAATTTGTATGTCGCCCAGAAGCGGCTTCCAAGTGTACGGCAGGCCGCCGTCTCCTTTATTTAAACTTTTAGGTCTCTTTTCTATCTCTGTCGCTTCTCCAGTGATTCGAGTAGCTCGAATTTCGCACTTGGCTAATAACTTGGTATTATCTAAATCGATATTATACCCCGTTATCAAACGATGTTGAGCTAGAAATGAAGTTGTTTATTTCTTAAGCAATACGTTTCTGTGTTTTTCTTTTCTCACGCTTATTCGGCTGCTCGTCTGGCCTACGTAGCCTACATACTGATCCTCGAGTGGAATTTTATCTTTCGCGCTGTGTCGATGTTGTGTTTTCCTAGTATTCGGCTGATTTTATCTGTGGCACCCCTTACATATGGGAGAAAGGCTCTTGAAATAGATTCGTCTTACAGTTTTTGCTGTTTTCAAAGACTGTCAAACACTTCAAAACCTGTCGTTGCTTCGATACAGTTGAAAAACAGTTTTTCAATAAACAAGAGTTTTCTTTGTGTTTTACTAAACGTAGTAGTCGACAAGATACTAATAAGATTTAATTTTTGATGAAAGTAAAGTACTACTTCCGTTCACCGGCATCCCTGTAATGGAATAAAATCTTGAAAGATAGATTATACTTCCAAATACAACGATTCTCAGTGAAAGCTTTAACAGTTTTGTAGTTATTGTTAGAAAACCACTTTACTTTCATATACGTAGCATAAATGTAGACGAACTTGAATATGTTCGTCTACATTTATGCTACGTATATTATAAGTTTCTTTTCTTTTCCATGGCATGACATGATTTTTGTTAACCATAATAATAGCGTATTGTGCAGTTATTTATTAAAATAAGTGCTACAACCCTTAAATCATTGCAAGCAGAAAAAAATGCACTACTAGAATATGTCATAGCCACTATAGTTTCCATTTTAAAAAAATAGACTTTGCTTGCTAACTCAAAAATGCTAAGCAAAATTAAAAATTTAAGAAGTTGTTGTTGTTTGAAATTGAATTTCTTAAAAACAATATTCAAAAAGTTTTTTTCTATCTTTAAGAATAGAAGTGTTATAGCACTGAAAAGGTTTTGGAGAATTTCTATTTTTGCAAATATCTAGTAAACCATGCATTTTCTTAAATTGACAAAAACGTATCTGGATGAGGCTTATAAAGATGCAAATCTTCCTCCATTTAACCTAATGCGTATCTCTTATGGTTTTCGAGATCCCCATAAAAATAATGAAAAAAAACTCACCCTGTATATTGCAAAAGAATCATCTAAATTAAAAGTTATTTTTACATCATTTAGCATAGTTGGCATTTTATGTTTAATATCTTGATTGAATGTTAGAGCATTTTAATAATTTGTATTACACTTTCATGTTACTAACTCTACAAAAGCAAATTCTTAGTATTGGGGCTGCTATTGCAGAACTCTTTTGAATACTTTATGTCTGTGTTGTAATGTAGAATACAAAGCAGTTTTAATACCTTAATGAATATAAAAAATTAGGTGTGGACCCGCACGACTTTCTTATATGTATTTGGGGGCCAAACTTTTTATACAAAAGTTTTTTAAATTAAGGTCCGAATACTTTTATATTCTTAATTAGTAAGTGTGTATGTAATGCACAATTTACGGAATATTTTCAAAAAAATGGTTGTTCGATGATTAAAAGCGTTTCTTCCTGTCTGCATTCGGACTTTTTTATATGAAAAATTTATATCTATGTGTTTATAATAAAAATTTCAAATCAAGCTCTAAATACGCTTATATTGCTAATAAGTCTACCTACATACAATGCATAGTTTGCAAGATAATTGCAAACAAAAAACTGCTTTTCGATAAGAGCAAAACTGTTACTTCCGGTATGAATTTTGAATGCCTCCTTTTATACAAAATGTATAAATTATAATATATTCCTAAAAGATTGCGTTTCCATTAGAGTAAAAGTTTAACTTCGGAGAAAATTACGCAAACATTTTTTTGTAAAATTCACTCTTAGAACTTTTATATTATTTAGAAATATGTCTAAATTGAGTAGCAAGTAGAGAAGCTATTTGAAAGAAACTAAGCTCTTTTCAACAAAAGCATTAAGGCAAAGCCGCACGCTTCCAAACGCATTCCAGCATTCTACCCCCGCTATGCACGTTCTGAAAAAGGCGTGGGACGAAGTTATTAACGACTACTGATAAATAGTGCACTTCTCATTCAGATACTTGACGAGCTCCTTCATTCTACCAGAACTACACCACACTGAATCTTACAATCTCTAACCTGAACTGTACCAAAAAAATTTCTGTCTGACAACGCTCGATAATTCTTAGCTCTAACTGCACCTAAGGGTTAAGGGTTGAATTAAACTGCATTCAATTACATATTTATTTATAATTAAAAAGTATTTTACAAAGGCTTTACTATAATAATAAAATAAAATAACTGCATTCTATTATACATTTATTTATAATTTAAAAGAATTTTATAAAGATTTTACTACAATTTCTATCTATTTGTCAAACAAAATTTGTATGATACACATTTGACAAAGTCGTATCTCCATATGTTGTCATCCCGTAATTGCTTGATTTTTTCTTTTATAAATTCAGTTTTCCGCAAAACTTCATCTTTTATTTTTCGTTTTTCATCAAATAAAATGCAGTTAATATTGATATAAGTATCTGTTTGCATATCCCTTAAAGAGCTAACGAAAACGTATTTGGGTGAGGATACTACAATACGTATTAAATTTTGAGTGAAAAGACTCGCAAGCATATAATAATAATAATAATAATAATAATCCCTTAATTGCGATTTTAATGGTGGTGCAGTTCGTACTAGGAATTAACGCTTGCTCTTAATGACTGTGTACCTTCCAATATTTTTGGTGCAGTTGGAGGATCCTCGAGCTCCAGGACGGTATTTCCACCCGAGGCAAAGATAAGGAAGCTTTAAGGTTTTTCAACCATAACTCAGAATCACAACAATAACAAGATTTATTTTGAAATATTAAAAATGGAAAAATGTAGCAGTGTGAATCTTGAGATCCTCCCGCATTAACTAAATAAACTTCAAAATTATAATATGTAGTGATTTATTTAGAAGTACAAAATTTTAAAATTTGATCGCGAAAATAATTTAAATTCTACTTATAAAGAATAAACACACACATTACATCCAATACTTAAGTAATGTTGCACTCATAAAAAGACGAAAGTTTCCGTCTACAAAAATCGATACAAGATACCATACGGCAGTGAAGTTTAACGATCTTCTCAACACTATGTTCAGAAGCAGAATCCAAAGTATTCTGCTTATACTAAATAAAAGTATTCAAAGTATTCATCAACGTACAATGTTCTATCTGTACATATACTTTAAGGCAGAATTTAGAAACACAAAACTCAATAATTAGAAGTTTATGATTAAATGAATATTAATAAATGAAAAATTTGAGCTTAGAATTGGTCAAGAATAAGTAATTACAGAGGTGCATACCAAATACCTAAAATTTAAATTTACATATAAAATTAAATCAACCGCGAATTACAACAATGATCAATAAATCTAGGCTTCAATGCTATTCAATATTACACTAAGGGCAAAAGCACACACAACTAAATACAACCATCCCAACCTATATACTCAATATTGAATTCGCATAAATCCCCAATCCGAAAATGTATCTTAATGAAGTACCAATTCACAACAACAAAAATTATTCAATAAACAAATTTTCAAATTAACGGAATAGCTAAATATACGGCCGCTATTTAAATAATCCTTCACTAGATTTTCATAACCTTACACGCTATAGGACTCCAAACGGAAGCATTCTTCTATCCCGAGAGTAAAGAGTGACAATGGAATGGCCACTTAATAGCACAACTCCACTAAATAATCGTTAATTATTCCGCCTCGTAATGGTAATTAGGCAACAGAGTATAAGATAAAAGACTAAGAAAGTGACGACAATTAACACAACAAAAGGTAAAAGCTACCCACAAGGAGAATGTAAAACATTAGCTTACCCAATTTTAGCGTTAACCGAACCCCACTCAAATAATAACGCAAAATAGATATAAATTTCTTTCAACAAAATTAAAACCAGTATGACAATATCTCAAGACAAAGTGCACATCGGTCGTGCGCGCAACCGATGTGCACATTCAACTTTCAACCGTCATGCGTAGGAATACATGCCTAGAGCATGACCAGCATTACATAAGGAAATATGCAATTAAATGAAGCAAAAAACAAAAGAATTGAATACTGAAGAAGGTACAATATTTAAGGATTAGTTAAATGAATTTTAGAAGCAAATCTGAGCAATACAACTGAGAGGTAGGCGCCATAAATTCTCGGCCTGATATACAAAAAAGAAACTTGGAACAATATAAGAATTTTTATTTTTCAATGTAATCTCCCTTAACTTCTACACATTTATTACAACGATTAATTAATAATTTGATACCCTTGTAAAAATAATCTGAAGTTTTTCCATCAAAATGTTCTATAACAGCTGCTTGTAAACATCTTTTGTCAATTTTTCACGACGTTTTGTACGAATACTGTCCCTTAATTTATACAATAAAGATGCATAATATGTGCCGTTCACACTTGTATTGCGCTCTTTAAAATCAATTAGCAAAATGCTCTCACAATCCCAGAATATTGTGTCCACCTTTTTCGTTGATTGAACAACTTTCGCCTTTCTGGAGGTTCATCAGGTCACCGCCATTCCATGGACTCCCTTTTCGATAGAGGATCGTAAAAGAGAATCATTGTTTCATCCCCTGTGACAATGGACTCCAAATTCGGTTTTGGGTCGTCTCCACACATGTTTAAAAACGACTGCCACATTAGACTCGACGTTCACGTTTCAGAGCAGAAAGAAGTCGCGGAGGTTCATCAGGTCACCGCCATTCCATGGACTCCCTTTTCGATAGAGGATCGTAAAAGAGAATCATTGTTTCATCCCCTGTGACAATGGACTCCAAATTCGGTTTTGGGTCGTCTCCACACATGTTTAAAAACGACTGCCACATTAGACTCGACGTTCACGTTTCAGAGCAGAAAGAAGTCGCGGTACCCATCTAACACTAATTTTATTCATACCCAAATGATCATGGAGAATTCGACGAACACTTGTTTCGGAAATGTTTGTTATCAGTGCTAATTCCTTCAATTTCAAACGGCGATCTTCTAGCACTAATTGAAATTTGGTGAGGCGTTATCACTCAATTGGTCGACCCGACCGATCAATATCTTCCAGGGATTTTTGTCCCAAACTGAAGCATTTTGCCCACTTTTTTACAGTTGAATACGAAGGAGACGAATCACCGCAAACGCCGTCTATACGTTGTTTAATGTGATAAGGTGTATGCCCTTCTTTTGTTAAAAATTTAATGACCGCGCGGTACTGAATTTTCGTTACTTCAGACATTTTCGTGCGCTAGTCACGTTGGTTGGCTGGTTACTAAGAACTACTAGGCTTCGAACCGTCATATTTGTAGTGTACACCTCGCGTATGTGCATGCATGACGTGACGGAGATTGAACACGTTTGAACCTGTATAAGGCTGTCAGGCCGAGAATTTATGGCGCCTATCTCGTACCTATTAAGGAAGTACAATTATAAAACAGAAATCTACATATTATGTGTATAAGAAAATATCAACTAAAGAGTATTATCGAAAGATGACGTGATAAGTCCTAAAAAGTAAATCACTGACATTTCAACTCCTTAATGAAAGATCCTAAACTACAAATTAAAATTCTAATATCAAATTAACATACACAGGCCCCGGAAATAAAATATACAAGAAATTACTTCTCAAAAATAACAAATAAAAATTTAAAATGTAACAGTTTATATCATGACCTATAAGCCAATGTTATATAAAGTTGAATATGTCAATTTGGCAGCTTCGTTTTTTAGAGATTATATAATTCTTCTTGTAATATACCGTGTTATATCTAGTTTTGATAGTGTCAATTATTTTGTTAACAAGATCATTTATGTGGAACATAAAAAGTAATGTGCCAGGAGCGGGACATGCGGAACGCCACAATATATCGGATGGATTTTCGATATTATGCCATTTAAGTGCGTAGCTTATAGCATGTCTGTCAGATAAGACTCTTTCAGAATGTACAAATCCCTGGCGCACCATAATAATATAATATTTGTAGGAGTATTTTGTGGGATGCTGTGCAGAATGTTTTACTAAATTCGCGTACTACTATTTCTTTTTGTCTTGGGTTAATAGTATTTTTTTTAACAAACTAAAGTCAATAAATCGTTTGCATAATTAATTAAAATGTAATATTCGAAAAAATAATGTATAATAATATATTCTTTGTCAAGAGATGTGAATAATTTTAGAAAAATTCGAATTAAAATACTTTTTCTATTCATTTTTACGCTTAACTGGTTGCTCATAAGTTTCCCTTTTTTTTATTTAAAGGGTAGGCAAAATCATATTGAAGTCTACTTGAGCAAATTTAATTTAAACTTTTTTAACGTGTAAAACTTCGCTTTTAAATTGCTAGACGGTATTTCTCAACTCCTGATAATTAACTTTGATTGGCGTTTTTTTATATGATTCGCCAGAATAATTTATTTGTGAACTTGTATGTGTATAGAGGGAAATGGGTGATTTATTTTTAGCAATAGATTGACACAGCTTGATTTATACTTGCCTATTTATACGAACAGTATTTTTTTCTTTACTCGTGGGAATCTTTCTTCGCTTGTATAAAGACAAAGAGCGAATTCTCTTGTATTGTCTTCTAAACTTCACAGTCATTGTTCCAGACTATACAATGAGTAATGAGTAATAATGTTATGTGATGAGAAAATCATGCCAGAATTCCCAGACTAGTAATTTAACTATTCCGGTAAACATACGTAAATATATATTATGAAATATAACTTTGCTTCCAAGAATTAAATAAAAAACTAGTTTTATATACTGACTCTATTTAACCGGTGAGCGTATACTTAACCTAATTCGTGTCTTATATTTCTTAGTATCAACTTTTTTTAAACGACCAAAGTAGGTTCTCATATTATTATATTATTATATAGTTTAATTAACTTTTATTTTTTACTTATTACTAAATATTTTTTCTTTTCGACACTATATTAATATAGTCTAATTTATATAGCAATTGACTTACGTCATATAAAATTATGACGTCTCATTCAAGCGTTGGTGTCAAATCGCATACTTTGACATATTGTTTTGATAAATTAGTTATTTATGGTTATGTTTGAGTTTTGACATTTGGAATATTAATGTTGTGATAACTAAAATGTGATTCTTGATTTAATATACGAAATAATATAACCAACTAGCATTTATATTATTTTATATATATATATATATACGTGAGAAGAAACTTTTTACCCCTTTTTAAGCATATTGCGCGTACGTAGGAGTATGAGATTCGCCAAAGTTTAAGTTCATGTGTAGAAGAAGTGCAGAAAGATAAAATTTATGTATAATATGTGTTACAAAAATACATTAAATTAAATAAAACATTCATTGTTCACGTAACGTTCAAACTTAAAGTTTAATCAGTTCATGTCGAATTTCGACCACTAGTATATATGCATACACTGAATATTTATTATACCACAATATTTAAATACAATCTTTTGAGTAAAACATTATCTACTTATATTATTATATATTATAAAGTCTTGTCTAACTAACTTCCCTTTGCACTATTATCAGAAGTTAATATAGAATATATTTAAACAAACTACTTTCATACATAAAAAATTAAAAATTTGCCAATATTATAGATGCTTGTATAGCAACTATAGGTACATTTTCCATTGTCTATTTTAAAATGTTAATAATTGTTGATCTAAATATGTATGAAATTCTAAGAGAGAATTATAAAAACATATAGATATCTATTGAGAAACAATACACCAATTTTACTTATTCAATAAATTTGCAGATGTTCCTGTGCTTATATAATGCAATTATCATCGTATATACAAGTGGTGCTCTAAATAAATTTATTTATTTATTAACTTTATTACTTAATTTATTATGCCTCTATATTTCCAAAACATACGTATACGTACAATACAAAACATAAAGAAATCATTAAAAAAATAAACGCCTGCATATTTAATAATAATAAGATTCTATTTGAAATACTTATGTAAGTGTGCAGTAGCAAATGGAAGAATAACTTTTGAATTATCTCAAAAATTTACTAAAATAATTTTTATATTAAGCACGTGCAACAACAAAGAAAAAAATGAGGTGTGGCCACCACACGACTTTCTTATACGTATGAGCGTTTCAAACTATACAATTCTAAGAATTTTTTTATACAAAAATTATTCAAAATCCTATTCTAAGTACTTTCATTCTCTTAATAAATCGCTATAGAATGCATACTTTGCAAGATATTCGAAAAAAAGTGCTACTCGCTAAGAGTAAAAGTGCTACTTCCGGTCCGAATTTTGAAATTTCATGTATACCAAAAATATTGCAAATCCAACTCGAGATATTCGCAAAAAACTGATTTTCGATAAGAGTAAAAGACCTACTTCCGGTAGGAATTTCAAAAAACTTTTTTAAGATAATTTGTCTCAAATTTATTTCTGAGTACATTTGAATTCTTTATAAATTTGTTTAAACTTAGTAATTGACGAAATATTTGTAAAATTCGATTTTTTCACTTAAGTAAACTACTACTTCCGGTCTGCCGATTTTGCTCAAAATCTAATCAGTTCTCAAGAGAGAGATTATACACGTAAATACAAAATTTGAAATTGATATCTACAGCGGTTTGACCACTATCGTGGTCACACACAGACACACAGACACACACACACACACACACAGACATTTTTTAAAAACCACTTTTTCGGTATCAGGGGACTTCAAAACGTGGACATCTGCAAAAATTTCGAGGTCGAAAATTTTCATCATCACAATACTTCCTTATACTACGTATAAGAAAGTAAAAGCAATGTTTACTACTACAGAGCGTAACAAATTCAATAAAAAACATTCCAAATAATAAGCCTTTGACTTCAAATTTGCTATAATTCCGCAGATAATTAGTACAAAAATTTAATATAATTTTCGCAACAATTATAACACCTTTTTTTGAAAACTTTTCTGCTTATGAACCTACAGAAACAAATAATTCCATAGATATATATTGCTGTGACATGCCTGACATGAGATCGGGAAAAGTGAGTTCGAACCTCGCCCTGGACGGTAAATTTTTCTAATTAAGAATTTACCTTAATTGCTCAGTGCTTAAGCAGAAAAATCATATTTGATCTATATATATATATATATATAGGTATGTAAATTTACTGATCCAGGAAGGTCAGAATGTGTGGGCTGGGTTAATTAAAACATTCTATTTGTGGCTGGTAACGTTTCGGAATAATTTATTCCATCATCAGACTCTACAATAAGTTGAAAAAATTTTTTTATATAAATAATTAGGGACAATCTTAAATAAACAAAAGTCATGAACACCCAAAACAAGAGAACTCACTTACTTGCCACTATGGACACCGAAAATTATCTTAACAGATCCAATCATAAACATAGAGAACTCATGTTGGTGGTACACTAAATTAAAAATTTTTAATATATTATATAGGCCATTAAGGTGTCACATATTAAAATTACATTTAACAATTTCAAATCAATTGCTCAGTAAAATTAAAACCAAAGTTTTTGACGGACATTACTAGTTGTATTTTAAAAAGCACCAACACGAAGATCACAACAACAATTAAAATGCATGACCTATCTGACCGTAAGTGAGTATTTACAGGTCACCTCTTCGCGAGAGGTGACCCTTAAGACCTATAGTTTCTAGTGTTGACAGCCACTCGAGACATTTGGCTAAATATATGGCGAATATTATTAGTATGTCGTTCAAACCGTATAACAGCTTCAAACTTATTGATACATTTGATTTTGCCACAAAAGTCAATAACACCCCCGTCCAGGCTGACCATATATTAGTTTCTTTTGATGTTGTCAGCTTGTTTACCAACATACCGACAGAACTAGCCATCGACGTGGTTAGAGATAATTGGGCTCTAGTGGGGGACAACACTGACATTCCTTGTGGTGAATTTTTGTCCTTGTTACATTGGCTGTTTAGCAGTGTCCACTTTACTTACAACGGTCATCATTATGCACAGAAATTCGGGACACCTATGGGGTCTGCGTTGTCTCCCAGTATAGCAGATATAATAATGAACACTATCCTCAAATATGTTATTGCACATGCCAAAGTTAACATTAAATTCATCTATCATTACGTTGATGACATTATCGCTCTAGTTCCCCAAGACAGTGTTGATGATCTTCTTACAACTTTCAACAATTATAACAACCACCTTCAATTCACAGTAGAACAAGAGACTAATGGCACCTTGCCCTTTTTAGATGCACTAGTCACTCGCCAGGATGATAAGATTAAGCTTAGGTGGTATAGAAAACCTTCTAATTCGAACAGACTGTTGAATTTCCACTCTAATTGTCCTACAAAATATAAGATCAATTTAATAAAATGCTTAAAACATAGAATAATTAACATCACTCATACGGATTGGCAGCACTCGGACCTACTACGACTGAAAGACATTCTTCTAAAAAACAGCTATCCTAACGCCATTTTAAACAAGATCTTGTTTTCAACTGGCACTACCCTGCCAATGCACGCTATTCCGCTAAGTCCGGTACAAACCAATAATACCATAAATAACTTGGGTAACACAGATCCTGTTATCTATAAGAAAATGACATATACACGGTGGCCAGAAAAATGCGGACAAACGCCACGCAGGCCAAATCTTTGTTTAATTCTGAGTTGACAATCTTAATTGAAAAAAGTAGTACGGTTTTTTTTTTTTTTTTTTTTTTGGTATTAATCGATTAGTTACATCAATGCATTTGAGATAATTCCATTTCTAAATTTCACCACAATGATTTTACATAGATAAATTTGACGAATTTTGCTAAATTTTAGTCGTACAACTTAATGTTTGATGGTCTCGTATGCCGTAAGGAAGGACCGTATAACTTTTTTGGATTAAGATTATCGCCTCAGAATTGAACAAAGAATCGTTCTACCTGGCGTTTGTCCGCATTTTTCTGGCCACCGTGTATACCAGGTCTTACCAACTTTATAAAGGAACTGTTTGAGGATAGAGTAACTATAGCGTTTACAACGGCTAACTCAGTCTCTAAATTCTTCACACCTTTAAAAGACACAATGGATACAAAATACAGAAGCAATGTAGTTTACTGCTTGAAGTGTAGGGATTGTCCGCAATGTTACATAGGACAAACTAAACAAAGAGTCAATGAGCGGAACATACAACATCGCAGTGATGCCATTCGTAAACCTAAGTCATGTAAACTTGGTGAACATATGAGTAACACTAAACATACTATTAACTTGGACCAAACTCACATTTTATATAATGAAGCTAACCTGCACAAGAGATTATTTCTTGAGACCTTTTGTATCAATGTCATAGAACCAAATATGAATTCTAAATCTGACTCTGCCAATTTCAGTGTGATATACAATAATATTCTAAGGTTTATAAGACCTAAAATCTTGTGTAATGTTGGTCGGCAGTAACATGTATGTGTTGAGTTACAAAACTTTAGAGTCGATTTCTGTAAATATATCTTTCAGACAGTTGGGTTGTTGGATGACAGATGGCGTCTTGGCACCGTTTGTAAATAATTGTTCTAATTTAAATAATTAAACCCATGGTTTCAGTATTATTTTATGACAACCCTCCACCTTACCCACCCCCTCCCCCTTCTTTGTTCTTCCAATTTGTCCTATCGTTGCTGGTTCCTACTTCTTGCGTAACATCCTTATATTGCCTTGTTTGCGGTGGTCTTTTGGTCTTGTAACAAAATAATTTTTGGTTTTCTTTGCTGCTGTTTATTTCCAAATTAATATATCAGAATTACAGATGTAATTTAGAATTATCATATTAACAGTTTTATTTAAAGAAATTTTGATAATTCGCTATTAAACTGTGACCTCGGACCTGCCCTTGACATCGCGAAGAGGTGACCTGTAAATACTCACTTACGGTCAGATAGGTCATGCATTTTAATTGTTGTTGTGATCTTCGTGTTGGTGCTTTTTAAAATACAACTAGTAATGTCCGTCAAAAACTTTGGTTTTAATTTTACTGAGCAATTGATTTGAAATTGTTAAATGTAATTTTAATATGTGACACCTTAATGGCCTATATAAGATATTAAAAATTTTTAATTTAGTGTACCACCAACATGAGTTCTCTATGTTTATGATTGGATCTGTTAAGATAATTTTCGGTGTCCATAGTGGCAAGTAAGTGAGTTCTCTTGTTTTGGGTGTTCATGACTTTTGTTTATTTAAGATTGTCCCTAATTATTTATATAAAAAAATTTTTTCAACTTATTGTAGAGTCTGATGATGGAATAAATTATTCCGAAACGTTACCAGCCACAAATAGAATGTTTTAATTAACCCAGCCCACACATTCTGACCTTCCTGGATCAGTAAATTTACATACCTATATATATATATATATAGATCAAATATGATTTTTCTGCTTAAGCACTGAGCAATTAAGGTAAATTCTTAATTAGAAAAATTTACCGTCCAGGGCGAGGTTCGGACTCACTTTTCCCGATCTCATGTCAGGTGCTCTACCAAATGAACCACCTGGGGGCGTTGTGAGTGCGAGTCTACTTGCACGTCCTGAATCTCATCAAGTCACAGATGTTATTATATATATGCCGGCAGTACGGACAAATATGTAAATTTTTAAGTAATTTTAAAATTCGTTTTCCTCAGCGTAGAAAATGTGAAATATGATTTTTCTGCTTAAGCACTGAGTAATTAAGGTAAATTCTTAATTAGAAAAATTTACCGTCCAGGGCGAGATTCGAACTCACTTTTCCCGATCTCATGTCAGGTGCTCTACCAAATGAACCACCTGGGGGCGTTGTGAGTGCGAGTCTACTTGCACGTCTTGAATCTCATCAAGTCACAGATGTTATTATATATATGCCGGCAGTACGGACAAATATGTACATTTTTAAGTAATTTTAAAATTCGTTTTCCTCAGCGTAGAAAATGTCAAATATGATTTTTCTGCTTAAGCACTGAGTAATTAAGGTAAATTCTTAATTAGAAAAATTTACCGTCCAGGGCGAGATTCGAACTCACTTTTCCCGATCTCATGTCAGGTGCTCTACCAAATGAACCACCTGGGGGCGTTGTGAGTGCGAGTCTACTTGCACGTCTTGAATCTCATCAAGTCACAGATGTTATTATATATATGCCGGCAGTACGGACAAATATGTAAATTTTTAAGTAATTTTAAAATTCGTTTTCCTTAGCGTAGAAAATGTCAAATATGATTTTTCTGCTTAAGCAGTGAGTAATTAAGGTAAATTCTTAATTAGAAAAATTTACCGTCCAGGGCGAGATTCGAACTCACTTTTCCCGATCTAATGTCAGGTGCTCTACCAAATGAACCACCTGGGGGCGTTGTGAGTGCGAGTCTACTTGCACGTCTTGAATCTCATCAAGTCACAGATGTTATTATATATATGCCGGCAGTACGGACAAATATGTAAATTTTTAAGTAATTTTAAAATTCGTTTTCCTCAGCGTAGAAAATGTCAAATATGATTTTTCTGAGATCGGGAAAAGTGAGTTCGAATCTCGCCCTGGACGGTAAATTTTTCTAATTAAGAATTTACCTTAATTACTCAGTGCTTAAGCAGAAAAATCATATTTGACATTTTCTACGCTGAGCAAAACGAGTTTTAAAATTACTTAAAAATTTACATATATATATATATATATATATATATATATATATATATATGAAAGAATAAGAAATTATTGCGGATACATAAAATATCAGAATAAGAAAAATATTGGGTATAATCCGCTGTAAAGCAACCGCAGACACGTGTTTCTGACTAATTGGTCGTCATCAGTACGGTGTAGCCAAGGAATTAGGTGGGATAACCTTGGAGATGTAAGCTAAACGGAAGACCATCAGGTGACAGACCACCATTTGCAGCTTCAGCTAGAATATCCTCGGTTCCGAGGACAACAACTAACGTCGCCACGAGGAAGACAATGTCAACCTGCGTGCCATCCGAGACCCAGGAAATATAAATGAAAGAATAAGAAATTATTGCGGATACATAAAATATCAGAAAAAGAAAAATATTGGGTATAATCCGCTGTAAAGCAACCTGATGGTCTTCTGTTTAGCTTACATCTCCAAGGTTATCCCACCTAATTCCTTGGCTACACCGTACTGATGACGACCAATTAGTCAGAAACACGTATCTGCGGTTGCTTTACAGCGGATTATACCCAATATTTTTCTTTTTCTGATATTTTATGTATCCGCAATAATTTCTTATTCTTTCATTTATATTTCCTGGGTCTCGGTTGGCACGCAGGTTGACATTGTCTTCCTCGTGGCGACGTTAGTTGTTGTCCTCGGAACCGAGGATCTTCTAGCTGAAGCTGCAAATGGTGGTCTGTCACCTGATGGTCTTCCGTTTAGCTTACATCTCCAAGGTTATCCCACCTAATTCCTTGGCTACACCGTACTGATGACGACCAATTAGTCAGAAACACGTGTCTGCGGTTGCTTTACAGCGGATTATACCCAATATTTTTCTTTTTCTTATATATATATATATAAAAAATTTTATTTTTTTCAATACATATATATATATATATATACAATGAAGGTTTATATTGAAGAGGAAAAGAAGAAAACGATACACTTATCTAAGATAAGAAGCAACAAAATTTTAAACTTCAATAAGAAACGGTTTAGAAGCGTCGCCATTGTTGCGCAACTGTCAATGTGGTTCATGTGTATTGGAGTGGGAGTGACAACTTAAAAAGAACGAAGAAAAATTTTACTGTGAACATCTTTGAAAGATGCCAACTTGAAATCTGAATGAGAGGGTGCTAAAGCAACGACAGTCTTTTGTTTGACTATATAAGGGGCAAAACATGATAGAACGTGCAGAGTTTCGCTGAGACAAAAAGACCTACTTTCGATAAGAATATCAAAACATTTTCTTTAAATCTTTCTAGAATTCACTTTTTAGTACTTTTGTATGCTTTAGATATCTGTCTAAACTTAGCAGTTGACAAAATATTGATAAAATTTTATTTTTTCATAGAAGTAAACTACTACTTCCAGTCTACCAATTTGACTGAAGATCTAATCCTTTCTCGAAAGGAAGATTATATTCGGAAATATTAAGTTTGGTATTGATAGCTTCAGTCGTTTTATCGCTGTAATGGGCGGACAGAGTGCGACAGTACGATTAAAATACTCGAACTCATACAGACCCGATCGGAAGATCGTTGGTTCGCATCTCACTCTGGTAGATTTTTAAAATTAAAACCTACTTTAAATGAATAATTATCAGTACTAAAGCAGAAAATTATAATAAAATTAGCAACACAGAAAAATTAATTTGAAAATAAATTAAAATTTAGTAAATACGTCGGACTGTCGACAATACATATTCCATCTGTTACGTGATACGATTCAGTACATTTAAAAGACTCGAATTCAAATACACCCGCGGTGGCGCAAAGGTAAGCGCACCTGACTAGTGATCAGGAAGTCGTGGGTTCAAATGTCAACCGTGGGTAAACTTTTAAAATTAAAAAATTACCTGATTTAAATAAATAATTACCAGTGATAAAGCAAAAAATTATAATAAGAAAGGAAGCGAGAAAGAGAGAGAGATTTTCCAAAAACCACTTTTTCGATATCAGGGGACTCAAAACGTGGGCATCTGCAAAAATCTCGAGGTCGAAAAGTTTTATCACTGTACTTTCTTATACTGCGTATCAAAAAGTAAAAACTTTACAGCTCGAAATATTTGAATATACACCGGAGCCCAATTCTTGAACTTAGAGAAGTGAACGTTCTATTGCGAGAAATAATGAGCATATTCCCTCCTTTGTGTTCCTAGTTTCAAGAATAGCTATTAAGTGTATGTGTAGATCGTGTAGGAAATAGTGCAGTGTTGTCAGGTCGAGAATAAAGGCAAATTATGGCATATTATATAGACGAAATAGACATTTGTAACAAATACCCTGTCTTCAAAACCTTGCCTCGTTAAAGTAGGCTATTTTTTATGTACCTAATTAAGTAATCAATGTTGCCGTATATGGTAAGCTTTTGAAAACTTCAAATTCCATCAGTTGTCATATAAACGCTTATTATTATTCATATGACCAAACCCTTAGAGTAAGTAAGATATATAGAGAGAGCATAATGTCAGTTTATAGACAAATAAAAGGATGCCAGGTGGGGTACGGGCAGGGTAGAAATGGTTCAATCTTGGCGGGTTGCATACCGTTAAGTGTTCACATGTAATAAAATTTATTTTAATTATTTAAATTCGAATATTATTATTTTTTACACTGTTTTTAATTAAATTCACTTCTCTAATAATTATACTTTGAAAAAACGAATTATAGATTTTTTTGAAAATAAATATTTGCTGGTGCCCACAAGTTACTCGTAAACTTTCAATACATAATTGAAGTAAAAATGTTACTTAAAGTTGCCTTTCAGAACAATTAATAGTTCTGCAAGCATAGAAATGTGTGTCATTCAACTGTAATATTCACTTAATATTTAGTCTATGTAATACTGAAATTAATAATTAAGAATGGTGTACGTACTTGGGTTAGCAATAATATAAATGACTTACACATCAACAAATTCATATACATATATATTTATTAGTAATATATCTACATACTTCAACATTTAACTACTGGCTTGAATTTACTTATAGGAGGTTTTATTTTCTGATTTTATTTACAATATAATAATATATAAAAGCTTTTCGTCAAGTTCTTATGGCTCTCTTGGTCGAAGGTTTGATTCACTCTCACTCGCTGCTACAAATATTTAATAAACAATTCCACCATAACCAAAGAAAATGATGTACTTGCTTCACAATTTATGTTTGTATAGCACTACGCTAAGGTATATAGTAGTTAGAGTATATTTATAATGGCAATTCTTCGCAAAATATACTACATAATATACTATTTTCCTTTGGAACCCAATTTGAGCTATCTATTTTCTTTATCCACAGATTCCTTCTAATGGGCTCTTTTGGTGTCCTATAATCAAGAAATTTCAATGTTAAAAGATTTATATTCACCAAATTATGGATGAAATTAATAACTTTACGTACCTATCTACAATTGTGGAAAGATATAATTTACCTGTTCTCTGCCTCTAATTGCCTTGCACTCTCTTGCTACTCCAATTTGTGCAATGAAAAACGGCACATCAAACCATATTAAATACCAAGTGCTAAATTAATGATAAAACAGCTAAATCCATAGTAAAAAATGAAATGGGAAATAATGGAAATTCTTAACCTTAAACTAATTAACAACAAATGATAGTATTGAAGGTATTAAATAAAAAATAAATTATATATGAACATAATAAGTTTGTAATTCACGATAATAAAGAATAAAATACAAAATATATATTACACAAATAATCAGCTGATGGTTCCACCAATGGCGGATGTAAACATACCCCTCTCGGCATCACTTTTTGTGGACAATGCTCTCTCCTTCTTTTCTATCCTCCTTGGACCAAACCAAACTATCAAAATTATGTGTTTGTATCTGATTACGTGCACTGTCACCAACCATTAAAAAAAACACGGCCGTCTCTAACAAGGAAAGTATTTGAAGGCAGGGTAGATGATGGTTATGTAAATTATGTCAATAAAGTAATCAGTCCTAGCTTAGAATGACTTCGTTTATGGAAAGTGTTTCAAAACGTAAAATGTTATTATTTTATAAATTGATCAATATGCTTAATAATAAATTTCATTATAATAGAATAACACATGTTGTACCTATATAATCACATTTTTATGACAGTAACTTTATTCTAATAGAAATTCATTTCTATTGTCGCAGTTTATACAAATTCAATATTAAAATCTCTAAAACGAAATAATTTCTGAAATGCATTATTTCACTATTTTTAAATGTTTTATCACATATAATAAATAATACACTGTAGACTATAAATAGTTGAAACCAGAAGCATTTTAATTGCAATTTATTTTTTTGTTTTAGCGAATATTTTTTTTTAATTAAATGTGGGATAAGTTATACATATTTTCTCGATTATAAAAACGACGTGGAGGACATAATAATTAAAACTTCTGTTCTTTAATACTCGTGTCAATTGTAACGGTTTATTTGAATGCCACGATAAATTTTTCTTAAACATAATTTTGAATTACTTTATTTTAGGTATTATACTTTTTATAAATCTTTAATCATTTTATATCACATATAATACAATTTAGACCATAAACAGTAATTGCAACATAATTACGAGTTTAGCACTAATATCTATAATTTTATAAAGTGAATTTCAGATAAGTTATAGGCATTTCCCCCCTTATAACGCTAATATAGCATTTTGCGTCCGCGACATCGTTTAATACTAGTGTGACTAGATTCACCAATATAATATCCATATCACCCCTGTATTAACGCATGCACACTAAATACAATGTTGTGAAATGCGCATACTTCTCTTAATTGTTCTATTTCTTTTCACTTGAACCGCGAGATTAAGTTTCGGAAGGCGGAATTTAGACCTCCATTTCAAGAATACGATATCCTCTCCACACTTCCCTCGAAATAACTTTTTCTTGAGTTAAGAATCGGGACCCTGGGGGTGACACAAATATTCTTTTACTGTCCGACCCTCTAGCGAGGAGGCACCCACCGTGGTATGTCTCCTTATTCATAAATTAAATGAAATGACATTGAATATACAGAGTGAGTCATCTCCGAGAGGAAGGCTTTATGAGAAAAGATATTTTGAAGCAGTTTCTTACCTATGGTAGTAACTTATTAGGAGCACCTATTAAAATTATTTTGTATTATACAGAGTGTTCCATAACTTGGTGGCTGATAGTAGTTATAGTTTCTTAATTGGAACACCATGTATTTTCAAACCGAAAATGAAAAGTGTGAACACATGGATGTTAAAACTAACATCAAGCAGTAAATAATTACTGTGACTTACATATACCCCTATTAAAATATACACCTATTAAAATTATTTTGTATTATACAGAGTGTTCCATAACTTGGTGGCTGATAGTAGTTATAGTTTCTTAATTGGAACACCATGTATTTTCAAAACGAAAATGAAAAGTGTGAACACATGGATGTTAAAACTAACATCAAGCAGTAAATAATTACTGTGACTTACATATATACCTTTATACGTATAACGTATATGTATATATGCATGTGTTTGAGATACACATTGAATTGCTTATTAAATTTCGTACTAGAAACATGTAAGTCGTTATTATTTTGAAAGTGACCATGCTATTGTCGTTTTTTGTCATAACTTTGCCAACTTTACGTTTTTTATTTGAATACGGTATAGTGAACCATGATATTTGCCGCAAAATTGTCAATTGAATGGATTAAATTTAGTAAATTGCTTCTCAGTTGACAAGCTTGATTTTATAATAATTTTTTCTAAAAATGAGGTTAGAGATATAATTGTTGTATGTATAGGGGTAATGACAAAAAAATTGTATATCTTACAATGAACTCTATATCAGCTATATAATTCAAGAAATATGTAGAATATGGCACAATAAACAAATTTTAAAATCAAGCAAATTAATATACTTGTGGAACGGAAATTATAAAGTAATAATAAATATAAAGATTAAAATGGGTACAAATTGTTCCAATTCATTTTTAACGTTTTTGAACATGCTTCCGAAATGATAAATCAACATGAATAAGGCGTCGAGTACTTATGTTTCTAAATATTTGTCAAATATGCTGCTTCATAACTTCTTTGTGGTTCCACTACTGTATATTTGCTCTTCGACCGAAGACCCAGCAGGCTAGTCAATAGAGCTAGCCACTTCCCTGCAAATATTTCATTTAAAATATTTCGTATCTCTATCATAGAATGTGGAGATTCATCATCTTGTTGCTTCTACATCTCTTCGTAAATTTAGCGGAACTTCTTTCAATAATTCCACTAAATTGCTTGATAGAAATTACTCATTTTGCAATTAGTAATTGCAAAAAAATAAAATGTATTTGTATCAGGACCTTTTGTTATAAACAACACTACCAAAAATTTTGTCCATCTAGTTCCTCGTTTTTGAGAAATATGATTTTATAAAAACATAGATTTCTTCAGAGAAATGGTAATAAGCCGAAAACCTTAAATTTTAGGCCTATAGGTCTTATCACTTTTTGACTAAGAATTATACGAGGAATACAAAAGTGTAATAATAAGTGTTCCGTTTAAAAAACTGTACCTATGGTCAGCCACCAAGTTATGGAACACTCTGTATAATACAAAACATTTATTTAAATTTAAATCCCGCTCCTAGTAAGTGGATATCATAGGAAAAACCGCGTCAAAATATTTTTTTCTTATAAAGGCACAACCTGCCTTCACAGGGGATATGACTCACCCTATATAAATATTTCATACGCTTAAATTACACAATGTTTTCTACGTTATAATATAATTGGGCTTGAATAAAACTACAATAACGTATAATAAACGTTAAATCTGTAAAAGAATTAGAGATTAACTAATTTGTTTATGATTTTTTCTTTGCGGTAAATAGACAAAATTAAAATTATATCATTCATACTTTCAGCGCTTAGTTTTAGCTTTTTTTTTGTTGATATATCAGGCATCACCGAATCGATATTTAAACTTTGAAATAAGCAAAATATTAATAATTTCGTATGTCGCAAATTTAGTCACTACAACAGCTCCAAACGTACACTCTTGTCTTAGAAAATTTAGAGGTGTTGATAATCGTGGGGAAATAGGTTTACTAGCTCATAATATGTATGTATTCTTGTGATAATCACAAGAATAATAATTGATGTGACGATAATTTGTAATGCTATGATTATAGGTGAGAAAATATTGTATGCATATATCCAATTAAGCATGTAAACCATTAAAACCTTATTGGCAGCCCTTATAGGTAAATATATATTATGTCAGCAAACTACAGTCTAGATCTTTTCTACTCAAAGTAAAAATTTTAAGACTGGGTATATTCCGCGTCAAGAGTGACTAATATAGGTACGCCGAGTAAAATACAACGATGGCTAAGGCTTATCCTTTTGTAATAGCTATAAACCCTACAAATATAGTTTGCTGAAAGTATGAGAATGTATTTTGCATACTTTTGTGTTTTAGATAATACTGATTCAATTTGTTTCGCATCGTAATATTCTTGCTTGAAGTTAGTTTCATAAAGCGATCTGCATACATTATATACTACGAAGAGAATCTTTTAAATTGTAACGAGATGAACTCCTACTATTAGTAAAGCAGGAGCAGAGTATTTATGAAAGCACTTTATTATGCGCGATATTAATTCACTGCTATACACTCCGCACAAAATCGAACACTTGATAAACTATAAAATGTTCTAGGAATCGATATCCATAATTCTTTCGGAAACTATTAGTGAATGTTATATTATTTAGAAAATTTATGGAGTAATGCTTATTATTATTACCTTATATTTTTATGTAATAATAATAATAGCTCTTGTGTTTCTAAAAAAAATAAGTTCTTGCAGGAAATATACTAAATAACTCATAACTTACAAATGGCTTCAAGTGCAATGACATGTGCATTCGGATCACATATCTATGCATAGAAAAAATGAGGTGTGGCACCATACGACTTTCTTATAAGTATGTGCGTTCGGAATAGTATTATAGAAGATGTTCCAAATTAAATTTCTCTATTTTCTTAATAAAATAAACCTCTGAGTAAAAGCGTTACTTCCAGTCCGAATTTTTAAATTTTTCATATACAAAAATTGTTTCAACTGAACTGTAAATATTTTTGTATTCTTAATAAATCTGTATAGAGTGCAAAATAAGCGAGATATTTGCAAAAAATTGGTACTGATAAGAATAGAAGTATCACTTCCGGTCCGAATTATAAAATTTATTTTGTACAAAAATTGTTCCGAATCTGGCTCTAAATACTTTCGCATTGATAATAAATCTGGTCAAAATGCGTAATTTTCGAGATATTCGCAAAGAGCTGCAATTCAAAAGAGTAGAAGTGTTACATCCGGCCAAATTTTGAAATGTCTTATATACAAAAAATGTGCCCACTCTAAATACTCTTCTATTTCAGACAAATCTGTATATAATTCATAATTTGCGAGATGTTTACAAGAAACCGCTTTAGGATAAAACAAAAAGACCTATGTCCGGTAAAAAGCTGAACTGACTACTTTTTTCCAAGAATAAATTATATTACCGGTTCTCCCAGGGAAACGACAAAGTTTGTATCTAATAATAATGTAGATAGCCAAAAAACTTTAGTACGAACATTATGGAAAATGTGCTATATAATTTACAAATGTTTTCATTTATACAAAATGTTAAAATATATTCGGCTTTTTTTAAAAAATTTATATGAAGGGTTGATTTAACATTAAACAACGGTCTTTTTACGTTTCGAAATTATGAATTTTCTCATCAGAAAATCATGAGTTAAATTTTAAAACAACTTTGTTTACATCACAACAAATAATATTGGCCATCTGTGTATGTATGGTTTTGATCGTTGTTAACATTAATTGTTTTGCACATTCTTTCGATTAAATTATATTCTTTTAAATAGTAATGCTTTCTGTGTGAATTCACTGAATATCTGTTGAAAAGTAATAGCACGATGTCTAAGTGTGTGCTATATATATTGCTACCGGTCCTAGCAAAGACGCAAATCTATCGGAATCGGTCGGCTATTCCAGACTTAAATCAGAGTGACAGTTTGTAATTAAAAATAAATGTTATATATACCTATAATATTCGAGTGTAATATAACAGTTATGGGCAAGCGAAAATTGGCTGTTATAAAACATCAACAAAACAAAGAAGTAACCATGCAAATTGTATGAAAAATCAAAATACGAAATAAGTGATCGAAACCGAATATCATCTAGCTCGACCTACTCACACCCCCTTGCATCTACCCGTACCGCGAGTAATATAAGTTGCATTAGTTTCTATTTGTTGGTAAACGCCGCTCTTAAAGAAGATTAATTAATATGTCAAAATATTTGAAACAAGTTTTCTCAAAAATCCTTTGCAGTAGGTTTGTTTGCTTTAGTTCACGTTAAAAAATGAATAAAAAGCCACCCCACTCTGCACTTATTTTTCATTCAACTATTCTTTACTTTGTTTTAAATATATATAAAATAAATTAAAATTAGGCAACCCACATTACAGTGAATGCTATTCCGGTAAAAATCATTCCCACGGTTACAAATGTGTAAATATTTGATCATAAATGAATTTTTATTCGCTTAGATATTGAGTTATTATTTTAAATATTTAAAATGATCGATCAAAACAGAAATGTTTTATTATTTTTGGACAATGCAGCTGCCCATTTTAAGGATGTACAGTTGCAAAATGTTAATCGCGTTTACTTCCGGCCAAATACGACAGCTTAAAACCAACCGCTAGATCAAGGTATTAAAAAAATGTTAAAAACTTGAAACCAATATTTAATACTAAAACACATTTTATCGCAGTTTGAGAGTTCTTATTCGGGACACAATTTAACCAATTCTATTAGCATATTAGATGCGATTTATTTTATTAAAAAAGCATGGGATGATACAATTAAATATTGTTTCAAGAAAACAGGATTTCAAGAAGTAAATGAGGAGTTTGAAAGTGATCAATTGATCCTGAAGATGAAATTCCTTTATCTAAAGTGGCTCAAATGTGTTAATGGGAAAATTAGGAAGTAATGATGTACAGGAATTTATAAATATTGACGCCAATTTGTATAGAGAAGAGGATAATCAAATCATATTTTGCCGGATAATTTAGAAAACGAAAGTCAAAACAGTTATGATGAAGAACATAAAATAGAAATTCCTGGAACCGATGATTATGAGAAAAGAATAATATTGTATACAGATGGTTTACTGGAAATAATAAAACTAAAACAATTTTGTTTTGAAAAAGATGTGTACATACATACATGCATTTGGTATGCTTAGAGAGCTACCATTACATTTTCAGGAAAAATTGACATGTAATATACACAAGCAAACATCCATTTTAGACTATTTTGCAAGATAGTACGTAAATTGTATATGTGCATACATACCTGTGTTCCTGTTAAATGTATGTATAAATGTGCACATAGCAGGTTCGGTTTTATTTAGCAAATAAAGTTATATAAGTACATATATACTTATGTATATAATTTTACACTGTGTGTTCAAATGAAAGTTTCTCTTGTCAGATGGTAATGTTTGCAGCATTCGAAAATGGTTTGTGTTTGACATTTATCGTGTTTGAGGTCAAAATAAATACTACGACCTATCTGCTTTTAAGCAAGTGTAATTGAATTTCAAGAACGGTATTTGGACTATATAATAAAATTCACTGAACAGGGTTTGACTTGTCCCGTCCGTTACAAAAATAAATGAAGAAGAGAGAAGTGAAGTAATTAGGCACATCTGAGATCTCGGATGTGTTAATAGAAAACGAGATTACATTTGTCACTTGGTTACGAGGTTTCAAATGTCAACACCTAGAACCACAAATTCACGAATAAAATTGACTCAGATCTACTCATTTGTCTATCAAAATGTTCGAAAAGCTTTTTTTAAATATTCTCTCCATACCGAAAAAATTTCACGCGTTGGCTAATACATTTTTATGAACAACAATCAATCCTTGGTTTTACAAACAGACCGTGAATTTTTTTCAGTGCAGTAATATAAGTATAGATCATACATTTCCCCCTGCCCTATACAGCTTCCAAATTTAAATTCGATTACAATCACGTGATCCGCAAGAACACACTGACGGTAGATGAAAGAGCGGAGAGTGTGTGTTTATATTATTTAATATTATATAATTAATAACAATAAATTTAAACACTAATTTTGATAATATGCAAATAAAATTCTCTCAAATACCTATAACTTAGCCATATATCAATTAAAGATATTAATTGTAATTATCTCTTGATATATACATTAACAAAACTTGAGAGCACTTAGATGTTGGTTGTCGTAGCAAATACACAGAAAACACTAGATTTATAAAATCCTTTAATTTAAAATTTAAAGTTTGGAAACATTATTGTGCGCATTTAGGAGTTACGGCATATTTGACGTCGGTCACAATTCTCTGTGACACTTCAAAAACAAATAAGTTAACGCTAAAATGCTGCTGCACTTGAAGCAGTACGCAAGCTTTTGTTGAACGTATTTCCCTATGAATATTAAACTTGTACGTAAGCACTCTTTTGTTTTGTACAGGAGTTTTATTTGGCAGTTGTACAATTAATCTAGCAATGCATTACACCGAAGTTTTAACAGGTTGCGTTTCAATTTTAAAGCATCCGGTCAAATGTAATTAATGTTCTACGTTATTTTGAACACAGTCGATACAGGTATGCACATTTTACTGAGTTGTTAACCTAGCGTTGTTACAACCAACATACATTTCTGTCATTGTTGTTAAACGTATCTATCTATGTATTTGTTAGTTTAATATTTGACTTTCAATAACCTAAGAATTATTTTTAAAAAAAAGTAATTCTTAGGTTATTGAGAGTGAAATATTAAACTTTTTTTGTTTTAGACTTAATACATAAAAATATCATTTATGTAAATATGTGTTTATAAGCGTATGTTAATGTTAATATTGCTATTTTGTCATATATTTTTAATTTTGTTCGGTTGTGATCTTTTTTCTTCTCTAATACGGCTGTATTAAGGGAATATTATAGTTTTATCGTCTTCTTAATTTTATTTATTCATAATATGTAAGTTCTTCTACATCTTCATTAATATTTCTTATTTTTCTACTCCTATACTTTTCAAGCATTTGGTTGCTAACAAATATTTTCCTTTTTCGGTAATAATTGTCATTATTAGTAGCTTTTTTTTCTGAATGCTTTACTGATGATCATACTGCTTTGTATTTGACTACCTACTCCTTTGATTATATCTTCTTTTCGCAAAAAATCTAATTTCTGTCACTGATTCCCAAGTTCACAGTTATTACATGTTTTATTTTTTAAGTCTATACAGGGTGTCCGGGAAAATGTGGGAAATCTCTTGGATGCAGATAGAACATGAACAAATAAGGTGACAAGTTCCTATAAAAATTTTCCTACAGGCCTCTCCTACGGAGATATGCGTCCCTGAAGGACGCCGCTGGAAATCGGTTTTCATTGAATTTCTTTTAAAGTAATTAATATAATTTAATAAAAATTTAATGTGATTGACACTAGTAAAGACCTCTTAAAATAGTGTCCTTGAAACATATGTAGTTTACCAGTGGCGGGCTAATCTTTACAATTTAATGCCTAAATTTTTAACACCCTGTATGATAAAGACTTTAAAAATATTATACTCGATAGCTTGAACCATTGATTTTAAAAAAGGCACTCTTGCTTATTTTCGTTAAAACGAACCGTTTACGAGAAAAAGTTTGCAAAAAATGTGCGTTTTAGTTTTTATCAGCACCAAAAAAACTTACTGCTATTGCAAACGTTACTATGGTACGAAATAAATAAAATATAAATTTTAATTCGTCGTGCCAGCGAGTGTATCAGACTTCACCGAGACCATGTTGAACCCTCTTATGAAGTTTTTCAATAATTCCGTTAAGATATCTCCGGAGACACCACTGCGTTTATATTTATATTAAAAAAGAAATTCGATAAAAACCGATTTCCAGCGGCGTCCTTCAGGGACGCATATCTCCGTAGGAGGGGCCTGTAGGAAAAAAATTTATAGGAACTTGTCATCTTATTTGTTCATGTTCTATCTGCATGCAAGAGATTTCCCACATTTTCCCGGACAGCCTGTATATACTCTTTTCTATCAATGTTGTAGACGTTTGCGTTTTTCTGGTTATCATTTTCATTTCATAACCTTGTCGTTTCCAAGTGGTTCGTCTTCTAGTTTTCTACTTTTTGTATATTATGTACCAGTCGAGACTCCTGATGATATTTGCTCATGAATTCGTGTAATGCCTCTTATGTTCACAGTGTTTAATTTTACTTCTTTGATATTTGGTGGCGCTAATTCTTCTAATGTGTATGGATATATAATATATATCAAAATAAGGTATCGTGTCTTCGTCGTTTTATTGAATGCATACATAAGTAATTTGTCATAAACAATGATTGTGAGCTTTTGATTTAAAAAAAAACATTAAAGAAACATCTTAGTATGATTTTTATATTTAATTTTTGACGAATAATGTGCTAAACAACGTGGTCGCTAATACCAAGAAAATAAATAGATTTATAATATGTATATGACATATATATACATAACTATGATCAACTTATTATATCGTAGAAGTACCTTCCCTTCCTTATCCCATTCTTGTTTCATGTAGGACCCGGATGTTCTGTCACTTACGTACGGGTACTCCTTAAAACTGGTGAAACCTACCAGATCCGACAGGGTACGTCAATACACAGTTAAAGTAGGGGCAATGTCGGAAAAAATACTGAAAAAGTCTTGTTTCCTGGACTACCCACTAATAGTCTGGTTAGAGAATCTTTGTAGTTCATACTCACTCTCTTTCCATTACTGGACTCAACGGTGAGGTAGTAGCGCCAAGAGATACACTACATACTGGCTGGATGGATCCTGTTACAGATTATCCAGTGATGTAGTTGACTTCGTAATAATCTTACCATCCGATTATGGGCAAGAGTCATCTGTATAGTTTCAAACTATGGGCAATAGTGTTTCTATATTAAAATGAAGATGACCCATCAAACCATACATGAGGGGTCTTAATTAACTTGCGTGCTAACATCTTCACGTTGGTGGGTTTCTATGTAATACCAGTGTTTTTTCGATCGAGGTAACAGGCGGCACTATCATGTGGTACATAGTAAGCAGGTCTAATCCGTTGGATGGCTGCTGACATTCTTGCGTGAGATAATTTCTATACACTGACTTCGAATTATCCGGACCTTAGAGTATGCGGTACCACCTTAAGGTGCTCTATAGAAATATAACACGGAGGTAAGATTTTGAAATCACAGTAGAACTGTGTACAGTGCCTTCAAAATCTTACCTCATTAAAGTAGGCTGTTTTTTAAGTAATTAAGTAATCAATGTTGGTGTACATACTAACCTTTTAAAAACCTAAAATTTTGACAGCTGTCATACTTAAATTCAAATTATTGGACGCCCTCCACGTTCATTCTGTGGATCCGCTGTTCAGCCCAATAGAACGTTGAAACTACATAAAACCGATGCGGAAGCGAACAGACTAGCGTTTCGGTACTGCGTGCGTGCCCTCGATTAAGCGCTGACTAAAATTAGCTTTTTCATATAGGTAGTTAATTATTTTCTTTGTTTTACTATTTATGTGGTATACATCCCCTGATAATAATGTTTCTTATTTTCTTTTAAAATTAAATTTTTAATCCTTCTTGAACCTCTTTCGTTCTTCCTTCTGTCTGTTTCTTTAGACTTTCCTGTCCTTGCATATCTTCTTATTTCTATTTATCCTCTTTACACCAATATCAGTAATTTAATAATGTGGTTTACTATCTTTGTGAAATTTATTTCGTTTTCTTCCTGTTTCTCCTTCACGTATTGTATTATTACGCTTTCCTTTTCATGTCCTATTCTATGAAAGTTGTGTTCTTCTTGGATTCATCATTTTATTCTTAATTATGAATTTCTGTCCAAAGCATCTCTATCATTCAGACCTCTTTCTAGTTCAAAACCAAAACTTTCACCTTTTTTAGTTCTATTTATTAATTTTTTACCTCATCCATAATTGCTGTAATCAACGACAGGAAATTAAACCCAGCTCGACTATTTGCAAAAAAATCTATAGGAATTTATTAAGACTTCTGTTAAGTTATTTCAATTCATCACCTTGTATCTGTTCCTTCAACTGTGGAATGAATAACTGAATATTATATACAATATTCCATTGAAAGTCTTTTAGGACTCTTTTCTATATCAAACTTAATCAAAAATATTGTTATAGTTTTCGGAAATTTTCAATTTAGTAGGTAATTCTAGCTTAAGTAAGCATTAACTTTTCACACCCGCAATACACATGAGTTCGACAACGTTTGTAGCTTGTTACACTTTCTTTTTTTGTAAAATAGGACATACATATTTTTTTCGGACTCATGTATTCGTATTTTAGAATTTTGTCCCATTATTTTCGAGCCCGCTGTACTTCTGTTATGAATTTTTGACTTACGTATTCTAATTCTTAGAGTTATTTGTTTTATTTGGCTGCTGCCATAATTTTTGTGTCGGTTACGTGGATTAGTTATTAAATTACGTTGTTGTTGTATATATATAATCTTGGGACCCTCAGTCCATTCATAAGAATTTTACGTGGGTTAAATCCCACATTTGACATCACTTTTAGTAATTTTAATTTTAATTTAGTTATAACTAGTAAACAGGATGGGACCAGTTATACTGGTATGTACATTTTGTAAGGTGAAGATCTTGACCAAACGTTTAAATGAATTATTTTGCATTGAATCATAATTTGATATTATACTGGGTGACCAGAAGTTCGGTCGTTTCTTTTTTTTTATTATTATTCAGGTAATTCAATTCAATTTAATCAATTTTGAATTTAGCTGTGCCTAGCTTGCCTAATTTAATTTACATTTAATGATATTCTACAGATTTATACAGGGTGACCGAGAAAATCAGCCACTTCTTTTCACTCTTTTGACCTTTATATTACATTCATTTTCTACTTACTTGATATTCATTTGTAATTAGTTTAAAATAGTCTTATAGTTTTTTTTTGCCATCCATAGGTTGGCCTACTCATCACACTTTAGGTATTAATAAATTTAGTTTACTTTATCGCTTAGTTTGACTGTTCCCTACAGGGAAATTTCATTAATTGTCTGTTATTGTTTAATTTGGAGCTTCTATAGTCCAATTAAATTGTTATTTTTTGAATTTCGTCGTTTGTTGTCTTTACAACCTGGCGTACTCTAATTGTTCTTGCTTTCGGAACAAGGGACATTTTGGGTGGGGTTTATTTGTTAGAAAACTGGCGCCTGAATTTCATTCATCTGTGTTAGAGAAGACTTACACGACCACCCGCCGATGAGTTAGTGGCAAAACCCTTCTCCATATTAACCACCGTACCCCCAGGAAAGTAAAGGTAAGGCATATTGAAGACGTCGCACCAAAACTCTCCGAAACTTTCATAAGTTTTAATTGTGCGAAGCTACAGATTTTTAACTCAGATAAACGGGCTCATTCTTATATTGTCGAACAGATGAATATACTTTAGTTACCGACAGCGCCATTTTGCTGCGCCATCTGCTGACATTTTGGAGCTAGATATTTACGTATAACAGTAGGAAAGGGTAACAAGCTATTATAGTTATATAATCATAGTATATGCAAAATAATAACTTATCTGAAAATACCACTTCATAATACACATCAAAATAACTAATAACACTTGGAGTAATAAATGTAAATCAGCAGGAAATCAAATAAATATCATAATTAAATATGTAAATGCTATAAAATATATGAGAGCGAGTTATTCGTCCTAACAGTTTAAATATAGGAACTCTATAACGTACATTAAAAGTTTAGTTTTAGGTACTATGGAGCACTATCGAGTACCATGGATAGAAATTATTTTCTTTAGGATTATTCAGATTATTATTAATAATATATGTGATTCAAACGCAAAATGAAGTGCACAATTACATCTGAGCTAAAAATTTGTTGTCAAATTAACTAGTCTTTTATTAAATTCAATTACATTAGATATACAGGATTTTAATAAACTAACAAACAAGAAAATACTTCAAGAGGGAAGTACCATTATTTTGATTTTATTACTTTAAATACAAAGGTTCAGTGAATTAAAGAAGTCAACAAAAATCATTCTACATAGCCACTTCCAAATTACTTATATTTCTACATAATTGTAATAAATTCATCATAGACTTTACGTATGATTCGCGGTTCATTTATTTCTTTTACCGCATTCCGTATGCGTCCGGTTAGTATTTCTATGCGACAATTCATCTGCATTAATTTTTTTGTTGGAAATTAATCCACAAGAAAAATTCAATATGTGTACATTATGGACAACACAGCTGCCAGTGATCAACAAGATTAAAATAAGCCGCCACTACTTATAACCACCACTCTATAAATTTAGACTTCAAATTTTGTATTTTAACCAATTTTATGTCTTTAAGGAACTTTCAATATTTAGAGTCAACTCTAAAGTGCTACTATGAAATCATCCACAATTCTATTTTAATACCTGGACTTCAATTATTGAACCTCTATTGACTAATTCAAACAATTAACTAAGACTATTATAAAAGCGAAAAATGCTAGCCATTCGCCAAGAACATTACAATTTTATATATGTATTTTCTGTCATGTGGAATATCAAATTTCTGTAAAGAGTTCCTTAGCTTTGTTCGAATTTTACTCGATAATGATTGTCGATAGTGACTACCACAATTTCATAATAAACAGGTGAGTTAATTTCACATTATTTAAGGGTCATATTAAGATAATCTACTTCCAACATTTGCATAGACTATGACCTCGTACGAGACAAATACATTTACCGGCAAATGGCCTTCCTAAATTAAAAAACTTTTTATGTAGAAAATGACAGCATATATTGTTTTGGAGTTGTTCTAGGAGTAGATGTCGTTTTGTGATAGTAACAAACATTAAAGCTTGCACTTGATAGTTTAAAACACGTGTTAAACATGTAAGAATATGTAATAGTAGGTTATGGTAGATTCAGAATCCAAACCCAGTGGTATATGAGAACTTTTAGAAAAAATATTCATACTAGTACCTATTATTTAAAGTAAGTCAACTTTGTGATAAAATTCTACGGGCTCGGGCATTTGTGCAATAAAAAAACCAATATTATGTGCCTGTACAATTCAGTGTCACTCATTGTTCGATATTTTCCATAATAAAAATATAATAAGTTCAGGAATTCAAATACTATAATTTTAAATATCTTTATTAATTTAACGTACAATATATTATATCAAACAATATATTCCACCCATGGTACAAATAGGTTGCCATTAAATTTATTAATTATGAAAGGAATATTAGTTTAAAACAAACTATACCCTATTCCAAAAACAGAGACGAAATTTTGAACAGGTCCCCCCCCCCCCCCCCCCCCGCCTATATTACAACGTGCAACGGATGAGATCAATTTTAGACGGTAAAATTAAATTTAAATGTTTGAAATATAAAGTCTGTAACAAAATAAATTGTATATACTTTCTTCAGAGATAAATCCATAGTTAAGGCAAGAGAATGGTAAATCTAGTAGTCACAACACTTGAAAGTAAAAAATTTGTCTAGAAAACAAAGTTTCAAAGATGTCAAAATATTTGACAATTGATGGAAAAAAGCGAATGCAGTACGTTATTATTTCGCCTTGCTGTTAACCAACAAGATTCACACTTGGGCCTGTTTAGAATTTCGTCTCTCTCTTTTTGGAATAAAGTATAGACGTATATAATGCCCCCAGTGTGTAAATTACAATAAATTAAATTATAACTTCAAACCTTGGCCCTGTATATATGTATTGTGACTTAGCAAGGAATTTCTTGGTTTAGGGGTCTGTTTCCAATTAACACATGAATTAACAATTAGTTAAGACGTGATAATAATAATAAAAGTCATTGTATAAAACGTTTCGACAATATATTCTATGAAATTGCCTTCATCAGTTAGTTTAAGCTTAAGAATATATATAAAAAAGGATTATATCGTTACAATGAATCTGTAAAAAATAATAACATATTTCAAAACGAATCATGTAAAATGTTCTTGAAAACCTTACCTAAAACATTACTATGACTTTGACACTGCCAATACACGACAGACGTCAGTTTCACGTTATTATTTTTGTTTTTTGTTTGTTATTACTCCCTCTCTTTTATCTACGATTATGAGTGGTACTCCGGCACATAGTGAGAGACACAGGGTGTCATTGCGGATTATTCAAAACTGGAAAGTAGATTTTTGACAGGTTAGCTATTTCGTTTTTGTCGTTTACACCATTGTTACATGCTAGTATTTTGAAAATGGAACATGTGATTTGTGATTGTTTAGTGTTTTTTTTAATGCAGTTGATTTCTTTGCGTATTTGTGACCTTTCAGTCTATCTCCCAGAAGTTGTATAATTTATCCCGGTTAAACCTATATAAATTTTGTCGCACGGGATACTATACAGGGTTTTTCACCTAACCCGTTCGTTAGAACTTTTCTATGTTAACGCCTTAGGACAGTTTTGAAAATTTGTAGCACGTAATGTTGATACTTGGTCTGTTAATATAAAATATTTACACTTATAACCACTTTTGGTTATACAGGAAGTCATAGCCAACTTTGATTTTTTAAATGGAATATTATGTTTTTTATTGCTTTTTAGATTCATTGTAGAGTGCTGTAACACATTTAATTAGGTTTTATTTTGTGAATAATTAACCGTTTTTGAATTATATTGATTTTTGTCAAATTTTTTGTTTTTTCAATGAACTTTTTAAAACCACATATCTAAGGCGTATTTGAATAGAATTACGTCATATTTCTACTGCAAACAGGGAAAGGTATAAAATTATGAGTAATGTCTAAATATTTAATAAATCTCATACAGGGTGTTCGAAATCTATCGATTATTTATGTAATCTTAAATTTAAGAAAAATCGTTTTTTTTAATGGAATAGCCTGTAGATGAGCACGCACTAGTAAATAGATGAATATCTTGCATCATACAGATATAGGTTTCCCTATGCCTATCTCTCATAGTTTTAGAGATATTAATGATTATTTTCTAAATTGAGCATTATTAGCAGTAAACTGTGAAAAAAAATCTAAATAGTTTTGGAATTACACAAATTGTTTTTGATCCATCAAACTTTGTGTGAGAAGGTTAAAAAATAAAATAAATAGCAAAACTTAGAATGGCTTTAATATCATATGAGATCACAAAAATAACCATAACAATCTAAAATGTGAATAAAATCAACTTGTTAAAGACAAATAATGCGTTCAGAATGATATTCACAAATGTTCAAAATGATCTCCGTTCCGTTGTAAACAAATCATAATTCTTCTTCTTAACTCTGTTGTAGTTGCTTTACTTACTTGCTCAGCGTTCAAGTTTCGAAAACCGTCTCTTACTTTAGCTATAAGCTGTTCTTTGTTTTGCACGGAAGACGCATAAACCTCATTTTTTATTTGACCCCATAAATAAAAATCAAGGGGAGTTAGATCGGGGGATCTAGGTGGCCATAACGAAGGTCCATTGCGGCCAATCCACCTATCTTCAAAGATATTTGTTAATTCCCGATATACCTCGCGTGAAGAGTGAGCGGGTGCTCCATCCATTTGAAACCAACATTGCCGTATGAGATTGTGTGGTAGGTTATTCAAAAATTGCAGTACTACTTCTCTTAACAACTGTAGACACCGGACGCTCGTTAAATTCTCATTATAAATTTCGTATTCAACCCGGTTATTTACAATCAATGCAAAAACGTTGAAGCTAAAAGTGTCTTGAAAATTTGCTTCTCTAATGGCATGTAGATTTTGTTGTGCCCAATGATGACAATTTCTTCTATTAACTATTCCTTCACGATTAAATTTCGATTCATCTGTCCAGATATTTTTTGATAAAAAATCAGGATCTTCTTGTGTTTTAGTTATAATAAACTTGCAAAACTGAATTAATCTATCTTGGTCTCCCGGACGAATAGCCTGAACGGTTTGAAATGAATAAGGGTGCATCTTATTTTTCTTTAAAATCCTATGTATAGACGTACATGAAATTCCTACATCTGCAGATGCCGCCGGTATAGAACTGGTTGGATGTGCATGAAAATATCCCAAACCAACGATTTCATTACCATCGTCGCCCGTAATAGGTTTTGGAACTGTCTTCTTGACTTGAATACCGAAACGAATGAAACTTGACTCTATTCGTCTTCTTGTATAACCAAAAGTGGTTAATGAGTGTAAATATTTTATATTAACAGACCAAGTATCAACATTACGTGCTACAAATTTTCAAAACTGTCCTAAGGCGTTAACATAGAAAAGTTCTAACGAACGGGTTAGGTGAAAAACCCTGTATATTACATGAGATTGTTTTAATGTAACTACTGGGTCTTTTAATCTTGTGTATAATGGTTTTATTTTATTGTTGTTTTAATGTGCTAGTTTTAAATTGAAAGGTTTGATAATATTACTTATTTTTTCAGTCAATTCACTGTATTCTTAAATTTAAATTAACTGACGAAGACAATTTCATAGAATATACCACGCGATCATTTAAATTCTAAATTATAGCAGGCGGGATTTTTTTTATTAGGTTGTCCAGAATGTCAATTATTGATTAATTAACATTTTGAAACTTCACTTTGACAATTCAAATTGTAAATTAGTACTTATATACCAACTTAATTTAAATTTCACAGCCTGCTCTAATTTAGAATTTAAATGATCGCGCGCTATTATCGAAACATTTTATACAATGACTTTTATTGTTATTATCATGTCTTCACTAATTGTTAATTCAAATGTTAATTGGAAATAGGCCGCTAAACCATGAAATTCCTTGATAAATAACGATACAATATATACACATGTTTTGAATGAGGATATCTCAAAACCGCTGTCTCTATTATTAAACTGAAAAACATTTATTTCTAATAAACATGACTGTAGATATAGATAGATATAATATAACCCGGTACACATAAATTCTGTGGGATTACATCTAAAAGCAGAAATTGCAATTCTATTCGCAATTATTGCTGAATATATAAAACTTGGAATAAATTAGAACAAAAAGACTTTTCCTATTTTCTGGATTGAATTTCCGTAAAATATAGAATTCGAAGGGTATGCATTTATCAAGTTCGTTACATTTATAACAGCCCAGCTCTGCGGAAAAGGGCGTAAAATACGGATTATATTTGGATACAAAAACGCTGTTCCAGAGCAAGTCGATAAAATCCACATTGTGAAGAAGGGCAAAAGTATGCGTAACTTAATTACAGTAAAACGTTTTCTGTTTTTGAATTCCTGCGTATTTTCCTTATTTCATACATTGATAATATTACGCTCCCATAGAGCCACTGTAAAAGTATCACTAAATTATCAAATTAACCACAAAGTTTTACGTATTTCAATAGAAAACGCGAACAAAGGGATGCCCAAACAACTCCAGTAATATTTCACGTTTATATTGTGCTAGAAATGGAATAAACATTTAGACAATGGATTGCAAACGCAGTTAGTTTACTAACAATGGAAACGACTTAAATGTTTGAAACACAACTGTAGTGACTAGAGAAATTGTTAACTAAACTTAAAGTTTACATTGAATTGAAAATTTCAGAGTTTCGACATAAATTCAATATGCGATATAGTTATATGTTATGTGTGTGAGGTTCCTATTATTTGCGTCGAATTGTTGATGATACGTAAAGGATATGGTCTAAGTAATATAGATATAGAGAGATGAATTGTAGGCTTATTTAGAACACATATACGTGCACAAAGGTATCATTTATAAATATTGACTGATTCAGTATACTTTTAAAACAACGAAATTGTTTGAATTCAAAAAATCATACTATTAATTAAAGATCGCGTATATTGTAAAAGCCAGATAGAATATATCTCAGAAATGCAAAAAAACATACAGGCTGTCCCAGATAGTGTGCTCACCATTGGGATCTCGTGAACGGTAAGAGATAGAGAGTTGGTTAAATGAGACAAAATGTACGTGACACCTGGGTTTATTTTTTTAAGCAAAAAAACTTTTAAAAAAATGAACGATACGTGCGCTATAGGGGAAAAACTAAAAATCGGCAATTTTAATTTCGTCGTTTAACTTATTTCATGTAAAAGATACCGAAATACTATTTTGACATTATGAAGGTACTTTTTTACGCAGAATTCAAATTTGGTATTGCAACCTCTGAAGCTTTTATACGTTTCGAGATTTTTATACAAACTTTCTTATTTTAAATACAAATCGTAGGCGGCTTTGACTGTATCAAAAAGAGCATAATTTGCTGATTTCAATGATGTATAACACTTTGGGTTTATTTGTAGAAATAACAAAGTTATAATGATATTTGTGCAATTTTTGGTATCCTTATGAATGCATAGGCTATACATCAGAGGCTGCATTGAATTATTAAGACAATAAGTAGTATCTGTCAAATTTATTTACAAGCAAGTTACGTATCCGTTTATTTTTGTGTTATTTAGTCTGCTATTTTGTTCGTTTATTTAAAAATCACCGCATTTGTTGTTTTGGTTCGTTTTATTACTTGTTTATTGTTGTTCACGTTATGGAGAAATTTAATAATGAAGAGAAATATGATATGCTTCAAAGTTACATATTGGCTCACAAAAATTCAAGGAATGCAGCTAATCATTATTTGGAGTTGTACCCAGATCGACGGCAACCACACGAAACTTTATTTCGAAGATTAGAAGTAAATCTAAAAACATACGGTGCCTTTAGTAAACCGAAAAGAAATAGAAAAAGATTAGATGAGGAAACCCAAGTTATTGTATTAAATCAGGTGCGTGAAAATCCAAAAGTTTCCACAAGAGAAATAGAAAACAACACCGGAATCCCTAAAACATCAGCCCATAGAATATTAAAAAAGCATCGATATTATCCTTACAAAGTCCACATTAGCCAAGGACTCCAACCAGGAGACGCAGAGAGGCGGACTCGTTTCTGTCATTGATACATTAATCAGAATAACAACAATGTTACATTTCTGTTTAATGTGTTGTGGTCAGATGAATCTCGATTTACGAACAATGGGTTATTTAACAGAAATAATATTCACTATTGGGGGACAGAAAATCCCCATGCTCTACATGAAGCTCGACATCAAGAACGTTTTGGGTTCAATGTGTGGTGCGGTATTATCGGCAGAAGAATAGTTGGACCTATTATCTTCAATAACAATTTAACGAGTGAACGCTATTTGAACTTACTTCAAGGTGAAATAGAAGATCTTCTAGACGATATTCCGCTTAATCTAACTGCGAATATGTATTTCCAACAGGATGGGGCACCAGCACATAATGCTCACATTATTACGAATTACCTAAATAATAGATTTGGTAATCGGTGGATTGGTAATCGAGGACCCATTTCATGGCCTGCACGTTCCCCAGACTTAACCGCAATGGATTTTTTTCTTTGGGGTTACATAAAAAATAAGGTGTATAAAACACAATTTAATAATGTGGAGGAACTGCAAGCTTGTGTTTTAAGAGAGTTTCATCGGATAAATGGACGTATTTTAGAAAAAGTGATTAATTCCACACTAAGAAGAGCTCAGATATGTATCAATAACAATGGAGGACTTTTTGAGCATTTAATGTAATTTATCTATTTACTAGTAGTAAATAAATAGTTAGGTATGTGAAGTTAGTGTTTTATTTACTTTTCAGTCATTTTTGTATTTTGTTTCCAGGAATAGGTAAGTATAAAACAAAAAAATATGCTAATTATTCTTGTAACATTGTTATTTCTACAAATAAACCCAAAGTGTTATACATCATTGAGATCAGCAAATTATGCTCTTTTTGATACAGTCGAAGCCGCCTAGGATTTGTATTTAAAATAAGAAAGTTTGTATAAAAATCTCGAAACGTATAAAAGCTTCAGAGGTTGCAATACCAAATTTGAATTCTGCGTAAAAAAGTACTTTCATAATGTCAAAATAGTATTTCGGTATCTTTTACATGAAATAAGTTAAACGACGAAATTAAAATTGCAGATTTTTTGTTTTTCCCCTATAGCGCACGTATCGTTCATTTTTTTAAAAGTTTTTTATTTAAAAAAGTAAACCCAGGTGTCACGTACATTTTGTCTCATTTAACCAACTCTCTATCTCTTACCGTTTACGAGACCCCAATGGTGAGCACACTATCTGGGACACCCTGTATACTTCATAACAAAAAAAAAAGTTAATTTTTAACCTAATCTTGTACAGATGTAATGTGTGTGGAAAATAATAATTAGTAAACGAAGTACCAAGTTAATTCTTTTTATTGCTTTGTGACAAATTCTAATGAAAAATATCTGCTTCCTTTTCTTTACTTTGTTTGTTTCTGCGTTTGTGACGGTATATATAGATTTGAAACAGAGTATCTTAAGAAGTTACACAACATTGTAGAAGATACTCTGGATGACCTAGAAGAACCACCAAATGGAGTGGATCTACATATTACCTCGAGATCTGTCGAAAATAGCAGGGAAATGCCATAGAATAACAGTGCGTTCATATATCGCCGTAGGTATCCGTTTCTTTGTGATAATTTTCTACCATACCAGCTAATTATGTGTCCACATGGCCTAAAACTTATTATCGGACCCCTGTATTGTGCCGACGCCGTTGTTATTAGGTTACTCTCGTTCACTTTATGAGTTTGTCTTGTATAAACTACATTTTCCCTCTCTGAAACATACCGGCAAGAAAACTACAGGTGTTGATTCAAAAATAACAATAAAACAAATTTTATTTAATAAAAATACACATAAATGTTCAGCAAGTATGAGCTTAAACAATGCACTGTTTAGAGAAAAATATCAATACAGCTCGGTTAAGACCTGATGGCACTTGCGTGGATGACAATTTTAATACAAAAAAGGAGAAAGTAGCATGAAACGAGTGAGATACACATAGATTTCGCTACATATGAAGGGTTAAGGACCGACTTGAAAACATTACTCCGTGTTTAATTTAGTTGCGCTTTAGCTACCGTAGTGTATGTTATTTGGTGTCGTTCTGCTATTTGTAAGAAAATCGCTTTTTCCTCGTTTTCTACAACATAATCAGTTTTTTTTCAAAACTTTATATTTGCATTTATTGATTCGAGCGTAAGTAATAACAAAACAAACTAGCAGGAAAGTTGAAATATGTAATTATAATATTATTTGTTTGAAGGTTAAAACATCGATAATGGCGGATTCTTCTGAACCTGTATCGAAAAAGCACAAAATTATATATTATCAAGCCCGAGAAATCGCGTGTAATGTATATATATAATTACTTCAAGATGCAGAACCATAAAGGTAATTAGTATAAGACTGTGTTTGTTTAATTATTAGTTAATTTAGAAGATTTCTAAATCACAAACAGAGAAATACGATGAGATAAATAAATTTTTCGATTAGAATAAATAAATTGAGGTTAAATTACAGTTACAACTATTATCTTTCATCAATATTGTTATTATTATAATCGTTTTGTTGTAAACAGGTGATATCCTCACCATTGTTACCCCAAGCGACTGGAATTTCAAGAAGAAGTGTTGCCAGGATTATTAGTGAGGGTTTTAAAGCAGTTGAAGAAAGTGCAACTGTCTCATTTTCTACGCCAAAACCAAATATTGTCAAAGCTGCCCGAAGTCTACCATTCATAACTGTGGGGAAGAAGCGATTCGTCGTATTGTTTATAATTTTCATATGACACACAAACAAAGACCAACGATTACTGCTTTTTATGATGAAGTAAATAAGTTTGTTACCCTTGGTTTTCTAAGGAAGAAGTCATCTTTCCGCAAATTATTACTAACATTACAATTTAGGTACGTATAGCTACTACTAATTCAAACACAAACCATAGATAACCGGAAAGTATTGATAGAAAAAACTGACATACGTAAGCTGTGATGTAAATACATCAGAAGTATAACTAAATATCGAGCAGAAGGACGACCTATAATATACACAGGTGCGATTTTAAGTACATTATGGACAATTTTTGTATACTTCTAACGTATTTTGATACTAATTGTAGATGAAACTTACATTCATAGCAGCCATACAACTCCGTATGAATGGGTTGATGGAACTCATAAAGGGATAAACTGCCTTATATCAAAAGGAAAACGATTGATTATTGTACATGCAGGTATATTTAAATAAAACTTTTGGATAATATATATCACTTATGTAATACATGTTATAATTTCCAGAGGGTGAACAAGGATTTATTGAAAATGCTCTGTTAATATTTAAGTCTGGGCAGAAAACTGGCGACTATCATGATGACATGAACACTACGAATTTCAAGAAATGGTTGACAGAAAAGCTTATACTAAATTTACCAAAAAATTCTGTGTTGGTGGTTGACAACGCAGCTTATCACAATGTTTTGTCTGTTCGGCATCCCACCTCAAATAGTCGAAAGGCAAAAATGAAACTATGGCTAGATGCAAGAGGCATTACTTATGATAGTACATTTACCAAAGTGGAGTTATATGGTATAATTAAACAAAATAAACCTGCATTCACAGAATATAAAACTGATGGGATATTGGCAGAACATGGACATTCTGTGCTATGGCTGCCACCATAAAATCCGGAGCTGAATCCCATTGACAAGATTTGGGCTCTTGTCAAGAATAGGGTAGCGACCAAAAACGTCAGTGATGATAGAGATGGTTTATTTAATTGTTCATTAAACGAAGATAATTTATAATGTTAATAAATATATGCGTAAAAAGTAGACTTTTATTTATTTATTTTGTTTAAAGTGGTTGAAGTTTTCATTGTCATTCATATTTCTTCATTCGCAAGTATGTATTTTTTAAATCTAACAGGCAATGTAACTTTTCGAATACCTGAGCTTTAAAGAATAACTTACAGAATTACAAAAATTTCCGAATTAGTAGAGAACAATAGTTTTTCTTTCTTTTATCAATTACAAACATAATCATAATTCCAATTTTGAAATAATTTAGCTATAATACCGTTAACTTATTTTAATATGTATGTCCTACATATAATTTTTTCAACTTTGCTTCAAGATCTACAAAATAACAAACTTCTTTTGCTGTATATTGGATATTTCAATCACATAAAATACATTCACAAAGACCTATTTGATTTTACGTTGACCCTGTATATTAAGGATTGCTTTCGAACCCGATGTTTTTAACGCACATAATACATATTTAGCCACACCTCGCGCATCCTAGGTGCCATCTGATATTAACCGAGTTATACATGCATAATACACAAAACAGCATATAAAAGGTAATAGGTTGACTGAGTGCATCTCTTCTACGTTATAAACTTCACATGACAGAATACACACACATCTACATAAATAAAAAAATGCAATGTGAAATATTATAACAAAAGATAACTATCTAATATCAATGCGATCAAATAGACAATGACTGAAGAAATAGCAACTAAATGATTTCATTGTGAACAAAAATGATTTAGGTTAATACAAATAGTAAGTCAACAAGCTGATATTCTATCGGAACAGAATTAGATACGTTAATCGATACTGATAAATATACTAAACGAGCAAAATATACTAACAATTGCAATAATTGTTGTTAATATAAATACTATATACATCAACAGACACTTAAAATAATTGAAAACAGAACAAAAATGCTTTCATTTGAAATGCACATAAATAAAATCATTTAGTTAGTGTATCTACTGAATTGCTCCGGGATCGAACAGAATAACGTTACGTTGAGGCCAGAGATATATTGAGGGGAGAATGCTCTTGTACCACTGCGCATCTAATTTATACGCGATGCTATGATCGCCGCCATTTTTACCCACTGTCCAACGTTGAGCGGTTTGTTTATGCTCGTCTAGGTTGTTTTCTCTTTTTTTTTTTGGTTTATGTACTAAATTATTGCGTTTTTGTGTTTTAAATGTAGTTAAGACAGGACATGTTTTTAGTGAAACGTGTGGATAAAACATCAGGATAGAAGTTAACTGTGGAAGTAAGATGGATTCATGTGCCCAAGTGTGTGGGTTTTTATTATATAAACGCTTTAGCTTGGAGATTAAATACATAAATATTGATATAACCATGTCGTACAGTACTAAATTTGTTGAAATATAAAAATTATTTCAGATTTCCAAAAGGCGCCTTATTGAAGGAATTGTTGAAAGTTTTGAATATAGCAACTGATTAGCAATCGTCAGAGAGTAAATATGTTTGTTCAGAACATTTCAGAGATGAAGATTATGTGCCAATGGAGCAATAGTGATTTCAATTGTGAAACAATGCTGTACCGTCTTTGAAAATACATCTGCTGTAAATGAAGTTTGAAGTATTAGTTTTGCTGGTGTTAGTGGACAAAATCTCACTAATGAATCATTAGCAGGAAGACATGAAGTGCCTTTATTAAGTTCTGAAAAGGAGATAGCTTGATCGGATGATCTCATTAGACCAAGGTTAGATAATAAATTGAGAGGACTAAAATGTAATAAATCACTTACAATGATTACCAGATTAAATACATAATAGGAAACTTTTTTCAGAATATTTTCTGGTTATGAGACTTGTTCTGATAGGAGTTGCAGGAAAAAAGGCAAAGTTAACAAAGACTTTTCATAATTATGCGTAAGTTTTTATATTACACTGCGAAGTATTATGTAAAATATAATCAATTTATTTTTAGGGTATCTCCTGGAAATACAAAAGAAAATATGAAGCTTTGAAAAGAAGTCAAGCAAAATCAAGAAAGAAGCTTTATGACACAACACGAACTATGAAAAATCTAAACTCTTACCTGTGTTGCAATTAATATTTTATAACTTGTTATTTTATTCTTGTAGATTATGGCAGCAATTGTATATGCCTCAAACGGCATATCTTCAATAAATATAATATATACAGGTTGAGTTATTACTAACCGTTTCTTCGATTGCTCTTTTCTGTTTAAAACAAAAGAAATAACAATTAGTGGAAGATCCATGGTTGCTTGTGGCGCATATTGTAGTTTAAGCTCTGACGCACTGCCGGTTTGACCGGAAATGCACGGAATTTAAATGACTCACCCTAAATGTTTCTCGATTTTATTATACTGCTTTAAATTGTCTGTTCACCTATTGTTCCTTTTTCAAAATTGAGCCAATAGTTTTTAAGTTATTAATTTTTTTGAAAATATTTGACCAAAACACGTGTTCAGAAAAAAATCATTTTCACATTGTTTTTAAAAGTAAAAACATTAACTTTGGTAGTGCTTGTAGCCAAGAAAATTCTTCATCATTTGGTAAAGATGCACTCGACAATGCCTCAAAGAACTTTGTTTTTTTAAAGCCTACTTCCCGAAATTTTCACATACCAAAAACTTATTTTTTTTTAATGGAACACCCAGTATCTCATTGAGGCATTTTGTTCCTTTTTTTATTCTCTTTTATTTTTGTTAACAATGGCCTATACCTATCTTTTCTAATTTTTGAGATAATCACTATAGGAGCAATTAGCGGTCAATTAAGGAACTACGGGTGCTGTTCTATGCGCCCAAATATTCGTCCAATAAAGGCTGGAATGCGGCTGACTGACTGAGCCAACTGTTAAAGAAAGTCGGTATACATTTATGTCAAACTTATAAAAGCATCGCTATTAGTTATCATCCAAATAAATTATTCTTATGAAGAGTTAATAGATATGATTGACGTTTTGGGTGAATCTGAAAGAAACTCTTTGCCAGCATCCAGACTTTATGCACAGCGATCCCTGGTAGAAGTCAACCGAAGCCAGAAACAATCGAAAGTATAAAGTGGGCGGTTTGAGTGAACAGAAAATATTGAATATGAAAGAAAGAGCGGAAAAAGCAATAACTGGTGAGGATAAGACGTTTATGGTATTTGGGAATGTAGTCGAACACCCCCACTCTAGTACTACGAAAATTAGTCGTCAGTTAGATGTAAATCAAATTGAGAATCCAGAATAATTGGGAAACATGAAATTCACATACACAGGGTTAGATGAAAGAAATTTTCAGAATCGCTTACATTTTTGTCAATTGGCAGCAGATAAATTATCCTGGCTTTCTCAATTTTTTGTTGTTTACCAACGAAGCCACCTTCTATTCAAGTGAATACGTTCATCGTACAATTTCCGTTATTATAACACATAAAAACCCCCCACTTTATCACACCTGTAAACTTTCAAAATCGTAGGTCATTAAAACTGTGGCGAAGAATAGTGGGTAGTTACATAATTGGACCTTATTACTTTGATGAAAATGTTAATGGAGGAAAGTATCTTCGCTATCTACGGACGGATTTTCAAAACTTTTGGAAGACAACTTCAAATACGTCAGTAAACATAACCTTTATTTTATTTCGATGTTAGCCAACAGAGTCACAAATTAAATACTGCAACTGGACATTGCCGGAATTAAAAAATTGAAATGCGATCTCTTCATTCTGTAAAATTATTACTTTTGGGATAGTTGGATTGAACATTTACTTTGTTTGACAGTTGACTAAGGAAGTCAAGCACCATTCCTGCCTTCCATTGGTTGTGCGAATATTTTGCTGCATAGAAGAACAGCGCTCGTAGTTCTTTAATTGACCGCTAATTGCTCCTATAGAGATTATCTCAGAAATTACAAAAGATAGGTATAGGACATTGTTAACAAGAATGAAAGAGATTAAAAAAAGGAACAAAATGCCTCAATAAAATACTGGGTGTTCTATTTAAAAAAAATAAGTTTTTAGTATGTGAAAATTTCAGGAAATAGGCTTTGAAAACACAAAGTTTTTTGAGGTATTGTCGAGTGCAACTATACCAAATGATGCAGAATTTTCTTGGCTACGAGCACCAACAAAGTTAATGTTTTTTATTTTTAAAAACAATGTGAAAATGATTTTTTCTGAACACGTGTTTCGGTCAAACAATTTCAAAAAAAAATTAATAACTCAAAAACTATTGGCTCAATTTTAAAAAAGAAAAAACAATTGAACAGACAAATTAAATCAGTACAAGAAAATCCAAAAATATATAGGGCGAGTCATTTAAAAAACTTAAGTTCCGTGTATTTCCGGTTAAACCGGAAGTGCGTCAGAGCCTAAAGTATTTTTACAATATGCGCCACAAGCAACCATGGATCTTCCACTAATTGTTTTTTCTTTTATTTAAAACATAAAAGAGCAATCGAAGACGCGGCTACTAATGACTCACCCTGTACATAAGTTATTCAGTGAAAACAAAATTTAAGCAAGATTTTCTTTTGTTTACCATAGAATATCAGTTTTCTTATTGGTTATAGGTTATTAATTTTAGTTAACAATTCTCTATTTGATAACTACCTGATATGCATCGACACAATAACAGTATATCTATAAATATTTCCTCATACTGGTCCCCATCTATAATAAAGAATAAGTGGAACATGTTACACAAGAAGTTAATAATGTATTCACCTAATATAACCAAACAATAAACACCAATACAAGGATATACAACGTATCCTGCTATCCTAACTTCTTATATATAAAATTAACTAATCTTACATTAATTTCATTGTGATATCAGCTGACACTATTTACAAATTCTTAACACAGCTGAGGCCGCAGCAATATGTATGTATATAACCCTCTTTTTCTTGCTATTCCTAGTTGAAAGAATCTATTATGTATTTAACAAAAATTTATTCACACGACATGGAAATAATTAATATACAGATATTTAACACGAAGATTAAACATTTAATTTTCTTTTGGAAATCCCTTCAATTCATTACTGATTTACTGTTCGTAACACAAGCTACATCAATTAATTAATAAATCGATCGTGTTTTTAATGTTACAAAAGCTTAATTATGTTGTTGCTTTAGTCTACTACCTCTTGTAGTAGGTTTGATTATTCTTGCATTCTAAAATTACACCTGAGCAAAATTAATTATTTGTGTCATTTTTGTGTCAACACCGTAATCTATATCAATAACCAAGGCGAAGTTTTTAATATCATTAGGGTTATTAATTATATTAGAATCGCGTTTGATATCAACTACGTCAATATAATTTAATTTAGTATGAATCTTTTTTGCTCTCGCTATTAATAATAATCATACAATATTGAAATTTTAAATTTTTGCTATAAAGAGAGTCTTTAAGTTTTTTTTAACTATATTCTACTAAAGTACAAGCTAATGAAACTTCTATGGCAAATTAATTATATAATTATAAAATTTAAGCTGTCTGGAAATATTACATACTAATAGAAATATAAACCATGCCTTCAATACTTTCCTCGTTAGAGACGGCCATGCGTTTTTTAATGGTTGGTGACAGTGCACGTAATCAGACACAAACGCATAATTCTGATAGTTTGGTTATGTCATGTAAATGTGTGTAATAATTAAGTAGTAATTTAGTTTTTGAAAATAAAATTATTACAATAGTCGTAATTAAATGAAACTAATACTAAAGCAGATGTAGGAAATGTTGACCATTATTTTGAAGACAAAGCTGAACTCGCATCATGCTTTCACAGCCATTTATTAGAATTTCTTGAGGTATGTCAGCACAATAATTCGATTGTGTATTTCCACAGATAAATTAATCATATTTTTGAATTTTAAATATACCTCAAATCAAATGTCACTATCATACATTTCCCGCAAACATAATTTTTTTTTATTTTTTAATTTGAAAATGTTATGATATGTAAATGCTTTGGTTTCCTTCTTTTAATTTACACTCAACACTGAATAACTTGTACATATAAAATTATAAGGCACATTATTTACGTATGTTTTAATTTCTCACACAGGTTTGAATACGAAAAATTAAAGGACGAAGATTTTATAAACTTTGAAAACAGGTTTGTAATAACTAAAGGGCGGAATATATGCAAAGTGCATATATTTGCATATTTTGCATATTTTAACAAATTTCACAAAAAATTGCATATTTCGGCAAAAATAAAATTTGTGTGCATATTTTTATGTTCTTCGTTTTATGAAAAGATTAAGTGCGACCCTGTTTAGGAATTTCCAAGTAATCAGCTTGCCTAATGGAGAGCAGATGTGGTCTATTCTTTTATATTTATATTGTTAGTTTTTATTATTATATGGTTTATTGCCGGCATTTATTGGGTGTTTAGGAATTTCCAAGTAATCAGCTTGCCTAATGGAGAGCAGATGTGGTCTATTCTTTTATATTTATATTGTATAGTTTAATTTGTCGATAGATTCCAGTGTGAAAAGAGTGATTTCGAAAATATTTTATTTCAAACGCCTAAAATGCCGAAAGCCGCTTCGTGGATTAAAAATTTTCTTGAGTTGGAGTTTAGTGGGGATAAAGTGTTTTGCAAAGTTTGTGCCAAAATCATTGTTTGTGAAAAGAAGTTCCAAATTGATCAACACTTGAAAACAGCTATGCATAAAGCTAAGTTGCAGAAAAATAAATCAGTGCCTGTTCAGCAGTGTGTGCAAACCGCATTTCAAAATGTCAAACCAAAGAGTGAAAAGGAGGTGTTTCATCAAGACTTATGCAAAGCTTTAGTCGCAGCAAATATACCTTTGAAGAAACTGCAAAATACACAATTCAGAGATTTTTTGCAAAAATATTGTAATCAAAACATCCCTGACGAATCCACACTTAGAAAGAAAAATGTGCAAACAGTATACGAAACCGTAATGGGAGAAATTAAAGTTACACTGGGCGATGAACATTTTTATATTATTGTTGATGAAAGCACAGACTCATGTGGTCGATATATCGCACATCTTATGATTGGAGGGCTTCAAGAAAATGAGCCAGGGAAACCATATTTAATATCTTCTAAACAGTTAGACAAAACAAATAATGAGACCGTAACTCGATTTATTCAGCAGTGTCTATCAAATTTTTTTTTACCAAATCCAGTTCCAGTAGAGAAGTTTTTAATGTTTTTGTCTGACGCAGCGCCGTATATGGTTAAAGTAGGCCAAAACTTAAAAATATTTTATCCCAATATGGTACATGTCACTTGTCTTTTACACGGGATAAACAGAGTTGCAGAAATTATTAGAACAGCATATCCCTTGGTGAACAAATTAATTTCAAATGTAAAGAAAGTGTTTTTGAAAGCACCTCTAAGAGTGCAGATCTATAGAGAGAAATTGCTAGGAGTTTGTTTACCTCCAGAGCCCGTAATTACTCGAAGGGGAACATGGATTAAGGCCGCGATATTCTACGCAGACCATTTTGAAGCCATTAAAGACATAGTTTTAAATTTAGAAGACAATTCGCAGTGTGTAGTGCAAAGTCAAGCATTATTCAAAAATGTAAATTTAGCTAAGGAACTTGTTTTTATTAAGGTTAATTTTAGTTTTGTACCAGATATAATAACTTCGTTAGAAAGTAGGAATATAAGTTTAAGAGAATCAATTAATATTGTTGAAACTTTTTCCGACAAATGCAAAAAAGTTCCCGGTGATGTAGGAAATCAAGTAAGAAGGAAACTCGAAGTTATTGTGGGAAAGAATGAAGGCTTTAAGTATTTAATGGAAGTCAAAAATATTTTTGATAGTAAACCATCCAACGAAGTAATACCTTGGCCTTATAACTTACTACCCAAATTAAAATATTGCCAGATCACATCGGTAGATGTTGAAAGAACTTTTTCTTTGTACAAACATATTTTTACAGACAGAAGGCAAACATTTTTATTGGAAAATTTTGAAAAATATATCGTTATAAATGCATTTTATACTATTTCAGGTTGAAAATTGTACCTATTATGTTTTTCTTTTAATTTTACTTAAAATAAATAATTTTTGTAAGAGTCCATTTTTCCATGTTATATTCAAGGCATATAATTGCATATTTTGACAAATAAATGCATATTGTTGCATATTTCAGAGAAAAACGATGCATATATATGCGCATATTTTAACTGAATTGACGTGCATATATTCCGCCCTTTAGTAATAACTTTAAGAATCTCTAAGGAATAAAATGCTTCTTGAATGCTATTCAGTATATGATATGTGCGGCATTTACCCTATTTCAGTGAAACGGAACGGATGATATTATTTACCATCTCTGTATAAGACTCTGCCAATGTCAAGATTTTCTTCCACGATACAATTAACGCACAATGTTCGAGAAATCTTATTTTACAAACTTTTATTGAACAGCTTAATAATAATGAATTTGTATACTTCCATCGATATGGTGGTACTGCTCACACAGCACATAATACAATTGACATTATTCAAGCAATCTTTCATGATCGATTGGTTAACCGAAACAAAGGGCCTCCCCACACACCTGACGTGACCTCTTCGATTCCCTTCTCTTTGGCAATTTAAAAAAACACATGATATAAAAACCAAAACAAATTATCCTATCATAAATTATATTAAAAATTATTTCGCAATAATATATAACAAAAATTTATAGATTTTAATAATTTTACTAAACTAAAAAAAATATAGAAGTAGTTTGAATATAAAACCATAGATGTTGAATGAATAAATTGCTTCTTGAGTGCTATTCAGAATATACATATGTGCGGCATTTACACTATTTCACGCGGGGAACGGAAAATATTATTTAACAACTCTGTATAAGAATCTGCCGTCGTATATAAAGTTTTTTAAAGAATAAGTTAAGGGTAAGAAAAAACGATTGACTTTTCTTGTTTAACGGTACCTAAAAATAGTGAAAGTTGAATGCCAACAAAATGTCGCTCGAAACTGGGTAGAAAACCACAAAAGAAAATTTGTCTATTTGTTGAAATATATTCTGAATATTTATGTTCCCTAGTAATTCTAATAGTAAAGACGTTGAAATTAATCTTATAAACATAATCGGAACATAAAGTGTAACCAGAATTATTTTTTTTAAGTAATGCTATACTCTAAAGAGAAAACATGTTTTATTTATTTTATTTTTTCTTTCACTTTAGCAAGTAAACATTTTATCTGCAAAACAATAGAAAATTATTATAGTAAACGAATAACAAAGTAATCTAAAATACATTCCATCATATAATTCACAAATAAATCAATAAAGACACGAGGCTATCTTCCCTTTCTATTCAGATAAATTTATGCTAGAAGTCAGAAGTAATCCGATATCATAAACGTCCAAGCACTATCTTTGTTTATGCCATCAAGGTTGATATTGAGGTAGACGAGAGTGCCCCGTATTTTTGATGTTAGATATGTAGACAGGACTCCCATAGGAATTACTAAGCACTTGTGACTTACAGTATCACGCAAGTGACGGAGACACTGTGAACTACATACGTGAAATGAATTTATTATTTTGGTAACATGCACTGATGCATATATACAAAGCTGCGGACGTGAGGTTTAATGTCAAGTATTGTAAAATATGAGGGAAAAAAAGTAAAAACTGTTAGTTTCAGTTCATGTTCAAATAATACGAATCCAGTATGTTCTCAATGCACATTAAGCAAAAAATGCAAGCTAGTCTGCAATACATTTTCATAGTTTTAAACGTGCATTCACATATGTATATCAAAATGCAGGCATAATATATCTCGTATGCAAATTAGTTATACTTCGTTTAATTAGTATTTTATATCAACCTGATGTTTCTTTTGGACAGCAATATACTTACTCTTCTGCAATAATTTTCATAAGTCTTCCCATAATATAAAACCGTAAATATGTATAAATCTATAAAAAAAAATGAGGTGTGGCCACCAGACGACTTTCTTATACGTATGAAAGTATTACTTCCGGTCCGAATTTTGAAATTTCATCTATACAAAAAATATTCCAAATCCAACTCTAAATACTTTTGTACTCTTCATAAATATTTATAGAATGCATAATTTACGACATATTTGCAAAAAAAATCGTTATTCGGTAAGAGTAAAAGTGTTACTTCCGGTCCGAATTTTGAAATTTTTTTATACAAAAGATATTTAAAAGTACGTTCTAAATACTTTTATACTTGTAATCTACCTGCCTAGAAAGCATGACTTGCGAGATATTCGCAAAAAACTGATTTTCGATAAGAGTAAAAGACCTACTTCCACTAGGAATTTCGAAAAACTTTATTAATAGAATTTTTCTCAAATTTAATTTTGAGTACATTTGAATTCTTTATAAATTTGTTTAAACTTAGTAATTGACGAAATATTTGCAAAATTCGATTTTTTCACCGAAGTAAACTACTACATCCGGTCTGCCGCTTTTGCTCAAAATCTAATCGTTTCTCAAGAGGGAGATTATATTCGTAAATACAAAACTTGAAATTGATATCTGTAGCGGTTTGGCCGCTATCGTAGTCACCGACAGACAGACAGACAGACAGACAGACAGATAGACAGACAGACAGACAGACAGACAGGCACACAGACACACAGACAGATACACAGACATTTTTTGAAAACCACTTTTTTGGTACCAGGGGACCTCAAAACGTGGACATCTGCAAAAATCTCGAGGTCGAAAATTTTCATCATCACAATACTTCCTTATACTACGTATAAGAAAGTAAAAGAAGAAATCTAATTGATATTCTATATCAATAGCAATTAGCTATATCGTTTGTATAATATAAATAAACCAGTCTTTTTTAATGAAACCAAGTAATGTTATGAACAGCAGACATATTAATGTAGACTACGTAGAGTTCTCTTAATTACTTTCAATAAGAGACTTATCAATAGATATGTTTTAAAGTTGATCATACATATCAACAAGCACACTAATGAATCAAGTTCAGTGTTTATTAAAAAACCTCACTAACAAATAATACTCATTATCATCAGAAATAAGTACCTAGTGAATTGCCAAGGAAAGCTTGAGGGAAATAAGGGAACGTGAAGAACAACAAGAAAGCAAGGAAAAGGATAACTTTGAGTACTGATTTCTTATATGATCATGAGCCAATTATCCATTTTAAGAAAGTTAACTAGCACCTGGAAAAGATCGGCCCAATTTATTTTTCCCCTTAATGAATGTTAAGTCTACTTTTCAATTTTTTTTGCAATGTTCGAAAAAATAGCAAACTGACATTTCAAGTGACATTTAAAGTTGAGCTGCTATTTAATATTGCTATACAAAGAATGTAGCATGGTTGGTTCATCCCAGAAACTAGGAAAGAAACTAATACCGTCATTATCATTAATCTCTATAAAATTATAAAGAACATTTGTCATTTGAGGATTAAATGCAGTTGATCTAACATAAATTGCTGAAGACAAGAATAGAAAAGCACTAAGTCCTGAGCATAAGCTGATAATAAAACTTTTGTAAGCTGCAAAAGCAACCTATTCATAAAATATTTACATCATGCCTTGTTATTAATTTTAGTTATTTAACGCATAAGGTAGAGTACAAATTTCTCGATTATTGCTAATGATTTGTCAGGTATTCTGTACCGCTAATTTGTTTTATTTTTAATATTATTCAATGTATTGCTAGATATGTTTTAGTGCGAAGTAAGGACACTTTGTATATCGCAATATTCAGAACAATTCTGTAGAGCGTCTCAACCTTAGTATTGAGTCCAGTCTCTTATGGGATATATACCTCTTTTACTACCGTAAGCAGTTTGTAATAAACTGTCTTTTTTTATTTCAAGGCAATGTTGTCATTTCGATTTATTATGTTTGTGCTTGGTATTGTCGGTGTGGTATAAGTATCACAATATAACCTTCCTGTCAAGTGCCAAATTGGTTGCGTGCTTTTTTTTGTTTTCGTTTGTGCATTTGAAGTTTTCTGTTCATTAATCGTCGTTTCGATACCACACTATTTTTTTAAGTTTAGTAGTGGTAAGTGAACATTTAAATATGTATAATTATAAACCATAAGTAGAAGTATTTCTTACAGAGTACATAGTGCCATTAGTGCGATGGAGTCAGCAGAAAAACGACATAAAGGTGACAGCTTTATTCGGAAAGAAAAGCAGATGATAAATAGATAAATAACGTGATTAATTAGTTTTTCTAAAAACTGCTGCAGTTTATGAAACCAGCAAAGCCGTAAAGTGTTCGGATCGCATTTATTGTGTTTAGGTTTTGCAATAAATATATTATTTTGTTTTTGTAATAAATACCTTAGGTATTCGAAATAAAATCTAAAGTTTTGTTAATCAATATATTTGTCTGCTATTGTTTGTTGCCAATCATGAAGTTTTTCTTAAATTTGTATTAATTTTTTGACATACTTCCATGTTACGACAAATATCGCATAGATATGCAACTGTATCAGTTTCACTTCACTTCTTAGCTGTTTCGTCTCTTACTCCTGCGCGTATTTACCATGTCTCCCTTCCTCACATACGAAACACATGATTGTTCATTCCGTCCTTTTAAATTCACATCGGCAAACATAATATTTATTAGATAATACATTTTTGTTGTTTTGTATACGTTGACCCAATATAAATAATAAAAGAAATCACATTTAAAAAAATTAAATAATTACACAAAACTTTACACACAGTTTTGTTTTTAAGGTATCGACATATATTTTTCACTCGGTCAGATGACTAAAGGCAAAATATACGTATATCCCTATATATATGTTGTCACCACTACCTCTTTGTCTACAATCCATCCATTATCGAAGTATTTATTATAAGATCAATGTTTTCCATAGTCAACGCGTACTAATGCTAAAAGCACAAGCAATTAGGATCCTATTCGGCATGAAATATTGGGAAACATACCAGAACGAGTTCAGCATAGTGCTTCATAATAATAATAGTCTCTTTTCAATAAATTCATAATAAGTGTGTTGAATACGTCAAATATATGCTATAATATGTATAATTAAGAACAATAAAATAACAAGACCGCGTTTTAGAAATACATGATACCTCTTACATGATAATACTCACTCTGGTGTTATAAGTCCTAACTTCTTCCTTATTTTTAAAATCAAGTACATATCAACTTAAAAAGGCTTGCGATTGTGAATTTGTAGGAGAACAATACAATATAAACACACGCATATAATACATACATATATCCAATAAATGTATTATAAAAAAAAATACAAAAAATATCTAAAAAAAAAAAACTCATCAACAGGATAAAATGTTTTTTTTCTATCAGATACTTCTTCAATTTGGTTATGAACTTTGTTACGTGTAAGTTCTGAAAATTGTGCGGCAATTATTACATATATTCAAACATCTATATAGTCCACTCTTTTGCATTTTAGACAGATGTGTTCTCGGGGGAAGCAGATGACAATATATACTTCTATTGATTGCATTCAATAAATCACACCATACCACAGTCTGGAATAAACGCAGGCATGGTATACTCTTATCGCCGCACTCACGTTTCGTGAAATTGTACGGAAAACAAAAACAATATCTTTCCAAAGCTGCAGCCAGCTCCTGAACATGTGGCCCCCAGGAAGGTTGAGCATTCATCTTCATCCCCAAAAGTTTGCTCTCGCGACACTGTATAAGTTGTTCCCCACTATGCACTACTTTTGAATTCTCTGCTCCATTAATTGCCAGAAGTTTGGTTTTATTAATGTTCAACTAAAGATTTGAACAAAACCAGGTGTTGAAAACAAGCGAACTATCTTCAATCTTTCTCACTAATGCCTCTGATGACTTTGCACGTGTGCCTGAGAAAGAATCATCCGCAAACATAACGACTAGGTTTTCGTGTGCCCTCGGAAGATCGTTAATATATAAAACAAAAAACAGTGGTCCTAGTATTGAGCCCTGGGGAACACCAACTTCTGTTCCATTCCGACCTAACCTCTTGCCCACTGCTTTCGTGGGCCAAAACACGCTTATACCCATAAGGGGAATCGCTCACTATGCGGCGCCACTTGCCCGTTGGATACATAAAGCACAATCGGTTAATGTGACGTTTCCGATGCCAATTGTTTATTCACTTATTGAGGCAAGTATTTTATTCCTGACTTTTGTAGAATATTTGCAAAAAACAAATCAATGCTTTCATAGTGGTAATACTTTCTCGAATAAATTCATATTTTTTCATAGAGACACGTTACAATTCAATCATTTTAACACATTTTCTCGCTTGAATTTTTCTTAAGTGAGCAAAGTTATTAAACATCTCATGTTATAGTAGCATAGAACCAACTTTCCTTTTATTATAGGCAAATCTGTGTCAAAAATTATCCTGCAGTAATGACACAATCAATTGGCAACACAACTCTTGCGCGCCTTCATGAATCCGACTGTACGATCAGCCTCAACTGCGTTAAGTTTGTTGGTAGAAATTCGATACGGTTTTCAAAAAACATTAACTTCAAGAAGATAATACGTGTAATTAAGAAAGTTACGTTGTATTTTGTCAGACGTTATGTATTATCCAACGGTGTAGATTATTGGAGCATAGCTGTACAATTAGCTTTCTAAAGATGACAAGATATTAATTCTGAAATGTTCTTTGTAGTTGTCAAAAGTATCGTCTTTAGTTACAAGAATTACAACGAAAATAATAATAATAATTTTAGCAATGACATACTAGTGTGTATATCATATTTGAGGAGTTTCAAAAATTTATTTGGATTTCTTTTTATACATACTTCGTCTGTTTGCCTTGCAGTGTCTTTTATGTTTACGGATTTTTGACATGTTATCTTGTTTTCCGATTTCAAGATCCAATACACCATTCAATCAACAACAATACATGTCTCCATTGCTGCTGATATAAGACGCAAAGTATTTTAAAACATTTCGAAATATGGAAATCCCTACAGTAAAACTTGAATACCACTTAGACAACATCAACTTTAAAATGTGGTAATTTATTTGTATAATATTTTATATTTATTACTTTAAATTTGTGTTATTCCCTATTATCCAGAAAGCAATTTTCGAACATAAACTCAAATTATCTGAATGAATAAATGAAAGTCTGTTATTGCTTTTATTACAATTTAACACTAATGCTACATGTATATACATAATTTACCAATTCCTTTTTCACAAAGAAGTGTAAATTCAGATCCGAACATTTACGGACAATTAAAAAAAAATTAAATGATGGTTTGAAAAACCCGAATATTCACCGTTCTCGTCAGGGTGAAATAATATTTGTTTTCAAATTTTAACCGGGTGAACTGATAAACCTTTCCGTGGGGACCTTACAAAATACAACTCCCAAGAACAGACGCAAGGGATGTTACCGCCTCAGCTGACGTATATTTTACTAAAGTCTGCTGTTTTTTATTCATACCGTCCTCCACCTCCTGAAACTCACTCCATCGGAGATCTCTTTTGTCTCATGTTTTATGTTTAGTTTAAAATGAGTTTATTTATGGAAAAACAGAGATCCAGGGAACACTTGCTTACCTGGAAGTAAATGCATTTCACTGGTAAAACAAAGATAACATACATAAATGAGCAAGTTTATTTTTGATCCGAATGAAATTTGAATAATATATACTCGTGTATGTGTTCCTCCAATTAATGTTCGGACAAAGAAACTTCTCTAAATAAATAAATAAATGCAGTGCTATTAAACATGTATATACACATCATTGCTTACTAAAATAAATACATACATCGAAACACTATAGTTCCTTAACGGGAATCAGGTCTACCATTTAGTGTGTTTCGGACACGGTAGATGTCGCTAAAAAGTGTTTAGCTGTTTTAAGTCAAACCAAGCAAAATATTTTCAGTTTGAAAAAGAGATGTTTTGAAAACAATAGTCAACGTTTTGGTTTTTCAATTTGTTTTTTTCCATTTTTTTTAATAAAAAAGTGAAAAGAAAAAGTGGCCAAGAGGTATATCTACCAATATTTATGCAATTTTTATTTTATTTTTTCGCCAGAAAATAGCGTCCGAAACAGTAAGATACGTTTTTCCCTATGATGCTGCCGCACCATCAATGCTGACGACCTTTTGACACACGTCGAATTGAGTGCTCCACACAAATTATATCTATATTCCGGCTAAAGCATCTCTTCAAAACATTGCCAATGTCCAGCGAAGTAGCGTGCATGATTAAAACTATTTAATTTACTAATTTAAGAATGTTTACGAGTTACGGGTTCACCATGTCTGTAAAATAATGCTGCCCGAAAGGTAGGACACCTCACTTGTCACCGATAATATTTCTTTTCAGATCATTCTTGGAGGACACTGGAACTGCACCAAAAATATTAACAGGTATACAGTCATTAAGAGCAAGCGTTAATTCCTTGCCCGAAGTGCACCACCATTAAAATCGCAATTAAGGGATTATTATTTCCAGGTAGATAGCCATTATAACAAACGTTAATCTCCTATCTATTCACTTTGTCTGCATATAAATGATTGAGGGTGGCGATTTTGTTTATTGTACCTGAGGACCGTGTACTGTAAGACTTTCCACCATAATTGAAAATGTGATATTTTCCAAAAATTTCAGAAAATCATAGTCATGATTTAGAAAGTGACAGTGTTTATCATCGTCAAAAAATTATGTCCTTAAAAGGAAAGCGATAGAAAATATTTCTGAAAAGCCGGCTAAGTAAACCAAGAGTGAAATTGAGTTAGATGTAGATGTGTTAAATACGTTCACATCGAAGGATGTAAAGTATATAAGAAATAACATCAATCATTGCGAGACTAAAACAAGTGCCTAAATTAGCAAAATCGATCGATTTTGTTAAACTGATAGAAATAAAAACTACAGAGGGAGAAGATTTTCTTTTAATCAATGAGGTGCAAACAAATATAATTGTGTTTTCAACCAAAACAAATATAAAATTTCTTTGCGAAAATCAAGAACAGTTATTAATGGATGGTACATTTGATTATTGCACAAAACATTACATTCAGCTCTTTACCATTCACGTTAACGTAAACAACATACTGTGTGTCCAAAAAGTCTGGAAACACCCAAATAAAATCGAAACGGATGATTTTTGAGAAAAATGCAAAAACAGGTCAATTAGTATTTTCAAAAAACTACTGGCTGATGGTATCTGTTTGGAATTTTTGATGACCTTGAAAAAGTTATGATGTCATCAAAAAAAATTAAATGGCAACGTCGCATTTTTAATTTTATTTTTGATAGATCTTTTAATTGTCTAAATGACTGTAAAATTTTTTTTCATTTTACTTAAGAAAATGACGGAGAAAAATTTAATTACTTCTTCGAAAATGGAAAAGTTTGTCTTTAAAAAAAAAACATGGCTTAAAAGTCGATTATTTTTCAAACACATTTTGTTTTATTTGTGACATTCTGTCAAATACGAATTGTGCGTAAGTTAAAAAAATCTGTTTAAAATTGGTTTTAAGTGAGAGGAAACGTATTCAAATATTGATGATGATTGGTTTTGGGGATAGGGCTCGTTCAGTTAGAGAAGTTTGCGACTTATTTAATACAGAACATCCGGAGCGTGCCCCAATTAGTATTTCTGCAGTGAGTAAGATTCACAAAAAATTTCAAGAAGAAGGCCATGTTCGAGATCTCCCTAGAAGTGGTCGTCCAAAGATCGCAGGAGATACGCAACTCGACGTATTATTGTCAGTAGAGGAAACTCCAAATTCTAGTACACGGCAGCTTGCTCGGGAGTTTAACGTGTCGAAGAGTACAATTGGTAATATTTTCCGGAAAACTAAGTATCATCCCTACAAAATCTGTTTGGTTCATGAACTGTCTGAAGACGACTTCGACAGGCGTGTACAGTTTTGCGAACAACTGATGCCTATGTGTGATAATGATCCGTTTTTTATCAGAAATATCTTATTCTCAGATGAAGCTACGTTCACATTACATGGGACTGTTAATAGACAAAACTGCAGGTACTGGGCACGTCAAAATCCACGCTGGATGAGAGAGGTACGAACTCAGTATCCTCAGAAATTAAATGTATGGGCTGGTTTAATTGGTAACAGAATTATAGGGCCTTTTTTCTTCAACGGTAACCTGACGGCGGAAATGTATTTGGATTTTTTACAAAATTATTTAATTCCGTCATTAGCAGAAATATTTCCGAACCATGAAGATCCTAATTTTCCCAGCCAAAGAATTTGGTTTCAACAAGATGGGGCTCCACCCCACTATACGGGAAATGTTCGGCATTATCTCGAGAATACCTTCCCAAACAGATGGATTGGCAGGAGGGGGGCTATCGAGTGGCCGGCTAGGTCGCCTATTGATTATTTTTTGTGAGGTTACCTAAAAAATAAGGTATTCGCAACTAAACCTGAAAATTTGGAAGACTTGCATCAACGGATTGAGATTGAAGTACTAAGGATCACTCCTGAGATGATAGAAAACGTTCAAAATGAATTTTATTATCGTTTAGGGTATTGCCAAGATGCTCAAGGACAACATTTTGAACATTTATTGTAAGAGTTTTTGCTGATTTCTACGATTAAAATTTTCTTCATTTTCTATGATTTTTTTTTCAAAATTTTTCTTAAGCAGAATGAAAAATTTTTTGACTGTCGTTTAGACAATTAAAAGATCTATCAAAAATAAAATTAAAAATGCGACGTTGCCAAAAATCATCCGTTTCGATTTTATTTGGGTGTTTCCAGACTTTTTGGACACACAGTATATGTACAGCTTGCTTACTGCTTGTTAAAAGTAAAAGCAAAGCATCCTACATTAATTTGTTTGAACTCTTGAAGAGAAAATGTATTGAAATGAGATATCATCTAAATCCAAATAAAATTTTAGTCGATTTAGAATGAGCAATACATTTTAATATTAAAGAGGTCTATCCTGAAACCTTGATTGTTAATTGACGATTTCTTAGGTTATATGGCATCGCAAATAAGTTCTTCGAGAACGACAAACGCTTTCGAGTCTTTTCTCTCAAAATTTAATACGTAGAAATTTTTGATATGACAATTAGATACCTTTTTGTAGACATGTAATTAAAAGCAAAACTAAATATTTCAATAAGAACATCGTTGAGAAACGCAAATTGACATTATCAAGAAAGCTACAAAAGTTATGGAGAATTTTTACTAAATTGTCAAATTTAAAATAGATGAAAAAAATGTAAAATTGAGTGATTACTCAAGAAATAGATATTAGTGAAAACTTTAACAATGTTTTTTTTTCCTAGAAAAGTTAGCTTTGAAAACATTAATATAGTGCACGATAAAACAGGTGTTTCAAGTTATCTTATTTATGATTAGAGCATTAAACAGTTTTTGATAGTTGTTTTATTTAAAAGCCTTGTCAGGCCACTTCTACACCATCAAAATTGCGAGGAAAATATATACAACTTACAAGATTCCAATTAAAACAGTTATTTTTAGGTTAAAAGAAAGCACTGACAATTCTAACATAAAACTATGTCAAGTATGTTTTAGAAGGTGATTAATTTAATTTGTTAAAAAAAAGATCGCAGTTATTACCTAACATTTTAGTGATGAGAACCTTGAAGTTGAGATTGGTTTTCACGATCCTAGTCGAGATGTTGCTATTAACACCATAACAAGGCGATTTCAAATTTATGGTCAGCATTTTCTTTTAGAAATTAGTTCTCTAGAAAACCTGCATAACACATGCCACATAAGCTCAATGGGCAAATTCAGATTGACATATTGGACTACGCAACAGCCCGTATGGAATTTAAAGTTTAAGTGTCCATATTGCAAAATAAGAAAAATTGTCTCCAGTGAGGCTGAACCGGTGCCTAAAACAAATAGAGAGACAAGACCTCCATCAACATCAAATCATTAATTAGAACTTGCGGAGGTTGATAGTGCTGCATGTCTCTTGCTGGTAAGTATTCGAGTATGGAAGAATTGTTCTCTACCATGGGAGTTAACCATTAGATAGCAAGTCATTTCAAAGAGCTTTAGATGTGAATAATGGTCATATACCGAAGATGAGACTCAATTTATCACAGTAGTTGTGGATGAAGGCAGATCATATCGAAGCCATGGTGACATATATTCTTCTAATTGCGGCGTAGCTTGTGTTTTTATTGCAAAAACAGAAAAACTGCTGCGTCTGGATGTAAGAAATAAATATTGTGCTATGTGTCTTTATTTTAAAACAAGCGGGAATATGAAGCACGAAAATTGTTTTAAAAATTGGACCGGTACTTCATGTGGAATAGGATATGCTCATCCAGAGCATGACTCTAGATGGACTGGAATATCAATGTTTGATTGGAGTCCACAAAAAATTGCAAGAAATTGTTTCGTACGGCAGAAATTGAGAAAATTGAATGGACAAATCATGTTATGAAAAATTACGCTAAAACTTTGATGAAAGTTCAAGGAGTTCCTAGAAATGTTAGAAATATTCTTGCGCTTCCGATCATCAAACGCCTAGTCAAAGGTGGCAGTTCAACCATTATATACAAGTCAAAAAATGATAAAAAGTTCGTCGATCTCAGAGAGGATTTAAGAAACAGGTGTGCACAAGAATTGCAAAAAATATTTTTGTACATCGACGTCCGATAAAGGTGTACTAGAGGTGATAGGCTCTAAGCATTTAAATACATTCAATAAAGCCGTAAGCCTGTTATCCGAAAAGCTCACTAACTTATTACCAACAGTATAAGATCTGAGAATTTTATGCGGCTAGTTGTTAAGTTTGCTCGGGGGAAACAAATTAATAGGTGTAAAAGAAGATCGTACACTATTCGTGTACAGGGTGCTGGGATTGATTATCAGATGGGCCCCAAGTGACACTAAGAAACAATGACAAAAGCGAAATTATTAAGGACAAGAAAATCTTTATTTGTAGTTGACAGGCCAAGTTGAATATGTGGTAAAAGCTTGACTTGGACCCGGGAAAACTCACAAAAGAAGCAAACAAATTTAAAGAAATTTTGAGGTATCCGTTGAACAAAGAGATTTGATAGTAAAAATGACTATAAATCAATGTTCAGACAAATAGCGAAACAGATAAAAAAATTCTAAATGGTGTAAACTGATTTAATTTTTTTTTCTTTGGCAGACCATTTATTTTAGCAAAATTATCAAATCTTCAAAATAGTCATACTTTGTATTAATCAGCTCACATTATCAAAATTGAAGGTTTCCCCACTATAATATGAGAAATCACTGGATACTAAATCTGGTAGCCACATAGCGGCATCTGAACAGAACTCAAATCCTTAAATTAAGCTTTAAAATTTAAAGCTTTACCATTTAAAGTTTAAATTGTTGTTACAGTTATCAAATATAACCTTAATTGTTCAAAAGATATTTGTTATTAATTGTAGAGTTGTCCCCAAAATACTACTCACTGCAATTAATCTATACCACAGACAGTAACTTGTAAGTTAGTGATATATTTTATTGTAGTAAGATATCACTAATTCGTGGACTTTGCTTGCACTTTCTATGATATTTACACTACCTAACTAGTCGTTCTGATTTAAACATAGCCTCTGTGAGAGTAGACTCTCCACATCTACATAATGTGGCTATACCTTCGCAAATAACTAAGATGTTCTAATTTAGAACTTGATTTCAAACATGTATTTTCTTGACTAACAAGTTACATACCTCCTAGTATCTAAGTACGTACAAGATGTTTTACATAATTATATGCTTTAGTGAAGTAGAGAAGTAGGAATAGTTTAAACATAAAATGATTAATTATCTGAACAAAACCTGAAATTGAAATAAATATACAAGAACTAGTACTACAAGATAGAGCATTTCAAATACTTTCCGTTATATTTTTCTTCGCATCGTCGTGAAGATTTTCCCCTGCACTACTGCAAAAACTAAATTAAATGTATATCCTCTTTCTAATCGTTCCGTATCCATCAAGTAAAAACTGTAATCTAAAAACAAAAACAACACATGTTTTTGCTCTTCGTGCAGCCTTGATATATATCCCGTGATATTGGCTGACAGGCAATACAACGGCGGGCGTTTTTTGTTTACCTTCCTTAATAAGGGTTGAAAATCACGGGCGTCTAGTAAGAACAGATGCAAAGTAATTGCACTAGGAATTGTATACTCGTACATACATCATTCTGTTATACTAAGGTATTCTAAAAATAGATATGCACTTCAGAGAATTGGGTAAAATTACTTGGTCAACTTTTCATACTCAATTCAATTCTAAACGCAAGTATTTCTCATCCGGTGTCTTTTCTAATTGATAAAAAAATGTACTAAACATATTTCAAATTTTACCGGATGCGTGTTGCCTTCATCACCTAAATATGATACACATACAGATTTTGTTTCCTTCAATGGAAACCACAGCGAGTAATGGTAGCATTAAAACAGAACGTCCATCCTTAGATAGGAACCTTAACATCTCTGTAATTGAAAGATACCGTTGGCGAACAAGCATTATAACACCTGAAACTATTTTCAAAAATAATCTGTATATTTGAGTGCCGATGATGAAAAGAGCCAAAATTTACATGAGAGACTTGGTTGCAATCGTCTGATTTGTGAAGCATTACCTAGAAGATAAAGACAAAAAACATTAAAAATCTACTACCAAATAGAAGCAGGTTAAAAAATGTAATTGGTCCTCAATAAACTAACACAAACTAATATTGTATTAATTCACTGGTCAACAAAGATTTTACCCAGTAACTAACAAAATTAAACGTAAATGGACACAGAAAGTATATAGATATTTTAAAGCAATATATTTACTGCAAAAGCAAATCTGAGTTCATAGGTAGCGCGCGATATATGTTAGCTTGACAACCATTAAGTTGCTTCCAGCTAAATCTCGTCTATAAGAAGATGTCAATGAAAAATGTGACAGCAGTTGGATGGAGTTGGTCGTGTTTCGTTATAGAAAATGTTAAGAATTACAACTATTTTTTGGGTTATCTATTGCGTACTTACGAAGCACTTAGATACGTTAATATTTCACGCAGTTAAAAACATATGTTATACTTGCTTGAGATGAATGAAACTGCTAGTTTGTTAATATTGGGAAATTTCTACATGGTGTCCAATAGTTTATGAAATTAGTGTGTCTAATTATTCGTACACTTGATTTTCCATTTCTATCAATCAGTGTTCGTTTCTTTATTCCTAGCAATAAATGTTATTCGTATTGCCAAAGAAACGAAGCTGTGATGCAAGTTTGTTACAAGTAGTACTACAACAGTTGTAAAATGACGAGTCATCACAATGAGGCCTTTTAAAAAACTATGGCATTATAAAATTCACTTTATTATTCAAGAAACAAAATACCGGGCATATTGAAACCTTCGGTCCTTAGGCTGTATTAATAACAGAAGAAGAAGCTACGTTAGTCAGGCTGGATTAGATAAAAATGGATTACCTAAAGAGAAAGACAACATTATTTGGAACGTCCAAAAGTGTTTGCAACACATTCCAAGTGATAATCTAATTAACCCATTTAGACCTACCGTCCTTTTAAAAGGACGCCATATAAAATAACCTTGCAATACGGTAGAGCTACAGAATCAGAGGTGACGCCCCCTACAATATATAACCTATTATACTTAGAAATGAACTGTCAAATAGTTTTATGAAAATTGTGGGAGAGTGCCTTGAAATGCTGGTGTTTTGTTTGATGTTCAGATTTAGCTTCGACAATGGACAATTGGAGGTAAGTAATTGTGATTATTGTCTATAAATTTACTCGAAGTTTCTACTTGTTTGGGGCCAGCAAGAGTACAGAATACGCTGTAGCATTATAATTCTTTATTCTAACCTAATACATGCGGAGTATAGAGCAAAATATAATAGTGTCCTTTTAAAAGGACAGTAGGTTTATACACTACTATGACACAAACATTGCATATTTTTCAATTACTGGAAAAAACCTCTAACCTTGGTAGAACTGCTGGATGAACTAGAAAAAGATGATATAGAAATTCCAGAAATAATAACAATTCTTCCTCCAGAAAATGCAAATGCTGCCTGCGATACTGACGAGGACTCAGGAGATGAAGATTTAGTTGTCCTAAATAATTTACCGGGATCTCAGCTCACTGCTGAAGCAGAAATACAAATAAAGCCGTCAATGGAACAATGGGATAGTGATGATGAGAAACCTTTGTCTTCCTTTATAGAACGCAAACCAAAACAAATAAAACAATTTCAATACAGAAAATGTGATTTGGAGGTATCAGGATTTCCTGATTGGAAAGATGTATTATCTGTGCGAATATTTCACCTGCTACTACTTTTAAATTATTTTTCGATAACGAAATAATACATAAGATTTGCGATTTTACTAACACATACGCAATGCAGAAAAATCGAGTGGGGGACGTGACTGAAGACGAGTTACTCTGCTTTATTGGAATCCTCCTTTTGAGTGGCTACGTTCCACTTCCGCGAAAGTCAATGTTTTGGTAAAATAGGGATGACACAAGTAATAAAATCGTGTGTGTTGCAATGTCCCGTGACAGATTTCAATATATTTTGAGTAACCTTCATTGCAATGATAATAGTCAATTTGATAGAGCCAACAAATATTCCAAAATGAGGCCTCTCTTTAATCTTCTCAATAAAAAAGTTTTTGATCACGCACCTATCGAAGAGAACCATAGGCTGGCCGAGTCAATGGTTCCCTACTATGGGCATAATACAGGGAAACAATTTATTAGAGGAAAACCTGTACGTTGGGGTTACAAATTTTGGACCGGCGCGTTGCGGTTAGGATATATTGTGTATTTTGATCCTTACCAAGGTTCCTCAACGACATTGCCGCAGAAATATAAACACATGGGTCTAGGTGCAACTGTAGTTCTACAATATACAGATGTTTTAAAGGAAATGCCATTCCAATCTTTTCACCTGTACTTCGACAATTACTTCACGTCATTTCCCCTTCTAAAAGAATTAAAACTGAGAAATATAAAAGCTACATTGAGGGAAAATCGCATACCGCAATCCCCATTATCCACTGCAGGGTTACTAAAGAAAAAAGAACGCGGTTACTATGAGTACATTTTGGCCGATGACGAAATTATAATCAGTAAGTGGAATGATAACAGTGTTGTAAACGTTGCTTCCAATGCTCTCCCTGTTTTGCCAGTGAACAAAGTAAAAAGATTTTCACAATCAGAAAAAAAGCATGTCTATGTAAATCAACCCCGACTAATAAAATCCTATAACGAGAATATGGGAGGTGTAGATCGTGCCGATCAGAATTTAAGTAAATATAGGGTATCAATACGTAGGAAGAAGTGGTATTTTCCATTATTTTCTCAAAGCGTAGATATGGCTGCACAAAACGCCTGGCAATTACACAGACATAATGGCGGAAAACTTGATCTGCTAAAATTTCGGCGATCCATAGCTACAGAGATACTCGAAACTCACAAACGAAGAACAAAAAGAGGACCATCAAAATATCCTCAAAGTCTGCATGAATTTTCTCGCGGCGACAAGTTAGATCATCTAGTCCTATACAATGAAAATCAGCGGCGATGTGCCGTATGCCAAAGAAAAGCCAATTTTGTGTGCAAAAAATGTGATGTTGGATTGCACCCCAAATACTGTTTTATAAGATACCATACTCTGTAAGTTTTGTTCGTTTTAATAAAAAATTACACATACTGTTCATTATTTTTTCTTCCCAAGTAGTAAGCCATAACCCTACTGTCCTTTTAAAAGCACAGCATGTTTTAGCCAGTTGATACCTTCGACAGTTTTCTAAAACGAATTTTCTAGTCTAGTTTATTGTTCTTTTTAATAATTACAAGAAAACATTATCTATTTCCACCAAAAATAGTTTCAGGGCTAAATGGGTTAAGTATAATCGCTCTGGTCCTGAATGGATCAAAGCTTTTCTTAGAAGGAATCCACAAATTAGTCAACGAAGTAGTCAAGGTGTGACAATAGCTACTTCTTGTTTATTAGAAAGCGACAACTTTCCTACTACCTCAGCAGAGCTTTCTAATTGTCATTTTCTGAACCGTATTGCCATCTTCTCAATCCAGCCGTTGGTAGAAATAAATGTCTCTGTTCCATTATAGTCATTTCTCAAGTGGTAAAATTTGCCGAAACTAAAAGGAAAATGACACTTTGAACTTGTACTACATGAAATAATATCTAAATAATTTAAAGAAATGATTCAGGCAAGCACTTAAGCTGAAGAATAAGCAAGAAAAATATGAGAAAAGAAAAAACCAGAAGAAAATAATAACGAAAAATTTAAGACAAAATTACAGGCACAAAATGTTTGTGGCGTTAATTCTAAAGTAATGAAATCGACTTATATTGACAAAAGGTTTTCGTAAATCTTGCATACCATTGTTAAACAAGAAACACATACTACTGGAAAATTATATATATTTATTTCATATTTGTTACTCGGCAGAATCTGAAGAAGCACCAACGCTTCCCTCAAGTGATGAACATGGAATGGATAAAGGATTCTAAATGTGCCAGCGCGATATGAAAAAGTTGGGTGTTTAAATATTTAGACCCGACAAACTGCAAATAAATTAATCATCTATACCTACACTTATATTATTTAGTGACAATGAATATTGAATGTTAGGATAAAATTACATATCCAAAACTAATAATATTTCGCAAAAAATATCCATTTACTGCCTTTCGCACGTTCGTTCAATAATTGTGGAATGTGTCCATAAACTGCTAGTGTTGTTAGGGGTATGGGACTGTCAAAAAGCGATAAAGTGTCCGATGACCGTATGATTACCCAACAAGTACAAATTAATCAAAAAGTTGGGACTTTTTAGGAGGTAATGTGTTTCGTTCAGTTAAGGAGCGACAAGACTACATTGCGCTATTTTTTGGGCATGCAATCAGATTACACCAAATACTGATGCTTTTTATGTTTTTAGAACAGTCGTGAGCGAATTACCAAAAATAACAGTAGAAACATTAAAAGAAGATATTATTTTGGGACCTCAAATACGAAAAATGGTAAGTGAAATTTGAAATTAAAATGACAGCGTAGGTAAAAGCTACGTGAGTGATCAAGATATTTTTTTTGGTCAGTTTTATTGGGAAAGAAGAAAGCAGAAAATTTTAAAACTTAGCAATGGACATTATACAAGTATTTCACTGTGGTGGATGTAATATATAGGCTTAAAGCGCAAATTTCTTGTTCCATATATACCGGGTGTCTGTTTAACCTCGGCCACCGGCCATATCTCGGCAACCGTTTATCGTACAACCTCGCGGAAAAAATCTTGATAGTAAAATGGATGACGGAAATTACAACAAAAATATTTTTAAGTTTCCAAAATGATCGCAAGGGGGCGCAATTCTCAAGATGAATTAAAAATTCGATAATTTTTCATTAAATTCTAGATTAAGATAGATTAAAATATTTACTAGCAAAATTTTTGGACGTTTTTATACAACTTTCATTTGAAACTTTTTGATCTAACTCCCATACGAAGGGGAGAGTGGAGGGAGGTATGTCTGCGTACAAAAGTAGGTATAACTTTGGATTGCCCCAACGGATTTTAATGTTTCTGGGCTCATTAGACAGAGAATTTTACAAAGAATTGAAGGATATGTAGCACGAAATTACGTGGTTGTCAAAGAAAATAACAGAGGGCGCTGTTCTCAATGTAAGTATATTTCTTGTTTTTTCTTTAAAATCTCAAATGGAACGGTATATTTTTAATGTCGTAGTATTGAAGCACATAAAAAACTGAAGAGAATGATGAAAACCGGAAGTTGCTAACTTTTTTGTTGACGAAGATATAGTCATACGAAGACAATCCAGAAAAATAAAACTCTTTAAATATAAATTTATATATTTATTGGGAGTAATAATTTTATTTTAATTTTAATAGGGTCTCTAGACATTGTATAGTACGTTTTCACTTGAAATTTCATCATACTCTTCGCTAAATGTATTTTTTTCAATCTATTTATCGATGTTTTAATTCATTGCATATGTTACGTTAGATTCTCCTTTTAAATGTTTTTTAATACTCTAGCTATTATTTCTTAAATATCATTTCTTATCCTTTCCAACATTGAAATAAAATAATAATAGCGAACAATGTAGTTTTTTTTTTTAATTTTCATCATACAACATGGCATGCACAGTGATACTAAATTACATTATGTTGAGATTTCCAAGGTAGGCCATGAAAATCGAAATGCAAAGATATTAGTGTCATTTGTAGTTAAACTTTTTGTACGTATTTACCAAATTAATCCTTTTTGGACACCTGCACATAATTATTAAGTTTGTAAAATGTCGTATTCTAACGTTAAAGCTTATGACATGATCAGAAGGTATTTTCAATGCTTTCAAAATGCATTCTTGCTTCGGGAAAATATTCCCTAAATTATCCCGAAAGAAGACAGTATTGAGTTTTTATTCACCTTACCAAATGTTCTTGATGTTTATTTATGGGGCAGAATAAAAGACATAGTTTATCACAAAAAGCCGAGTACAACAATTGCTGCGTCCGAAATGGATGTAACTCTGCTCTCTACTAATCGACAAGTAAACGTGTATTGAAAATGACGGTGAACACTTTGAACATTGTTAAGTTGTAGTTTGAGTTGTTGAAGTTTTTTCTTGTTTTTTTTTTTTTGTACTTTCTGATTTAAATATATTTTCTTTTCCTTTATATCACTTGGTCAATATATTTTCTTATTTAAGTTTAGGTATATAATAGGTTCTCTTATTTACTTTCATTTCAGGCGGGGATGATTTAGATATCAATTTGTGTACCCTTTCGTTACTAATGATCAAATGATTTGATTATAACTAATGCATTATATTATATTGTTTTTTTTCTCGTTATTGTTTACTTAGTTTATGAGTTATGGAAATTATTTTTGCTGTTTTCCTATAATTAGATCTACCTATATCAGTTGGGTGATAAAGATATATTATTATTATTATTATTATTATTATTATTATTATTATCATTATTATTATTATTTTATTTCAATGTCTAAAAAGGCAAGACATGAAAGTTAAAAACAGCTAGAGAAACATTTAAAAGGAGAATCTAACGTAACATATGCAATGAATTGAAAAATCGATAAAAAGATTGAAATAAATACATTTAGCGAAGAGTATGATGAAATTTCAAGTGAAACTATGTATACACTGTCAAGAGACCCTATTAAAATTAAAATAAAATTATTACTCCCAATAAATAAGTAAATTTATATTTAAAGAGTTTTATTTTTCTGGATTGTCTTCGTATGACTATATCTTCGTCAACAAGAAAGGTAGCAATTTCCGGTTTTCATCATTCTCTTCGGTTTTTTATGTGGTTCAATACTACGATATTAAAAATATACCGTTTCATTTGAAATTTTAAAGAAAAAACACGAAATATACTTACATTGAGAACAGCGCCCCCTGTTATTTTCATTGACAACCACGTAATTTCGTGCTACATGTCCTTCAATGCTTTGTAAGATTACCTATCTAATGAGCCCAGAAACATAAAATCCGTTGGGGCAAACCAAAGTTATACCGACTTTTGTACGCAGACATACCCCCCTCCACTCTCCCCTTCGTATGGGAGTTAGATCAAAAAGTTCCAAATGAAAGTTGTATAAAAACTTCTAAAAATTTTTCTTGTAAATTTTTTAATTTATCTTAATCTAGAATTTAATTAAAAATTATCGAATTTTTAATTCTTCTTGAGAATTGCGCCCCCTTGCGATCATTTTGGAACTTAAAAATATTTTTGTTGTAATTCCTGTCATCCATTTTACTATCAAGATTTTTTCCGCGAGGTTGTACGATAAACGGTTGCCGAGATACGGCCGGTGGCCGAGCTTAAACAGACACCCGGTATTATCACTTAGTCTTTTGCCCGGAAAATGTAGCGAACGTTAGTAATGACCACGGCGAAAGCTTGCATCAAGACACTTTGGAAATGGAAAAATGGTACCACAGCAAATGAAATCCTGTCATGGGAGCAGATTACTATTAAATAAGTGAGACAGTGCATGTTGTATGCATTATAATGCAATATTTCGTCACATTTCAAATTGCAAGAATTTAACATATATTATTAACGAATGTTATACATATTTTCCATCTACATTTAAAATAAATATTTATATATTTTTTTACAGAAACAATATACGTTATTTTATGGAAAAACCAATATCAAAAATGATAATGAATACTTGGAAAAATCTGAAAAAGATAATGAGCACCATATACATACACATACGAATTAAAAATTCATACATGCATGCATGAAATGGATGCACAATCTGCCCTAGAGTCGGCATTACAGCAACTAACGCACAGACCACAAACCAATAGAACAAATTTCTTGTTCAGTGTTATTGATAGACATAAGGTTAATCAAGAAAATACATTGCATCAGGATAAGTGTTCGTCATCGTTGAAAATTGAAATATGGTCTTGGTTGATTTCCGATCAATACTGAAGAAACTATTATGAATGCTGGTTGGTGAGTTCTAAGTTAACCTAGTTAGACTTAACTAAAATTAATATCATTGCCGGTTTGGTAAGTAGACGCTGCCCTTCATGAAGCATATGTGCGTGACATAGCTGGGAGGGTACAGGAGATGTAAATTATAGAACAAAAAAAGCAAATATGGCATTTACATGAATAAAGAACATGAGGGACTCCGTAAAAGCATTTCGAAAGTTATCTATTGGAGACTGCAACAGTCCGAAAGCTTTTCGTGAGGATAGAGGCTTTCGTGGATGAGACACAACTGCTCCGATCTAAATTGGAGCTCTATTGCTAATTGCATAAAAATTCTCTAACGCCCTTCCCAAATATAAATTAAAAAGCAACATTAGGAGTGCATTTTAGCTAAACAAGAAGTTGCAGCTGGTGGCTATACCCTCTCATTTATACTTTATTTAACTTAAATCTTTTAAATGGAATAGCTTCTTTCTATATTGTTGCGCTATTTTCCTTGGTCTTGGAGAGATACCAAACTCCGAGCCAATAGATGTTTATAAAATATTCGTATCCGTTACGCATTTTCCAAAGGTCATTTCCAGTGTCTTTCCTACCTTGCAACGTAGTTTTCTTCGTGAGTTGAATGGTCAGTTAATTAGATAAGCATTTGTACTATATGCAACAATAAACTGAAATTAATACATATATGAGGATATTATAATAGGAAAAGTTAATTAATCTTTAACTATTATAGTTTTACATGTCTAAAGGTATTTACATTTCTTTTCATTTACTACCGACTTAATAAGCAATGTTAGGGAACGTAATCAATCTGATTTCACCTTATACGATCATGGCAGGCATGCACCACCCGAAAACTTCTTGATAGGATAAAGCAATACTAAGGAAACGATTTAGCTTGTGTTGTTGAAAGTGTGTATAGATTAAAACAGTTCTCCAGATAACGTATTGCGTTTGTTGTGCCACTTTTACAACACATCAGTAATAATACTTAATGCCGGTCTCATCCTACAAAAAGTGATGAAAAAGTAATCCCACGAATAACATTTTTTAATGAAAATACGTAACAATAGATAGAAAATTCCGACATTCATTCGTCAAAATTGAATTTATACAACTAATGCCATTTTATGAGACTTTGCTTGATGACTTTTACTAATGAAAAACAGTAACTGCAACGACAATAGCCTGTAGAGATTTCATAAAATTAAATTTTCATGCACGTGTTTCCAAGTTTTACTAATACTTTGAAACATAAGTTATTCCGCATAAGGAGATAAAAAAATGAATTAATTATCGAAATATTGGCAATAACGATAAGCATAATAAGCCAACACATTTATAAGCAATATATTTTATGTTAAATACCGCTGAACTTAATATAAACAAATAGGAAAAAATAGATTGAGAAAGTTAGTGAGAATGCTGACGTTTTCTTGGAGTTAGAAAGACCGCTTTAAGCCACTAATAGAGGACGGCCTTTATATTAAGTAAATATGAAATATGGGAAATTATTTCAAATTTATCTGATGAGGTTCAGGTAATGATATAATATAACGGATACCAATATAATAATATATGGAAGTATACACAACAACACAGTGTTGTTCTGTACACGCTACGGTGTATAGACAACACGGTTTTTAATCAGTGCTACTGAAGTGACAACACAGTATTCGAAATACGTATTTAGACTTTTTTAGTGTGGTAAAGGTGTTCTTAGTGTTTTAGTTTACCATTATTTATGAAATCCTGCTCGCAGAGACTAGAGAAATTAAAAAGTTGTAAATACTTAGGAGGAACAAAATGTCTACATATTTTGGATAAGATGATTAGACTGTCATTGTGATTTCAAATAACTAAACAGTAAAGCGGCACCTTCAAATTTATTATGATGTCAACTGCACTATCATGATGTTGTTCATGTTTATTGCTTATTAAGCCGTAGTGTAAATAAAATTTCAAATACAAGATTCCGTGACATGCTAGAGCTCTTTAAACACGTTTAAAGAGAAAAGAATCACGAATAAACTTAAGTACTATATATAAGACATGAATTACGACTGCGAATTTAATAAAACCTTACTTACACTTTGCATACTTGTTCGTAGTTATAAAGTAAGTGTTTTTTTTACATTCTTTACTATTTCGTGTCGAACACAATCAAGATGACGAATAAGTTATTTTTTGTACCAGTAGTAAAAAATCATAGCATTTTTACACATAGCAAAGCGCCACGAAATGACATTTCACAACCTGGAACTAATAAGAGGTAAATAATGAGGCTATTATTGACCTAGAGAAATAATGAAAACAAATAAAACGAATGCCGCAACCATGCACTCATGCTTGTAGTAGTAGTAGTATGTCAAGTTGTGAACCGTCAAAATAAATAACTATTTTAGGCACAATTTTAAGTTAACAATACCAGAATATAATATACGTTTATTTAGCAATTGCTATTAATTTTATATTTTCTAACAATACTTTGTTGTTTACATGAAAAAAAAAAGCATTTGTCTATTAATACATAAAATATGTATGAAAGTATAATATGGAATCAATATATCACCTAACTATTACAGATGCAAATAATTATTTAATTCATATTGAAAATTCCTGTATATATTGCAGGTGTGGTTGCGTAAGTAGATGTAGGTAGATCTTGTAACATACATTCTATATTTTTTTTATTTACTAGGGAATCTTCAATATAACCTTTAGCTACAAAGTGGTTCCATTATTACAAACTTTTGAGACGTACCATTTCTGCTATTGTGGATGTGAATAACAATTAAATTATCTCTCATGATGACATCAGAAATTAATAAATTACACAACTCATCCTTCGGCATGCACCAGCAACACCAATTACAAGACCAGTCTACAGAGATATAAATTATCAATAATTTTAAAGTATTAATATATAAACATACTATCTTAGTTGCAATGTAACATGTGTCGGGTACCTCAGTAAAGAATTTTATAATTTCCTCGAGTAAATACTAATGATTTTTGGGCTTATAATTTTAAGTTTTTCTTTTTAAAAAGGCAACTAATTTAAAATATTTTGATATGTTAATATTCTCTTTTAGGCCAAGTGTAGCTTTCAACATTGAATATTGCACCCATAAAGTCGAGGCTTTTTTATTTTTTGAATATTCATGAAAATAAGCCAGAAGTACGTTTTCAGAAGTTACTACTGTAATTTGGAATTATACCATTTTTTAAATTCTGTAAATGTTTTCATGTATAAGTGATTAGGTTTATGCGGAAGCAAGTTCTCAGCTGCCTGTTCTGCAATCTCGCGCATTTCAGGTGGTGTACATCTAAACTCTTCAGACATTATAAATGGAATGAAAAATAATCTAAAAATACTTGACTTTTAGTTTCAGCATTTATGTCAAAACTTATTTGTCAACATCAAAATATAGCCTACTTATTTGTTTACATGAAGTTTTATTACAAGGGCATTCTTACATATATGAGTAAATTTATTCATAATTATTAAGGTTTTAAGGTCCAATTAGACTACTGGTACAAAAAATAGTATACATACTACGGTTGAGAAGACTATTATTGCCCTTGTGGCTTAAATTCCTCGGCGCTTTGCGCCTCGGAATTTAATCTCGCCACTCGGGCAATAATAGTCATCTTCTCAACCTTGGTATGTAATATACTATTGTGTGTCTACTTGTTTACGGTCCAGGTATGATTTTAAATACATTTGAATCGTGTTTGTTCATTAAGCTGCCAAATAACTTGAGCCTTCAATATTTTCTTTACTCCTTGTTCACATAATAATATTAATCATAAAAAAGATTAAGAATTGTTACAGTTTATTTAACTTTATCGTATTACCTAATTGAAAAGTCAATTCATTTATATAGAAAAGCTGTACTGGACTTGCTTTTATCTAATCATTGAATATTGAATGTACGAGTAAGTAATACAAATATATACCGCTGCAGCAATAATATTAGTGATAATGATAGAGGTATCTATGCACACCCACATATGTGTAGAGTTATGTATACCACAAATGTACAAACACAGTGTGCTTATGATTTACTAATTATATTAATGTATATTATCTGCTTTACAAGTGAACCAGAAAATTGATTGGTAACGAATCCCAATATATACATACATACTCGTATATATAAAACTTCCACTTTACTATCTTTTCTAATTAGATATAGAATTTCGGTTCGATATCAGTTTAATAAAAGACAAATGTTGTTACAATGCTGTAGTTTATAAAATACCCCCACTCATATCCCATACCTTTGTGACACTATATATTATGTTGTAATAATTTTGTATATTCAGTTACTCATCACCTGATGAAGCCAAAGTTTGGCGAAACGATATTGTAGTGATATTATTAAATAATTTTTGAAACTAAGTTTACGTATTTTATTTATTCAGACAAATCTTGTTATCTATGTGACGTTTCGGAAATTTGTTTCTGTCTTCTTCAGACCTGTACAAAGGGCAAAATATACTGACATATATGTTGTCAATAAAAATGATTTTTTTCAAGCAACAGCATTTCAAAAAACAAGAATACTAAAAATAATGAACAGAGTAAATGGTGAATTTTGTGGTTAGTTATGATTGAATTAGATTTGCCTTAATGTACCTAATTAAACGTCTATTGTACAATCATTTCGGTTTCAAAAGAAAACCTAGGATAAAGTTAAGGACAATGCTACGCTACTGTGTCGCTGCACTTGTTAAACTATGTTTAAGGTATTCAAAAAACACCTTATTCTGCTGTAGCCTCTGTAAATGTTACTAAGCGACCCTTATCACTAAGCCAGTTATTAGCAATTTATCTAACAGTTGAGAATCCATCTTCCAAAATCAATCATTTTAAGCAACCATTTTGATGAGCAATTGTTTATTTTTTGACACTACTTCCTCTTATCCGAAGTCCTTGATTGTTCTATTCGACGTCGTATATCTATGAACGGATTTCGATTTATATCGTTAGCAATATCAGGAAATGACAAGTCAATTTCTCTTAGACTAATAACTATGTCTCGTCAAGCTTCGGTCAATTGACTACCTACTTGGACTCTAAACATAGTAACGAAAATAAACAAATTAAAATAAGCAATAAAATGAAAAACAATTGCTTTTCCTCTGGTGCATAATAATTCGTTTCTTAAATTTAAAGCACATATCCACTTTACTGTATTTTCTAGTTAGATATAAAATTTGGGTTCGATTTCAGTTCGATAAAAATAAACATATTATGAAATAAAAACTTTAACAGCGACTAAATGCCGAAAATCTTTGAAAAGTATATAACAAAATATGGACATAAAAATCTGCATCAGAAGGTAATTGAATATTTATTAAAGCAATTTTAATAAATAATCACACTTCCTTTTGTAATTTTTATTGGCTGTAAAAAAGTATTAATTTGGAGAGCGTTCTCCTTACAAGTTTCCCACGTTCTACTTCTGTTTGCTTCTTTACTATGCTATAGCAGCTTATTTTTGCAAAGAATCGCACAACGTGCTTAATTAAAAGAGAAACGTGACTTTCATGTAAAATGGATAAAGTATATGAAACGTATATGTATCTAAGGATACAAAGTACTTATTTTCTACTAAGTTCAAGTTCTCTTAGTTTTTTGATATAGACTACGAATATACTAATCTTTGGACACGAGCTTTTTCTTTTTTAATATCTCCTTTTAGTTTTCTTTGGCAGTGTTCAATTCGTCCACAGTTCGTACCATTTTCCAGGGGGACTTGCTATAAATGGTTATGAAAAAGTTATATATATAACTATGTTCTATGATGCTTGTAAGTACTCGTATAGACCTATAATTATGCGCCGCCCTTATTAGTCTTCAACGTTTCTTAGGCTACCCTGTAAGTTGTTGACTGTCTGCTGAGGACGAAGATAAATCACATTTTAGTATTTGTCTTCTCAATGAAAGCTGACACATTTCGTATACTGTCTGCCTCACTGTGTTGTGTCATTTGTAAATCACTTATTGAAGAAAGTCCTTTCTTTAAGCTGTCTTCCAAAAGCGATGCCGAAGGAACCGAAATGCCTGTGTCTCTCTTATGAACAGAGATGTAAAATTAGGTACCGTAATTTATGATTTTGGTAAATTACCGTGGTAAATTACTGCTCTTTTTTACCAAGATTTATTCTCGCGTAATTTACCATTTTTTGAGTAAATTTCCATGATAATTTACCACACTTTTTTTATTGTTTAAATAAAACCCTACAACAAAAAAAAATCTTATACATTTTATTAAAGGAAACAATATTAACATATTATAAAATTAAACAATATTCTGAAAATAGAACAAAACAATGATTTATCATTATTACCTTTATTAATTACATAACTATTCCAGATCACTCTCAGACTCGTATTGCAATTCGAATCAGAACATTCCAACTCTTCTGTTGGGAGATCTCTCAGTGCCGAATTTTCTTTCAGTTTTAAATTTAAATTCACATATGCCAACTTAGCAGCTCTTTCATTAGTTAATCTATTTCGTCTTTTATTGTGTATAATACTAAACATTGAAAAACTTCTCTCCGTCGCACATGTTGTTGGTGGGCTGTTCAAAATTTCTATTGCGACTTTACTTAAAGCTGTAGTACAATAAAGTGATTTCCACCGTAATACAGAATTCAATTTGCCTGTCTCCAATGCGCCATATAAAATCTTTTGAAAACAATTCTTCTTTCGATTTGTAATAAGCAACCTCAGTCATAATTTTTGCTATATCAGATCCACTAACTAGATGCGTTGATAGTTTGTTAATATATGTTAGTGCTGTGATATATTCCTCGTTATTGAGATTTTTGCCTATACATTTTGGATCTAGTAAATTGGCAGCTAAATGCATAGGTGTTATAGCCATTTCTCTCAGTGATTTTAAATGTGATAAGACAGCATTTAGTTCTGAAACTGGGCATGCAGCAATCAGTTGATGAGTCAGGTCTTGAAAATATTCAACAACATGAGATATGCAAGGTTGAGAGGTTTGTATGTTCTTTAAAATTACGGAGACAGGGTGTAAAATTTTATGTAATGTATCAACTCTTTCCCAAAACAGATCAACTAAAATATTATTTTTTATACTTTAGTTTAAAGTATTAGCTATAGTTACTGTTATAGTCAATTCTTTTAACTTTTTTTATTTATTCTTAAGCTTTCTAAACAGAAAATATTAGAGCTCCATCTAGTTTGGCCAGGTAGTTTAAGAGATGTTAGTGTGATTGATTTTTGTAATGCTCGCAGTTCATCTTGTATATTTTTAAACGTAGTATTTAAAATATGCGATTCTTTAATAGTTTTTACTATGACTTTACAATCAGTAATTAAGCATGCAAATACTTATAATTTTAAAATATCTTGTGCGAATAAATTAAAAATATGAGCACAACATCCATAACAAGTAAAATAATTGGACGGGTATATATCACTAATTAATTTCCAAGTTGATTTCATATTGCTAGCGTTATCAGTCACTATGTTCATAACTTTATTAATACCTAAGTCATCAATAACAGAACTAAGCAAAGAACAAAGATATGCAGCATCGTGGCCATTTTCCTTGCAGTCAATTACTTAATATAAAACTGGTTCAGGACATGTAATTATTATATTTATAATGGATTCGTTTCTAATATTACCCCACCCATCAACTTGAATTCCAATTGTTTCAGACTTTGCTATTTTTTCATTAACTAACTGATTTATTTGAGAGTGCTTTTTATCTAAAAGCCCATTGGATAACTGATATCTAGTGGGCAATCGTAAAGAAGGTTTAATTTTTTTAAACAATTTTTGCCAATGAACATTTTCCGTAAAATTTAAAAAAGTATTACTAGCAAAGCATGCTGTTGCTAAGAGATCCCAAATTTCCTCTTCTTCTGATTTATTCATTACATCCACAAAAAAATCCAAATTTTCACTGCAAGCGGATTTTGTGGTGCTTGCAGCAGATTGTGGGCGAGAGTCGCTTGAAATCATCTCTCCATCGTCGTCTTCTAAATCTGTTTGCGGAGAACGTTCTCTTTCCGGAATCTCTAAAATGTTAAATATTTTTCCATAAAACCCAATAGAAATCAATCAAAATTACTCACCATTATTTATTGCTTTAATTTTCTTAACACTTAATGCTCTTGATTTTGATTGTATTTCATTCTTTATTTTACGAGGACAACGAATGCACTTATTCTGTAAGTGACTGGACATTCTGGTTACATTTAAAATATAACTTTGCGAACAGAAGTTACATGAATATAATTTCGAATGTTCTGTGGATTTTGAAAATGCTGTTAAAATAACTTTTTATATTTTATCTTTCCGCCCCATCCCAGCGCACAGTACTACGAGTAGTATATTCACAAACTTTATATAGTTTAACTTATACACCGAAGTCTTTTGAAAGACTACTTCACTTGTTATATAAACGGCTGATTCACGATCTCTTACATCTGCTAGAAAGAGACTTCCCAAATCACCGAGCGTGCAATGTCATAGATGATATTTTACTTTGTTGGTAATTTACCGTAAATGACGGTAATTAATTCGGTAATTTTCGGGGTAATTTACCGACTTACATCACTGCTTGTGAAGGAAACTGAATTAAGAATGTAACATAATTAATAATTTTCGATAAAGCTAACTTAAAAAGTTATCTTCTGAAACTATTAGGTTATAGTTTCATTGTAGGTATAACATTAGATTTCAAGCCTTTCTTCTTATCATTTAAACTGATGAAATATTCGAGTTCAAAATGGTCAGAACATGTACATCTGCCTGTCGATAAAACTTCATTCGCACTTCTATTTCAAGCATATATCCATGTAGGAAGACAATCTTGGGTTAATCTACAAAATCAGCAAATTCTTTTCACAAGTTTTGTACCGCTTATATTATACTTACAAGTGGTATAGAACTGACGATTTAATATGAATAAATTACGAACAGTACCTACGTTGTTCGCAGGTGCACTATTCCCACATCATTTGTATCATGCGGTATGGATGAGCTAAGGGTCTAAGAGATTGGACGTTCAATTTAGGGATGGACAAAACGAATTGTTTCTAGAATCAAGTACTCACTACTAGACAGATTTTAGTAATAGGATTATCACTCGAGTAGTTGTCTGTGGAATCATCGCCCTGTATACAATAATAATAATTATTATTATTAAATTGCCCAATATGTGCAATGTACTTATACATTGCAAATAACGGAGCCCGCAGAATGTTCTAGAACTATTCTTTGTGCAATATTCTTGTACTCCATAAGAAGAACTACTAATTATTATTTAAAGAATGGCGTTGTAAAGCAAAATGTACTTTCAAAATTATAAATATATATTTTCATATAGTTCTTCATTTAACAAAGCAATACGTGCTAATACGTCAAGCCTATTTCGTATACAAGATTTTAAGGACACGATAAACTGGTTGCTGCAAATCGTATGTCTATGTTACGAAATACTTCCTTAGTCATATTTCATTGGCCGTTACCCGCTAATCGTCACTTGCATTAAAACATGGCCAACCCCCCTGTTGTTTTTTACTCCGGTTGTAGAATTTTTAGTCAAAACTTGAAATAGAATCCATACTATACGGTGAGAGTTGCTTTATTAAGTAATATGCTGGAAGAAAATATATATCTTCATTTTAAACGTATACCTAGTAGTAATTGTATGACGTATAAAAATCATTTCATTATCTATAAAATATATACCTATGCATACATCAATAAAAAGGTATTTACAAAAAACACTCAAACTAGGTGCCGCAAGTCGTAGATTCAAGTTGCGAACAGGCTGGTTCATTTCTCATATTACATCACCCGTCCATACAATATTATAAAACGGTGTACCTTAAAATAGGTAAACCCATGAAAAAGTTGTACAAAAGTAAATGAAATAGCATCTACAAAAAATCCTAATTAAGCAAGACAAGAAGGTATATAAATATATATATTAAAATTCTTTGCCGAATATACAAAAACAGGTATTTAATTTTCACATTTTGACTTTCATGCGTTTCATTTTTTTTGCATTACATCTTGTTAGTCATTGAAACTTTTTAGATGATAGCTTGTTGTCAAATTGTCATTTTGTGGTGCCTCTAGACCAAGATAAATTTTCCCTTTATATATATATATTGTACAGCTGCTTAAACTAGCTACACGTTGGGAATGTCAATTAATGTACTGTTCTGTTCTGTTCTGTGGCTTTATATTTATTATTTGTAACTCAAAAAAAATTAATTTAAGATTTTGTGCAAATCTTTCCTTACATTACTGTACTAATAGCTTATGAATGTCATTCTAATACAAATTATTTGAACACACTCATAACCAAATTCTTTAATACACCGGCTTTTAATTTAACAAAAAAAAATTAATTATTCTCAGCCTGTTTTAACTTATTAACAATGAGCATGAATAACAAAAAACTATTAATCTCGGGTTTGAGTGCTTTTTTTTAGAAAAGTTACTTTAATATTTCTTTTTAATAAAACTTTAATGATTGTAAACCGTTCTTTTCATCGACATGTTTTTGTCTAATGTAAACAGTTAGCAGAAAATTTATGCTGAGTCATAAAGGTTATGTTAATTTTAAGATAAACACAAACTTACGTAATTTCAATTTATATACAGGCTAATTCCTCAACCAGGATTTGTTAATATTTGTGAACATGTTCTGGCTTTTTTTTATCTTGGTAAGTGTTTTCTTATATGGTTTATCAGCTTATAAACCAAATTTCTTTATTTGCACCATGCAACGTTCAGGTTAATTCTTCCACCAAGATTTGTAATATCTCCAAACACGTTCTGGATTTCTTCATTTCCGGGAAAGCGTTTTCTTATATGGTTTATTAACTTATAAAATCAAATTCCTTTATTTTCAGGTAACATAAGATAAATTCCTGTTTAGTAATACATCATACGAGTCCAGAAATATATATTGCACCTTTGATATCTTCTCTTATACTTAGAAAATGATGAATTAAATTATATTGTAAGGTATTTATGATTATTATACACAATTTCCAACATTAAACTCTTCTTTTCAAAAATCAATAAAACAATTCTCTTTTTTTTCTCGGTACCTATCCAAAACTTTCCCATTGTTTTTACCGACATATTTGATTCAGCGTTCACAAAATTTTCGATGTCGTAAGTTAAGTTGCCTCTTTTTCTGACATCTAATCTTGATTAACATTCACTTTTAAGATGTATAACATTTTTGAATTTACTATTCTTTTATTAAATTTGAGATTACAATATGCATTCATTTAGTATTTACCTATCTTTTTACATATTTATACTATTTAAAATAAGTTATTCTATTTTATATAGATGAATAATATTTTTATATTAATACTATATAGTCAAATTTGAGAAGTTTTCATTTTAGATTATTGACTTTAAATGCCATGCATTTTAAACATAATAACCCGTTTCTCAATGCAAGTAACAATTACGGGGTGACTGGTGATGGAGTAAGATTATGCACTAGGCAGTTCGCAACTTGAATGTCCGATTTGCGGCAATAGGTTGTCATGTCGGTTCACCGATCGCCCGTCACTCACCACTCGTATTTAAGAATCGAATTACACCAATTATTGGAATAATCGAGTATTCGGTTATTCTTCACTCGAGTTTTCTCATCACTAGTTCAGCCTGTTCAACAAAGAGTAGGTATGTAACAAGTGCCAACTAATGTAAAAGACAGTAGTATAACATACTGTACAACAGTCCATGTAACGAAAAATGCCTATGCCTATCTCGCGCTAACAAATACAAACCCCTTTATCTGTCTTCCTCTTCCTCATAGTAAGCTATGCTCATAAAATTAAGGACACCTGCAAGCATATTTTATATGCATATATAAATTATAAAAACATTATATTTAACATAAATTTACTTGGCTACACAAAAATTATTTGGGATGATCGCAGTAATTTTTTTTACAAAATTACAGAAGCCGCAATATCAATTATTTTCGAGTGCAAGTTACTTTTGTATATAAAATAGTAGAATACGGCATATATACATTCATATACATATATCTATTTCACCGTTTTGTAAGAAACACGAAAAGCATTTATACGTATTTTGCTTATAAAGCGTTATATCGCTCGTTCACAGTTCAGTGATGGCACATCTGCTGTTATAGCATTTTGAGGTCTGTTATACATAGATACCTAATGTTATCTGACATCACGTTTTTAAAACTAAATCGAGAAGCAACCCCATAACATTCATATTCCTAAAATAATTGGGTTTGTTAAGATATTGGTATTTTTAGTTTGGATGAGGTGTGGTCATAAAACGTATATGTATGTACTGTCCTAAGTTTTTATACAAAAGTTGTTCTAAATTAGGTTTTAAATACTTATACGCTCTTAATAAATGTCTGCGGAATGCATAATTTGCCAACAAAAGTCGTTTTGCAAGAGCGAAAGTTTTATTTTCCGAATGTTGAAAATATTGGTATACCTAAATTAAGTTAGAAGCACTCGTATACTCTTAATAAATTTCTATAGAAAGCACAATTTGCCAGATATTTGCAAGACAAATGCAGTTCGATGAGTAAAAGGATTACTTCCGGTCCAAGTGTAAAAATTCTTTTAAAAAGTTTCAAATATTTTCAAAAAGTATTTGCAAAAGTCTGTTTTTTTGATAAGAGTAAAAGACGCATTTCCAATATAAATTTTCAAAGTCTTACTTTAAAGATAAGATTTACACAAAATTACAACATGTCTTCAGTTGAATTACATAGCCGTTTAGCAAATTTTGAGTAGGCGCTAGCTATTTTTTCTTGTTTTAATCGATCGATTTAAAAAAAATCTTCACTATAGAGAATGAAACGATCTTTCAGAAAATGTAATATTTCACCCCCGTTACCATTTAAATTTTTTGAGTTGCCCCACTTTGCGCCGCCACTGGTTCGGATAGAAAGGTATAATTTATGCCAACAGGCGGGGATTTAAAAATAAAATGACCTGTCCGAGGAAAATTGCCAAGTAGTAAGGACATAAATTTAAGGAATTTTATTCCTTACTTTACATTCGCACTCTACAGAAAACTAGAGCTTTATTTAAAAAAATGCGGTATGGCCACCACACGACTTTCTTATACGTATGAGCGTTTCAAATTATACAAAATTGTTCTAAATTGTTTTAAATAGTAGGAAAATAAGCCTGTGGGTAAGTGTGGAATTTCAAATAAAAATTTTAAGAATTTATTATATAAAAATTATTCAAAATCCTATTATACAGCATGTGTCAATTTTCATTAGCCATAGGCGATCAATCCATGCAATACGTGGCAACGTGGTACCCCTACTTTCCTTTCCAATGCCAGCGACACTACAACCGATTCATGCTGGCAAATACAAGTTAGCAGTAACCATTGGACCACCGACTTTGGTGTTTCTAATGCGTTCCGAAATAATATTTACGTGTTGCAAGGATTTGTTTTTCTTTTTCCTTTCAGTAAATGCAGAAAATTATTAAGCTGCGTTCGCGCTGCATGACACAACCAAAAGCGTAATTCTAATAAAATTAAAAAATAACCATAATAAAATAAATAAAAAAGGATTCTTCCCTGCACAGCAAGATATTGCCCTAGGCGGCCGAAGAAATTTACTCTTACGTTTTCTAACATGTGAGCAGTTACTGAATTAGCAGCCTCATTTATTTTTTCTCTCAAGGCAACTATGTTTTCTGCTCTACCAGCTTCATGGGTATAAACAATATTTTTTAAATATCCTCACAAAAAAAAAATCATTTGGAGAGCGATCAGTAGATCGCGGAGGCCATTTGATGTTTCCCGTTCCAGTAATAAGACGGCCAAGGACCGCAACGTATTCCCAGCTAAACATTGAATGTACAATCTGGGTCGGGATCGGAGAATATCGTTGTGATGTCGGTTGTTGTCGGCATTGGTGACGGACAGAAAGGGTTCCACATTGCCACGTATTACATTCATACGTATAGATCACACGTAAACACTGAATCCCTATACCTAATGATATTTGACACATGCGGTATGTACTTAGTAAATCTCTGTAGAATACATACTTTGCGAGATATTGGGAAAAAAAGTGTTACTCGCTAAGAGTAAGTGTTACTTGCGGTCCGAATTATGAAATTCCATTGATACAAAAAATATTCGAAATCCAGCACCAAATACTTTTGTACTCTTGATAAATATTTACAGAATGCATAATTTAGGACATATTTGCAGAAAATCTCTTTTCGATAAGAGTAAAAGTGTTACTTTCGGTCCGAATTTTGAATTTTTTTTTATACAAAAGGTATTGAAAATTAAGTTCTAAATAGCATGATTTGTGAAAAAAACTGATTTTCGATAACAGTAAAAGACCTACTTCTGGTAGGAATTTCAAACAAATTTTTTAATAAAATTCTTCTCAAATTTAATTTTGAGTACATATGAATTCTTTATAAATTTGTTTAAACTTAGTAGTTGACGAAATAATGGCAACATTTGATTTTTTCTTTTTTCTCAGAAGTGATCTACTACTTCCGGTCTGCCGTTTTTACTGAAAATCTAATCAAATGAAATTTAAAAATTTTGACCTGAAGTAATACTTCTACTCCTAGCGAGTAGCACTTTTTTCAAATATCTCGGAGAGTATGCATTCCAATAGAAATTTATTAAAAGAACAGAAGTATTTAGAGTAGGACTGAATATTTTTTGTATAAAAAGAATTCTTAAAATTTGGACTTGAAGTAACAGACTTACCGGCTTATTTTTCAGTTTATTTTTCTGAGATAAATGTTTTTAGAACAACTTGTGTATAATTTGAAACGCTCATACATATAAGAAAGTCGTGTGGTGGCCACACCTAATTTTTTTAATTTAACTGAAGTTACCAGTTCAAATTAATATGCATTCCTTTTGTGTAACAGGTATTATATCTTTTGAAATATATTAGGAAATTTCTACATCCGATAAAGTAAGTTTCTTTTAGTATCATTTAATTATAATTTGTCACTGGTCAACTCGTACTAACTAAAACAAATTAATGTAGATATATACAACTGTACGTATATAAAGAGCGTTAATATGAACTAATGAGGAGCTTTTACATTTATCCCTCTCTCCAACTTACTTTAGTTTTCATTAGTTAAGTTAAAACTAATGCTTTACCTCCGTAGATCAGCATAGTTCTATAAATACTTTTTAACACGCTTATTTCGTTCAGGGATTCTCGTTTCCATATAAAGTCTGGATTCACATAGTGATATATTTTTATGGTATTCCCTACCCTTTCATTTACACCCTTATCATGTTTTCCGTTACTTTGGCAGACTATTTCTAAATATTGACGGTAATTTACTCAATGCCTAGTGGCTATCGTTTCTTTTAATGTTACTATTACATTTATTATTCTGGTTATAGTTATTTCAATTGTTTGACAACATGTTTTTTTTTAATATAGAGATAATTTTGAGGAATGTCAACAGGTTCAAGAAAGTATTCTTTAAGGGTAGATAGACGTAATACCAATTGCGTCAAAAGACTCGAAACTTTGAACACTCTTAGAAAGCAATGACATGTTATTTAGTTAATATTCAGGCACATTTGAGTGATTTTATTGAATAATATAAATAGTAACATTAATTAAAAATGACAATAATACTTAAAGTGGAATCATATTTTTTCTATTATGCTACTTGATTGACAATCCCATGATATTTTAATACTCAGGAGTTGACTGAGAAACTTTTCTTGTCTGTAAATTTAAAACAAGCACACATTACTTTTTACTCCAAGAACAAAAATGTGTGTGCAAGTATATTATACATGCCTTTGCAGATGTTTTGTTTATTGTGCCCATAGGTGCCTGTAGTCCTGATGAAGCGCACAGTTGTCATGGTATGAGCTATTAGTAAACCCCGCAGCTCATAAAAAACATAATATAGGAATACAAGCCTTGGTTTGGTCATCAAAAGAATGGATAATTAATAAAGAAAATAACACTGGCCTACACAATTTTTATAACTAACTTAACAGTCTAAAATTTTAGTATTATGCGTTGGTTTAAACATAAAAACTGTATTCTAACATAGGGTATCACGTCACATTTTCATATTAAAATTTGTATCTGTTTTCACTAAGATGAATTAATTAAAAACTTAAAATTTAAAAAGTATTGTAACAAGCTCGATAATGTTCGCGGCTATACCGTAAAGGACAGCGGCAACTACAAAGGATACGACGTCGCGCATTTCAGAGATAAGTAGATAATTCTAATATATTAGTCATCGCGGAATACACTAAAATGGAAAGATCTGAAATCGATACGTGCATATTATTATATGAAGTTTGCTGCCGGTGTAGTGATTCATTTATTGTTTAGTTGTTGACGCGGTCTGGCAAGAGAGAAAAGAAATGTCACTGAATTGTCACTTAGTTAAGAAAGTTTGAAGCAGTGTTCCAAGTTGTGTAGCGTGTGATTTTCAAGAAGGGAAAACCGTGCAAGAGTTTGTAAAAATTCTCCGGAAAGTTTTTCTTTTGTGAATTATTTGTTACAAAATCGTAAAAGAAGCCTTTAAGTGAATTCATTCAAAGATGTCATTGACAATATTTTGGCTTCAAAATTAAAAATAAAGACAAGGCATGGGTACCACTGAGTACCACATATATGCTGTATTTCGTGTTATGTCAAATTAACTAAGTGAAACAAAAACAAGAATTTTTCTGAAGTCCTGTCAGAAAGGCCAATGATTTGTGTATTGAATATAACCCTGCAGAATAGTGATTGTTTATCGACTCGTCTCAAAGCCGTTTTACTTTATAATGGTAACTCGAAACCATCAATTCCGATATCTCATTCTACAAACACAAAAGAAACATATGACAAAAGCAAATATACAAGACAAATGTCAAATATATTAAATCTCATTCAATATTCAAATCATCTTTGGCAAATCTGTGGTCACTTTAAGGTTATTATTTCCTTATTACTTAGACTGTAAGGAGGGTTTACCAAAGATTGTTTTTTTTATATCTGTGAGATAGCCGAACAGTTCAGCATCACCACCAGAATTGTTCCTGGAGAATTTAATATAAAATTTGAGCCTTAGTGGACTCTAATTTGGTGATTCTACCCCCTCTATACATTAAATTAGGATTGACTAAACAGTTCGTCAAAGCACTCGAAAAAGAAGGCAACTGTTTTAAATACTTAAGGGATAAAAGTTTCCAAAGCTGTCTGATGCGAAAGTTCGCGAAGGAATATTTGTTGGTCCATAAGTTAGGAAGCTGTTCAAAGATGAGAATTCTGAACGTACCATGAATGATTTAGAACTGGCAGCATGGACTTCTTTTAAAAATGTTTGCAAATATTTTCTGGGAAATCAGAAGAGTGAAAACTACCAAGATATCGTGGCTAGTTTGCTAGAAAACTATAAAAAATTCTGGTGCTGAATGTCGTTCAAAATTCATTTTTTGCATTCAGATTTGGATTTCTTTCCTATCCCATCAAGATATTGCAGAAATGGAGAAACGATATCACGGTAGTTCGGATCTCGTCATGATGGGAGACTTTTGCTGATTTCTCATTAGAGAAGGCAACAGGCAACATAAAAGAAATAAAGAAATCTATTTATGCAAAACTTAATATATCAGCAATTTTTCTTTGTGTGTAGTTAAGTGTTTTTGTATTCTTGATTCTAATTAAACATTCAAGTATTTGTTATGTCAAGATTGTTGTACTTATCTATTTATTTTTATAACTTCTGTATAACAAATTTTCTAAATACCATATTATTGTTTGTCTACTAGCTGAGTATGATTATAACTCTAAAACTAAACGTGGTGGAAAGATTTTGTTGTTGGTTATGCCTTCAGTAGTTAAAGACTGTAAGAACTGTATACCCATTTTTACAACAGTTATTAAAGAAAAATTAAAATTATCGGCTAGTGATAATTAAATGATGACCAACAGCTAACACACAAAAAGGATGACCAAAAACAGCACGGGATGAGCAGATTTACGGGAAATTGAGGAAAATGAATCACACTAGTTGGAAGATCAATACCTGGGTCAATTAACGCATAGATTACCTTGTTTACAATGTGGAAATCTTGGTTGTTGTTCCCAATAAATTGAGAATCAGCTACGACAGGCAGCTTGCCTTCCTATTTTTCTTGTTTACTATTAGTGTCAATTAATTCACTAAGTCAAGATAGCAGTACTGCAACGACAACAGAAGCTCCATAAATAATCTACTTTGTGATTAAAAGACAGTAAGTACCTATATTACATAATTAAGATCTGTTTACTTTTGACCACATATCTGAGTATGTTTTTAATATGTTTTATTTTGATTTTTTTTATAAAATCTCTAATAAGTTTTCTTTTTTATTTACATGCATGTAAATATGCTTTACCTTTTGCTTGTGTTTTCAGATGGATATCATGTATCACTTAGATTGCTCTATTGCAAAACTTGAAATGCTGTCTGTTATGGATAAACTCCTGTCTGAATAATCTTCTTGGTTTCCTCACGAAATCTCCTTTTTTCAATAGGAATACTGTTTCTCAAAGCTATACCTTTATATGTTTGTAATATGTCAGGTATTATATATTTTTTCTACTCCCATACTTTAATTCTATTATTAGATATGCTGAACCTGTACTTTAATGATGTCCATTGCGATACAGATTTTCATTATGATCCAATAGGAATGCGACCTTCCTATATTCAAACAATATTATTAGATATAATAATTAATTAAATGTGACAGTTCTCTGCAATTTACAAGTAAGTAGTTAAAATTTGTGCTTTTTTGAAAATATAAACGGTAAAAATGAGGGATAATGACAGTGAAATGTAAAATTTGACTCCAGCAGAAATTATGGAAAAAGCCTTAGTAGCCACGAACAATTTATTACCAGCTTAATTCGCAAAAGCGTCCGGAAAATTTTACGCTCAATTTATGAAATGGAATATTCAAAAAATAATGTTTTATTATGTGATCGTAGAGAAAATAGTGTATGCAACTCGCATTTAATGGCTATTAAGACACTCGTATTCATTACAATACTCGCCTTCGGCTCGTATTGTAATTTTCATTCTCGTGTCTTGATAGCTATCATTAAATGCTCATTGCATAATATACTATTTGATAATACCTATTTTATTTAATATATATCATAATTTACTCTGAGAATTTTTCAATAGCATCTTCTACAGCGATCATTTTACAGTTTTCTTGAATGGTTTGGTTTTATCTATACTCGACTGTTTTTACGTATCTTTATGGCACACTTATTTGGTAATTCAGATATTTCAGTCCAAAACATGGTACATTATTGATTTATATGATCTGTTCAAGTACTTGTATATATATTTATTAATTTTAATTTGAATCCTATAATCTTCATCTATTAACATTTAACTTACTTCATTTTATTTAACTCTGTTATAATTTAATATCATACTCTCACAACAAGTATACACTATATTCAAATGAGGATATAATACATATATGTAGCTCTCAATGTCAGTACATGTCAACATTAAAATCTTAAATTTTGTCCCCATATTAAGTTTCTTTTACTAATTAATGACAAAATAGGGTCTTGCCACTGTTTGTAACGTACAGTTCTTATCTTTCATAGAATAATGATTCTAATTTTCAAAATTAATTTACAAATTGTTCTTATACTATTTAGTTTCGCTCTATATTATTCTCTCAATGAACTTCCCTTTCAAAATCACCAATCACAAGCATATACACTGCATTATTTTTATATACTTTACGTATAGTTACTGGTATTATATACAACGATGACTTCTAAACAAAGATGGCACTGTTATCGTTTATCTCGAAACTTATTATCACCCACCTCTCAAAACACCTTCCATAATTATAAAATTGGGACATTATGAATTCTGCCTTAGTATTTCTTATTATCTTATGTATAAATACTACTGATAATTACTTCTTAGGTTACGTATTTCATATTATTTGTTTATAATAGTCCCTAGTATTGTGTTTCAGTCAACCAACATGGTTTTATTGCTGGAAGGTCAACTACGACAAATTTAATTGAAATCACTCAATATATAAGTGAGGCTTTGGATGATCGTTAGCAAGTGGACATCATTTATACTGACTTTACTAAGGCGTTCGACACAATCGGTCACGCTCCGCTTTCTGCTAAACTACAATCTTTACGTGCTTCCATAAAAACTCTTGCTTTCTTAAACGCATATGTGCGGAATCGCTTGTGACCTACAATGGATATGTGTCCAACAGTTTTACAGCCTTCAGTGATGTTCCGTAGGGATATAATTTGGGCTCACTACCTACTGTTTAATGTGTACATCAACAATCTCCTGATGCTGCTTGATTGGAAGGTTCTCGCATATGCAGATGACTTAAAAACTTTTAATATAATATCTTCTCCTTCAGATTGTTTAGTGCTGCAAAGAAATCTTACATTAATGAATGAATCGTGCAACAATAATTGAGTTTGCTTAAATGTTAGCAAATGTGCAACACTCTCCTATTCTAAATGTTCAAACGTTCTGTCGTTCCCATATGCAGTCTCTCAGAGCTGTCTTTCTCGAGTTTTGCAATTCAGAGATCTTGATGTGCTTTTTGATAGCCAACTATCCCTTGGTCCGCATATCAGCGACTTACGTGCTTCCGCCTCCAGGCTCCTGGGGTTCCTTATTCGCTCCTGCAGAGCGTTTAACAATTTAAAAGCGTCGTCCATTTTATTCTACTCCTTTGTACGTTCCAAATTACGTTATGCATCACCGTGTCATGCTTGAACGTATACAGAAACGTTTTCTGAAATACATGTCGTTTAAAATCGATGGTGCTTGCACACAACGCGTCATTGATTATGATCACCTACTGAACAAACACGGTTTCAGTTCTTTGAGTAAAAGACGGGACGAAGCGAGCTGCAGCTTCATCGTAAAACTGGTTAACAAGGGCATTGACTCACCTGCCCTTCTTTCTCAGGTGAACTTCTTAGTACCCAGGTATGCTGCTAGGTCAGCGGGTACATTCTACGTCCATACAGCTCAAACAAATATTCTTCTGAAATCCCCGCTCCATCACATGTATGTAAATGCTTTAACCCATTTTTGGGAAAGTAATAACGCTATTTTCCTTATTACATAAGCACTGTTATTAATTTTGCTTTTGAATGATATATTCTTTTTAATGTTAACTGTATTTTATTATTGAATCGTATGGTGAACTAATATAAATCACTGTTAATTTTTATATTTTACCCTGTAAGTAGTTGTGGGTAATAAATAATAATAATAATTATTATTATTATTATTATTATTTATGACAAATAAAATATAGATTTGACATTGTTGTATTAAGTATACATAACCAGATTTCCCAGAATTTTCTATACAGATAATATCCCCTTTATTTCGGTAGATCCAATGATGAAACAAAAATGTTTTAAGCAACATCAAAAACTATTTCAGATTTCGTTCTTTGAAATGCGAAAGTGTCAAGAACTTTTATACCACCACCCCCCACTCCCTTTTTCAACTTGCACCCTAACTTTTTTTGATCAAAAACGATTGCAGTTAACATTCCAAATGCGGTGGTAAATCATAATATGATAATTTTGAACAAATTTGCTGGAAATAATATTTTAAAGCTACGCAGCAGATATGAATTTCCAACTATTCAAAATGGCTATCAGCAGACAACCGTCAGAACGTCGCAATGGTTTCTTATACGATTTTTGAACAACTCGCCACACCTGCTAATTATATAATATGCAGGAAAAAGTACTTCTATAGGTAGTTCTGGGTGGCCTAGGATGTCCTATATATATGGTATATCCGTTATTTACTAAATAAAATGATGAAAGAAAAGTTGGTTTAAAAGACATAAAAAATTCATTCAGATTCTGCTCTTTGACGCAGAAACATGTCACCAACGATTCCAGATAGCATTCGAAATGCGGTGATGCATAATATGCTGGAAGTTCCTCTCAAATTTGACATTGACATATTTAAATTTGTATAATATAGTTGTTTGCGACAGTTTTGAAAACACATTGTGAACATTTTTTGATTACAATACTTTGAAGCTATGTCGTAAATTTGAATTGAACCACCTTAAAGTTCGAATTCGTTCACCGTGTTGTAAGACACCAATTATGATTCGAACTGCCAAGGTCTGTATAAGGGAATTACATGACGTTATATAGATTGTATGCAAGCTACAGGCGGCCATTTTGAACATTTGTTATAATCCTTTTACTTTCTTATACGTATTATACGGAAGTATTATGATGATGACAATTTTTGACCTCGAGATTTTTGTAGATATCCACGTCTTGTCTCTCTCTCTCTCTCTGTGTGTGTGACCACGATAACGGTGAAACCGCTATAGGTAACAATTCCAAATTTTATATTTACGAATATAATCTTCCTCTTGAGATCTGATTAGATGTTCAGTAAAATCGGCAGACCGGAAGTAGTAGTTTACTTCAGTGAAAAAATCTAATTTTGCCAATTATTTGTCAACTACTAAGTTTAAATTCATCTATACCCTAAATTAAATTTGAGAAGAATTTTATTAAAAAAGTTTTTCGAAATTCCTACCGGAAGTAGGTCTTTTACTCTTATCGAAAATCAGTTTTTTGCGAATATTTCGCAAGTCATGCATTTTAGACAGGTACGTTACGAGTATATTTAGAACTCAATTTTCAATATCTTTTGCATGAAAAAAAAAATCAAAATTCGGACCGGAGGTAGCACTTTACTCTTATCGAATAGCGATTTTTGCAAATATTTCGTAAATTATGCATTCTGTATATATGTGTCAAGAGTACAAACGTATTTAGAGTTAGATTTGAAATATTTTTTGTATAAATGAAATTTCAAAATTCGGACCGGAAGTACCACTTTTACTCATATCGAATACCGATTTTTGCAAATATTTCGTAAATTATGCATTCTATATATATTTGTCAAGAGTATAAAACTATTTAGAGTTGGATTTGGAATATTTTTGTATAACCGAAAATTCAAAATTCGGACCGGAAGTAATACTTTTACTCATAGCGAGTAGCATTTTTTTGCAAATATCTCACAAAGTATGTATCCTGTAGAGATTTATTAAGAGACTGGAAGTACTTAGAATAGGATTTTGAATAATTTTTGTATAAAATAATTTTTAAAATTGTATGATTTGAAACGCTCATACGAATAAGAATGTCGTGTGGTTGCCACACCTTATTTTTTTCGATTGGATTCAAATTTGGAATGCAGCTTTAAAGTTTTGTAATTTAATGACAAAATTATTTGAAATACTACCTGCAATCGTTTTCCACAAAAAAAAAAATAGAGAACAATATGAAAAAATCGCGGGATGGTAGGGCGGGTCTTGACACCCTCACACATCATTGTATTTACTCAAATAAAGGTAATATTACCTGTATAGGAAATTCTGGGACACCTGTACATCTTTCTTTGTATAGTCGCAAACATACTGCAGTAATACAGTTTGTATTATTACAATTTTCCATTATAATTCAAAGAAACATTAATAAATATATTAACTTATACGCATGTATGACTAATCGATAGTTTAATTGGCTAACTGATGTTACTTAGCAAGAAAGAAATATATACAATTAATATGAAAAACCAGCGTAACTAAAAGAAACTTAATGAAAATGTTCATTTTTGTCAGGTAACTCGGTTTAAAAAAATAATCTAATGTAACTAGTCTAAAATATATTTCAAAAAAATGTCTGGTTATAACTCGGCAACCGATAAAGTTTCAACTAGTTTCGCTCCATTCTAGTATTTAACTCATCAAAATCACCGCACCAATATGACATTGATTGCCTCTATGATAATAGTGAATTATGTACTGTTTAATAGCGATTAATTTGGTCAACCTCCGCATGGATAAAATTATTTAAAGCTTAATATCTTATTAATTTACTCAATGTATACATAGGCCTCTCATATTTCTTAATTGATTTATGTGTCGTTGTGGTATATTTATAAGAACCATAAGTATGTCAAATATTCTTCCTTTATGTTTGCATTAAATCACTTTTTAATGAGAACACGTAGTAGGCGTAATCAGATCCATTTATTGTGGAACAATATAATTTCATTTTGAGTTTGCGTGCAGCATATAATTGCCGTTCTCATGGAATGGTAGTATAATCAACAACAATTACCATTCACTGGGTACTCCAAAATATTATTTTGCTGTAACTTTCATCACTACAAATGATTAAATTCTCATTAGAATACTACCAAGTTGTCGCAGGTGTATTAATTCTGCATATTTTTATTCAATATATATTTAAACGAACACATTGCAATCAGCAGTAGGTATTATTATTCACGATTAAAATGACAATGAACACCATGAACAAATGCACGAATCCAATGTTGTTACTAAAGAAGTAACAATCAAATTTCTTTTATTACCTGTATTCTAATTTTAGCTAAAGTTGATGTATTTTTTAAATAAATACTTAAAATATTTACTTTCAATTTTTTTACATTACATTAATTACAGATTACAATTCTTATTATTTTCCTCACCAGGTCAATTATAATTTACAGTAAGAGAGAATTTGTAGTATGCGACTCATAACTTCATTTTCAAATTCATTAATTCATTCTCATCCAGAACTATTTTCAATTAAAATATATTACGACGAAGCATTTGGCATTTAACGAGCATATACGATTATGTGTATTTCTATTATAGGGTAACGAGGGGTTTTGTTGGCAGGCCCCCGATGATTGGCACCTCCTTTTTTTTTGGCTGTAATAAGGAAAATGAGCTTGATTTCTACATGAAGCATTTTTTGCACAAGGTAGCAACCCCGTATGACGTGTTGCATATACGACGCAGGCGTTAATTTGATAGTTTTGTTTGTGACAAGTGTTCGTCTTGGGCGTTGTGACTCCGGGTAAGTTTCTTATGATGTTCTTAACGATTCAGTTTCTAAAATGAGTTTATAACTTTGTTAGTTTTACTTGGAGGTCGTTACTGTTATTTATTGTTTTGGAGTATTAACTTTGTTTGCCTTAATTCTGATAAAACAAGTGCTATAATTTTCAAGTTTTCTCTTTTTCTTAGGGTGTTAACTATTGGTCCGTAAAATTGTGCTTAACCAATGATTAGCATGGGTGCCAATGAATGGTGTATTCCTATTTATGCTAGAATTCAATCATTGAAACCGCGCAGATCCGAATATTTGCACCAATCGGCATTACCTACTTATTGAACAAAATATGCCGGGAAAATTTTAATTAAAAGTATGTTAACTATCTAATAGGTAGGTACCTAAGTACCAACTCTAGTGTGGTTATTCAATAAAATATAGGGTTGCAAATTCTTACCCTCCCGTTTACTTTATATCATTGCCGATGCAGCCAAAATTTTAATGCAACCTCTTCTTGTTTAGGGTTTTTCCTGTGTTTTAAGATATTTTTATTGGTAGGTACATATACCGTCATTCCGTCTTTTCAACAGATGCCGAAAGTAAAAACTAAGCACATCTATACCAAAAATACATGAGAGAGCAATTTATATCAGCTTTGAATGAAATTAGAAATAGAGAATCCATTAAAGGCACATCCAGGAGATATAATGTGCCGAGGGCAATTTGTTATTCTAATCCAAACACCATAATAAATTTAAATGGTTAACTCTTTAAGTCTGCCAGCTTACAATACAAACATTGTCCGAAAATGATTACTTCAGCTAAGATGTCAAGTAGTGCCGAGAGGCCCACGACTGACGTATTTATAAGGATTGATCTAAGTAGATCTTCGACAATTTTGGCACTTGAAGGTGACTCTACTGAAGAAAGAGCAAACTGTGGAAATATGTGTTACATTTGCGTAAATAAAATGTATTCTACAAATTTAGGAATTAAGTGTCAAAATATTTGAGAACATACAATATTACTTGCCCAAAAAATAAAACAATGTTTGAGAGAAACTTTAAATGTAGTTCATGCCAAATACCAGCTACCTCCTTCCCTAGGTAGGTATCTGATTTATTAGAATGTTGATATTTTATTTCATGTATGTTATCTACGTAAAAAAGATGCTTATCCTTAAAGGTATGTACCTAAGTGCCTACCTACTCAGGTATGTTATTAAGTTTTGCTCTACTAAGCCAATCAAAAGAAATTTAATTACATTTATTTCATGTTTAGGTGTAATTAAATTTTCTATTTTTTCAACTTTGTAGGTTGTGTTCCATGTTTTTATATTTTATATTATATAGTGCTTTTCATGACATCTTTTTTAATTATTATTATTTATAACGCAAATCGATATTGCCGTACGCGCAACAATGCCAATCAAGCAGACACGTCATGCCAATAATGCCAATCAATGGCTCACTTGTACATGCCAATCATCGGCGAAAGTGCCAATAAGTGGCACAAATGCCCTGCTTTGGTTTTAATTCATTTTTAGGTAATTGGATACATTAATTTCATGAAGTTACTAACAAATTTTGTTAATAAGACATTAAAGAAAATAAAAACAAATTGCGATATTTTGATGGCTAACATTAATTACTTAATAGTATCGTAAAGTAAAGTCTATTACACAAGTAAGGTTAAAATATTATGAAAGCAGTCAATCACCTACTGATATGATTTGTGAAAGGTGTTAGGGAAGACGTATTAATAACTTAAAGAGCAAGACTCTTTTGTTGCTTAATAATAGTTATGATGAGGTGTATTTAAGCTGAATCTAGCATGTATGTAAATCATACTCTCATTGAAATTTGTAGAAAGAGTAGTGGTGCATAGATTATAATTTAAATTTAAAATATTTTAATGAAAATGCGTTTTAAATTGGTATAGTAAGACAGCTCAGATTAATAAAAATAAATTGAATATATACAAGGTGTCTAAAGTTAAGTGTTCGCCATTGCTAACTTTGTTATTATTGAAGCTACGAAGTCTATTAAATTAGCATACTAGTAGGACTTTTTTTTTGCTTATTAAGTTAGTCAAAACAGAGAAACAATTGAAGAGCTAGTTTCTGAGATATTCACAAAAGCAACCAATTTTTAAATGGAACATCCTGTATCTTTCGACATATTTTGAAAGAGAGTTAAATTCTAAACAAAAAGTAAGTAATACACTATCGTCCTAAATTTAAAAATAAGCGAATAAAATGCACTTAAACTCTTTGATTATCATATCTTTAATGTCGAGGCGCGTTAAGTTCCGTTGCACGTCATCAATGACGTTTACATGTTGTCATAACTGTATTAGAGAAACTAAAAAAGTTACTTTGTTAAATTATACTTGAGGGCATTTATTTCATTAGCTTAAATAGAAGATTTATAAATTGATCGTAATATACGCATTCATGGCAAATAAACACATAATTTCCTTTTCAATATTAAATTTCTTTATTACATATTTTTAATAGACTAGTAGTTCAATTCGGTGTTGACAGATAAATCAAATCTGTCAAAAAGACGTGCGTTGTGCATATTCTTCCTGTCAAATTTTTCATGTTTATTTTTACGTTGATATAAATTGTTTAAAAACAGTGCTTCTTCGAAGTGTATTTATTATTTATTTGCGTCCATTGAATATAATACCGAAAGGTTTCTGTACAGTCGAAGCTTTTTGCAAACTTTTCTATAATCATCTGATTAACGAGAATAGCGTAAGTAATGTTTATTTTAAATTTTATTATGGATACGTTATGAAACATTTAAGGGTTTTCGACAATCTAAATCAATATAATAAATAAGTTGAGAAAGACTGAAGTCTTAGAGCATTTCAATTACTAAATATATTACGTTATAGTTATTGTATTGTGAATAATTTTTTTCTTTGGTTATATCAAATGTCACTGACAGAAATAAAAATAGATCCGGCAACATATACAAGGCGAGTCGTCATGGATCTAGTATGACGTGCAACGGAACTTAACGCGCCTCGACCATAAATACCTAGTATTAAAGTAATGATAATCAAAGAATGTAAGTGCATTTTATTCGCTTATTTTTAAATTTAGGACGACAGTGCATTACATACTTTTTGTTTAGAATTTAACTCTCTTTCAAAATATGTCGAAATATATAGGATGTTCCATTTAAAAAATTGTTGCTTTTGTGAATATCTTCGAAACTAGCTATTCAATTGTTTCTCTGTTTTGACTAACTTAATCAGCAAAAAAACTCCTACTAGTTCCCTAATTTAACCGACTTCGTAGCTTCAATAATAATAAAGTTAGCAATTGTGAACACTTAACTTTAGACACCTTGTATATATGGTATCGCAGGTTTTCGCGGGTGTAATGTGTAATCGCGTTGTTTCGGGTTTCTTCCGCGTGGAAGTTCTGGCGTCCTGAGAAGGACCGGTGCAACGTTTCGATAAAATCTCATTTAACATCTTCAGGCGTATGTTACTCTCTAACGACCTTCGTCTGACTGCGTGTTATTATTTTTTCGATATTTATTTGTATAGTTGCGTTTGTAGTTGGCGTGGGTGCCACTCTGCATGCCGCGTCCCTATGGGGTCGTCGAGTCGGTGGTGGGGGGCATCCTCGTTTATTCCACCCAGCGCTGTAGATGTTGTTAGGCGACTGTGATTAATACGTCGCTCCATTAGTGCTGTTCTCCAAATGTCCGGCAGCCTTTTCGCATCATCTCTTCTGTTGAAGTTATCGGGTCGTTTTTCTATCTCTACAGTCTCACGTATTATCCGCTTATTCATATGTTCGACTCTTGTTAAAATATTTGTACCGTCAAAATCGATGTCATGTCCTATTTCTGCATGATGTTGGTACAGCGAGGATGTATTCTCTTTCTTAGCAACCGAGTTTATGTGCTCCTCCCGCCGTACACTTATTCGCCGGTTCGTTTGGCCGATGTAGCTGCCATTACACATTTTGCACGGTACTTCATAAACTCCCTGTTATTCTAGGTTTAACCTAGTACCTATGTAATGTATAATCGCGTTCTTTCGGGTTTCTTCCCGCGTGGAAGTTCTGGTGTCCAGAGAAGGACCGGTGCAACGTTTCGATGTTCTTCTAGGTTTATAAACCTAGAAGAACAGGGCAATAATGAAGTACCGTGCAAAATGGAATGCACACCATAAAATAAACATGTAGATATAGATATAAAAAATATTCAAGTAGCACGAAAATAAAAAGTCTAGTTCGCATCTCCATCTGTATTGGGTGGCACAGAGTAAAACATATCCCAAAATCATAGGAGCCGCCATGACAACCAATGTTCTTTACTAAATAAACAAAAAGTCAAAAATGTGGTTTATATTTTGCTATATAATTAAATAACTAAACCTATTTAACCTATCGTCTTGGCAACAGATATTGTAAAAGCAAACTCAAGCGTACACAAATATCACATAAGTGTTTGATCTCGTGTCTAATTTTATTAGATCATAGTAAAACGTTCGAGAAAGTCAATCATCCTATCTTATTAGCTATTCGGCGGAGTATTCCTCTTTGATATATATTTTTTAATACTTTATTGTCACTGATCACAAATAGGATATGAACATTGTCATTAAAATGTATGTATAATCGCAAAGGTACATATTATATGGATACATGAATAACATACTACAAACAAAAACAGAAAAAGAAAATTTAACATTAATAAAATTGTCATACAAATAACATAAAAAACATTCACTAAGAACTGTCAACTGTCATTAAATTATACATTCACATTAAATATACCACTGGTTGGCAAGAAAAACTGGCCACCTTAAAAATTTTAGGACACACGTTTATTAATTTCACTAGAAATTTGTACTTTGTTGTAACAGTGCACATTAACAATGAGAGACACGCGAAATGGAGAGAAAAGAGACAATGTAAAACCAAAAATTAACTTAATTTAAGCATTATAACAGAAACAGTGAAAAATATAATTTTACTTAAATTACAAAAACTGAAGATAGCTTCTAATCGACCTTCAACTGACTGTTAATAATTTGTATCTCCTCTTCGAAACAGAATTGCACTGCTTAGTCGTCTTGGCATTGTATTTACCTAATATGTTAAAGAAATTTGTGAAATTGTTTCGAATTCTTCTAAAAGGGTTAATCGTAGCTCTTGCAAAGTTGCAGGCATAGCTGGACGGCGACGAATACGCCTTTGCAGTTCATCCCAAAGGTGTTCTATCGGATTAAGAATTGCACTGTATGCTAGGCGAGGAAGTTTATACAATATGCATTTTGCGCCACTGAAAATCCGCAATTTTTGTTTTACCGTAAATGTATTTGTATACATATTTCATATGTTTCAAACACAAAATATATGAACATACTATAAAACCAAACATTTTTAAATATGTTAGATGATAACTTATAATAAATGTGATGCATGAAAATAATAGCATGCATGTTCTTCAAGATATTGGGAAGTTATAGAAGTTTTCAATAATGTAAATTTAATTACTTGTATTGACTGTTTGATTGTTTGCTTTCCAACTGAAATAATAAACCTAAATATGACGTTTAACAGTGTTTTGTCATACAGCGACTGCGATATTTTAACTATTGCTAATTCATGAACTTCAAAACTCTTCATTTCATGAGTTTTAAAATTAGATTAATTTTAGTTATGCTATATTTTTATGTCGTAATCGCGTTTATTTAGATATAATATTCTATATCTTTTGCAATATCGTCCACAGGCGAAAGATAATAATATTTTTCAATAGTAAACTTTAGTACTTTTAAATGGCATATAAATAATAAAATTTTAATCTTTTGCGAATGGTATGTAATTCTAAAGAACATGCGTAGATATATCGAAATAAACATTAACTTCACGTATTGAAAATATATCTCTACTAATTGAGTCCATGCATAATAGGTATTTCATCATTAATCGTTATTTCATAGCAAATGTTGTGCAATTTTTGTAAGAAAATCACCGTATCTCAAAAACAGTTGAAAATCAATAAATGCAAATTAATGTCAGATTAATAAGTTTAATAAGTTTGTGTTGGTTCGTCATTGTCGAACACTCTGTATAAATGAAAATATTTATTACTATTCATAGCTTGCTCCTATTTGTGACCTTAAAACAAGTTTTATAAAGACGACCTATAAATTAAGGACCGTCTTATATAATCACATTTTATAATAGATCTTGAAATAGTCTTTGATTCAAAAAGTCTTTTGCGCTTTGCTATGAGATAAAGAAAGAAAGATTTCTAACTGTAAATAGTACGATGAGACTGTTTTAAGTTCAGCCGTACGTCATCTTGAAAATGTCATCTTACTTAAGCCATGCTTAATTCTGTTATGGCACTTGACTGGATGACAGTCCTCAAAACACTACTATAAATCCAGAAAGCATGCAGTGTAAGACCGTCTTGGTGTCTTATGGATAATGTCATAAAAAACTGAATAAGTCAATCACAATAAAGACGCGTCTTAAGACCCGATTACGAATTTCATCTCTAAGATATGAAAATAGTTTTATCCTTGCAAGGAATGTCTATTAAATTATTTTAGTTAAACTGTATTAATACTGTAGTTAAACTTATTAACAGTTAAACTATATGTAATAAGTATACGAAACTTCGGCGAAATAAAACTTTTGCAAGTAGGGTACCCTTCCTTACACATAATTAACATAATTAGTATATTATAAAGCTATCTATGTGATACTGTACGTTTTTAATTATATATAACATTTAAGGTACCCCGCTATTATTAGCACATTCTAAATTTAAAATTTAATCTATATTCCTCTTTCGATTTCCTCCCATGTAAGGGAGAAACTTAAAATTCCGGTTGGGTTACATCCTTGAAAGGTAGCCACAAAATTCTCTATAAAGAAGGACGAGAAAATGTTGTTATCTACTGTACCTGACATATCTTTGTGCTGTCCGTAATTTTCTTTCTGAGTAGTCAAAAGCTCTTAACATTTTACCATACATGCCTTCACCATAAATATTCTTTGTCTAGGAGGTGTATTGTATTCTTCAATATTTCATGTGTATATTTTCCAAAAGTATATGAGACCGTATATAATATTAAAAAAGAAACTAGAGTAAAACGTAAATATAAGATAAAGATAAATATTCAATGCTCTTTTTCTATATGTAAATATATGTATGTATATGCATGCAGATTAAAGTCAATAATGCATTGCCGTCTAGTATTAAGTTCTTGGCAATTTTAATGAATTTTAATTTAACGATTAATTCATGAGATTTTCTTTTAGATAACATATTCTATACCATAAATATTCATGGCTATTATATCATTATAGGTATATTGGATACGTTTCAATTTCATTTTACTATTGTATTTAGGATTAATGTGGTTCCTGCTAGAGTATAAATAACCCAATACAAATTTATACTCTATGTATATCATAGTCAACAAAGCCAAGCCAGTTTACCACGTCACGCGAAAAAGAATGATTGGAATTTCTATAGATTTCGGTAAGTACATAGGTCTGTGTCCGTTAGGATTTTGTTTTATCCTGGTTTTAAACATAAATTAATATAGTATTTTCATCGTAAGAATAGGTGCACGTCATCAACAGAACTTTCGGAATAACAAATATACCAAATACTAAGTACCTATAACGCCATCTCTTATAAATACAACCTTAATACTCTACCTAACTCTACCGCACTTTTAACAGTTGTCAGTACTGAAAGTAAGCAGGGCAGTCTTGTCAAATACCGTTCTGTCATTTAGGTTATAGCGCGCCAAATATTTTCAGACGTGTTCTTTATTAATTTTTGCCGTTTTTGAATCCCGCTTTTTACAAAACAGTGATTTTCATAACTAAAAGACGTTTATTCATATACAATTATTCCAAAAGCGTGTTGTAGTCGTTGCAAATCAATGATTGCATCTACAGTTGCAGCAGTTTGGCCATGGTGAACTTGTTTCGCCTTTATCTTCAGTACGAGAGGTAAACAGCACAAATTTTTGTCATATACTGTACTACAATTATTTATATGTTTACAGCGAGCATCTATAACTTTGGGTGTAAGCTTGGCAACTGTAAGTAAAATTTCATCCGAGGTCAAAAAAAGCAATGTGCTTGTCAGCCCCAAACGCAAGCGTGACAAAGGGAAGCCTGTTGTTGATGTTGACAACTTTGCTGAGTGCGCTATAAGAAATGCTATGTATGATATGCACAGAAACAGTAAGTTTTCTAAAATATGTATTGTACTAAAATGCACTTAATTTATGAATAATTACAGAGCAAAATATTACTCTCAAATCCTTGGGTATTGTACTTCGTGAGAGGGATATTTTCACAGGTGGACAAACTTCATTGTGGAAAGTCCTCCAAAATATAGGCTTTTATTACAAAAAGGATGGTCCAAAACGAGCACTAATGGAAATACCACATATTGCTTTGAAACGTGTAAACTTTTTATCAGAATATAGTCGTATAAAACAGTCTGGAGATTATCAGTTTGTTTTTACTGATGGAACATGGATATTTCAGGATGGCACGGTGGCACGATCATGGCAAGATGAGGATGTAAGAAGCGTTTGCAAATCAAAAATTGGCGGAAAAAGGTAACAAACTGATTCTATTAGTTAATTAATTACTAACATATGCATATATTCTAGATTTATTGTATTGCATGCTGGAAACTCAGATGGTTTTGTTCTTGAAAACGTGTTTTAAATAGCTGGTTTTAGTATAGGACTTGAATATTAAAAAGATGACTTAAAATATGCCCAACAGAAAAAATATATTATGCACGAGTAACCAACGGAGTTCCAGATATATGGAATTGATTATACCCTCATCGGGTGCTTATCACTCTTACCAACAACTTTTTAATATGTATTCATGATTTCTTCCTCCCATCGTCATCGAATTACAAACAAAAACTTCATAAAACCAAATCAAAAATGCTTGTCAGTGGAAATAATTAAAAATATATCAGAAAGAGTTAAAAAGTATAAATTCAATCAATTTAGAAGAAATAAATAAATACTATTCCCAATTATAATAGGTTCCCTAAGAACCTTTGAATACACATGGGTGATTCAGTTACTGCGTAAAACTATGGTCTTGGGTTTATCACTACATTACCACAGTAACGAAATTACTGCTACGTACCTACCAACTTTATTTTTAACTTCTCAGCAGAGTCTAAATGAAGTTAGAAACAAGCCATAAATGTTAGTAGAAGGTGTGTTTGGATTGAAATTTTTAAATATATTGAAAAAGTTCTACATGCTAATATGTTTCTGTTAAAATTGTCAATGTTTCCATTAACTAACCTTAAAAATAAGTTGCTTTATTATATTATTTGTAACATACCTTGCGGCGGATGAATGACATACATAATGGTCTGAATATCTTTACCTGGAAAAGAAACATTATATTAGACATATAGTCACTTCAGGTATATCCAAGATTAGTTAACACAAACTACAGAAAAAAAAAAGACAATGTAATGCAGATAGTACAATACATAAATAAATATTCAGAAAATAAAACAACAATAAACAATGCACTAAAAAACCGCAGCTTGTGGCATCCGATCTTTAAAATTTTCTATTAGTTAATATTCAAATTTATGCATTATTAGCTTAAAGTTATTAATATATAAATGGTCGTGGCTAATTTAACAACAAACTTCTTTCCGAAACAGTGTATGTCCTACAAATACAGAGTTTCTATATTCTTCAAAAAATATAAGAACAGAACAGATAATTCCGCTGTTTGAGTGTATGTACACTAAGTAACGTAAGTGTTTTTTCTTATTTTTAAAATATCTCCTACATTTATCCCTATTCCTCATACCACACAGCTCTGTTATCGCCATCTTCTGCCAAAATACTAGCATAAAGCCAGATGTTTGCCTCTATACTCCAATCATAAAGACAACATAGTGGAAACAGGAGAAATATTTCAGATGAGCTGCTTCGTGTATTAAAATTCATTTTTTGTACTCACGGCCTGTAAAGTGATTTAGACTTTAATCATGAATATTTCTTTTAATTTATGCTTGTACAAAAAATATTGTACAAACTACTTGCATGAAGACATCTTCAAGCACTCGCTTCTCTTCGGTCGCTCGTGCTTTTAAAGTGCGCTCATGCGGGAAAATAGTCTTCCCGCACTTGGTTCGTAAATAACTATTACACGTCTGATTGAATATACAGCAAATGTTAGCCTTCCACAAGATGTTTTATATGATTTTGCCAAGTAGGTGTTCCTGACCATGCCCAATCCCAATAATTTAATTTTATCATAGTATGGAAATTTTTCTGATTTTAAATTATTTTTCAGTAGTTTATCTTCATCAAACCATTGTTGTACTTCCTGTAGTATTTCTGCTGATTTCATTGTAATAGTATCCTCGTCTCCGTTCTTTTCATAAATAGAGGTATCGTCAGTGTACAGCCACACATTTTCTTTTAATGGCGAAATGCCTGAACTGTGTTCATAAAAGTGCAAGTAACCAATAATAAAGCAAACTAATAAATATATTTTTGATTCTTCTTTAAAAACATGTAATATTTCATACTTTTGTTTATATTACTACCATCGAAGACTTATTTCTACAATGTATAAAACATTATTCCTTTAGTGGGGTAATTCAGTGTAGCAATACATTGATATATTCTAGTTACTTAACCGACCGCGATTGAAAGGAGTCAATAACAGTTTCAACCACACAAAGAGTGCTCCTCAAATTTGATTAAAAGTCTAATTTAATAATATTTTAACTGCAAGTACAATTTTATTGCTAATACAAATGCAGTACATACAAACAACATAAATGATACGAAGAACCTTAGAATTCGGCTTTAAGTAAATGGATCGCAACTAGTTTAGACAAATATATTGGAATTCCTTTGGTGTAATTGGTCCGTAGGACAATCCCACAGTTTAGATTGAGCTTTTACATCTACTAATACTTAACTACCTGCTATGTTTGTCCAGGACCCTCAATTTTGCATCCCTTTAGCCATTGACTAGTTACTAAACTCGGTTATGCGATATTATACCGTGTTTATTCAATGAATGTATTTGTCGAAATATCAAATAAATGAGACATTTGCTAAGGAACTCACATAAAAATTTTGAGTAGACAGTAATATACATACAGGCAAACATATTATAAGAAAATAGATATAATGTTATTATTATAGTACAACTTTCAATGTAATATTAGTATTAATTCCCGGTATTTAATTAGGTATTGTTTGTAAAATTATGTGTCCTATATTTCGGTTTGTATATCTTCAAATAGAGCGTCTATATAGCTAAAACGTTAATAGTAATAATAAAGTTTATTAACTGGCGGTTAATTTACGAACTTCTTAAACCTCTTAGGCGTTTTACCTATTATTAAAATAGACAACCCTGTGGATATTAGCAACTATTTGTCAGAAAATTATCGATAATTTATGAATATGTAGTATACAAAAGATTTTGATTTTTTTTAAATGAAGTAATAAAATCTTATCAGTGTATCAATATAGGTTATGGCCAAGCCATTCGACTGAATCTGCATTTACGCAATTCGTAAAATATATTTATACTCATATAAATGTGTCTTGCGCGGTTACATTTCCTTTTAATAACAAACAGCTTAATTATCTGTCGTTGTATCGGTTACTAACAATAAATCGAATGATGGCGTGCTGGGGGCCGAAAATCCACAGGACTCAATGTTGTGACCATTTCTTTTTACTTTATTATTCGTAGTATAATATAGTGTAACATCCTTTACCAAATTGTACTAAATTGTTTATACATGTATATCCCCCTGTATTTCTAACAATGCCTCTATTTCCTGGAGATATTTCTCAACCAATAAATTCATTTATTTAATGAATTACGGTAATACAAATACTAAGAAGGCTACTTTTTAATCAATTCACAACTGGATTACTCTGTAAACACTTGAAACTTATAGATACAATACTTGCTTAGTAGATTGTCATAGATATATGGTATAGAGTACTAAATATTCGCCTCTTATTAATAAATATAGTCTGGATTTTAGACCACTAAAATTTAAATAAGTCGCATTTCAGGTCGGGAATTTGGATTTTTGAACAGTAAAAAAAAGTTAAATGTAGGCCTGAAAATATATACTATAATACATAATATGTTTGAAATACCGAAGACAGGCACATTTTCTATTAATGTAACATTAACAAATAATATTTGGTAATATAGGTAACTGCATAATTATTTAATCATTTAATAAATGAAATAATAAACATAAACAGTGTTCAACCACTTTGATTACTTTAAGTGTTATTCAAAAATTTAAAAATTAAGTATTACGTATTTAAATATGATTAGTATGCATTGCAATTGGTAACAATACGTTATTCCAAATTATTTGTTGTAAGATTACAACGTTTGTGCTTAAAATATTTTTGATACACGAAAAACTTCGCTCAGCATCACACGACGTCGCTGGAGAAAAATTACAGTCACCATCCGTAACCATTATCTTCAACCTGCGACATAATACTAAAATGTTTTATCATGTTCTTCTAATTCCAATAAAAAAAAACCTGCCATTACTTTCAACAGGTAATTTTCCAACAATTAGGTGGGTAATATACCGTCCTACATCACTATTGCCAATGCAATAGTTCAATCAGATACATCTCCGCAGGAGTTCCACAGGGATCAGCCCTCTCCCCGCATCTTTACGCCATTTTTACCTCCGATATACCAAAAACTGAAAACACCGTACTAGCTACCTACGCCGACGATACCGCCATTCTCGCAAACTCCATAAATCCTACAAAAGCTCTCAAAAATCTACAACTCGCTACGAATAAAGTTACCGCTTGGTGCCACACCTGGAGAATCGCCATCAATGGCGAAAAATCACAGGCCATAGTCTTCCGACGGAAAGTAAAACCCCTCACGGGCCACCTTTACATAGACCATGAAGAAGTCCCCTGGACTCCACAAGTGAAATACCTAGGGGTTACACTCGACCGCAGATTAACGTACTCCAACCACGTTAAAAATACATGCAAAAAGACTAAAATAGCCCGCGGAAGACTATGGCCTCTTCTGGGAGCAGCCAGTACTTTATCAAGAAAACTTAAGCACAGGATATACACTCAAATTCTACGACCAATGCTAACATACGCCGCCCCAATATGGTTATACGCCGCACCATCATACATAAAAGCAATACAAATCATTCAGAACACCACCCTGAGAATGGTCCTCAGAGCCCCCTGGTTCATCAGAAATTCCTAGCTGCACAGGGATACCAACACCCAACCAATAGAAGAATTTATCGCTCAAAGTACTTCGGAATTCTATGAGAAAATAGATAACAATACAGATTTAGAACTGACTGCTGAAATGATATATGACCCGCTGGACTACCTGCCGTATAAACGCCCTCGCCTCGCCTCGCTTCGCCCTCGCAATAATCCTCCTTAGAGCTCAGTCTCCAAATATCTAACTCATGAACAAACCATACACAGATTAATAGTAGAAGGTCAAAGGCCTAACTAAAAGAACAATAAGAAAAAGAAGAAGAAGAAGCACTTAGTTCATATATATGAGAGTTAAACTTTCGTCTCTATGTACATTTCTTTAATGTTGTGGTGGATATATTTTACGAAGAGTGCTTTCACTAGGTACATTTCTACTTGTATATTTGTGAATCAAATTTTGAAGTTGAGAACAATTCAGTTTGTTCTATGGTATATTAGCTGCCATAAACGCACACCATACATCACTATAAAATTATTTGAATCTATTATCAGCAAATGGTTGTGTCGAAAATGTTTGTCGAATAGGTTTACTGCTATTTGCTTTATGGGAAATACATTTGAAATGCTGTGATATGTGATGCTATTTTTTTCATACCTGAACTAGAAATAATAAAGTTTACCCATTTTTAAAAAGAACCAGACAAGTCTCTATTTTTACTTACTACTTTATTCTTTTGATGTAAACTGAAATAATTTAGGATCGTTGTAATATTTGAACTCTTCGTGGTAAATTTGTCTTTCATGGTTGCAATTTTTTTATAACAATTCTACAACGATTTTCAAATCAAACGATCACATCAAACACACGTGAAAATACAATGTTCCTGACCACATTTTTTTTAATTCCGCCTTGGCGCGGTGGTTTTGGTGTGAAGGCCTGTGTGGTGTGGCATTTTTTCTAAAAACGTATATCGACATTTAAATGTAATAAATTATAATTTAAATTAAAGGAAACCCTTTTACCAATTTAGGACTGAAAAAGGTCATATACAGGTCGAATAAATTTATTTAGGTTTCTATTTCTATTTTAGACATTTTAGGTCAAAATAAATAGATGACAAATAATTCAAAACGGTATATAAGATACCTAATTTTAGTTGCGACCCTAACCGGAATACGAAAAGGAAGAGATTTAAAATTCGGCCTTTACTAATAAGGAACAACCATGGAAGAAATAAGTAAGATGCAATATAAATGCGAGAAGAAGAAAAAATATACGAAAAACATTAACACAAAATAGCATTCTACATAAATGTGGAAAACAGAATATGTAATTCTATAACATTCAAACAGTATAAAATAAGTGCTACACATCTTTTCCACAAGGCAAAGAAGTGAGTAGGTTGTCGTTAAAACACAATAACAAACTCCAACAAGCACCGCCTTTTAACTTTATTTGTAAACGAGATAAACACGAAAAGTAATCTAAAGTTTATAAAATATACTATGCTATACGTCTCAAATATGTTTTTTGTTGTTTAGATCTCGAATACTGCCACCGACAAAGCATAACAAAATAGAAATAATCCCTAATACTCCTTTATAACGAGAAAAAATATTTTGCGTTTTTATTTATATTATAGATCAATTAGATTAACATTCAATTTGATACTTTATATCTGTTTTAGAAGGCAATGTAACTATTAGCACAGACAATACTTCCAGACAAACCGTCCTTACCTAGCAAACGGCAACTCTATATTTAGTTTAAAAGTACGCCAAAAGAGGCCACTAATAGTGCGAATACGCAAATTAAATTTATCTCATGTTGAAATGCCATCGAGTTTGGCAAATTTCTGCACAGAAATAGTTCGCACTATTACATACGAGATGACACTCGTTCGAATTGTGCGTAGAGAGAGCGCATTTTCTTCTAAATAGTACAGCTTGTTAGGACGTTTAGACAAATTCATTACGAAGCGGACGTGCAGAAAACGAAAGGAGCGACAGAGTCTGCCCCATATAGTTGTATTTTTGTATCATACTCCGACAAACGTGTTTTTTCTTCACAGAAAAAAAAACATGAAAAGAATAAGTGTCTAGACTTATTCGCAAAATAAAATAACGGCATTTTGTTTGATTTTAACTTTATTTATATCAGGGGATTATGACTTTACTTTCGAACCGCCAGAATTTCGATTTTTAAGAAAAGGGGACTGAAAAAATATTGATTTTTCCTATTATCTCAGCCAGTTTTGATTTTTCTTTGTAATAGTTTATCAGTATTTGGTAACAATATCGTTTTGTAATAATAGAACATTATATTACTTGAGAAAATATATATTTAATAAACCCCGCTTATATTAGATGCTTATTATAAATCACAATAAAGTATTGTTATTGAACTGCATCATACAAAAACTTCCTTGAACACTGTAATGTGCAGAAAGTGCAAGTCATTCCGCCCCTTGCAAAATCGTTTTTTACTTTCTTATACGTAGTATAAGGAAGTATTGTGATGATGAAAATTTTCGACCTCGAGATTTTTGCAGATGTCCACGTTTTGAGGTCCCCTGATACCAAAAAAGTGGTTTTTAAAAAATATCTGTGTGTGTGTATGTCTGTCTGTCTGTCTGTGTGTGACCACGATAGCGGTCAAACCGCTGTAGCTATCAATTCCAAATTTTGTATTTACGTGTATAATCTCCCTCTTGAGATCAGATTAGTTTTTCAGTAAAATCGGTAGACCGGAAGTAGCAGTTTACTTCAGTGAAAAAATCGGATTTTGCCAATATTTCGTCAAATACTAAGTTTATACAAATTTATAAAGAATTCATATGTACTTAAAATTAAAATTGAGAACAATTTTATTTAAAAAGTTTTTCGAAATTCCTACCGGAAGTAGGTCTTTTACTCTTATCGAAAATCAGTTTTTTGGGAATATTTCGCAAGTCAAGCTTTTTAGACAGGTACGTTACGTGTATAAAAGTATTTAAAACACAGTTTTCAATATCTTTTGTATAAAAAAGATTTCAAAATTCGGACCCGAAGTAATACTTTTACTCTTACCGAATAGCGATTTTTGGCAAATATGTCGTAAATTATGCATTCTATATATATTTATTAAGAGTACAAAAGTATTTAGAGTTATATTTGCAATATTTTTTGTATACATGAAATTTCAAAATTCGGACCGGAAGTAGCACTTTTACTCTTAGCGAGTAGCACTTTTTTTTCGAATATCTTGCAAAGTATGCATTCTATAGCGATTTATTAAGAGAATAAAAGTACTTAGAATAGGATTTTGAATAAGTTTTGTATATAAAAATTCTTAAGATTGTATAGTTTGAAACGCTCATACGTATAAGAAAGTCGTGTGGTGGCCACACCTCATTTTTCCTATTATCTTGGCCAATTTCGACTTTTTCTTTGAAATACGTTGGGACAATTTAGAACAAACCTAGAACAACCTGAAACGACTGTCAGAAAGTTTTTCGAAATTGATACCGGAAGTAGGTCTTTTACTCTTATCAAAAATCAGTTTTTTGCAAATATTTCGCAAGTCATGCTATTGAGACAGGTACGCTACGAATATAAAAGTATTTAAAATTTTTTTTAAATATCTTTTGCATAAAAAAAAATTCAAAATACGGACCGGAAGTATCAGTTTTACTCTTATCGAATAGCTATTTTTTGCCAATATGTCGTAAATTATGCATTCTATAAATATTTGTCAACAGTACGAAAGTATTTAGAGTTGGTTTTGAAACATTTTTTGTATAAACGAAATTTCAAAATTCGGACCGGAAGTAACACTTTTACTCTTCGCGAGTAGCACTTTCTTTCGAATATCTCGCAAAGTATGCATTCTATAGATATTTATTAAGAGAATAGAGGTACTTATAATGGATTTTTAATTAATTTTTATATAAAAAAAAATTTAAAACTATAATTTGAAACGCTCATACGTATAAGAAAGTCGTGTGGTGGCCACACCTCATTTTTTCCTATTAACTCAGCCAATTATGATTTTTTATTTGAAATACTTTGGAACAATCTAAAACAAACCTAGGATAACCTAGAACAACCGTCAGAATTTCGATTTTCGAAAAAAGGGGGGCTTGCGAAAAACTGGTTTTGACATTTTCTCAGCCGATTATGATTAATTTTTGGAAATACTTTGGAACAATTGAGAACAAATCTAAAACAATCTGGAACAATGATCAGATTTTCGATTTTAGATTTAGAGCAACCTGGAACAACCGTCACAATTCCGAATTCCGAAAAAAGAGGTCTAACTTCACACACCCAAAAGTGAAACTAAAACGACATGTGCGTGTATCGTTAAGAATTTTTCGAATATCCGGAATATGTCACAGAGTGAGTAATTAAGAATTATTTGGATTACGAAATACTCGCACACGCAAGTATACCAGCACTTCGTACCAATACAATACCACTTGAAGGAAGAACTTTAAGACCTACCACCTGACGAGTTCAAGAAAAGGTTCAAAGGGCTGTTGATGGAGAGGAAGTACTACGGCGTCGAAGATTTTCTGGCAGTTAACGCGAGCTGCTGAAGTATATAACATTCTATCTTTTTTTATTATTTGATTATATCGTTGATACAGTGATCTTGTTATATACACTTTAATTTAAATTAATTTGTTATGCCCAGTACTTTGGTAGTTTTTATAAATCTTTTTCAGTAATCTGGTTTTTAATTTCTTTTGATAATAAATGGCAGTAAAATATCATTTCGTCAGTGTCAGGTTCATAATATGCACTTGAGGGGTGGTTTCGTCAGTGAGTTAATGGCGGCACCCCCTTGCAGTTGGATTACGATTATAACCACCTTTTTGTAGAACAACCGAGAAAAAAATTTCAATTACGTCTTGATTTAACCGACTAAATATACTGTTTTTCTTCTTGAAACAGCTGTAGCACTCCTTCCACTGTTTGCAACAATCCATCAAAACATATTTGCAAAATGCTTTGCAAACTAGATTTAGAGCCTGTGACTTCCAAACTTTCACAACTGCAGAAGCGTAACCAGGGGAGGGGAGGTTTGAGGGTTAGAACCCCCCGCCCCCATCATAAAAAAGAAAAGAAAAATTGGGTCATTAAGTAGTTTTTTAAAAGTCTTGACAAATGTATTATTTTTACACACTCTGATGGAAAGGAATAGAACCACTACTAGTACTGACAAATGCGAAAGAAAACGGGTTTGAAAAATGGACGATCGTGGCATATCTTTGAAGTGACCCCCCCCCTATGGTCAAGGTCTAGTTATGCCTATGCATAACTCTATACTTCTAGAACAAGTAGCCTCGCGTTACACAAGAAATATACCGATTAGAGATCTACCTGAAGTCATAGCGGCTCAACAAAACATTAAGAATAAAATGTGAGGTGTGGCCACCACACTACTTTCTTATACGTATTAGCGTATCAAATTATAGAATTTTCAGATTTTTTTAATCAAAAATTATTCAAAATCCTATTCTAAGTACTTCTATTGTCTTGATAAATTTCTATAGAATGCATACTTTGCAAGATATTCGAAAAAAAGTGCCGCTCGCTAAGAGTAAAGTGTTATTTCTAGTCCGAATTTTAAAATTTCATGTATGCCAAATACATTGCAAATCCAGCTCTAAATACTTTTGTACTCTTGACAAATATATATAAAATGCATCATTTACGACATATTTGCAAAAACTCGTTATTCGATAAGAATAAAAGTGTTACTTCTGATCCGAATTTTGAAATTTTTTTTATACAAAAGGTATTGAAAATTAAGTTCTAAATACTTTTATACTCGTAACGTACCTGTCTAAAAAGCATAACTTGTGAAATATTCGCGAAAAACTTATTTTCGATAAGAGTAAAAGCCATATTATTTAACTTTTTTAATAAAATTCTTCTCAAATTTAATTTTGAGTACATTTGAATTCTTTATAAATTTGCTTAAACTTAGTAATTGACGAAATATTGGCAAAATTCAATTTCTTCACTGAAGTAAACTACTACTTCCGGTCTACCGATTTTACTGAAAAGTAATCAGATCTCAAGAGGGAGATTATACACGTAAATACAAAATTTGGAATTGATATCTCCAGCGGTTTGACCGCTATCGTGGTCACAGACACACAGACATTTTTTAGCATGTTCTATTTTTTTACAGTTACTAACTGCATGCGCAGGAAACTGGATTAAAATTAGATGACACGTTTTTGTATAAAAGTTATTTCTTTTAAATAGAACAGCCTGTATATCAGTTCATTTTTGAATTGTTTATTAAATTTTATGTCAGAAACATGTAAGACGTTAATACAGTAAAAGTGACTATTACAGAGTTATTGTCGTTTTTTGATATACTTTTGTTAGTTTTTGCAAAAATGTCAATTTTTGCAAATGGAACACCCTGTATATTATTTTATAAATGTGCTCCTAATGAACAGCTATCACAAGGAAAAAACCGCTTCGAAATATCTTTACTCATAAAGGCATAATCGGCCTTACCCGATTAGATGACTCACCTGTATATAGGTACCTATGCATCTCTATTCTTGCCTGTGTTCTATATCATAATAAGTGTAAGTATCATAACCATAACATTCATAACATCCAATGTGGATTTTAAAACTTTTTAAATCATATTCCTTCCCGAGAATTTATTCATTATTTACATTAACTCTTTTTATAACCGTCCGGACACGGGACTGTATAAAAGAAATTTTTTTCGCGGTCATAAATTACTTTTGGGAACTGCGTCTGTCTGGTGCAATTTCTGAAGTTCCGTGTGGAAGAAGTATGTACCATCAATCTATCTCTATCTATATTAGCCAAGTTATTTTATTTTTATTCTGCCCATTAAAAATGCTGTATATTTATAAATATTATTTAAATATTTATACTGGGTAATATTCAAAGGTCTCTAAAATGGAATATTTGAATTTATATTTTATTTAATTCTAAAATTTAAATTTTGTTTTCTTAATCTTAAACAAAGTGACATCTATCGGTTAAAAGTAATAAGTCAGCATAATCCTCTTTGGTGGTGCCACCTAAAGTTTGCTCGTGGAATTTAAAAAATACAGTGGCGACGCCTAACGCTTGCATTCTTTTTAGCGCTGCCTAATAATGCTTAAAGACGGTTTGTCTGTATAGTATTGTCTGTGCTATTAGTAAATATGTGTGAACGCATATAATGAATTGTTGAATAAGAATTTCACATGTAGTTTCAAACAACCATTCTTAACAACTTCTATTCATAACACATACACATGTTATACTTTTTCGTATTCACAGCTAAATAAACTTTACTTAAATTGACCACAGTCGTTCAGAAAAGTGGGTGCTTTTTCTACAATACACATTTTTTACGTTGACACTTGATTGTCTATTTTATGTCACTATATACGTAAGTATAAAAGTCAGCCTAAACCAAACATCAAAATGAACGCTGATTTATGTTAAGTTGTTGTATTTGTCAGAAATTCATAAAATAACTACACTGATGATGATCGGTTATGGCCATAGACGAAACAAAATTAGATTTATAATTAAATTACAGTTGAAGGAAAGACAAGTCGACATAAGCTGCGCGCACACTGCGCCGACCGGGCTACCGGGATTTTTCTAAATGTCAAATGCTTGATGCTCTATGGAGATGCGCACACTACACGCCGACCGGTACGACTGATACCGAAAAAGTGATTTCTAACAAATGTCTGTCTGTCTGTCTGTGTGTCTGTGACCACGATAGCGGTCAAACCGCTATAGCTATCAATTCCAAATTTTGTATTTACGTGTATAATCTGCCTCTTGAGATCTGATTAGTTTTTCAGTAAAATCGGTGTACCGAAAGTAGCAGTTTACTTCAGTGAAAAAATAGAATTTTGCCAATATTTCGTCAACTACTAAGTTTAAACAAATTTTAAAAGAATTCATATGTACTTAAAATTAAGTTCGAGACAAGTTGTCTTAAAAAAGTTTTTCGAAATTCCAACCGGAAGTAGGTCTTTTACTCTTACCGATAATCAGTTTTTTGCAAATATCTCGCAAGTCATGCTTTTTAGACAAGTACATTAAGAATACAAAAGTATTTAAAACATAATTTTCAATATCTTTTGTATAAAAAAAAATTCAAAATTCAGACCGGAAGTACCACTTTTACTCTTATCGAATAGGGATTTTTTGCAAATATGTCGTAATTTATGCATTCTATATATATTTATCAAGAATACAAAAGTATTTAGAACTGGATTTGCAATATTTTTCGTATATATGAAATTTCAAAATTCGGACCGGAAGTAACACTTTTACTCTTAGCGAGTAGCATTTTTTTACGAATATCTTGCAAAGTATGCATTCTATAGCGATTTATTAAGAGAATGAAAGTACGTAGAATAGGATTTTGAATAAGTTTTGTATAAAAAAATTCTTAAAATTGTATAGTTTGAAACGCTCATAGGTATAAGAAAGTCGTGTGGAGGCCACACCTCATTTTTATATATGGTTTGATGGGAATAAAGGTAAACATAACCTGCATATTTACATCGGTACACTGATGTTGATATTGACAAATGTACAAATACCGTTGAAATTTAAATGGAACGGAGATGGTATGCAGCGTAAAAGCAAGCGTTGCGATCGTCATTTTGAGCGCGCCCTCAATAGACTGGGAAATATCCACTTTATCTAAAAACGATTGACGTGTTTCGTGTCAAAAATATTCAATTTATTGCAATTGGCTAATAAACATCCTGTCTACTGCAAAATTGCTAATGATAGGCCCGCTATCATAGAGAAAATGCCAAAATTAGTAGGAAAGAAGGTTGTAGAGCATATGTTACTCTTATCTTGTTAGTACGACAACATTCCAAAGTTTAGACCGCTTACAAACATAACCGTCATTTTGATGGAAAAGACCACGTGTAGTTTTTTCCAATCGCTCTTATTGCAATTCTGTCGATTGAAACACAATGAATGAAGATTATGCAATGACTATTGGCGAGCACTAATGAACATAAAGTACCATCCTGTGTTAGTTTCTTCGGCGATGCATATCGTTGCAAACTTGGAAAGCAATTATTGAAGGTAGAAAGTTGTACCATCGACTGGCATTCATCGTTTTCGTAGTAGTTATTTGTGTACTTCGTATATTTAAGGTGAGTATAGTTAACATCTTTTGAGGATTCTTTAAACTCAAGCAAGCAAGGTCATGTCGCTAACAAACGCATACTCAAACACGTAAAGATAATTATATTTAGTTATTCTTGAAAAAAGTTTTTTTTTGTATTAGACTTGTTTGACTCCGGTTTCCCTTTGTCTCCAATGTTTAGAGTCACTTTCATAACTGCTCACGATGGTCGCTCATAAAACCAATTAATAAATTCTAGTAATTACAGGAGATGGATAGTATCGTTAACCTTGTCATATGGTGTCTAGTTTATCACGTATGATTATTTAAAGCTAAAATATACCTTTCTGTGATAATTTGTGTAAGAGGCAGCCAGCTATCAGTCTTAGATTAAATTTAAGTAATTCGTGAATCCTCGTTAATCAATCTCGGTCAAGTCTTAGTGTTAATTTGAAGTTCACTTTTGGTGTTTTTTTTTATTGGCAAGGATTTTAAATTACATAATAAATTTATCAGAAAATTATAATTCCAGAATTTTTATTTATGGAAATTGCTTATGTTAAATATACGAGGGTCGTCCGATAAGTTTCAGCCGCTCTCTAATATTTTGTTTTTGACTTGCATACTCTATTACGAACTTATTTATTTGCCTAGTATCTATCCTTTCCTTTTCAATTACTCGTGATTCAAGGACCATATATATATATATATATATATATATATATAATTAAAAGAGAAGGTCTTTGCCGTTGAAAAACTCAATGTAAGGCTTAATTATTGGGGAATCCAGCATAAAAACAAAATTCAATTTATTTCTTTATTTTTTTCTTCCAATATTTCGCACATTGTGTGTGTGCTTCCTCAGGGATTAAGAATGTGAACTATGATGTGGACAAAAATTACTTAAATACATCTACACTAATATCGACAGGTACATCTCTTAAATGTATACTCTATTACGAACTTATACATTTAAGAGATGTACCTGTCGATATTAGTGTAGATGTATTTAAGTAATTTTTGTCCACATCATAGTTCACATTTTTAATCCCTGAGGAAGCACACACACAATGTGCGAAATATTGGAAGAAAAAAGTAAAGAACTAAATTGAATTTTGTTTTTATGCTGGATTCCCCAATAATTAAGCCTTACATTATATATATATATATATATATATATTGCATTGTGAATATTTCATGATGCATGAATAACCTATTGTTCACGTTAGTGGCTCTTATATAATACCCCTTTTCCTTTAAGTACTTCCATTTTGAGATTTTGCGAGTGTTGGATCTCACGCGGCCCAGAAAGACTAATTGAATTTATTTGCGAATAGTGCGTTAAAAGATAATGACGAGTTTCTGAAAAAGTACCCATCGCCGTCCCAAACTTGCCCAAAAGGGGCTCCATTTTACTTCAGCTGCTCATATCATATCTAACTCACCTCGAACTGCACATCCTTGGAATATTTTTTAACATAGTGGCATATCAGTTTTCTAGTTTACTTCGATGAGTGCACGTTTTAGTCTGGAATTTACTTAGCTGAAAATTCCTAAGGGCCCAATAATAAATTTAATCGAATATACAAATTTTCATGCTGACTAATGTTTACAAATCTCACGAAAATGCCAACTTCAAAGACAATCGCGCCCAATTGACTCCACAATAATTTGCTCTGCTCACAAATCATGTTTTGGGTGTCAAAGCTTCTTGAGCTCGTTGTCACAGGATTTTCGGCCCCTTCTATACTGTTGCACCTACAGATGTACACTTTGCATCCATAAATCATCTCCATATATACCTCATTCCTTTAATGATGTGATGAAAACACCGATCAATGTTGAACAGCCAAGTTCAGAAAACGATGTTCTTATACGTTGAAACGTCGCTATTTTAAATTATATAAGTTTGACTGCATTGTTCTATTTGTAATGTATCGTCTCGTTGGCTGTTATTCATTAGCTGTACTTACTATCTCGCAATTACGACAATTATTTTAAAAGCGATCGAAGCGAATATTCGCCTGAGCGCACCAAACAAAGCGCGGGGTACTCTAAGAGCGCTACAAATCGAAGAACGCACCCTATCTGGCAACTACGAATGCGATCCAACTATGATAGCACGCACCCTGCGTCGCTCTGGTGAACCAATAGCTGTCAGACGGTTACAAATTTTGATTAGAACTTCAATTACCTGACTAAATTAGTGGAATTTTGTGATGGAAGTGCTAAATTTAGTGCATCGTCGACCAGCACAAAAGGAAATACGTCGGAGGTTCCTTCCTTTAAAGGAAGCTATACTTTCTGTTTTGATTCATTTATAGTCCATCTAAATAAATAAGAAAATAGACACATATGTTTTTTATACATCTTTGCACATTTATTTACATACTTTTATTTACAAGTTTGTCATTTATCATCAAACTTATTATTCCACAATTACAAACGTACAAACGGTGATTCCTTATAATACAATTAATAATCTCGGCAGTATGGCAACTTCAAAAGATGATTAGGAATGTAAACTTTATTAAGGCCTTTGAACGTGCCATACTTGTCATGATCGTGTATCCGTACATGTTTTATAATATATTCCTCGGAACTTTCTGACTTGTGCTGCTCCGGCGAAAATAGAAATTAATCTATTAAATTAAAACATAGAATTACACACTCTAGCAAATTGTATTTTTATGATTTACAGCTTTATTCTTAATCTAATCATGCGGTTTTCGGTCGGTAATACAGATGACATTTTTGAGGCTTGAAAATATAAATAAATAGTTAATTGACATAAATGCGGTAAAATGAATATAAATTTTAATACTCTTTCTCGGTTTCGATGACGATTAACCCCCTAAATTAACAAAACGGAAAGCGGATATTTTTGAATACATTAGAGTTTCAAACGTTAAAGAAACGTGATTTTTAAGTGATACAACAAAGTCAATCAATCGTTCTGAGTGCAAAATTTGAAATACGGCTTGAATATATAATTAAGCCGGTTTTTTTAGCGGAACAGGAAACTAATCATCTGAATATGTAATTAGATGAACTAGCCTTATTAATCGGCCTGAATGTAAAATTAGGCCGTTATGACAGGAATACGGCTTGAATATATAATTAAGACGGTTTTTTTTTTTAGCGGAGCAGGAATCTAATCATCTGAATATGTAATTAGATTAACTAGTTTTATCAATCGGCCTGAATGTAAAATTAGGCCGTTCTGACAGGAATACGGCTTGTATATATAATTAGGCCGGTATATTAGGACGGAAACACTGGTTGCCTGAATATAGAATTAGACATACCAGTTAAGGAACACAGCGGAGAGTGTTGCCTTTAGTACGAAATGCTGCTGCTTTTATAAGCGTAGAATGCCCGCGTCAGAGCTAAAAAAGTACATTTAACATGACAAAATCACGTGAACTCTAATATCTATCTGAAGGATATGCTGCATTTCTCACGTCCGCATCTGTGACGTATTGTCTGGAAATTTTCCAAAAAATATACATAATATACGGATTTTAAAATAGCATGATTAAAGCAATTCACAAAATTTACGGAATGATTTACAGGTATACAACTGTTTTTTGAATAATTGACAAATTAACGGAAATTAAATATGATACGTAAGAGAAAATGTCTCACTAAATAATAAAAATGTTTACATTAGAAATTCATTAGACGAAATTTAGGCATTTTCTCTTTCATTAACGACATAAGTTCGTTACACATTTACTCCAATTTCTGATAAAAAAATTAGGAGACCCTAGAACTTGACGGCAGCTCGTATTTCATCAGAAGTGGACATTAAATAACAATAGAAACAGCAATAAGATTCCGACTCGTTATATAGATACCATCCGTGATTTTTTAGGTTATTAGAACATGTGCGACTTCTTAGTAGATTCCTACACGAAATGATTTGAAGATTTAATTACGTCACTTTTGCTGTAGGTATGTTAGAAGTAACGATTTAGTGTACCAAACTTCGCATGCATCAGGCGGCTTTTCCCATTATTAGTTACGTACATTCATAGTGAAATACATTTATGAAAATTATGAAATTGGAGTATCATATAACATGTAACAAACATCAACTAAAATCAACTTTGCTCTCGCTTAAAGAATATATTTCAGGCACAATATTTGTATAAATATTATTTTACACATTATTATTATTGGGGCCAAGCTTAAACCAGGAATAATAATACTAATAAACATAAACAGTATGCAAATACACCCGAGAACTGACAAATGATAAACATGAGTATGTATTGTACGTACATCTATATATCCCGAGTGTCTCATTTGTCAACCATGCTTCATAAAAATTACTACGTACTGCAATTCAGAAATTTGGCGAATGTTCGCATATATGAGAGACGTGTTTAAACACACATATGTATATATTCTGCAAATAGACAAAGATACGAGTGGACTATGCTCGTGTGAAAATGTGTTAGTTCAGGAAATCCTCTAAACAAGCACAATAGGCTTCTCGAAGAAACTAGAGATAAACTAACGAAACGTGTTTTACAGAATTTTAGAAAGTTACAACTTAATCTAATGAAAAACGGTTATAACTTTACATTGGTGTTGTTTGAACAGTGCATGGTTATCGTGAAACGCTTTATATTTTCCTTGTTGTACTCATAATTTGTTTCACTGCTCCATCATATAAATTATTTTTAGAATAACAGTTCAACTATCGAAATTTACACACATCTACATCTTTGTTTTCGTAGAATAAATATAAATGTTTAGCTTGGAATCCTTAATAAGCCTGAAGATGATGCCCTGTAAATAATTAATTTTATAAGTACATTAGCTACAAAATTTAAAAATTGACATAAGCTACCTTATTCTGAACCTAAATAATTATTCGTTCGATTGTAGATTTTTATATTATCTACGTAGCTAAGAAGAAAAACAGTTTGCAAGGAAGCAATATTTTATTTTTCAGCGTATCATCCATTAACGGTTACATATTTATTCTAATATTTTTCCAATAAGGCTAAGCCTTCAGAAGAAATTCTTCTGATAAATCTAAAAAAATTCCGAAAAAAAGAACCGGCATTCCCTCGAGTGCTTTAGGAAGAAGATAATAAATAGTCAGGCGATGCGAAATATAGACTGTACGATGAATGCTCCATCTGTAGAATACCGCATTCGTTGACTACTTTACGGAGTTGGCTTTTGCTTTGTGAAATCTACAATTGTCATGAAGTAGTATAATCTTTTGATCAAATTCATGTTACTTCTTTTACTGTATTGTGTATTCAAAGGACAAGATTCCTTTCATATCCAAAAATATCGTCTTCAGCATTCTTGTGAATTCTACATTCTAGCTTCTTCTTGGTGACGAAGATTCCTTGTGGATCCATCACATGAATTTTTGTTTTGTAGGTGGATATCCGTAATACATCGACGTTTCATCAGCTGTTACAACTTTCGAAAAAAGCTCTTTCTCGTAAGCCAAAGTCACAAAGTTTTTTTCACAAATGGGTTGTTGACACAGTTTTTATTAAAGAGTTATCAATTTCGAAATCCAACTTGTTAAAAGCGTTTCATTCCTAAATCTTCGTCAAAAGTTTTTTTTATTCTTCGATATCCAAAGACCAGACCTTCGACTTTCTTGATGTTGGCTCTAGATTGAACAGGCCTTACGCATTATCCTCTGGTGAGTCCATCGCTTTCCCACGTCAAGAACTTGATTATGCTTCTATATTCAATATGAATTTTACTAAGCTTCTGGTTAGTTAAGGATAACAAAAACAACAGAGCTCTTTGAATGTGAACGAAATTTGGCTAGTAAACATCGAAAGGTGAGAGTAAAAATATACAATCTTATCTTGTTTTCGTCATAGTTAGGTAGGTAATATAAAAATCTACCCTATCAGCAATTAGCCATCATCTCGTATAATATACAAACAAGTATTTACGAGTACAAACATACAATAATATAAAGTTGGGTATAGTCTATCCATTTTTTCCTTATCATTCTTACCGCTAATTTATGAAACTATAATATACAAAGGTCGCTCAACCCATCTCATATAACTTAAATTTTAATGCAAAAGACAAGAAATAGAAACTGATAAGAGTTAAACATACAGGGTATTCCACGAGAGCCGTTCGTTAGAAGTTTTCGTGGTTAGAAAAGATTTAGAATTCTGAAATGTTGGGTTCCAGGGTTACTCAAGATTCTCTTTCATTTTAAAATATTTTCAAGATCATACTACTTCCGGTTATACCGAAAGTCGCCATTAACTTCCTCATTTTAAATGGAACACCCGGTATATTATTTCATTTTTTGATTCCTGAGAAAATTTCATAGTGGGTTTTCATCAGGTTTCCCTATACCTATTTTCAATTTTTTCTTAGATATCTTGATTTTTTTGAATTTTTTTGACAGATGTTGCCCTGTTTTGAGCATTGCGCCCTTTAACCAATTTCGATTGGTGGAAAGCGCTTCTGGGGTAGACGGAAGCACAGGAATGATACTTTCGAATGACGTATTGACAACTGATTTATCGCATACGGGGTATCCAAAATTTAATGACCAATTACATCATTTTAAAAGTTGAAAAAGTCCGTTTTTTCAAATGGGATACCTTGTATTTTATTGGATGGTCGGATGGAAAATTTGATTCTGCATCGATTTGCTATATAATTCCCTATACCTATTTCCAGTGGTTTTCTTGTTAATCCATATTTTTATCAAAAGGTGATCAAACTCCAAAAGTTCTACGTAGTAAGCCTTGATTTTGACAGGAATTGAAACAATGTTGATTTAATGTCGAAGCAGTATCATCGTACAGATTCGTGAGGTATCTACTTACAGTTCTAGGGATTTTGTTAACTTGCTTTTAAGTACAGTTTATAATGGAGAATGTTGAAGAATATTCCAATGATTTATTAAATTTGTTTTACACGCACGGTGAATGTGGACGAATTGTTCGACGAACATGCAGACTATTTAATGAACGATATCCGGACCTACCAACAATGACTCCCGGAAAATTCGCAAGAATCTAAACTCGCTTTATAGCAACTGGAAACGTAAGGGCAACTCAAAATAACCTAAAGCCCGTAACTGATAATGAAGATAACGTGGTGAATGTGTTGGCGTTTTTTCAAGCTTATCCGCGGAGTTCAATTTCGATAGCAGCGCTGGATTTGGGTATTTCAAAAACATCAATCCACAGAATATTAAAAAAACATGGAATGCATCCTTTTTGTGAGATAACTGTTCACGGATTACGTCTTGGTAATGAGGCAAGACGTGTCAACTTTTGCGAATTTAGGATTTTGAAAATGACCGAAGATCCGAGATTTCTTCATCAGATTATGTGGACTGATGAATCGAAATTCAGTAGGCAAGGAATTACAAATCGCCGAAATACTCACTATTGGGCACAAGATAATCCACATGTTATTAGGGAACATAATCACCAAGACCGCTTTAGTTTCAATGTTTTTTGTTTAATTATGGACAACAGAGTGGCTTATCAAGTGACGATGAAAATTTAAATGCGGCTAGATATCTGGAGATACTGAGAGGGTTTGTTAGTGATTTTCTAAATGCCCTACCTCCACGTGATAGAGCAAACAGTTGGTTTCAGCTTGATGGTGCTCCAGCACATTCAACTATAGCTGTACACCGGCAATTGTCAATGATGTTCAAGGATCGGTGGATTGACCCGCGGAGACCTTGGAACTGGCCACCCAGATCACCCGATTTGACCCCCTTGGATTTTTACCTCTGGGGTCGTATAAAAGAACTAGTGTACTTTAGGCCGGTACAAATTAGAGAGGAATTATTGAACCGTGTTCACCATGCGTTTACTAATATAAGTCCAGACGAACTTCGGAGATCTGTTTCGCGAGGAGTATATGACAGAGTTATTCAGTGTTTGAACCAAAATGGAGGTCATATAGAACATTTATTGTAATTTTACATTCTCTTATTATTTTTTGTCATTATGTTCCAATTTTTTGTTTTTATTTTATATTTCGTTCTAAATGTTATGTACTAATGTCATGTTCTAATTAAAGTAAATTTTTTACCGTTTCATTGATGTTTATTTGGCTTCGAAAGGCAAGCGATGTTTCGGTTTCTGCCAAAAAACCACATTAAAATAAAAAAATTGGAAAACCACTGGAAATAGGTATAGGGAATTATATAGCAAATCGATGCATAATCAAATTCTGCATCTGACCATCCAATAAAATACAGGGTGTCCCATTTGAAAAAACGACCTTTTTTAACTTTTAAAATGATGTAATTGGTCATTAAATTTTGGATAGCCTGTATGCGATAAATCAGTTGTCAACATGGCATTCGAAAGTATCATTCCTGTGCTTCCGTCTACCCCAGATGCGCTTTCCACCAATCGAAATTGGTTAAAGGGCGCAATGCTCAAAACAGGGCTACATCTGTCAAAATTTTCAAAAAATTCAAGATATCTAAGAAAAAATTGAAAATAGCTATAGGGAAACCTGATGAAAACCCACTATGAAATTTTCTCAGGAATCCAAAAATGAAATAATATACCGGGTGTTCCATTTAAAATAAGGAAGTTAATGGCGACTTCCGGTATAACCGGAAGTAGTATGATCTTGAAAATATTTTAGAATGAAAGAGAATCGTGAATAACCCTGGAACCCAAAATTTCAGAATTCTAAGTTTTTTCTAACCACGAAAACTAACGAACGGCTCTCGTGGAATACCCTGTATATGTCTGTTTAGAGCAGGGGTCTCCAAACTTTCCAGCCTTAGGGCCATACTGATTACTCCAGTAAGTTCCGAGGGCCAAAACCATATTATCATTGTTGCCGGTGGTAAAAAGTGAAATAGTCCACTGATGAAAAAAAGTCCGAAAAAGTACGCAACGTTTAAAAAAGGCTGCAAAACGGCTACACTGCATATTATTAATTTTCCTGTCATTATCTGTAATTTCTAGATTAGTCGTAGAGTACGAGCCATGAGGAGTAACGTGACACGACATCTGGTGGACACAAGTGGAAATAGGTAGTACCTTCTATCGCTAACAGATGGCGCTAATAGCACGTACAGAATAATCTCGTTGGTTCGAGAAAGTTCTGGTGTCTTCCACTCACTTCTAGATGGCAGTAATTGGAATATATAAGAAGGCTAGTGGCGCAACCACAAGTCAGTTCCTATGACACTGTTGTGAAATAAAATAGTGCGTACTTCCTTAAAACGTGTTTGTGCGTGTTTAAGTTTAAGACATCTTTGTAATAGTATTTCGATTTGAATTGTTGCTTTTGTGTGTGATTTAGTAGTATGGAAAAGAAGCGAAAAATTGATAGTGAATGCAGAAAATTCAAAGATCAGTGGAACATTCAGTATTTCGTAATTGAGTCCAGTAAGAAGGCACTATGCTTGATTTGCAATGAAAGCATAGCCGTTCTCAAAGAATATAACATTAAACGTCATTATGAAACAAAACATTTTCAAAATTACTCAAAATATACAGCAAGTTTGCGGACAGAAAAATTCGAAGCTATGAAGCGCGGATTGAAATCGCAGCAATCTTCATTTACAAAACTCAAAACTGAACAAGAGGCTGCAACGCGTGCCAGCTTTCGTGTGGCTCTTGAAATTGCAAAACGTGGAAAACCATTCACCGATGGAGAAATGATCAAAGAATGCATAATTGCAGTAGCCGAAGAAATGTGCCCTGAAAAGGTAAATTTATTAAAAAGTGTCAGTATGTCAGCAAACACTGTGGCTCGAAGGGTAGAAAACATCGCTGAAAATATATCCTCTCAACTGTTCGACAAAAATGGACATGTTGAGTGGTTTTCTTTGGCCTTGGATGAGTCAACGGATGTGTCAGATACTGCTCAGGTGGTGATTTATTTTCGAGGAGTAGATAAAAGCTATGAAGTGCATGAAGAACTTCTTGATATGAATAGTGTTCATGGCACAACTACTGGTACAGATATTTTTAAAGGAGTTGAAATGGCCATTAATCAAAAGAACCTTCGATGGAAAAACCTGAAATGTATTACAACTGATGGAGGCAAAAACGTGAGTGGGAAAGATAAAGGAGTGGTCGCTCTTGTGTCAAAGGCTGTAGAAAATGACGGTGGTTTAAAACCATTAGTCTTACATTGTATCATTCATCAACAGTCTTTGTGCGGAAAATGTTTGGATATGTCTGAAGTTCTGAAACCAGTCATATCAACTGTTAATTTTATCAGATCTTTTGGGCTGAATCACCGACAATTCCGACAATTTATTGAAGAGATTGGAGAAAATGACTTACCTTATCATACTGCCGTACGTTGGCTTAGTTGTGGGAAAGTCCTTCAGCGCTTTTTTGAACTTCGAGCAGTGATCGAAATTTTTTTGAATGAAAAGCATCGCCCTCTTACTGAATTACAAAACAACGCATGGCTGTGGAAGTTAGCATTCTATGTTGATTTGACAAAACATGTGAACGAACTGAATTTGAGATTGCAAGGAGAAAACCAGCATCTTCCTGATTTATACACTAATATCAAATCATTCCGGAAGAAATTGATACTGTTTCAATCACAACTACGAAGTAAATGTTTTTCACATTTTAAAACATGTGAAATATTCAGCCACACTACTGAGACTGAGTTTCCTATCGATTTTGCAATCGAAACTTTGAGTGCTTTGAAAATAAATTTTGATACTCGTTTCTCGGACTTTGATGCCATTGCGAATCAAATTAAGATTTTTCAGAATCCTTTTGATACTGACATTGAAACCCTAGCCCCGGAACTTCAAATGGAAATAATTGATCTACAGTGCAGTGATATAATTAAGAACAAATATCAAAACTCATCTTTGTTGAGCATCTTAAATCTCTTTTAATAATTGGTACAAGTAAAATTAGTCCACAACTACAAACTATTGTCAGTGGAAAATCTCAATTACACAAATCTCATTAGTATTTCATATGTCATTATGCTTGTTATAAGTTATGGTTTTATTTAAAATGTATAAAATGTTAGTTGGATTCATTTCAATAATTTGTTAGTTATTATATACTGAAGTAAAATTTTCTGCATATTATACATGTCTTTACTCATTACAATTCTGTGTTTCTTTATCCAACTTATCACAAAAACAATAACAATAAGCCTACAACAATGTTATGAGTAGTTAGCCCATGACCATATCAATGTAGATGTCATATTAATAATTATTCAACATAAAATTAGAATACTTCAGTAAACTAAATTTAATTTGCTATAAAAAATATGTTCTCTAAAATGAGTTTTCAAGTATGCTAGCTCTCCGCGGGCCGGACAAAATCTGTCCGCGGGCCGGATGTGGCCCTCGGGCCGTAGTTTGGAGATCTCTGAGTTTAGAGTATAAAATGAATATCGAAATTAGTGTGCACATAGATACTCTATAGAATTTAAAAATAAATAGAATATATTTAAAGAATCGTAACTTGTTTTATGTAACTCGCATCCGCCATACCGCGGAAATAATACGAAAATCAACCAACGTCTGAGATTTTTCGCGTGAAATGTCGAAATTGACATTTGGAATTTGCAATACTGTAACTTTAGCCGTATTTTTAGCGGGTAAAATATATAACTAACGGAAATATGTTGAATACAATAAAATAATATTTCTGTGGTAAGTAATAATTGTACTGTTTGGCACTGTTGATTTTGTAAATGATAAATCTACAAAACAATGTTTGGAATATTATTGAACATGAAATAAGTTAAAGGATAACTAAGTTTACAAATAACTGTAACCGATTTGATTCGTACCTAGATATATAATTAAAATAGAAACAGCCAAAGAAAAATTGGACAGACAGTATATACAGGAATGAGATTAATGAAAATATAAAAGTCAAGTTATTTTTGCTTGCATGTAGAACTGTGATTCAAAGCTACATTTGAAGAAGAACGGGAATTACAAAGGGAATTGATAAAGTGTAAAAAAATAATAATAAGGATACACATCATTATTTCATTCAAAGAAGGAACAGACAAGACTTGAATCTGTAAATATAGTACATTCACTAAAAGTCAATATAACCAATAACCAATTTACAAAACAAATACCACATTATAAAATAAAATAAAACAACGAGGTGTTTATGCGTTTTCAAATTATGTAACATTATGCATCGTCGTCATGATTTTAGTTTAGGTGAAATTTATTTTCAGTAGTTTCTAATTAAGAATTAAGAACATAGATGCATCGTATATTTTATTTGCCCGTACGTACTATCGCACTTATAAAACTTACATTATCCGCATTCCGATTACAATTATCGTGGTCTTCATTTACATTTTAAGGTTTACTTGTTTTATTACTAGATTTATTTTTAATATTGTTGTAATAAAGATACATCATTTGAAGAATTAGAATTAACCGAGTCGTGGTACACGATTCGAGGAAGAATATTATGCTGAAGTGAGAAATCGCAAGTGCCAATTTTCTGGTTGGGCTGGTTAGTAATAGAATTGATGCACCCAATCTACTCTTCGCCGTGGATTTTTTTGGTTCACAGATACGTTACGCGTTCGAGTGATACTTTTTTGGTGGCTCAAGCTAGGTCAAAAGTTTTTGCTAAGGCACCTACTGTCACTCATATACCTAGGAGCGCCAACCAAGTATGCCCTGATACTTTTCACTTACCTTTTAATCATAAACCTCACTCTAACAACAAATAGATATGTCTCTCGATTCAAGTCAATTATTCTTTCTCTTTTTGTGCTTCTTACCTTTTATTTCATTTACTATGCAAATGTCTGTAATACTGTTCTTTTTAATTTGTAATTGAAATGCATTGGCTTTGTATTAATTATTAAATATTTACTGTTCTCGGTCTAATGTGTTAAGATTTTTGTTCATTATTACTACTGTTATTATTATTACTGCAATATGAACCACTACTATTTGTATGTATCAGATTTTGAATATTAGCTTTACTAATCACGTTGTTCGTATGTTTTCCTTAGTAAATCAGCTTGATGTGTTCCATAACTTAACATCTCTATAAGATTGTTGCTTGTATTTTGTTTTGTACTTATAGGAAATACTATCAAGTGTAAATTGTTGTCCTGTAATTGGCATTTTTGCTATTGGACAAATAAAGACTATTTTATTATTATTATTATTATTATTACGCAGACAATCTACGTTGTAACACGAATTCATACGTCAGCATATCCCAACCGCTCTGTATTTAATAGTAATACAGGCAGCCGTGATATAAGTTTTGATTTATTAGATTCAAAGCAGTGTACGGCTTTTTTTTAATATTCACAATTTCAGCCGCATTTACAATATGATGGAAATGAGTACACTCCTTCACTACAATATTAAACGTAATTTCGTTTAACATGCTTGAAATCGTCAACGCTAGTTCCCATATAATCGTCACGTATATCTGTTTATACAAATCTAGAAATGGGTTATTGTGTGCCCGCAGAGAGCTGCTGTTCATTTTCTGTTATTATTGAATATATCCCTATATTAACATTCCCCAAAAGGACGTATTGAGCTATATCTACGCAACCAATGAAACTTCAAGTAATAATAATTGAAACATTTTATACAGTATTCCCTAAAAAATATGGGTATTCAAACCCGTTCGTAAACCGCGGGAATAATTTTAGTAGCGCTGTGAACATGAGATACTTTCTAATTAGCAAAATCTTTAATTACGCACACATTTAGATGCTTTCAACTAAACTTCAAATTTAAGGAAAACTAAGCTCAATTTTTGATTTTAACTTACATGAATATGTTTCAAAAAATATCTGCATGATAATAATGAAAAAAGGTCGATTCCAAAATTAAATGCATGGCTTAACATAAAAAATAAAAACTGAGAAGTACTGAATAGCTTATTTTTATTTTATAGTTTTGTACAAGCGTTATGTCACTTCTAATCAATACTGTTTTTTTATACTTAAGTAGACTACGTTTGAATAAATATTGTTCATCTAATTAATTCAATCAGTTCGGCCTAGGTCAAACTAGTTAAGCCTAAAGTATCTAGGCCAAACTAGTCCGTCCTGGGTTAAATTAGTATATCCTGACACGCGTAGGATAAACCGGTTTGGCCTAGGACAACATATATATATATATACATATTTATATATTTACAACAGAAATTGAATCAAACAACACACTAAACTTTTTAGATATAACATTAATCCACCAAAACGAAATTATTAAGACGAAATGGTTTGTAAAAAATACTGCGTCTGGCAGAGTATTGAATTTCCATTCATCACAACCTATGTCATTTAAAAAAAATATTGCAAGTAACGTAATAAATAGAGCAGTAAAATTAACCTACATAACATTCAAAAAAGAAACCATTAAAAAAGCAAAAACAATCTTAAAAAATAACAATTACCCTCCAAAATTCATTAATAAGATAACTACATAACAAATTCATAAAATATATAATAACACAAATAATAACAGTCAACAAAACAACCAACAAAGGAAATATATATCTCTGCCATTTGTCAATCACCTATCACAAAAATTAAACAATATACTTTTACCATACATCAAAATAGCACATAAAAATCATAACACCCTCAAGCCATTATATACAAAATTAAAAGACCAATAAAAAAACAAACACACGTCGTTCATAAGATTCCATGCAATGATTGCCAGGGGATATATATAGGACAAACCCAGCAATACTTAGAGAAGCGAATAAAAGTCCACAAATACTCAAAAAAAAGTCAGCGCTTAAAAAGCATACTAATCAATTTTCCCATACTTTTAATTATGACAACGTATCAATTCTGGGTAAAGAACGAAACACCAAAGCAAGAAACGTACTTGAGATGATTGAAATTAAAAAAGAGCAAAACTCAGTAAACGATAGAAATGAAAAAGAAAATTTGTCAAAAATATATTCCCTATTATTGCAATAATCTTTTCTTTTTTAAAAATTTTTAAAAACCTCCGAATACGAACAAAGTTTTAGAAACCGATTCAATACACATATAAGAACATGAAACAGGAAAAGAAAAAAGACAAAAACTTGTTCGACACCACTACAGTCTATTCCAACGAAACACTGCAATGCATAGGAATATATCTTTTATATCGCAAACAACTTATTAATTAGAAATAAAAATGAGAATGAGTTACACAAACCATTCACATTTTAAATTTAAATAAAAAAATAAAAAATATAGAAGATGTAGTGTTTGTGGTGAGAATTTTATTTGTGTAATATGAAAACAACAAAGAAAAATCCATGTACTTAAGAGGTAGGTGTCTTGCTGTGTTTTTTAGAATTTTGTTAGAATTATATTAAGTCACTGTAACAATAGTCTCTCCCTTTTATTAAAAAAAAGGAAAGTTTGGTAAAAATGATTTATTTTAAAATTTTTATTTTTATTTTATTATTTTTGAACATAATGTGTTAACGTAATTATATACATTTGTAGTGTTTTTATAATGTTTTAATATTTTAATTAATGTTATTGTGATCAATGTTAGATATAAATTTCAACTTAAAAAATTAAATTGATGTAATTGTACTATCTTTTACCAAAAATTGACTTGTTTACAGAATTAAATAAAAATTTCTGTGGAAGACCGAAAATAAAAGGTCGAAACGTAAAATAAAAAATTTACATCCTAGTCTACAGGAGCATTTTCATTTTACCTGCCGAAAGTACCCACGAAAAAAACAAAATAGCATATATATAAAGAATTACGGGTATTCGGTCTGTGTTTCAGAAAGAAAAAAACTATTTGTTCAACGGCTTAATATTTCGCCATTTATTTATGGCATCCTCAGGAGCTACCAAACATAAAAAATTAACGTCGAAACACTTCGTCAGACATATAAAAGGTTTGCCGGTAAAAACCAACGTTAACAGGTACACTCACAAACTGTTTGTCATGACTAAATAAAAAGAAAATTATTTCAAACTGAGTTTGAAATAATTTTCATTTTATTTAGTCATCATCACATCGTAATTCCATATGTCTATAGACTTTTCCCCAAATTTTAAGTGAAACACAATTAACTGCTTTTGGTAAGACAAAGAAATGTATAATGCATTCATTTTTTCTTCAAAAGCAACTGTTTCATATTCAAGTGTCTATAATATACTCCCGATATTGTATTTTTCTTAATTTAGAAATACTTTCCATGTAATAACTCATCGACATTTTCTCTTAAAAAAAACGTCTTATTAGGCTATTAGTAGTATCGAGTTATTATTTTCATTGCATTTATCTGAAAATACATATTATTTAATTACTTACATGCCGATGTATAGATTTGAATGTTTAGCAATAACTCATAAAAATGGCTATATTTCAATATTGCATTTTAGGTGTTTCATTTTCAACTTACTTTACAACAGCTGATCGATGTTTGCAACCAAAAATTACTAAAATTCCCTAACGTTGCCTGCTCGGGGGACCTTGAGCAGTTCACAAGAATTCCCGAAATATGTTTTATAAAATCAAAGGCTTGCTTGAGGCGACGATACAGAAATCCGGTGCTTACGTGAGTTTGTGGATTAGATGAGCTGAGCTCCATCTATAAATACCGGCATTTAAATATAGAAGATTTTAACATATGTTAATACGTGTTACATACATACGGATTTTATAATACACATCCTTATTGCAAAACCCCTTTGTTCCAGGCAATAGTCTTCAATACAAACAGTAGGCCAGTGGTAGTTTAGTGTATAGAGTACTTGCTGACAGCTCTGAAGGTACCAAGTCTCCGCAGACAATAAATAAAATTAAACAGAACATGCATAATACTTTGACATGAGTTTTTAAAATACAATCAAGAGAATATTTGTTCACATAAATGGTATGTTCTCTTCTACAAAGTGATTGCATAGAATATATTACAGGCTTGTCGAAGCTGTGAAAATCCATTGCATTTGTCAAATATTTTAGCGACACTTTGCACAGTGTATCTGCTGAGTAATAGTTGTCAATATGTTAGTGTAGCGCAAACCATTACTAACCAATGTTTGTCAAATCGTAAGCATTCTTTTTATTAATATGAGTCCATTTGATATTTATGTGGCTGAAGAAATGCTTTTTGGATTTACAAGACATATTTACCATTTTTTCTAATTGTAAATTCAGTTTTCAGCTGTAGGTAATGGATTAAAAACCTAATGGTGTACATTTAGATAATTTTTTTAAAAGAAATTATGACTTAGGATGTAGAGTTTTTAAACAACTTAATCTTACAACTATTTATTCTTATAGAATTTATCCAGGAGCTGTCCCCGTGAAAACTTTATATAAGGAAATAAATATGGCGTTGTACATAATTATTAATTTTTCATTACTATGAAAGATTGTAATAAAATACTATTAATTTATTTTAAAATATAGCAAATTCTATATGTTTTGAGCATCCAGAATTAAACTTGTTTGCAGTTTTCCATGAAATTCCAGTCGCATTTCAGAATCCAGCGAAATATTTATTATCTATATTATTCTAGAACCTACTGCAGATAGTGCTATTCGCATGTCTCCGTTTAAGTACGGAATAAGTTTCCAGTATAATATATGTATATTACAGGATTTATTATTACAGTTGCACCGGATAATACATGCTTTTGATCAATGTCAATACAGCGGTACGCATAAAGCAAATGTTACTGTAATCTAAAATTTTCGAATGTAAATACGTGTTTGGTATCCTCATATGGTAAAATTTCGTATAAATTAGTGTGTTCACATTATTTCGAATATTTGCAAATATATCTATTGCAGTGTCTAGATACCCAGTAATACCAAATTAATTTGTGAATAAAAAATTTAATATTGACATATAAAAATTATACGTAAGCTATATAGGCATATATATATATATATACAACAATGATATCACTGGGCAACAAATTTTCGAAAAGTTCATGCTTCCAAGCTGAAAATAGTCATTTCTTAATGAATTCAATGTGCTGAACATGAAAATGACTAAGAAAAAGCTGAATTGGCTACGGGTTTTCTCTAATATGTATGCATATTTCAGAAAAAGTGTACTTATGTCAATATTATAATACATGGTAAGAAAACATTTACGCATATTTCAGAAAAAGTGTACTTATGTCAATATTATAATACATGGTAAGAAAACATTTACGCATATTTCAGAAAAAGTGTACTTATGTCAATATTATAATACATGGTAAGAAAACATTAGTCTGCTTCCGGCTTTCGACTTCTTTTGACCTGCCGTTTGTTGTGGACTTGTGGAGCATCTCTATTGATTGTCCAACAATAGTCAGCTAGCATTGACGTAGACCATTTGCCTTGGTACCGTTGCTCCATGGTGGCAATGTCCTGATGAAAGCGTTCGCCGTGCTCATCGCTGACCTGCCCGCAGTTATCAGGAAAGAAATCTAAGTGGGAATCAAGAAAGTGGATCTTTAAGGACATATTGCAGCCGAATTCATGAAACAAAGCCAACATATTCTCAACCAGACACTTGTAATTTTCTGCCTTGTCATTCCCCAGGAAGTTTGCTGCCACTTGATATAATGCATCCCAAACCTGTTTTTCTTTACCTTCAAGAAGTTCCTCAAACTTGGGGTCTCGGAAGAGCTGTCTAATTTGAGGTCCCACAAAGATGCCCTCTTTAATTTTGGCTTCACTGAGTCGAGGGAATTTGTCATGCAGGTACTTGAATGCTGGTCCATTCTTATCCATGGCTTTTACCAAGTTTTTGACAAGACCGAGTTTGATGTGTAAAGGAGGAATGATGATTTTGTGTGGCTGTGCCAATGGTGGGTGCTGTACATTCGTTTCTCCAGGCTTAAAAAATGCTCTCGGAGGCCAGTCTTTCTTGATGTAGTGCAAATCGATTGCTCTGCTGTCCCACAGACAAAGAAAACAGCAGTACTTTGTATATCCCTGCTGCAAACCCATCAACAGAGATACTACCTTCAGGTCAGAACATATCTGCCAGCCATACTTGCTGTAGTTAATCGTCTCCAGTAGCTGCTTTAGATTGCCGTAAGTCTCCTTCATGTAGACCGCATGTGCAATAGGTATGGATGGAAGCTGGTTCCCATTATTCAACAAAACCGCCTTTAGGCTCAGTTTTGAAGCGTCTATAAACAGCCGCCCACGAATGGGATCATGTGCAATACCGAGAGCTTGTAGTAGACCATCAATATCGCAGCAGAACACAAGGCTTTCTTCTTTCTTAAAGAAAGATTCGAAGAGCTGATGGCGAGTGCGAAATGAAGTCACTCGGACATTCTGTTCCAGAAGGTTCCACTGTCGAAGTCTTGAGGCCAGTATCTCCGCTTTGCTTTTCGACAGATCCAAATCGCGAACAAGATCGTTCATTTCATCCTGGGTAATTTTATGTGGTGCAGATGTTTCGTCAAAGCACGAAAAGTCATCATCCTTACTGCCACGTTGAGGATAACTCGCCGACGCATGGCCATCCTCATCGTCTGAACTGATAGAAAAATCTGTAGGAGGTTCTGGAATTGGGAGTCCTTCGCCATGAGAGACAGGTCGCAGAGCAGATGGTATGTTAGGGTATTCAACTGTCCACTTCTTCTTCTTGGTGATGCCTCCAGAAGCTGGTCGTACCATACAGAAATAACAGTCGTCAACGTGATTGGTGGGCTCCCTCCAAATCATGGGCACAGCAAATGGCATTGCCTTTCTTTTGCCATTAAGCCACTGTGAAAGATTTACGGCACAAGTGCGGCAGCATACGTGTGGGGCCTAGTCTTTGTCCTGGTCGCCTATCTTGCAACCAAAATACAAATGATACGCTTTCTTAACTGTTGCACTGATGTTCTTTTTCTGTGCAGCAAATGTCACTTCTCCGCAAATATAACAGAAGTTATTTGCACTATTAACACAGTTACGAGGCATTGCTACTGTTTAGTTACTTTACACTATAGCAATCACTTATGTATGCTAGAGCTTCGAAAAATATGCGCGAATGAACGGACATTGCACGAGTTAACTGTCACGTCGGCCATTTATAAATAAACTATAATTAGCTATTGCTTGATATTGCGCAATCAATTTCGCAACACTCTCAATGGAAACTTACAGTAAATGCTGCATTAACTTCTTTGCATGAAGGGGTGATGCAATATGACGCAAAATTTCGTAATTTTTCACTAAATTGCATTACATTATGCAATAGCATCTATACAATGGACAAAACGTCAATATCTCTTGAACGTGAGCCAATCAACTTTTTTCAATGTGATATTCGTGTTCAGCACGTTGAATTCATTTAGGATTGGGTACTTTCACCTAAGAAGCAATTTCACTGTTCACCAGTGTATTTGCGTATGTGGAAAAACAGCAGCATTCAGAATCAAATTGTTCTGAACTTTGAAAGAATAGCATAAGTGCATGAATTCAAAACCTGTAATATAGATTAGTTAAGAACATGAAGCTATTCGCTGTATTGATATCACTATTACTCAAAATATCTGTCGTGCATCAATTACAGTATAGTTTATTACTGCTAGGCATAACTATGAAGGTATTAAAACAAGTTATACATAGAAGAGTAAGAAGAGTAGTAAAAGAACTTACATATATGATATACAATATTAAAAAAAACATAACAAACGGAAAATCAATATGAGTCAATCAAGTAATCCTAATAGCAGATAGAATAGAAGAATAGAATAAATAAATTAAATAATTGGTAAATAAATAACTGGCAACATAATAATAAAGCAAGGAATATCACTGTAAACAAAATATACGCAAGAAGTAAACCTTTCTTTTTTTCTTGAGACACACAAAATAAAAACATGAGGTGTGCCCACAACACGTCTTTCTTATACGTATGTGCGTTTCAAATTCTACAAAAGTTGTTCTAAATTATGTTTGAAATACTTTTATCTTCTGAAAAAAATAAACCTGTGAATAAATGTGTGACTTCAGGTCCGAATTTAGAGAATTTGTTTTACAGAAATTATTCATAATGCTACTCTACGTACTTTTATTTTCTTAATAAATCTCTATAGAATGCATACTTTGCGAGATATTTGCAGAAAAGTGTCAAAGTGTTACTTCCGGTCCGAATTCTGAAATTTATTTTATACAAAAATCATTCAAAATGTAGCTCTATATGCGTTTGTACTCTTAATAAATATAATAGAATGCATAATTGACGAGATATTAGCAAAAACTAGCTGCTCGGTAAGAGTAAAAGTGGTACTTCCGGTCCGAATTTTGAAAACTTTTATATACAAAAAGTATCGAAAATCAAGCTTTAAATGCTTTTATACTCCTAATGTATTTGCGTAGAAAGCATGACTTGAGAGATATTCCCAAGAAACTGAGTTTCGATAAGAATATCGAAAAACTTTTTTAATAATTTTTTTCTCAAATTCACCTTTGAGTACAGTTGAATTCTTTTTAAATTTTAAAACAAATATATTTATAGTTTTTAAGTCAACTTTTGAACACTCATTCTCTTATTTTAGGAATCGATGGATATTAACTATGTGATTTTAAAACATTCTAAGAAATTATAATATTTGTTATAATGATTCAGATGTACTGTTGTACTGGTCTAACCTCGAACGGTAAATGACATTTACTTCTAACGATCAAGATGATAAAGTCTCGGAATTCTAATATGGAACCCAGATCTCCAGGGCTCCCAAGTTTTCTACAAAATATTCCTTCTCATATGGATTTGGATTATCTTTTTTCTATGACGGATATTCTTAGATATACTTTTTCTAAGTGTTCTAATCAATACAAACTTTGTTCTACAGTTTCTGTAACTCTATTGTAACTTATATTGTAATATTGTAAATGTTCTTGACTTAATTTGCTTAACTTAAGTTATGAACAGTTTCAATTTAATTAATTTTACTATAAATATTAATATTTTAACATAATAATAATAAATCGACTTTATTATTTAGTTAATAATCAAGTATACAGGAATGAACTAGGCGAAGTTTGGTTATAGCTATTCTTACACTTAACCTAGTTAGCACAGAAACATTATAACTTCAAATAAATCATATGAATATACTGAAGTACCAATAAAAAAAGGCAAAAAATAATAATATACCAAATTTGGTAGATTCCAATGAAGTCATACTAATACACACAAAAAATACAAAGTAAAATATAAAATAGAATATAACGGAAATGATAGCATAGAAATTTACTGTTGTCGGCATTAAAAAATATTTCAAATATTTATTACACAATTTTGCAACATAGTATATATGTAAAATATCTCCGAAACTGTCTGTCCTACGGAGAGGCATTGTGAAAGTAAGATTATGTCTGATATTTATGCTGTGTATGCTTCCGCGATATAACAATTTTGCCTAAAAGTAAGAAGATTTGCTAGTGACTAGTAAGCCCTGAACAAAGATTAAGAACCATAAGTTTACTGTGTATTCCACCATGAGCCAACCTATTTCAAATAATTTGTTACTAAGACCAGCTATTAATTTACATATGTTTCCTGAAATAGTTGTAGCCTGTATTTAATCTGCGCAACTCATAGTGTGTGAAAAGACACATAACCAGCGACCCACACAAAAGTTTTTTGAGTGTAGTGCTTTGGAATGCGTACAAGAGCATACAAGGCTCGCTGGCCTATGTAAAATTTCTGCATTAACATGTTGACGTGATCGTAAAATCCCAAACCAGTATCCATTATCATTCCTAGAAGTTTTGCACACTTAGCAAAGGATAAGGTAACAGCTAATTCAGTTAAGTCAAGTTGCAGATTATGTTGTCTAGAATAGTTACTTACAGAGCGAATATCGCTGTTTATCTGCGTAGTAGCCGTGTGACTATCATCAAAATCAAAGCAGCAGATGATAAAAGTATCTTTAGTATACCCCTGTATGTATGCGTACCATGGTAATGCGAAATTATCGTTAGTGTAGATAATGAAAAGGACAGGCCCAAGAATAGATCCGTGCGGTATATCGGAAATGACACAAGCGATGTAAGATACAGGTTTCTGTCGATGACTGCTCATATAGCAACCAAAGAAATACATTATCTAAACCCTAATATCGTAATTTAATACACAGAAGCTCCCAATGCCCTACTTACAATGTCTGTCAGATCAAGTGAAGCAGCAGTAGTACTATATGCCTTTCGAAATGCAGACTGACTATATTATTCAAAGAATACTGGTACATTTGGTTAATAACGTTCCAAAATTTTACAAAATATCGGCAGCAAACTTATTGGATGGAGGTCCACCAGAGTTACGTTTGGTATTGGATGAACAAGAGCCTAACGCAAAGCTTTAGAAATATAGCCCGCGTCCAGGCAATAGTTCACAATATGTGTAAAATAAGAGACTACATGGCGGTCGCACATGTTAAATCCAGAGAAATGCCGTCACTACCAGTAGCATGAAATTTGACAGATTTGTAAATACAAGATATATCGTGAGGACTAACCAAAGAAAAGTTTAAACGACAAGCCTTTTTGGACGAATAATAATTAGTCATATCCCCACAATCGGTAGGCTTTTTATAAAGAGACACAAAGTTAATTATTAAGTGAATCTGCATTTTGTAAGTGGACAGGTATTCATTTAAGGAATAGAGAGAATTCCACAACTGATTCCGACGGTTTGTGGCATGAAGATAATTCAGGTAAGCTTTTCTCTGACCCTCGTGGAAGCCAAAGCACAATTCCTTAAATTTTCATAGTTTTATGTTGATCTTTCTTACTAGTTTTATATGTAGTAAAGACATTATACCGTTCTTTCACAATTATTTTAAAAGAATTTGTTAAACAATGTGCTGGTTTCACGAACGCTACAAATAGGAGCATGCATATCAAGAACGTATAACAAATTTCAGGTAAGAAACTCAACTATAATACTCTTTCGATACATCACATGCCATTTCACGCCAAATGAATCTTCATGAAATAAATTCTGTTCGAAGAAATTAAAACTTCTAGAAACACAAATTAATGATCGAAGGTAATAAAACCTCTAAAACACAAATTTTGGTTTAGAGGTATAATAAACAATAGACCAGGCTGTGATCAGATATATGATCAGCGTTCAAGACATACGCAAACGATATGATACCAACTTCACTAATGAAAGTGGCGTGAAGTAGATTGGAAGTAGTTTGTTAACTCTAGTAGTTTATTCAAAATTTGAGTGAAGCCGTAAGTGTTTAAACATCTAAGTAATTTATTATCAGCTTTAAAGAAATCTAAGTTAAAATCGCCCAGAAAACATACATAATCACACACCGGTAAAATACATGAAAGCTTGCGTCCAGAATACCAAAGTCATCGACTTTAGACTCAGGGGGTCGATAATATTGCTAATCGCAACAGAATATCCCAACGAATATGCTTATGTTATGATTTTTATATTATAAATTTTGAAATATTTATATAATAAAACACAATTGTTTAGTTTAGCCATACTATGGCTTCATCAGGTGGATGAAAATTTTATCCACCTGATGAAGCCACAGTGTGGCAATACATACGTCGTGTGAACATTATAATTTTTGAAACTAAACAATTGTATTTTATTATATACATATACATAATGGAGTTTCAACATGTATCTCCTTCGTCGATTATTAAATTTCAAATATTATTATATATATATAGTACTTTAGGTACTATTTTTTTTTGTTCTCCAACTCTATTTTAATATTAAATAATTACTTATTCCACGTTTCTGTTGATCAAAATATCAGCATAATACGTATATAAGAACAAATACAATTCAATTATTCACATTATTAGGAATATTATATGAACACGGAGTAGAATATAAAAGAATTATCGCAGATTGCAATGAAACGTTTATTACTCTTTCTTATTTCATTAGATAAAGATTTAATATTATTCCGAACAAATAAAGTAAATATACTGAAATTCCCAAGAAACACTGCAAATTACAAAAAATTGTCTGTGGACAGAACTGCTTCGAGAAAAAAGTAACAATTCAAATGTGAAATAGACCATTCGGGACAAAGAAGTAAATCAAATAATCCTATCAGCTGAATGAGTTCAAGCAAACCTGATAGTACACCACCGGAATAATAAGAAGCACGCCTGCAATTTTGTGAAGATATTTCCAATTTCCCTTACAATTTTCTTGGATTTCCTGTCTCGTTCTTTATCTTTTTATAACACGTAAGTTTGTTTCTTTTAGCAATTGGGTAACCGTCGAAGAGGCTCAGAAAGAACGATACTAAACAACAATAAAATAGAAACTGGAGAAAGAAGGGCGGTACTTGAGGCTGTATTATTTGTCACAAGAGAGGACACAACCGAATTTCTTACACGTGAACGAGAAAAAAATCGTCAAAACAATAAAATATATAAATGTGTTTTCTCATATACCACAAAAGGTCTTAATAAGTAATTTTGTTCTTTTATCATACATCTGTACTTCGTGAAATGGCATACGTATACCATAAATCTGAATAATAATTTATATCACAATGTATTATGGAAAACCTAATTAAAACTTCGGTTTAAAAAAATTAATACAGATTAATTTTAATTTGATTATAATAAGACCTATGTGGAATTGAATATGTAAAGAGTTTTAAAAATTTAATTGTGGAAACTATAATAAGTTTCGACGGATATGTTATAGGACTGGAAAACGAAAATAAAAAACTTTTAGATACGCAAATTTGAAACATATAAAATTGTTACACTAATATGATTGTAGAAACTTCCTGGCTGGTAAATTGCTAGCGCATTTTAGCTCATTAGCGTGGCCCTAAAGTTGAATATGCAATAAGCAAAGACAAAGCACCACACAAAAATAATGCAATGCCAGGAATTTCTATTTCATTACTGAAAAAAAATAAGGTGTGGCCATCACACGACCTTCTTATATGTATGAGCGTTTCAAATTATACAAAATTGTTCTAAATTTTTTTAAATAGTTTTATCTTCTTAGAAAAATAACCCAAATTTTAATAATTCTATTATATAAAAATTATTCAAAATCCTATTAGAAGCACTTCTATTCTCTTAATAAATCCCTATAGAATACATACTTTGCTAGATATTCGAAAGAAAGTGCTACTCGCTAAGAGTACAAGTGTTACTTCCGGTTCGAATTTTGAAATTTCATTTATACAAAAAATATTCCAAATGTATCTCTAAATACCTTTGTACTATTGATAAATATATTAGGAATGCATAATTTGCGACATATTTGCAAAAGATCGCTATTCGATAAGAGTAAAAGTGTTACTTCCTGTCCGAATTTTGAGATTTTTTTTATACAAAATGTATTGAAAATTAAGTTCTAAATACATTTTTACTCGTAACGTACCTGTGTAAAAAGCATGACTTGCGGAATTTTGACAAAAAACTGGTTTTCAATAAGAGTGAAAGACCTTGTACTTCCGGTAGGAATTTCCAAAAACTCAGAATAAAATTCTTCTCAAATTTAATTTTGAGTACATATGAATTCTTTATAAAATTGTTTAAACTTATATAATATTGGCAAAATTCGATTTTTTCACTGAATTAAACTACTACTTCCGGTCTGCCGATTTTACTGTAAATCTAATCAGATCTCAAGAGGAGGATTATACTTGTAAATACAAAATTTGGAATTGATAGCTATAGCGTGTGTTTGACCGCTATGGTGGTCACACACACGCACACACTCACATACACACACACACACAGAGAGAGAGAGAGAAATTCTTTTAAAACCACTTTTTCTGTATCAGGGGACTTCAAAACGTGGACGTCTGCAAAAATCTCGAGGTCGAAAATGTTCATCATCACAATACTAAAGTAATAAGCATTTATAGAAAATTTCAATTATGTTACTTCCATATAATGAAAACTACTTATTATATAAAAGTGTATGGTCGGTATTTCTTATCTTTAATATATTAGGTTTTTAATATATTAGGTTTTCAAACAGTAATAATTTGTAAAGATTATGTTTAGGTTGTGATTTTGCAGCTCTTTAAAATGTTTACATTATATCATACGAATAGATGAAATATCCGTAATATAATTGACAACATGAGAAAAGACGCAAAATTAGAATAGGTTTCTCACAATGAAGTAATTGGAAACGATGGACCAATTTTCCTTGCACTTTTATTAAGTGTCAGTTTACATTGTATGTGATACTTTATATTTGCAGACAATCTTAACATGTACGTATACAAAAAGTCATTCAGGATTAAATTACATTGGAAATGGTCATAAACTAATGAGTTGTCTTTTGTCATATTACTTATTACACTTTTTGCATTGAATTGATGGTCTAAAACAGGTCCAGAATATTCTCCAACAAAATTTTGAACCCAAATAAATGATAAAAAGTTGAATAATGTATTCTTAATAATATTGAGGCAAGTTTGTACAATTATAATATATAACTTTTATCTCTAAGGATTTTATAGCAACTATTTCAAGAAGTATCATTATACACTAATCAACTTCAACAGAATTAAGGTAATTATATTTGTGTAAAATGGCACTTAGTATGAACATTAACATTTGAAATATAAAATTATACAAATTCAATTTATAACCGAAGATATTTATTCTTTGAATAACGCATTAACAATCATATTTTTTATTATAGGGAGTAGCAAATGGTTTAAATATTCACACAGCACAAACAAATAAAATCTCGCCTTCGTCGAAATAGGCGGTTAATCCTTAGGTGTCACGGAAGACCTTTTCTTGATTGACTATTTGGCCTTGAGGCCTTGCTCATTCTTGCTTTTTTTGGGAGTTGGAGAAGTTGAAGTGTGCCATTCCATGCTCTGGCGCTTGAAGATTTGTATCATCCCTATTTCATTGATAAACATCTGATGAATGATGGTATTAGTCAAATGCAAGCCTTCGGATCCTGTCGACATTTTTATCTTTCCTTGAAGATGAAGGTCTTCCATTGAGTGGTTCATTTTCAATCGCCTCTCTTCTTGTCTGAAGCAGAACCTGATAGCACACCGTTGCTCGAAATCGATGTCACCCATTTTTAGAATGCACCAGAACGCACTTGTTTCAGGAAAAAAACGCTTGAAATGACCGACAATTAAAGTTGCCATTCAAAGCACGCAAGCGGGTCCAATATTTTTGATTTAAAAATCACTGCCAGACAGTTTCTCAAAGCTAAGCAACAGCACACACGAAATCCTGCGCTGATAAAAAGAATTAAGTATTTGGATCAAAAAATTATTTAGTAATAATATTTATTTATTATACAAGGGAAAAAAGTATTAGATTTAGCTCGAGGTAAGGTTTATCTCACGGCGCGAAGCGGAGTGAGATAAACTGTCAATTTAACTGTCAATTTAAGCGGGCAAAAAGTGAGCACTTTTTTCCCCGGGAAAAAAGTGAGTACTTCTTTCCCGGGTTGATAAAGTGACATTTTATTACCTGTCAAGAAGGATAAAATGTCAACTTTTTTTCCCGTCACAGAAAAAAAGAATTTTTTTTAATTATTTCTTTAACTCAAGGAAGGAAAGAATATAAATTTGCGTTAAAAAGACATTTCTTTGCGTCAAATTGAATATTATTTGATGCATATAAATTATAATGTTACAGGAATATAAATATTTCATTCTAAGAAAAAATATTTTTCTTATTATCCGTCTCTATTAAAAAAGTCATGTAATATACAGTTAATTACTTTAAATCAAAGAAACTGTGTTCAAGCTTTACATAATTTACAAACGTTGTTTATGTGTAACAGGTTACATAAATAGTATATATCTATCCTGAATTAAATGTATTACAATAATATCAAAATAACAATATCAGTAAAACAAAATAAAAATTAAATTTTGTATATTATTAAGGATTGTTTTTAATTAATATTTATAATGAAATTAGGTTTATATTACTCATTATAAACATACTGATACATTATCTACACTTCAGTTACAATACTAAGAGAACATTCGTTCTATGTCAACTAAAGGAAGTCATAAAGCACATGCATGCATTCTACTTTTACCCATAAATACTGCAGCTATGTCATTTCTACGTTATATGTTCCTAACAATTTCCTTGTTCCTATGGCGTTTTTCAACTTGATTTATGAATATTAAAATGTTAAACGTTTAAACTCTTCGGTAATATCGATATAGCCTTCGAGTGTATCCATAAGGGAGTTGCTTTCTTCGGCTCTATTACCTTGAAATTTAAAATTATTTAGACTATATGTAGGGAAATTTTTGTTTTAGCATTATTTTTACGGCTTATACAATCAATGGTGTTGTAGAAGCTGATTTCTAATTTGAACAAATATAAAAATACTTATAACCTTAGATTTACACATTAAAAATTAAGTAATTACCTCTTTATATTCAACGCAAAACATAATTGATACTCAAACAGAATGGTTGATGCTTGTCATCGATCTGCCAAACTACCATGACGTGGCGTGCCTGACAAGTAATTTTGTATTATTTTATTTGCTGCTGTAAAAAAGGTATAGTATAAAACACTAATAAAACGAGTGACTAAAATGAGGTTTGTAAAACTTGATACATAATACAGGCTGTCCCAGAAATAAAAAGACGGAATAGCAGAAATCAGAAGCTAGATTGTGTAAAAACGTACCCTCAAAATATCGAGTCTTTATTCGTGCGCAGACGGCAGAAAAAAATAATAAAGAATTCAATTGGCCTTACGCCGACCCTGGACTAAATATCCACCTGATTCACTTTCACAATCGGTCCTTTTGAGGACCACCATATTACTTGTGTTAGAAAAAGGAGGAGGAATAGATACTTCATAATAAATATCAAACCATTAATTACTTTAATTTTACACCTGCTTGAAAAACGTGATTACATTCTTGATATTTACTACGATTTATTGAATTATTCTAAAATAATAATAATAATCAGCTGTTTCCGACTACAAACACATTAAAGAGCAACAATCTTTCTATTTTAAAAATAAAAACAATCTTTTATTGTCTGCAATAAAGTGCGTCGCCCATCTGGGTCAACAACCGACTACATAGCTGACGCATCGGACAAAAAATGTTTTATATGAATGAGTACGATTTAACGTTTTTTCCCGTTTTATACAAATAAAAGCGTATTTTTCTATGAATGCGTGTTCGTTTCTATTTACAAATGAGCATTCTTACGTGTATTTATGTATGTACAAACATACATTCTGTGGCAGGTCCGTAATGTAATTTTTTATCTAAAAAACAACATGGAAAATTAAATTTTTAATTTCTTCGTTATTGCGGTATATTTGGGCCTGTTTCTGTTCGGACTTTACATAGCTGCTACTCCGTCTTTTTACTTCTGGGACAGCCTGTATACTATTTATATATTTGCTTTAAATTTTAATAATTAAGCACCTTATTAAACGATTAATGCACTCGGAAAGTTAATTTAACATGCAAATTATTTAATAGCGCCATGGGTGAGTCGATGGCTCTTACGGAAAGGCGCACAACAGGAAAAAGATTTTCCAGATCAAAAAAACATTTAAATAAAAATAGGTATAGTAATAAACATAATTAGAACACAAAACAATGCATTGCTAAAGTATACCAAATATTCAAATTTATTACATTTAAGAAAATATTTTTTTATCTAAAAAAAGCCGCTACACAAGCATTTTTATAATATAATTAATGTTGGTTAACAAAATTAGTAGTAGTTAAGTTGAAGGACAATTGTTAAAATAATTGTATGCATCTTGTCAATCAATGTAAATGAACTTCTTTTTTTAAGACTACATAAATTTTTCTGTCCGAAAAAGTAAATTACAGCGCGAGAGAAAAGATCCACTTGTCCTTTTCTACGTCTCTCCTCCGTGTTTTCCCATAAGCGAAACTATTTTATTCCTAAAAATATATTATTCAAATGGAGTACCCTGTATGCTATACCGTATTCAAATAAAAAAAAAATAAACTTGTCAAAATCATTTAAAAAAAACGACAATAGCTCAGTAATAGTCACTTTTAAAATAATAACGGCTTACACGTTTTTGATGCGAAATTTAGTAAGCAATCGAAAAATGAACCGATTTTCCATTTGAAACAAATCACGTTTAGACAAAAAAATTGTCATGTAACTTTGATCCTGTTTTCTGCAAATTCATTTAGTAATTACCAACAAAATAAAATTTGCTTGTATTAGGACCTTTTATTATGTACGACTCTACCAAAAATTGTGTCCATATAATAAATACGTCGTTTACAAGAAATATGATTTTATAGAAACGCTGAATTTTTCACAAAAATGGTAATAAGTCGAAGACCTTAAGTTTTCGTCCTATACTATCTTAAAACTTTTTGACTAAGACTATAAGGAGAAAACAAAAATGTAATAATATACAGGGTGCTAAATTTAAAAAACTATAACTATGGTCAAACACCAAGTTATCGAACACTCTGTTCAATTCAAAATAATTTTAAAACTTCTCCTTCTAAGTGTCTATCATTAGAAGAAAACCGCTTCTAAATATCTTTTCTCTTAAAGTCAAAATCTGCCTTCCATGCTGAGATGACTCACCCTGTATATATAATTTTACAAAAACATTGAATTTTTGAGAAAAAGTCGAAAGCTTAAAATATTATGCCTATACTATCTTATTACATTTTGACTAAGAATTATACAAGCAATACAAGAATCTAATAATATCCCAAGCAGCATCAAAGTGACGGGAACTGAGACCGGAACTCGGACTCGGTAACTGTTACGTAACTGCTACTAAATGTTTGACTTAGCAGTAAGATTTACTCCAATTCAAACCTTATTAGTAGCAGTTACGTAACTGATCGTTTGCATTCCATAGATTACTGGGTAATTTGCATTTTTTCCCAAAAATGAGTTCGTACGGGGTATATTTTGTTTGTGAATGTACACTCGTATTAAATGAAAAACACCAGAAAGGTACCCATGAACTCCATGCGTCCGGATATTTGGACGTCTGGATCCGCAGGTACGCTCCTAAATGTTTATGAGTGTTTTCTAATGCGCCTAAGGTCTCATGATGATAAGCAGTACTATTTAGCTGTTTTATCTCTAACATTTTTGCTGTTTCCCTGAATATTCCGGCTAAAAATTCTGTTCCTTTGTCAGTAACTATCTCATCTGGTATTCCATATCTAAGAATGAAGTTATTAACAAATGATCTAGCTACTGTCTCTGCCTCTTTATCTTTAATGGGAAAGCCTTCAACGAATTTTGTCAATTCGCATTGCAGCGTTAAAATGTACCTGTTATCATCATTGTCTTGAATTATTGGACCCACGAGGTCTAAAACACTTTTTGAAAGGATGATTGTTGCGGTTGTGGTTACTGTCATCCGTTTAACGCGACTTCCCCCATGCTTGTATCGTTGACAAGCATCACATCTTTCCACAAATTTGCATACATCATTTTTCAAATTATTCCAAAAGTAATACTTTTTAATATTAACGTACATTCGGTTCATTCCGGCGTGGCCTCCCGTAGGAAGGATATGAAAATCGTTTAAAACCAATTGTTTCGTTTCATTGCAATTAATTTTTCTAACATTTGAAATGATACCTACCTTTATATTATACTTCCTGAGAGTAGCTAATTCTCGGAACATTTGGGCTATTAGGTGCTCATTCTCTGAGCTCCGAAATATAATTATTTCAGGAATTCCATATTTGTTACATATTTCTTGCAAACATCTCAGCTCAGAGCCTAAGCCTGTCGCTGATAGATATATTTTCTCAATGTAAATTATTTGTTTCGACGCGTCGTAGTATAAATTGCCCATTTTTATCAAATTATCATTTCCTATATTATTTAAAGGCGTATTATTCACCGTTTTAAATTCTGTACAATTGCTGGGTGGTTTTAATAATTCAACGATTCCCGGATGTCGTATTATATTTTCAGTTTTTGTTCCTGTTAAATGTTGTTTTTCAGGATTTTGTTTAGCACTTGCTAACTACATTAACGTTTGGAACCATTTCTTTAAGATCACTTGACTCCAAATGTATTCTTGACAATACATCAGCTGCCACATTTTCTTTACCTTTTATATAAATTACTGTAAAGTCATACTCTTCCAGTAACAATCTAAACTTAGTGAGTCGTGACAATGGATCTGTCATTCCGAACAAATATACTAAGGGCCTGTGATCCGTGAAAATTTTGAATTTCCGATTGTATAAGTATGGCCTAAAGTGCTTTGTTGCCCAGACAATACCCAAGAGTTCTTTCTGGATAGTCGGATAATTTATTTCATTCTTACTGAGAGCTCTACTTGCGTATGCAACTGGTTTTCCATCTGCATTCGATAGGATTGCTCCGATTGCATAGTTCGACGCATCCGTTGTAAGAATGAACTGGTTATCCTGAGAGAAATCTGGATACTGCAAAATAGGCAGATTTATCAAAGATGTTTTAAGTTTTTCGAATGATTGTTCGCATTCTTTATTCCAAATGAAAGTTACTGCTTTCCTTGTTAGTTTATTTAAAGGATTCGCTATTTTTGCAAAATTAGGAATGAATCTCCTGTAATAGTTTGCAAATGCTACGAATCTTTTTACCTCTTTCGAATTTTTCGGTACGGGATAGTTCTGAATAGCTGAAATTTTTTCTGGATCAGGCGAGATACCATTAGATGAAAGTACATGCCCTAAATACAAAATTTCTTTCTTTAAAAATTTGCATTTTACCGGATTTAACTTTAAATTTACTTTCCGTAATCTGTTTAAAACTTTAACTAAGTTTTGATTATGATTTTGTAGATTATTTCCGAAAATAACTAAATCGTCTAAATACACAAAACATGATTCGAAATTTAATCCAGACGTAGCTATTGTCATGACTCTTGAGAATGAACCTGGACTCGACTTCATCCCCATAGGTAACCTTTTCATTTGCCAATGACCTTTGTCAGTGCTAAATGCCGTATATTTCCTACTTGAAGGCTCTAATTCTACCTGATAATATCCTTGGGAAAGATCTAAATGTGTAAAATATACTGCACCTGATAGAGAATCTAGAATCTCTGTTATATTAGGTAATGGAAAACGATCGTCCTGTATGTTTTTATTGAGAAGACGGTAGTCTATTACTACCCTCCATTTTTTATTACCATTTTCATCAGCCTTTTTTGGTACTATTAATAAAGGTGATGACCACTGTGATCTACTCTCCTCTATAATGCCTTGTTTTAACATTTTAGTTATTTCTTTATCTATATCTGCTTTTTGTGATTGAGGTAATCTGTACGGTTTGACATATATAGGCTTTATATTTTCTTTCAAAATAATTGTTTCTTTAGTTATATTGGTTACAGATACTTCATCATTTTCTAACAAAAAAAGTCACTATACTTTGCACAAATCCTTGCAATAGAGTCTTCTTCTTCCTTATTTAAATTTTTCATATCAATTAAATCTAGTACTTTTTCTACTCTATTTACTGTTATTTCATTTGTATTAAAATTGTATAGTTCGTAGTCTGCTAAATTAGCTGTACTTGGTTTAAAATTTCTAATTTTGACCTCTTTATCGTTTGTGTTTAAAATACGAACTGGAATAGTATAAGAATTTGGTCTTGCAATAATGCCTGCAGTAAATACTCCTTTTGCAATTTCGGAAGGATATACTAAACATTCATTAGCATTGTCTATCCAACAATGTTTTATGATTTCACAACGTGCAGGGATTATTGTTAGACTATTCTGGTGTGATTCTAACATAGTCGTTATTTTAGTATTATTTAAGGAAAATGAAAAAGAAAATTTCTCGTAATTTATTATTCCCTTGAATTTTATAAAGAAATCTGCTCCAAGTATACCATCAAATTTATTTGTAAAACTATTTACTATGTGAAACTCATGGTTAAATTTATTCCGATGTGACTCTAGCGAAATAAAAGCTGAGCCAATTGATTTTACTGAACCCGATATTCCATTTATATTAAGTTTCTTATTCTTATTTATGTGCTGATATTCATTTACAAATTCCGAAAAAAGTATGCTGACTGTAGCGCCACTATCCAGTAAAAGCATTATATTTTTTGTTTCGTATTTAAAAGTAACAAAATTTAAATTATCTACATCTTGTAAATGATTAATATTCGCCTCGAAAAAACTGCTTGCCTTGCGAGCTGTTATGTTTATTTGCATTTGTTGATTCACTATGATCGGCTACTGTTACGTTTGCATGCTTTCTTGTAAAGAATGAATTATGTTTTTGATTACGATTGCTAGAATTATTGTCGTTCTTTCGTTCATGCCTTGACCTACACCGTGGCTGAAACCTTGCAGTGTAAGTTTGTTGTTTACCGTAATTATACTTACTGCCATTGTTTTGATTATTATATCGACCTTGAAAATGCTCATGTTTATTTCCGCGCGTTTGCTTAGTATGAAATATATTTGCAGTAGAAGGCTTGTTTAAGTCCTCCTCGACTGCCGTTGTTATCGCGTCTTTTAATGTTTTCTCATTTCTTGCCTTAAGAATAGTTCTTAAGTCATGATTTCTCAGACCGTTACAAAAAGAATTAATTGCAATTTTTTCGTTTACGGGTCGCAACGCCTTTAACAATTGGTCGTCATCTCCTGACTGTGCAAGAGTAAGTTCACCCAGTAACTGCTGCACTTCTTCTCCAAATTCACTTACTGATTTATTAGTTTGTCGAATTTGCTGTAACTGAGTGGACAGTGTTAAGGACGATTTTTTAGATATAAAATTGACGGATATGTCTTTTATTAGAGCTTCTACAGAATCGTAGGCTTTGTCTAAACGAATCTTCGCGTTTTCTGTTAACCTCGTTTTGAGCACATACCGTATCAACAATTTCTTTTGATCTTCCGCCATGAGATCCGAATAAAATGAAATAGAGTCAATCACCTGCTTAGTTGTTTGCTCATTACCGTTCATTACTGGCAATAGACCGGATGCTACTTTTAGGTCAAATTTATCACCCATTGTTACCGACTTTTGTTGTCTACTCTCAAGTATAGATTGCAATGCTATGATATTAGATTTTATTTTCTCACAATAATACTTTGCTTCTTCTGCAAAGTCTACTTTATTAATATTATTTTTGAATTTACTTTTTAAACTAGTGAACCTGTTTATAAGTGATCCTAAGTCTTTTAATTTTTTCTCTGTATGTTCGAGATTTTCTTTTCTATCTTTATTGTCTTTTGCCCTATTTAATTTAAACTGTTCTGTCTCTTGATACAACACTTTAAATTCGTCAATGTTCATTTATACTATCTTTTATGTACTAACCTTAAACTTTTTCGATCATTTCGAGCTGTTCGCGACTTTTTATGATTTCCGCTCTGATCTTCTTCTCCCAGTGCTTCTTACATCTGTACCAGGCGAAGTAATTGAAGACCATTATGATGAGTAGTATCGCTGCCGCTCCACCAATCTCCCAAGGGGTGAATGTTATCTGTGCTGCGCCGGTTGATCCGCTGTTTCCAGCCTGTGCAATTACGATCTCCTCCTTTGTTTGTGAAGAACCCATATTTCTTACTGAAATATGCTATTGCTCTGCAGTTGGGATCGCTTCTTGGCTGCCAGAAGATTCAATGGTTCAATTGCAGGATCGCCATCCGAGGTAACTCCGAAGTCATCCGACATTCCCTCTCGCTTGGGCCCTCTACGCCCATGGTGCGGGTGTAGTTAGTAAAACTATTACTTGTTGTGTGATGTAGTTTTATTCAGAGTTTCATACATTACTAATACTCATCTCTTAAGACTAACTATAATGCTAAGACTCATTATAAGACTAAGACTTAGACTAACTTATCGACTAACATGTGTAACTATATATAATCCTTAATTAGGGTACCCTCCTTATAATTGTTCTACTTAAACTACTTATCCTACTTAACGGGGTCGACATCGATTTCATTGATAATATTATATGTTGTAAAAATAAACAAAACTGTGTACTGTATTTGGTCGTTACAAAATCCGCGCACTTATACATTTCGTGACCTAGTCAATTTACACAACCTACATACATACACTGCAACTAGTAGTAGGTCCTGTATGGTCCCATAACTTCTTAGTAGCTCTTAACGTATTTGGAACCACACGGTTACTAAATAAGATTACTTTAAAGTTATTGGAACTTTAAAGTAGAAAACGATAGTGGCCATAACAATGTCGTATTACTGAAGTGTGACTTTAAAGTTAGCACTTCTTGAAAGTTACGCTCAAAGTTTTTGCTACGTTATCGGAACATGTATTAATTACTACAAAGTTACGGAACTATTTAGTAATATTTATAGTAATGTCTGCGTTCTTGCTACTCGCAGATATTACTTATAGGTAATTTTCACTTTCCGTATAAATTCAGAGTGATTACATAGTTGCAGTTACTTTAAAAAAATTTCTACGAGGTAAGTTTCACTTCATCGACAACAAAAGCACTCACCAATAAGTATCGTTCGTGTCTATTAAATGAAACTGCGTTCGAATTCATGGCGTCTGAAAACAAAATTCGTCGCAACAGAAAGCCTTATATACATTCGTCGACATTTTATCGACAACTGAGGCTTCAGTTGAACGCTCTTAGTTGTAATGGCGACTTACATTATGGCCACAGGAAAAATATAACTTTTGCAAAAGCATCAGTGTATCAGTTCGAACGACTAACAGTGGACAAGCCTGCCAAACAAACCAGAAGTAACTGGATATGAAGTCGGAAATAATAACTATAATGAAGATGATGTCAAATTTGTTGAAAATTGTGAAGATGAAATCGACAATTATTATGACTATGATTAGTTATTTGTCCGTAAATATGATGCTGGTGAAGACTTTAAAGACGAAAATGCTATTAGCTTACAAATTTCGTTTTTGCAACAGCTTAGAGAATGGTCTTTATTGCGTAGATTAACCCACGTTCAGTCAATGATCTACTGCATATGTTAAGGCCGATTAATTGTTTTTTGACCTGTAATTAAGGCATCTTTAATGTTGTTAATATTCAATAATTTTAAGATGCACTAATAAATGTACCCATCTCTCCTCTGGAACACTGGCAGAATTGCATCTTAAAGCCTCCCTAGTGGTGCGGCCAGTACAATACTTTGTCGTTCTCCCATTAATGGGGGACAGCAGTAAAATAGACCCAATTCTTCTCTTTCGTAGCTACAACTTTGAAAAAATCCATTTTTACAATATCTCACTACCACTAACGGCAATCATATGTGTTAATTTTAGGTTAAGTTCCACGTGGAACTTTGAAGTGGCGCCGGGAACCTTACAGTTGTGTGCTACTTCATGCTAGTCTTAACGAACCTGCTCAACTTTAAAGTAACAGCGGCGTAGACCGATTGGCCCCATGTGCTACTTTGTAGCAACTATAACTTTAAAGGAAATATTTTTAGTGGCAGCTACTACACGGTTACTTTTGTCAAGTAGTATGTACTTTAAAGACGCATATTTTAGTAACTACTACTTGTAAGTTCTCTTGCGCAAATTTCGCCATATTTATCGAGCAGAATTGCGACGCCATTGCTGTTCATGAACGTTGAATGCCGTCACCATACTGATTAAAAATTAATTTTTCTTTAGAGCTGTACTAAAAGTACCAAATCAATGAATATTTATTGGTTTAGTATATTCAGGAATAATTTAAAAACAGATACACATGCCTAGATGGACAATTTCGAAATTGTTCAGTATATTTTCAAAAAAAATAAAATTAAAGAAACGTATATTTTAAGGGCGCGTTGTCATTTTTCTAAGTACCATCATCATATTTGTCAGAAAACTTGTATTCGCATATGATTTTAATACCAAAGAAATCCTTAAAAATGATCAACGTGTGTTTAATATTTATAATTATTATGTGTTACTACTCACACCATCAACGTGTATATTACATTCTACCTTCAGTTTACAAGCCAGCTTCTACAAGAGAATGCGATGAGAATATAGTTGAAACTTTGCTGAAGCTGCGCGACAGAGAGCGACTGCAATGAAAGTATCAGAAACCTAAGAAGTTCCATTACAGTTGCTGTCACCACCCTGTTACGTCGCCGTTACGTAGCCGCAACGTCCAGGAAACGTCGCGAAAGCAGTTCCAGGGACGTCGTTGGAACGTAGCTACTCCCGAATAATTATTCCCCATTTTGGTCCCAGGGTCGTAATAGGACCGTTGTCACCACGTTCCGGTGACTGGTGGCGAAAACTTTAAAGTTCCTGTGATGGTCGTCGTTACGTTCCTACGACTAAAAATGTTTCTTGGGATATGGATATTCCATTTAAAAAACTATATCTATGGTCAGTCACCAAGTTATGGAACACTGTATAACACAAAATATATTTAAAAGCTGGTCCTAATGAGGGGCTACAACTCGGCTTCGAAATATCTTTCCTCATAAAGTCACAATCAATGAATAACAAAATAATAATAGGAAACCTCTAGTCCTAATTTTTACATTTACCCTTTATTTACTCAATTTGCGTCGATATTATTTGTGTAGTGGAATTAAATGCATATCTATGATTCATCTAGATCTTTTATAATAATAATAATATTTTCATAAGACAGGTAGCTCTCCAGTTGTCATTTTCTTATTAATTACTCTGGCGTAGCGGTTTCTCAGTTTTCTACCCCAATCCAATCCATTCTTTCACGAATGTATTTTGGAATCCTAACCAATATATATGTATATATTAATATACTCGCAATCTCTGTCGTTCTTAATTGTTTTTAAAGTTAGTATTGACATTTTTGATTTCAAACAATTTCTGATTGAATTAAGAAAAATACGTATTAATATAATTTTCATTGTCTATGTAAATGTAGACAGATATCCTAGTTTAGATTCAGGATCGCGTGTGGAATAACAACCCAGTAAAACGAATACAATGTTAATATGTATTTCTTTTCCAATAAGATTACATCCATATATGTATCCAGTCAAGGGTGTTACATTTCTTACTCGGACTATTGAATATTATCAAGAAGGAGGTTTTTCGTCAGGTTTGTTAATGTTTTTAATACATTCATCACATTTTAATAAAAGACTAAAAATATCTAATATTCATATATTTATATTTTGGGTACTTATATAAGGCATCGCCAAACAACCTTAGCACTACTATAGTACTGCCTCTAAAACTCCACTCAAAGTAAAAATAATGTGATTGTTCCATTAATGACTTACGTTCACACTTCTTTTGAACATAGTCCGCACGAAGATCAGGAATATCGCAATTCCGCGCAAACCAAAATAAATCCCTTAACTGATGCCTCCTAAATATAATTTCCGGTGTTATCGATGTTCTACCTGATATTTTATTTATTTCGTGCAATTCAAGTCGGGGACAACAATGATAGTAATAGTTAAAAGTTGATACAAATTTTCCACAAAAGTTACTAACATTGAAAACGTGATCAAAAATTTGATATGATTGTAGAATTCTTGTAAATTTTTGCTTGAGATATACCTTCGAGACGGAGTCGTTATATTCTTTGTGTCACCATTCCCTGCAGCATAAAGCACTCGCAGTGACACAAGAAAATGATTCGGAATATGAACATCAGAAACATGAAATACGCAACAATCACTCGGCACACTTCTGAGTACATAATCGAGCACAGACTCAGAATGCACACCATCACTACGGTGTGCAGATGAAGATTCGGATACAGAACCTGTACACTGAATCCGAATCAGATTATCAAAATTCACCGTCCTGTCATCAGCCCCGTGCGTTCGATAAAACCCATAAAGTCCGCACTGCCCCATAGCAATCGCGATATAATTGGCAAGATCTGTTTTATAACGACGATTTAAATGCAATACGACCGTGCATACCTCACATATTCTTTAAAGACAAAGGAGCATCAACAAGCACCACAGTAGAGCTCGAAGGCTACTATGTATTTCTGATAATGTTATAGATAAGTTGATTCAACACCGGTCGACCTGTCCAGTAAGACAAATAAGGTAAAATGACACTAGTTCTTGTAGATAGCTGGTGGATATCATTCAAAGCACCAACCGATAATCGTCCGTGTGTTAAAGCATCGTTCACTCAATTAATATTACGAAGTCGTTAGATCCTAAACAATTCGTAAGTGTTTAAATATTTCTCAAAATAATTTCAAGAGTAGCTACTGGCTTGCAGTATACACAAATCGCGTAAACCTTAGAATCCAGATATTCCAACAATACGTCAGTAAGATCTCGTACATGACCATCTCCCGAGTTAACAACTTTATATTTAGTATGTAGATTCATTAAAGCAGGAGTACTTTTTTCGGTGCATCTCACAGGGATTCATTTCTACGTCGTTCAGAAATGTCACGACTATGAGTAACAAGTAATTCTTTCATTATTTTATCTCCGTAAACAAGTATCTCCACCACATTCACTGTGTCTATAGAAGCAGCTGCAAGTTGTGGATTATTTCAGTTTGGTTCGCATGTTTATTTCTGTAGTAATTAAGTAATTTATCCCGTTCGTCAACTTTCTCACTAAGTTCTTTTATAATATAGTCTGCTTTAGCTAATTTCTCCCTTAATTCAGCTAGAATATCCACATCATCATCCTTATCTTATCTTATTATTTGAAGTGTAAACTTCTTTAGGCGCGTTGCGTTGATTGTAGGCAGTGAACAAGACTGACCTGCAACGCTCGGATATGTAACGCTCTGATATGTGTAACGCTCGTTCGGGTAAAGTCGGCTTAGGGAACAAGATAAATATATCATATAGAGGTATTTAATTTCAATTAAATTGAAATTTAAATGAATAAATAAATTCATGTCCCCGAGCAGATTCGAACCCGCTGGCACGTTGCATCAGACCAACGCTGGACACGTAATCGATTATTCATTTCATCTATTTATACATATACATACGTCACTGCTATACTCGTTCGGCGACCGTTACATGGGAGAGCATGACGCATTAGTCGTATAATACGTTACTAAATATTATACGCGTGTGTACATGTGTAAATGTAATAAATGTGCGAATACGTTTTATTTAATACGTTACTGAAATATTATACGCGTCTATTTCGTATTATTAACCTCGCCTTGATGAAGTTTACACTTCTGCTGTGTGGTTTTAAGCACACTCATTCTTCCTGTTGTTATTAGATTCCTCCTCTGAAATATCTGAACCACTCACTTTTATTTCCGAATACTATTTGCTTTATAACTTCGTCTTCTGAAGTATCTGCCTCGCCTGGCATCTCTTCTTCAGAATCCGTCTCCCATATAACCCGACCAACGCTTTCCAACTCAGCATCGGTCAGTCGACTCGAGTCTCTCACTTTTACTCGATTTCTGAACCAATATCGTGGTTCTTTAAACTAAATAATTAAAATATTTTTGTGAATACCCGCAACATAAAAAGTTTGTAGTAGGGAATAAAAAAACAAATTTAATTTAATTTAAAATATAAATTAAAAAATATAATAAATTTAAATTACACTAACCAAGTTACGCGCTTATATACAAAATATCTTATCTTTTTCCTGTGTTTGTCAATTGCTCTAAGAATCTATACTGTTGGCGATTCACATTTTAAGAAACTTCTAAACAAACGCAACAAACTCTCTTATTTATTCCATTTATAGAAATCACTCGATAGTCACTCAATCTGAACAAATATTAAATATTTATGAATAGCCTATTCCGTCATTTATAATAAAATTGCCTCGGTGTACGTAGTATTTTCTCATTTTTCATTCGACTACCAGCCTTCGAAGAGCGAACACCTCTGAAATATCTAAAACAGCATTATTCTAAACTGTCTTCAAACAGCGATCTACCATCTGCCTTTTAAGGCATCGACGACAATCCTAGCCGGAACGGAATGGCTATGGCCGATCCAGGAAGGAGAACACCGCTATCGGATCCGAAAGGGGTCATCTCCTCAGAAGAATACGCCGGAAGAATCAAGGCGTTTCTAAAGTGCGTGGCGAATAAGGACGACAAACGGAACTGGAAAGTTGCCTTCAAGAACTTACCGCAATATTTGCCGAACATCTCTCAATATTCGATATTCTGGACACACTTTCCGGAACTTCGCACAACCACTACACCGTCACCACAAGCGACATCCGACTTCAAACCACGTTAATTCTTTGCTTGCCTACTGGAAGCAGCAATAGAAAAAACAAGCATAGACTCGTCGGGAAACACGACAACCGCCGATACAACAGCTGATACAACCGCCGATGACACCCTCACCGAAGATCATCAAGAAGATGAATTTCAACAAATAAAACGGAAGAAAACCACCAAAGACCGTGAGCTGAACATGCGCACCGAGGCGAAAAACGTGTCTAAGCTAGAGCCACCTGGCGGCTCTGGCCCAAACCGGACACGTCCGCCGCAACCACTCCAACAGCAACGAATGGCCACACTCCGCCCATCGTCCTACGCGAAAAGGCGAAATGGACAGAAGTACGCACCGCAACCGCCCGGATGTGTATACGCATCAAGTCCTCTGCAGTACAGTCAATCGGCGTACGAATACAGCCGCAAACAAAAACCGACTACCACCAACTCCAAAAAGTACTAGCAGCCAGGAATCTACAATTCCACACATTTCAACAGAGGGTAACGACACCCCTCAAGGTCATCGTAAGACCTGTATGCGAAGGCATACCCGAATCTGAATTAAAAAAAGAACTAACAAACCGAGGCTACACGGTCATCCTATGCAAAAGGATGACCAAAGGACCGACCAGAAAGAAGAGAGATGCCGTTAATATACGTGCAACTGGATAAAACCGACTACAATAAACGCATATTCACCGAACTACAGGAGTAAGAAAGTCACCGTCGAAACAAAAATAATCGACCGAGAATACCGCACCCAATGCCACAGGTGCCAGATGTATGGGCACGGGCAAAGAGGCTGCCATGCTGAACCGAAATGCATGAAATGCGCTCAGGTACACCTCACTCAAGAATGCCGCCAAACCGAAGACATTCCCGCAAAGTGCGCCCTTTGTGCGGGGCCACACGCTGCTAACGACAAGCAGTGTTCCAGGGCGCCGCATAATTGGAAGAAAAATAGAAACGAACGATATCACCGAACCAAACAGCATTCCTGCCATCAAACCGGCCAAGAAGCCCGCTTCGACCCCGGACACCGAACCGATGGAAATAGCAGCGGACAATCAACAACAGGGAACAGCGAATCTCACGCGCCGATGGATACTCAATCATCAACTCAACAAATGCCAGGGAAGAAACCGAAAAGACGCAAGACTAAGTCACAAAAACCAGCACCGACCCAAAACGCCGACATCGTTACCGAAAACCGACCGCCAAGATCGTCAAACCTACCTACAACAGCCGGAACCACCGATATAAATTGGTCGGGCCTATGGCAAGTGATACAGAAAATACTATTTGAAATAGTTCAACTCAACAACAAACAGGAAATGCCCGCTGTCATCATGCGGCACATTCCGGATATTTTGGCTGTTTTTAGAAAATAGTCACGACGAAGTTGCATGGCGCTCTGTTAAGCGAAGCCACCACAACATTTCATTGCGATGGAGGAGTTGAAGTGCAAGGCACTGGTACTCCGAAGAAATAGAGATCCAAGATCCAAGTAGTATTTTCCTCCACACAAAATTATTATTGTTTAATAAAAATGTAATGTATTTACCAACTGTTATCTGTATTGTAACATATTGTACCATCTTATATCTTTTTATTAATATAATTTATTTTAACGCTATACAGTACATTGTACATACCGTAGTCGACAAATTTTAATTTCTGATACGAAAGTAGAAAGAGGAAAAGAGCACGACGAAATAATGTAAAGATAAACATATAGCCAGGCTGCCAAGTACAGCCGGCGAACGTTACATTTGAAATGTGTGGATCCCCCGACATACGTCGCTTCTCCCATCACTCTTGGCAAGCAGGCATCGCTGCATATTATAACGTCATCTTCTGCATGGGATAGATATAGGTAGTATTACTGTAAACCGAAATTAAAATTTGTCGACTACGGTATATATACTATCACCCTGTTGTATATTTACCTTAATTATTTGTCGTTGTGTATCCAGAGAACTAAATAAATAGGTAAAGATCAGTCAAACAAAGGAATATTTGTTTGACAATTGTTTCTAATCTCAGGCTAAGATTTATAAGTTTTCTGGCGTATATTGAACTGGATATATTTTAATATTTAGAACTGGTATAATGTTAGAAAGAAATGTATATCCTTATACCATAACGAAAATCTACTAGACATCAGAAATAGTGGATGAATATTTTCCTCAGTATCAGACGAGGAAGAGGCTCTTCTTCAAATTGTTTTTGTACCCCTGCCAAATCCCTAAGGAGAGGTTCAGTTGGGTAGGAAGAATTAATCTTCCACCCCCTGCTCTTCCACCAAATCCTTAATAAATATAACATAACGATTACCACATTAATAAATAAGTAATTAATGAATGAATAATTAGTTGATTAGTTAGCAAATGCCTAAAATAAACTTAAGAGTGGCGTTTACCAACAAATAGAAACTTGTGCAACTTAATTACTCGCGGGACGGGTAGACGCAAGGGGATGTGAGTAGGTGGAGGTAGATGATATTCGGTTCTGTCACAGAGCTTCGGTTTTATTCACAGATTCTGTCATAGATAAAGGAATACTATAGATGGGAAACAATGTATAAAGAATGAGTACTTACGGAACTGTTGATGTTTTATAATAAGCCAATTTTCGCTTGCCCATAACTGTTACATTATTATACACTCGAATATTATAGGTATAAATGACATTTAAATGCGAGTGACAGTTTGAAATTAAACTGTCACTCGCATTTAAGTCTGCAATAGTCGACCGATTCCGATAGAATTTCGTATTCGCTAGGACCGGTAGAGATACCCTAAAGTGGGGATAGACGACGCAAAAAAACCTCGTGTAAAATGTGTGTGACAATGTTTACTGTTTAATGTTTTTTATCTTTACAAATAATTATATAAATTTGATTTTTTCTTTATATCGTACATCAAATGTGCAGTTGGCGCGTGGAGGTCGTTTTTTTTCTTTTGTGTACCAGCCCTAGTTAGTACACATTAATCAAATTCATGCATTTTTGTGGTTATTTCTAAAACACATAACTGTCTTAAGAAAATAAATTAGTACAAAAACTGACCTTGACATTATAAATTTATGCCTTTTGCATCACTAACCCAAATTTAAGATTCTAAAATTACAAAATGAGTTAAAAAAACGCGAAACGGCGATGCCTTAATTTTCGATAGGTAAACGCCCCTCTTAATCTATATTCCGTAATGTACGCTTCCATAAGGAAACAGCAAGAACACAAAGTAAGCAAGATATGTATATACACAATTTAACAAAATAATAATAATGCGCGCTTTATCGATAACATCCAGACAAGGACCATACACTGCCACACAATAATTAAATAAAACAGAGCAAAGGTCTCGCAAAGTAAAACCTTGGTTCGAGTATCAAAAACAGATGCATGTGGATAGAGAGCTTTGAGAGTAGCATAAGCCAGCCAAATGAATCTGGAGAAGTAGTCTCTGTATCTAAAAATATTAAATCCATATTATTCTCTGGGTAATTCGTTCCATAAAAATTGGAAAACAGGTTTATCTACCTACAAAGATAAATAAACAGGTATTAGTTCTATAATTAATATTTTTCTGGATCTAATTCATTTTGTGACATTAATTATAATATTAGATCATGTGACAAAATGACTTTATTATCGGTTGTCTCTGTTTTTAAATAGTTTTAAACCATGTTTTGGTTAATAGTATTTAATTCAAGAAAATAGCACTGCTCATTATTTTTTGCTCTTTGAATTGATTTTTATTCACTAACGTTCATTTAAATCTTAAAAGCGTCTCTTCTTATAACGTGCCCAGCATTATTTTGCACAATGTTCTTTTTATTCATTAGTAAGCATCGTTTTCACTAAACTAATTAGACGGCTGATACATTGTAGCGATTAATTTAATCTTGATAATGAAATTAATTACTTATCGATCTAATTTTACGTGTATACAGCTTGTCATTACCTATTGATCACATAACAAATGTCTTTTATCTCAACTGCTGTTTGTAATAACCAGTTTTATTTTTTAAGTTCTTACTTAATTTTCTTCTTAAATATTTACAAGAATTATAGGTTATACGTAATCTTTCAAATTACTTCAGTATTTGGCTTTATTTCAATACTTAGGTCTTTCGTCTATATACTTGATATTAATAACAATAAAATAGAGTATATTTTTGCAAACGTACGCGTTTTAGTAATTTCAAATAAATATTGTATACTAATATTACTACTATAATAATATACTATGTATGTCAAGATTTTGTAGTAATGCTTATCTTGAAGGTATTCTCCAATTTTATGGCTAACAAAACTGGGAGCTTCGTGCGGTTGGTTCTACAAGAATGTTTTGACGAATAGTGTGAATAAAATGAAAAACTTAAATTACGGGGACTACACTTGGACCATAAAACATGGACTGGCGTTATACCAGTTATATAATCATCGACATCAAGTGTTGTATATATGTATATTTTTCATGAGCTTTTGCTGTTTCTATCTCGGTTTTCGAACGGCTTCCAAATCATTTTATTACAATTTTTGGTCCGGCCTATGCGGTACATAAAGTGTGTATAATTGGTTGTCGAAATTATGTTATTAATGTAATACTTTTTCATTATTATATATTGAATGTTTTGTCTCATATGTCTCATATTAATAGTAGAATTTTATTTAATTGTTTGTTAACATTTTTCAATAATTTAAAAGTACGTATTGTTTAATTCAGTTATAGCAGGGACGTAGTTTTAAGGACGACAGTGAGTTGCAATCAGCTGTTATAGAACATTTTGACGGAAAAACTTCACATTTTCTTTACAAGGGTATCGAATTATTATCCTTGTAATATATGTATAGAAATTACATTGAAAAATAAACATTCTTATATTGTTCCAAGTTTCTTTTTTGTATATCAGGCCGAGAATTTATGCCGCCTACCTCGTACTTAGGTATAAACCGATTAAGTGAATTTATTATTTTAATAAGGGATGATGCTGTAAAATTTTGCATCATCTAGCGTATATTAACTTTCATATAACATATTCATTACTCTAAGTTAAATTCATGCTCGAAGAAGTTCATTACATGTATCTGCATAACGACATCCTAACGTTTAGAATAGCCTATCTTTTTAGGTTAACATTTACAAGTGACCCTGGTAAAGTGCCAATATACCGGAGCTCTACTAAAGAGCTTAGCGCAATGACTGTACTATACAAATCGATAATGTAAAGAATTTTTCATGAATTGCATAAATGCACTTTCTGCATGATAATAAAGTGCATATTAGACTATAATATTCAATAATTTATGCAAAAAATCAATATAGAAAAGATAGAAACGTCGGAAATTTGTTCATATAACGGAAATGGTATTTAAAACGAAACAGAACGTCTTTAAATGAATTATATACGTATATTCACGCTCACGTGTACTTCATCTTAAAATAAAACTTATATCATCACATGTATATAAAGCCTCAAATTAATTAATTACTTTAATAATGCAATAATTATCCAGATCAGGTGCTGTCATAATTTTACCGAACTGCTGATGATTTATATTTAAAAATTTCCAGCGTTAAAATTTGCGTAGGTCTGGATTTAGAATGAAGAAACAAGAAAGTCAAACAGTAATAGTTATTAAAATTGAGATGCTCTATCTTGTCGTGTTCTATTTATATGTTCTGTCCATGGAAACAATCTACAATTTGAAATTTAAGGTAGTAACAATGAAACCTTATGTTTTTTCCAGAGATTCCAGAGATTTTTTACAGAAATGATAAAGGCGGTCTTTTTTATATCTACCACTTTTGCAATATTCTTGATCATTTTCGTAAAGATGGAATTGGTATGACAGGTAACTGAATTAAGTCAAAGTTATGCTTGTCATCCTAGATTAAAATAGAACAAACTAGCGTATACCGATCAAATGTAAACAACTAAAATGAATTTTGAAGTCCAACAGGTTATCATGTTGGACCACTTTTAATTATAATATACATTATTCTTACATCCACTGCCGTAATGGGGGATAAGTGCCTATTGGAACACTGATTATGTCAATATCATAAACAGTAATTCATATTTGCTATCTCAGGATGCCTTCTTATGAAACTTATGCATTATTTTATTTATAGAAATAATAAAATTCTGATAAACGAAGTCCATCTTTGCATCAAAGTGTGTTTGACAATGTAATAGTTCTTACAATGTACTTGGGAATGCTTGTTAACTCTAAAAATGGGTACACACATGCACTCGAACATCGTAACGTAACTCCTCCACGCAACATTTCCTGTTGCGCGACGAAGTTACAGTTTGATGAAGTTTTGACGTGCAACAGAACATAGTCGCGTAACAAAAGAGCGAACATAATGCCGTCACAGCCTCCCATGTTCAATTCATGAATGCTTTTCAAGCAAGATGGGCATTGCGGCTGTAACTGACCATTTTGTTAATCGAAAAGGCCAGAACTAGTTTTTTTTGAGTCACCCACATTATTATACCTAACGGCATGATTAAAAACTCGTATTATAGTGATATTAAACTAACTAATTACATAAATAACATCATCTGATAAGATTTTTTCATTCAAGCTTGTCACTTATACTGAAACCCTCGGTGTGGTTAATTTTTGAAGCCTAGCGGTAGTGCGGATATTTATAGCTTCAGTTTTGTAATCTTTTTGTCTCACCTTTTTCTAAATTGATTAATTTAACTATCCAGGAAGGTATATTCTCAGATGCTCTTGCTGCACTAATAATTTCGGTCTTGAAGAGAGGGAGGGTGATACAAAGTGTTTATCAAAATATAAACCGATATCTCTCTTGCCACTATTCTGCAAAATCTATGAAAAATATTAAAATCTTAAATTCTTGGGTTCTTGAAAGCAATACACTATGTTAGTATGGGTGGGGGGAGGGGGGTAGTTCTAATCATGCATTTGCGGCGTTTAATGCAGGCAACAATAAACTGTTTTGATAAAGGCAAGTCCTTTGACTATGTAAATGATATCTTATTGAAAAAAAATAGATAAATATAATAATGAAGAAAAAAAATTATTTATTCTATTAAAAGTGTATTTTGTTCTGTAACTTTTCACACTATTGATTATGTGACATACAGCTTCAAACCAATAGCGTGTTCGGGCCGCAATGTCTCGTGTTGTCTTATACTGTGATCAAGACAGTACTATATCATATTGTTGTTTGCTGAAGAGGGACAGCGTCCATAATGAAACATAAAGCTGGTAAATTTAAAAGACAGGAAAAACCGCGAGTTTGACAAAACGAAGAAAAGGGGTAATACTAAAAACGCAACATAAATATAACAATAACCAGTATCAAAACTCAATCAATTATTAACGGAATGTCACTGGAATCGCTTGTAGTGGCCATATTTCTGTGTCCAATTTCGAATTACATTACTCATTCAAGTGCAGTCCATGGAGGCAATTATAATGTAATAGTGATAATATCGCTGTTACTGTGCCCAAGGAATAGATTTAAGCAAATAATGTAATTCGAAATTCAGGACATTAATACTGATACCATCACGATTACTGTGCCAAATTTCAAATTATATTATTCATTTAAGTCCAGTCCTACCATGTAGCCCTGTCTGGCGATCATACCTCGAAATTGGCACTATTACCGCAGATTCATAATCATTCTGACATGTAGTGATTATAGCTTTCAATTTTAATACATGAGCCTTTTCATGAAAATAATTCTGTTACTTTTTTATGCGTTCTAATACCTTAAGGGGATATTAAAGCGGTCGAGAAAGCAAGATATCGAATTTATCAGTTTTTTTTTACTATTGTTCAAGATAGAAATGTGAAATTTTCTGTACAACTCCAATATAGATATGAGTACACGGAAAGGTTGTCAGATTATGTAATTTTTTGTCACAACCACCTATTTTTTTTATTCCAAATTAGAGTAAAATGTACGTGTGTTTCTCCGTCAAAATCTGAAAGAATTAAATGAAATTGATCAAAACGGATGTAATTCCCGTGTAGACCAATGTTTTCTTGTGAGATATAGCTTTTTGAATTGCGGAAAAAAGTTTAATTTGAGTAATTAAATTAAGAAATTCCGGAATGCTGCGATACTGAATTATTTGTATTTTAGCAGCGCCTTCAGCTGCTACGGATATGCACCCAACTTCTTGGCCCCGCCTAATAGGACGGTCCGAACTTTTTGCGGTTGTCTGGAGTATTTCATTTCACTTTTTCTCACTCCAATTTTACGCATTCATATTATTACCAGTTTCCAAGCTATATGATTTTACCATGCAAGTATACATAGGTATACGAAAAAAATTTTTCGTATATGGATGAATGTATGAATGCATTGTATTGTATATGATTTTAATGACAATACAGAAGTAGGTATAGATACAATTTATTTTTATTTTGGTGATTGACTTATTGCGATTTTGGTTAGTTCTTTAATTTGTATGCAGAAATAGCGTTGCAGTAGCATTGGAACATGTTGCTGCATGTATTATGCTTGTATTGCCTATTTAGCATCCGCTATAGTAAATTAATGAACTTAGAAAATTTTTTGAATTTTCTTTATAATTTCGTGGCGCGTAAAAGGACTCAATTAAACTGACTTCTGGTGATTGACTTATTGCGATTTTGTTTAGTTCTCTAGTTTGCATGCAGAAATAGCGTTGCAGTTGCATTGGAACATGTTGCCGCCTATTATATTTTTCGCATCTGTTAAAATAATTTATGGACTTAAATATTTGTTTGAGTTGTGTAATAGACATTTTATATATGTGATTTAATGATAAAATAATTGTCATATACATATATTTATTTTTCAATGTGTGATATCGCCTGGCTTTTCTACGAACTGGATATTTATGCCGCAGAAATTTCCCAGTTGACAATATTAGTGCCCGATGAATGAAGCTCCGCATCAGTATTCGTCTTTTTTTTAATTTGGGGCTCGTATTCCAAATTTTGTATTTAATAGTATAATCTCCCTCTTGAGAAATGATTGGATTTTAAGCAAAATTGGCAGACCGGAAGTAGTAGTTTACTTCAGTGAAAAAATCGAATTTTGCCAGTATTTCGTCAACTACTAAGTTTAAACAAATTTATAAAGAATTCATATGTACTTAAAATTAAAATTGAGAATAATTTTATTTAAAGTTTTTCGAAATTCCTACCGGAAGTAGGTCTTTTACTCTTATCGAAAATCAGTCATGCTTTTTAGACAAGTACGTGACGAGTATAAAAGTATTTAAAACATAATTTTCAATATCTTTTGTATAAAAAAAATTTCGAAATTCAGACCGGAAGTACCACTTTTACCCTTATCGAATAGCGATTTTTTGCAAATATGTCGTAAGTTATGCATTGTATATGTATTTATCAAGAATACAAAAGTATTTATAATTGGATTTGCAATATTTTTTGTATATATGAAATTTCAAAATTCGGACCGGAAGTCGCACTTTTATTCTTAGCGAGTAGCACTTTTTTGATAATATCTTGCAAAGTATGCATTCTATCGAGATTTATTAAGAGAATAGAAGTACTTAGAATAGGATTGTGAATAATTTTTGTATACAAAATTCTTAAAATCCTATAATTTGAAACGCTCATACGTATAAGAAAGTCGTGTGGTGGCCACACCTAAGTTTTTCATTAAAATTTGGGAAATCATTTATAAATTCTTTTTCACAAGATAACATAGTAAGGGCATTTAATCTGTCTTCTTTCATTGTATTTCTCAGGAAAGTTTTTATTCTCTTCAGTCGTGAAAACTGGCGTTCCGCTTCAGACGTTGTCATTGGGATTGTAATGACAATTTTTAAAAGCTTAACAACTTCATTAAAGGTGTCGCTTAATCCATCCAGCAGAAGGCCTAGCAGACCTACAGCACTGACTTCTATATTTTGCCTAAATTCTTCTCTAGAATATTGAACACTTAATTCAGTTCGTAGTCTGCTTGCATTGAGACATGGATAAAATTTTACTGCTTCTTTAAGGCAATCTTCCGGAAATTTTTTTTGAAAAGAGGAGAACTGTTTAAAAGAAATTAAGTTTGCTAATATTAAGTGCCCTGTATACCGAAATCTAGTTTTTATTTCAAGCAAAATAATATCGCACACTTCAATAGTCTCCCTCCGTCTTTGGCTACCATCAGTTACTCTTCGTCGCGTTGATGGTCGAGGAGTCAGTTCTGAGTCATTTTGTTTAACCAACTGATTATCTGTGTCAACTATTTCGGTTCGAATTTTTCCAATAGCGCGTTCAAAATTATCTAAATTATTCTTGATTTTTAATGCAACTGTATTGACATTTTGTAATTGATTAAACAATATGTCCACATGTGGCATAATTTTATGAAAGGAAGTTAACCAATAGATAAAATTTTCCTCCTCTAAAATTCGCAAATTGGCACCAGCTTGATGAATGGTAGTTTGTAAACTAGCTTCTCCCTCGATTTGTTCTAGAGCTCGGTGCTCATATATTGTATTCACTGTCCTAGAATTGAAGTTCCATCTTATTTTTGAAGAACGAGGTAAGCTTTTTCTCTGAAGGAATTCTTCCAATTTTGCAGCTCGTTGTGGTGAAGTGGAGAAAAAAAGTACATAATCCCGTCAGATTGGCAAAAAAATCTGCATTTACTACTGCTCGATGTAGCATGTGACATAATAAGATTTGTCTGATGTGCGTAACAATGTACAAAATTGGCCCTTGGATACTGGTCTTGGACATGTCTTTGCACGCCGTTAATAGCACCACTCATGACTGCTGCCCCATCATAGCTCTGTGCAATCAGTTTTTCTGGGTCATCAACAAGCAAACTAATTTCGTTAAGTATGGAAGCAGATAAAGAATTAGCATCATGTCCACTAGGCAGAAGAAATTTCCAAAATCTTTCGACCGGTCTCGCGTTCACAATATATCTTAAAACAACCACCAACTGAAACTGATTGGACACATCTGTGGTTTCATCAGCTATCACAGATGTGAAGTCGGTTGCTTTAATTTCACTGGAAACTTGTCCATGATACACGTTCAACATTGCATCAAGCAGCTCATTCTGTATCGTTTTTGATAATCCCTTAAAAACCGGTGCTGCTTCGATGTGATCTCTGAGCAATTTATCCAATTCTGCCGTAAAATTTATCAATTCCCGAAAAATGCCCTTGGTATTCCACGTTTGCCGTTCATAATGACCCCGAAGTGCCAGTTCAAACGCGCCACAAAATCTAATGCAATTTATTATTAAATTTAACACATGCCTATTTTTTGTTGCCTGTTCATTGTGTTATTGAACTGCTTTTCTATATGATGAATCTAAAACATTCTGAATGTTATTTTTTCCCAACATTCTTAGACTAAATATATTTTTCAAATGCCCTTCGGAATTTTCATGTTTCGTAATTTTAGCACTACGATGAATTAAGTCTTTTATTCCGTTCTTTGACCAAGACGGTTCACCACCAAACAAAAGACACGGAAAATAAAACAAAGTATTTTTAATTTCACACCCACAAATCCAGTCATTTTTCTGATAAATATTCATTTTGAATTTTCTTATAACGTCTTTACCTTTAACAGATTGTTTATTTTCTAAACATAATTGAGGCATCGGGCGTTTAAGATTTTTTATTACGATTTTTTCATCATACGTTAACCGCGAAAACGTGTTATTCTGTAACGCAGAGACGAAATTTATCTTACAACAGCGGTGAGCAGACTGGAGATCTTGCTCACACGCTATGTATTATACGATATGGAAGTAGAACAAAATACAGTTCTCCCCACCTTCAATGTAATGTTAATGGCTTAACGGAGCAACGGTTGGGCTTTGCTCATGGGTATGTTTCTCTCGGTGGAAGGGGTAAACATTCGAATAGTTGCTCGTGCGCTGTTAGTCGTCATTATATCTGTGACGACGATCGGTGCATGTAGGTTGTTACGCGTGCCGCACACGCCACGTTCCTGTTCAATAACTATGAATACGTAATAAATAAATACTTTCACAGTTAGTCGCCGCTTGGTTTGTTTTGTTTCAAAATTCCAGGGGGTGCAATTGCTCACTTGCTTTCATTAAAGAGCCGCCACTGACCGGAAGTATCACTTTTTTGCAAATATCTCGTAAAGTATGCATTCTATAGTAATTTATTAAGAGAATAGAAGTACTTAGAATAGGATTCTGAATAATTTTCCTATAACAAAATTTTTTTGTGTAACACACTTACAGGTTTAATTTTTTAAGAAGATAAAACTATTTAAAACTTAATTTAGACCAACTATTGTATAATTTGAAACGCACATATTGCTGTGACCTTAATAATTTGAATAATATTTAGAAAATGATTTTAACTCTTGGAAATAAACAATCACTGTTATATTGCTAAAAAAACGGTGGGTTAGCAACTTAACATTTTTTATGCTCTTATTTGCTCCTCTTATCTTTAACAAAATCTCTTCCCGGCATTTACTCTACATATATCTCAGGGTGTAGGTAGCTTTAACACTTCAAAGTGGTATGGCAATTTATAAAGCAAAATACAAATTTTTCAAAGAACAAATATAATAACTTTATTTAACATATAGTTTTATAATATAAATTAAAACCTTTATTTCAACTTTTATTAAACATTTACAAAATATTAACAAATAAATAATATTACCAAAAATGTATGATGTATAATATTTCAAAATAGAAAATATTGAAAAACAGATATTCCTAAGACAATTAAATAACACTCAAAAATTATGAATCTTTCCACATGTATGCCTTTTAGCATGTATAATTATAACCAAAATATATAATAAAAATTTTCAAAAAACAAAATAATTCCAGTCTAAGTTTTATTATACTTAATTATGATGTTCGCATAATCACAATTAAATACCTCATTCCTAGGTCGAACATATAAATCAATCCGACACACATCCTCAGAAATTTCTCATGATTTTCGCAAGAATGGATCGCATTCACGTTACTTTTCGCTGAAATTATTGACTAAACTCCGTAACTACTTTCACAATCGAAAATTAATTTTTTTGGATTGTGTTATGAAATAACAAAAGAGAAACACGCAACATGTGTACTAAAAATGGAACAAATGAAATAAGAATATTAAACACACACAAAACGATGATATAGATTATTTTTTTAATTTTTCTACACTTTTTCGGATTCTACAAATTTGTTCTTCTGCCTCAAATCTCGGAAGGGTAGATTTTGTGGATGTTGTGGATCTATGAGTTCTGGTAGAACGCAATTTTCATAGAAATCTCGTAGTTGTAACTCCATATGATTCGTCCAGAAGATGTCATCTCTGTAAATCTAAACAGGTCGAATAAGCAGTTAACATATTTTTATTCCTAATAGTGTGTTTTCAAACATGCTCTACTTCCTTTCCCAGTGGACTCCACAAGACAAAATAGCACACATTCCTTTGAGAAATGTGTAGTTGTCCTTGGACCTGGTAGTAAAAATGGGCTGTTTTCTTCAAATGAAAGATTCCATCATCATCAATTATTGCAAATTTGATTTTCTTCTGGTCGACGGCATCACGAGGTGACAAATTACAAATGGACTTTGGACACTTAATTTCTATGATAGCATCGGTACCGATTAGTCCGTGTGGCGAGGCACCAAGAAAACCAAGCACGGAATCTACGAAAAGTCCACATGAGGACACTTCAAGTCCAAAATGTTTTTCAAATTCCTTTCTAGCAATTGGCTCGTGGCTAATACCCCACTCGGTAGCCTCGTTTCCTGTAAAAGTACTATACACCAATTCTTTAACAGTTGCATTACAAGCCGTGGTTGACCTCATTCTGCATATTCTGCCAAAACTGGAAGCAGTCAGTCTATTGTGACGTTCGGTTCTCCAGTCGTCATTGCTACTTTGCCCATCAGTTTTTTTCTCTAAGTCACGAATTTGAGAAGGCGTTTTTTGTAGATTTTCCAAACATTTTTTTTTCAAGATTTCATAATTCTCGGGCAGTTCAGCAGAAAGAAGAGCCGCGACAGGCCCGTAATCTTTGTCTGCGGGTGCCTTAGCTTTCAACTTCTTGCGATATTTTTCAGGGAATAAGGTCTTTGGGGATTTATGGTAGAGGTGTTGCTTTTCTCTTCTGCGCATTAATTTTTTGGTAAATTGTCCAGGGCTTTTCTGCGATATTGCCTTATATATTATGCCAGGATAATTATGTGATCCTGATGAAAAACTCACACTTGCTGCTTCGCATCGAGTTTGGTATGAACCTCTGCTGGATAAATTCAATCTTTTCCCGCTCACAAATTTTGCGACAACTGAATTGTAGCACTCTGCAGCATTATTATCCATGTTTAGGAGAAGACTATCAGCATTATGCACTAAGCGGTACAACAGAATTTCGACATCTTGCAAAAGACCACTTTCCGTCATTTCATTCACCCACTTGCGTTCATCCTTACCTACATAATATATATATATATATTAAATGATACACTATGAAAAATCCACTTCCAGAATACTTACCTTGACAAAAATATTGTTTACAATTCGAATGCTCTCCAAATATATGTTTGGATGAATTGAGAATATCAGAACGCAGTTTCCTCACTTTTTGCTCATGTGAAATATCTTCTTTAATCCAGTGTTTAACAGCACATTGCCTCAGCTAATTTTCTTGTTACGCTGCTATCCCCGTCTCCTATAAGATATTTATATTTCAGCCCGTGCATTTCAATGCTGCTTTTGAAACCTCTACAATTATTTCTGCTTCCATTGCATGTTTGCACCAATTTTTGAAACAGGTATGAGGTTTGACATCTTCTTGTTTTTTTTTCTGCATGGGAACACATACAACAATATTTGTTCTTGATACCAAGATATAATATTTTTTTGGATTTTTGCCCAATAATAACTCCCTAACAATGAAATATTATGTTCTCAATGTCTTCATGGAAATACATGTCAAACAAAATTGAGGAAAGTACTAACAACACCTGATGATGCACTGTAATTCGTCCGATATGAACGCTTACACCAGGCTCCATCTGCTATTACAGCGATATGTGTAATGCCGTCTTGATCCACGTCTCCTACTTCCTTTGCGAGTTGAGCCTCTTCCTTTCCTGCTGCCTCCATTAAATCAAATGCACTTCCACTAATGAGAGGAGAAATTTCATCCTGAGTTGCAGCAAACTTTGGAAAACTCATACAAGGAATGTTACAAAATGCAAGAATTTTCTCCAGCTGCGAAAAACCACCTCCTGAGGATATCATTCCCAAGACTGCTGCTTTGTTTATATCAAGCGAATTTTTTGATGCACTATCTGTGCTTACGGATGATGTTTCCTTGCACATTGCACATTGTAAATAAAAAATACTATTGAGACCAAGTTTCTTTTCATTTATTATTTTCAAATTCTCAGTATTGCAGGAAAACAATGGATTATGTTTGAACTCCACAATTGATTTAAAGAATTGTTCAACATCAATTATTCTTCTACCAGAAACAGAGTATTCAGAATGTGCACTCTCTTTTATTATTTCAATTCTAAAATAAACTCAAAACGCAATTAATTTATAACGAACAGCTCTGTATGTGCTTATGTTTACAGGATGTTTCCAAAGACAAGCCTAAGAGCTTTTGTTTACATGAAAGACCCCCTTTAATTTTTGACAAGGAATCACCCTCTAAAAACTTTCCAAACTTATTTGGAAACATCCTGTATATAACTTGCTTTATAATACAAATAATAATTTAAATAGTTGCTGGAACTGCCTACTTTGAAATATTTTCATTTGATAAGTCAACTTCAGGTTCACGTTCAATCGCATGTAATACATCCATGTAATCTTTATCAACATCCTCATCATGACTAACCGAACTTGAAAGAAAAAAAAATAAATATAATATAAATGATTGAGAAAGGTATTGAATTTACGTTTGGCAAACTTGAACGGTTGATGATGGATCACTCTCATTGCTCTTATAGAGTCTTTTTAACACTTGCCTGCTTCTATTTTTCCGCTTTGAGGATAATCTTGGATATTTCTTTAAGTTTCTGTTGCCTCTTGCCATTGTGAATACCTTTACATCACACTCTACTTCGGCACTCAACACCAAAAAGAGTCAAAAAATTAATTCTCCAAATAATAAGAACAGCGAACAGCCCTAACTAGTATTTACTGTATGTGCGAAAAGCCAGCAAGGATCGCGATATAACTATACTTATCACGAAAAGAAAAACTTTTATTGAGTTGATTGCGTAATTGTGGAAAGTGTCTCGTTCACATATGCACATACAAATATTTTATTGCAGCAAAAAAAAATTGTCAGTTTCATATACATTCTTGGTACATTTCGTAGAGATGTCTTTGAATACATTTATTGCACTTGTTTGAATGGAATACTTTAATTTTTGTTTATATAGTATTTGCCAAATATTTGCTTTTCTAAAAGAAATAACTATAGCGAAATAACCTTCCTTCATGCAAAAAACGCTAAAATCAAATAAACTGAGGAAAAATACAAATCTGCTTGTAGGAATAGACTCTTTTTTTGCTAGTATAATCGACCATCGTATTTGTCACGATATTCTGCTGCCGTTGATTTGAATAGTTCAGTTGTTTCTCTGTATTCGGGTGACGGAAAACAACACATTCATTTCAAATATGTGAGAATGAGATGGCTTGCATTTGGCTCCTCCTACGGGCCAACACCTCCAAAAGCAATTATAGTGAATTCCCAAATACAAATCGACTTTAATATCCCCTTAAGTATGAATTATGATTGTTTCTGTTCTTCATTCGCCAACAAGTGAACTGTTTTGGCAAAGTTTTTTTTTATATTACTAATCTTTCATAAGTATCTATCTACCCTTACGTCTATAATTATCCATCGGTAATCTATTTTTCTTATTATTAAGACGTCAACAAATATGTTCTCAACATTTGCGTATATGTGTACCACGACAAAGAGTAGTTATTTCTTAAAACAAGATTGTAAACAAATAAAAATGCACTTTGATCATGCAGTATTTATTTAGGCCAATATTTCAAAAAATCTGCGTGTAAACACGCGATAGACTCACCTCAACATTTCTGTGTCAGAATCAGTCACAATGGTGACTTTATTTTGTAAGACATCAATGAAGCATTAAATCAATCGAAAAGTATTCTGACATTCTATTTAATGCTTGGTCGAGTGTCGAAGCATTAAATTAACGTACAGATGCTATTTAAGAATAATATATTAGATGCGTAGATAGGTTATACGCCTGTAACTCAATCCATAAGAGGCCATAAGAGCGGCATTATTATCGTGTTGTCATATCTAAGTACGCAATCAGCAACCCTTTTCTTACCTTCACATGTAGATGAGTGTAATCCTTATTTTAATCTCTTCACGATTCACGAAATTGGCCGAATATAAACTATTGACGACCGACCGTACACCCAGCATTTTGGTTATATGTACATTTAGATAAATAGTGTATGTATGTTAAAAAACATTTTCATTTTACCTCCAACAAATCACATTTAACACTTGACGTAAATTAGGGCAATTGTTCAGTCTATAAAGATCGGATTATGGGAAATACAGTTAACTGATTCCTAAACTTTCTAAAATTTCAGTAGGGAAATTAATAAATATATAAAATAAATATGATAGCGTACCCCAATGATAAATTTGAATTTCAAATGATAAAAATTTAGAAATTTCCCTTAAGGGGGTCATGCCCCGTTTTTAAAAATACTCGATGACAAGAACAAAAAAGTTCTGAAAGAGATAGAGAATTAGGGCTGTCATTTATCCCAGTGCATCTGACGTGCCATGCAAATTATAGTTGACGTGTTGCCAGAAAATATCGTTCGGGATAGAGATGCTATTGTTACCTGTGTCCAAAGTTTACATTACTTTGCTCGGACACTTAAACTACACTGATATTCGGAAAGGAATGTGTGTATTCAATCTCATAAAGCATATAATATACATTTGAATGAATAGGTAATTCATTCGGATCGAGGTCGCTGCATACGTTTCTTTATAGATATAAAAAAAATTACCGATATCTAAAGATATTTGAATTTTACCACAAGCCCAGGATTTGCATCTATGTATTTCTTATATAAGTTAACCCGTAACCGATGAGGTGCGACTTTTGTCACGTCGAGTGTGAGGTGGAATCCCTCAGACTCCCGATTAAATTTATTTTTTTGATTTTAATACGAATTAGTATCTGCTTAAATTAAATATTATGGCATAGTCTGGAATCTACTTAAACTATTTATGTTTAGTCAGCTATTAATTTTATTACAAACATCAACATTTGGTGAAAAATCCCAGGAGCGTACATAAGGGATGCGCGATATATCGTTTTTAATAAAATAATAATCGAGATTAAAATCGATATTTTTTTATTCAATAATATCGACTGATATCGATTTTTTATTCGATAATATCGTTTAATCAAAAATGCCATTTTTCCAAATTTCCTGCATTTATTTCACATTAATAGACAAAAGAACCTGTTCACATTATACAGAATTTATTATCTTTTTAAGAAAAAAATGAGGTGTGGCCACCACACGACTTTCTTATACGTATGAGCGTTTCAAACTAATCGCTATTCGGTAAGAGTAAAAGTGGTATACTTCCGATCCGAATTTTGAAAATTTTTTTATACAACGTATACTACGTATAAGAAAGTAAAAAGTTAAAAATTTGGAAAATGCTTATTGGGATGTCTACTATTTCATGTTTCATTTCACAGATTTTTGCAGTGTAGATTCACCAAAATTGTGCTCCCGACCAACTGGCGTCTTGGCTCTGCGATCGTCTTACAAATATTCCTTTAAGCGCCTGGAATGTAGGCAATGTGTATCAAGAAACATACGTTCTTATCAACGTGATTAAGACAAAACGGTTCGCCTGAATGATGTACTAAGAAGTGTATATTAAAGGTAAAAGACGCATGAAGGTACCCACAGGCAGTTTTTGCCATTAAAGACAAACGTTACACCTTAAAGTATACGATAAATATAAGCATTTTTAAAATGTTATTATTCAGTAGCATTTTTATATATACAAATTTTTTCTTTATGTAGGTACTTCAATTCAAGTTTAATTAACAAATTACTCCTTGTTTCAATCGATTCTATACAATGGTTACTACACAATATCGTCGATACGAAACGCTTGCAAATTGGCCTCAGCATTACCCCCTTAAACACTTTCAAAAGTTGAAGGAGCCCGGGAAAAATAAGAGTAATTTCGTGTCAATCTATTTCGATTGCATTATGTTAGGTAATACTAATAAGTAATAATGCTTCTTATGTATCATATGCATGTAAGCAAATAGTTAGAAAATAGTTATTTTTATTCTGTAATAATAATAATCTACTTCAAAAAATCTGAAAGATTGCGCAAAACTACATATTTTCTATTATAACCCAAACTTCTGAATTTGTGTTGTATGTATATTCTTAGTCGGGCGTTTCTCTTCCTTTCCATCTATAAGAATATTAAATGGAGTTGGGAGCATTTCCATAAAATTCATATTCATAAATTCTAAATACATTAAGGCAAAATCTTGGTTTTAAGATCTACATAATATGCAATTATATTCCGTTTTTATTCTTCGTGTATTTATTTGAAAATGGAATGTAATCGTGTCACATGTGTAAGTATCTTGTCTACTTTTCAATTTAATATTTTTTAGGGCTTAGGAGCTCTTATTACGATTATTGTTTCTGTACGTTCGTACGATCTTTCCTTAAATATAAGTAGGCGTAATAAAGAAATCAGATAATTATAAACAGACAAATTCTATATTTTACTACAATACGTAATTAAATTCTCAATAAAACAACTTAACTATAGGCAAAAAATTAAGAATTTATCATAGGTGATCAATTGTATTAATTATATTGATTCTTTTAAAAAATATTTGCTAAAATAACTTTTTGATGTACTACCACGTATTTCTATTAGTTAATCATGTATGAACACTTGAAATTAATTTTAAGACCGTATTACATTAAGAGCCGGTTTTAAGCCAACACCGGTTAAAATGCTCGGTTAAATAATAATTGATTAAGCCCTATCATTGATTACCTCTAACCGGCGATTTTCAATGCATAGAAATACGCCAGTTATCTAAACAGTGTTTAAGGATATATTGTTCAAAGTTGGCAACATATATGCTAGTATATTTGTTCTAAATTAGTATATTGCAACGAAACAAACCCACAAAAAGAAGCAGACCTCCGGGCGCGACGATATAAAAACGTACTTGTAAACAAGCAATAAATCATCTATACATCCACTGCGTAGGCGACAGACAGTCTCTCGAGCTATCGAGAATGAAGCGAGAGATTTCTCGTAAATTCCAGAGTCTTTGTATGCCGATATAAAAGCAGACGGTGCCCCGGAAAGAAGGAATTCGTTGAATAGTAGTCGTACATAAATACCGTGAGCGGTGCAGTTTTATTACATAAATATTACAGATATAAATAGTAGTGATAGATATAAATACGTGTGTTAATTTATTCGTAGTAGTTTTAAGTGCGTTACATTTATTTTATATTTTTATATTGTGATTAGTTTTAAGTGTGAAAATATACAGACAGTTTTAAAACATTTGCACGAGTTGTTCATTTCGACCTCGAAAACGCCACAATTTGGTGTCAGGTGTGGGGTGAACAATAAGTGCAAAAAAATATGGCTACCAAACGTTTGGAAGAACTAAAGGTCACCGAGTTAAGGGCAGAATTAGAAGAAACGGACGCAGATACGTCTGGAAAAAAAATATTCTCTAGGACCGGCTTCGTGACATTCTAATAAATGAAGGTAAGGATCTCGAGAAATATTTGTTTCAAGTACAGGCTGATCCAAGCTTAATAACGAAGACTCTCAAAGATGAAATTGCAAATAATTCAAAAGCTGTAAAAGATGAAATTGCAAATAATTCAAAACAATTCGAGACTACCATGGAGACTTTAAAAGATGAGATGTTAAATAAAATCGCAAATAATTTAAAACAGTTCGTGACTACTATGGAGACCCTAAAAGATGAGATTTACAATTCGAGATTACTATGGAGACTCTAAAAGATGAAATGTTAAATAAATCAACGATTTTGGAAAAAACTTTAAAGAATGAAATTGCAGATAATTCAAAACAACTCGAAACTACTTTTAAGGAAGACATTCAGAAGAATTCATCGTATATGAGACAGGAATTTTCTAAGGCCATCGAAGCCGTAGAACAGAAATTGTGGTACGAATTTAAAGTTCAGCTTCGATTGTCAGCAATGAACGACTGCAGTCCCCATGACACCTCAAGCGAAAGCCTGGAGATCTGCCAAGCAGCAAAGGCAAAGGTAAAACCTCCTACCTTCGATGGAAAGACGCCATGGATGACGTACCAGAAACAATTCGAAGCCGCTGCAAGAGCAAATGGATGGACGTCCACGGAGAAAGCTACTGCCCTGATTGTGTCATTAAGAGGAGAGGCCAGTGATGTTCTGCAGACCTTACTTCTAGAAAAGTGTCAAGACTACCTTCAACTAATTAAGCGCCTTGAGATGAGATATGGGCAAGCACACCTGGAGCAGGTTTATCATATACAATTCAAGAATCGTCTGCAGAAAAAGGGTGAAAGCCTCCAAGAATTCGAAGCGGATATCGCCCGTTTGGTTCGTCTGGCATACCCAACGGCTCCAGATAGCTTCTCAGAACAGTTGGCTGTGCAGACATTCATAGATGGTCTTCGAGGTGGCGATACACAGCAAGCACTGAGGCTGGCAAGACCAAAAACCCTAATTGATGCTTTGGCGCATAGTCTGGAGTTCGAAACCGCAAAAAGCTGTACTCTCGGAACCCTGCAAGAGTATGTTCTGTCAGAGATCTACCAGAAGCCGAAGAATCCTTAGAACAGGTAGTCCGACGATTAGTGAACCAGGTGCAACCTAAGAGAAGAACGCTCCGATGCTGGACTTGTGGTGAAATGGGCCAAGTTCGTAGTAAATGCAAGAAGCAATAAATCATCTATACATCCACTGCGTAGGCGACAGACAGAGATTTCTCGTAAATTCCAGAGTCTTTGTATGCCGATATAAAAGCAGCCGGCACCCCGGAAAGAAGGAATTCATCGTGCAGTTCAAATAAACATAAATACAGTGAGCGATGCAGTTTTATTACATAAATATTACAGATATAAATAGTAGTGATAGATATAAATACTTGTGTTAATTTATTCGTAGTAGTTTTAAGTGCGTTACATTTATTTTATATTTTTATATTGTGATTAGTTTTAAGTGTGAAAATATACAGACAGTTTTAAAACATTTGCACGAGTTGTTCATTTCGACCCCGAAAACGCTACAATATTTTGCTCTAGTAATATTGACGTCATTTTGTGTATTTGAATTTATTCTTTGTGCTTTTTGCTCTTATTTTATTTTTTAAAGATTATATTTTTTATAATTAGCAATTTCATTTTTGTACTGTAGGAATTTATTTTGTGAATATTACATATGACCATTTCTAACTACATAGCGCATATTTATAATTTCCATTATGAAATAAAAAACAAAGCGCAACAAACTTGAGTGATACTGAAAAACACAAAAACGTTGGGAAAAATAAAAACAGTAATATAATATTCTTATGAAATTAACAGTTGCCAAAAATGTGTAAAATAAATGACTTGTAACAAAATCATAAAACCAGGAATAGTTTGTTGAAAAAGAAAAGTCTGCATCTAGGGTCTTAGACTGGATTATCAATCACATTCTAATGATGTAAGATATTGCACTTTCCATTGCCATATCTGAGATGATTTAACTTGCACCAAATTGCTGTAAGATGAATAAAGCTGTTTATTAAAAACACTACATTCTTACTAACTTTATGTCCTTTAAACAAAGAAGGTTGATTGAGAAAACCTTGTTTCCAAACTGGTTTACACGATTTCAACTTAAAAAATGTTATGTTCTGGAGGAAACGGAGTGAATTCGACAGTGCCAGTTATAATTATAAGTGTAGAATTTATGTGCACGTCAACTTTACAAGCATGCACATTATTCATCCAAACTCAGTTCACCCACAATGTACTTAAAATGTCTGCATTAGCTCCCAACGTAAATCTGTCGGCTTCTATAGAATTTCTTCCATGTGTCAATTTCATTTGTAATTTTTCAATATAGTTTAATATGTCAATGACATTTCTAGAGTGAGACCAAAATATGTTCGACTAATTAATATCTTAGTAAGGTGCTGTTGAGTACAATGACAAAGAGGAAAAGAGCAGCCACAAGCATAAATTGCCCAAGATCTTAGACTTCCTAAACTGAATCTCCTTCATCAGAAAAAATAATATTTGTGGTTATTAATTAATTGTTTATTTCTGTAGTAAGCTAAAAGTTACACATATTCAATACTATATTATTTTTATATTTAATTATACTGTTCATTTCATTTATAGAAGAGGCAATACAATTACCAAATCAATGATGAAAGTAATTATTAACTAATTCCAAAAAATACTTTCCTACAGTAAACAAATTCGTAACGCTGTTAATAATACTTAATTCAAATTTCTTAGGTTATGCGCATGTGTAAGTAACCTGCTACGCAGCCCGATACTTTATTAAGCTGCGCCGCCCACAACGTCGCTTCGATACGGTACAATTTAGCAAGCAAAAAAAACATAACAGGGGAATCACAATAGCGAGGTGTTACATGAAAAATCACAGGACCAAACTAGCTCTCGTCGAAGAAGGCGTGTCGGTTCACAGTTACACCAGTAAGTGTCACGTCGGTCCGGTAACGACGTAGCGACGTTGAGAAAAAAAAATAATGGGCGCCAAACACTAAATCATCAAAATAGATGACCTACCTGTGATCTCTAGCTTACACTGGTCGTGTTCCTCCATTGGAAAGCCACCAAGGGTCACCCTGTATATTGAATTGTTAACGAATATCCCTAAGGCGAAATCTGCTTGCCATATACACAAAAAAAAAACAGAAAAAAAAAACTAGCGATAGAAATAAAAGTCGGAAATACGGTAAGTCTTCAAATATTCTTTATTTAAACCGAAGTTTCAAAAATGTTGACACACCAAAAAAAAAGGAAAAAAACATTATAAGAGGGTGTCAAGTAAATCTTTTTTTTTTTAAAAAAACATGAATATAAAAATTTGCAAAAGTTTTAATACATCAACATGTATACAGTAGCCTACGCAAGGCTAAACAGAAGCTGTTGAAACGTTTCATAAGCCGCACATTATTTTACAAACCATAAGAGGTAAACATAACGATTCTAAACAGTCGTCTAACTAATGCGACAGACTTACTATACACAAAAATATTAGGTCAAAGTTCAAAGTTACATTACAAAATGACAATAAATTAGCAATAGCTAAACTGAAAGAAGGTATTAATCAAATCTGAGAAGGTTCAAAACACAATGCCAGAGCCCTTAACCCTCAACACAGACTCGTAAGTTCAGGACATGAAAATTCAAAGTACTTAGAGCAACCGAATACTCCAAAAAAAAAATACCACCAGTCTATTGCTGAGCTAGATACGAACTCTGACATAAAACCTCTCAGTAAATGATACTAACTCACTGAAGGTGATTAAAATTCAAACCGTAGCTTCTCATTAAGCTACATAATTTAATGAAAGTTTTACAAAAAAAAAAAAGAAAAAAATAATCCCAGGATAATTACGTGGAATCAGCCACTATTAACAGTAAAAGCAAAACTCTATATGCTAGCGAGCAAAATAGGTTAAACAGCAGTGAAGCTGGCTCTCAAAATTTACTATTCGTAGAAAAAGGTTATAAGCAACACAGAAAAACCAACAAAGGTCGAATTGACGTATCACTCTGTATCGTCAAACAATATATTTCCTGAAGGGTTTAATTATTCTAAGCAATAACGTGCTTAATAGGCACAAAGATAAAATTTGCAGTACCAACCGTTTCAAAGTCCACACTTATCTGACACCAAACAGGCTGGCAAGGTGATGTCTTGAAGCTGAAGCGGAAAGCTGACACCAGGGGCCTCCAACCACAACTTAGGTGCAGACAGGTATCGGTATAATAATAATAAATTCACTCCAACGCCTTACTGAAGGTGCTTTTAGGGTGTGAAATATTTCACCCCTACCAGAAAAAGCCTTCTAAAAAAAATTAGACAACGAAACACACAAGATATTAGAGATCACGTCTAACAAAAGAACCAATTATATATAATTGTTTCAAACTCACCTTAGAATGAACTAAAAAGGCTCAACAAAACTCTCAGAAGTTCTTATAGGTCCAAGAGAACAAAATGGTAGCCGGCCACGCCGTTAAAAAAAACTCAAACGTGATTGCTAAATTAGCAACTCACAATCGATAAACCCATTAGCGGTACTTCAATTTATAACATACCCCATATAGCTCGCATAAGCGATAAAAATCAACCTTGATTAGATAAAATTAGGGCGTATGCATTTCTTGCACCAAACTTCTGCACTTCCAGATGGACTCGGTAAAAGTGAACGAGTTCCAGACGTCAATCAATTCACGTATATGTTTCCCACGTATATTACGAGCGACAGTATTGTCACACACGGAAGACTTCGCCATTACAGAATGACCTAATTTGATATACAACATTCCAACCTGGCATTACAATACAATTATCATCAACACTCACAAAAGACGTACCACGACAAGGCTAACTCGCAAATAACTTCCCAAATGAACAGGATAAAAATTAATATGCGACATTGATTCTGGCAACGCCAACACTAAGTGAACGTACTGTCTACGCCTAGCATGCTATTAATCCTACTTAGGGATATTACCTTGTAACTAAATTTCAGTTGTCTAAAACAGAATTGACAACCAAGCGACAAGTAAACAAGTTATAAATAGATTTGAAATGGACTACTGGGAAACCTAATCGGGTAATTTAGATCGCAATATATTTAAACACTTTACGCAATCGTGAGGGCTTGACCCTCAACAATGACATACTATTGCAGAAAGAAAACCTAACTCTACCACGCTACCGCAAGATAGAACTCAAGTGAATAACCGATGTAACAGCAGGCATTCATCAATCTTAACTGCAATCCAGCAGTTGAAAATAAATAAGCAGGACACTAGGAAAGGCAGCTAACAAATAAAAATATCCTTTACACAGTAGATCAGATACCTAACAATTCAGTCCTGGGGCATTATACTAGGCCGAAAGCAACCTGTTCACATACAAATGTCGACGGGAAAACTACCAAGCAATACAGAACTAGTATTATCCCTCGCACAAACGGTAGGTAATATTTGTGGAGAGCAACTAGAAATTAAGATATGTATAAGTACGAAGTAAATCATTTGCAATGCAATCAGTAACGTAACCTATAAGCGTACAATGGCCAGAATCGTAGATTTATAGATACACAATGTCAAATGTTGCATGTACCCCTTAATATGACACACACACAGTTAGTCATCGTTCTTAGACACAGGAAAAGCCACGAGTTATACGTTTATAAGTCCGGAACCAGCACATAAACGTTCGCTAGCCTTAGTTCTTGTACGATATGAATTTAATAGATAACCCGAACAATTACAAAGTCATGCAAGTTAATAGATCGAATGTTAAAATATATCAGGGCATAATCAAAACCATTTGTGGCACGTAACAAAATTCCCCCCTTTCCAACGAAAAGAAATTGGACTTAGGACAATGGACATTGGTAGCATCACGGGGGAAAAGGGTATAGACGGGTTAGATATCGGTGTGCCCGGCCGGCGGTGATCCTTACGACGGTCGAAGGCACAGGAATGAGGAGTGGGCACTACCAATAGGCCAAGACGCGGGAAAGGCAACCCCCGAGACGACACTCTGCAGACACGCGACGGTAAAAGAGACCCTTGGGTAAGGCCCTCGGTATCTCAAAACAAACAAAAATTAAAGGTCAACTAAAAACGGGTTTATTACTACAGATATGGGATACAAAGCGGAATAAGGAAGAGGTAAATAAAGGTAGGGTAGAGCTCAGAATGGTGCAACTGCTCAGAGGTACGGATATGCCGTTTCGACAACCATAACATCCGGTAACAACAAAACGAGAAAAGATCGCCAAACAAAAAGAGATAATAGGGAGCAAAAGTTTAAAGTCTGGACCGGCGTTGTCCCGACTAAAATGCTGAAGGCAACGATAAACCATAAAGGCTGAAGTCATATCCGATTCCTGGAAGTAACATTTTGAACGTAAGAAAAGCAAGAAGGTCGCCAGGACACGACCCTTGGAAGGCCGAGGATTATCACGCATAAAGGGACCATCCCTCTTTATACCTTCTCAAATAAGATAAGTCAAATCCGGTAAGTTGTGGAAAACATTCACAAAGTCAAAATAGGTACAAAACTACAGTTCCTCTCCTAGCTAATCCGTAAACATCGTGAGTGCCAACACGTGATTAAACCACATCACGTAACGGAAACGGTAAGGAAAGCAAAAAAAACAAACACGATATACACGGACTTCGCCGTGCAATGAGGGGAACGAGAGCGTCAAGTCCGAGGGAAAAAAAAAACCACTTTAGTCGCCTCTTACGACACGCAGGTACCACGTTAGGGATATTCTTATAGCCTCACCTACAAGCTAAACAAAACGAAACGATAAGCGATAACGATACGATAAAGTTGACAAATCGGTTATTCCGGCAACTGAATACGTGACCGGTAAGTTTAATCATCACTCGGCTGAAGTTTTAAGAGACTTGCATGCCACGCACCGGGCAGCAACTTGCCATCGCAAGACTTAAGCTCGTAAATATCAGTTGAGATACGCTTACTGATCAGGAAGGGACCGATATACTTATCTGCCAACTTAGCAGTATAAAATTTGGCGGCATCTGACAAAACAAAATTCTTACGCCAGACTAACTGGTTTTCCATAAACTCCTCCCGCCTACGACGAAGGTCATAGCGAGACTTAGCACGCTCATAAGCTTTTTGTAAGCGGCTCTTAATATCACGGTATAGTTTGTAGAAGCTCTCGGAACGTTCTGCTAGTTTTTCGGGATCACGGACCTCTACAATAGGCGTTCCCTCAGGAATAGGAGCGTCAGAAATTCTGTCACCAGTGAGGTTCATCTCACGGCCAAAATTAACAAAATAGGGAGTATGTCCAGTGACATCATGTCTAGCCGTACGTAGGGCACAAGTGACTTTGGGAAGGTAGACATCCCATTCCCGATGATTATCGGACACATACGATATCAACATGGTCTTAATAACCCTATTTACACGTTCCACAGGATTCGCTTGGGGATGGTAAAACGCAGTATATCTAGGACGTACTTTATACTCTTTTAACAAAGAACGATACTCATTAGAACGGAATTGCACACCATTGTCTGAAATGACGGCACGAGGTACGCCAAAAAGTAAAAATACATCGTCTTCAAGATGTCGGACAATATTTTTAGAGGAAGCTTTACGTAACGGAAAGGTCAAAACAAACTTGCTAAAAACATCAGAGACCACCAAAATGTAGTTGTATCCTCGCTTGGATCTCGGCAGAGGACCAACAATATCAATACTGAGTACTTCCCAGGGTTTAGTGATATTAGAATGTCCACCCATGCGACCAACAGGGGCTCTTTGCAGAGGCTTCGCTTTAATGCAAGTATGGCAAGCTTTGATGTAACGAATTACATCACCTAGCATCTTAGGCCAATAGTAATGTTGTGAAATGCGAGCGAGAGTCTTTGCAATGCCTAAGTGACCACTTGTAGGCTCATCGTGACATTCTAAAAGGACTGCTCTGCGTTGTTCCTTAGGAACATAAATTCTCCAAGAATCCGAGTCCTCAGAGGGAAAAGTACTATTTGGCGGAACATATCGACGTAGCAATCCACCAATAACCTGAAATTGGGGATACTTCTCGGGATGACTCTTAAGTTGTTGCAAAATTCGGCGATAACATTTGTCCTGACTTGTAGGAATGACTTGTACAATTTCCAATTTAGGAACGGAGCGAGAAAGTGTATCAGGGACGACATTAAATTTACCTTTTCGATGGACGATGGTAAAGTCGTATTGCTGAAGGCGTACAGCCCATCGAGCTAATCTTCCCGATGGAGAATTAAGGGAGTTCAGCCAGCAGAGCGAATAGTGATCAGTTATCACGGTAAAGTGGGAACCCTCTATGTACGCCCTAAGTTTCTCTATAGCCCAAAGGACCGCAAGGCACTCTTTCTCCACTGTTGAAAACTTCCGTTCGGCGGGAGTCAAAGAACGACTGAGATAGCTGACTACCTTCTCCTGTCCCTCCACGTCTTGAGTCAACACGGCTCCAAGACCGTAGTCACTAGCATCCGTCTGTATAGTGAATTCATATTGGAAATCAGGGCAAGTCAATATTGGCGAGGAAACTAAATATTCTCGCATAGATGACCAAGCTTCTTCACAAGACGACGTCCATGCAAAAGGACGATTCTTCCTTAACAGATCAATAAGGGGCGATATGACTGTCGAAAAATTAGGGACGAAACGTCGATACCATGAAGCCATACCAACTAAACGTCGGACTTCAGTGACATTTTTGGGAGTGGCAATACCAATAATCGCCTTAACCTTATCAGGATCGACCATCAATCCTTGGCGATTAACTACATACCCAAGATACTTTAATTCGTCACGACAAAACTGACATTTCTCCTTATTCAAGGTAAGACCTGCATCACGCAGGCGAGATAAAACTTGCTCTAAGATGGTCATATGTTTCTCAAAAGTAGGAGTGACGATTATAATATCATCCAAATATACAAAAACATAGGGCTCTAATTCAGGACCCAAAACTCTATCGATGAATCGCTGCCATGACGCAGGCGCGTTATGTAGACCATATGGGAGACGACAGAACTGGAATAAACCCCGATTAGGCACGGTGAAAGCCGTATACTGACGAGAAGACTCGGCAACAGGAATTTGCCAGTACGCACTCTTTATGTCGAGAGAGGTGAGATATTTTGCGTCTCGCAACTTATCCAAAGTGTTTGACACATAAGGGAGGGGGTAAGCATCACGTTCAGTGACCTGGTTAAGCTTTCGGTAGTCAACACAAAAACGGTAGGTTTTGTCTTTTTTAGGTACGAGAAGGATAGGCGAAGACCAACCACTTTGGGACTTCTCCACAACTCCGAGAGCTAACATCTTCTCCAACTCGTCATCCACTACCTTTTGCATCGCAAAGGAAATAGGGTAGTAGCGTTGTTTGATAGGACGGCTACTAGTGATGATTGTATGCTCTACTCCCTTAGCACAACCTAACTCTTCCTGCTCTACATTAGGGAAGCTCTTATTAATGACGGTTTCAAGCTGACGCTGACGGTCATCGGTCAACACAGGAGTTTCGGTGCTTACAGACGCTACTTGGGGTTCATTAGAGAAGACCCACTCACCGCGGCGCAGATCTGGGACAATACCCATGACTCGCCAAAAGTCCGCTCCTAGTATTAACTGATGAGACAAATCAGGAACTATCAACACATCGATGATTTTGGATTGAGTTCTAACATTAATAGGTATAGAGACTTCACCTAAAATTTTGCAGCGTGTGCCATCAGCAATCGTGCAAAAAGGCATGGAGGATTTTGGGGGAACAAAACCTTTTAAAACAGACCAACCAGATCCACCCATGATAGTGCGAGATGCACCTGAGTCTAAAAGTCCGAGGAATTCCTTACCGAAAATCTGCACCTTCAAAAAGGGACGCTCATCTCCTATGGCACTTGAGAGGATAAAATCGAGACGGACCTTATTCTGACGGTAGGCCGCTGTGAAGATGGTACGCACGGCACGGCCTGTTAGTGCGCACGTCGGGCGTTTCCCGAACAATGCGGACAATTCGACACTAAGGTCTCCGGGCGACCACAACGGTAACAGAATCTCTTCCGAGGCAAGGTGCACTGCGAAAATCGGTGTTCCGACTTCCGACAGTTCCAACACACAACGGGGTTCGCAGAAACTGGAGCCACACGGACACGAGGACGCTCTGGGGTAGAATCAGCATTCACGTACGCCAAATCTGGCTCAAGGGTTCTACCACGCAGAGGTGGGGGCACGTATGCTTCCGCAGATGCTTTGCGGGATTCCAGGACTTTACCAAACTTTAGGAGTTCTGCGGCAGTGTTGACTTCTGTCAACCCTAACTGGGTCTGGTAAAAAGGCAGAATATTGCGCAATAGTATTCTCAATTGCTGCGCTTCGGGAACTGGGTCGGAAAGACGTGTAAACAAATTCTTCATGACAGAAACATAAAGGCCGATAGTCTCATTGGGACCCTGAGTCCGTTGCTTGATTTCGTCAAGAAGTCTATCATCATAGTCGATTGCTTGAAATTCGTTCCGCAGACCAGCGACTAACTCCGACCAATTGGAGAAATATCCTCGATTGGCACGATACCAAATCAAGGCGGGACCAACAAACAAATCAATGGCCGAATTAAACACTAGCAGGTCTGAAGAGTTACGGGAAATTTTTAGTTCCGCTACTCGTTCAAGAAAAGCGCTCACGGAAAAATCCTTCCTTAAGCCGGAAAATTTAATTCCCCAAGAAGAAACGGGGACTGCTTTGGGAGCGGAACTAGTGAAAGTCGAATTGGCGGGAGCACGGAAAACATTTTGAGGGGACTGAGGGATGGGATCCTCGTCACTTGATTCCTCTTCACTGACTGGAGGGCTACTCACACCAGCAGTTACATTTAGGATACTTCGCGTCGAAGCACGCTCAAGACCACGAACCCTAGTTCGAAGCTGACTTCCCAAAGAGGCAGTGCGTACAGAAAACTTCGTGCGTTCTTTCCTCTCTTCCGCGGTTTGTGGACATGCATTATCAATTCGTCCAGAAACAAATGCAAGGGCGGTAGAAATTTTCTGAAAATCTGAGGACGTACGAGTTCCTGCGAACTGAGCTAGAAGTCCCTCAATAAACACAAATTTAGCCTGAATGGCTGTGGAATCTTCGGCAAAAGAGAAGGGGTAATCTGGCTTAGCATAAGACTTAGACGTCTTAGCAAGCTTCACCAACTGTCGATACAAACTGCACATTTCCGCTACTGAAGATGGTACATCGGCTCCATAAACAGCCAACTCATACTCAAGGTCTTCCTTGGTAAGGCGGTTGATATGCAATTTGAAATCCATAGCGGGAACTAAAGAAAGAGAATGTCAAGCAACCAAAGACAGAGGAAAAAAAAATGGCGGAAAAGAAATTATTTAGGCAACACTTATTGCCCTATATTTGGATGATAACGGTAATTCAAAATATACAACGGTAAATCTCACGGTAATATTCGAAAAATTAATTGTCAAAATCTATTACGTATCTACTTCACTAGTAGAAAGACGCAAATAGCAAAAAACTAACAATGTCTCTCTTAAGACACGAGAAAGAGATAGAATGAAAAAAAAAAATAATAACAGTAATCCCTGAAGATGATCAGGAAATGTTGAACCCTAAAGGCAAGGCAGTAATTTAAATATAAGAAGAAAAAAAAATGTCTTCCTGAAGATGGCCCCAAAAAAAAATTTTATCGAAACGCTGGTTGTTGAAGACGGAGATAATTTGCAAAATTCAAGAAAATGTTCCGGAAGATGGTCAAAATTTTTCCGAAACGTGGTCCACCAAGGACAAGGCGATAAATTTGAAAATTTCAAAAAAAAAAAATTCCGGAAGATGGTCAAAATTTTTCCGAAACGTGGTCCACCAAGGACAAGGCGATAAATTTGAAAATTTCAAAAAAAAAAAATTCCGGAAGATGGTCAAAAATTTTCCGAAACGTGGTCCACCAAGGACAAGGCGATAAATTTGAAAATTTCAACAACAAAAAAAATTCCGGAAGATGGTCAAAAATCGGCCCCACGTTGGGTGCCAAACTTTTTTTGCTACGCAGCCCGATACTTTATTAAGCTGCGCCGCCCACAACGTCGCTTCGATACGGTACAATTTAGCAAGCAAAAAAAACATAACAGGGGAATCACAATAGCGAGGTGTTACATGAAAAATCACAGGACCAAACTAGCTCTCATCGAAGAAGGCGTGTCGGTTCACAGTTACACCAGTAAGTGTCACGTCGGTCCGGTAACGACGTAGCGACGTTGAGAAAAAAAATAATGGGCGCCAAACACTAAATCATCAAAATAGATGACCTACCTGTGATCTCTAGCTTACACTGGTCGTGTTCCTCCAATGGAAAGCCACCAAGGGTCACCCTGTATATTGAATTGTTAACGAATAGCCCTAAGGCGAAATCTGCTTGCCATATACACAAAAAAAAAACAGAAAAAAAAAACTAGCGATAGAAATAAAAGTCGGAAATACGGTAAGTCTTCAAATATTCTTTATTTAAACCGAAGTTTCAAAAATGTTGACACACCCAAAAAAAAAGGAAAAAAACATTATAAGAGGGTGTCAAGTAAATCCTTTTTTTTAAAAAAAAACATGAATATAAAAATTTGCAAAAGTTTTATTACATCAACATGTATACAGTTGCCTACGCAAGGCTAAACAGAAGCTGTTGAAACGTTTCATAAGCCGCACATTATTTTACAAACCATAAGAGGTAAACATAACGATTCTAAACAGTCGTCTAACTAATGCGACAGACTTACTATACACAAAAATATTAGGTCAAAGTTCAAAGTTACATTACAAAATGACAATAAATTAGCAATAGCTAAACTGAAAGAAGGTATTAATCAAATCTGAGAAGGTTCAAAACACAATGCCAGAGCCCTTAACCCTCAACACAGACTCGTAAGTTCAGGACATGAAAATTCAAAGTACTTAGAGCAACCGAATACTCCAAAAAAAAAATACCACCAGTCTATTGCTGAGCTAGATACGAACTCTGACATAAAACCTCTCAGTAAATGATACTAACTCACTGAAGGTGATTAAAATTCAAACCGTAGCTTCTCATTAAGCTACATAATTTAATGAAAGTTTTACAAAAAAAAAAAAAAAAAAATAATCCCAGGATAATTACGTGGAATCAGCCACTATTAACAGTAAAAGCAAAACTCTATATGCTACCGAGCAAAATAGGTTAAACAGCAGTGAAGCTGGCTCTCAAAATTTACTATTCGTAGAAAAAGGTTATAAGCAGCACAGAAAAACCAACAAAGGTCGAATTGACGTATTACTCTGTATCGTGAAACAATATATTTCCTGAAGGGTTTAATTATTCTAAGCAATAACGTGCTTAATAGGCACAAAGATAAAATTTGCAGTACCAACCGTTTCAAAGTCCACACTTATCTGACACCAAACAGGCTGGCAAGGTGATGTCTTGAAGCTGAAGCGGAAAGCTGACACCAGGGGCCTCCAACCACAACTTAGGTGCAGACAGGTATCGGTATAATAATAATAAATTCACTCCAACGCCTTACTGAAGGTGCTTTTAGGGTGTGAAATATTTCACCCCTACCAGAAAAAGCCTTCTAAAAAAAATTAGACAACGAAACACACAAGATATTAGAGATCACGTCTAACAAAAGAACCAATTATATATAATTGTTTCAAACTCACCTTAGAATGAACTAAAAAGGCTCAACAAAACTCTCAGAAGTTCTTATAGGTCCAAGAGAACAAAATGGTAGCCGGCCACGCCGTTAAAAAAAACTCAAACGTGATTGCTAAATTAGCAACTCACAATCGATAAACCCATTAGCGGTACTTCAATTTATAACATACCGCATATAGCTCGCATAAGCGATAAAAATCAACCTTGATTAAATAAAATTAGGGCGTATGCATTTCTTGCACCAAACTTCTGCACTTCCAGATGGACTCGGTAAAAGTGAACGAGTTCCAGACGTCAATCAATTCACGTATATGTTTCCGACGTATATTACGAACGACAGTATTGCCACACACGGAAGACTTCACCATTACAGAATGACCTAATTTGATATACAACATTCCAACCTGGCATTACAATACAATTATCATCAACACTTACAAAAGACATACCACGACAAGGCTAACTCGCAAATAACTTCCCAAATGAACAGGATAAAAATTAATATGCGACATTGATTCTGGCAACGCCAACACTAAGTGAACGTACTGTCTACGCCTAGCATGCTATTAATCCTACTTAGGGATATTACCTTGTAACTAAATTTCAGTTGTCTAAAACAGAATTGACAACCAAGCGACAAGTAAACAAGTTATAAATAGATTTGAAATGGACTACTGGGAAACCTAATCAGGTAATTTAGATCGCAATATATTTAAACACTTTACGCAATCGTGAGGGCTTGACCCTCAACAATGACATACTATTGCAGAAAGAAAACCTAACTCTACCACGCTACCGCAAGATAGAACTCAAGTGAATAACCGATGTAACAGCAGGCATTCATCAATCTTAACCGCAATCCAGCAGTTGAAAATAAATAAGCAGGACACTAGGAAAGGCAGCTAACAAATAAAAATATCCTTTACACAGTAGATCAGATACCTAACAATTCAGTCCTGGGGCATTATACTAGGCCGAAAGCAACCTGTTCACATACAAATGTCGACGGGAAAACTACCAAGCAATACAGAACTAGTATTATCCCTCGCACAAACGGTAGGTAATATTTGTGGAGAGCAACTAGAAATTAAGATATGTATAAGTACGAAGTAAATCATTTGCAATGCAATCAGTAACGTAACCTATAAGCGTACAATGGCCAGAATCGTAGATTTGTAGATACACAATGTCAAATGTTGCATGTACCCCTTAATATGACACACACACAGTTAGTCATCGTTCTTAGACACAGGAAAAGCTACGAGTTATACGTTTATAAGTCCGGAACCAGCACATAAACGTTCGCTAGCCTTAGTTCTTGTACGATATGAATTTAATAGATAACCCGAACAATTACAAAGTCATGCAAGTTAATAGATCGAATGTTAAAATATATCAGGGCATAATCAAAACCATTTGTGGCACGTAACAAACCCTAAATGTTTTATATTTTATCAGGTACACCAGTTAAATTAACGACGTTATTAGTCAATGATTAGCGCTAACCGGAGTTGGAAAAACGCAAATTTGTATTAACCGGTGTTTTAATCAATGATTACGCTAATTTCACTGATTCAGCATTGTAAAAATCTCTATACTCTGCCTATGTATTGAGTAAGCTAGAATATGCCTCCTTAATATGGTTTCCTATTTATGCAAGTGATTGTTTGGCATTGGACCGTATTCACCGTAGGTTCTTGAAGTTTCTCACGTATCGGGCAGATGGTGTTTATCCGAAGACGGGCGTGGCGATGGGTGATCTGTTGCAGAGTCATGGTATGGTATCCTTAAGTGGGAGGAGATACGCTACATGTGAGAGATTTTAGCTTAGACTGTTGAATGGCAGCATTGACTGTCCTGATATCCTGACCCGAATGTCATTTCTGATACCGCGGCTTAACTCCGGACATAATTGCACAACACCTTTTGCGCGAACCAACATCATGAGACGAGCTCCAACTTACACACTTTGTCGCTTGGCGAACAAACATGTTGACCTATTTGCGTGAAGACTGTGACTGTGGATAGTGGATAATCATGGACTTTGTTGTTACTTACTGTTTTTCTTTCTTTATTTATATTATGTATACACCTGTAATATAGTTTGTAACCCTGTTTTGGGCTTTGCCTGTTGGGAAATAAAGATGATTATTATTATTATTAACCGACGTTTTAATCGGAGTTGGAAAAACCGGCCCTAACTATACTTTCTGTTTGTCCTACAAAACTTTCGTCTAGATTTTCTTCAAGAAACTTTTTAACAACATAGAATAATATGACAATATGTTTTGCCATCTAAAGCAATAAATAGGTTTCGCACTATTTCGCTCCTATCAGATTTATACGAAGTATGTAATACGAAACGGGGTGGCAAAATATAATTTTAAAATTAATTTCACGACAAGAGTAGCCTTTTGTCGAAGTTATTGCTACTACAGTTAAATTGTATTTGTCCAACAAATATGCTCGCAAATAATAATTTTCTTTATTAGATCATATCTCATGGGCACAACTAACATAAAATAGTAATTTGTATTATTACATTTCATATATCTTAGATTAAACTATTAAAAGTTAATTATTTAAAAAAATTGATTTGATGGTCTTTAAGTTGTCTTTTAGTATACTAAGATGGTAACGTAAGCAGCTTTACTTGGCTGCAGGTAAACGTAGTACTCGATAGCCTACTAACATGTGCTACATAATCAAACTGCATCATTCAGATTCGACGTAGTGGATTTGTGAAGCCGCTTCTGAATAGAATATATGACACAAATAAAAGTAAAAGACACTTATTCAAAAACAAACCTAATAAAATGAACGAGAAAATACAAATCAAAATTAAGAAATATAAAACAAAATAACAACATATTAAGAGCAAAATAATCATATATAGCATACAAATCGTCTCCCCTAAGAAGTCATAATTCTATCTTAGGCACACAACGTACTCTAGCAAAGTCAAGATGACAATGTCTTTAGTCTTCGAAACTATTCTGCAAGAACCGAAAGCGCATATACAAGTTTTCAACCAGATTCTGGGCGCACCTCACGTATTAAGTTTTTTATTATGCGCAGTACATAATTTACGAATATATTTTAGATGCAATCGTTGTGCTTCCAGTTTAATAGACTATCCCCTTAAGTCCAAGAAACTTCGTATTACGTTCCGTAGGTTAGATTATGGTTCACGAACCGGGACGTGTTTATACACTTCTTAAAATAGAAGAAATGTAACAAGTGAATCTTATTAAGATTGATTTACAAACTACCTTTCTTTCGGCGATATTTTGGGAGACTTGTTTATGACACATTAAAAATCACGGTAGCTATAGAGAGCTATAAAGTCGCTCTTGAAAAATATTGAGGGTAAAATGTTGAAAGTGTCATATGTATGTCCTCAGTATGGGGTATACATTTTTGCGATATTTTGGAAAATATTCAAATTCATTTTGAAATTTTATTCATGAAAGATGAGAAATCGCGGTGCTATGGAGGAATATAGTCACTCTTGGAAAATACTGATAGAAGAACGTTAAGAGCCTCAAAAAATGTTCAAACTTACTTCGAAATCTTATTCACGACGCACGAAAAACACGGTACCTATAGAGAAATATACTCCACTCTTGAAAAATATCGATGGAGGAATGTTAAAATTCTCAAACTTTCTTTAAAAGAATAAAAAGAAAACGTCGTGGTACTGACTTCTGGTAATATTGCCTATTATTATTACTGTTGCTGTTACTCTTTGTTCTCAAATATTTTATTTATGTTAACCAGAACAAAATATATTTTTTAGCTCTTCTTCAACTCTTTGGAGTGTTTCGGCAGATATTATTCGGCAAACATTTCTTCTTTACATATTTCCCTTGTCGTTGCTTGTTCCTTATAAGTCATGTCCTTAATACATCTCCATAAACAGAAGTCCCACGAGACAAGGTCACATGATCTCGCCAACGATTCTATGAAACCACCTCGGCCAAACCATCTCGCAAGCAAAGCAATATTTTAAATATTGACGAGCATTGTTATGAAAATGTGCTAGTGCTCCTAGTTCGAATATCAATTTTTGCTAATAAAGTCGGCAGCTGTTCACTCACGAGTTAAAAACATTTTAGTTAGTCGTATAATGTTTCCAATGGGGACATTTCGTAGAATAATAATGCACATTATAACGATTAACCAAAGCAAAAGTAGGTAAAGTCACCTACATAATGCATATCTACAGTTGCCCGATAAAGTAGATGTTCTACTAAGGGTTAACATTTCCTTGCGTTCTTGATATTGGATCACAGATGCCGCTGGGAGTCTCTCTCATAGGCATTTGGTACCCAATCAAGTATATAAGCAGGAAATCCAACTTTGTCTGACATTGCAAATATCACCTTCGTGTACTGACGAGATCCAGGTTAGATCGAAACAGCTGTCTACACGTTGATATTTGCAATGTCAGCAATTGGTGGTGTAGATCAGGGGGGGAAATGTTAAATTGAGATTGCGTAGACATCGTTTTACTTCTGCCTGCAGTTGGTAGGTGGCGCAAGTGTTGACGAAATTTTAGGATCACATGTGATACTTCAGGGCTTAGCTGCTTGTAGGCTGTTGACTGTGTTTGGTAACTATGGCAACTACTACATGTGGTATAGTTTTCAAATATTTTTGTTGACAGTTTTTAATTAATATTTATATATATATGCTAATTATTAATCAGAGTTATAAAATATTAACTTATTTCTTAGAATTGCATGTACGTAAGTATTTATTCTGCATAATTCGAGTAATTTATTTATTTATTAGTACTTTTTTCTAGACTTCCTAGTAATTATGCCGACAAGAAAATGTTATGTGTCAAATTGTGACCAAAATGTAAAAGTTTTCCACATCCAAAATCAATTCGTTTTCATGAGTGGTAGGAAGCTACATGAGATCCTAATTTATTCAATGTCATAAGAGAAGATCGACGATTTCCATTTAAGGAATAAATAAGTTCAAATGTAAGAATAATTTAGAATGCTTTCCCCTTAATATTTTGAAATAGAAATAAATTTTCATATAAAAATAAAGCGTTACTAAAAAGATATGTTTCTAATTTATTACTAAGTTATTATAGCAATAAGTGTAGTTTATTTTTCTTTAAAATACATCTACTATTTTACTTCCGAACATTTAAAGTGAAGAATAAAAACTATTAAGGTAAATATAAAATGAAATAGAGATATATAATATTTAAATTTCCCGGTTCATCGGTTTGATCCATTTTAGTACTGCCTGCAATTGGCAGGCGGCGCTAAACATTGTCTAAACTTTTTACTATTAAGTTATACTATCTTCTAGTATAGTGATCTGTGGTGTAGATATGCATTACATTTCATATCACTTATGCATATATGAATTATTTCGTATATGCATACTTGATTTGAATTAACGCGGCAAATAACCCAAAATATCAATTTGTCATCACATATTCGCGAAAACGTCATTTTTGATATATATATATATATATATATATATATATATATATATATTGAACTGGTGTCGATTATGTGACAACACCAGTCAAATACCCACAAACACATACAGTCACCCCTTAAAACCCCTTTAATACAGGCAACCACATATACATCGGCGATGCTTAAAATTGGACCCTTGTATAAGAGTACAGATAAAAATTCCTAACAATTAATGCAGATTATACTAACAAATCTAGTAAATTCTGAGAACCCCTTCAAATTGAAAATATTAGAAAGAAATTCACCCCCAAATTTAGAAAACCAAACCAATGACTACTCTTTTCAGGAACCCCAACTGAAACCCCCGTATTAAATACTAAATAGTAGAATTAAATACCTGATTAGTTTAAAATACACATTAGTCTTAGTTTTATACTTATATTGAGCAAATTTCCACAATACAACAATAATTAGTTAAGTGTTATATAGGCAAAGTAAAAATATAAAATGAATCTGACAGCCAGTACAAACGGCCAATTTTAATTTACAAATTTCAACATTTATCATCACACTACGAGCATATAAATGAGTACCATTTTATAGTGTGATTTCTCAAGAGCAAAATGTCACAAAAGGTTACAGGTTCAAAGTTAAAGCAAGGTTGATAGTATCGAAAGCATCATCCCAAACTTTGGCAAAAGTATAGCACATACATGACAAATTGTTATCTAAAAATGCATAGCATAAAACTAAAATAAACTAATGGTGAACATAAAAAACATTTAAACCATAAACTAGTTTACAAGTTACAAACATGGTAACAAACAATAAAACTGTTAGATGCGCACATTTAAGTTAAGCATCATTTTAGTTTTCAAATTTCGATGCGCCATATTGTCAGAAGCATAATTAATTTCAAATATTGCATATACATAATTAAGGTAATTATAAATAAACTCTAGCAGTTACCAAGTCTATCAAGACGTATTTACGTTGGAATATTTTTCAATGTCATATTTACAAGTTGAGTCCAGATATTTAAATAAGCATTTTGAATAATTTGACAGTTGTCAACATAGGTAAAAGAAAAGTTTTAAAATATTAATTACAAGCTATTTAGATAATTTAAAAAAGGTGGTAAAAGATTAAGAAAAGGTCATAGTTTCATGTTATAACAGTAATTCGTAAATAAATTAAAAGACCATTTAGTTATTACACTTCAAAAACTAACTACACTAATTTTTTGTATAAAGAAAGATTTTAAAAAGGATTAAAAGATGAAAAAATATTATATGTATTTATAAGTTTAATTTGTAAAGGTAAAGTTCTACTAAAAAGGCATTTTAAGCCAAAATTCTGATATTTAAATTTATTTTATTAGCGTCTATGACGTCATCGACATATGACAGTCGAAATGCTAAATTTGCCCTTTAAATTTTTAAAAAATGTGTTTTTCTAAAAGAAAACGAATTAAAGTAATTTTATTGTACCGATTGAAAGACGATTTAATTTAACTAAGATAAAACATGATTCCACAAATATTCAAAAATAAACTTGCCCGTAAAAAGACTTTGTAAAATATTACTGTATAAATTTCCATGGTTACGACGTCCACAACAGAAGATTGATATAAAAAGGCACATCCGACCAGAAGCGGCATTCACTTTGATTCCATTGTGTGATTCGAATGGACTTTGTTTTCCATTGTTGATTGTGAGCGATTGACTTGTATTCAGTTTTTTGTCAATCATATTCGATATTCGCAGTCGATTTCAATTTTCATTAGTGTTAGACGCATTAATATTCATTATCGATTCATATCGATATCCAGTAGCCGTCAATTATGATAAATTCAATTAAGCCATAAATTCTCTGCTGAGTCATTTCCCACGTGCGAGTTAGAAGGTCACCAATTGAAGACGTTCGAGCTAGACATCAGTGGGATGAGACGGATCAATCTCAAGCTGCAACATAACCAGAAACATTGGAGATATTACTGACCAGCCTTAAACGTTACCGAACTAGGTCAAGGACACACCGTACGCCGACTTACCAGAAAACTGGGAGGCCCCTTTAGAACTAGGACACGAGTTGCAACGACGGAGAATCACACCCCTTTGGACGAAGTACCTGTCCTTAAACAATACAAGGAATTAGTACACAGAAGGTACCAAGTCTGTTATTAGTACATGCACCTTTTTCTTGACACAAATGTGGGTCAAATCTAAATCTATGTCACATGTGTGTAACGTCTTTTAATTCGAGCATTTCTATAAATTAATTAAATTCAAATCTTGAAACATAGCTAATGCAAAAACTTGGAAAATCAATTTGAAAATTTCAAACAATATAATGCTTATTTAAATATCAGAATATACTTACAGTTAAATTTTATCCTTATCTCATTTTTATGCAATCCATTTTAATAGTTTGGACATAAGGGTCAAACTCGTATACTTTGCTTTGATTTAAATACATCAATTTTGTAGAACTTCTGCCTAAATAACTGCTGTTATTGTACACAACAAAAGTGTATTGTTTAATATAAAAAAAGTTTATGGACATTGTTGATTGTCATCCTGTTGATGGGATTTGTTTATTTATTTCTCATAATTTTTCATTGTTGTATTGTCGTAGAAATTCACTGATATGTTATAAATAAATTCAGATCTGTTGTTTTCATATATAAAGTGTTTGTTTTCCTCACTGTTAAAACCCATTCTGCATTTATAAGAGGTACACATATTCTGTTTGGAGCCCCAGCATTAGAGCTGTTTCTCCAAGTAGACCTTTCAGGTTAGATTCTCCAAGATCGTCCCACGACAACTGGAAAGCATGGTATCCCGGACTAAGGTAAATCAAATCTCGAACCTCCTTAACGTCCTGTAGATAACACAATTAGAGTCACTTAGATATCACCCACTTAGATAATCACATCACTTTTAAATTTCTTTTTGGTAACTTCAACATACACACGTACACAATAGTCATAGCGATTTCGCGCGTAATTCAGTGTTTGTTCCACCTCTTGGATAAAGTCTATCCCGATCTTGCGCAGTCATACGTTGAATGCCGCGAAATTTTTGAATTATTAATAACGTTGTATTTATCTATTAGGATAATTTTTGAGAGACTGAATGATACATAAACTAAACATATAATTTCTCTCCGTTTTTATAGAATGCAACCCCCTTTAGCTAGCCGGCCAAATCATAATAGAAAAGTTAATGGTTCAGTAGATTATTGTGTTTAGCAGTTTTTTTTAGGATAAAGTAAATTAAGCGCTCTAAGTCTCATTAGCTCTCCATTCATTATTATATCTTGGGGCTTGGTAAGATACCCCCCTTGAACCCCTATTACATTTTAGCCGCGCAAATTAAGGCCTTATAAGAATACCTACCCCCCTAATACAATATATATATATATATATTTCTTATTGTAAAGCATGTAGCATTTAATTTTTCCACTTTGTATGAGACATGTTACTAGAATTGCCACTTTCTGGTTGTAATCATAGATAAATAGCTTGAGAACAATTAACTTTAGCCATTAACTATCCAAATTTTAACTTATATTCAATTTAAAAGAATATATCCGATTTATGGATCACTCTGTATGAGTGTATATGTATATATATATATATATATCTAAATTGATTTTTCTGCTTCGCGCTGAGTAAATTAATTAGGAAATTTTATCACAAAAATTTTTTGCCCACGATGAGATTTGAACTCACGACCTTCTTAATGCCGTTAAGACGCGCTAACCAACTGCGCCACGAGGGCCTGAGTTCATATCTACTTTATACGTCTTGATCTCTTCAAGTAACAGTTGAAATATACATCTTTATCCGGCAGTTCGGAAATGAATGTGTAAATTTGGATTTTAATTATTTTTAAAATTCTGTTTTTCTCAGCGTAGAAATATCTAAATTGATTTTTCTGCTTCGCGCTGAGTAAATTAATTAGGAAATTTTATCACAAAAATTTGCCCACGATGAGATTTGAACTCACGACCTTCTTAATGCCGTTAAGACGCGCTAACCAACTGCGCCACGAGGGCCTGAGTTCATATCTACTTTAAACGTCTTGATCTCTTCAAGTAACAGTTGAAATATACATCTTTATCCGGCAGTTCGGAAATGAATGTGTAAATTTGAATTTTAATTATTTTTAAAATTCTGTTTTTCTCAGCGTAGAAATATCTAAATTGATTTTTCTGCTTCGCGCTGAGTAAATTAATTAGGAAATTTTATCACAAAAATTTGCCCACGATGAGATTTGAACTCACGACCTTCTTAATGCCGTTAAGACGCGCTAACCAACTGCGCCACGAGGGCCTGAGTTCATATCTACTTTAAACGTCTTGATCTCTTCAAGTAACAGTTGAAATATACATCTTTATCCGGCAGTTCGGAAATGAATGTGTAAATTTGAATTTTAATTATTTTTAAAATTCTGTTTTTCTCAGCGTAGAAATATCTAAATTGATTTTTCTGCTTCGCACTGAGTAAATAATTAGGAAATTTTATCACAAAAATTTGCCCACGATGAGATTTGAACTCACGACCTTCTTAATGCCGTTAAGACGCGCTAACCAACTGCGCCACGAGGGCCTGAGTTCATATCTACTTTAAACGTCTTGATCTCTTCAAGTAACAGTTGAAATATACATCTTTATCCGGCAGTTCGGAAATGAATGTGTAAATTTGAATTTTAATTATTTTTAAAATTCTGTTTTTCTCAGCGTAGAAATATCTAAATTGATTTTTCTGCTTCGCGCTGAGTAAATTAATTAGGAAATTTTATCACAAAAATTTGCCCACGATGAGATTTGAACTCACGACCTTCTTAATGCCGTTAAGACGCGCTAACCAACTGCGCCACGAGGGCCTGAGTTCATATCTACTTTAAACGTCTTGATCTCTTCAAGTAACAGTTGAAATATACATCTTTATCCGGCAGTTCGGAAATGAATGTGTAAATTTGAATTTTAATTATTTTTTAAATTCTGTTTTTCTCAGCGTAGAAATATCTAAATTGATTTTTCTGCTTCGCGCTGAGTAAATTAATTAGGAAATTTTATCACAAAAATTTGCCCACGATGAGATTTGAACTCACGACCTTCTTAATGCCGTTAAGACGCGCTAACCAACTGCGCCACGAGGGCCTGAGTTCATATCTACTTTAAACGTCTTGATCTCTTCAAGTAACAGTTGAAATATACATCTTTATCCGGCAGTTCGGAAATGAATGTGTAAATTTGAATTTTAATTATTTTTAAAATTCTGTTTTTCTCAGCGTAGAAATATCTAAATTGATTTTTCTGCTTCGCGCTGAGTAAATTAATTAGGAAATTTTATCACAAAAATTTGCCCACGATGAGATTTGAACTCACGACCTTCTTAATGCCGTTAAGACGCGCTAACCAACTGCGCCAGTAGAGGGTCTCAGCCGATTCTGGTACCTCCTCATTGACCTTGATCATGCACAGGGCATAGATCAAGGTCAATGAGGAGGTACCAGAATCGGCTGAGACTATCTATAATTTATATGACTTGTATATCGATTATATTGATGAGATTATGAATCAAATGAGCGAATTTCAGGAACGTGATTCAGGTAAACTTATATATTAATTTTAAAATCTTATTTTCATATTAATTTTTATTAACATTTTAGGATGGACATTGAGCAACATTTTGTATTTGGAAGTAAATATGAACAAATACAATCCAATGAGAGGTTCAAGATATATAGATTTACCACCATCGATAAAGAAAAAGAAAGCCGTTATAAATATTCAAAATTTTGACAATTATTGCTTTGCTTGGGCCATAACTTCAGCTTTAAGAGAACCAGTAGGTCTCCCACAACGAATTTCTTCATATCCACATTATGATACAGTTGCTGATTTTACCGATTTAACTTTCCCTGTAAATTTAAAAGACATTATAAAATTTGAAGAGAGAAATAATATATCTATCAATGTATACGGTGTAGAGGAATGTTTCAAAAATAATATTAAAATACATGAGGTAGTAGGCCCTCTACATTTTACAAAGCAGAGAAGAATAGCCCATATTAATTTATTACTTGTAACCGATAATGATAATTTACATTACTGCTGGATTAAGAATTTTTCACGACTAATTTCATCTCAGAAATCACTATCTGGACATCAGAAATTTATTTGTGAAGGGTGTTTAACTTTTTTCACAAGTGAAGACAAATTGCGTAGACATGAAAATGAAGACTGTAAGCAGGTGAAAGCAGTGTTTCCGGGAACAGATATAAAAATTAATAAGTATGGTGAACAATTACCAGAAAATATATTAAAATTTGATAAACTTGAGAGACAGTTAAGAATTCCATTTGTTGTGTATGCTGATTTTGAGGCTATATTAAAACCTATTGACATGTCACAGCCAGATCCATCTAAACCTTTCACTGTAAAGTGTTTCGAACATGAACCATATTCTTTTTCATATTATGTGAAATGTAGTTTTGATGATAGTCTCAGTAAATTGCGTTTATATCGTGGGGGAAATGCAGCCAGGACTTTTATCAGGGAGTTGGAAGCTGACGTAACTTTTTTATATAAAAATTATTTAAGTAAAGAGGTACAAATGATACCCTTAACTACCGAAGAGCGTATCAATTATGAACTGGCAAGAGTGTGTCATATTTGTGAAAAAGAAATACAGGTAAGCGAAGAAAAAGTTCGTGACCATGATCATATGAGTGGATTCTATCGTGGTGCAGCACATATGGTGTGTAATATAAATTATAAAGAACCTCGATATATACCTATCATATTTCATAATTTATCGAATTATGACACACATTTGTTTGTAAAAGTTTTAGCATTGGATAAAGAAGAAGTAGATGTTATTGCACAAAATAAAGAGAAATATATATCGTTTTCGAAAAGAATACATGTAGGAGACACAATTGATTGTAATGGTAAGAAAAGAAAAGTGTTCTTCAAATTGAGGTTTATAGACTCATTTCGATTTATGAATTCCTCTTTAGCGAAACTGTCATCTTATTTAGATGATGAACAATGTAAAGAAGTTAGAAGATATTATTTGGATGAAAAATTTGAATTAATACGACAGAAGGGTGTGTTCCCATATAACTACGTTAATTCTCAGGAAAGTCTCTCATTTCCAGAATTACCTAGCAAGGAATACTTTTATGATATATTATCCGACAGTGAGATAAGTGATGAAGATTATCGTAGGGCTTTAAGAGTGTGGGATGTATTCGAATGTAAATCACTGGGGCAATATAGCGATCTATACATACAATCAGATGTATTACTACTTGCCGACGTTTTCGAAAATTTTCGAAACATTTGCATGAGCAATTACAAGTTGGATCCAGCACATTATTTTACTTCACCTGGCTTAAGCTGGGACGCCATGCTACGTATGACGGGTATAAGTTTGGAATTATTAACCGATATAGATATGTTTAATTTTTTTAAAAGGGGTATACGTGGGGGTGTAAGTATGTGCTGTAAAAGAAAAGAAATTGCAAATAATCGATACTTACCAGAATTTGATTTATCCGAAAGCAAAAAATATATATTATACCTGGATGCAACAAATTTATATGGTTACGCTATGACGTTCAGTTTGCCTATTGGTGATTTTCAATGGTTAACAAACGAAGAGCTTAGGGCAGTTGACGTACTAGACTTGGAAGACGATGCGGATATTGGATATGTATTCGAAGTCGATTTAGAATATCCTGAATCCCTCCACGATGTACACAATGACTTACCTTTTTGTCCAGAACACGTTACTCCACCTAATTCGAAATACAGTAAATTGATACCAAACCTTTCCGATAAATCGAATTATATTATACATTCTCTGATGTTGAAACAATGTATAAATAATGGTTTGAAATTATGTGGAATACGTCGTGGAATTAGATTTAAACAGAGTAATTGGTTAAAAAAATATATTGATTTTAATACAGCAAAACGAAATGAATCCACTAATGAATTTTTCAAGCAGTTCTATAAATTAATGGTAAATAGCGTATTCGGGAAAACCATGGAAAATGTGGAAAATCGTGTTAATATAAAATTGGTGTCACATTGGGAAACTATTCATAAAAAGCTTGGAGCGGAGGCGTATATCGCTAAACCTAATTTTAAATCTTGTAGGGTATTTTGCGAATCTTTAACAGCCATTGAATTGGGGCATGTGCGAGTAGAATATGTGAAACCCATATATGTAGGATTTACAATTTTGGAATTAGCCAAGAGGGTGATGTATGATTTTTTCTACAGCTTTCTAAAACCTTTATATGGCCCAGAGGTTTCTTTACTATACACAGATACTGATTCACTCATTATAAGTGTAGAAAATTATAATGTATACGATGATATAAATCATCATTTAAATATGTTTGATACATCGAATTACGCTGAAGGTAATATTCATGGAATACCTCCCTCTTTACCAATGTTAGGAAAAATGAAGGATGAATTTGCTGGTAGCATTATCGAATGTTTTTACGGAACGGGTGCTAAAGCTTATTGTGTTAAATTACTAGATAAGACAATAAAAACTGCTAAGGGTGTGAAGAAATATGTTATACAGAAAAATTTATCAGTTACTGATTATAAGAATGTGGTAGAAGGTGACGCGAATATTTTGAGGAAGATGTATGTATTCCGATCTGAGTTACATACGATGTATACTGAATTAAAAAATAAAGTTGCTCTATCATCCAAGGATGATAAGCGATACATTCTCGCTATCGAAATATCTTATTACATCATTATTTTTATTATATGCTACCCAATGAGTACCACCTCCAACATTATCATCCAAATTCACTATTCCTTTCTCCTTCACATATATTTTCCTCGGTAAAACGTCTCTACTAAATATACCCCGAAATTTTCCAATTTTCCACCTCTTCACAAACTTCCGTAAATCAATTTCTGTTAAAGGCCTTCGAGGTAATTCACTTAACCGTTTTTTGAAACAGCTCCATTTGGTAAATACACACCACAACCAGATTTATATGGTTTTATATACAATCCACTCCCAATAGATACACCACATCCTACATTATATGGTTTCACATATAAACCACTACCACTTCTTGATTCCATTGCCATATTATGTCGCTTTGCTTCCTCTAATTGATCTCTTTCAGTTTTTGCCGATGTTACAGCTTTTGCTATCGCTGCAGCACCCCCTCCTAGTGATCCTAAAGCACCCAAAGCTGCAAACAATGGAATTAACGGTAAAAATCCCCCTTTCTTTGGTATTGCTATTACTCTTGACCGTGGAAACAATATCCGTCGTCTTGGTTTCATCAAACTCTGATATGCAATTTTCACATTCTCTAAAATGCCTTTCCTCTTACCTACATGTCTTATTGCATTCGACGCTTTCTTCATTGCACGTAAAAATGAAAGAGCACCACCCGATCGATTTCTACCACTACTTCTTCTTCTTCTATTCTTTCTTCTTGTATTATTCTTGCTACCTCCCGCTCTCACTCCTTTTCGATATTGCCCCCTCACACCCATACCTAATGTTGTTTTCCCTTTCATAGCAACTGCAACTACAGAAGCAGCTAATTTTTCTCCCACACGCGCGTCTTTACTCTTCACTCGTTCTACAGCCTTTTGATACAATTTCTTATCAGCTACGTGCCGTTCGAACAAATTATTCGACTTTGAATAAGATATATCGTGTTCTTTGCAAGCCTCGTCTAAATTATTCACTCCTTTATCACCTCTTTCTAACCGTTTTACCAATTTAGTCCCCGGGCCACAGAACCTATAACCAGGTATATGTAACTCAACTGGAAGTTTATTTATTAAAGTATTTAATAATCCACCACCTTTCCTTTTCACTGTCCGATTCAAACTACCATCATACTTCACTGACCTTTCCATCTTATTAAACAATAACTGATAAGTGTATGTTGCGCAAATATCAACTCTCGAAATGTAACAAAACACTACTAACCACAATACTTATATATTTATACCCTACACTCAAATTTAATGAAACTTACTAATACAATCAATCATCTTGTGACAATAATAAAACACATTACATTTTTTTAAATCTTTTTTTATTATATGCATTATTCACAATTACAACCGATTTTTTCTCAAAAAATCTAGATCATTTAAAATTTTGGGTAACCAATACATAGCTAACTCTATTGTTATACAAACACATTCAGATACTACTCCATTACACATTTTGTTTATAGCATTATCTACTTCTCCTTCACTTACAACTACAGAATCCAAAAATCGCTTATAAAATACATCATATTTCAAATCTTGTAAAAACACTAAACGCATCGCCACTAGTTTCGTCAATCGCCACAATTCCGCTAAACTTTCGTAAGCTAAATATGCATGTTCTCCCTCTTTATCTATTTTCATTACTCTACTCACACCATCAAAACTTTCATGTGATAGCCACATATTCATACCATTAATAACAGGAATCAGACCATTACAATACTGGTAATATTTCTTCAACTTTAAACTCTCAGTTACAAACCATTCCCATTCTCCTTTATTAAAAAACACACATTGTTTTTTAATACCCACAATTTTCACCATTGGTTCAAAATCGTGATTTGGTGCTAAGCCAACACATATCCACTTAGAATGACTTTTATTTAAAAAATAAATTTTTTCTCCCACTAATGGAACATCCCATATTGGTTCCCGAACAAATTCACTTGTTGTTACTTGTCGCACTAATTTATCTGCAGTTGCACTCACTTTATTCCAAAAATTATTTGACTCATCCATTTCAGAAAAAAAATTGGTCACTGTCAGATCTATTGCATTATTCTCCTCTTCCTCAAACAGTTTATTTACATCAATACTATTATTTACCATTTCATCCACTATCAATTCACCCTCCTCCACTATCTGTGAACAATCACAATATTTTACTTCCCCAGTTAAGCAACGCTTCGACATGCTGAATTACACTAATATTTATTTTACACAGGTCTTTCTTTATATACTGTCTACCACTACCACTACCTACTACTAGTCCCTTGAAAACCTCTAACACTGTCACAACCTTGATTTGACCTTAACCTTGCTTACCTCCTCATTAACCTTGACATGACCTTGATCTGGGTTCACCTTGACCGTGACATTTATTCACAAAACCAATGTAAATAATTCAATAATGTACTGCTTCTCCTTTTCCCATCATACTTATAATACTCATATACATCACATAAATACATTAAATTATATTTATACGTCTCATAAAACTGCTGCGCTATATTATCACTTATTATAGCCCACCCAAATTCATCTTGACTTACTTCCTCACTATTTAAAAATATCTCCCCAACATTTTTAAAACTATTAAATCTCTCTTGCACTTCCAGCAACACTTCACTTGTAAGTTCTTCATTTTCATTCATATTTAAAATGAAACTACTCCAAATCATACACATATATATATATTCAAAATTAACGACCTTGACTTGACCTTGACTTGACCTTGACTTGACCGTGACTTGACCTTGACTTGACCTTGACTTGACCTTGACTTGACCTTGACTTGACCTTGACTTGACCTTGACTTGACCTTGACTTGACCTTGACTTGACCTTGACTTGACCTTGACTTGACCTTGACTTGACCTTGACTGTCTCAGCCGATTCTGGTACCTCCTCATTGACCTTGATCTATGCCCTGTGCATGATCAAGGTCAATGAGGAGGTACCAGAATCGGCTGAGACCCTCTACTTGCGCCACGAGGGCCTGAGTTCATATCTACTTTAAACGTCTTGATCTCTTCAAGTAACAGTTGAAATATACATCTTTATCCGGCAGTTCGGAAATGAATGTGTAAATTTGAATTTTAATTATTTTTAAAATTCTGTTTTTCTCAGCGTAGAAATATCTAAATTGATTTTTCTGCTTCGCGCTGAGTAAATTAATTAGGAAATTTTATCACAAAAATTTGCCCACGATGAGATTTGAACTCACGACCTTCTTAATGCCGTTAAGACGCGCTAACCAACTGCGCCACGAGGGCCTGAGTTCATATCTACTTTAAACGTCTTGATCTCTTCAAGTAACAGTTGAAATATACATCTTTATCCGGCAGTTCGGAAATGAATGTGTAAATTTGAATTTTAATTATTTTTAAAATTCTGTTTTTCTCAGCGTAGAAATATCTAAATTGATTTTTCTGCTTCGCGCTGAGTAACTGTTACTTGAAGAGATCAAGACGTTTAAAGTAGATATGAACTCAGGCCCTCGTGGCGCAGTTGGTTAGCGCGTCTTAACGGCATTAAGAAGGTCGTGAGTTCAAATCTCATCGTGGGCAAATTTTTGTGATAAAATTTCCTAATTAATTTACTCAGCGCGAAGCAGAAAAATCAATTTAGATATTTCTACGCTGAGAAAAAAAGAATTTTAAAAATAATTAAAATTCAAATTTACACATTCATTTCCGAACTGCCGGATAAAGATGTATATTTCAACTGTTACTTGAAGAGATCAAGACGTTTAAAGTAGATATGAACTCAGGCCCTCGTGGCGCAGTTGGTTAGCGCGTCTTAACGGCATTAAGAAGGTCGTGAGTTCAAATCTCATCGTGGGCAAATTTTTGTGATAAAATTTCCTAATTAATTTACTCAGCGCGAAGCAGAAAAATCAATTTAGATATTTCTACGCTGAGAAAAACAGAATTTTAAAAATAATTAAAATTCAAATTTACACATTCATTTCCGAACTGCCGGATAAAGATGTATATTTCAACTGTTACTTGAAGAGATCAAGACGTTTAAAGTAGATATGAACTCAGGCCCTCGTGGCGCAGTTGGTTAGCGCGTCTTAACGGCATTAAGAAGGTCGTGAGTTCAAATCTCATCGTGGGCAAATTTTTGTGATAAAATTTCCTAATTAATTTACTCAGCGCGAAGCAGAAAAATCAATTTAGATATTTCTACGCTGAGAAAAACAGAATTTTAAAAATAATTAAAATTCAAATTTACACATTCATTTCCGAACTGCCGGATAAAGATGTATATTTCAACTGTTACTTGAAGAGATCAAGACGTTTAAAGTAGATATGAACTCAGGCCCTCGTGGCGCAGTTGGTTAGCGCGTCTTAACGGCATTAAGAAGGTCGTGAGTTCAAATCTCATCGTGGGCAAATTTTTGTGATAAAATTTCCTAATTAATTTACTCAGCGCGAAGCAGAAAAATCAATTTAGATATTTCTACGCTGAGAAAAACAGAATTTTAAAAATAATTAAAATTCAAATTTACACATTCATTTCCGAACTGCCGGATAAAGATGTATATTTCAACTGTTACTTGAAGAGATCAAGACGTTTAAAGTAGATATGAACTCAGGCCCTAGTGGCGCAGTTGGTTAGCGCGTCTTAACGGCATTAAGAAGGTCGTGAGTTCAAATCTCATCGTGGGCAAATTTTTGTGGTAAAATTTCCTAATTAATTTACTCAGCGCGAAGCAGAAAAATCAATTTAGATATTTCTACGCTGAGAAAAACAGAATTTTAAAAATAATTAAAATTCAAATTTACACATTCATTTCCGAACTGCCGGATAAAGATGTATATTTCAACTGTTACTTGAAGAGATCAAGACGTTTAAAGTAGATATGAACTCAGGCCCTCGTGGCGCAGTTGGTTAGCGCGTCTTAACGGCATTAAGAAGGTCGTGAGTTCAAATCTCATCGTGGGCTAATTTTTGTGATAAAATTTCCTAATTAATTTACTCAGCGCGAAGCAGAAAAATCAATTTAGATATTTCTACGCTGAGAAAAACAGAATTTTAAAAATAATTAAAATTCAAATTTACACATTCATTTCCGAACTGCCGGATAAAGATGTATATTTCAACTGTTACTTGAAGAGATCAAGACGTTTAAAGTAGATATGAACTCAGGCCCTCGTGGCGCAGTTGGTTAGCGCGTCTTAACGGCATTAAGAAGGTCGTGAGTTCAAATCTCATCGTGGGCAAATTTTTGTGATAAAATTTCCTAATTAATTTACTCAGCGCGAAGCAGAAAAATCAATTTAGATATTTCTACGCTGAGAAAAACAGAATTTTAAAAATAATTAAAATTCAAATTTACACATTCATTTCCGAACTGCCGGATAAAGATGTATATTTCAACTGTTACTTGAAGAGATCAAGACGTTTAAAGTAGATATGAACTCAGGCCCTAGTGGCGCAGTTGGTTAGCGCGTCTTAACGGCATTAAGAAGGTCGTGAGTTCAAATCTCATCGTGGGCAAATTTTTGTGGTAAAATTTCCTAATTAATTTACTCAGCGCGAAGCAGAAAAATCAATTTAGATATTTCTACGCTGAGAAAAACAGAATTTTAAAAATAATTAAAATTCAAATTTACACATTCATTTCCGAACTGCCGGATAAAGATGTATATTTCAACTGTTACTTGAAGAGATCAAGACGTTTAAAGTAGATATGAACTCAGGCCCTCGTGGCGCAGTTGGTTAGCGCGTCTTAACGGCATTAAGAAGGTCGTGAGTTCAAATCTCATCGTGGGCTAATTTTTGTGATAAAATTTCCTAATTAATTTACTCAGCGCGAAGCAGAAAAATCAATTTAGATATTTCTACGCTGAGAAAAACAGAATTTTAAAAATAATTAAAATTCAAATTTACACATTCATTTCCGAACTGCCGGATAAAGATGTATATTTCAACTGTTACTTGAAGAGATCAAGACGTTTAAAGTAGATATGAACTCAGGCCCTCGTGGCGCAGTTGGTTAGCGCGTCTTAACGGCATTAAGAAGGTCGTGAGTTCAAATCTCATCGTGGGCAAATTTTTGTGATAAAATTTCCTAATTAATTTACTCAGCGCGAAGCAGAAAAATCAATTTAGATATTTCTACGCTGAGAAAAACAGAATTTTAAAAATAATTAAAATTCAAATTTACACATTCATTTCCGAACTGCCGGATAAAGATGTATATTTCAACTGTTACTTGAAGAGATCAAGACGTTTAAAGTAGATATGAACTCAGGCCCTCGTGGCGCAGTTGGTTAGCGCGTCTTAACGGCATTAAGAAGGTCGTGAGTTCACATCTCATCGTGGGCAAATTTTTGTGATAAAATTTCCTAATTAATTTACTCAGCGCGAAGCAGAAAAATCAATTTAGATATTTCTACGCTGAGAAAAACAGAATTTTAAAAATAATTAAAATTCAAATTTACACACATATATATATATATATATATATATATATATATAAATTTGACGAAATTCAGTTTTTAACTGACGCTGTATTTCACTATGTACTCAATAAATATATTAGTTTACCATTTCTAGGGAAATGGAATAAGGGTTTGTAAAAAACTTTTAATAAAAAACAACTCTTCCTAGCTTTGTGACGTTTCGGCTGCTCTTTTCAGCCTTCTTCACACCTGTTTATTAGGAAAGACGTATGTGTTACAAATTTTGTGGAATTACAAATCGTTTAAGAAGATTTACTTATCAATATTATGACAGAAAACAACATTTTTTAAGACTTAATAATTGACACTTAATTAAAAAATAATATATAAAAAAAAACAAACTTACTCTCGCTAATGTTGTGCTGGTTTTGCTAATACCATACATTGTGTGAATGGGACTGCTTTATAGATACATGTTAAAAAATCACAATTTTAAAATCAACACAGAAACACAGAAAGAAAAAACAAACGAGCGAAACTCTAAAAACTATTTCTATTGATTACAGCATTGTTATATGCTATTATCATATATGTCGAAAAAATAATAAACAGGTCTGAAGAAGGCTGAAAAGAGCAGCCGAAACGTCACAAAGCTAAGAAGAGTTGTTTTTATTAAAAGTTTTTTACAAACCCTTATTCCATTTCCCTAGAAATGGTAAACTAATATATTGATATATATATATATATATATTTCTTATTGTAAAGCATGTAGCATTTAATTTTTCCACTTTGTATGAGGGTTTAGATATAACTATTTTCTTAAGTTGTGAGTTAATTTGAATTGATAGTATTTTCTGCAATTACGTACATGTAGATGACTTGATTATTTATGGGATAACGTTACAGAGAACAGAGAATATCTTTCTTTTTCGGTGCAATGCTCCCTGTGAGCACATACTCAGTTAAGTACCGTAGGGATTGTAAGTCGTAAGCTCCACCGTTTGTTGTTGATACCTTCTTAGTTTCTGGATTGTAATCGTGTTATCGTCTTTGCTTCTACTATCGCAGTAGTAGAAGCCCTGAAGATGTCCTTTACGATAGTGGACAAAACCACAACAGTAGAAGCAGAGACAACGACACGGTTTCAACACAGAAACCAAGAAGGTAGTGAAGTAATTGTTTGAGTCTTTGTTATATATTTAGTTTCGCACTATATTCATAACACACAATTTATCGTTACCATAGCGCGAATGTATTATTAGTATCCGTAAGGTGTTATGAATCTGCAGTATTATAATTGAGATAGTTGAGCTATTTGTGATTTAGAAGAATTTAAAATAAGTAAATACTCGAAAGAAAACTATTAAATGAGATAGATGTAATCCGTTCACGTTTTCCAAGATTAAATTAATTCGATTTTATAGAACACGTGGTCAACGGATGTGCATTGAGGTCCAGGCCGCCAGCCATAGAAGAACGTATAGATAAGTGAATATACAATTGAATTTTTAGTAACTTTCCATTTAGAAAACGTACGGCTAGAATACAAGATTGTACCACTTTTAGTATGGGCCTCTACGTATGTAAATTATAGAAAAACATTTTAAAGAAATTTCAGTAGTCCAGAAAGTTTAGTTTCCTTTTGATAAATTTTTATTTAACGAACATGTGTTCGCTATTATTTTAAATATATTAATTTTTATTTTTGTCAATCTCTTTAATATCTAAAGTGGTCCATATAGATAGACGTAACTTTATAAAAGGAATTTTGTTCTGGCAATTTAAAAACAACATATTTCTTTAATTTCTATTTTGTTTAATTTCATTATATTTGCGAATATTACTTATAAATTTGATGCATTGAATTCATCACTGTATTTGTAAGACATATTTGGTTTTTATTTTTACCTTGCTGAATTGGCACTTATGCCCAAGAGTGCTTCAAAGTGCGTGTCGCTCATCCCTTCATGTTAAGATAGCAGATCAGTAAGGAACCCACCCCAAATGTCGGCTGTAGTTAGTGGCCGGGGTACGTCGCCGAAAGGTAGGTCCCGTGAAGGGAGACGTACTAACAACCCCAACCCCTACTTATAGAGAAGCTATAAGCAATAGCAGCCCTGCGAAGTATAGTCCGCAAATTTTGTGTGATACGATATTCAACGCTATACCTACAGTTCCCATTTTTTGTAATTTGTAAAACGCTGCAATGTGTGGCAGCTTAGATATAATTTAAGAAGCAGCAAGACCCTTTCAAAGTGTAAATAATGAACTTAACGTGAAAATTGGTATCAATATTAATTTTGTCATAAGATATGGATTGCATCTAATAATTAATTAAACCCAATAAAGATATTACATGAAAATATGATAGCTTAGAGATTATACATATGTTTAGGGCTTAAATACCATTCTGCCTAGTAAAATTGCTCCAAATATATGGTTCAACAATGCAAAGTTTTAAAGTGCGTAGAATTAATATATAAATGGTTGTTATTGTATGAATCGTCGATGTTCATTTCCAGCATTTTTCAATTTGTAAAATCACAGCCTACTATGGCTTCTGTTGTACTTTGAAAATAATAAAAGCTGGAATAAATTTAATAATATCAATTAATTTTACTTTAAAATACCTTCTAAATTCATTTAAATATCATCAATAATAAGAAGTTATTCCACATTTTTCGATTCCCAGAATGTTTCTATTTAGAATTCCCAAGCGATTGAAGATACAGTTATTTTGTTGTATCAACAATTTTAACTAAAAATGATGTTTGTCACGGAGACTGTTTTCTGATTCCTTTAAAAAAGAGATTCCCTATAAACGTCACTTAATTGTCCCGTCCTATAAAAAAAATTAAGTAATAAACTTTGTAATGCCATCCATATTATTAAGACCTTCTCTTTATGTGAAATTTCTATGGAATATCGTATTTTTAAATGTTTTATTTGTTTCAATCTTTTCCGGCATATTCTTTCCAGATCTCTTACTCTTTTTACAGCTATATCGATCTGTCGTTGGTATTCAAAAGAAAGTAATACAATTTATTTTTATATAAGGCTCCACTAAATTATTTTTGAAAAATACATACGAATATGCAGCAGCTTATAAACATTCTGACGAACTTACTTATTTTAATAATTCGGTACGCTAGTTGCCACAGCGTCGTGAGCAAGACTAAGTCTAGTGCATTTATTAAACGTTAATCGAATTTATCACAAGACCGAAGATGAATTTGAGGGTAAATAATCAGCACAGATTAATTATTCTGCATTATCGATTTACTTTGCCGGGATTGAAAAGAAGTATCGAAACACAAATGTTCACATTCGATAAATGGAATACCGAACTAACTACTTTACTCATTTAGAAATCGCATTTACTTGAGAGCGGCAGCAAATCTATTCAACTTAATTTAACTGATAAAGGTATACCTAATCTGAAAAGTTTTAGAACCAATTAATGTCTTATACTCACTTGAATTACTTCGAACATTTCGCATTAAATGTTTTTACTATATATTATACCTTTTTCTTCGTATTATGTAGGATATGCAGGTATTTGCAGTAAGATCAACTACATTTAATGAGAGTAAATATACTTTTTAATTATACCAGTACGTCTATATTTAAGAGTTTCCAATTGCAATAACATTTTAATTTTTAATGGAAATATACATACCAATTTTTTTTAATTTGCAAATGAATTTTCTACAGCTGATTATGCCCAGCATACCGTACGTGTCAATTTTCATTAGGTATATGGATTTAATGTTTACATGCGATTTATACGTATACAAATAATATGTGGCAACGTGTGTCACCCCTACTATCCGTCACCAATCCCGGCAACAATTGACATCACACGACTTTCACCGATCTTCCCACTTCTACATTAAATGTTTAGCTGCGAACACGTTGCGTCCGTGTCCGTTGCGATCTAGTCTGCAATAAAACCCGTCATCATCAAATGGCCGCCGCGATCTAGTAGTTTATTATTATTTTCAGAATCCTTTTTTATTTACCTTATTTTTGATTTTATTAGAATTACGCTTTTGTTTGTGACATGCAGCTTAATAATTCTCTGCATTTACTGAAAGGAAAAAGAAAAATCCTTGCAAAGCCTAAATATTATTTCTAAGCGCAGTACAAGCAACCTACTCAATACGCATCGAACACCGATGTTTTCGAAACATCGATGTCCGTAATTCGATGTTGCGATGTTTTGACATCGATGTTAGTATTTCCATATAAATCGATGTTGGTCCAAAACATCGATGTTCAATGATCTATAGAAACCTGTAATGCCGGTGGGATCAAAATTTGTAAATTTGAAACGAGGAAAAGTAACAGCAAAGAAACAGATATCTAGATTCTCATGTACTTAAATTATCTCAAATTAATAATAAAACCAAGTACTTGGTGTTAGAGGGTTGTTTAATAGATTCAGTTTCACAGACCAAGGAGATCCATTCTTAAATTGTCATACGGCTCTAAGTAGTATTAATTTTTCAACTGAAAATACCTTTTTGATATATTTACTAATTTTTTTTATAATTTACCAATTTATTTGAATCCAACTGCACTATTACTATAGTTGTAATGCACAAACACATAGTGTGTCCAATAATGAAATTTATTTTAATTATAAAAAAAAAACCGTAAAACGTACACAATTACTTTAACGAATACTGTACAAGGTTATAGTTTAAACATATTTCTATCTATAACGTTTATTTATAATATTGGTTATAATAATAATAATATCTATATAAAAAATGAACTGAAGATTACACAAGTTATTACCTACATATTTTACACAGAAAATTTGAAAGAACCATTTTGGCCCACTGAAATAAATATTTTATATTCGTAACATAACTAGTTCTATGAAATGACAATTATCTTTTCTATAATGTTATAATATTTCTTCTAAAACTCATTGGCGACTTAAAAGTCATCAGTTTGGGGAGTGGAGTCCCTAATTACTCATACGAGCAATTTACTATTTTTTCTGATCGCAAAACTTTAGAATTATGGGATTTACGGACTCGAAACGGCACATCATTGGCTAAGGAAGAGATGACTGAAAGGGGTAAGTAGTTCACCAGTTAACATTTCTGGGATTTACAGCGTAAAAGTATAAATAGGGCCAGCATGCAGAACCTGGTTCATTTTTATTTTTGATACATATTACGATACTGTTCAGTTTAAGTATACGTAAGTATCTTTTTTTTTACTCCTACTTTATAATGTCTTCAATAAGAAAAAGTTATGTGTGGAAGTTTTTCGAAAAACATTCAGATGGTACAGCGACTTGTAGATTGTGCAAGAAAAAACTTAAAACGTCGGGAAATACCAGCAATTTAACTGGTCACGTAAAAAGTCTTCATCCACATGCTGTAAAAGTTAGTGCTTCAACACAATCAACATCGAAGTATGTAGCTTCAACATCAAGATGTGTACAATCTTCAAGTCCAGGTGTAGAATGTACTACCTTTGTCGAAAGTGGATTGTCCGAAACACCTCCTCCGGAAAAAAAGGCAAGTGAGTCTATCAAACAAAGATTAATTTCTGAATCTTTTTCGGAAATACAAGCATATTCTGAAAGAGGTGCGATATCCTCAAAAATTACGAACTGTATCGTATTCATGATTTGCAAAGACTGCCAGCCTATTTCTATAGTAGAAAACGAGGGATTCCAGCAGCTTTTAAAAACAATTGCGCCACTCTATAAAATTCCAAACAAATCGAGTATTACAAGATTTACTGAAACAAAATACGATATAATGCAAAGGTGTATCAAAGAAAAATTGTCAAATTTAAAACACGTAACATTAACTACAGATATATGGACTGACATCCATCAAACAAGAAATTTTTTGGGGGTCACAGTACATTTTTTAAATAATTACGAACTCTCTGCCATTATTGTCGGAGTTGTAGAATTGTCCGAAAGACACACTTCAGAATATCTGGCTGATCAAATCTTGACAGTATGCAATGATTGGAATATTGCAAAGGAGAATGTTACTTGTGTTGTGACTGACAATGGGGCAAACATAGTAAAAGCTATAGAATTGGCATTTGAGAAAGGAAAACACTTACCATGTTTTGCTCACACTCTCAATCTAATGATAGACAAGGCCATGGAACAGACTACTGGACTTATTGAGTTAATCACACGAGTAAAAAGTATTGTTACGTGGTTCAAACAGAGAGTGTTGTTGCTTCTGACGGGTTAAGAAAAATTACACATTTAAAATTAATACAGGAAGTGTCAACAAGATGGAACTCAAGATATTTTATGATTGAGAGATTTTTAGTAAATTATAAAGCTGTTAACGAAATTCTAATTAAACATCCGCAGGCTCCAAACATGTTATCAGCATTAGATATTTTGAATTAAGAGAAATTGCTGAAATTTTGAAACCAGTCAAAGCAGCCACAAGAGAAGCTTGTGGTGAAAAGTACTTAACTACTAGTTCAATAATACCAATGGTGCACTGTTTACTTGACACTGTGAGTAACATAAAATCAGAAACTCCCATTGCTAGAGCACTTCGAACTTCAATAATGAATGAAGCTAAAAAAAGATTTGGACACAGGGAAAGCGTATATTTTCTAGCGTTAAGCACTATACTTGACCCAAGGTTCAAGAAGATTCATTTCACAGATGCACTGGCCTGTTCCAGAGCCATTAAACAATTAAGGGATTTAACTGTGCAAGATGTAGAACAAGCACATTCTCCTGAATCCGAAATTGGTAAGTTAATTGTCTTCACATTCAATTATTTAAGAGCTTATTTTGTATTTTGTTAACTAGATGTCCCAGGAACCAGTACCAGCGAGTCTTTTTTTTGGACCAAGCATTACAATTTGATGAAAGCTCATAGTATCTCTAACTCGCGTTCCACTGATGAAGTAGCAGCATACTTGGAGAGCCCATTGTTAAATCTGTTGAAGAATCCTCTGGAAGAATGGAAATCTTTGAAGCTCCTCTATCCGAAATTATACGGTGTAGCCCTGAAGTACCTCACGATAGTTGCAACATCAGTTCCTTCAGAACGATTATTTTCTAAGGCTGGACAAATCCTATCTCAACAAAGAAATCGCCTCAAAGGAAAACGTCTATCACAATTGTTATTTTTACAATCCCTTGATAATCTTATATGGGATTTGTAACTTCAAGTGTAGCTTATAAGATTATACATACTTATTTATTACCATTATTCTATTTTAGTAGTTATTTGTAATAAAGTTACCAAGTAATTACTTTTCTTATTTATAATAATTATTGATTATGTACCACGCTTAAGGCTCTATTACACTTATCAATTTTTTGACCAAGAACCAGATCAAGTTAAAATTGACGACAAGTCGTGTATTACACTTGTCAAGTGGACTTAATCAATGATCAATTTGTTGACAAAGAACTTGTTGAATTAGAACATGTTCTATTTTTCTTCTCAACTTAATCAACTTTTTATGTTTCTAGCAAAATTCATGTTATAAAGTTTTTTGCCAACTGTGTAAAATGAAAACATTCCATTTTAGAATATTGTTAAGAATGACGTTAATTTGATACTCCTTGAAAGAATTGTGTGTCTAAATTATTTATTTTCTTTTGCAGCTCTTGTGCAGTTAATTTTAACATTCAATATCAAACACAAATCTTCGGTAAATTTATTATTTTTTTTATTTCGTACTTTTGCACTATCGGTACTACTAATTCACCTAAAAGCATGCTAAAATCTTGGTGAAAAAATTGATAAGTGTAGAAAAACTAACAACTATAAAGTTACTACTGACTACCTACCTACTCTGCAATTAATTAAAAATATATAAATTACCACTGACTGTATAGAATTTAGTTAGCTGAATGGTAAATGCATATTTTTTGGGATTTCTAAATAATATGAAATTTTTTTCCGATGTATCGAAGACATCGATGTTTTTTGTACGATATATCGAAGACATCGATAGATTGTATTTAATATCAAACATCGATGCACCATCGATGTTTTGCTTTCGATGCGCAACCCTAGCTTGTATCGGTCGCGCTCGCATTGAAGAGGAAAGGTGGGGTGCCATGTTGTCACGTATTGCATGAATTAATCGCCTATGGCTAATGAAAATTGACACATGCTGTATATTGATATAGATGACTTAAAAAATTCAACATCTTTTGAAAGGACTGAAATTTAATTGAGCTCCAATTCCAAATTTATTTTGCCCCTAATTCGTCTCAATTCGAGGTTTAAAAGTAATATGCCTCCTTTATTAATTTAGTAATCTCTTAATAACTCTATCTTTATATACGGCTGCGTTGTCGCAAAGTCTATCAAGCATAATATGTGGGTGAAATATCAGTTAGCCATTGTCAAGTTATCACCGTGGTATTTATTTAGTTTTAGTTTTTGTTCCGCAATGTTTTAAATATGTACCTGATTATAATAACATTTTGATTAGAATGTACTTGATAGGCAACTATCGGAAGTAAACAGAAATTTTCATTTTTACTTACATCAAAAGCAAACAAGTTTGTGTTAATTTGTTTCATTTGGCGAATATTTATATATTTCCGTTATTATGGCAGTGAAACTCTGTAACAGAAATAATTTACATGTGTTGGAAGTATGTTGTGAGTTTATGTCGATAATTTGCAAAATCACTAAGATGAAATTTGTAACACGTAAAAATCCCTAAAATACAAATGACGTATCCATAATTGTCAAATTTAATATTATAATCCCATAAACGCACATAAAGGCTTTTTTGGCAATGATTTTGAAAATTATCGACATAAACTAATCAATTTTAACATGATTTATGTTTAAAATTACAGGTTATTAATGCTATGGTGTTTTATTTCGCAAATTAAATGTTTAGGACTATTCAAATGGCTCAACAAAATTTTGAATTTTTTACCCTCCACCATACAAAATGAAACTAATATCGACGTGGCGGGCAATACGAATTTATGGAAATAATAACTAAACCACGGAATCGATTGTCCTGAATTTTGTATAAATTTTCTAGAGTACATGATCCTACTCTATGCGACTTTGGCTTATTAGTTTATTAATAATTATTTACTTTTTACCATTAGAATACCTACTTATTAAATAGTAACCAATAATAGTTAAAAAAAACTAGCGAATGAATTTTCCTGATGCGGTTCACTATACACTTTCATCAATTTCTAGAATTTTTTTGTTCATCCTTAAATTATATTAATCATTTCTGTAAATCATACATACTTTTAAAACGCCTCCGCGTTTTAAAAGTATGTATACATATATACTATTTACTTATACTTATATTTGTAGTTTTGATAAATGTGATAATCTATATACTTACATATTTTATCCCAGTTTTCATTATCTCAGCAAGAGAGTGACATAAGGAAGGGCATTTTGTTCGCCAAGGTGATTATGAATGTATATAGGTACATAATGATTTTAGTCCTTCATGAATGTGAGCTCTGCTGTTTAAGAGCGAGTAAAGCTATAGGTTTTTCAGAGCGGACCATACATAGTATAAAGGTGGAACAACAAGGTCAAGTCCAAAGAAACCAAGGACAAGAAAACATATATGTACAAGTAAATGATCTACTTTATATATATGTGTTAGAAATAAACAGGCACTTATTCGACGTAAAGTTCATGGCTTTTTTATATAAAATACACCACTGACGTTAAATACTATTTTGCTGCTGTTAATATGATGATGTGTCAACGTGACACTGGTACTTTACACAGATTGATACATGATAAGGGTTTTGAATTAAACAGTGGGACGAAAGAGTATTCCTATTAAATGTGATCACTTCATTAGTGCAGACATAAATGTTTGCCATAGATCTGTAAATTTCGAGAAGAAGTATAACTTACCTTTACGTTAGTAAGTGTACTTTTTTATTCATTACGTAACTTGTAATTGTAAGTATCTCATGTTCATGTAAAACTGTAATATAACACAATATTACGTTAGATATCGAACAATTAGTTGTACAAGTTGTCAAAATGTCTCTATCATGTCATTGAAGATATAAAGGATATCGAAAGTAAATATTGATAGTAGATATGTAACTTGCAAGAAGTTGATAATTCAAGGAACACATTTGTCGTCAACAAATGATTATTTGCTAAACGATTTAAAAATAAACCAATATGTGTGTGGGTGGTTATTGTTATGCTTTTCATAAATATTTTTGTATACTATTCAAGTTGCGTTTATATTTTTCAAAAATATATTCGCAGTCAATACTTTGTCTTTAAGTTTATAGTAAATTGTATATTAAAATGTGAAATTATTCAACAACTACAAATTTTGTACATTGTAATCATTCATATCAACTTAGTATATTGTGTTAGATATTAAATAAATATTACAGGTCGAATTCAGCAGACGCAACTGTAGTGGAAATGTTGAGAAAACGTCTGCTGGAGGCTTACGCTACATTGAATTACACAACGATTACATCAAGTGTGTTTTTGAGCGGACAGCCGCTTTTGTAGCGATAGTTTCCAATGGATCGGAGCATGTTCTTCTGCTGAATGCTGACCAATACCGGAAGATATTATTTCCTTTTAGTGTCTCATATTAGTTACATTTTTTATAGCTATTACGCATCAATTGAGTGTTATATAAGCATTTGTATAAGTTATGTGTTGATCACAAAGAATATCTGATACAACGAAAGTATAACTACGTGTTTTGGCAATCTTGAAGTTTTTTGCCATGAGATCTATAATACTATACAAGATTGACATGGACTATAGTAGATAGCTTATTCTTAGTAATTCCTTTTTCTTTTGGGATTATTAACTTTATACGAAATTTAACAGTTTTACTATTTTCATTTTAAACATTGTTTTTTATGCGGATACATTACAACAACAAAATTTCTTATTTAATTGTCACGACTTTCTAGAATTGATTAATTTCCATTTGCTTTAAACTGCTTTTATAGCTTACATAAACTTCTGTTCTATCAATTACGTCATAGTCACAAATGGCCATTCTGCGACTTAATTATAATACTTAATTTTACTAATTGTTAACTCAACTAACTCCTTTTATCTACATATACCTTATTAAAATAATTGCAATGATTTTAAAATAAATTAAAATTAGGAGCGCTTCTTCCATCATTGTGACGTGTAATGTCAAGTCCTGTTCGTGTTGTTCAATAAAGATTACCGCATTAATCATCCCTTTATAAATCAGATGTTCTCCTTGCTTTAAATAAGTTTAGTAATTCTTTAATTAATTTAAAGATATCCAGATCTATGGAAGTTCCTTTTAATTTACTTTTATAATTTTCTACTTTTCCTACTGTTAGTACTACAGTGCACTACAAAATCCTACAAATTTGTAATTTAAAACTTATATAACTACCTTTCTTAAAATAGAATAATAATTTGAATCTACGAATTTTTATCATCCCTCTATAAACGTGTTAGGTATTACACTACGCGCTAGTTGAGGGTGATACCGGGACATAGGAAACAATTTTACTAAGAACAGTACATGAGTAATTTAGATGTCTTCCTTTGTATCCTCAGTACATATTGGGACTATTTTAAATTTAAATCGCTTTTATGATGTTTCAAATTTACTAACTAGAAAAAAATATTTTTAGTTCAAAACGACTTCTTAGAAACAAATCAATCCAGCTTAAACAAGGAACTTGGATATATATTCTGGCCATTATTTGTTTACTAGTAAGATTAGAATCTTATAAATGATGAGCCTGAGAGTCAGGGCATACTAAATTTGTGGTTTGACAGTTCTAAAAGTGCACGTGAACAAGCTAATTAAACGCCATAAAGAAAGTGACTAAATTTTGCCGCAGGGGATAGCCGGAAAAGAAAAACCACCAAGAAGATTCTCTATTATTGCGGATGAGTAAAATACAGAACACGAATACTAGTGACGAGATATAGATGGACCTAGTTCTTGCTGGAAATTGGACGGAAGGCGCTGATACCCCTTAAGAAACAACACTTGATGCCCGAAATATAGAAAAAGAGAGTGATTTAGGCAACGAAATACACAAGAAGGACATAACATGACTGGAAAAAAGGTATAATTTTCATGTGCATGGTCACCAATTTGTTCCCCGGTCCGATAGAAAATCAGTTTCATCGGGTCATATTCAACAGTCAGTCAAACATCCCGTTAAGGGAGCTCACGCAGAGGTGCCAACTAACTGACGTGAGGTAGAACGTAAGGGGGTGGCGCCATATGCGCTAATGTAAATTCTGAACTTTACAACAATAGTACCGCTTTTATTTACGAAATATCAAAACGAGATTTAAAACACAAATAAACAAATGCGCAATGCATGCTCGACTGCACTACTAGTTTTTAAAATAAAGTTTTTGAAACTGTGTTATGATGTTGCAAATTTTGCCAACTTTGAAAGTGAAATGTAGGAGTAAATAATTTGAATTATAAGAAAGTACTCCCAACGAAGCCTTAATTAATCCTTTGTATTCAATTTAATGCAAAAAGGTAATAAGAAAAACAAAAATGTCTGCTGTTTGTTTTATTTTAACGAATACCTTACATCGGCGGAATTTACATTAGCGCATATGGCGCCACACCCTTACGTCCTACCACACGACAGTTAGTCGGCACCTCTGCGTATGCCCCCTTAAGCAAATATTTTAGGGGCTACTTCTCCTTTTTGGTCCAGGATCATTAAGAGGAAAGACCGAAGTTACCTGTAACACGAGCGATTGTAACAAACATCATAACACTATTCGTAACGATTTAAAAAACGCGCCACTATACCGTATGTGTCTATTTTCATTAGCTATAGGGATTCAATGTTTACATGCGATTTATACGTATACAAATAATACGTGGCAACGTGTGTCTCCCGGCAACAATCGACATCACAGCGACTTTCCCCGATCTTGCCACTTCTACATTAAATGTTTAGCTGCGAACACGTTCCGAGATATAGTCTGCAATAAAATCCGTCATCATCAAATGGCCGGCGCGATCTAGTTGTTTATTATTATTTTCAGAATCCTTTTTTATTTACCTTATTTTTAATTTTATTAGAATTACGCTTTTGTTTGTGTCATGCTTAATAATTCTCTGCATTTACTGAAAGGAAAAAGAAAAATCCTTGCAAGGCGTAAATATTATTTCTAAGCGCAGTACAAACATCCAAGTCAATAGTCCAACAGCTACTGCTAACTTGAGCTTGTATCATCGGTCGCGCTCGCATTGAAGAGAAAAGTAGGGGGTGCCATGTTGTCACGTATTGCATGAATTAATCGCCTATGGCTAATGAAAATTGACACGTGCTGTATACTCTCCAAGCTGTATTGTGTGAAATTGTGAATACTTGAAATTTTTATAATCCTCTCAAAACATTGACCATCGACTCTTTGTTGTGTATAAAGCATTTGAGGTCATAAATATTGCAAGTGGTAAAAAATCTATCAAACCTCAACTTATGTGCGTTAGGGTCAAATGTCACAAGGGAGACGGGTACAAATGTAACATGTTACATTTGACCCCGATCGCTTAATAAAAAAATAAAGATATTGCTTTATTTTCTCTGAGCTACAGTTTTGCGAAATGCCCCGTGTACGTCAACGAGTAGCGAACCGAGGTCCTTCTATGGACATTATAAAACGTGCTGCGGATTTAGTCTTGAACGAAAATCGCAGTCAGCAGAAGTAACCAATGATTTGAAAATTTGTCACGCGACCTTAAACAGGTACATCAAAAGTATTAAGGATGGGAAGGAAACGGTTATGAATTACAAAGCCCATAACAAGCTTTTATCTGTAGAAAATGAAGAGACATTTTGTGAATATATTCGCAAATCCTCTGATTTGTATTTTGGATTAAATCGAAAGAAATACCAATTGGTATACCAATTTTGTGTTTAATATAACTTAAATTTTCCGGAAAAGTGGAACGAGACAAATATGGCTTGCGATGACCGGTTTAAAAATTTTATGAAAAGGCATTCGACGTTGTCTATCAGAATGCCGGAAGCAGCATGTCACGCGCGGATATTTTTTTGATAATTTGTCTCTAGTTCTAGACCTACAGAAAATACAACCTCATAATATATACAATGTCGACGAGACAGGTGTCACAACAGTTCAAAAACCCAGTAAAGTTGTCACTCTAAAAGGAAGAAAACAAGTAGACTACATTACTTCGACTGAACGAGAAACATCAACAATAGTATGTGTAGAAGTTAATACAATTGGGAATGCGATACCCCTGATGTTCCTGTTTCCTCGTAAGAAATTCAAGGATTTTCTCACCAGCGATCTGGATCAACAGGGAATGCCAATAGGACGGGATGGGTGCAGAATAAAACGTTTTTCACCTTCATTAATCACTTTGCTAAACATTCGAAGCCGACTGCAGAAAAGGTGCTTCTAATATTGGATAATCACGAGTCTCACTAGTACATTCCAACTATAGACTTTTGCAGAGAAAATGGGATAATATTACTTTCATTTCCACCTTATACGTCGCGTAAGTTGCAACCCTTAGATTGAGTAGTATTTGGACTCTTCAAATCCTACATCAACTCATTTATGGGCGAGTTGATGAAAAATCACCCTGGGCGGACAATGACTTTACGATCTCCCAGGAAACGTATCCCAAGCTTACCCACTTGCTGTTACACAGGCAAATATAACCAAAGGTTTCGCAGTTACCGGTATATACCCATACAACAGAGATACTTTTCAAGAACTTGAATTCGCTCCAGAATCGGTTACAGACAGACCTGTACTTGAAAATGATGCTGCTCAAGACACCGAAATTAACCAGACAATAACGACACAAGAAATCGTTATTTCAACTAATAGAGCAGAAGTTCAAAAATCAGCTCCTTTGGCAAAAAGGTGGAAAAGGAAATTCTGAGATGCACCGAATCCATTCAGCAATACAACAGAAACCAGTTCCTTCGATATCAAAGGAAGCTATAGACGACAAATTGAATCAGACTTGAACAACTCAGCTGCATATTTACTGGAAGCTATCCGTCCATTACCAAAAGCAACTTTTAATAGACTCAAAAAGAATGGGCAGAAAACGTGGAAGCAGAGCAGTTTTAACAGAAACATCAGAAAAGGACGCATTAATCAAGTAATAAAAAAAAAGGAAGTAAACTTGATGAAGGAGAAAGCGAAAGTGCACGAAAAATTTCATTGACTGAAAGAAAGAAGAGAAAAAAATTCATGTTTATTCTTCTTTGTTTGACGAAGAGGATTTTGTCTGTCCATACTGCCTTAAATCATATTCATAAATAAAGCGGGAGATGCCTGGATTCAGTGCCACGAATGCAAGAAGTAGGCTCACGAGTTGTGTGGTAGTAATTCTCGACCAGTCATGGATCACTTATACTTTTTTTGTCTTCACTGCGAAGAACATTAAATTTCTTTAGTTTTACATTTAAAATCAATATACACATTAGTATTTTTAAAGTTTTCCGGCAATGCATTGCTTTTTTTCTATTCGTGACAATGTAGTAATATAGTTTGCCGAAACCACCTTTAACTCTTTTTATTTCAAAAGGATTGCCATACTTTCTAGCTATTATGATGATAGCCACCCAAATTATCTTCGTGATGATATATGGATATGCGCACTTACGACTGTTAGTTTTGGTTTTATTGTTAATTTTGTTAAAATCTTGACAGTTGCATAATCTAACATTTTGGCCTTAGTCTGAAAAGGGGTACAGTGCCTCACGTAACTCTTGTGTTACTAATTTATGGACTAACACGTTAATTGTTTTCAGGTTGAACAACGTGAATACATATACAGGAAGAAATGAAAATATGTCGTACGTAGTTATCGATCTTTTTTGGCTATTCTCTCGTTTTTTTTCAAATCGAACCTATAATTTTTTATTAGTTAGCATATTCCTTGTAAAATTGCAGTTTAAATAGTACTAATAACATAGTACTTATTTCTAGTATTTTCAAAGTTATAACCCCTTAATGGGATAAGTTTTATGTTTATAATATGCCCATATGCAGGGCATCTATCTAATAGCTGGTTGGCTATGAAATGATATAAAACAAGGTAACTTATACGAACACCTGTTCTTTAATTCTTTATTATTAGCCTTAGAATTACATTTTGAAAATTTTCTATAATAAAACACTCTTAATTTAAAATGAGTTCAAATATATCTCGGTTCTGCCCTACACATGCTACCAACCGCCTCTGTATCGACAGATTTACATTTTGAGCCATGTTGTTCTCACTTAATTGAAGGAAAACGTTTCTTATTCGTTGCTGCATGTACTCGGCCGTTGTAGGAGGTGTTGCGTAAGCAATGTTTATTACAGTTGGCCACAGAAAGATATCAAAAGTTGCGAGATTTGGTAATCGCGGTGGACAGCTTATCAAGCTTCCTCTCCCAATCCACCCGTTCTTGAATACCCTATCTAAATATGCTCTTGCAGCAGCACCACAATGTGCTGTTGCACCATCATGTTAGTATCACAATCTCCTTATGACGGTATCTGGTAGGCCATCTAATAGCAATGGTAAATTATTTGTTGGAAATTTGTGTACCAATAATAGTGTTTCCTATGAGGCCTCCCCAGGTTTAACAGTATTTTTGTTGATATAAATTGAGGGTTTGTAGTGACATAATAATGGAATTTTTTCTCTTTGTTATTCAACAATTCATCTCTGACAAGCACTTGGTCTAAAAAAGTTATATCTTGTCGTAATTGTGAGGTATCGATTACACAGTAAACTAGTGTCCTTTCAAAATCCGTTTGTAATAAGCCCTGGTGACTTTGAATTCTGTAAGGGTGAAATTTATTTCTTTTTAAAATCCTTGTTGCAGCAGTGACTTCTATCCCGTGTTATTTCGAAATTATTCTTGTAGATGCGTGCGGATTTTCCACAATAGACTAGGCGACTGTCACTTCATTATGTGTAACCACAGTGTTACTTCTTTCATATTTGACGTAATTTACAGAATCCGTTTGAAGAATCCTTATCAACAAATTTTCAAACGTTTTACTATCTGGCGCTCTTCGGTTGGGATATTCCATGGCATATGGATGCTAAAAATGGATTTGTATAGCTAGCAGCAAGAGCAAATACAGTATCTATGAGCACCGCTTTCAAAAAATTCATTTTAAAGCAAAAACAACTAGAGGGAACAATAAAGTATTACAGTATGTAAATAAAAAATAATGTCAACAACACGGTATAACTGACAACAAGGTAAATGCAACACGTAACAACGACTACCAAACAAACAGATATAGATAATTAACTATACGAACTTAAATTATAACAATAAAACGCAAATACAGCAAAGAGAAACTACAGGAAACAACTTTATATGGAATTTTGATATTGAGATTTGACGTTTGCTTGCACAGCCATTTTTTTAACCAAAGCCAACTAACTATTGGTTACCCCACATATTGCATATTATAACTTTAAAAATACTAGAAACAAGTACTATTGGTACCACTTTAACGACAATTTTGCAAGGAATTTGTTAACTACTAAAAAAATTATAGGTTCGATTAAAAAAAAACGAGAAAATAACCAATAAAGATCGATAATTTAGGCACGACATATTTTACACCCTGCATATGTCTTCACGTTGTTCAAGCTCAAAACAAATAATGTGTTAGTTCATATATTAGTAACACAAGAGTTACGTGAGGCACTGTGCCCATATTCAGACTAAGGCCTAGGGGTACATAGCTGATATTGCACTTAAGTTGAACTTGGGCCAAATTTCCAATATTGATATAACTCATTACGAGTGATGATAGGGATCCGCAGTCAGGGGTACATTATTCACGTTGTTTGTTCGCAATGCCATCTTAGGGTAGATGTGCATTCATACATTTATTCATATACGAAAAAAATTTTTTTTTCGTATATGTATACTTGCATGGTACATTATTCATTTAAGTCCAATCCTGTAACGTACCCCTGACTGCCGATCCCTACTTTTCGCTTGTAGAATAAGAAAAATATTTTAAAAGAAGACCATTAATTATAGTGTCTTATTCTTGAACCTTTTATATGATAGAACAAATAAATCAAATGTATTATGTAATTTACATATCCTTTAAGTTGTAGAAATAATGGCACAGGTATGTTTTACTTTTGATTTCTGTGGTTGATTACTTGAAAGTTAGTTTTAGCGTAATGTTTCTTCTCACAGCATAATTTTCGAATGAGTATATGGTTATGTATTTAAAAGACCCCAGTGTTCTTTTTAATATCCTTTTCAGGAGTATATGAAGATAATCCTCAATAATTAATACCATAACATACATAACCCATTTATGATCTTGGTCTAAATTTCAGTCAGTGATTTTATATTTTAGTGGTAGCTGTGAGATGTGATATGCGTATGAAATATTGCTTCATCACAATATATATTTAAAACCCAAAGGCGTTGTTGTATTCAATAGCGAATCTCACTTAACTACTTTTAATGTTTTATAAATTGAGGCGGTTACAGGAAAATGGAATTTTTGTCGCACATGGACATGTATTTTTCAGTTTTCTTTATCTTCCTTAGACCAGGAATTCAATATACTTGGGCTACTCTTTCGTATTTGGTAAGTGGACTCATGATATTGAACTGGTCTTATTTATTAGAATCCAGAATCATAACTGTTCATACTTTCTCAGCTAGAAGTAAGATAATAATATATTTCATAAATTTGTTAGAGTTTTTTATGAACTTTTTTATGAAAATTTCATAATATTATGTATAATAAATATCATTTTTAAATAGACATTAATTTGCATTTCTACAAACGCACAATGGACGTTTATTTTTCTAGCCAAAAATCCAACGCCTTTCTCTTAACAATTCTTTTACACCAGCGGCTCCCATTTTTACTGTAAAGCTAAAGCTAATTAAAATAATGAGGTGTGGCCACCACACGACTTTACGAAATTACAGAATTTTAAGAATTTCTTCATACAAAAATCATTCAAAATCCTATTCTTCTAATCTCTTAATAAATCTCTATAGAATGCATACTTTGTGAGATATATGCAAAAAAATGCTACTCGCTAAGGGTAAAAGAATTACTTCCGGTCCGAATTTTGAAAAAAATTTTATACAAGAGGTATTGGAAATTAAGTTCTAAATACTTTTAAACTTGTAACGTACCTCTAAAAATCATAGCTTGCGAAATATTCGCAAAAAAATGATTTTCGATAAGAGTAAAAGACCTACTTCCGGTAGGGATTTCGAAAAACCTTTTTAGTAAAATTCTTCTCAAATTTAATTTTGAGTACATATGAATTCTTTATAAATTTGTTTAAACATACTCGTAGTATGTAGTTGACGAATAATTGGCAAAATTCTATTTTTTCACTAAAGTAAACTAGTACTTACGGTCTGCCGATTTTACTGAAAATCTAATCAGATCTGAAGAGGGAGATTATATTCGTAAATACAAAATTTGAAACCGATATCTATAGCGGTTTGACCGCTATCGTGGTACACAGACACACTGACGGACAGACACACAGAGAGAGAGACATTTTTTAAAAAAACACTTTTTTTGAATCAGGGGACTTCAAAACGTGGACATCTGCAAAAATCTCGGGGTCGAAAATCTTCATCATCACAATATTTCCTTATACTATATATAAGAAAGTAAAATTTCATAGAGTCCGATCCAAACCTGATGGTACCTACGTAGAAAACGATTTTCGGTATTAGAGAGAGCAAGCAGTATAAAATGAGAGAGATATCTATGGGGAGCGCTGTACACAGTCGGGCGTGAAAACATTAGTCTACTATTTGATCATTTGTCGTTTAGTCTTTGCTTCGTACTGTGCTCCGATATATTTACATCATTTATATACATTTTAAAATATTTTATAAAACCAGTTTTTTCGAAGTGTAAACTTCTTTGGGCGCGTTGCGTTGATTGTGGGCACTGAACAAGACTGAGCCGTCACGCTCGGCTATGTAACGCTCGTTCGGGTAAAGTCGGCTCGAGTCGACTAAGGGAAGAGGTATTTAATTTCAATTAAATTGAAATTTAAATGAATAAATAAATTCATGTCCTCGAGCAGATTCGATCCCGAGCCACACGGGTGAGAAGCCGGCACGTTAGCATCAGACCAGCACGGGACTCGTAAGCGAGTATTCATATTGATATATATATATATATATATAGATGCGTCCGAACCGATCCAGAAGCGTATCGGAAAATCTCTCTGTCAAAGAACCCTTTAAAATTGTCCATACCCCCACGCGATTATATATCGCGGCCGCTGCCATAGCAACGGCCGCGAAATTGTATTTCGTGGACTGTGTTGCGTTCGCTAATTGGTAACTTCTCGGACGGTTAACCAAAAAATATGTTGTGTGTGTGTATGAGACATTATCTCTATAATAATATAATATAATATTTCGCGCTCAGGTAAGTTTTGGCATGTTTATTAAAATGATATGGATGACACGGAAACTGATCAGTATATTCCGGGTGTTAAATAACGTCGACACGCATTTACTATAATTTGTACACCAATGCAAAACAGAAACGTTGAGCATAGAGCATTGCTTTAATTGCTCATTATATACGAATTTATAAGCATTTAATTCTTTTCTGTTACACAGGATGGATGAAGAAAATCAAATCGATGACAAATTAAAACGAAAAAGGGTCTAATGCGCGCGTGAAGAAATATCGTCAAAAGAAGCAAACTAAATCTCAGCAACTGAATTCGTCGATGCAGGATGACCCTAATGTAATACAGAACAAAAAAAAAGTTGGATTTCGTATTATTTACCTCGCCTTGATGAAGTTTTTACTTCTGCCTGGTTTTAAGCACACCCATTTTCTTGTTTTTATTAATAATAAAACACAAAAGAGTGGAGTAATATTTGTGTCCATGTTAAGAAAATTGAAGATCATATTGTTAAAGAACATACCATAGATGATTTCCACAAAGAATTTATTATTAATGTACATTGTGACAATGAGACTGATTCTGTATTTGACTATTCATCAGATGAAAATGATTATTAAAATTTTATAAAAGTCTAGTTTCTTAATTTAAATTAATCTTTATTTTTATTTTAAATTTATTTATCTAGTGTTGAGGTAAAAGAGTGGAGTAATAATATACATTGCGACAATAATACTGATTCTGTATATGACTATTCGTCAGATAAAAACGGTTATTAAAATTTTATAAAAGTCTGATTTTTTAATTTCATTTAATTTTTATTTTTATTTTAAATTTATTTATCTAGTAAAACTTGTAGATTGCAGATTTTATTCCATGGTGTTCGTATTTAAAAGTAGCGAAAAATATACACGATCGTTTTGGTGTCGATATTTTTAGCACGGATAGTACAGAGTTTAAACCACGCCTCGCGCATCTCAAGTCCCATCAGGTTTGGATCGGACTCTACCCTCCTATTAGTACCGATGCTTATAACGTAAATCATTAATTACTCCAATAATAATTAATATTCATTATTTTCAAAATCATTTAACTATAAATTTGTTCTTTTATATTCTTTTACTAAATATTAATTTATTTATATGTTTGTACATATAAGTTGTACAGTGATAATATAGAACTATCTCAACAATTATATATTGTTTGTTGATTATGATGAATACTTATTCTATATGTGTTAGATAAATTGGTATAATATTCTAGTTCTTAAAAGGTTCAACATGTATCTCCTCAATGAACCAGTTATTCAAATAATACCTCTATAAATAGTTACAACGCTCTTTATACTAAGTGCTACGTCAACATCATGTTCATTTCACAATTACTATTTCATCTTACTTTCCTGCAATTAAACAAATTAACAAGTATATACATAATTCAGTTCTAGAGAAATAGTGATCCAAACAACATAAAATAAATACATATTACTGAAAATATTACATATATTCCACGGTTAAGACTGATGAAACGTCGGCAATAAAGAGTCGCGACGTGGATGCAACTCGTAAACTGGGAAGGAATTGCAACCATGATTTTATAGCTTCTTTGTTCTGTAGAAGTAGTCCCTTCTAGACTATATTACACTCTTGATTAGGTCTTTAAACTTACCCAAACCATGATGTTATTTTAGAAACAGTATACAATCCTACAGTACTAGCACGAGCAGAATAACCCAGCACACTGAAATCACTAATTAAATTTCCAAAATTTATGTGACATTTACATTACATTACAAATTCTTCAAATATAAAAAATACCTGAGATTATTGGAGTTGTAAATTCTATTTTCCCATTCCCGCATGCACCGCCGGGAAAAGTTAATCAGAAAGTTTTAAATGGAACTGGAACGGAGATTACAGATAATAAAAATTGAATAGCGTAAATGATGATATCATAAAATAAAGGATTGTACATGCGATAATAGAATTTACACTCAGTGCACATCATTTACTCTACTTATTATGAAAAAACCTCGGACGATATCGTATAATAGCCAAAATTAACATGTCAAATTGTCATAGCCTACCCTCAAATAGATTTTGGTACGGAAAAAGAAATAAATAAAATGTCAGTTGTCAAGTGACATTTGTCTAATTTGAACGTTTATAACATTTTTATTTGATTAATAATATTTTATTAATAAGTGTTTATTAATAAGTTCTCTATGTAATAGAAAGTGTGTTGGGATTTGTCGAAATCATATAATAAACGAACAATCTACATAAATTGTGTATAACCCTTTTAAATTGTTATCTCAAGAGACTACGCCGCGGCCCACCTATAGTGGACAAATCGAATGGTAACAATATCATGTTCTTAGCCGTATTTTTTAATAAACATGAATCGTACATAGTATATATCAGTGGCGTAACTATCCCCCCCATGCCCCGCGGTGCGGGGGGGGGCGAACCCAGATATACCTATTTGTAGGATACACCAAGGTAATAATTGGTTAGGTTGAGCTGGATGTTGCGGGGGGGGGGGCAAAATTTGTAGTTACGCCACTGGTATATATATACATATATAATATGAAATAATTACTACTTTAATAAAAGTAGAATTTTGGGCTGGATAGTTGATTCAAAACACAATTGTTGGCTAAATAACGTTTCGGAAATATATTTATTCCTTCATCAGATCTACAAAATACTTAAATTAGGGACAACTGTTAAGTTAACTACAAATTATCTTACAATTGCCACACTAGGACATAAAATATATGGGTTTGACGAACATTAAAAATTTAACATAATATGAGAGTGACTTATAAGTATAAATATACATATATATGCATGGATTTCTTGAAACTAGCGACTTTATATGAAAAATAAATATTACTTGCTTTATATCTACTAATTATTCAACTTAAGGAATAAAGAATATAGTTTGTAGCTATATGTTTTTGAATTTTAGATACTATATATACAGGATGCTTCTTAATAACATGCTAATATTGAAGGAAGTTATTCTTGGGTCCATTTTATGAAAAAAACGTCATATGAACATATGTCCTAAATGGCTTAACCTTTGAACTGTAGGGCAGGCAAGTTTTAAAAAAAATTCAATCATGTGCATCTCGCTAGACCACTTATGAGAAAAAACTATTTATGTAACTTTAAACAACAATCTATTTAAGAGAATAACGTAATCTACATAAATTTTGAAATGGTAACAGCAAATTATGCTGAACGCTAGATCGTTTTTAATCCTTGTTAATGCCTAATTTAATAACTTCGTGCACATGAAAGAATTTTATTTTTTTAAGCGAAAACCGTACGTCAAACAAAAAAGGACAAGAGACCACATTTGCTCAGAAACGAATGGAAATTTAAAAAAAAAGTACTTTAAGAAAAAGCAATGGCGTAACATATGTTTCTTCAAAAAATTAAAAAAAAAACCGTACAGACACCACAGGTAAATATTAAAAAATTGATTGTACATCAAAAAATGCATCTTGATGCATAAAAGGCGTGTACAAAATTTAACAAAAATATCTAGGATAATACCAAAGTTGAATTTTTTTTTTAAACTTTAGCACCCTACAGTTCAAAAGTTAAGACATTTACGACATGTGTTCATAAGTTTTTTTCACAAAATGGACCCAAGAATAACCCCCTTAAATATTAGCATGTTATTAAAATTCTTGGCCATTATACAACAAATGTATTAAAAATGAATATTTGTCGTGGTTTAGAGGCATTAAAAGTAATAATAATAATAATAATAATAATAATAATAATAATAATAATAATAATAATAATAATGGGAACAGCAAGCGATTGCGGGATTGGATCCGGATGAACTCTACAAATATCTGGGCTTTGGGCAGGCTGGGGGAATTGATCATGTCGAAAGTAAACATGTAATAACTACAGCACACAAGGAAAGGATAAAAACAATAATGAAGACAGAATTATCAGCTGGCAATAAATCCAAAGCCATAAACACGTTTGCAATCTCATTATTGACATACAGCTTCAGCATACTTAAATGGACAGAAACTGAGCTTTCAACTCTAGAACAACCCGAACAACCGCCACGAAGTATCCAATACACCATCTAAAGAGTGCTATTGAAAGGTTCCACGTGTCAAGGAAGCATGGTGGGAGGGGGATTCAGAACTTCCGCAAGCTCCACTGGGAACAAATAAAGAAACGTACGTACTTCACGGAAGAAGCTCAGCCCAGTACTATACACCGCTTAAAGTAGAAGACCTGGAAAACAAAATTGAAACTGAACAGCAGATAATAGAAGGATGGAGGGGTAAACCATTACACGAAAGATTCCCAATACAAATCTATATGGAGGGGATAGATGCGGCCGCGTCTGTGGAGTGTATTAAGACCGGCACAATATACGCTGAAACGGAAAGATTAATGTTCGCAATCCTAGATCAGGTTGTCGCCACCAAATACTACCGCAAGCACATCCTTAAAGAAGGCATAGATGATAAATGCAGACTATGCAGGCAGAAAGGCGAAACCAAAGACCACCTTGTTAGTGCATGCCATATACTAGCGCCGACGGACTATACAACAAGGATGGCATCTATAAATTAATGCAGAAGGCCGTGGTGTTTCAAACCTGTGCAATAGTGAGGAGTGTAACAAGCAACCTCTAAACTAACACCCGAATCGATCCTCTCATAGTAAAATTGTAACTCGATCATTTAATTTGTAAAACACTTCGAGCCTACTCCGTTGCATTAGTGACAGTAGAGTTCAATGTAAACATTATCTTCAAACAGTTTGGCAGAAAAGAACAAGTTACGTTCTAAGTGTGTACAATCTTCCTAATGCTGAATGAGAGAAGATTTTAATATCCCCCTCTACATAAAATTGGGCATGATAAAAGATTTCATAAAATACATGGACAAAAAATGATAAAGGTTTTCAATCTCTTGCAAAACTATTTCCAACAACTAGTGATGCAAAACTAAATGTATGGATTTTTGTGTAGCCATACATAAGAAAGATAATAAAGGATCCAAATTTTATCAACAAATTTAGTACGTAAGCAAAAAAATGCATTTTCATTCGTTAAAATTACGATAAATTTAACCGAATATACACAACATATCTTAAGTCTTCTGAATTTCAAACTTTATGCTCTAACATGTTGCTGAAAATCCCTTTTCTACATTTCGATTTGGATTTCTTTCCTCTCAGTTTAGATGTAGTGAACATGGGGAGAGGTTTCATCAAGACATTATAGCTATGGAGAAAAGGTATCAAGGAAGATGGAAGTATGCTAGCAGACTATTGCTGGACCTTCTAACGTGGTAATATGGTATACCACTATAGTAAAAATGCAATAGCTAAATAAACTCCTGGACAAAATTAACGCATTACTTGTTATTTATACTATTACTTGTAATTTTCACAATTTTAGTTCGTGAAATATAGTATTTAGGTAACTTACGATGTCATCTCTTATTATTGAAAAAAAATTGCAGCGATTTGACGTTTTTACGGTTATAAGTTTGCAAATAAGTGTATATGGTGTTCATTTCTTCAAAAGCATTTAAACAAAAATTGGTCAGTTTAATTTTGTTGATCATTAATTTGGTTTTAATTTGTTTAAAACAATAAAATCTGTCTAGTATAGCTAGAGATAAACATATGAATCGTCAACGCAACTTAATTGAACATGAAGCAGCGCAGGCAATAGCTCTGGTTAATGAGGGTCGTAGCCAGCGTAATGTGACTAATTTGTTAGGCGTTAAACAGTCAACAATAAGTTGGTCGGTTAAACGTTTTAATAAACTTGGGACCTTCTCTATAACAAGAGGACAAGGTCGTAAAAGATCTACAAACGAAGTACATGATCGATTCTTAGGCAACTTGCCGTAAGGGCGAGACATTCGACCGGTTCCGTGTTAGGCAGATCTCGAGCAGAAATCCGAAATGTAGAGATTTCTGGAAGAACAGTCAGGATGAGGCTTAAAGAAGCAGGATTAAAGAGTAGAAAATCATAAACGGCACCACTGCTCACCAGACAACATAGAGTTGTTAGATTGCGTTTTGTCAGAGCTCATGCAAACTGGAGAATTGACTGGAAACAAGGTTTGCTTTCGGATGAAACACGAGTCCGTCTCAAATCACCAGATGGACATGAGCGTGTTTGGAGAAGACGACATTAGAGGTTTACTGACTGCAATATCTTTCCAAGAGTTCCATTTGGTGGTAGGTCAGCCATTTTCTGGGGAGCAATTTGTTTTGACGCTCGCACGGAGTTAGTACCTATTCACAGGAGATCAATGAATGCACATTTTTATATCGTGCATATTGTATAAGAGTATGTTGTGCCATTTTCCCCATTTATCGGCGCCACTTTCCTCTTTATGCAAGATAACGCTCGACCACACGTTGCTGTAGACGTAATGGACTACCTTCGAGAAATGAATATTCAGATTATGGAGTGGCCACCTAAAATCCCTGAAATAAATCCCATACAGCATCTGTGAGATGCACTTAAACGGGTAATACGCCACATACCTTCTTCTACAACTTTTAGGGAACTTGAAGAATCTATGGGTGCTGAATGGGAGAATATTTCTCAAGCCATTATCTGCAACTTAATTAGTAGTTTGCCTAGACGAATGGGAGCAGTTATAAGAACAAGGGAAGACAATACCCTATAATTAATTTATAATTTTTAAGTTAAATTTAATTTTAGAAGAACTTTTTATAATTTCGAAATATTCACTGTGCCTTTAGGTTTAGATATTACTCTAACATTTTTGTTAAATTAACATTGTATCAGGAAAATATTGTTTAAAGTTAGTTACAGTGTTTCTTGTTACATTCATGCGTGATAATTTCAATAATAAAGGCGAATTTTGGCGAATTTTGTCACTTACTATAAGTGATGCGTTAATTTTGTCCAGGGTTTACAATACGTAAAGGCCAAGCAGTTTTTAATAACATGTATTTTCTTAACCCTGGACCTAATTCTTACACATATGGAATCTACAATATCGAATTCACAAAGAAAAAAATTGGTTTTAGAGCAAAATTGTTGGTTAGCGTATTTGGCCATCTAAATGCTGAAATATGGAACACACCTAGATATTCCCTAAATTTTCAATCATAAAGCGAAATAATGAAAACAACCCCAATATCAATGAGTTGCATAAACCACAACATGAACAACAGATCATAAAAAACATTAAATAATAATTAATGATAAAGTTCAGCGATCGGCACGTTATAACAAACATAATTTAGTATGGTTAACAGCCACTCGATGTTCTCTCATTGAAGTTAGTAAACATAAGCGTTGTTCCAACATAAAATCACAAACACATCACAACCAATTTAATGTTGTGAAATCAATCAGAAACAAGATTTGGATTTTTGTCAACCAAACATATTGCACCTTACTAATTTGTGCTTTATGTTTGAACAAGCCTACAGAACCCGTACATCTTTTGAAAATTGTACCAATCACCAAATGTTGGAAACACAAATATTCTTTACACTGTGCATATAGGCATAAATAATGCACCGTTGCAAAGCGAAAAGCGAAATTCCAACAGCATCTTTAAAGTGATCTTGTACATTTCAACTATTTACCTTTATCACTTTTATTAATTTTGTAAATGTGTACATAAAATGTAATCTAGCATTAGTATTATGCATTTTGTCAATTATTTCTCATTAGTGCAATTCCGTAGATCGTTCTAAAATATATTTAATTTATAGGTATACCTAAGATACACACGTGGTAAGTTTTAAGAATTAAGTGTTGGGCTTATAATTCCTTATTTCATTTTTGTTACTTCATTTTTGTAGTCACTTTAAATTAGATAATTTTTCAGTAGAATCAATTAAATACATTTTTTGTAATGCAAATTGTAAAATTAATATGTTTATTTCCTGAATAACAGGAATTTGTGATTTTTAATAATTTTTCGTAAGAACTAATTATACCGTATGTGTCAATTTTCATTAGGTATAGGGATTCAATGTTTACGTGCGATTTATACGTATACAAATAATATGTGGCAACGTGTCACCCCTACTCTCCGTCACCAATCCCGGCAACAATCGACATTACAGCGATTTGCTCCGATCTCCCCACCAGATTTTACATTCAATCTTTAGCTGCGAACACGTTGCGATCTAGTCTGCCATAAAAGCCGTCTTATTACTGGAACGGGAAACATCAAATGGCCGCCGCGATCTCCTGATCTACTAGTTTATTATTATTTTCTGAATCATTTACTGAAAGGAAAAAGAAAAACAAATGCTTGCAACGCGTAAATATTATTTCTGAACGCATTACAAAGACCCAAGTCAATGGTCCAACAGTTACTGCTATAACTTGAGCTTGTATCGGTCGTGCTCGCATTGGAGAGGAAAGTAGGAGTGCCATGTTGTCACGTATTGCATGAATTAATCGCCTATGGCTAATGAAAATTGACACATGCTGTATGTATGTCCATCCGTTAACCACAATATTCATATCACATTGAGATTGTATTACTGTCGTTAGTTTTATTATGTCGTTGCATGTTACATTTAATCATAGTATTAAATCTTAAAAGTTTATACAAAGTAAAATATAACCCACACTTCATTACATGGAGTAATTAAAATCACCTCTGTTCAGGCTGCGGCACCTTTCACATTTTGCTTTAGAAAAAACACTAAAAATTAGGGCGGGCATTATTAATCTGGGAAAAGCAAACCCTTTCGATTTTATGTTGTTTATTTTATGTCCTATGGAAATAACTGAATATACTCTAATCACAATTTCCGACAAAGATTGTTTTCAGAAAATATCGTCGAACAAATTTAATTAAGTATAAACGAATTTATGAATGATAGAAGAATATTTGATCTTAAAAATATATTCTATTTTTAGAAATAACAAAAAAAAATAATACTTGAAATTCACCTGGGAATTTAGATGAATAATTCAAAAGAAAACTTTACAAAAGCAAATTATTAGCTTTGTATTAGCTATTAATTTCGATTTCGTCCCAGTTTAATCGATCCATTAACCGAAGAAGTATTTCTTCCCTGAAAACAGAGAAGTTTTACTTGAAATCTTTTCTACGAAGTTTTTTTTGTGACCAAATGTACATTATATGTATAATAATGTCAAAATTATTAAATGGACGCTACACAATTTATCGCCGTCAATTACTGAAAAGTATATTGATATGTAAACGCATAATCAAAACTTGTGCATTGACAGATTTTATTTAATTTGTTTACTAAGAAATACATCAAGTTTCGAGTCCCAGTTCACACTTTCATCAGGAATCAGTAAACCCAATATTCTAATATGTTTATAATTATTTAAATAGTTATATTATATAATTTTGTGTAAAACCTTTTCATCCAAATATTGTTCAGGAGAAAATGTTTAGCCACTTATCATTAGAATTATCATCATGTCTAATTAATATGCGTATGAGAGGTATTTAGTACAAATTTACGGAGATTAATAATATAAATATTATGTAGGAGAGAACAAGGTATACCCACCCGAGGCAAGCTCATTATGGTAATTTCTGGATTTGATTTAACAAGGCTTTCATTGGAAATAACAAGCTATCGGTTTTTGCTCTCAGAAAAATTAACTAAATACTGTTAACACTAAATTGTTGTCTTTTAGAGCTCGAATAAAGCTATTTATATAGTAAAATAAATCCGTCGTAACCTTTTCCAGGACAATAACGAACAAAACAAAAAAGAATTACGAATATCTATAGTTCGAATAGTGTGTTATTGTCTTTAGTTCATACAAAAATGCTATAGAAAAAAACCCTTTCAGCTTTTTTTCCTCGAATTTTCCAATTTTCCGGGAAACCTTTCCAATTTTTCTTTCCCTAAAAACCATATTCGTACTATTACGAAAATTTAAAAAAAATAGTCGAATCGGTTCAACCGTTCTCAAGTGATGCGCCTGATTTCTCATTTAGGTGATTTGAGAACTGTATTCAAGAGGATGGCTGTTGTCTGAGTGATATAGTTTACCAAAACTGAAATATTATATTAAATGGTAGAGATTAATCTTTCGCTTTGTAAAAATAAATTTTTTTGTTGTCTTCATTTTAAAAACGTCAGCCTCCCGTAAGTCGCCTGGTATATATTGCATCAACATTATTCCCATCGTTTTTTTATGAATAGTAATTTATATACAAAATATTTATTAAAATTGTATCTGATTGTGTGAGCAGTGCGTATTTGAATTCTATTGTTTGTATAAATGCAACATATTAGGAACGACTAACATAATCTTACCCAGTGATAGCATTTATGCATCGCTTTAAATCGACTTCATTTAACTAATCTATATATTAATACGTGAAGAAAAACTTAGTACCCCTTTTTAAGCAAATTGCGCGCACGGAGGAGTATGAGATTTGGCATAGTTAAAGTTCATATGGAGAAGAAGTGCGGAATGATAAAATTTATGTATAATATGTGTTACAAATACATTAAATTAGATAAAATAAAACATGTATATATTAATACGTGAAGACGAAAAAACCCTTTGGGTGAAATACAAAATGCGTCAATGTGAATGACATATTAGTCTGTAGTCTAATAGTCCCACAGAGTAGAGATTCAGCCCTATTCATAATGAAAGTTAGTGGCTACTAAGATCCAACTAACACGCTACTAAAAAAAAGTCGTATTCATAATCGTATTTAACAGCGTACTAAGCGTAGTAGCCAACTAAATTGTTAGTAGCGTGTTGGGGTATGTTTAAAGTTACAGCTCACCATTAAAGCTAACCTAAAAAAACAACTTGGTACGAATAAAAATAAACACATATTTGTCAGACTTCTTTTAGATCCAGGATTATAACTTTTTAATTAAATACATTGAAATGGAAATATTTACAGTTGAAAAAGATCCGCGATGTGAACATACAAAATGAAATTTAATATCATGCTATGAAAATGAAATTGTTAAAAGAGAAAAAGGAAGGAATGAGTGTATAAAGATATTTTTATATTTACACTTTATTTTAAATAAATCATACTTATGATAATAGGTGCTTTTAATTAAAATGTCTCATTATATGCTAATCTAATGCTCAAAAATATTTATTTATTTATTTATTATTAGATGAGGTACACAGAACAATTAATCTAAGTAATTGTGTGTAAGTGTACACCAGTCACCTAACCAGATACACAAATGACATAAAATATATAGAATACCTATGCCTACTTATACAAGGTGTTCACACTTAAACCCGCACCATTGGTAACTCCGTTATTATTGGAGCTACGAATTCGTCCAAATTAGCAAACTAGTAGGATTTTTCCTGGCGGTTACGACGATAAAAACAAAAAAACAATTGAACGTCGCGTTTTTCAGATATTTGAGAAAATGTAATTTTTTAAATGGAACAGGGATATATTTTTATGCGGTTGAATAAAAAAATTTAGTTCAAAATAAAAATGTTTAAATACATTATCTTAAAAAATTGAAAATAAAAAAGTTATCACGTGATTTCTTTAAAGGGGCATATTCCCGAGATAATCAGAAAAGTACCCATTTTAAAATGGGACAGTATAATTTAAAATTCCACTCAGAAAAAAAGGAAAAGAGAAAATGAAATTAGCCTACATTACAATAGTTGTTACAATTTTGATCAAATAGGCACCAATAAAAAAAAATATTCAATAACAATCCGTCAAATTAATCTGTCAGTGTTTTAAAATTCGCATTGTTATTTTGCTGTTTTCTTCTTGTTTTCTTCTAATAAAAATGGTTTTCACACATGAGGAAAAATGTGATATTATGGAAGCTTACATATTTCAGAGAAAAAACACTATTAGAGCTCGCGAACATTATAATGCAATGTTTCCCGAGCGCGCGATTCCTCAAAGAAGATATTTCTTGGAATTATACAGACAATTTCGGCGAAACGAAGAGGTTTTCAAGAAGAATAGAGCGAAGAAGCAATTTGTGGTTAGTGAGGAAGTAGAGATAAATGTACTGGGATATTTTGAGGCGTATCCTAACAATTCAATTAGAGAATTGGCAAGAGAAATAGACCTTTCATTGGGACCGATTCATAAAATTTTGAAAAAATATAATTTTGAGCCATACAAATATCGGCCAGTACAAACTTTGCATCTTAATGATGATATAAGAAGAATGGAATTTTGTGAATGGTTCCTACATAATTAATGTGAAGAAGATCCCAATTTTCCTCGATATGTTTTATGGTCGGATGAGAGTAACTTCTCTAATAAGGGAATGTTTAATCGAAAAAACTATCATTTTTGGAGTCGGGAAAATCCTTTTTTGACTCATCCCACTAATCCACAACATCGGTTCAGCCTTAATGTTTGGTGTGGTATGATTGGATCTAAAATTGTGGGTCCTTTTTTTACCGCGGCTCATTAACGGGAGAGAGATATGAGGACTTTATGTCTCATGTATTGGAAGATTTCGTGGACAACGTGAACTTGATGGATAGGCCGCGGATATACTTCCAACAAGACGGTGCACCGGCTCATAATCACCATATCGTTAACGCATTACTGGAGAGACTGTTTGGACCCCGTTGGATTGGAACTCATGGACCAGTTCTGTGGCCCCCACGCTCACCAGATCTAACTCCGCTAGATTTTTTTTTATGGGGCCGAGTGAAAAATGAAGTTTACAAACATCTTCACATTAACAACAATGGATTGGAACTCATGGACCAGTTCTGTGGCCCCCACGCTCACCAGATCTAACTCCGCTAGATTTTTTTTTATGGGGCCGAGTGAAAAATGAAGTTTACAAACATCGTTACCAAAATGTGGAAGAACTTCAAAATAACATTACGGCCATTATTCGGAATATTGATGGAAGGACCCTTCTCAAAGCCACGCGCTGCACTCAGAAAAGAGCCCGCATGTGTCTGGACCAAGAAGGTGGTACCTTCGAACAACTATTTTAGTTATGTATGTTGATTGATAGTGTTTATTATTCTTTTATTTGTTATTCTTAAGTTTCGTGGACGAAATCAAAATAAATTTCGTTAAAAACACAACGTTTCGTTTGAATTCATTTAGGAATATTATGAACAAACATTCTAGGACCTATACAAAAAATTTTTTCAACCGTTCAACAAGAGAATAGTATACAATAATCGGTACATATTATTTAATTACAAATTTCGTTAGGCATCCCTAAAAACAAATCCTAAATCCCTAAAAATGCACGGTATCTCATTTGAAAACTTACGTTTTAGTGATAAAGTAAGCAAATTTTAAGGATGTTTTGATATTATTTTATTTAATATCTGAAGATGACTTCAATTGGATAAACATGTGAAACATACTACGTCTTTCATAAATTTTTTTAAACAAAATGCAATGTTTAAGAAATCACGTGATAACTTTTTTATTTTCAATTTTTTTAAGATGATGTATTTAAACATTTTTATTCAGAACTAAATTTTTTATTCAACCGCATAAAAATATATAGGGTGTTCCATTTAAAAAATTACATTTTGTCAAATATCTGAAAAACGCGACGTTCAATTGTTTTTTTGTTTTCATCGTCATAACCGCCAGGAAAAATCCTACTAGTTTGCTAATTTGGACGAATTCGTAGCTCCAATAATAACGGAGTTACCAATGGTGCGGGTTTAAGTGTGAACACCCTGTATAAAAAGGACGTAGGCACCAGGTGGTTAAATTCTTGCACGCTTTAGTGGGTTCAGTCTTTCTCCATAAGGATGTGATTCTTAAGTTTCTTAGAGAATACTTTGGTGTTCGATAAGTCTCTTATTGCCATGGGAATATCGTTGTATATTTTAGAAATCTGGAACGTGGAGGATTTTTTGCCGGCGCTTGTATTAATTGAAGGAGTGTGGAAGTTGGTGGCGTTTCTTGTGTTATGACTGTGGATTGCTTCGTTTCTATGGAAGATGATGTTTGATTTAATCTTGTTATGGATGGCTTTGTGGTAAAACTTCGCTGTTTCCATTGTCCTGATCTGTCTGATTGATAAAATTTTGGTTGCGTTGCTGTAGAGTTGCGTTGTCGGGGTCAGTTGTGGCATTTTGAAGATGGTCTTAATTGCTCTGTTTTGTGTTCTCTGGACTCTGTCAAGATGTTGTTGCGCTGCATTCCCCCAAGCTGTGATTCCGTAGTGAAGTATGCTGTTTATGTGAGCATTATATAGTAGTTTGGCAGTGTTTATGTTGGTGTGTGGGCATCTTCTGATCGCTCCTGTTATTGCTGATATCCTCCTTATTATATTTTTATTAATATGCTCATCCCATTTCAGTTGGTTATCGATAATTACCCCTAAGTATTTGGCACTGCTAACTTGTTTCAGTTCATGACCATTTATTTTGAAGTTCAGATTATGTTTCTGTTCTTTTGTGAGAATATTAGGTATTCTGTTTTTGTTGTATTTATAGATAGTAGGCTGCTATGCAGCCAAGTTGAATATTTTTGCATTTCCTTGTTAATAACCTCTTCTATATCAAATTTACTTTTTCCGTCGTATAATAGAATTGTGTCGTCCGCAAAGATTACATAGTGTGCACTTAGTTTGGCGTCTTTTATGGTAGAAACGTAGAGTAGGGGACCCAGCAGTGTGCCTTGTGGTATTCCTATTTAAATTTGCTGTGAGGGGCTGTTAGTATTTCCAATTTTTGTTATTGCTGTCCTGTCATCTAGATATGATTTGATTAAGTCATACGAGATTCCTCGTACGCCCAGTCTGTCAAGTGTTTCTAGTAGTTTCATATGGTTTACCGTGTCAAATGCCTTTTTCAGGTCTATTAGTATCGCTACCATATAGTTGTTGGCATCCAGATTGAAGTAGATTTGTTCAAGGACTTCAGTTATGGCTGCTGTTGTGTTGCTTTCTTCTTGGAATTCAAACTGTCGCTTGTCGAATCCAACTGTATCTTTTATAAATGTTGTGAGTCTCTTATGAATCACTTCTCCAAATATCTTAGCCAATGTGCTTATGACGCTGATGGGGCGATAGTTGTTTGGGTCTGTGTTATCCCCTTTCTTGAAAATTGGTGTGATTTGTGCGTTTTTGAGGACTGTTGGAAACGTGCCGCTCTGTAGATGTCGATTTATCAGGTCACTAATTGTAGCAGATATGATGCTGCTTACACATTTGAGGTCTTCAGCTGTGATGCGATCTTGGCCTGGACTAGTATTTTTTAGGCCACATTTTTTGCCAACATTATCATTAATAATCATTTTAAATCATTATCCACATTATCAATCTAATTCCATACAAAGTTAATGAAAGTGAGGAGATATTTTTTTAATGTGAAGATTCCTCTGTTTGCAATTTTTCCTTTTATAATATTCATAATGGATATTGCTACTATCGATGCCATTTATGTGTCCAGTTTAATGAAAAATGCAAATGCAAACCCATTATCACTAATCAAAATACCTTCTATATCTCCATTCTGAAATCATACTAATATCACCTAATATTGTTTACATTTTTCTTAGCATTTAATTTTAATGAATAATTACTTCAAATCTCCTGTTTAATGAACATTTGTTCCAAATTCTCTAAGCCATCGGTACAGTCTTTTTACCTTGCAAGTGTATCACAAATCCTTGCCTTAGCATCGTATAGATTATTATTAATACAAAATATAAGAATAAACTATATATATAATTTAATGTGTAGTACCTATAACGTCTTTCCACCTATTGATTATCATGTTTGTAACTTATTTTATTTCATTTTACATATATTTTGTATAGAAATTCTATTATTATTGAATTATATATTTCCAGTGGATTAAGCCATTTCTAGAACATTTTTGGATTTAGAGCCCCATTAACTTGACCTTCCTCAACTTCTTGCTATTCTGCTCTAACATGTATTTGTTCATAATCCATGGAAACTTTTTCTGCTATACATTCAATTTATATATAATCGGACCTTCTTATTTTGCAGATTTTAGTTAATCTGAAATTGTAAATTCTAACCTTTTAATATTTGCTTTTTATCGTGATTACCGCAAATGTTGCCATATGCATTTTTCTATTAACATCCTACTACTTACTAGCCACTAAATAAGCGTTTATGAATAAGGTAAATTAATAGCGTCTTAGTAGGATGTTAGTAGCTACTTACTAGTAGCGTACTAACACCGTATTAGGGTGATGATTATGAATAAGGCTGTTTGTCTCTAAGGTATTTATACGAGAATAAAGTACCTACGTATTACTAATACATTAAATAAAATAAAATAAAACATTCATTGTTAAATATCTATATATTAATACGTGAAGAAAAAGCTTTGTACCCCCATATTGCGCGCACGGAGGAATCTGAGATTTGGCATAATTAAAGTTCATACGGAGTGCAGAAAGATAAAATGTATGTATAATATGTGTTACAAATACATTAAATTAATTAAATAAAATGGTCGAATTTCTACCTCTGGGCGACCACTAGTACTTATAAAACTAGTATTTAAATATTTTTCCAAAATGCAACTTCAAGTACAGCCATCACTAGGGATCGGCAGTCAAGCGTACATTGGCAGAATTTATGTTTTCTCCATATTATCAGTGGCGGCCCGTGATTTTTTGGGACGGGTGGGCACCGAGGGGTCTGAGTTTAATATCAAAAATTAAGTACAGAGAAAAAATAAACTCAATATGCTATTTAATTAACTTGTTTGAAAATAAAATCCATCCGCCGTTCCTTACGATCAGCAAAATGATTTAATAACTAATTCATTGAAGTTTTTGTAATTGTTTTCAATGGAACACATTGCTAAGGCACATGATCTGCTTTCCCGAATGGTATTTCTAGAAAATGTTTTTATTCTCTTCAAAGTAGAAAAACACCGTTCACTTGATTTTTTCAATTTTGGTTATTAAAAATTCAAAAAAGCTTAAAATGACAAGACGTTTCGTTCGAACATTTTAAGTATTTGAATATAGGCGGTTATATGTAATTCTGATTAAAATTCAGACTGATTTCTGCAGTAAATTATTTCAAATTATCAACAAAAAGGACGAAATAAATAATTGCACGCTACCAGAGATTCGCAAAATAGTAGAAGACAATTTACAAAATCTTTCGCCAACATAGTGTCGACATATTATCAAATATAAACTTTTATAACTGTCATATATAACTGTTTAGAACTTATCATCCAACTCTGCTTAACAATTTATAGTGTTAATTAGTAAATAAAATGTTAGCATGTGTGCTTATTCTTTGTACAACTTCTATTGCACATGTTTGTTACATTAAAGGCTTATATTTTGACATTTAAATATAATTTGCTTCCATTTCTTTTTTGTTACCAACGTCAAAACAACAAAATTAGCGTGCGATAAAGAAATACTTGTGCAACCAAAACGGGTGTCCTAAGTGAACTTTATAGCACCGAAATAGAAAAAAGCATTTTGCACATTACACCCACACAACCAGTCTGATAAACTGTAAGAACTTCTATTGCATTTTCTCGTCACGGTTTTATTAGTTTTCGAATTGTGATCTTCTAGTTTAATCAATAAATCTGGTCTAGGGAAACCTAGATTTTTTAATTCTATCTTAATGTCACAGCTCAGTGTGTTATTTTCTATCATTTCGATTATGTTACTAACGCAATTCATAGTTGCATTTGCACCGATAGAAATTACAACACTCACCGCTGTATATTATATACTGGACCGCCACCCGGACCCGGCACCATCGAGTAGTGCCCCGCCGCCTACATATACAATAGTCGTCAAATTTTAATTTCGGTTTGCACTTCTATCATATGCAGAAGATGACCTTATGATATGCAACGATGCCTGCTTGCTAACAGTGGTGGGAGAGCAACGCAGTGGCGGGGGATCCCCACGCCCTACATTTCATAGCAAACGTTTGTCGAGTGTGGCAGTCTCGCTTATGTTTATCTTTAGTTTATTTCGTTGCACTCTTTTCCTCTTTCTACTTTCGTATCAGAAATTAAAATATGTCGACCCCGGTATACGCGCGCTACCCGCGCCAGTTTCATCGCTTGATTTCTAATACAGACGGGGCAATCGCGCGAACGTCAGACTGCGATTTTTAAACGCGCTGAAAAGACGGACTGTTACTTCCGAAAACATATTATTTGTTATTAAACAAATCAGAAAAATTACATACAAATTAGGTATTTATAATTAATGAACTGTTAAAAGAAATTTGTCACCGGGAAATTGATAACATATAAATTCTGTCAATATATCCCTGATTGCCGATCCCTAGTCATCACCTTATAAATTGATCGGCTAATATTGGCAGCAAGGAAGTAATTAGTATTACAAGTAGTATCTATATAATTCACTTGAAAATATGTACTTATTCTTCAAAACTTGAATATTTATTTTGTTCTCCCAAGTATATGATTTAAAATAGATTATATAACGATAATACATATAATCAAGAGAGGTTTTTCATGTAATCGACTAATCACTAAGAGTGAAAGAAATTCAGGCATTTTGTCAATATCAGCGCTAGTCCAAGATAACACTAAGAAGTAATGAACGTTTAAGAACAGTAGACTGTAGACTGCCGAAACAACTGAAGCTCAAATCGGAAGAGAAATGGCGTCTGTCACTTTGCGCGTATTTTATCTCTGTTTTAAAGCCTGACATAGTACGCTGGTGGGAATTAATTAAATAAAAAAATGGGTCTTCGCTGTGATGGCTTAATGCGATTCTAGTGAATAAATGATACTTGTTTCTTATTTAAATAACTGTCGATTTTTATGCATAAGATAGAAAAATATTTAACATTACCTTAGAAACCGTAACTATTTTTGTTTTCATGGATTAGAGCACTTAAACGTATGCATATGCTTAAATTCTTAATTTTAAATTGTAAATTCAATATTGCTTCAAAGGTAATTTAACATAAAAAATGAGCTATGTGATATGTATTGTTTTCTCGTTTTATTGGTTTGTAGATCAGTGACGAACTCTCCATTGTAAATACATAGTTTTAAACATTTTTGTGTTTTGTTCATTTGAACTGACTCCTGAAAAAGACGTTGACTAAATGTTGAAATATAGAATAACATATACAGGAATAACCTATATATATAATATATAACTTTCTCTTGGTGTTAGCGACCTTAAATAACTCAATAATACACAGTTTTAAACGTTTGGACAATTTTTTTTTCATCAGTAAAACTGTAAAGAAAATGCAAATGTTGATTAAATACAGAAACGTATCACATCTAAGCTTTTGAAACTTACCTTCAAATTTATTGTGTGCGTGGGTGCGCGTGCGTGAGTGCGTGCGTGTGCGTGCGGGTACCATGCATGCGTGTTTGTGTGTGGAAGTAGAAAATTTAAAATAATTATCGTATAACAACAACTTTGTAGTTATTGCATCCAACTCTGAAAAATTGAAACTAAATGTAACTTGGTCGCATCGCTGGGACACCGTATGGAAGGTGTTGAGTGAGAGTGATAAAATAATATAATCCTACTGATTTAAATATACTTAATAGTATTTTCTCCGTTTACAGAATACATATATGTATATTACTTAAATCTAGTAAAAAATGTATTGCAGTAAGGTATTACGGGAAACTATGTTCTACAATAGTAGATTTATCATTTTTCAATACAACGTATATAAAAAAAAAATATTAAATTTCCATCAATTCAGGACAGCTATTAAATATTTTCTGAATAATTCTAAGCATTCTAAGTAAGTATACATCAAAAAATAAACACATATAAATCAAAAATAATAACTAAAATTTCCAAAACAGCAATAATATAGATAAATATATATTCCTATATAGACGGAAAACAACTTCTGCGGTTGGCTATGACTTAAACCTTCTTCACCCACCATAGCTGCTAAAATGAAAGTGTTTACTTGGAACCTATCTTGGTTTGCTCTTTCGAAATGCGATTTTGAGGAACCGTAAATCCAAATCAGAATGAAACAACACTTTCTCTCTATGCAACTTAGATGACTCTTTATTTGAGACAGGAGTGGAGTTTACATTTCCCTTGCAACTATTTGTGTAACATTGACACTATCACTTGTATTGAGGCAGATACTTTGTCTACTTGTTCCTATTCGTCACTTGCAGATCCTTTATTTAAGACAGAGGTGGAGTTTACATTTCCGTTGCAACTATTTGCAGCATCGACCTCATCACTTGTACTAAGTAATTCTAAGGCAGGTACTTCGTCTGCTTGTTTCTGTTCGACACTTGCAGATTCTTTATTTGAGACAGCGCTGGAGATCTTGTTCCTTGACAACGCTTTCTTTCGTTGTAACTTAAATGACTCTTTGTTTGAGAAAGGGGTGGAGTTCACATATCCATTGCAAATATTCGTAACAACAACTCTATCACTTGCATCAAACAATTCTAAGGCATGTTCTTCGTCTACTTCTTTCTGTTCGCCACTTGCAGATTCATTATTTATATTGTTCCTACGCATCGCTTTCTTACTATCTAATTTTGAAATCTTCATCGCTAATTGTAAATGTTTTTTGTTCTTTACAATAATAACAGGTGGGGAATGAGGTACGGTACGCCTACATGGTCTATCTGAACATCTAAGGTTAGTTAAATCTATTACATCTGAAACAGACTCTTCATTCCTACGCATCGCTTTCTTTCTGGACAAGTTGGAAGAGTCTTTATTTGAGACAGTGGTGCAGTTTACATTTTCATGGCATCTCTTTTTAATATTGAGACTATTGGGAAACTTAAATAAGTCTTTACTTGAGACAGGGGTGGAGCTTACACTTCTCTTGCAACTATTTGTATCGACACTATCGCTTGTATTAAGCAATCCTAAGGCAGGTACTTTATCTATCTCTTTCTGTTCGTCACTTGCATATATTTTATTTAAGGCACGGGTGGAGTTTATATCTTCGTTGCAACTATTTGCAGCATCGACACCATCACTTGCGCCAAGTAATTCTAATGCAGGTACTTCCTCTACTTGTTTCTGTTCAACACTTGCAGATTCATTATTTGAGACAGCGCTGGAGTTCTTCTTGTTCCTAGACAACGCTTTCTTTCTATGTAACTTACATAACTCTTTATTTGAGACAGGGGTGGAGTTTACATTTCCTTTGCAACTATTTGCAGCATCGACACTATCAGCTGTACTAAGTAATTCTAAGGCACGTACTTCATCTACTTGTTTCTGCTCATCACTTGCAGATTGTTTATTTGACACAGCGCTGGAGTTCTTCTTGTTCCTAGACGACGCCGACGCTTTCTTTCTATGTAACTTAAATGACTCTTTATTTGAGACAGGGGTGGAGTTCACATTTTCATGGCAACTCTCTGTAATATTGAGACTATTGACAAACTTAAATAAGTTTTTACTTGAGACATGGGTGGAGTTTACATTTCCTTTGCAACTATTTGTAACATCGACACTATCACTTGTAGTAAGCAATCCCAAGGCAGGTACTTTGTCTACTTGTTTCTTTTTGTAACTTGCAGATCTTTTATTTAAGGCAGGAGTGAAGTTTATATTTTCGTTGCAACTATTTGCAGCATCGACACCATCACTTGCACTAAGTAATTCTAAGGCAGGTACGTCTACTTGTTTCTGTTCGTCACTTGCAGATTCATTATTTAAGACAGCTTTGGAGTTATTGTTCCTAGGCAACGCTTTCTTTCTGTGCACCTTATATGACTCTTTTTTTGAGACAGGGGTTGAGCTTACATTTTCAATGTAACTATTTGTAACATTAACAGTATTACTTTTATTAAGCAATGCTGAGGCAGGTATTTTGTCTTCTTGTTTCAGTTTGTCAGTTTCCCCTTTTGCTGTATTGATTTTTACCGTATGTATATCAGGAACAGCAGTTTGCTTAAAGCGTTTTGAACTGTGACCTGTATTACCTCTATCAATTATATAAATAGCGGATGAATAATATGGTACTCTAGACCTTCTCCGTCTGGCTGACGTTCTAAGACTCACTTCATTAGAATCAGATAAATCAACATCTTTCTTGTTTTTGCTCATTAGTTTTTTGTATTCGTCATTTTTATCATTTCTGCTAATATTTTCCATATTTTCGTTCCAACTATTTGCAACATCGACATCACTTGTACTAAGTAATTCTAAGGCAGGTACTTCGTCTGCTTGTTTCTGTTCGTCACTTGCAGATTCTTTATTTGAGACGGCGCTGGAGATCTTCTTGTTCCTAGACAACGATTTCTTTTTTTTGTAACTTAACTCTTTATTTGAGGAAGGGATGGAGTTCACATATCCATTGCAAGTATTTGTAACAACTCTATCACTTGCATTAACCAATTCTAAGGCATGTTTTTTCTCTACTTCTTTCTGTTCGCCACTTGTAGATTCATTATTTAAGAGAGGGGTGGCATTCTCCTTGTTCCTACCCATCGCTTTCTTACTATCTAACTTTGAAATCTTTATCGCCAATTGTAAATGTCTTTTGTTCTTTACAATAATAAAAGGTGGGGAACGAGGTACGGTACGCCTACACGGTCTATCTGAACATCTAAGGTTAGTTAAATCTATTACATCTGAAACAGACTCTTCATTCCTACGCATCGCTTTCTTCCTGGACAAGCTAGAGGAGTCTTTATTTGAGACAGTGGTGGAGTTTACATTTTCATGGCAACTCTTCTTAATATTGAGACTATTGGGAAACTTAAATAAGTCTTTACTTGAGACAGGGGTGGAGCTTACACTTCTCTTGCAATTATTTGTATCGACACTATCACTTGTATTAAGCAATCCTAAGGCAGGTACTTTATCTATCTGTTTCTGTTCGTCACTTGCATATCTTTTATTTAAGGCACGCGTGGAGTTTATATCTTCGTTGCAACTATTTGCAGCGTCGACATCATCACTTGCGCCAAGTAATTCTAATGCAGGTACTTCGTCTACTTGTTTCTGTTCATCACTTGCAGATTCTTTACTTGAGACAGCGCTGGAGTTCTTCTTGTTCCTAGACAACGCTTTCTTTCTATGTAACTTAAATGACTCTTTATTTGAGACAGGGGTGGAGTTTACATTTTCTTGGAAACTATTTGTAACATCGACACTATCACTTGTATTAAGCAATCCGAAGGCAGGTACTTTGTCTACTTGTTTCTGTTCGTCACTTGCAGATCTTTTATTTAAGGCATAGGTGAAATTTATATTTTCGTTGCAACTATTTGCAGCATCGACCTCATCACTTGTACTAAGTAATTCTAAGGCAGGTACTTCGTCTGCTTGTTTCTGTTCGACACTTGCAGATTCTTTATTTGAGACAGCGCTGGAGATCTTGTTCCTTGACAACGCTTTCTTTCGTTGTAACTTAAATGACTCTTTGTTTGAGAAAGGGGTGGAGTTCACATATCCATTGCAAATATTCGTAACAACAACTCTATCACTTGCATCAAACAATTCTAAGGCATGTTCTTCGTCTACTTCTTTCTGTTCGCCACTTACAGATTCATTATTTATATTGTTCCTACGCATCGCTTTCTTACTATCTAATTTTGAAATCTTCATCGCCAATTGTAAATGTCTTTTGTTCTTTACAATAATAAAAGGTGGGGAACGAGGTACGGTACGCCTACACGGTCTATCTGAACATCTAAGGTTAGTTAAATCTATTACATCTGAAACAGACTCTTCATTCCTACGCATCGCTTTCTTCCTGGACAAGCTAGAGGAGTCTTTATTTGAGACAGTGGTGGAGTTTACATATTCATGGCAACTCTTTTTAATATTGAGACTATTGGGAAACTTAAATAAGTCTTTACTTGAGACAGGGGTGGAGCTTACACTTCTCTTGCAATTATTTGTATCGACACTATCACTTGTATTAAGCAATCCTAAGGCAGGTACTTTATCTATCTGTTTCTGTTCGTCACTTGCATATCTTTTATTTAAGGCACGGGTGGAGTTTATATCTTCGTTGCAACTATTTGCAGCGTCGACATCATCACTTGCGCCAAGTAATTCTAATGCAGGTACTTCGTCTACTTGTTTCTGTTCATCACTTGCAGATTCTTTACTTGAGACAGCGCTGGAGTTCTTCTTGTTCCTAGACAACGCTTTCTTTCTATGTAACTTAAATGACTCTTTATTTGAGACAGGGGTGGAGTTTACATTTTCTTGGAAACTATTTGTAACATCGACACTATCACTTGTATTAAGCAATCCGAAGGCAGGTACTTTGTCTACTTGTTTCTGTTCGTCACTTGCAGATCTTTTATTTAAGGCATAGGTGAAATTTATATTTTCGTTGCAACTATTTGCAGCATCGACACCGTCACTTGTACCAAGTAATTCTAAGGCAGATACTTCGTCTGCTTGCTTCTGTTCGTCACTTGCAGATTCATTATCAGCTTTGGAGTTATTGTTTCTAGGCAACGCTTTCTTTCTATGCAACTTAAATGACTCTTTATTTGAGACAGGGTTTGAGTTTACATTTTCAATGTAACTATTTGTAACATTAACACTATTACTTGTATTAAGCAATGCTGAGGCAGGTATTTTGTCTACTTGTTTCTGTTCGTCATTTTCCCCTTTTTCTGTTTTGATTTTTACCGTATGTACATCAGGAAGAGCACTTTGCTTAAAGCGTTTTGAACTGTGACCTGTATTACCTCTATCAATTATATAAATAGCGGGTGAATAACATGGTCTTCTCCGTCTGGCTGACCTTCTAAGACTCACTTCATTAGAATCACATAAATCTACATCTTTCTTGTTTTTGCTCATTAGTTTTTTGTATTCGTCATTTTTATCATTTCTGCTAATATTTTCCATTGCGATCTTCATCAAAGATAACATTCGATTAGAAATATTTTTCTTCTGTCGCTATTCAATGGTGCAGTTGATCTGTAGCAAATAAAACAATTAAGTATAAGTAATTGAGCAATGTGATAAGAGAAATAAACTTTAAGTACATTGGAAAATATACAACAGACTCCGGTTATAATGCACCCTCCTGTCGGTCTTCAAAAAAAAACGTGTTTATCACGGAATACGTTACAAAAAAACAATATTATTTTGAATAGTATAACACCAAATAAATTTCAAAATATATAAATTCTTTTTAGGAAGTAAAAACCAAATATATAAGATACAGACTATATTCAAAATTTTAATAAACAACATAATACGTATATATGTACTAATTTTATTCGTATCTTAAGAAGCGGATATACAATTAAAAAGATGAAACTGATGTAACACATTGACGATTCGCGAAATCTGAATACACTTGTACGGTATAACAAATAGCAAATTAATTCAAAGAAATATTCGAACGTTACAACCAGGGGCCCGATTCTCGAACTTAAGAGAAGTGAACGTTCTATTGAGAGAAGTGAAAGATCACACTCCCATCCCTGGTTCTCCTAACTTCAAGAATAGCTGTTTTTAGGTAGGGATGTGTGTCGAGCGTGTAGGAAATAGCAGTGCAATGTTGCCAGGATGCAAATGAAGGCGGATTAGGACAATTGTTGTATAGAACAGTGTATATTAGGTAATCTGTAATAAGAAAACTATTTCTTTTAAATAGCGTGTGTAATGTTGAAAGGTTTTATGGGTTATATCAGTTGGATTTCCGGAAAGTGTTAGGCTAAACATCGAAATGTGAATATTGTTTTTAGTATCATACATGTAGAAATAATGTAACATATATTAAAGTAATAAAAATAATAAAATAAAATAAAACACCTTTTTCACAAAATTAGTTTAATAACTATTTAAACATATTACCTACCAGACATTTTATAATAAGTAAAATACATGTTATACAGACAAATTTTAAAGGTAGGGTGAAAAAACGATTAATGCAAAATTACAACGAATATTAACACTATAAAATTCTGAGAATTAGTTCAATGGGAAATACAAAATATTAATGAGAAAGAACGGGTAAAACTAACGCTGACAGGATTACGGATTACAATTCTAAATAAGATATTAATGAAAAGTTTAATATAATTATTTAAACCTATTATCTACGAGACATTTTATAATAAAAATACATGTTATACAGAACAATTTTTAAGGTAGCTGAAAAACGATTAAAGCAAAATTACAACGAATATTAACAATATATCATTCTGTGAATTAGTTCAATGGAAAATACAAAATATTTCTGAGAAAGACAATGGGTTAATTTAACAGTGACAGGATTATGGATTAACAATTCTAAATAAGATATTACTCAAAAGTTTAATACATATTTCAAAGTGTCTTAAGTGTTAACCGATGTCGGTATACAAGATAACAGTTTGTTATTAAGGGGAGAAATATCATTATTCAGGACATAATTTTTATGTGTTTTCATGTATATGGCTTCCCACATATCTAAGTTTCTATTGTTGCTTTGTTTAACTAAACTAACATTTTCTAGGCTGAAGTTGTGACCTGTATCAATATGATGGTACTCCAAAAATGTGTGATAATTTAATGCACGTATAGTATACCTATTCTACTGTACTGCCGACTAGTTATACCATATAACCTATATTACTCTTCTGTATCATCAACATTGATCGCTGTCACATGTACAAAATTTAAGTCGATATGCGCATGCTTCTCTTAACTTTTAATATGTTCGCTTGACTTGAACCGATAGATGTATATTCTCCCAACTCTTGAGAGAAGGGATCGTTCTCTCAAGTTCAAGAATACGATTTTTAACATATCAAGAGAATCCCCTCCATTGTTCTCTCGAAATCTCTGTTCTCCCAACTCGAGAATCGGGCCCCAGTTGTATGTTATAAACCCCAGCGTTATGTCTGACAAGCGTTGCACCATATTCAATTGAACAAACTGAAAAAGATCAAGACATTACGCTCGTTCACATAAAAAAAATACAGTAGCCTCCGTTTATTACGCACCCGGGTATAACGTTTAATCGGTTATAACGTAAACCGATTAAACGTTATACCCGGGTGCGTAATAAACGAAGGCTACTGTATTTTTTTTATGTGAACGAGCGTAATGTCTTGATCTTTTGGTTTATATTCTCACAAAAATTTAAAAAATATACTGCGTGAAATTAATGGTATGTCGTATAAGAAGACATTATGCCATATCTATTGTTATTGAAACACAAAAGAAAACCATTCATATTTATATCTCACCAAATTATGTTGTTCATGTTTCAAAACCATTTACATTATTCAAGTCGTTCTACTATGGATGCACTGTTATCAGCCCTCGATTTTTTAAATGGAGCAGCCTGCACTATTGCATGAAGAGTTTGACTTAGGGGGGGGGGGGGTTACTTGATCGGCGTATGCCACAAAATGGTCAATTTCAACGTAAAAAATCGCAAAAACTAAGGCACTTGAAAAAGCTGGCGCTGCATGCGCGAAATGACCAATATTTGTTCTAGTGACTCACGATTAAAATTTACAATTATATTAAAAAATAGTTAAAATACAGAACTTTGAATTTTTTTCGTTTTATAGCGATATAAAGCTTACTGTGCTTAAAAAGTACTTTTTTGAATCGTGAGTACCTAGATATTTTTATTCTAAACACGACAATGTATTTACTTTACTTTCAAAATAACCCTGCTCTCCAAAAAGTTACTTTGAAGCCAATGAGAATGATCACAAAGTCCGCACTGATAAATGGCAAATAGGCAACACACAATTCAACCTCTTACTCACAGTTTTGTAATGTCTAAGACCAGCTACATGGAAGGTATACCTGTTCGACTGTATTAAGCCGAACATCATATAAACAGAGAGATCTTCAACTTTTTTTATTACCTTAGGTAAACGAATATTTCATTTATATATCGGCTTTATTTTGTAATTATTTCAAGGATATTTGCCAGAATGTATTAGATATTAATTTTTCGTCTAGAATAAATATATGTTGTTATTATTATTATAATAATAAGTATACATTAAACATATTTGTAAAAGAAACTACATGCGGTTGGTATATACAAGCAAATTGTAATATATTTCAGACATTTTTCGGTGTTCATTTATGATTGATTACGTGATAACATTGATGCGTCTACTTTATTAAACATTTTTTTCTGTTCGTTAATATTCTTCTCACTTTCAAAATGCATTTTATTTTTCAAGGACAAGGTTCCGGCTTTATGGAATTTCAGAAATGCACTTTTCTTCGGCAGTAAATATACATTATTATTATTATTAATTATAAAGTTGCACGACTTATTATTATTTCTAACCTTACATGTTGAAGCTTTTTCATATGAACAATGTTTGTAGAAAACTAAAATCTGACAAAAACAACTTTATGTCCTTGTAAGATACGAACTTAGAAGTTTGCCGGACTCTTCAAACTAAGTGGCAGGAAGTTACACAATTTTCAGTTTTCTAGATGGTAAAAGCATTTATTTAAATATCTGAATTTGTTGTGCCTTCATGTTTTTATTTTATTTATACTTTGTATTTTGACTCCAGGACAGTTTTTGACTTTTTTTGTATATGTGAGTAAGTAAAAGAGCATGGGCCAAACGAGCTTATAAAAACTACAGCGGTTTATCAGCAGTGGCAGCAATTGTTGGATGGCGAACGAAAAAAAAATTGTATGTAGGCGTAAAAAACAAATTTTGTTTAATTTGTGCAAAATTTGGTAAATCTAAAGATCACGTATGCTACAAAAATTAGTCTTCGTCGTCAGCAGTCATGGAGTCGACAATAATTGCGGAAGGTTTCTCATAAAATGCACGATGTAATTTATGGTAGATTAATAGGGGACGGTGATAGCATCGTTTTTAGAAAACTACTTGAAACGGCCCCTTACGGTCCCCAAAACATTATTGAAAAAATCCAGTGCCGAAATCATATATTACGTAATTATATAAATAAAATTAGGGACTGTTTGAAAAAAAAAACTAAATTCAATTCTGCCGTGACAAAAGCAATTGAACATTACAAAGGTTCGAACTTAACAATAACATATTATAGATAGTGAAATTGCGGTGTGACATTATAAATGGACCAAGATATATTTTTTGTGAACACTCGGATTGTGCTTCTTACTTTTGTCAAGGGTCCGAAAGAAGGATACTTGGTATGAGACAATACACATAGATGTAGAACTCTGACCAGAAATGGTAATTAAGTTAGAGTAATTTTATTTTCTCGCTTTATTATCTCAAATTATGGATCCTCGTATTTTGAGAAATCGAGAAATTAGAAACGTCAAATTGGAGAATTAGTATGTACCTACTGATTGTGATACGTTTAGACAAAACGCTACTTGGCCATTCTTGTTTATTTACTACACTGTCTACTTTTGTAAAAAAAAATTTTTGTAAAAAACATGAATTAGGCCTACTGGGAATACCATGAGAAAAAAACGCCGTCTGCACTCTACCTCTAAGGTGGTGCGGAAAGGATTGCGTTTGACGTTTTGTCTGCCACATAACGGTTATTTAAAAATTTTACCGAAGCTTTACTGAAAAAAAAATAAACAGTGCAAGATATAAATAAAAAAAAAGATAATATCAATAACATTCGATTTCAAGTTGTGGTATTAACATTGGCTTCTAATCAATGATTAGTTCGGAGTCCGCACAGTGTTATGCCCTAAATTTCATTTTGTATGTGGGTCTCGTAAGGTTATGTGTTGTTATTGAAATTCTTAAGGAATTGACTAGAGCGCGAGACTAATCGAGTACACCTTGTACATCTTTCGGTACACTGTATGGAAATGACCTTTAGTTGTTTATCTGAGCGTGTCCTATACCTAATTATTTGCTTTCGGAACTTTGAGCTATGTAATATGGCACTGACAGATGTGTCTAGTGTAGTTTCGGTTAAATACACTCTTTACGAGTGGGGAATTCTGTTATAAACTACCTATCTTATTTTTGGCTTATTCTAACCTACCTGTAGACTCGGTTATTTGCATTAGCAGTTACTTTTATATGCTATGTTTAAGCTTTGTCAACACCTGCTTAATTATATCTTCCGTACTCTACGAAGTGCATTTAATATGTGGCATTTATGGAATTATTTGTAGTTGATGTTGCATTAAATTCTTCGAGACAACAGTCAGGCTTTGTTACATTTACTGTCGCTTGTATTCATACGTACTCCTATACACACACACACGTTTCGTCCGATTGATATTTTTCTATCGTAAATATCTCCCTAAAACGTTATAGATATTAAATAAGGAAATCTTGTATAATAATGGGCATACTATTGTTCTCGTGGTTTGTTTTGGTTGCTGCAGCCCTCGACATTCCTGCGACGGCAATGTAAACACCGGTTGATATCTTCCAGTTGCGTATCCGAGGTTAGATCTTCGTTGTTTGCCCTCTAATATATGGTTAAGGTCGGTTTTATCAACCGCCTTATCGAAGCGTTTTAATAGCTTGTAGTTCTGGGATAATTACCTGCAAGATCCGGTCATATTTCCGTAATAAATTTTGGCTATAACATAGGATTGTTTTGATTGCCACCTTTCGCTGTCATTGGCGTGATTCTGGTGCAATGTCAAACAGGTGACCAACCTTAAGCGCGAAACTGCCCGGTGTGTTAACTAGCGTTTCAATCTTCCGTACTTTGTGGGTGTGTTTTAATAAATTTTACCATCGCCTTAAGTTCCGAGGATGTTTGTGTTTAATTATATAGGTCACGTTATTGACTCTCTCTTTTGTAATTTAGTCTTGTGTTCGTTACTTTTATTTGAAATCTCCCGCTTTTTATTATGAACCCTTTTCCGAGTGCGTCATATTATGGGCGTGCGTGCTGATTGGCTGTATCGGATTATCCGGGAAACCACGTTTTCGTTTCACTTACGAAGTCCATCTTGTTCAAAGCACATCAGCGCAAAATGCTTATTTTATTTGGTGATTTTTATTACTATGTCTAGTAGATAGATATTACGCTTAGGAGGCTTTGAAGAAATAAGCAGTGAGTGTCGATACCTTAGTATAGGTGAATTATCGTAAATTTTTATCGAATTACCGCTTCCGGATTTGCGATTTACCACATGTTGGTTCTTTGAATTTAAATTTTGTACTATGTGGGACTTCTGAGACGATTTCGCGGATCTCCATTAATTGGGGTAAGTGGGTAAATTTTGTGTTAATTTTCGGGGTTTTATCTTTGTTTCTTTTCTTTTCTAATTTAATAGGATTTTATTGTTGGGCACGAGGTTAAGCCCTCAGTAGCCATTCACTGAAAATGGCCGCCCTACATTACTGTTGAAGAACATAGTGACTATCATCGTCGATCTAATAGCTGTACCTTTCCAACCTTCTTAGTGGCTTCTGGTGGATTTTTTTTTTCTCCGACCAGCCAGGGAGACTTTCTCCGCATCGTGGCCAGATAAGTACAACTATATTCGTAGTTTTCGACGTATCTTTCGACTAATTTGTCGATATCTTTGTGCCAGTGTTCTGGACATTTACCTTACCTTTATTTGATCTAAGACTATTTGAGTGGTTATAAGATACCTAATGCACCACTTAATCAATTGCGAGGTCACGTGCAATCCTTTTTAAATTACTGTTTAAAATTGCAAATTGTTTTGCTGTATACAGAGCGACCCTTTGTAAGAATTGATAGGGGCTCTCGTTGATGTGTTGAATTTTTTTTTTAATTTAATAAAATCTAGAAAATTCATTACCGTTAAAACTTTGACTTTCATGTATGTTCTTTTAAAACCTCTGAGCTAATTAAAATTAGTTATGCAATTGTAAATGCTGTACCGTAAGCTCAGTAGATTCTTTTGTGTTAAATACTAAATTTTCCTTTGTTTTTTTGCAAGCGTCATTTAATAAATTAATATTTGTAAACAAGTTACTTAATTAATTCGTAATTTTGATTTTGTAATCAAAACCATGATTTTGTAAATTTAACGTTATACCTTTCTCTTAATTATTTTTTTTTAAGTCTTAAGTGCTAATCTTAAATCATTTTCTTTTAATTGTGAAACATATATCACATATCATAGAACATCGCCGTTGGTGGCACTTGTATAATACCATTTGTAGAATAGCCTGTAAGGCGACGAAACGTTTCTGCTGCCGACCATCCTCCTGCCGATGTGCAGAGGTTATGTCAAATGTATAGTTAAGATTCACTTACAAATTTAAACTTGTTTAACATTTTCATAAGTTTCAACTGCCTAGTTTATTAGATTTTCAAATTTTATCTTGTTCAGCTTCATATTTTCAATTTCAATCTGTCTTGTTTATTATATTTCGACAACTTTAAAAAAAAAACATACAAATTAATATAGAACTTTCTACACCTCGTAATCTCTCTTTTATTTTACCTCAACATATCTTGTTTTCTTTATTATTTTTGTGACAAGCATTTGAGTAAGGTTTGGCGCAGCCGACCTATACAGGGTGATCCGTAGGAAACCCGCTGGAGGGACACAGCCAGTGGCAGATCAGTAGGGAACGCAGGTAGGTTACCGTAAGGTAGCACAGTGTCCTGGTGCCCGGACAACGTCGCTTGCGTCGTCGCCGACCGACGCTCATTTCATGAGTTTAGTTATCTGAACCGTCACGCCATCTGCGGCTTGAGTTAGCTCGGCCCTGCGTTTCTCAATTCCTACCACCTCTCTATCGTGATCTCCTTACTGTGACTCCCCTGGTCAGTAAAAGTTAGTTTCGACGTTGTTGCGGGTGTAACAACAGTTCGTATCTTACCCAGGGTAAAATTTTTATAATTTAATTTCGCTAACTAACAATATCAGTGTCGATTGTGAAGAATATAATTTTCAATAACTTAAAACATGGGCTACTTAGAGAATATAAATATTTTTTACACTTTATACGAAACAGCGGCACTGTTGCTACAATAGTTTTTTTTTTCGCTAACTAACAATATCAGTGTCGATTGTAAAGAATATAATTTTTAAGAACTTAAAACATGGGCAGAGAATATAAATATTTTTTATATTTAATAAGAATTTTAGTTTTCTCTAAAACATTACTCATATTATTACAAAGCCTCAACATGTAAAGTAAATACAAATCATGGTGAGAAATAATAAGAAGTACAACTTAAACAATTAATAATCATAAGTAATAGTAATAAAACTATATATTTATTGCAGAATAAGATTTATTATTTAATTAATTCCGGCAAATATCATTAAAATAATTACAAATTACATAAAACGGGAGTCCTAATAAAATTAAATAAATACAAGCCAAAAAAATATTCAGAAATAGCCAAAAAAAATTCGAAAAAGGAGATGCACCAATATTTTCATGCAATAAATGCAGGAGACAAATATCCCAAATTTATTTGCTTTCCAGTTGACCAGGAATCGCTTCATGTTGCTGATCGTATACCTGCGTCCTGTAAAAGGTACAGGCATATTAAACTCCGTAAATATATTCAATATATTTCAGGCAACCCGACATACGCCGTTCGAGAATTTTTCTTAGGAAAAGCCCACTCTTAAACATTGCTACCGGAACTACGTCGCATTAAGGTAACAGACTAAATTAGGGAAAGAAAACGGAGAAACGCAATAGGGGTTGATGTAACTGGATAACGCAGGGCCGAGCTAACTCAGTCGCAGACGGCGTGACGGTTCAGGAAAATAAGAACACCTAAAAGTAGAGCGTCGGTCGGCAACGACGCTAGCGACGTTGTCCGGGCACCAGGACACTGTGCTATCTTACAGATAACCTACCTGCGCCTCCTACGAGCTACCACTGGCTGTGTCCCTCCAGCGGGTTACCTATTGAACTCCCTGTATAAACGTAAGCACCCAATCTTATGTACGTGCTTGTCACAAAATTATTTGAGAAATGAAGAGGTAAAAGAAATAAAAGAAAAGGTATTACGTAATGTAGCAAAATTTAATTAAGTTTAAAGTGTTGATTTAGTTGGTTTTTTTTAAAAATAAAAGGTGAAGTTAAATATAACAAAAAAAAAGATAGCAACCGTTGTAAGAAATTAATTTAAATAAATTGAATTGAAAACTAGACAGGTTGATAAATCTCAAACAAGCGTTAGGTAATTAAAAAAAAAAAAAAGAAATGAAAGAAAATAACAAGTCTTAATACTATAACATAATCTCTGCGCTTCAGCAGTAGATGGTTGGTAGCAGAAACGTTTCTTCACCTCACATGAAATAAGTACAAAAGATGTCATGGACACGCCACAACGGCAATGTTAATACAAAAGTGTAAATATATATATATAAACGCCAGAAAATTAATATCCCAGTATATAAGACTTAGTCTAATTATGTGAAAAATTCGTTAAATACCAAAACACCAGGTTTGAATACATGAACATAATTAATTTAAATGAAGGTTACTTAATAGCAAAGTCAAATAATTAAAGGTAAAATTAGAAAAGAAATTTTATAATATACAAAAAAAACACTGAGCTTCCCGAACCAAAATTTGCTCTTACTGAAATGATTTTATCTAGCTCAGAAAAATTAAATGATCAACGAGAAAGACAAATTTTCTACCTTACGGCAATAAACGGGCAAAATTATTATCAAAAATTAGATTAAAAATTCAACACATCATGAGACCTACAATTATCCTAACGGTAAAGAAAATACTAGGTATATTACTAATTTAAATAATATCTCTCCAAGAGATATAGTGCTACGGTAATGGATTTACTATAACTACTTTTTAATTAAATATTTGTCTCAACATAGAGCTACAAAATTGCGGTAATGACATAACCAAAAAAATTTTAATTAAACTGAATATTACATAAATATAACAAGAAGGAAAACGGTAATTTATTTAGGAATAATTTGTGACCTCGCAGTTAACTGAGTGGTGCGATAGCTATTAAGCCACTCAAAAATTCTTAGGTCAAAATTTAGACAAGATAAAGACCAGCACTTTGGCGTCAAGACGTCGAAAAATCAGACGTAAAATATGATGTAAAATTACAGCGTTAGTTGCACTTATCTGGCAAAATGGTCGCCGGAAGATCGCTGCGTGAATCCAAAATGGCGGAGACCCCCTCGTTGGAAAAATTCTACTTCAACAGGCGGGCTGGATGTTGCGGTGCATCTACTGCTGCAACGGTAAAAACCACCGCGCTCTTCGATGAAAATGCGGGGCGATAACACCAGAAATACGGCCACTGAGGGCTTTTGTGCCCGTCAAAAGAATCCTATCGGCTACTGAGGGCTTTTGTGCCCGTCAAAAGACTCCTATCGAATTATAAGAGAAAAGAAACAAAGATAAAATCCCGAAAATTTAACACAGAGTTTCAAACACTTACCCCAATATGAAAAATGGAGATTCCACGATAAACGACTCACAAGTCACTCCAGGATGCAAAATTTAAATACGAAAGACCAACACATGGCCATACGTGAATTTTTTTTAGATGACGGTACAACGGTAGAAATTCACGTTAATAACCCAAAATTAAGGTAACGGTAATTACTGCTTACTCCAATTAAAGCCGCATACGCGAAAATATCTACATAGATAATGTACCTAAGTACTAAAGGAAGTTAAGCAATTTGCACACCATGTTCTACACAGAACCGACTATAAAGTGAAGTGGAAACGGGAATCTACTTTCATATCTCATGCGCGTGCATTATACGCATCTTTTCAAAAACATAAAGACACGGAAATACCTCAAAATGGAAGGCGGGAGCATTCAAACAAAATAACAAACACAAGTCCAAGTTTGACCATAAAGGGAGTTAACACTGTGACTTATAATTAAACGCAAACATGAACATGACTTATATGAAGATAAAATAACAGTAACAACCCTTCGAAGAACGTGGAATTAATAAAGTCGGCAGATAGAAAGGGACATACACGCTCAACGGTTGGCAATGTGTGTAACACCCATTACACGGCAACGCAGTAACCACGTTTGACAGTGGGGAAACAAAACTAACCTCCAATCGTAGATACCATTTTATAATACGAAAGAACAGAATTTCTGCAGGTAACTAATGAAATATCCAAGCTCTAATCAAAACGCTGCAAGAAGACGGTTAGGAAAACCGATCAAAACTTATGTTTCAGAGTATTAACGACCTTAACCTCTACTGGGAGATCCAGGGAAGAATCACAGAAGTTTCCTAATACTTAGAATAACGATGAAAGGCAACAAGCGATCTGCAAACAAATATTAGTATGCCCACCGTTCCAAGCATTTCCCCATTGTAATACTTCTTACATTTTTAGTGACATAAACACGAAGGAAAATATTATTCAGACGTGCTAGAGAGACCATGTCTAGGAATACACAAAACACAGGCATCAGTTAATACAACGTGGCTGTCTGATGTGTGCATCATGGATTTAAAGACACACATAAATGCACTACGTAGAGTTCGGAAGTAATAAACAGTAGTTGTTGAAGAACTGAAACAAGGCGTAAAAAAAAGTAACTGCAAATGCAGATTATTCGCATCTACAGGTAGGGTAGAATAAGCTAAAGATAAGATAATTAGAATTAGTCACTTAGATACAGAGGTTTTCACAAAAATAGAGTGTATTTGCTCGATAATACACAAAACCTAACTGTCAATTTCTCGGTACGTGATATAGGGCTCTGAAGGCTCCAAAGTAGGTTTAGTACACCCGCAGGTATACGGCAGGCAGTCTTAGCAACCGGTGAAACAAACAATGTACAGGGTACGCCCAAAAAGTCACGGGCTTATACAAAATCCACGTATTTAGACAAAGACACAAAATCTTTCGGGAACTAAAACAAAAGTAAATTTTACAGCGTAACAACATTATTTCATTTCAGAGGCTGTTTGGAGATCATTTTATTTTTATTACTTCCTAAATTTTGCAAATATTTTAATAAAGATATGAAGTTTGGATTCCAATCCAAATATTAAAGGATAAGTTCTCCTAACTGTATTTTTTAAGAATATGAATGAATTTATTTATTTGAATAATAAATTCATGACAGGAAACTTTCCTTATTGCTATCAATTTAATAATAATTATAACAGACATGTTAATTACATTTGTCATATTAAAATAAATAAAAGTATGCACTAAACATCAGTTCGTAAGCTCAATCAATCAGGGTAATACATGACAGATCTTGTAGACATAAAAATACTTTCCTAAATACCTGGAGATATCACACTTCGACAGTCCAATGATACGTATTGAACAGCCAAAATATTGATGGTAAAGCACTTGAGTCTACAAATATCGGTGGGCACGGTCTTATGCAGAGCTCACTAACGCGTTCTGTAAGATTATGAGTGTTTTCACGTTGTAGAAGTCAAAAGAGTTACGCCTTATGAAACCAATGTGATATATGCCTAAGTAGTAATTATTTTAATGGGCAGAGTAAAACTAAACGATGAATGGAAAACAACTCCAATATCACTCACCAAATCTTTACACATTAAAGACAAGCCATTAATTTGATGGTCATACGGAAATGGACACTTTTTCCCGGATTTAGTAAGTCATTAACAAACGCAAGAAATAGTAGCGGACCACGGTTACTACCCTGCGGAACACCAGTAGTTACCATAAACGTTTGCAAGTAAGAATCATTGTACGCTACAAATTATCTCCTGTTATACGGACATGAGGAGAACAACCCAATCAACTCACGAGAAAATGCCAAACCCATGTAAATTTAAAGTAAGTGAAATGCCTTAGAGAAGACACTATAAATCTTCTGAGATCTGTTCTCCACCAAATCAGAAATATCACTAGAAAGAACTAAAAAAATCAGTTCTGTAAATCTACCCCTCATACACCCATGCTGTTCACCATAAGTCCGGACCTAACCTGATCATAGATCCAATCATGTAAGATGTGTTCATAGATTTTACATACAACGGACGAGACATAAATGGGCTGAACTCGCATTGCACGACTCAAGAACCAGCACAGCCCCTGCTAAATCCCAGTGATCAGGAAACAGTCCAGTTGATGAAGAAAGATTAATAGTATATTACATACCAAGTTTGAGAAGATGACTATTATTGCCCGAGAGACGAGATAAATTCCTCGGCGCTGCGCGCCTCGGAATTTAATCTCGCCACTCGGGCAATAATAGTCATCTTCTCAACCTTGGTATGTAATATACTATTCTGATGTCATCATGAAAAATGATTTAATTAGTATTCACATCCGCAATAGCAAAAATGGTTCGTCTTTAAAGTTTCTAATAATGGCGCCACTTTGGATAAAAATAATTAAAAACTATTTAAAAATTAGACCAAATCCAGATATTGCAAAATTCTTTATTAGTGTACGTAATGGTAAATGTACTAGACAAAACATTGGACATAACAGAATAGGACAGATGCCAAAAAAATTGGCCGTCCATAGAACCTCGGCTACACTTTTAGCTGTCAATGGTGGTAATATCCTTCAGTTAAAACAACATGGTGGTTAAAAATCTTCTAGTGTAGCTGAGAGTTATATCGAAGATTCCCTAGTAAATAAAAAAAATATAGCATGTATGTTACAAGGTGTGCCTACATCTACTTACGCAACCACACCTGCAATAAATACAGGAATTTTCGATATGAATCAAATTCCATCAACATCAGCAGTACAATCAGGATCTATTTCGACTCAAGATATCGTTAATACTTATGGAATTAACTCAATTAATAATACTGTCGTTAATGTGCCTACAGATCTGCACAATTCTGGTTTTTCAAATAGAATTGAACCATCAATAAATTTGACATGCCATAATTGCACTATCAATTTTTATAAATAAATTAAATAATTCTTTACATCTGTAATATTATACTATTATACATATTTTGCTATTGTTAACCTAAAATACAGTTATTTTACCTTAGAGGTCGGGCATTTATTAGTTTTAGATTTTAGGTATGATTTGTGGTATAAATCGACGATGCAAAAACTACAATGAATTTTGACGGTTGACAACTTGACATATTACTGCGATTGCGTGGTTGCGGCATTCGCTTTATTTGTTTTCATTATTTACCTAGGTCAATAATATGCTCATTATTTACCTGTTACTAGTCCAGGAAATAACATTTCATTGCGTTTTATTATGTGTGAAAATGCTATGATTTTTTTACTACTGGTATAAAACCGACTGTTTAGGTTTCAATTTATTTATCACCACAGGAATTTCTTGCTCAGATATTTTCTGCACGCTCACATGCCTTTCAGATGTATCGCCAAAATCAGGGTTATTAAGAAAGTCCCACAGAAGTGGCTTGAAAGTATTCTGCAAAGCTAATAGCTGTATTCAAGTTCCCAGAATGAGAAGTATTACCACTGCGTTACTAGTTTTTAAGTATTAAAATTATTTTTAAATATTTTACATTTATTTTAAAAACACTCGTATCACAAAACGAACTTTGACCGCGTGTCCGTTCTGAAGAAGAAATTCCTTTTCTTTGAAAAAGGGGGTACAGCAATAAAATGTTTCTGTCCCCAGCTACCTACGACAAGATATTTCATATACAAACATCAGTTTAGATATCTCATATACATTTTAATGTTTTCTATATTTCTGCTGCGTTTTCTCCTATTGGTTAAGAAATTAACCGCCAATTTCCTTGTACCACAAAAATCTTTAAAAAGCGCCAGCTCCTTGATTCACTCTCTCACTACTTAGCAGTTTCTCACTTCTCTCACATCTCTCTCACGTCCCTTAGCATCTCTTGGTGACCTTAATGGCGCTCGACCGATGTATGTGTGAATCTATCCGAATCCATACACACCCAAGTGTATCATTCCATACCATTGATTTTTAACTTAAATCCTCACTTTTGAACCCACTTGTTAATAATCCCTGCTTATTTACAATCTCCCTAATTTTACCTGC